>CM027840.1:12327495-14727495 GCA_016097545.1 Eucalyptus victrix | reverse complement strand
TACGTGCGATGCTCAAAACTTGACTGCAACTTGATTGTGTATCACCTTTCTTGCTCGAGCTCGACTTGATCAGAAAATTGATAGCTTGACTTGATCTATTATGTTTGAATTACACATGAAGCTTGACTCGAGCTGAATAAGCCTCGAACATCATGTAATTTTAAGTATACTGTGTCTATATTTATAAGTCTTCAATGTCTTAGGAAAAATTAATGTAAACTGAAATTAGGCTCGTGAGCTTATTTAGAGGATCGAGCTTGACTAGACAAGATACTCAAATGGCTTAAACTCTAAGCTTGACTCCAACTTAGGTGAGTCAATCTTGAGTAGTCATCGAGTTGAGCATGGTACTCAGGAGTAGCTTTAATTTGATTTCACCCTATTTGTCACAAACCCTCTCTCTCACATACCCACACACTTCTCATCCGAACATCCACACACGGCTTGATGCTAGATGTAGTCAAGCTCGATGTCCCAAATCTAGACCTGTCAATATGGGTTATGGACCCATTTTTTAACCCATAGAGACGTTAAACGGTTAATTATATCGAGAAAATAGGTTATAAATTGGTTTAAACATAATATGAGTTTAAATATAAATGGATTTATAATTTACTTAGATTTAATCCATTTCTATGATTTTCTTTAGTCTCTCGCTCACTTGCTCGCTCACTTTGTACTCTCACTTCAATTTGGCTATAAGTTTTTGCAAATTGGGTTAAATATGGAACTAGTCTGGCCGAATGAGTTACTAAATTTGCATCGCATGAAAATGGATCAAAACGAGTTAAATAGATTTATTTGAGTAAAATCATTTATAACTCAATCCGACCCACTTGTTTAATGAGTCTACTCAAATCTTCATATGCGGGTATCCAAAACTCGTAATGTACCCCTGACCTTGTTCTTGAAAATTGATTTTTCAACCATTTGGACTCTTTCAATATGTATGTACGCCGGTGCACGCGCTCATATGTGTAAGGAGAGAGGTACATTAGTGGATGGTGAGGTGAGTAGGGCCGATGGGGCAGAGGGGGAAGGGATACATTGCAATCATCCAGTGGTTGATACTGATGCTATGGCCATATGAAATTGAATGGTCAATCTCATTGACAACGACTAAACCTATAGAATTGCTACATTGGTTAGGAAAGCATGAATGAGTCCATACACAACAGGTCACACGTATGCAAGTGGTGAACGATGGTCAATGACATTTGACATCAGCAACTGCAATCCGAAGCCTGTAGATCATTGTAATTATGTCATTTTAGAGCCAGGGCATGGATAGAGTATATACACACACACTTATAGCTGTAAAATTTTCAAATATCTTTGTTTGGGTAGAGCTCGTTTGGTAATCTCGACCTGACCATAACTTCAAGTGGGGTCGCCTTTGTAGTCGTTATTCCAAAACTCTCGGACATATCCACTGCCGAGTCGTTTGCGGTCGATATCTTGAATGCATGTAACAACCTAGCTAGTAGGAAATGCACCATGTGGAGTCCAAAAGACATTCCAGTATAGATTCCCCTGTCACCCGCAAATGGCAGGAGCGCGAAGTTCGAGTCCCGCACACTGACGTCCCTGTGGTTGCTCAAGAATTTCTCGGGCCTGAACTCCTGTGGGCCTGGCCATGTCCTAGGGTCGGTGTGGATTTTTGAGACATTCATGATCAGCTGTGTGCCCCTGGGCACGTGATACCCACCGATGGTGCAGTCCTCAGTAAACAGGTGTGGCGGAGAGAGTAGGACCGTTGGCTGTAAACGGAGGGTCTCCTTCACTACAGCTTGGAGATAGGTTAGGCCGGCGATGTCTGCTTCTTCCACATGCCTCTGCTTGCCGATCCGAGCATCGAGCTCTTCCTGAGCTTTCTTCAGGATGGGAAGATTGTTCAGCATCGGCGAGATTGCCCATATCACGGCTACCGTCCTGGCATCGCTGCCGCCTGCGATCATCGCCTTTACATACACGAAACGTAGATCCTTCGTCGGGAGTGAGATATGAAGATTGACTCCGGCACATTCATAATCCAAATTCATTTGCCTTTATAGGTTCAAAATCTGGCCCAGGTACAGAAAAGAAAATGCAAAATTTGTAATTGAGAGTCCAAATTCAGTCCCACTAACGATCAAACTTTTCTTCGGCCCATGATTGCTAGATGTTTAAAACGGACGCTGACAATAATTCATAAGAAAAAATAAAAATATGCCCCCAATATAATATAAGAAATGACTTAAGTGAAATTATAACAGGGCTATCGGTTCAAGGGTATGTAGGGATCTACTCCATCAAAGTTAATTCTCAATCCGGGAATTAAACCGGGACCTAGAATCAACCTACCTTTTTTTTAAATATATATAAATAATTTCTATTCCATTGAACCTTTTTTTTTTTTGGGTGAATTGAGCATATTTATTTCGTATTTGTAATATAATATATATTTTAAAAAAAACAAAAGACCAAATAAAATAACGTGGAATTTGATTTTGAATCGGTTCAAACCGTTTCTATTTGATAACTGACCTTGAAATTAATTCCAAATTGATTTCTGTGTAAGAAACGGTCTCAAAACTGATTGTAAACTTGTTCAAAATTGATCGTATAAGGCTAATTCTCTGGTAGAATCGATCGGTTTTTAATATAATTGCGGGAACTGAATTAGTCAAAGATAGTTATTGAATTTTTTACTTGTGAATTAAATCGATACCATCAAAACCTAGGAACTCGCAAGGTTGCAATCCACGGGTTGAGTTCTGAACCTGCCAGTTTCTCAAGGAATCAAATTGGCCTCCATAGTAGAAACGGTTTCCAACCGACTCTGAAGCGGCGAGCCAGTACATCTTTTTCAATAAAAATATAAATCCCTTTAATAGCTTAACAACTTAAACAGGAAAAAAAGGGCTCACAGAGATAAAGTCTCCACTTAACATAAGAAAATTGGTCATTTATTTTTTAAAAAGATAATAAGACTAGACTAGTTTCGAGTTACAGTAGATCCATTCGGTTCCGCCACTGAAACCATATTGTCCTAGCCATGTTTCACCCCAGTTGAAATCAACTAAACCTATGGACAATCGTCACCTGGCTACGTCGATAGGAGGGTAACTAGCATTAACTAGCATTAAGAAGAAGAAAAGACCACTCTAGGAGGGAGGAAACAAAGACTTACCAAGCATGTAGCTTTTACGATCGTATCAGCATCATAACCTCCGATTTCCCTGTCGTTAAGGACCGAAAGCATGACGTCCATGAAGTCCATGAAGTCCCTATCGCCATTGGTCTCACCCAAATACTTATTTTTCCTCGTGTTCCTCCAACCAGCCACCCACAATTTTGTCCGGTTCTTCTGCGATCCTCTTCATGGCCTTCTCATGTCCACCTAAGTCGAGTCACCTCAGGAAAGGAAGAGCGTCTGCCGCTAGCAACTTCCCCAAGAAGTGGAAGACCGCTCGCAACGCCTTGTTGCGCTGCTGCTCCTCTTCCTTGTCTGCCACACTGTAGCGCTTTCCGGCCATGATTCTGATGACTGTGTTCAGAGTCAACCTTCCAAACCACTGTTTCAACTCGACTTTGACATGGCCTAATGAATCAGAATGAACTCAGAAGTCGTGCTAAGTTGAAGTTTCAACTATGCTCATGAACTAAAAGAGTTGATGAAAAGTATACTCAATCTTGGACAATACTGCATTGACATCCTTTGTCATTCTATTTAGTTTCTTTTACAGCAAGAAAGCTCATGGATCGAGTGACTGTGAGTACCCTCACAAGGTCGTGAATTATGAACCCAGAAAGATGTAAATCGAGACCTAGATGGGTGACCTAAGTATGGGATCATTTGTACTTGCATTGATTGCCTGAAGAATCGAATATGTATTGCATGTCAAACACAGGAAGTCGTTCCTAAACTGTCAACCAAATCCAGAACAAATTATGAGAACATGGACTTTGTTGAACGCCTTACAATACTCACCACTTCATTGAGGGCGTCCCTTTCCAAATAAATCACTTTGTCTAAGATAGCACAAGCATCAAATTTTCTTTGCATGCCAGTATGGAAATCGTTAACTTGAGCCTATTTTATTAAACCGTCATAAACGTACTATGAAGGAGTTAAGTAGTCTCTGTGAATTTGAATCTTAACCATTTCTTCTATTAGTTTGTCTATATATCTCAAGCAACTTCTCTAAAGCTATGAACTAAGACAAGTAATTTATGACGAATTTGAGTATATTAGGTGTAAACTCTTACGAAGTGTTTAATCGAACTAACCAACTTTACCAGAGATGTTAAATGTGAGGCATCAGTCGATGAATTCAATGGACAGAGATTTGTGTTGATAGTATGTTCGCAGTATATTCCCGTAAAAAAGGTTTCTCTCGGGCTGAGGACGGCATGCTCGACTTGCTCTTAATCTAGAGAGAGTATTGTAACCGTAAATTCTTAATTTGATCAATTTTATGGTCTTATACTATAACAGGGACAGTTGTCGACCGAAGAAAGAAAAATTATTAAAACGGCCATGAAAAGGCCTGTCATCAAGAACCACCAAAACGGCATATTGAATGGCCATCAGTGTTAGAAGAAGCATAACCTAAATCATCCTTGTTCGCAATCCAATGCTCGTGCAGCTCATCAATGGCCACGTCCACTTATGAGGCCAGAGCAGGGTTGATCAACGACTCGACCCTCCGGTTCAAGAGCAGCTCCATGGTTGCCATCTTCATCACCTTGCGCCAGTCTATGGGTCATAAGGCGTGTATGTGAACATGGCGTAGCTGTAGGCCAGGATCTTCAGGGCCAACTGCCATGGCCAAGTGGACAATGCTACGTCGTTCTTGGTGAAACGCTTCTTGGCCATCTCAGAACAGCTCACTGTTAGGACCAGCAACACCCCGAGCTGGATGGTGAAGATGGGTCCGTAATCATCGGCCATGGACGCTAAGGCACTGTTTGGTAACCATCAAAACAGTGCTTGATTCTGATTTTTTGTTCCCAGAATTAGTTTGGGACGAGGATCGCGTTTGGTAAAATTTTTGTTCCTGGGAACAGTTTTGGACAAGAATTGAGAATAAAAAAAAAAAAATGTGATTCTCCGTCTGAGAATCAAAACAATGAAAGTCTCATTCTTCCCTTCCGTCATCTCGCGACTGTCGTCCACCACTGCCTGCCGCCATCCACTGCTGCCTGCCGCCGCCGTTCGCCATCTGCCGGTTCGGCGAGCTCGCCGGAGGCAAGCCCAGCCATCGGCGGGGCTGGGCGAGCATTGCCGGTGGCCAGGCGGGCCTTGCCCAGCCCCGCCGAGGCTCGCCTAGCTGCCAGCGAGGCTCGGTTGATGAGGGCCGGCCTCGCTGAGGGCGGGCGATGCTCTAGTGAGCGTTGCTAGACTTGGTGACCGGCCACATGAAGAAGAAGAAGAATAGGAGAAAAGGGAAAAAAAGATAAGAAAAAAAGTAAAAAAGTAAAAAAAAATTATTTAAAAATTAAAAGAAATTGATTTGGAACAAAATCAATGAGCACGGTATCAAACACAATTCTATTCCAAAATAAAAAAATTTGGACAGTTAACAAATGCGTTTTTTTTACTTAGAATCAATTCCCGGGAACATAATAAAAAATAATAATTTCTGGTCAGAATCAGTTCCCAGGAACAGAATCGTTACTAAACGCGTCCTAAGGTCCTATGG
This sequence comes from Eucalyptus victrix, assembly GCA_016097545.1. Taxonomy (NCBI): domain Eukaryota; kingdom Viridiplantae; phylum Streptophyta; class Magnoliopsida; order Myrtales; family Myrtaceae; genus Eucalyptus; species Eucalyptus victrix. The sequence goes on along the minus strand of CM027840.1, from coordinate 14,721,808 downwards.
GGAAGATCGGATTTCAATAGCAATGGCAAGTGACCTATGACGGGCCATGAGCCTATGGCTTTGGTGGTGTTTTGAGCTTGATTGATGATCTCGATTTGAATAATACAAGGATTGATAGGACGAGGATGGCAAGGATTATTTCGGACAAGTGGGATAGTTCTTGAATTAGAGTGTCCATTTTTGCTGCACATAATGTATAGAAGCATAGAGGAAAAAGGGTGTGATGCATTTGTGAGGGTTTCAAGCTCCAAATTTATTGCAAAAGACCAAAAGGATTTTGGGTGGTTGAAAGCTAGGGGTGAGCATCGGTCTAGGGTTGATCTTGGACCGGTTCTCAGGGGATTAGGTTGATCCTTAGTTTTAAGATCCCTGGACCAGCATATGTGAATTGATCCTCGATTATGAGAATTTAGGGTTAGTCCAACTCAGACCAACTCTAACTCTATAAACATAATATATATTTTTATAATATATATATTTTAGATATTATATAATATTCTTAACCCTAACTTAAACGGAGTTACTATAACTTAAACGGTGTTAAATGACATTAAACAGTATCAAACGGTGTCCTCCTCCTCCAGTACTCTTGTTTCTTTATTTTTTATCCTATTTTTTTTTTTATCCTATTCAATTTTTATTTGAAAGAAACAACTTTTTGCTCATGAGCAACCTCCCCTTGCTCATCATGTGACACTCGCCTCACTCGGCACTTGGCGCTTAACGCTCGCGTTGCTCGCTACTCAACACCCATGTCGCTTGTTGCTCAATGCTCGTGCTGCTCTCCTCTCTTCATTGGCCTCACTTGCAAATTAGAAGGAAACAAAGCCTTAATTAGAAACCTTCTTTACTGATGAGCAACGCTTCATCGTTCACCGCTTGCTTTGTGCCTTGCCTTTGTTCACTCGCCTCATGACTTGCTCTCGTCTCTATTGATAGATATGTAATTTGAAATAATAGATTTATCTTTTCATAAATACAAACAATGAAACAAAAAAAATTATCAGTTGGTTCTAGGTTGGCCCTAAAACTGAACCGAACCTATAGAGTTGGTTCAAACCTTGGTCCTAGGCTCAAATGGATCAATCCTAGGTTCAAAAATTGGGGACACAACACTATGTGGATTGATTTTAGGGTAAGTGCTAGACCGGCCCAATCGGACCATGATCATCCCTAGTTGAAACCAAGGATGATAGGATTTTTGTAGAGATTTATGCACGTTGTTTTCACATTTTTATTATATTATCATTATAAATAGGTCACTTGATTTAAATATATTATTGTTATAAGGAACGGATACATTATATTGATCATTTTCAAGCCATTTGAATATATTTAAGATGTGATTATTTAAGTGGTAAGTGTGTTTACGTTTCTTGCTCAAGGTTTAGGTCTAAATACCACACTTACTTATTCTCTTGGAATTTTCTCATAAGCATAGATTCGTGTATCTCCCATAATTGTTGAATGTCTAGGGAAAAGGGCCTACCACATCGAATGAGGATTAGTGAGATGTTTAGAAAGTTCTCAATACTCCATTGATACAAAAAAAGACGTGCTTAAGGATATCAAATAATTTATTTATACATGTTTTGACTTGGAAATATTTTTACACATCTTGTCACATTCCAAAACTACAAAAAATGGGGATAACATGGCCATCCATCCACACGAAGGACACAACCTCAGACATAACCAACAACTTGATATCAACATATATATCTGCAACCATATATATACATATGAGATAAACATATATACATAAGATACAACATGTTAGTTATAATATCAGAGTTTCTATAATCCAAAAAAAAAACATTTATAATTATAACTTAGCCAACCCAACAACTAGAAATAACGGAGTACATCATTTCCTTAAACCATACCCAAAAATAGCACCCCAAAAGTTTCCCACTGATGGTGCTCTCGCTTTATTCGCCACTACCCGAAGAACTTGAAAATATTAAAAGATGAATGGAATGAGCAATAATAGCTCAGTGAGTGTTACATATCCTTTAAGTAGATCGAACAACCACTATGCATGTATACAAAGCAATACCAAATTTCATAACTCAAATTTAGTATATAAAATATATATCGAATCATATAAGAGTTACTTATTATTATTTTTTTTTTTTATCATTGAGGCTTTATATCGTTATGAAAAACTCATTTTAACCACCATTAGAATTTAAGTTTCAATGGTTAAGTCCATTGAATAATCTCCATCAAATATCACACATCAATGGTCCATGAATTGACTAATCTATTGTTCAATACTCTACCATGATCACGACACAATGCCTAGTGACAAGGCGACCAAGATTCCCTCCTTAGCAATGTCTCTACCTACAAAGCCGATGACTCGGTCCTAGAAAGATATCCTAAACTTAGTATGTAGACCCAAAAACCTTAATCGGGTCACAATTATATTGAGTATAAACAACCATCCTCCAATACTAGCAAAATCAATCCATAAATCAACCTCATAAACCAAGTAAATAACATTTGTAACATAGCCCATCATCCATTTCTTATTTATTACTCAAATCATCATAAACATTTCCACAAACTAGTCGCAAAGGAATTTCATATATATTACTCCACAACACTTTGTATAACATGCTTTGTAAACATTTATAATCAACCAAAGATTAGTAATTGCTCGATTTGGCTTTTGTGCAATAATAATGCCATTTCATAACTCATAATATATATAACCCGTAGCATTTTTGGAACATGAGTTTACAAATTCAAAGAAGATATAGTACCATTCATCTCATCGCCTATGACCAAACGACAAACAACACTAGTATCGTCGAACTCACAATCCCATCAAATAATCAAGAAATAATGTTAAAATTAAATAAAAATCTACCTCAACTATGAAACAACTAAACTACATCTTAATGCTAACAAAATGACTCTTATGTGCTAACAAATCGCATACCTAAAATGATTATTCAAGCTGTCCGTGATGTGGAGTTTCGGCACACAACTTGATTACGCCATAACTTTCTCCTCCGAATCCCGTTTTGAACATACTTATAGTTAATAGAAAGCCCTTTACACATACTACAAGAATCCCAACTTGACCGTCCCAAAATTAAGCTGAAAATCAACAAAATATGAGCCCAAAGCTCTTGGATGAGCACTGTTCATTGTGCGCGAGAAATTTCAAAATTTTGCAAGCAAACCGTAAGCTCAAATGATGATCCATAACATTCTATGGCTCCACAATATCTTAAATATCATTTATACAAAAATACATGGCTTAATGACTCAAAAATCAGACTTTGCTACTCAATTTTCCTAGAATTTCGAATTTGAGCTGTAAATCTTGATTGGATGAAGGAGGGGTTTAATCTCTTACCGGGATTACATTATGGAGTCAAGTCAACTTGGCAAGGTGTCCGTGGCGTGCACATGTCAAATTCCCTTTCCTTTCTTCCCCTTCTTCTTCTTCTTTCTTCTTCTTCTTCTTCTTCTTCTTTTCTTTCTTTTTGGTCGAGAGAGCTCTCGGCTTCTATTTAGCCGAGCCCCCTCCCCTTCTTCTTCTTTTCTTTCTTTTTGGTAGAGAGAGCTCTCGGCTTCTATTTAGCTGAGCCCCCTCCCCTCTCTTTTTGCTTTTCTTTCTTTTTGGTGGAGAGAGTTCTCAGCTTCTATTTAGCCGATCCCCCTCCCCTCTCTTTCTGCTTTATTGACTTTTCCCACTCCTTTTGTTTCCCTTTTTAAAAAAAGTCAAGTGGGACTCCCACTTCTTTCACCTAGTCAACAGAAGTCCAACTATTACACATCTTAATCCCAGATTTAAAAAAATTTGATCTGACTGTGACATGAATAATGAAACGAAAATCACGATGTTATGCGAGCTAGATTCCTTTTCGTCAATTTGTGCATTGCTACTGATTCGTACAACCTCAAATGGATAAGGCAGAATTAATGTGGAGGGGTGCTCGGAGGACAACATACGTACATGTGTTCTTTTCCGAAGTTTTTTCAGTACATGGTTAAAAATTTAGTACCAAGGCAGCTCTCTCAAGAAAAAAAGGTGAGTTGTTATAAACTGGTCACTTGCTATTTGCTGCCATAGCTAATTTGAGTCACTGCTCGCTATCATCATTGTGCACTATTTGGTATGGGTTATGGAGCGAAAGGCTTTCAGCGGATTTTAAACAGTTCCGCTCATTTGGGTTACAGTTTTAGTTATCCTTGATACATGTTCGCGGTTATCTATGCTTTTTATTTCGAGAGGACCTGAGTTCACGTAACTTTTACGTGATAAGTTTTATTTGACATTCACATTTACAAAATTAACAAGAAAAACAAGAAAGTTTACCTCGGTCGTCTATAACCATGATAAGCGATGAGTGAAAATGGGAAAAACCCCATGTGCCACTCAAAAGATATGCACTATCTTCTCATTTCAGTCACCGGAGTGCACCACCGACCAGGATCCTACTCATCCCGTCACCGTCAACATCTTCCGAAGCAAACGACCCAGGACGCAGATTTTCAAACATCATCTGGTGGGCCCGTATCATCATTGGAATATTTTATTTGGAAGGTCGGAAAATTCAGGACCGTCCAAATGGGATTGTTGGAATTGGGACATTCCACCTGCGCCAATTCAAAGACTTTGTGGATTTTTCACACGTCAGGCTTTAGAACTTTTCTTTAATTGATAGGTAAAGCATGGAGACTGGCCACAAGCAAGAAGCAACATAAAATCCCCAGTGTAGACGTGTGAAAAATCCACAGGTCTTGTGCTTATGGCCGCGTCACCTTATGTGCATCGGAGTGAAGCCAGAGTCCTTCCTAAACTCCCTACAACGCCGGCATAAGCCGAGCTTACGTCGCAGTCGAATCGATGTTTTCTGAGATTTAGGAATGATTGGGGAGCTAACTTATTAGCTATGATCAAGGGACGCTTAAAAAGTCACATGGGCGTAAGCCTTAATCAAGAGTCAGCGAACCCACTATAGGTTGGCTTTCAAGTGTTTCAGGAATAGCTTGTTTCCATACGGATACATTAGTAATTGTGTAAAGAGTTACAATTTTATGAAGAAAAGAAAATGTAACACTTTTCAAATTATCCTTAAGTGAGGTTATAGAGACTTTGTGCTGGGAGCGACGCACGAGTTTCTAATGCAGTGGAGAAAATGCTTTACTTAGGAATTCTTAATAGAATAATACTTTTGCTCTTCTCCAATGTAAGTTAAGATAACTCTCCGTCATTTCGCTGAGTTTTCATGATGTAGTTGTCAATTGCTCTCTCTCTCTCTCTCTCTCTCTCTCTCTCTCTGTTATTTATTTATTTATTTATTTAAATCTTTTTCTATTTAGTGCAACGATTTGGTATGATTCGACAGAGCCTAAGTACCTCATCCCTCGATTCTATGTACATTTCTGAATCAATGAATATCACACAATTTGATTGTAGGCTTATATCTTATTGAGCGCTTTTTGTCTTGTCAAATATCATCAATGACAAAAGATTAGTGATATATGATCGTTCGTAGGAGGACCCATACACTAGACATCAAAATTAAACTAATTGACTTTAATACAAGATTGTGTAAGCAATCTTTCAAGTTCTTGCTTAATCATCGGAGAACGATATTCAAACCATCACACTTAATCATCCTCTTAAGAATAAGCACAAGAAGTAAAAATCATTTTAAAAGTCATTTTTTGTTATTCGTATGGCACACGTTTGCTTCCTTATAAGCTCAGGCTCGACAATGGCAGGATGAGCTGTGACCGAGCGACAAAAGATTGGAGGCGACGGCATCAACCGAGAACAAAGGCGTTGGTGATGGAGATCTGTAGCTAGGGCATTGCGGAAAGCAGAAATCTCACTCTTTTTTTTTTTTTTTTTTTTTTTTTTTTTTTTTTTCAATTTGTAATCTTGTGGGTTTAAGTTGAGATTAATGGGCCCCATTTAAAACTTATTTTCCAGTTGAGCTCTTATAATAAATCCATTTTAATCTTATATTAAAGCTTCAACTCACTCATTTTCTATCCTGCCCATTAAATGTGTCAAAATATAGGTCCTCAACCTATTTTGTCGCTCCTGTTTCTCAAGCATGTTTCCATCCCTTGGTGGTCGATTAAATTTGTGACGTCCTAGGACATGTCGTCGACCCATTCAATTTTAATGCACATGCGGAAGCGAATAAATAAATCCCTAGATAACACCAAGATGGGATAGAAAAATAGGGCCAAAAATTTGAAAACCACAACACACCTTTATACAAAACAGACTAGGTCATTTACAAAGTTAGTCTATATTTACAAAAGTCTACAACAGGTCGATCCTCAAAATGAGCTATCTTGAAACCAGCTAGCCAGACTCGTTCACCGATTCTTCAGTCTCCACAGGAGCCAGGCGAGACGTTGGGTTCTCCACCACGCCATCGGGAGGGTCAACTGGATCCTCGTCCAGAGTAGCATTAATTACAATAGCGGAGATATCAAAAGTCCTAAGGGGACTTAGCCTGAGACCATTGGGTCCGTAGTGGAACCATGCTCTGAATTGTTGAGGGGACACATAACGTGGACGCTCTTCGACCCAGACAATGGTCACTACAAGTTTATAGACCAAAAAACTTTCGGGATTAGGATAACTATAGACTCGCTCAGTGACTCTCATCGGCCGACCATAATGCTCAGGGGGATTTGCCATCTAGGGACTTGAAAAATTAAGCCCACGACGGGGTGAGACAATGTCTCAGCAAGTTCACCCCTTAAACTCCGATTAGGAAGGAAATACGCCTAAAGGCTATCTATGCACACACGAGACAAATGACTTACCTTTGTCTCAGTTCATTCCTGCAAGTCAGTATGATTCAAATACTCAATCGATCACTTCAATTCAAATCAAATCATTGATCAATTGGTTCCATACCATCAATACCATCCATAAAATCCGATCGATTCAAGTATTGCTCACTCTAAGCTGATAATAGATGGTATAGCTCACCAAAGCTGATATATATCTATAGTGCTCACCGAAGCTAATAAATATCTATAATACTAACCAAAACTGATATAGCGAGGTCCGTAGGCTGATATAGTATACTAATAATGCTCACCAAAGCTGTGCAATACTTATAATGCTCACCAAGACTGTGTGATACTTAACTTTTATTATACCTGATAAAATAATTGTGTGTGGGTACACGGTCGGTCTTAGCCAAAATACAGTAATTCCCTTTTTAAAAATCTCACCATTTAATACAGTCCACAAGAATATTTTTAGCGTTATAAACTGAAGCTCGGTATTCCCCAATTAAATACTTAAATTACCTAATTTTGGGATTAATTCCCAAAATTACAAGTATTACCAAAATAGCACAAATTAGTATCCAATTAAATACACCAAGCACACCATTACGATCAGCATGAAATTCCGGTCATTGGCTATCTTGGTATAATTTTTGAAAAATAATAAATTATTAAATAAATGCCAAAAATAATTAAATAAATACATTTAAATGCCATAAATGCAAACTTAGGCGGGAAAAGCCTAATTGAATATCGAAATGGGCTTGGAAAAATTATGAACCTAACTAGATAAATAATACGGTCTGTCTAGTTGCTAATTAAATCAATCTAACCACATAATATGCAATTAAATTGGTAATCCGTTCTAATTAACCACCTAAACCATATTTAGCCTAAACAAATCAACCCTAAAGCATCATTAACTCCCTAAGTGAAGATTAGTGAGTAAATTCACTAGTTTTGAAATCCGACGAGTCCACGACGGCGGCAAGGTGGAGACTGGCAACAAACTTTGAAGCGGCGGCACTTACGAGGCTCGTAAGGAGTCCAAAATGGGCCTTGAAGGCCCACGGCTGGTTGAGGGCTTTGGCTCTGGTTGTTGGGCTGAGGGAGGAGGCTAGGCGATGGGCTGAGCTAGAAATGGCGAGGCTGGCTGACGAAGGTTGCAGCGGGCGGTGGTGACGCTCGACAGTGATCGGACGATGATGGGGATGGCTCAAGCGGCCCGACGAGGCTTGACGGTGGCCTAGAGGTCGCGAGGGATGGTGAGAAGATGCAGAGCAAGCAGTTAGTGAGTGGAGCTCACTGGCGGCATGACAGCGAGCGGTGGCGACCCTGGTGGCTCGGTGATGGCTTACGACAGTAGAGGGAAGGGCTGGTGGCTTCTCTGGTTTTGGGAGCTTCAAAAGTTGTTCAACAATGGAGAAAGCAAGTTGAAAAGAAGAAGAAGAAGCCAACTACCCTTAGAGGGTCCCTCCAAGCCCCTAAAGTCTCCTATCTCATCCTCATCTCCCTTGGCAATGCCCTATCCCAATTGGTAGACTTCCTTAGCCAAATTTTGTGCATCAAAACTCCCTAGAACAAGTCCCAAGTGGTCCAAAAGGTAAGGGACCAAGGGGCCTACGAATTTGCAACATTCCCCCCTAAATTGGACCAAATCCTCTTCAATTGGATCCAATTTGGCCCCCATAAATTCCACCAAGGTGTCTATGACCAAATTGATAGTTTTCCTTGCCAATAGAACCAACTTTTATCCCAAAAATGTGATAAAAAACGGTCCCCTGAATTTTCCGATCGAAAACGGCATTAAATTGAATTTCCACCAAAAATCCTAGTTTGCAGAAAAATCTTCAGATGATGAGTCAACGGTTCTAAAATGACTCGTGACATGGCGAAACTTTCAATTTCTGAAATCGTATTCAAACTCGAGGTTAATTTTAATCTGGCGCGATTTTAGTGTGACCTAACATACCGAGTAGCTTTCCGGAATTTTTAGTGCAATTAACCATTGATCGATTTATTTTGAGTCACAATGTACATTTTTGACACATTGACGATCCTCGGTTGTCGTGAAAATCTCCAAGTTTCAAATACAGACACAGGGTACCAAAAATGATAGAAAAATCGGTCTAGTGTCAATCGACGAGAATTTTGCAATCAGGTGGAATCACCCATATTTTGATCACGTATCTCAGTCGAATCAATTTATCTCTGATCTCTAGTCAATTTTGACAATGCCGTAATAACCTTTGCAGATTAGCACGGTCGAATAGTCGATTACTGGTCGAATTCTCAAGTCTATTGCATTTATATTCCTTAATGGCTTCACCGATAGGCTGGTTATCTCATGAGCGGCCAACTTCGAGAAAAGAGCTATAGGCGCGTGTTGACACCCGAAATTTTTGTCGACGTTTTAAACATTCAATTCGCAAAAGTTAAAAAATTGTTTGAAATGAAAAGACAAAAAAAAATTAGAAATAAGTGAAAAAGAAAAAAAAAGTAAAGAGCCAAAAAGATTAAAGAGTGAAAATGAAAAGAAAACAAAATAATAATAATAATAAAATAGAGAGAAAGAAAAAAAGAAGTAAAGGAATCAATAAAAGAAAAGAAAAAATGAAATAGAAATAAAAAATAATAATAAGAAATAAAGAAAACAAAAAGAAAAAGGAGAGAAAAAAAAAAAAAAATATAAAAGAAAGGGGATTCTTTCGCGGAGAGGGGCTCACGAACTCTCCGGTTTTTTTTTTTTTTTTTTTTAAGAACGGCACACTCTCTCTTTGGGATTTTCTCTCGCGCACGGAGTCTCTCTCTCCACACACAATCTCTCTCTCTCTCTCTCTCTCTCTCTCGGACGCCCGAAAGCTCTCTCTCTCTTGGGGGTTTCGCGCACAGAGGCTCTGAAGGAGGATTCTCGCTCGGGGAGGAGGGGTTTTCTCTCGCCTTTTCACACTCTGTCTCTGGGAGTGTGAAAAAAGGCGGACGGTCTTCATCTCTTGTTCGGTGGAGAGCTCATGAGGAAGAAAAGGGAATCGAGGAGAGGAAAAAGGATCGATTGTCATCGCTCCAGTCCTCGGCCTTGCGTGCGATTTCGACCGATCGGAGGCGACGGCGGTCACGGCGACGACGACGCCGGCAGTCCTGTTTGCTGGATCTGACCCGATCTAAAGCCGACCGGAGATCCGCTTTATCTTTCGCCATTCTCGGACGCCCGCAAACTCTCTCTCTCTTGGGGGTTTCGCGCACGACGGACTCGGAGGAGGAAGCTCTCTCTCTAAAAAATTTTTGGGGCGAATTCTCTCGGGAGGGGGGTTTTTCAGTCGGCTCTCTCTGCTCGGGGAGGCTCTCGGATTCTCTCTGAATCTCTCTCTCTCTGCTGGAGAGCTGGCCAAAAACCGAAAAATACCAGGGAATCTCGGACGAGAGAAGCCGGAGGAAGCAGCAGGCCATCACCGCCTCTTCGTGGTAATCGCCGCCCTAGCGATCGCCTCCCTCGTAATCAGCATCGGATCCGACGATCCTTGAACCCTAAAAGGAGAGCAACTGCTGGCCAAGGAGTTCGAGGCGCGGGACTCAAATCCGAATCCGATCAGCGGCGGCGACAGGGACGATGACAACGGCAGCGGATCCAGTTCTTTCTTGGAGATCAGATGCTTGCTTGCTCGATCGGGGATTCTCTCTCTCGGTTCTCTGATTCGGCGGATCGCTCTTGGAGATCGGGGATCGTAAGGGAGGCTCTCGATCGCTCTCGGTTCTTTGGTTCAGATGCTCGCTCGCTCGATCGTGATCTCGCTCTCGGCTGGATCTAATATTCTCGTCACGGACCGTGTCTTTCTGGGGCTCGAGGTGCAAAGTTTCGGATCCGCGCCAAGTTTGGGGGTCTCGGCTTAGCTCCAAGGGTAGAGCTCTGAGTGAAATAGCTAGTACGAGTACCTAGAGGGGGGTGAATAGGTATAGAAAAAATTTCTCGAAGCTTGCACGATATTTAAACAGTTAGAAGATTTGCAACAGTTAAAAATTCAATCGCAAGAATGAGTAAGGGAAAGAGAGAATTGAACACTCGGTTTATAGTGGTTCGGCTTGATTCAAGCCTACGTCCACTCTTCTGCACTGACAGCCGATTGGCTGGATTCCACTATGATCAAAGAGATGTTACAGTGTTGATCTTCCTTGGTTTCTAGGTGTAGATGATCTACCACACTCACTCAAGGCGTCACCAAGTATAAACACTCTCTCGTATACAATTTCGCTCGAACAGTCTAACAATCAAGGATCTTCGACTACTGGAATTTTTCTATCGATCACACACTTAAATCAACTAGAATGACTTCTTTTTATACTCCTTTATGCCATCATAGCCGTTGGCACTTACCAAAGGAATTCCTCCAATCTACCCGTTGGACGGAATCAATCAAGAAGATCATCCGAGCTATTTAAGGAATCGATGATAGCCCATCAATCGTTCGCCCATACAATCGGGATCTCGGTTTCCAAGAATAGAATATTCCAAGATTATTTCGTCGACCATCGGATATTCAATCGATCTTAGATAAGAATTAAAGAATCCGAAATGATTATCCGACCAAAGAATCTATTCCAGAGGATAGGATCGAATCCTCAACCATAAACCTCGGCTTTGGATTTCCTTCGTCACTGGATTAGAAAGACTGTCAGTGAGAATAGACTTAAGTCTTGAGTCCTGAGTCTTAAGTCTTGAGTCTTGAGTCTTGAGTCTTGGGTCTTGAATCTTGGGAGTACAAAGTCTTCAGACTTTAAACTGACGGTCTCCGAACATCCAGACTTTAGACTGAAAGAAACGTTTTGTCAGCTTCAAAATATTCTGGAAAGATTTCTCCAACAATCTCCCCCTTTTTGATGGTGAAAAAACTTTCTTGAAGATTTGAACAACTTTGACCTGCAAAACATTTCTCAAGCTATATGGCTAACTCATAAAGATTAATGAAACAACCAGACTCTGCATCCACAGAAAATTGGTTAGTCTTTCATGAGAAACACCATATAACAACACTTGAATAAATGCAACAGTCAAGCATCATAATCCACAGCCAATTCAGTCAAATTCACACCCAAGTTCAAGTTCTCAAGTCATACTCAAAAATAAACATAACCACAAAGGTCAAAGTTTAAAAAATGAAAGTTCAAATTGTGAAGGTTCAAATTGGTTCTCCCCCTTTTTGTCAGCATTGAAAAGGGTGAGAAAGGAGTCATGTCTGCTTGGGAATGCGCACGATCTGGAAATCCCCAATGGACTGGACTACTCCTTCGAGCTTCTTCAGGCCTTCTCGCAGATGAGCTACCTCTTCTCCCTTGGCATTGGCTTGAAGTTGCGAGCGAGGTCTTTGAATTTATCTTCCAGAGACCGAAGATGCTTGTCCAGCATGCTTCAAAGCTTGGATTTCACAGTCCAGAACATATATCTGGCTACGCATTTCCAGAAGAATATTCATGATGCTACGAAAATCTGCAGAATCATCCGTCTGTGTACTGGCATTGGCTTTCTCAGATGGTGTGTATGAAGACGATGGCGCTTCTTTATGGTCTGGCAGATTTGGAATCGACGTATCACCTTCTTCAGGCAATTGAGAGACCTGAACTTCTTCTGGGTCTTCTGGAGATTGTCTTAGATCTTCAGCAGCATGAGGTGTAGACCTCTCTTGCTCGCTAACTCCCCCTGTCTCTAGGACATCGAAAGGGGAAGAGTGATGATCATGCTCTTGATTTCCCTTCTCTCCACATTTATCAGCAGACTGTTCTTTTTCTTCTTCTCCTTCTTCTTCAACTTCTTTCTCCTTCTCTCTCGTTCTTCTTCTTCTCTCGCTTCTGCTGAAGTTCTGTCGGATAAGACACGAACGTCTTGTTCTTGTCGTCTTTGGGATAGTGGGATCTTCATCATCTTCATCTTCATCTTCATCTTCGGGATAAGAGTTCTTTTCCTCTTTTTCGATGAGGCACCAATGGCCTCCTTTCCTTTCCTTTTGAAGACGGATTTGGAGATTTCACTTTGAATTTCTCCATTGTCTTGGAGAGTTCTTGCGTACGCATCTTCATTAACATTTTCAACCCTATCACCATCTTATCACACGGTCGAACACAAAAAGTATGTGGCAGTTCAATATTCAGATGTCTGAAGATCTTGGTCACCAGATTAGGATAAGGCAATTGTCCTTTGTCTTTTGACACTGCTCTGTACATATGGAAAAGAATAGTATGCGGGAGAGAAAACTTCCGTCCTGAGTTGATCGCATACATCAACTTTGCTTCAGACAGAGACACAGAAGTCTTTGACGTAGACTTCGGTGTGAGACAGTTGATTACAATCTTATGAAGCACAATGTTGATGGCATTCATCCTGGAATAGATAATTTTCTTATCTACGTCCCTATCTTTGACAAGATCCAGAGTAGTACGAGCAGGTGAGACTTTGATTGGGAGATAGCGTCCCCGTTCAACTCCAACTATGTCCACCAACATATTCACATCTACCACATAGACTTGGTCTCGAACACTGAATGAAATTCTATTAGCATCCAAAAAGCTAAGATTTGAATAGAAATAAGCGGTCAGTTGATCATACCCGTCGTAGAGTCGAGCAAAAAGTCTCAAGTTGAAGCAAATTCAACTTCTCTCTTAAGTTCAAGTTTATGGTATCTAGGAAGTCAAAATCGACACTTCTAGGGTTGATTACCCTCTTTTCAACAGCCCTGAAATACACTTTTTCCGATCCTTGGATTTAAACAAATCCATCCGATTTCCTTTCACCTTTGCTGCCACACCCATTCTAGGTTTAAATTCAAGGAATATTTTGTCATCATCGTTCCCGTCAATCGATTTTGTCCCGGCATACGAGGATCACTTGGAATGTTCGCAAGAGCCTCCTCTGCTCTTCCTTTCGGAGCAATTCCCAACTCTTCCATTTTCCGCAGAAAAAGATACTCATTTCCATAATTTTTGTCCTTAAGGAAGTCATCTATATATTTTAATGAAGAACCGAGGTTTTCAACGCACGATAAAGCTTATAGATAAAGGAGGGTCTTTGGACTCTTCGGGTCGGCATCCTCGATTATCTCTTCTTCCGATTTTGACTTGCACCTTGTGGGGCGGGAGATGCGAATGACGTGGAGGAGAGCGAATCGGACTTTGTCGCCGACTTGATAAGTCTTCTTCCTCGCAAGATCGAAGTGAGTCGGTCCCTTCTCCATTCTCTCGTGGTCCTGTTTGCGATTCTTGATGATTTCCTCGAAGACGACATCTTTCTTTGTCTATTGGAGGATTCCTTCACTTGCTTTTCCCAAGAAAAATGACCACTTTCTCGACGATGAACAAAGAGTAGAAACAAGATCGGGAGGAGAGTGCCTTTTAGGGTTTTGAAAATTGGGCGTAGAATAACCGTATATATATATATATATATATATATATATATATATATATACCTCGGATTTGAAAAGAGAAGTTTAATCGGTACAAGGAAAGTGTACGAACACTACTTTTCAAAATCAATAACCGCCAAAATTAACTTTCTTTAAAAAAGACAAGTTTTCAAATTTCACACGAGTTATATCGAAAGAACGTACCTTTTCGAGATAAGATAAACGAAAATTCGTACCTTTTAGTTAAAACAAGAACTTACGTCTTTAGCCATGAATGATTGAGTCTCGGGATTTAAAGTCTAAGAGATCGAGTCTTAGAGTTGGTGAGTCTCTAGACTTTAACTTCTTCAAGCTTCAAAATGTTGAGTCTTGAGCGGATAAAGTCGAATTGACTTTTCTCCAAAGGCTTTGTAAATATATCTGCTAGTTGACTCTTTGAATCAACAAATTGAATTGAGATTTCTCCATTTTGAATATGATCTCTAATGAAGTGATGACGAATCTCAATATGCTTTGCTCTTGAATGAAGGATTGGATTTTTGGTGAGATTGATCGCTATTTGGTGTTGTCACATCGATTTCGTGTATGAGTCTTCAATGCCAAAGTCTTGTAGCTGTTGTTTTATCCATAGAATTTGCGAACAGCAGCTTCCAAGAGCTACATACTCGCTTACGTCGTTGAGAGAGCTATAGTGCTTTGCTTCCTTGAAAACCAAGACACTGTCCTGTTTCCAAGCAGTTGACAAGTTCCAGAAGTGCTCTTTCTATCGACTCGCAACCGCCGATCTCGCATCGAGTATCCTAGAAGATTAAAGTCTTCCCTCTTTGGATACCAAAGACCGATGCTTGAAGATGAAGCAACGTATTTGATAATACGTTTCACGGCAATGAGATGTGATTCTCTAGGATCCGATTGAAACCTAGCACAGATACAAACACTAAACAAAATATCAGGTCTAGAAGCGTAAGATAAAGAAGTGAACCGATCATGCTCCGTACAGCTTTTGATCTACTTTCTTCCCTTCTTCATCCTTGTCTATCTTTCGAGAACATGACATTGGTATGTCGGTCTTTTTGCACTTTTCCAATCCAAACCTTTTGACAAGATCATTCGCATATTTTTCTTGATGGATGAAAGTTCCTTCCTTCATTTGTTTCACTTGGAGTCCAAGAAAGAATGTTAACTCTCCCATCATACTCATTTCAAATTCATCCCGCATAGACTTAGAAAATTTCTTGCAAAGACTTTCATTAAAGGATCAAAAAATAATGTCATCAACATATATTTGAACAAGTAAAAAGTTTTTGTTTTCCTTTTTGATAAACAAAGTAGTGTCTACTTTACCTTTGACAAAACCATTCTGTAATAAAAACTTACTTAGTCCGTCGTACCAAGCTCGAGGTGCTTGCTTTAGACCATACAGAGCCTTTTCGTCAAGATCGAGTCCGGCTTCTTTGGGTCTTCAAATCCAGGCGGTTGTTCCACATAAACTTCCTCATGGATAAATCCATTTAGGAAAGCACTTTTGACGTCCATTTGGAATAACCTGAAATTTTTGTAACAAGCAAACGCAAGTAATAGTCGAATAGCTTCTAACCTTGCAAGCGGTGCATAAGTCTCGTCATAGTCTATTCCTTCTTCTTGCGTATATCCTTTGGCCACGAGTCTTGCTTTGTTTCGTACGACTTTTCCTTTTTTGTTCATCTTGTTCCTGAATACCCATTTGGCTCCAATAACGATTTTACCTTTTGGTTTAGATGTCAATTCAGACATCATTGATATTGAACTGTCTCGAGCTCTTCTTGCATAGCTTCGATCCAGCTTTCATCGATAAAGCTTCTTCTATGCTTTTTGGTTCAATTTCGAGATGAGAGCCACAACACTAGATTCTTCATGCCTTTTTGATCTGGTGCAGATTCCTTCATTAAGTTCGCCAATAATGAGATCTTTGGGATGACTGGATTTGTGCTTCCAGTTACTAGTTGATTTGCCAGGTTGATGATCTCTTTCTTTATTTGATTCTCCATGAGCGTCTTGATGATGGACTTCCAGAATCTGAGATGCTTCTCGAGATGTAGACATTGGAAGGTCTAGAGCGGGTTCAGTCTCTTCGTATTGAGTCTGGATGGATTCATCTTGCACTGAGTCTTGGAATTTGACATTCATTGATTCTTCCACAGACTGGCTTTTCTTGTTGTAGACTCTGTAGGCTTTGCTTGATGTAGAATATCCAAGGAAGATGCCTTCATCGATCTTTCTTCAAACTTACCAGCTCGATCATTTGCATTTTTCAAAATAAAGCATTTGCAACCAAATACATGAAAGTATGAAACAATAGGCTTCTTACCTTTGAACAATTCATAGGGGGTTTTCTCAAGAATAGGTCTTAGAAAGACTCTATTTATAATATAGCAAGCGGTTGAAACGACTTCAGCCCAAAATCGTGAAGAAATTTTACTTTCAATTAAAAGTGTTCTAACCATTTCTTGAAGAGATCTATTCTTTCTTTCCACAACTCCATTTTGCTCTGGAGTATACGGAGAGGAAAACATGTGATTAAAACCAGATTTATCACAGAATCTCGTAAAATCTTGATTTTCAAATTCACTTCCATGATCTGTTCTTATACTAGAAATAGCACATCCTTTTTCATTTTGAACCTTTTTAGCAAACTTCTCAAAGTACGAAAAGGTTTCTGATTTATTTGCAAGAAAATATACCCAGGTAAAGCGAGAGTAATCGTCTACAATTACTAGACAATATTTCTTACCTCCAATGCTCTGGGTTCTTGTTGGTTCGAAGAGATCCATATGAAGCAACTGCAGTACATGATTAGTAGATACATGATTTATTTGCTTAAATGAATTTCTTACCTCGCTTTCCCGAGAATGCATGGAGTGCATAAGTCGACTTTTGGTATGGCAATTTAGGTAGACCTCGAACAAGCTGCTTAGAAGAGATTTTGGCTAATTGCTTCTTGTTGATATGGCCAAGTTTTCGTGCCATAGAACTGCTTCATCTTGAATTGAGATTAAGCATCGTTCTTCATTTGGCTTTACATCAAGGAGGTAGATGTTTCCATGCCTTCGACCCATGAAAGACTGAGTCGAATCTTTGCTAATTCTAGAACATATGCCTTCTTGAAAGGAGATCTTGTAACCAGTATCACACGGTTGGCTAATGCGAGTAGATTGTAGTTGAGTCCTTCCACTAGAGAAACATTGCTTATTGTGAGATTTCCAATTTTTACAGTTCCGAATCCCACAATACTTCCTTTGCTATTTCCTCCGAATGAAACTTTTCCACCATTTACTTGAATAAGCTTAATGAAACAATTTGAGTCTCCTGTCATGTGTCTTGAGCATCCGCTGTCAAGATACCACTTTACCTTCTTTTTGACAGAGACCTGCATTCAAAAGAGAGTCTCAAGTTTTCTTTGGTAACCAAATTTTCTTGGGTCCTTTGGTGTTAGTAGGATGAGCATTATTAGGCCATACTCTCTTAACAGGCTTCAAAACCATAGGACACTCTTTTTCAAAATGATCCTGACTGTTACACTTTGAACACCTTAAAGCATTTCGACCTACAGACTTTACAAAAACTCTTTTGAAATGATTTTTATAAGCCTCTCTCGATGGTCTTTTCTTAATTCTTTCTTTTACTTTCGGAAAATCAATCAAAGGGATTGTTTCAGCTGTCATACCTAGACCCGACTTATTGAAGTAAGGTCTTTGGATTGAAATGACTTTTTCAAGTTTTTTGGACCCTATTGAAAATTTCTTTGAAATATTTGATAAATCAGTTTTTAAGAAAGCATTTTCTTTTGAAAGATTGTCTTCACTCTCTTTAAGAGTAGAAACATTCAAGTCTAAATTTTTTACCTTTTCTTCTAAAATGTTTTCCTTTTGTTTTAAAACTGAGTTTTCCTTTTTAAGTTCGGAAATCTTTTTAAGAGAAGTCTTAAGACTAAAACATAACTCATCAATATATTTAGAGACTTTGACAGGGATTTTATAATCACTTACCTCAAATTCACCGTCTCGAGTTTGATCCAGTCCGAGTCCGATTGCGCCATCGACACGGGTTGGCATATTCCTCATCACTCTCTTCACACTCGTATTGCTCCGTGTTTCGGCTTTAAGAGCTTTTCGAGACTTCTCGGCTTTTCCTCTTTTCTTTTTCGAAGAGGACGGTTGGGTCTCGATGTGTCCCTTCTTTTTACATTCGAAGCAAACTACATCTTTGTTTGGTTCCTCATCATCACAGAGACTTGGTCTGCTGTCTCGAAAACTTTGTTTCTTTGGGATGAACCTTTCGCCTTTTCTATTCAGTTTTCTGAATCTTTTTATCATGAGGGCGAGCTCCTCATCATCCATATCATCTTCAGAATCTGCATCATCGAATCATCATTTGATTTTAGTGCAATAGATTTCTTACCTCTTGGATCTTCGTCTTCATTAATTCGTTCCACTTCGTAAGACCGAAGAGTTCCAATCGGTTTGTCTACGATAATGGCATGATTCTTTGCGTCTCTCTTATTGAAGTCTTTATATGATTCCAATCCTTGGAGAGTCCACGAAGCTTGTTCACCTTCATGGGATCAGAAATTTTTTGTCCTTGGTTCTCAAGACCATTGACAATATCTCGTAAAACGACTAAACATGTCGGTTATAGATTCTCCGCTTTCATTTTGAAGGATTCATATTGACCAAGAAGAATGTTAATTCTGGTCTCCTTCACTCGATCTGTTCCTTCATAAGTGATATGTAACCTGTCCCAGACTTTTTTTGCTGTAACACAAGAAGATATTCTGTTATATTCAGTTGGTGACAAAGCACAATATAAAGAATAAATTGCTTTAGCATCGAGTGCTTGTCTCTTGTTTATTTCTTCTTGAGACATTCCGCTGGCTTCAACAGTTTCTTTCCCTCTTTCAGAGATTGATGCAGCAGCAGGAGTGATTCCTCTTTCCACAACGTCCCATTCCAGAGGATCCTTTGATCGTAGGAAAGCTTTCATCTTGTTCTTCCAGATGTTGTAATCCTTTCAATCGAAGTAGGGAGGTCTGGTATTGCTTTGCCCCTCCATCGCCCCGGTGCTAGCATACTAGCCATGGATCTTTTACTCCAAGTAAAACACTTCAAACAAAGTAAGAACACGAGCTCGATACCAATTGAAATAGCTAGTACGAGTACCTAGAGGGGGTGAATAGGTATAGAAAAAATTTCTCGAAGCTTGCACGATATTTAAACAGTTAGAAGATTTGCAACAGTTAAAAATTCAATCGCAAGACTGAGTAAGGGAAAGAGAGAATTGAACACTCGGTTTCTAGTAGTTCGGCTTGATTCAAGCCTACGTCCACTCTTCTGCATTGACAGCCGATTGGCTGGATTCCACTATGATCAAAGAGATGTTACAGTGTTGATCTTCCTTGGTTTCTAGGTGTAGATGATCTACCACACTCACTCAAGGCGTCACCAAGTATAAACACTCTCTGTATACAATTTCGCTCGAACAGTCTAACAATCAAGGATCTTCAGACTCTGGAATTTTTCTATCGATCACACACTTAAATCAACTAGAATGACTTCTTTTTATACTCCTTTATGCCATCATAGCCGTTGGCACTTACCAAAGGAATTCCTCCAATCTACCCGTTGGACGGAATCAATCAAAAAGATCATCCGAGCTATTTAAGGAATCTGATGATAGCCCATCAATCCTGTTCGCCCATACAATCAGGATCTCGGTTTCCAAGAATAGAATATTCCAAGATTATTTCGTCGACCATCGGATATTCAATCGATCTTAGATAAGAATTAAAGAATCCGAAATGATTATCCGACCAAAGAATCTATTCCAGAGGATAGGATCGAATCCTCAACCATAAACCTCGGCTTTGGATTTCCTTCGTCCTGGATTAGAAAGACTGTCAGTGAGAATAGACTTAAGTCTTGAGTCCTGAGTCTTAAGTCTTGAGTCTTGAGTCTTGAGTCTTGGGTCTTGAGTCTTGGGAGTACAAAGTCTTCAGACTTTAAACTGACGGTCTCCGAACATCCAGACTTTAGACTGAAAGAAACGTTTTGTCAGCTTCAAAATATTCTGGAAAGATTTCTCCAACACTGAGACCGATCGGCGGCATTGGCAGCGGCTTCAGGTCGTTTCCTTATTCTGCTTTTCCGGTGATTTCACGCGCCAGAAAGCTCGGCGACGATTTCTCTCTTAATCAAGTCATTTCCGGGGACATGCGGACCCCTGGAGTGCCATAACTTTGGCCAAAGGGACACTTAAGTGCCATAACTTACGAAAGGTACACTTAAGTGCCACATTTTAAGAAAAGTGGGACACTTGAGTGCCATCTCCGGTGAAGTTGGCCGGAAATCATACGTGGCATTAAAATATTAATATTTCGACGATGTGTCTCGCCAGAGAGCTGAGTCACTCGAATTCGCCAAAACGACGTCGTTTTGATATCATTTGAATTTTATAATAATATAAAAATTATTTAAATTAATTTTTAAATAAATTTATTTAAAAATAAATTTATTTAAAAAATTTTTAAAAAATTTGGAAACTTTAAACATTAAAAAAATAAAAAATAATTAAAAAATTACAAAAAGTTTACAAATTTACAAAAAAATTAAAAAAATTACTAAAAAATTTAAAAATTTACATAAAATTTAAAAAATTACAAAAAATTCAAAAAATTTATAAAAAATTCAAAAAATTTACAAAAAATTTAGAAAGTTACAAAAAATTTAAAAAAATTATGAAATTTACAAAAATTTAAAAGAGTTACAAAAAATTTCAACCCTCAACCGGCAACCTTTTTTTTTTTTTTAAATTATTTTTTGTAACTTTTTTAATTTTGCAAATTTTTTTAATTTTTAAAATTTTTAAATAAATTTATTTTTAAATTAAAATTAATTAATTTACATATTAAATTTTTTACCATGTCGGCACCAAAATAACGTCATTTCGGGTGTTGGCCAGATTAGAGCACTTAAATCGGCCAAAACGACGTTGTTTTGGTATAAGTTGAATTTTAATATAATATAAAAATTAATTAAATTAAATCTAAAAAAATAATAATATTATTTATTTTTATTTAAAAAAAATGTAGGAGGAGGAGGAGAAAGGCAGCCAACGGCTGAGTGTGGAGCCCCTCCGCCGCCGCCTCCCCCCGTCGCCGAAAGGTGGGGGAGGGTTGGCCGGGCCCGCCTCCTTTTCTTAAAAAATTTTTCTAAATTTTTTAAAATTTTTTAAAATGTTTCAAAATTTTTTTAAATATTTTTAAAATTTTTAAATATTTTTAAAATGTTTTAAAATTTTTAAAATTTTTAAAATTTTTAAATTTTTTAAAAATGTTTTAAAATTTTTTAAAATTTTCTAAAATTTTTTAAAATTTTCTAAAATTTTTTGAATTTTTTTTTGAAATTTTAATTTATTTTAAATTTTTTTATTTTTAAATATTTATAAATTTTTATAGAATTTTATAAATTTTTACAAAATTTTCTAAAATTTTTAAAATTTTTTTTAAATTTTTACAAAATTTTCTAAAATTTTTTTAATTTTTTTAAAATTTTTACAAAATTTTCTAATTTTTTTAATTTTTTTTAAATTTTTACAAAATTTTTTTAATTTTTTTTAAATTTTTACAAAATTTTCTAAATTTTTTTAAATTTTTACAAAATTTTCTAAAATTTTTTAAAATTTTTAAAATTTTTACAAAATTTTCTAAATTTTTTTAAATTTTTTAAATTTTTTAAATTTGTTTAGTTTTTTTAAATTTTTAAAATTTTCAAAAATTTAACATTTTTAATATTTAAATATTTAAATAATTTTAGTTTTAAATTAATTTTTATATTAAATTTTTGGCCACGTCGACATTAAAACGACTTCGTTTCGCACTTTCGCTTCGTACGGAAAATTAACACGTAAGCGTTTTGGCTGGATTTTGGCCGGATTGGCACTCAAGTGATCCATTTTACTCCGATTTTGGCACTTAAGTGTATCTTTCGTAAGTTATGGCACTTAAGTGTCCCTTTGTGCAAAGTTAAGGCACTTGAAGCGTTCTTTTGCCCATTTCCGAGGGTTTTTCCTCACAAATCTCGGCAAGTCTCATTCGGATTACAGACATGTTTCTTTTGACAAAGTTTTTTTTTTTTAGAAGTCATCTCTGTACCTCCATCCCCTAAAGTTTTCCTTTGCTCCCTTTGAACATGTATTTCTTCACACCGACGGACGATGGAGGATTCTCCTCTTGTCGATTCAGCCATTGAACCGACCAAACCCGGTATCTTCCTAAAACAAGACTGAAAACCATTGAAATCGCCACGCCTGCCAAGTGGAGTTCGAGTTTGTTCTACGGCGTCAGGAGGAATGCTCTCTTTTACAGGTTGTGGTTCCCGGTGATCGGTGAAGTCAGGTGAGGTGTTTATTTTGCTTCTTTTAGATTTTGATCAGCTCTGTAGAAGAAAGTAAGAACCTGGTTCTGCATCGCTGAATTTTGACCTTTTATGAGAAGCTAAGGGAAAGTTTAGTTGGTAGTTGTTTTCTTACTTGTTGTGATGCAAGAGCAAGCTGAGTAGGAATAGAATAGAACCGCCCCTCGCAGTGATCCTCTTGTTTCTTTTTAGCTTCAAAGCCTTTAGCCTTTTTAGTTGTTCCTCCTCCTGATTAAGACTCGGAAGAGCAAAAAAA
The DNA here is from genome assembly GCA_016097545.1 of Eucalyptus victrix. Lineage (NCBI taxonomy): Eukaryota > Viridiplantae > Streptophyta > Magnoliopsida > Myrtales > Myrtaceae > Eucalyptus > Eucalyptus victrix. Next base: position 14,698,931 of record CM027840.1, on the reverse strand, counting down.
AATGGTAATCAGTCTTAGTAAAACACACCTGAAATGATGGCTGTCAGGTCATGCTTCTATTAAACAGACATTAGATGCTCTGTTTTTGTATAGATTGTTTTGGTTGATTGCATATATCTCTGCTCTTGAATTTTTTAGGAAAATATGCATGCTGAATCTGATAATGTTGTTTTCTTTGAAATTGATTGTGGCATCTGTTGTATACTTTCTGATGGACCAAGTGAATATAACAGAGGCATAAGGGTTCACAAGGTTTACAAGCTTCAGATTTTGTATGTCGTCATGATGATCATTTTTTGACTATCAATTTGACGTCAATTGAAGTCAACTTCTCTTAAGAAATGGGCTTGTTTTAATCTTTCCTATGATGCTGATCTCACATTGGTAAGCACCTTAATTTGATGATCAATGATCACGAACTTGAGGTTGATTGAGTTTGATTTCTATTAATCTGCAATTTCGTGTGTTTGTGACAGACTTTCTGTTTTGGCTTAAATGAGGTGATAGACGAGGCTTTCTGGTCTTGAGTCCTTTTAGACATAGCAAATAGACTTCTCAAGCTTCGATTTGATATGTCGCACGCCCTGAATAGACATCATCCGGTCATCGAAAAATACCGACAAAGTCTGTCAATTCTGCACTAGTTTTTTTAGGTTGATTTGCTGTTTTGACCTGCTGCAATTTTCTGTTTTGACCGGAACGAGCTGGAAGATGATGTTATTAGGACTTAATGTCTTCTAGAGAGTTGTAATAGACTTCTCAAAATTTCCATTGACATATTATATGTGTGATTTGGTCATCATTTGCCCTGCCTTTCCTTTTTTCAAATCGAGCTTTGAAATCTGGAATTTGTCTTGAACTGTAATGCTATCTTTCCTGTGGATAGTTGTTGTTAGTCTTAAGATGAGATAGTAGATTTGTCCCAATTGCTTTCAATATGTTGTAGAATGCCGATGTGACATGCTACTATGATCTATTCTTGATGGACTTGTTCATGTTCTTAATATTTTTAGAAATTCATGCGTTAGGAATCTTGAGGTGCTTCCTTCATGGAATGACATCTTTTATCAATTGTCTACAAAACGGTTTTAGGTATCATGAGGGTTACACATTGATTGCTCCGTTTGCCTTAAATACATATGTTGAGTGAATTCAATGGTGCATGCTTTGGAATAAGTGATCTTTAGTTGGTTTATTCATTGTTTTTGGTTGCTTGATGTGTTTGACTGTTTCTTTTATTTGTATGCACCTAGTCATAAATTTCTTAGATTAGGTTTAGATTAGGACCTTGAAGATGGAGAAGGTGTGAAGATGGTGGAGGTCGATGTCCATTCCGACCATTTTCATGTAATGCCCATTTTCCCGACATATGTCTCGGGTTTCATACATTGTATAAAACCCGACGAGTTGCGGGTTTTCTTTCTTTCTTTTTAATTGTTTTCTCTTTTATATTTTTTTAGGACTGCCTGATAGATTTACTGTTTTTTCCTTGATTGCTTACTTAACGTTTTGCAATTTCAATTTCATTGGTTGTTTTCCTTTCTTTTTTTTTTTTTCTTTTAGAAATAGAATAGCATGAAAATGATCAACCACGCATGATCACTTAGCCTAGGAATTGATGATCCCGAAAATGTAAAAAGAAACGCATGGACATGTTAGGAAAAACACAACATACTGTTTAGGTACCGAAAGGGCGCTAATAGCAATATTAGCGTAACCCAAGTCCCTGAACGTAGATATCTGGTTGCATAGAAATCGAGGGAACACTCCCGACTCTCGATTGGGTTTCTAGTCGACCCCCGAAAATGAGGCTAGTGGCGACTCCCGTCTATTTTTAGGTTGTCATAAATAAGTAGATTGTATAAATAAATCCGCTGTCGCGCGGGGTATGAGTTTCGATGAAACTCACTATGGTTTAGCATACTTGATGTGGGAATAACCCAAAGGATGAAGTGATGCCATCCTAATGGGTGAAGTGTACTATCAAGAGGGCTACCATGGTAAAAGTACCCTTAAATTCGATATCCACATTCGACTCCTTTTTTTAGGTGTGTCGCTTATGTGGGTATGGATCGTGACATTCCGCTGTCACGCGGGGTACGAGCTTGGGAGAGCTCGCGATCTCGTGGAGGGAACTCATGAGAGGCTTGATCCAAAAGGCGAGGTGATGACGTCTTTTGGAATGCAAGCCGTGAGGGAACTTTCGTGATCAAGTACCCCTAAATCCGACCTTTCCCCCTTTTCTCTCCTCGCGATAACGAGAGAATCGAGGGCGGAGAGATCGGGTCGCGACAGCGCGTCGATAAAAAAACCCAACTTATTCAATCAAAAACAGAACCTAAAAATCAAGATGTCAAATATTTTGCCAACCCTAATACATATATGTCAACCGGACCCAATTGGGACTAAGCTTCAAGTTGTTTTTACGAGATTCGAAGATAGTATTCATGACTTATGCTCCGTTCGTTTAGCGGAAAACAACTTCCAGGAAAATATTTTCCGAAATTTCCAGTGTTTGGGTGGGCGGAAAATACTTGGTCAAGAAAAACATTTTCCGGTCAACGGAAAATCCTTTCTGACATGGTGGAAAATGATTTCCTCTTTTGAAAAGAGGAAATCATTTTCCGAGCGAGCTCTCGCGCTTTCCTTCCTTCAGTTCTCGTTCTCTCTCTCTCTTGCTCTCCCTGCTGCAATGGCTTCGACGACGTCCTTCTCTGGGATCAGCCTTCGCCCTCCTCGGCCGCTCCTGCCTGCCTGCTTCGGCCGGGGCGCCGCCGCTGCCGCCGCGCTCCTCTTCCCTGGCGGCTCGAAGCCGCTCGAGAGGATCCGGCTCAAGAGGGAGCACCGCGGCAGCGCCGGGAGGCTCGCGGGGAGCCCGCCGTCGTGCCGCTCGTCGTGCGGTGGCGAGCCGTGAGCTCGTCAGATTTGGCGGCGGAGCTCGCGGCTCGCCGAATCTAGCGGTAGAGCTCAGGCTCCCGATCCAGGCAAGCTCGAGCTCTGTCACCAGATCCGGCGAGCTCGGGTGAGATCGGTCGAGCCTCGAGCTCGCCGAATCTGGCGGCGGAGCTCGCGCCTCGCCGAATCTAGCGGCAGAACTCGGGCTCCCGATTCAGGCGAGCTCGAGCTCTGTCGCCAGATCCGACGAGCTCGAGTGAGATCGGCCGAGCCTCGAGTTCGCTGGATTTGGCCACTGGGTCTTGGTCGGCCGCTGGGTAGTCGGCCATCGTCAGGCAGGAAGGAGGTGGTAGCGGCGGAAGGGGGAGGAAGAAGGAGGAGGAAAGAGGCGATGGCAGAGGAAGGAGGAGGAAGAAGGAGGAGGAAGGAGGAAGGAAAAAAAAAGAAAAAGAAATAATAAATAATAAAAATTTCGATTTTTAAAAATATAAATAATTAAAAAATCATTTTAAAAAAAATATAAATAAATAAAATAAATTTTGTGGTCAATTAAAAATATTAAAATTTAATTTTTGATAAATTTTCCCAAACAATTAAATGAGCTAACGAATGGTGGAAAATATTTTCCACTCAAAGTTTAGGTTTTGGCCGAACACCAAAAAATAGAGTCATTTTCCTGGAAAATGACTTCCAGGAAAATGTTTTCCGGAAACATGATATTTTCCGCGAAACGAACGGAGCCTTAGTATGTGATTTCACAAGCAAACTCCTAGGTGTATATATATGTGAACTGGATCGAACGGACAACGATGGCCGATCAAGCCGATCATTCCACTTTAATTTTGGATCATTGGTTGGTATTCCTAGATCAAATTCATTAGCGTAAGTAACCAAAGAAAAAAAAGAAAAAAAAAAGAATATTTCATAAACCATCATAAGAAGGATTATTTCATAAACCATCCTCGTTTTTGTGCACAAACATCAAGCACCGTCAAGAGGTTCTTCAAAACCTACCAAAACCATACCGACTTTTGGGGTCCCATTTAAAGTTGCATTGGGTTTTTTTTCTTCATGAATATGTCTTCTTCTTTCCAACCTAAACATCCGTCGTCCCAAACCAGGCCATCACCAAGCTCGCCAAACAACAACACAAACCAAAAACAACTCAGCCCATCCTCCTCGTTGCTTCCCACGGTAGCCACCATCTCTACCCGGCATCTCGAGCCAAGCCACCGCCTTGTCATTGACAGCCACCCTTGGCCGCACTTGTTTCTCCTTCCATCCTCAGTTCTCTTCGCTAGGGGTGTAATCAAGATGGGTTGAGTTAACTTTTGAAGATCGACCTTGACTTGACTTGTTCATAGTGCTTGAAATCCGACTTAAGCTTGCTCGAGTGTCGCTTTTCTTGCATGAACTTGACCCAATTAGAAAATTGATATGCTCAAGTTTGACTTGGCTATACTTGCTTGTTTAGATTATAATCGACTTATAAATAAAGCTGAAGTTCATGTTTAATAAGCTCAAATATCATGTAATTATGAGTATATTATATCTACTTTTATAAGTGTTGATTTCGGAGAAAATAATGAAAACTTGATTACCTTACGAGCTAATCTAGTTGAGTATTAATAGATTCGAGCTTAACTCGACAAGGCACTTAAGTAGCTTGACTGGAAAATAGACGAATCAATCCAAGGCAGTCATTGAGCGGAGCTCAAGCTACTCATGAGTAGCTTGATTCGATTTCGTCCCTATCTACCACAACTTCTCACACACACACGCTTCTCTGCCTCGATGTCAACAGAGGGCTTGTTGGGCTTGTGAAATAGCTAGTACGAGTACCTAGAGGGGGGTGAATAGGTATAGAAAAAATTTCTCGAAACTTGCACGATATTTAAACAGTTAGAGGATTTGCAACAGTTAAAAATTCAATCGCAAGACTGAGTAAGGGAAAGAGAGAATTGAACACTCGGTTTATAGTGGTTCGGCTTGATTCAAGCCTACGTCCACTCTTCTGCACTGACAGCCGATTGGCTGGATTCCACTATGATCAAAGAGATGTTACAGTGTTGATCTTCCTTGATTTCTAGGTGTAGATGATCTACCACACTCACTCAAGGCGTCACCAAGTATAAACACTCTCTATATACAATTTCGCTTGAACAGTCTCAACTAACAATTAAGGATCTTCAGACTTTGGAATTTTTCTATCGATCACACACTTAAATCAACTAAAACGACTTCTTTTTATACTCCTTTATGCCATCATAGCCGTTGGCACTTACCAAAGGAATTCCTCCAATCTACCCGTTGGACGGAATCAATTAAGAAGATCATCCGAGCTATTTAAGGAATCTGATGATAGCCCATCAATCCTGTTTGCCCATACAATCAGGATCTCGGTTTCCAAGAATAGAATATTCCAAGATTATTTCGTCGACCATCGGATCTTCAATCGATCTTAGAAAAGAATTAAAGAATCCGAAATGATTATCCAATCAAAGAATCTATTCCAGAGGATAGGATCGAATCCTCAACCATAAACCTCGGCTTCGGATTTCCTTCATCACTGGATTAGAAAGACTGTCAGTGAGAATAGACTTAAGTCTTGAGTCCTGAGTCTTAAGTCTTGGGTCTTGAGTTTTGAGTCTTGGGTCTTGGGTCTTGAGTCTTGGGAGAACAAAGTCTTCAGACTTTAAACTGACGGTCTCCGAACATCCAGACTTTAGACTGAAAGAAACGTTTTGTCAGCTTCAAAATATTCTGGAAAGATTTCTCCAACAATCTCCCCCTTTTTGATGGTGACAAAACTTTCTTGAAGATTTGAACAACTTTGACCTGCAAAACATTTCTCAAGCAATATGGCTAACTCATAAAGATTAATGAAACAACCAGACTCTGCATCCACAGAAAATTGGTTAGTCTTTCATGAGAAACACCATATAACAACACTTGAATAAATGCAACCAGTCAAGCATCATAATCCACAGCCAATTCAGTCAAATTCACACCCAAGTTCAAGTTCTCAAGTCATACTCAAAAAATAAACATAACCACAAAGGTCAAAGTTTAATTTAAAAAATGAAAGTTCAAATTGGTTCTCCCCATTTTTGTCAGCATTGAAAAGGGTGAGAAAAGAGTCATGTCTGCTTGGGAATGCGCACGATCTGGAAATCCCCAATGGACCGGACTACTCCTTCGAGCTTCTTCGGGTCTTCTCGAGATGAGCTACCTCTTCTCCCTTGGCATTGGCTTGAAGTTGCGAGAGCGAGGTCTTTGAATTTATCTTCCGAGAGACCGAAGATGCTTGTCCAGCATGCTTCAAAGCTTGGATTTCACGAGTCGGTAACATATATCCGGCTACGCATTTCCGTAAGAATATTCATGATGCTACGAAAATCTGCAGAATCATCCGTCGTGTACCGGCATTGGCTTTCTCGAGATGGTGTGTATGCGTACGATGGCGCTTCGTATGGTCCGGCAGATTTGGAATCGACGTATCACCTTCTTCGTGCAATTGAGAGACCCGAACTTCTTCCGGGTCTTCGGAGATTGTCTTAGATCTTCAGCAGCATGAGGTGTAGACCTCTCTTGCTCGCTAACTCCCCTTGTCTCTAGGACATCGAAAGAGGAAGAGTGATGATCATGCTCTTGATTTCCCTTCTCTCAGTTTATCAGACTTGTTCTTTTTCTTCTTCTCCTTATTCTTCAACTTCTTTCTCCTTCTCTCTCTGTTCTTCTTCTTCTCTGCTCTGCTGAAGTTCTGTCGGATAAGACACAGAACGTCTTGTTCTTGTCAGTGCTGGGATAGTGGGATCTTCATCATCTTCATCTTCATCTTCATCTTCCAGGATAAGAGTTCTTTTCCTCTTTTTCGATGAGGCACCAATGGCCTCCTTTCCTTTCCTTTTTGAAGCAGACTGGACTGGAGATTTCACTTTGAATTTCTCCATTGTCTTGGAGAGTTCTTGCAGACGCATCTTCATTAACATTTTCAACCCTATCACCATCTTATCACACGGTCGAACACAAAAAGTATGTGGCAGTTCAATATTCAGATGTCTGAAGATCTTGGTCACCAGACCAGGATAAGGCAATTGTCCTTTGTCTTTTGACACTGCTCTGTACATATGGAAAAGAATAGTGTGCGGGAGAGAAAACTTCCGTCCTGAGTTGATCGCATACATCAACTTTGCTTCAGACAGAGACACAGAAGTCTTTGACGTAGACTTCGGTCTGAGACAGTTGATTACAATCTTATGAAGCACAATGTTGATGGCATTCATCCTGGAATAGATAATTTTCTTATCTACGTCCCTATCTTTGACAAGATCCGAGTAGTACGAGCAGGTGAGACTTTGATTGGGAGATAGCGTCCCGTTCAACTCCAACTATGTCCGCCAACATATTCACATCTACCACATAGACTTGGTCTCGAACACCGAATGAAATTCTATTCGCATCCAAAAAGCTAAGATTTGAATAGAAATAAGCGGTCGTTGATCATACCCATCTCAGAGTCGAGCAAAAAGTCTCAAGTTGAAGCAAATTCAACTTCTCTCTTAAGTTCAAGTTGATGGAATCCAGAAATCAAAATCGACACTTCTAGGGTTGATTACCCCTCTTTTCAACAAACTGAAATACACTTTTTCTTGATCCTTAGATTTAAACAAATCCATCCGATTTCCTTTCACCTTTGCTGCCACACCCATTCTAGGTTTAAATTCAAGGAACATTTTGTCATCATCGTTCCGGTCAATCAGATTTTGTCCTGGCATACGAGGATCACTTGGAATGTTCGCAAGAGCCTCCTCTGCTCTTCCTTTCGGAGCAATTCCCAACTCTTCCATTTTCTGCAGAAAAAGATACTCATTTCCATAATTTTTGTCCTTAAGGAAGTCATCTATATATTTTAATGAAGAACCAGAGGTTTTCAACGCACGATAAAGCTTATAGATAAATGAGGGTCTTTGGACTCTTACTGGGTCAGCATCCTCGATTATCTCTTCTTCCAGATTTTGACTTGCACCTTGTGGGGCGGGGAGATGCTGAATGACGTGGAGGAGAGCGAATCGGACTTTGTCGCTGACTTGATAAGTCTTCTTCCTCGTAAGATCGAAGTGAGTCGGTCCCTTCTCCATTCTCTGTGGTCCCCTGTTTGCGATTCTTGATGATTTCCTCGAAGATGACATCTTTCTTTGTCTATTGGAGGATTCCTTCACTTGCTTTTCCTAAGAAAAATGACCACTTTCTCGACGATGAACAAAGAGTAGAAACAGTATCGGGAGGAGAGTGCCTTTTAGGGTTTTGAAAATTGGGCGTAGAATAACTGTATATATATATATACCTCGGATTTGAAAAGAGAAGTTTAATCGGTACAAGAAAAGTGTACGAACACTTCTTTTCAAAATCAATAACTGCCAAAATTAACTTTCTTTAAAAAAGATAAGTTTTCAAATTTCACACGAATTATATCTCGAATGAAAGAACGAAGATAAACGAGAATTCGTACCTTTTAGTTAAAACAGCAACTTACAGTCTTTAGCCATGAATGATTGAGTCTCAGGATTTAAAGTCTAAGAGATCAGAGTCTTAGAGTTGGTGAGTCTCTAGACTTTAAGTTCTTCAAGCTTCAAAATGTTGAGTCTTGAGCGGATAAAGTCGAATTGATTTTTCTCCAAAGGCTTTGTAAATATATCTGCTAGTTGACTCTTTGAATCAACAAATTGAATCGAGATTTCTCCATTTTGAATATGATCTCTAATGAAGTGATGACGAATCTCAATATGCTTTGCTCTTGAATGAAGGATTGGATTTTTGGTGAGATTGATCGCTACTGGTGTTGTCACATCTGATTTACGTGCATGAGTCTTCAATGCCAAAGTCTTGTAGCTGTTGTTTTATCCATAGAATTTGCGAACAGCAGCTTCCAAGAGCTACATACTCTGCTTCTGTCGTTGAGAGAGCTATAGTGCTTTGCTTCCTTGAAAACCAAGACACTGTCCTGTTTCTAAGCAGTTGACAAGTTCCAGAAGTGCTCTTTTTATCGACTCTACAACCGGCCAGATCTGCATCTGAGTATCCTAGAAGATTAAAGTCTCCCCTCTTTGGATACCAAAGACCGATGCTTGAAGATGAAGCAACGTATTTGATAATACGTTTCACGGCAATGAGATGTGATTCTCTAGGATCGATTGAAACCTAGCACAGATACAAACACTAAACAAAATATCAGGTCTAGAAGCGTAAGATAAAGAAGTGAACCGATCATGCTCCCGTACATGCTTTTGATCTACTTTCTTCCCTTCTTCATCCTTGTCTATCTTTCGAGAACATGACATTGGTATGTCGGTCTTTTTGCACTTTTCCAATCCAAACCTTTTGACAAGATCATTCGCATATTTTTCTTGATGGATGAAAGTTCCTTCTTTCATTTGTTTCACTTGGAGTCCAAGAAAGAATGTTAACTCTCCCATCATACTCATTTCAAATTCATCCCGCATAGACTTAGAAAATTTCTTGCAAAGACTTTCATTAGAGGATCCAAAAATAATATCGTCCACATATATTTGAACAAGTAAAAAGTTTTTGTTTTCCTTTTTGATAAACAAAGTAGTATCTACTTTACCTTTGACAAAACCATTCGTAATAAAAACTTACTTAGTCCGTCGTACCAAGCTCGAGGTGCTTGCTTTAGACCATACAGAGCCTTTTTCAGTCTGAAGACTGAGTCTGGCTTCTTTGGGTCTTCAAATCCAGGTGGTTGTTCCACATAAACTTGCTACAGGAGCGTAAGTCTCATCATAGTCTATTCCTTCTTCTTGCGTGTATCCCTTGGCCACGAGTCTTGCTTTATTTCGTACAACTTTTCCTTTTTTGTTCATTTTGTTCCTGAATACCCATTTGGCTCCAATAACGGTTTTACCTTTTGGTTTAGATGTCAATTCCCAGACATCATTGATGTTGAACTGTCCGAGCTCTTCTTGCATAGCTTCGATCCAGCTTTCATCGATAAAGCTTCTTCTATGCTTTTTGGTTCAATTTCGAGAGATGAGAGCCACAAAGCACTAGATTCTTCATGCCTTTTTGATCGGTGCGGATTCCTTCATTAAGTTCGCCAATAATGAGATCTTTGGGATGACTGGATTTGTGCTTCCAGTTACTAGTTGATTTGCCAGGTTGATGATCTCTTTCTTTATTTGATTCTCCATGAGCGTCTTGATGATGAACTTCCGAATCCGAGATGCTTCTCGAGATGTAGACATTGGAAGGTCTAGAGCGGGTTCGATCTCTTCTTCGTACCGAGTCCGGCTGGATTCATCTTGCACCGAGTCTTGGAATTTGACATTCATTGATTCTTCCACAGACTGGCTTTTCTTGTTGTAGACTCTGTAGGCTTTGCTTGATGTAGAATATCCAAGGAAGAAGCCTTCATTTGATCTTTCTTCAAACTTACCAACTCGATCATTTGCATTTTTCAAAATAAAGCATTTGCAACCAAATACATGAAAGTATGAAACAATAGGCTTCTTACCTTTGAACAATTCATAGGGGGTTTTCTCAAGAATAGGTCTTAGAAAGACTCTATTTATAATATAGCAAGCAGTTGAAATAGCTTCAGCCCAAAATCGTGAAGAAATTTTACTTTCAATTAAAAGTGTTCTAACCATTTCTTGAAGAGATCTATTCTTTCTTTCCACAACTCCATTTTGCTCGGAGTATACGGAGAGGAAAACATGTGATTAAAACCAGATTTATCACGTAATCTCGTAAAATCTTGATTTTCAAATTCACTTCCATGATCTGTTCTTATACTAGAAATAGCACATCCTTTTTCATTTTGAACCTTTTTAGCAAACTTCTCAAAGTACGAAAAGGTTTCTGATTTATTTGCAAGAAAATATACCCAGGTAAAGCGAGAGTAATCGTCTACAATTACTAGACAATATTTCTTACCTCTAATGCTCTGGGTTCTTGTTGGTCCGAAGAGATCCATATGAAGCAACTGCAGTACATGATTAGTAGATACATGATTTATTTGCTTAAATGAATTTCTTACCTGCTTTCCCAGAATGCATGGAGTGCATAAGTCGACTTTTGGTATGGCAATTTAGGTAGACCTCGAACAAGCCGCTTAGAAGAGATTTTGGCTAATTGCTTCTTGTTGATATGGCCAAGTCTTTGTGCCATAGAACTGCTTCATCTTGAATTGAGATTAAGCATTGTTCTTCATTTGGCTTTACATCAAGGAGGTAGATGTTTCCATGCCTTCGACCCAAGAAAGACTGAGTCGAATCTTTGCTAATTCCAGAACATATGCCTTCTTGAAAGGAGATCTTGTAACCAGTATCACACAGTTGGCTAATGCTGAGTAGATTGTAGTTGAGTCCTTCCACTAGAGAGACATTGCTTATTGTGAGATTTCCAATTTTTACAGTTCTGAATCCCACAATACTTCCTTTGCTATTTCCTCCGAATGAAACTTTTCCACCATTTACTTGAATAAGCTTAATGAAACAATTTGAGTCTCCTGTCATGTGTCTTGAGCATCCACCGTCAAGATACCACTTTACCTTCTTTTTGACAGACCCGCATTCAAAAGAGAGTCTCAAGCTTTCTTTGGTACCCAAATTTTCTTGGGTCCTTTGGTGTTAGTAGGATGAGCATTATTAGGCCATACTCTCTTAACATGCTTCCAAACCATAGGACACTCTTTTTCAAAATGATCCTGACTGTTACACTTTGAACACCTTAAAGTATTTCGACCTACAGACTTTACAAAAACTCTTTTGAAATGATTTTTATAAGCCTCTCTCGATGGTCTTTTCTTAATTATTTCTTTTACTTTCGGAAAATCAATCAAAGGGATTGTTTCAGCTGTCATACCTAGACCCGACTTATTGAAGTAAGGTCTTTGGATTGAAAGGACTTTTTCAAGTTTTTCGGACCCTATTGAAAATTTCTTTGAAATATTTGATAAATCAGTTTTTAAGAAAGCATTTTCTTTTGAAAGATTGTCTTCACTCTCTTTAAGAGTAGAAACATTCAAGTCTAAATTTCTTACCTTTTCTTCTAAAATGTTTTCCTTTTGTTTTAAAACTGAGTTTTCCTTTTTAAGTTCGGAAATCTTTTTTAAGAGAAGTCTTAAGACTAAAACATAACTCATCAATATATTTAGAGACTTTGACAGGGATTTTATAATCACTTACCTCAAATTCACCGTCCGAGTCGATCCAGTCCGAGTCCGATTGCGCCATCGACACAATGGTTGGCATATTCCTCATCACTCTCTTCACACTCGTATCGCTCCGGGTTTCGGCTTTAAGAGTTTTTCGAGACTTCTCAGCTTTTCCTCTTTTCTTTTCAGAAGAGGACAAGGTTGGGTCTCGATGTGTCCCTTCTTTTTACATTCGAAGCAAACTACATCTTTGTTTGGTTCCTCATCATCAATAGACTTGGTCTGCTGTCTCTGAAAACTTTGTTTCTTTGGGATGAACCTTCTGCCTTTTCTATTCAGTTTTCTGAATCTTCTTATCATGAGGGCGAGCTCCTCATCATCCATATCATCTTCAGAATCTGCATCATCAGAATCATCATTTGATTTTAGTGCAATAGATTTCTTACCTCTTGGATCTTCGTCTTCATTAATTCGTTCCACTTCGTAAGACTGAAGAGTTCTAATCAGTTTGTCTACAAATAATGGCATGATTCTTTGCGTCTCTCTTATTGAAGTTTTTATATGATTCCAATCCTTGGAGAGTCCACGCGAAGCTTGTTCACCTTCATGGGATCAGAAATTTTTTGTCCTTGGTTCTCAAGACCATTGACAATATCCGTAAAACGACTAAACATGTCGTTATAGATTCTCCCGGTTTCATTTTGAAGGATTCATATTGACCAAGAAGAATGTTAATTCTGGTCTCCTTCACTCGATCTGTCCCTTCATAAGTGATATGTAACCTGTCCCAGACTTCTTTTGCTGTAACACAAGAAGATATTCTGTTATATTCAGTTGGTGACAAAGCACAATATAAAGAATAAATTGTTTTAGCATCGAGTGCTTGTCTCTTGTTTATTTCTTCTTGAGACATTCCGTTGGCTTCAACAGTTTCTTTCCCTCTTTTAGAGATTGATGCAGCAGCAGGAGTGATTCCTCTTTCCACAACGTCCCATTCCAGAGGATCCTTTGATCGTAGGAAAGCTTTCATCTTGTTCTTCCAGATGTTGTAATCCTTTCCATCGAAGTAGGGAGGTCTGGTATTGCTTTGCCCCTCCATCACCCCGGTGCTAGCATACTAGCCATGGATCTTTTACTCTGAAGTAAAACACTTCAAACAAAGTAAGAACACGAGCTCTGATACCAATTGAAATAGCTAGTACGAGTACCTAGAGGGGGGGTGAATAGGTATAGAAAAAATTTCTCGAAACTTGCACGATATTTAAACAGTTAGAGGATTTGCAACAGTTAAAAATTCAATCGCAAGATTGAGTAAGGGAAAGAGAGAATTGAACACTCAGTTTATAGTTGTTCGGCTTGATTCAAGCCTACGTCCACTCTTCTGCACTGACAGCCGATTGGCTGGATTCCACTATGATCAAAGAGATGTTACAGTGTTGATCTTCCTTGATTTCTAGGTGTAGATGATCTACCACACTCACTCAAGGCGTCACCAAGTATAAACACTCTCTGTATACAATTTCGCTTGAACAGTCTCAACTAACAATCAAGGATCTTCAAACTCTGGAATTTTTCTATCGATCACACACTTAAATCAACTAGAACGACTTCTTTTTATACTCCTTTATGCCATCATAGCCGTTGGCACTTACCAAAGGAATTCCTCCAATCTACCCGTTGGACGGAATCAATCAAGAAGATCATCCGAGCTATTTAAGGAATCTGATGATAGCCCATCAATCCTGTTCGCCCATACAATCAGGATCTCGGTTTCCAAGAATAGAATATTCCAAGATTATTTCGTCGACCATCGGATCTTCAATCGATCTTAGAAAAGAATTAAAGAATCCGAAATGATTATCCAATCAAAGAATCTATTCCAGAGGATAGGATCGAATCCTCAACCATAAACCTCAGCTTCGGATTTCCTTCGTCACTGGATTAGAAAGACTGTCAGTGAGAATAGACTTAAGTCTTGAGTCCTGAGTCTTAAGTCTTGGGTCTTGAGTCTTGAGTCTTGGGTCTTGGGTCTTGAGTCTTGGGAGAACAAAGTCTTCAGACTTTAAATTGACGGTCTCCGAACATCCAGACTTTAGACTGAAAGAAACGTTTTGTCAGCTTCAAAATATTATGGAAAGATTTCTCCAACAACTTGATGCCCCAAATTCGGTGCTATCTCCACCAAGGCGTAGAGGTCGACCCAGATGTAATAGAATTTAACTGGCATCGAGCTCGAGTAGATGTGGGTCAAGCTCAACCTGTCGTCTAGCCCAACCATGAAGAGGAGAGAGAGAGAGAGAGAGAGAGAGAGAGAGAGAGAGAGAGGGTAGTGAGGTAAGAAGGGCTGAGCAGGGCAGAGGAGAAAAAAGAGATACATTGCATTCATCCAATGGATGAAAATGGTGTTTATGGCTATATGAGATTAAATGGTCGGATCTCACTGATGACCACGAAACCTGTAGGATTGGCATTTGGGCAAGGAAAGCATGAATGAGTCCATACATGATCGGTGACACCAAGTATGCACGCAAGTGGTAAACGATAGTGATGACATTTGACATCACAATGCAATTACGAACTCATAAGCCTTTTCATGCAAGCGAAGTTCCGGCAGCAACTTCAATCTAGAAAGTACAAATATGTCATTATGTCTTCTAAGAAACATACATGGAGAGAGAGCATACAGATTCACTTAGTTGTACATTTTACAGTGCTTAATATATATATACTTATTTTCCATTACCTCAACTGATAGAGCTACTGAGTCAATCTCGGCCTGAGCATAACCTCAAGTGGGGTTGCCTTTAAATTAGTCATTCCGAAGATCTCAGACATATCCACCGGCAAATTGTCCATAGTTGATATCTCGAATGCATGTAGGAACCTAGCTAGAAGAAAGTGCACCATCTCCAGTGCGAAAGACATTCCAGGACAGATTCGCCTGCCCCCTCCAAATGGTAGGAGCGCAAAGTTGGAGTCCTTCACATCGACGTCCTTGTGGCTGCTCAAGAACCTCTCGGGTCTGAACTCCATTGGATCGGGCCATGTCCCAGGGTCAGTTTGGATTTTCCATATGTTCAAGATCAACCTCGTACCGTTAGGCACACGGTACTCACCAACAGTGCAATCCTCGGTGAATAGACGTGGCCCCGAAATTGGGGCTGCCGGGTATAACCGGAGGGTTTCCTTCACTATGGCTTGGAGATAGGTTAGGTTGGCGATGTCCGCTTCTTTTACATGCCTCTGCTTGCCGATCTGAGCATCGAGCTCTTCTTGAACTTTCTTCAGGTTGTGAAGGTTGTTGAGCAACAGCGAGATTGCCCATGTCAAGGTAACCATCACGGTATCACTGCCACCTGCAATCATAGACTTTATATACAACAAACATGTTTTCCTCGTTAGAAGTGAGTTATGGAGATTAACCACAACACCGTTCGCAATCTAATATCATGTGCCCTTCCACTTCATGGGCAAGAAAAATGTGGTCCAATGACGAAAAAGAAGATGCATAATTTGTAATTGAGTCCAAATTTAGTCCCACTTCTACTGCCCATGATTGCGGGATGTTCAAAAGGGACAATGATATTAACTTAAAATCAAAATAAGCCCACAAGATTACACAATAATAAACTTCAGTTCAACTTTAGCCCCTCAAATTTGAGCAGCTTTCCAAATTGAGTCCTCAATTTTTTTTTTTTGTGCGTGCGCAAATTAGGTTCTCTAACTTACTTGATTTCCATTCTAAGTAATTTTTAATTATCAAGCCTAATTGTTTCAATGTGCGTATTTTTGTATCATAACATGCAAGGGAGAAAGTCTTTACTTGAAAAAACAAAATTCGTTATTTGTTTTTTGATATACTGGAAATAACAAAATTAATAGGACTAGACTGGCTCACAATTCTACTTATAACCAGCCAAGGTTGGTTTAGTTCCAAGCTTCGTTTTATGGTAAATTGGTATGGTTCTTAGTTTTAGGTTTTCTAGAATGCGTCCCTTTCTATTAGATTTATATGGTTCCAACTCTTGAATTGGACTGCCCGGAGCATTCTCACCTTAGCTGAAATCACCTAAACCTATAAACAATCGCCCTTGACTACTTTATATATGCAGGCAACTAGCATATATGAAGAAGAAAAGACTACCCTGACGGGAAGCGAACAAAAACTTACCAAGCATGTAGCTTTTATAATCGTATCGGCATCATAACCTCCAACATCATCGTTAAGGACCGAAAGCATGACATCCATGAAATCTCTACTCCCACTGGTCTCACTCAAATCCTCATTATTCCTCTTGTGTTCCTCCAACCAACCACCTATAATTTCGTCTAGTTCTTCTGCAGTCCTCTTCATGGCCTTCTCACGTCCACCTAAGTCGAGGCACCTCAGGAAAGGAAGAGCATCGGCCGCTAAAAACAACCCCAAGAAGTGGAAGAGCTCTCGTAAAGCCTTTTGGCACCGCTGCTTCTCTTCCTCGTCCGCTGCACGGTAGCGTTTTCCAGCCACGATTCTCAGGATGACGTTTAGAGTCAACTTCGCGACCCACTGCTTCAAGTCCACTATGATATGGCCTAATAAAATCAGAATGAACTGGATGTTATGCTAAATTGAAGTTTTGATTACTCTCAAGAACTACAAGACTTGATAAAATGGATACTCAATTTTGGATAATACTTCATTGATCTCCCGTGTCATTCTATCTAGTCTCTTTTGGAAAATTATCAAAAAAAATCTTAAACTTATATGTATTTTCAGTCATAAATCTTTCAGCTTTGTCAATTTAATTTCAAACATTTTGACAATTTATTAATGTGGTTATTGCGATCAATTATGGCTGAAAATTACTGACGTTGATGTTGGCTGTTTTGTGTAGCATAGCTAGTTCTAACGTGGACAATTTTTTAATTTATTATGAATTTATATTAGTTTTTTTAATTTCTTTCTCTTTTTTTTCCTTTTTTTTTTTTTTTTTTTTTTGGCTTTGTTTTTGCTGTTGCTAGCGAGAGTCATTGGAGCTCAATGGCCATAAGCAAGGGCCGCAAAGGCCTCGCTCAAATTTGGGTTAGGTGGCCTCACTCGTGGCTAGTGAGGGCTTTGCGACCCTTGCCGAGTGGCTGGTGAGTCTCGAAGACCCTCATGGGTCACATCAGAAAAAAAAAAAGGAAAAAAATGACATAAATAAATAATTCATAAAAATTAAAAAAATGAAAAATTTATCAATGTTAAGGTCAATCATGTTACATAAGACAATCGATATTTACGTTACCTATTTTTAGTCAAAATTAGTTGGAAATACTACATTGAGAAACCGTAAAATTTTTTAGGATTAAATAATCAAATTGAAATGTTTAAAATTGAATTGACATTGGTAAAATAAGTTTAGAAAATTTTTGGTAATTATCTAGGGGTTTTTTATGGCAAAAAAGCCCATGGCTAGGTGATTGAGCGCATACCTCATAGTCTCATGATCTATGAACCAAGAAATATGCGAATCGCGACCGAAAAGGGATGACCTAAGTATGGCATCGTTTGTAGTTGAGTGATAGAAGAATCGATTTTGTATTTCGTGTGTCAAACACACAGGAGTCATTCCTAAGCCGTCCACGAATCCAACAAATTAGTGGGACATGGGCTTCGTTGAATGACTCACAAAACTCAGCACTTAATTTAGGTTGTCCTTTCCAAAAAAACCTCTTTGTCCGCCGTTATGAACGCCATAAAATTGCAAAGCTTGAATCGCTCTTAATCAAGAGAGAGTACGGCAACCGATAATTCTAAATACTGCAACCGATAATTCTAAACCTGATCATTTTCGTGACCTTATGCTATGAAAACAACCGGTGTTTACTGAAAAAAGAAAAATAATTAATACAACCATGGAAAGGCTGATCATCAAAAACTACTAGAATGACATATTGAATGATCGTCAGCATCAGAAGAATACCTGAGTCATCCTTGCTCTCAATCCAAAGCTCATGCAGCTCTTGAATGGCCACGTCTGCTTCTGAGGCCTGAATAGGGTTGAGCAATGAGTTGACCCTCCTGTTCGAGAGCAGCTCTAAGGTGACCATCTTCCTTACCTCGCGCCAGTATGGGCCATAAGGCGCATATGCAAACATGGCGTAGCCGTAGGCCAGGATCTTTGGGGCCAATTGTTGTGGCCGAGTGGACAGCGCGATGTCGTTCTTGGTGAAACACTCCTTGGCTATCTCTGAACCGCTCACCACTAGGGCCCGGAACATCCCGAGCCGGATGGTGAAGATGGGTCCGTACTGGTCGGCCATGGATGCTAAGGTCTTGTGGGGAAGCTTGGATTTCGCTAGGATGGGCAGGTGACCTATGACGGGCCATGCCCCTTCGGCTTCCGGCGGTGCTTTGAGTTTGCTTGATGATGTCGATTTGAATACCACAAAGATTGATAGGACGAGGATGGCTAGGATTATTCCGGACAAGCGGGGGAGGTCTTGCAGCAGAGAGTCCATTTTTGCTGCGTATAACGTGCAGAAGCACCAAAGAGAAAGGTTGTGATGCACTTGAGGGTTTCACGCTCCAAATCTATTGCAAAAGACCAAAAAAATAAGCATTGAATATTCGTGACTGAGTAAATTGTTTGGTGCTCCTCTCTTTGTTGCGTAGGGGAAAACTATGATAGTGGATAGAGTGTCCCTATCAGTTTTAATTATATTATTATTTGGGGTAAAAAGATTGTTCAAGTGATAAGTCGTATTTGCTTTCTTAATTACCATATATGTGCATTTTCTTGAAACGGTCTCTGAAAATACGGAACCTTGTATGTCTCATATTATTATTCCGTGTCCATGAAGTACGGGATTTATAGAAGATACGTAGGATACTTAAGAAATTTCAAATACCCTATTGATATAAAACAATACAGGTTTAATTGAACATCTCAACATGTTGTCAATGTCTACACAACATATTTATGCATGTTTTCAACTTGTTACGTATACATATGTACATCCATACATACATATATATATATATATATATATATATGTGTGTGTGTGTGTGTGTGTGTGTGTGTGTGTGTGTGTGTGTGTTTGAACATATCTTTAATGAGTTTTGTTTCTTGTTCCTAGACATGATATCTTTGATAACGGTAAAATATTAGAATCGTTTGTTTTTGCATTGGTTACTGGTTTGTACCACCTCAAAGAGATAAAGTCGAAGGGAGGGAGGTGGAGGAATTGGCTACAGCACGATGGAGGCACTTATGTTTCTTTTTTCCTTTTTCGGTTCATGGTTGAAAATTCAGCCATGGGCGGCCCTACTGATCCAACTTTAATAAGCCAAAGTAGATTTTCCAAGATTTGGCCTCGGGAGAACCATCGTTTGCGATTAGAATTCCACCGGTGGGCCCACACGTGGTCATGGATTTCTGACGGTCCAAACGAACGAATCCCACCGACGAGAAGGGAACTTTTGGCCCATTCGGGCAACTTCTTCAGGCGGTCGCTGTCTCGTCTCAGTGTGCATTTTGTCCAGTTCAGTATCGGCTACGATAAATTAGTGATCTACGGTTCCTAGGAGATCCATGTCTCAAGACACCAAAATCAAACTGATTTTGTTACATATAAGATTGCTTATATGAATTTCTGTCGGTTATGGCTCAATTGTCGAGGTGAGGATAAAACCATCATACTTTACTCCCTTATTCTGAAGAGAATAAGCACAACAAGAATCATTTTAAGAGTGATTTTATCCTTATGGCCACCTTCAACTCTCACTCCGATGTACAACTTTAGCCCTCCAAGCTTCCTTAGCAAGTTGGAGATTTGATAGGTCAAAGCAGCCACTGTTAATGTTGTTATTATTTCATAATCTTCCCCAGAATAGTCCAAATTGCTTCTACGAACTTGCTCTATACTTCCTTTACTTAAACAAAAATGGCAAATCCCTTCTAACTTCTCCAATACGTTTCTTTGTGGATGTCAAGTAATGAGATTGGCTCCAATGCACCAATTTATCAAATCGATTTAGAGCTGGTTCTTGTTTCTATATACAGGAAGTATTATTCACTCAATCTGTAGCATGAAATTCCTCTATAATGAGGTCCATATAGACTGGCAATTTCACCAAATACCAATTGGTTCACTTTCTGCGCCGAGGTCTTCCCAAGCACATCAAAGTACTCATATTGCCAAAGAAGTTATTCTTCTATCTGGTCATCCTAACACCTCAATGGTCGCATGTCCCTCGCTAATGTACCAAAATTCAAATGTCTTTCCAACTCTAGCACTTTCCACTAAATATTCCTTTCTTCATTTATAGATAAGCAAAGCTCTCCAATACAAACATCCTAATGTAAACATCATTTTCGTACGAACTTGTATATCAAGAGGGCATTTCGTCTACACACTAAAATATTCATATCAATTCATGGAAAGTATTTTTCCTGCAAAGTGTACATGGACCTTTCTCAACATCTTTGAATAGATTATTAGTCTAGGTTTAAAGGAATTAGTTCATTGCTTAGTTGGTAATCATCTTATAGTTGTTTTTGTTTTATTTTTTGGCTAAATCTACGAAACTTGTGACTCCTTAAGCTTATAATGTGAAGATCCGCCCTAATCTGGTGCTGGTTCAGAATTGGGTTACATCCAGTTTTTTACCGATTCAACCCTTGGATAGTACATATATGTCAACAATCCAACTAGGATTTAAAGGTAATCCTGCGGGGGTTTGAAGATCGAAACCCTGACCCGTCACCCCTAGTATTTAAATTTCTTAATGCCAATCTTTGGTCCAACTTCTAGTTATAAATTTGTATACATGAAGTAGACTAAACCAGCTCTGATAGGAACATCGGTTAGGAAAGCATGAATAAGTCCATACATGACGGGTCACACGTATGTGTCATGGGCCGATCATTTGGAATTGAGACCATACAATGACTTAGGTTCTTTTGGATTACTTGGGTTGTTGGGACGCCTAAGCCAAGCCTTACTCAGACCGATCACTCACTTGCTTGCTTACCCGGATTGTAGAAAGAGAAAGTTTCCAAAGAGAGAGAGAGAAACTCTGAGAAAATGGAACTTTGATTTTGAAGTGGTTGGATGGATATAAATGAGGGGGAGGACACCCCTTTTTGAACTTGAGGTACTCAGATTATAATCATTGATCGAGATTACATCCAGTAGACAAAATCGTATCTTCTAACCTACCAACTATCGACATTTATGCTAGGAGAGTTCTAGATTTTGGCGTAATTACTGTCTCGCCCGTCCTTGGAACATTCTAGAAGTTCTTGTGGGAACCTCGAGCGATCTTAGGTTTTCCTCGATCATGCACGGTCCCTTGGTCGCGGGAATCTCGTCACAATGACATTCTCCCCTACTCATTCGAGTGACACCCTCGTCGCTCTCGGCTTGAGTGGTCTTCTTCTTGGCACGAGCTTGAGCTCTTTTGTTCCTATTTTGCTTGATCCTGAGCCTCTCCATCAGTGGACAATATGGCTCCAACTTTGGTTCAAGCATGACACAGGGCAATTACTATACTTTAGGGAAGAGCACTCAGATTGGCATGTTGCGAGTTAGAGTAGGACAATCCAACCTTACCTTCGGCTTTTGTAAGGATTGTGACTTCGGTTGTGACTTAGTTGTGCACCTGCCGGCCTTTAGACTTTTGTTGAGGCGTCGGATTGTGGCAATGGTCTTGGTGTTCATCACTCCCTTGATCATTAGGATCATCGTCGGACATTGTGGGTCAAGGATCATGATGCACTTGGTTCTTATATCGATCATAGACCTCACACTATGGAAAAATTGCATGCCCAAGATAAGATCGTAGTCATCGAGGGGAATTACCTCGAATGAGAACTTGCCCTTCCATCCTCTGATTTAGACGTCCATGTCTGGAGTTGAGCCTACGCCGCAAGACCGTCCGAGTTGACGGTCTTGAACAATTTTCCAGTTGGCTCCACTCGAAGTCTCAAGGCCTTTGCTACTTCGATTGACATGAACATGTTTGAAGCACCCGTGTCAACCGAGGCATATAGGGCTTGGCCACATACCTTGATCTCCATGAAAATCATGTTCGTGTTAGGTGTAGCTTCCTTCTTTTTGGGGGACGAGGTTTGGTTAGCATTAAGATACTTCATGGCTCCAAGTCAAAATTGCCTCTTCTCTTCTTTGGGCTCCTCCTCCTCCTCTTCTATGGCAAGGAGAGTGTTGATCTTGTCCTTCTCTATGCATTTTTGGTTCCAATGTGGACCTTTGCAAATGAAGCAAGGGGATGGCGAGGGTTGGTCGAACTTACTCGTGGTGAAGTCCGCTTAGGGTTGACCCTTTTGGAAGGATGACTTGGATGTTCCTTTTCCTCATGTCTTGACTCAGCCACCTTAGTCTTTTGGCCCACGAGAAGTGTCTCCACCTTAATCCTTGGAGGATCGATCCGACGTCCAATCCCTTGCTCGGTTCTTTGATGGATCGGCTTTGGTGAGGTCAATGAGGGACTTGGCCATGCTTAACGGCCTCGTGAGACTCTTCGCGTTCCAATGCTTGAGCTCGAGTTGTGCCTATAGCTTGAGTCCATCCATGAACACTTTGAGAGCCTTCCCCTCTCCTAGGTTGTGGATTTGGAGTTTGAGCTCATTCACGTACTCTCCGATTGTCCCTCTTTGTTCGAGGCAATGAAGCTTGCTATGGGCCTCTTGTTGAGCAAACTCAGGGAAGAAGTAGTCTTGAAACTTCTTCATAAAGTCATCCCATGTGTTCATAGGATCGGGGCCGCGCTTGGTCTCGTCGTACTTATTACGCCACCAAAGCATTGCGGTATCAATTAGGAACATTGAAGCAGTCCTTACCTTGATCGACTTGTCTTGGATGTTGACCGCGTCAAAGTATTGCTCCATACTCCACATGAAGCTGTCCACCTCTGTGGTATATAGGTTGCCTCTGAACTCTTTCGGTTTCGGTACCTCTAGCTTGGATACCGCTTGGGTAGGCATTGACTGGTTTGCAATGCTCAACTTGCATTTGCATAGGCCGAGCTTAATCTTGAGCTCTTGGATCTCCGCCTTCATGGCTTCGACCTCATCTCTTTGGGGATTCGCTTCCTCGATCACTTGGACTCTATCCCTTACTAAATCGATTGATGCTTCGAGGGCTTCGTCCTTGTCGTGCGACGGGGCTGTGGCTTAGTTGATGCCATTCGTGAAGTCTTCACGGAGTGAGACTTTAACTTCCATGATGCGGTCTCTAATATTGTCAAGCCCTTCCATTAACTCGGCCATGGTGCTCCCTACCTTCATGAGCTTCTCATCGAGCATGGTCATGACGTCTATTGATGCTCCTTCTTTTTGTTCAGTTGCGGGTCTCCTTGACTTAGATGGCCTCTCCATCCATGACATCTTATTGGCTCGACAATCTCTCAAACAATTGGTGCTCCTCGATCTCTTGAAATGGATATCCCTTCTTGCTCTAATACCACTTGTCATGGGCTGATCGTTTGGGATCGAGACAGTGCATCGACCTAGGCTCTTTTGGATCGCTTGGGTTGTTGGGGCGCCTAAGCCAAGCCTTATTTGGATCGATCGCTTACTCGCTCACTCACCCGGATTGTAGAGAGAGAAAGTTTCTAAAGAGAGAAATTATGAGAGAATAGAACTTTGATTTTGAAATGGTTGGATGGATACAAATAGGGGGAGGCATCCCTTATTATAGTTGAGACCCTCAAATTACAACCACTAATCGAGATTATATTCGGTGGACGAGATCGTATCTTTTAACCTACCAACTACAAACATTATGCAAGGAGAGTTCTAGATCTTGGTGCGGTTATCGTTTTGCCCATCCTTGGAACATTCCAGAAGCTCTTGTGGGAACCTCGAGCGATCTTAGGAGGTCTTCCTTGATCATGCATAGTCCCTTGGTCGCAGGAACCTCGTCGTGACATATGCATGCAAGTGGTGAACGATAGTACATGACATTCGACATTAACAATCGTAATCTGAAGCGTGTAGATTAGTGTAATTATGTCTTTTGAGAGCCAGGGCATGGATAGAGTACATACACACTCACTTCTAGCCGTAAATTTTCAAATATCTTCGTTTGTGTAGAGCTTGTCCGGTAATCTCGACCTGACCATAAATTCAAGTGAGATGGCCTTTATAGTCATTAGTTCGAAGCTCGTGGACATATCCACTACCGAGTCGTCTGCAGTCGATATCTCGAATGCATGCAAGAACTTGGCTAGTAGGAAATGCACCATGCGGAGTCCAAAAGATATTCCCGGATAGATTCTCCTATTACCCCAAACGGTAGAAGCACGAAGTTCGAGTCCTACACGTCGACGTCCTTGTGACTGCTTAAGAACCTCTCGAGCCTGAACTCCAGTGGGTCTGGCCATGTCCTAGAGTCGGTGTGGACTTTTGAGACGTTCATGATCAGCTGTGTACCCTTAAGCACATGATACCCACCGACAGTGCAGTCCTCGCTGAATAGGCACGGCGGAGAGAGCAGGACCGTTGGCTGTAAATGGAGGATCTCCTTCACCACAGGTTGGAGATAAGTTAGGCCGGCGATGTCCGCTTCTTCCACGTGCCTCTGCTTGCCGATCCGAGCGTCGAGCTCTTCTTGAGCTTTCTTCTAGATGGGAAGGTTGTTCAGGATCAGCGAGAATGCCCTTATCACGGTTACTATCGTGGTATCGCTGCCTCCTGCAATCATCGCCTTTACATACAAGAAACGTAGATCACAATCCAAATTTATGTGCCTTTATAGGTTCAAAATTTGGCCCAATTACAGAAAAGAAAATGCAAAATTTGTAATTGAGAGTCCAAATTCAGTCCCACTAACGATCAAACTTTTCTTCGACCCATGATTGCAAGATGTTTAAAACAAATGCTGACAATAATTCATAAGAAAAAATAAAAATATGCCCCCAATATTATATAATAAATGACTTAAGTGAAATTATAACAGGGCTATCGGTTCAACGGTAGGTAGAAATCTACTCCATCAAAGTTGGTTCTCAATCCAGGAATTAAACCGGTAGACCTAGAATCAGGGTAGAAGAACACCACAAGTGCCATAACTTGGCACGCCGGGACACTTAGGTGCCATAACTTCAAAACGGTACACTTAAGTGCCACTTTTTTTTTTAAGTGGGACACTTAAGTGCCACCTCCGGCGACCCTTGCCGGAAATCCTACGTGCAATATTTTATTATTATTTTTTGCCTACGTATTTGGCCGGGAGCTCCAAATCAAAGATAAAAATTAAAAAAAAATTTAAAAAAAAGTAAAATTTAAAATTTTAATTTTTAAAAATTAAAAAAATAAGAAAATTTTAAAATTTTTATAAAAAAGAAAATTCTAAAAAATTTAAAAAAATTTTTATAAAAAAGAAAATTCTAAAAAATTTAAAAAAATTTAGAAATTTTAAAAAAATTTAAAAATTTTAAAAAAATTTAAAAATTTTAAAAAATTTAGAAAATTTAAAAAAATTTAAAAATTTAAAAAATTTAAAAAATTTAAAAAAATTTAAAAAATTTAAAAAATTTAAAAAATTTAAAAAATTTAAAAAATTTAAAAAATTTAAAAAATTTTTTTAAAAATTTTAAAAAAATTTTAAAAAATTTTAAAAAATAAGAAAATTTAAAAATTTTAATTTTAAAAAATTAAAAAAAATTTATAAAATAAGAAAATTTAAAAATTTTAATTTTAAAAAATTAAAAAAAATTATAAAATAAGAAATTTTAAAAATTTTAATTTTAAAAAATTTAAAAAAATTATAAAATAAGAAAATTTAAAAATTTTAATTTTTAAAAATTTTAAAAATTTAAAAAAAATAAGAAAATTTAAAAAAATTTAAAAATTTAAAAAAAAGGGGGGGGGGGGAGGCGGCGGCGGCGGAGGTGGTGGCGGTGAGGGAGCCGGCGGCGGTGGCAAGGGAGCCGCCCGTTCGGCCTCCCACCCCCCTTTTTTATAATTTTTTTCTAATTTTAATTTTTTTTAATTTTTCTTAATTTTTAAAAAATTTTAAAATTTTCTTAATTTAAAAAAATTAAAATTTTCTTAATTTTTTAAAATTTTTTAAAATTTTTTAAAATTTTCTTAATTTTTAAAATTTTTAAAAATTTTTAAAATTTTCTTAACTTTTAAAATTTTTTAAAATTTTCTTAACTTTTAAAATTTTTTAAAATTTTTAAAATTTTCTTAATTTTTAAAATTTTTTAAAATTTTTTAAAATTTTTAAAATTTTCTTAATTTTTAAAATTTTTTAAAATTTTTAAAATTTTCTTAATTTTTAAAATTTTTTTAGATTTTCTTATTTTTAAAATTTTTTAAATTTTTTAAATTTTCTTAATTTTTAAAATTTTTAAATTTTTCTTAATTTTTAAAATTTTTAAAATTTTCTTAATTTTTTTAAATTTTTTGAATATTTTAAATCTAATTTAATTAATTTATATACTATTATTTACACGTAGACGCGAAACGGCGTCGTTTTTGCATTTTCTCCGCCACGTCAGCGTGCAAAACGACGCCGTTTTGGACCGAGCTCGCCGGAAAGTCGCCACGTCAGCCATTTGGCCGGATTTTCGCCGGAGTGGCACTTAAGTGTCCCATTTTACTCCGATGATGGCACTTAAGTGTACCATTTTAAAGTTATGGCACTTAAGTGTCCGTGCTTGTAAGTTATGGCACTCCGTGTGTCCGCACTCTAGAATCAGCCTCCCCCCCCCCAACCTTTTTTTTTTTAAATACTTTCTATTTTGTTGAACTTTTTTTTGTGAATCGAACATATTTATTTCATATTTGTAATATAATATATATTTAAAAAACGAAAGACCAAATAAAATAACGTAGGGTTTGATTTTGAATTGGTTCAAACTGTTTTTACTTGATAATTGGTCTTGAAACCAGTTCCAAATCAATTTCTATATAAGAAACGGTTTTAAAACTGATTGTAAAGTTGTTCAAAATTGACTGTATAAGGCTAATTTGTAGAATATTAATTCTCATAAACAATTAATCAATTAAGAACAAACGGATCCATACATGATTGTAAAACACCGATATCAATAAATACAGCGGAATTAAAGCGTACCTGTTTGAGCCATTGCTTCACTTGCAGAAAAATAGATCACTCTGATAATCAGGGATCTATCGGAATACCAGATCTTCCTCTCTATGACCTATTTCGATATAGCAGCTTTCAATGGGATTTAAAGAATCGATAGGTATAACCTACCCTTTTATAGGCTAGAGAGGGGACCTAGCAAACCCTAATCAATAGCGTGTTAATTGGGCCCTTCCCATTATGGGCTTGATCAAACACAATTGCCTACACTTTCTGCTCAACTAGGCCCGTTAACAATAGATGCCAATACCCAATTCAATCGATCACTTTAGGGTATAACAAATATTGGAATATCCATTAACCCGATTATTTAAAATAGATAATCAATTAATTAATGTAAGCCCATATTATAGGAAATTTCCAACATTCTCCCACTTGGGCTACATTAATTAACTTATTTTATTTTAAAAAAGATTTTATATTTGAAAACGACACTATCGGGTTAATAACTGAAAATTTTGTTTTATGTGGCCACAACTTTTTTAAAAATAATATTCCAATAATGGCATCTTAATACCAATCCAATCCTATATAACCTCAATATAGGACTACGGAGATCAATGTGTTAAGAAAATACCACAACACAAGACCTTCCATAATCACATATAATAAGTATTATATTTTCATGGATCATGGGCCTAGTAGTGTAGTAAGAAATAGTGCCAACATGTGATCAAGATATACACTATTTCTTATTGGTCCTCAATGCAATTTCTCAACGACATGAAACTGCATTAACACAATTTCTAAACAACATGAAATTGCCTCAGTGCGATTTCTAAACAACATGAAATTGCATAATTATGTCACAATCCAACATGAGATCTCATAATCAGTGACATCCAGTCATCTTTAAACTAAAATTTGTTTAAAGATACTGTTTTATACTTCCATTTCTCAATCAACAGGAGAAAAATTAACAATAGAATCAATAACAGCAATCATGAAAATAAATGCTTTAATAGATATCATAAAAGCATTATATCACCGCACATAACTATAATATCCAAAAGTACAAACTATATAACTCCCACTAACAAAAGAAATCAAAAGAATCTAAAACACCCATATTCTTTACATGTTCTTTAAACAAAATGGGTCGTAAGCCTTTTGTTAGAGGATCAGCCAACATGGACTCAGTTCTGATATTTTCAATTACAACGTCTCCATTTTTGACCAAGTCCTTAACAGTATAATATTTGATCTCCATGTGTTTGGACGCATTACTAATTTTGTCATGCTTGGAATAGAACACAGCTGCAGTGTTGTCACAGTAGATCACCATAGGTCTAGTAATAGAGTCCACAACACGCAATTCTGAGATCAAATTTCTGAGCCAAACTGCTTGAACTGACGCGCCATAGCACGCTACAAACTCAGCATACATTGTAGAGTTTGTAATCAAAGTTTGCTTTGTGTTCTTCCAAGAAATAGCACCTCCAGCCATCATAAAAATATATCCATAAGTTGATTTTCTATCATCTGAACAACTAGCAAAATCAGCATCTGAATATCCAATCACTTTTAGGTCCTCAACTCTGCTATACACGAGCATAAAGTCTTTTGTTCGTTGTAGATATCTCATCACCTTCTTAGCTGCAACCCAATGTTCTTGACCTGGATTCGACAGATATCTTCCAAGAGTATTAACAGCAAAAGCAATATCAGGTCTGGTACATACTTGTGCATACATAAGACTGCCAACTGCACTAGCATATGGAACATTTTTCATGACTTCTTTTTCAACATCATTCTTGGGGCATTGATCTATGCTCAATTTATCTCCTTTCACAATAGGAGCTTCACCTGACTTACAGGTCTGCATATTGAATCTTTTCAAAACACGATCTATATAACTTTTCTGAGATAACCCCAGAACCTTCTTAGATTTGTCACGATGAATCTCAATGCCTAGAACAAAAGAGGCTTCCCTAAGATCTTTCATATCAAATTTTGTAGATAGAAAATTTTTGGTGTCATTCAAAAGATCAACATCACTGCTAGCAAGTAAAATGTCATCTACATAAAGTACTAAGAAAATATATTTACTCCCACTTACTTTCATGTAGATGCATTGATCAAACTTATTTTCTTCAAAACCAAATGATTTCACAACTTTATGAAATTTTAAATACCACTGACGTGATGCTTGTTTGAGACCATATATGGACCTTTGAAGTTTGCACACCATATGCTCCTTTTCGGCTTCTTTAAACCCTTCAGGTTGCTGCATATATACTTCTTCATCCAGATCTCCATTTAGAAAAGCTGTCTTGACATCCATTTGGTGAAGCTCTAAATCAAAATGAGCCACCAAAGCCATGATTATCCGAAAAGAGTCTTTAGTAGATACTGGGGAAAAGACTTCATTATAATCAATACCTTCTCTTTGTGTGTACCCTTTTGCGACTAACCTTGCCTTGAATCTCTCGATGTTGCCTTTATTGTCTTTCTTAGTTTTGAATACCCATTTGCAGCCGATTGGTTTATGCCCATCAGGTAAATCAACTAGTTTCCACACTTGATTAGTTGACATGGACATCATCTCGTCATTCATCGCTCCTAACCATTTATCTGCCTGATCACTATTAAGAGCTTCTTTGAAGGTCGTTGGATCAACCACTCTTCCAATGTCAAAATCAACTTCTCCAAGATAGACATGATAATCATTTAAAAGTGTTGGTCTTCTTTGTCGCTGTGATCTTCGCACAGGCATTTCTGGAGCCGCATCATTCATTTGGGGAATTTCATTTGTAATGGGAGGATCTACTGTCATATTTTCGGTATTTGCATCTTGCTGAATTTCCACTCTGCTGGGATCTCGCATAGAATCATCATGCAAGATGGGCAATGGAATAGAAACCATTTTGTTTGGTTCTTCCCTTTCAAAAGATTGAGAAGAACTCCTTTCAGCAACATCTAATTCCAGGAATTTGGCAGTTTGAGATTCAACGATTCTAGTGCCTCGAGTAGGACAATAAAATCTATACCCTTTAGAATGATCAGGATATCCAATAAAGTAACATCTAGTAGTCCCGGATTCCGTCTTCTTTTGAGAAGGATCATAAATTTTCACCTCTCAGGACAACCCCAAACTCGTAAATGATTCAAGCTTGGTTTCCTCCCTGTCCACAATTCAAAAGGTGTTTTCGGCACCGATTTACTAGGTACACGATTCAATATATAAGTTGCCGTTTTAATCGCATCACCTCATAAGTATTCAGGCAAATTAGAATTGCCCATCATACTTCGTTTCATCTCCATGAGTGTGCGATTTCGCCGTTCAGCTACACCATTTTGCTCAGGACTCCTAGGCATTGTATATTGAGCAACAATACCACAGTCCTGCAAATATTTTGCAAACGGTCCCTTTTGTTGTCCAGCCTCAGTATATTGCCCATAATACTCACCACCACGATCAGACCTGACAATCTTGATAATTTTTCCCAATTGTTTCTCAACTTCAGTACGAAACACTTTGAACATTTCAAGTGCATCTGTCTTCTCCTTAATTAGATAAAGATAACAATAACGGGAGAAATCATCAATGAACGTGATGAAGTATTTATTTCCACACAAGGTGGTTGAGTATGGCCCACTAATATCAGTATGAATTATCTCCAATAGACTTTGACTGCGAGTAGCACCTTTCTTCTTTGTTTTAGTTAATTTTCCCCTCACACAATCAATACAAGTCTCAATATCATCTGAGTCAAGAGGAGGGAGAATATCAGCTACGACAAGTCGTTTTACCCGTTCTTTGGAGATATGCCCCAATCGCTTATGCCATAGCATTGAAGATCTATCTTTGATTAAAGATCTCTTAGCAACAACATTCTCGACATTGAAAGAGCAATATGGTCTATTGGGAGATAAGGATAATCGATATAATCCATCAGACAAAACACAATTCCCAATAATTCTGGAATCATAACTCAAATCCACTCTTTTATTCGCAAAATGAAGACAATATCCAGCTTTGTCAAGCGAAGAAAGAGATACTAAGTTTCTCCTAAAATTAGGAACATAAAAGACATTGTTCAAGACAAGCTGAAAACCGGAATCTAAATTCAAAACAACTGTCCCTATGCGCTCCACATCAACTCCAGTATTGTTTTCAACTTTAAGCTTTGACTCCCTCAGACTTGGACTCCTTAGATTTGTGAGACCCTGTAAGGCAGTAGTCACATGAACAGTAGCACCAGAATCAAGCCACCAAGAATCCAAAGGAACATCAACCAAATTTGATTCAAAGCAAACCAACAACTCACCTTGGTGACTTTCTTTTCTTGTTTTTAGCCAAGCTTGGAATTTGTAGCAATTGGCTCTCTTGTGACCCTGCTTCTTACAGTGAAAACATTTAAACTCCTTATCTCCATTTCTCCCATAGTTCCCATTTTTCTTAAAGTCTTGCCATTTCTTTGGGCCATGAGCATTTGACCCCTTAGGCTTCCATTTGCCTCTAGACGAACTCAACTTGGCATTGGTAGTTAAGTGGGCAGACTCATACTTTTCCTTCTTTAATTTCTCTTCCTCAGCCACACATTTAGTAATCAAGGCATTAACACTCCATGTCTCATTCTGAGCATTATAAGCAGTCTTTATTTGGCTAAATTCAGCTGGCAAAACATTTAAGGCTTGATGCACAATGTAATTTTCAGAAAGAACAATTTCATGGGTCTTAAGTTTGGACTGAATATGGACCATCTTCAGTATAAATTCTCTAACACCCATAGCAACATCATACCTCATGTTCGTTAACTCACTCAGCAAGTTCCCAACTTCAGCTTTATCTGAGACTCTATATCTTTCTCCCACTGCTTCAAGGAACTGTCTGGCACTCGTGTCTTCCGGCAAACCACTAATCAGATGCTCAGCAATGGACCTCTTCATAGCAATGAGGCTCAATCGATTAGATTTTTCCCATCTAGCATAATGGGCCTTTTGATCTGCAGTACTTTGATCATTGGGCCTGGCAGGTTCATCCTCACGTAGAGCTAAGTCCATATCGACGATGCCCAAAGCGAACTCGATATCTTGCTTCCATCTTTTAAAGTTTGATCCAGTTAACATTTCCACCGTGGCATTGTTGTTATTTACAGCAAAGGTAACTGTTTAAGACACGTAGTGCAATAAGATCAATAATGGGCAATAAGCAACTCAACAAAAATAATTAGTACATTATAAACTCCCCTTTGGGCAGAGTGTATAATGCACCATCATTTTTCTTAGCATGAAATTTATAAAACAACAAGGAGAATTACATATAATTGTCAAGAATCCATCCCCTTTGAGCAGACAAATCCTTTAAATCATACATCTCCATAATATCAACATAGAGGGGAATTACATATAATTTTCAAAACATTTATCCCCTTTGGGCAGATAAATATTTTTCAATTATACATCCCCATCTTTTAAATATGGGAATAAACTTCATGCTATTTTTCCAAATTAATATACACAATAACTCCCTTTGGGCGAGTAATTGTATATATTAATCTTTTATCAATAGGGAACTCCAAAACTTATGCCCAAAATTCATCAAACAATATGAAACACTTCACAACATGTGTTTCCAAAGATCATATTGCATTCTTTCAAACAACAATTTTTGCCAAAATTTTTTTTTTAAATTTTATTATTATATTTTATTTTAATATTATTATATTAATATTATTTTAATAATACGGACCCAACC
Source organism: Eucalyptus victrix (assembly GCA_016097545.1). Taxonomy (NCBI): domain Eukaryota; kingdom Viridiplantae; phylum Streptophyta; class Magnoliopsida; order Myrtales; family Myrtaceae; genus Eucalyptus; species Eucalyptus victrix. The sequence continues at coordinate 14,666,052 of CM027840.1, read as the reverse complement.
CGCGGGCCCTTCCATGCGCCCAGCCCACACGCAAACCATGCGAGCAGGCCACGAATTAAAAAAAATGGGCCAAAACCCATTTATTTTGGTTACGGGCTCACGCCCGAGAACCTCTTTACTTTGGTTCATGGGCGTGAGCCCAGAACCTTTTAATTTGTTTATGGTTTGGGCTTACGCCCAGAACCCCTTTTGTTTTTTTTTTAATTTTAATGGACGTGAGCCCAATTTGATGGTTTGGCCCGGCTGGAGGTCTTCTTCAACCTCCAGCCGGGTCCCAAATTTTCTGCAAATCGGGTCGCAGGACCCGGTGTCGACCGAAGCTCCAAAACCCCAAATTAACATGGTTTTTGATGAAATTTTCTCATGGGTTTTGCTTATAACATCAATATGATTAACTATAATCAATCAAACGATGAAAAACCAAGTTAATCTATCACAAGTAAGCTTCAAAGCTTCGGAACCAAGCCTCCCATGGCTGAAAATTCAGTTTTCTTGAATTTAAGCCCTAAAAATTCAATTTAATACAACAAAAGGATACTAAAACAAATATATAACAATACCCATACAACGATTTGCATCGATTGCAAGTAATTCGAAAATTCTAAAACTTTTTCACATACAAACCCTATAATTTCAAATCTAAAATTCTCACTCAATTCTCAACGAAATTATGCAAATTATATATGGTTGGAAAGATCTCAACATGTAGAACAAAAGCCCTATGGTTACGGGATTAATCAAGCAAAAAATCCACACGAAAAATAATGCTCATATTCGGCTCAAAGAGGAGGATTTCGAATTTGTCCATAAAAAAAATTTTGGGTTCTACAATCATATACGATCAGCTCTGATACCACATGTAGAATATTAATTCTCATAAACAATTAATCAATTAAGAACAAACGGATCCATACATGATTGTAAAACACCGATATCAATAAATACAGCGGAATTAAAGCGTACCTGTTTGAGCCATTGCTTCACTTGCAGAAAAATAGATCACTCTGATAATCAGGGATCTATCGGAATACCAGATCTTCCTCTCTATGACCTATTTCGATATAGCAGCTTTCAATGGGATTTAAAGCAACTGATAGGTATAACCTACCCTTTTATAGGCTAGAGAGGGGACCTAGCAAACCCTAATCAATAGCGTGTTAACTGGGCCCTTCCCATTACGGGCTTCAGTCAAACACAATTGCCTACACTTTCTTTGCTCAACTAGGCCCGTTAACAATAGATGCCAATACCCAATTCAATCAGATCACTTTAGGGTATAACAAATATTGGAATATCCATTAACCCGATTATTTAAAATAAAAAATCAATTAATTAATGTAAGCCCATATTATAGGAAATTTCCAACATAATTCTCTAATAGAATTGACCGGTTTTTGACATAATAGTAGGAATTGAATTTAGTCAAAGGTGGTTCTCGAATTTTTTACTTGGGAATCAAATCGATACCCTCAAAAGCTAGGAACTTGCAAGGTTCGATGCAATCCACGGGTTGAGTTGTGAACCCGCCAATTTCTCAAGGAATCAAATTGCCTCCATAATAGAACCGGTTTCCAACTCTAAAGGGGTGAGCCTATAGATCTTTTTCAATAAAAATATAAATCCCTTTAATAGGTTAACAACTTAAACAGGAAAAAAAGGGCTCACATAGATAAAGTCTCCGTTTAAAATAAGAAAATTGGTCACTTATTTTTTAAAAAGATAATAAGACTAGACTAGTTTTGAGTTACGTAGATTTGCCCGGTTCTCGATTCTAGGTTTTCTGGAATCTATGCTCCCTGTATTGTTCATGTGGTTCCGCTACTGAAACCATATTGTCCTAGCCATGTTTCACCCTAGTTGAAATCAACTAAACCTATGGACAATTGTCCCTTAGTTACGTCGATACAAGGGTAACTAACATTAATTAGCATTAAGAAGAAGAAAAGACCACTCTAGGAGGGAGGAATAAAAAACTTACCAAGCATGTAGCTTTTACAATCGTATCAGCATCACAACCTTCGATTTCCTTATCGTTAAGGACCGAAACCATGACGTCCATGAAGTCCCAATCGCCACTGGTCTCACCCAAATCTTTATTTTTCCTCGTGTTCCTCCAACCAACCACCTACAATTTTGTCCCGTTCTTCTGCGGTCCTCTTCATGGCCTTCTCATGACCACCTAAGTCGAGTCACCTCGGGAAAGGAAGAGCATCTGCCGCTGGAAACATCCCCAAGAAGTGGAAGACTGCTCGTAGCGCCTTGTGGCACCGCTACTCCTCTTCCTTGTCCACCACACTGTAGCGCTTTCCGGCCATGATTCTGATGACTGTGTTCAGAGTCAACATTCCAAACCACTGTTTCAACTCGACTTTGACATGGCCTAATGAATCAGAATGAACTCAGATGTCATGCTAAATTGAAGTTTCAATTATGCTCATAAACTAAAAGAATTGATGAATGTACTCAATCTTGGACAATACCGCATTGATATTATTTGTCATTCTATTTAGTTTCTTCTACAGCAAGGAAGCTCATGGATCGACTGACTGTGAGTACCCTCACTAGGCTCGTGAATTATGAACCAAGAAAGATGTAAATCGAGACCTAGATGGGTGACCTAAGTATGGGATCAATTGTACTTGCATTGATTGCCTGAAGAATCGAATCTGTATTGCATGTCAAACACAGGGAAGTCGTTCCTAAACTGTCAACCAAATCTAGAACAAATTATGAGAAAATGGACTTTGTTGAACGCCTTACAATACTCACCACTTCTTTGAGGGTGTCCCTTTCCAAATAAATCACTTTAACTAAGATAGCACATATTGGGAAAATATGGCTTCGAATTTGGTTGAACAATGAAATCAGATCGAGTAATCAAGTCGGACTTTAAGGCGTGATATCACTTTCTTTAAGGATTTATTTGCCCCACAAAGTTGCTAATGGTCAACGGCAAATTTCCTCCATGATACAACAAAGTCAAAAGTAAGAATACTAGATAACAATTCTAGTATTTCTCCAGGGTCTCTCATGAGAAACAATTGGAACAATGGCTGTAGTTTCTATCGAAAGTAGACGAAAAAAGAAGAAGATAATTGTTTAATCTCAAAACAACGTTACTTATTTTTGTCTTTCGAATATAGGCAACTTTTCAAAAGGTGGCAAAAAGAATAAAGGCAATCTTTCGTAAACAAGTATGTCTCAAAGGTTACTGTTGCGAAAATGCGAGCGATCAAATAATAATATAGACATAAGAAGAAAATAAATCAGACATTGGATTTATGTGGTTCGGTCGTAAAGACCTATGTCCATGGGGAGAGTAGCATCGAATTTCACTATAGATCAATCGATACAAGGAGATTACACACTCGAGTCACTCAAACACTCTTTCGCTATTTCCCAAGCCCCAATTACACCCAACAACACACGTAGTGTTTAACCCCAAAATTCCTCAAGAAATAATCTCTCAATCTCACGAAGGAATTACACGCAAATCTTACCTCAAGATTTAATCGGCTACAAACACTAATCTTTCTTGGATGTAATTCACGAACAAGAACAACAAAGAAAATCTATCTCAAGCATGCAATGACAAGACGGTGCTTCAAGACCAATTCATCCACCATCCACGGCCACAAGCCTCTATATATAAGTGGAACCCTTATTCTTTTGCCAACTTCTCATAAGATTCTGTTTTCTATCTTAAACGATTTTATCTAAAACATATCTCTGTATATTTTAAACAAAATCCAAGTCCAAGTCAAAGTTGAACTTTCCTATTTTAGTAGCTAGACTCTCCAACGTAGATTCAAATTTGGGAAGTTGATCTTCGGATCTTCTTTGCTCAATTTTGAACATCGTAACATATCCAATTCGGGATATTTGTAATTTCACATTAGGCTCAAACTCGAGACATATTTTAACAATCTCCACCTTGGCTCAACATTTGAGCAAAGTCGCAATTGCTTCGCAAAAATTCAAACTCTGTTTTTACTTTCCCATAGTCCCCGATGGGCTCAACCACCATAGATATTATCCAAGCCCAAGCCTCGCTTGAATTTCGCCATAACTGAGGACCTCATCAGAATACCAACTCCACATGTACTTTTAGCTGCTCCACAAGGATTTTCTGACACAACCTCTTTAACCGTAGATAAAGCAAAACCATTATTGCATCCATATATCTATCAGGAGATCGAATAGTACCTTGTTAATATCAGCAGTTCCAGCAACTATTGGCTCTATAGGCTCCACATCGCTATAAGCACCATCTATGTCGATTACTTTGCTAGTACTCGTACTTGCTACCTCAGGAGTTTCTTATCGCAACTCCACCTCAAGCTGAACACCGTCTAGATCCATATTAACACTGCCACAAACACTCCTAAGCAGAAGTACTGGAGACTCATCAATGGTAACTTATCTGCTGTTAACAAGTAAATTTATATTTGGGCACCACAACTGATCGCCCCGCTCACCTTGTGCATAGCCATGGAATATGCACATTGCCCTCCAATCGAGCTTACCATCACTCGCTCGAAAATAACACGAGCAACCAAACATTCCAATGATAGAATAACCAGCAACGTATCCTGACCACACTTCTTCAGGAGTCCGCCATTCAATAGCAGTTGATGGGGATCTATTCACTAGGCAGCTTACTGTACTAAGCACATCAGCTAGGATTCTCCTAGCAATACCAGCACTAGAGATTATTTTACGGGCCGTCTCTAGTAATGTTCTGTTCATCAATTTTGCAAATTGTTGTGATTTACTAGCACTAGTGCGATGTTTCACTATGCCTTCTTTCATGCAAAATTTATTTGCTAGCTTCGAGCAGAACTCCATGCTATTGTCAGTCCGCACATGCTTGATTGACTTACCAGTTTCCGTCTCGATCAAAGCTTTTAACCACGTGATCCTGACACCAACATCAAACTTGTGCATTGGCACAAACACCCAGGTCTTCCTCGAGCAGTCAAAAGACTCTTGAACAGATGTATCCGATGTCTCCGCATCGAAGTTTGTCACTATCTCACCTTGAAGTTTATACAGGCTTCCATGCTTGATTCCTTTCATTATCACTAGGGCATCTCGAACAACCTTTAGAACTCCACCTTCTGAAGAATACTTGCAACCAACTAAATCTAGGGCACCCAAGGAAATTAAGTTCTTTTTCAATTTTGAAACGTGTCTTACTCTAGTCAATGTCCTCACAATGCCATCATGCATTATGATTTTAACATCACCATCACCCACAACATCGTACTCAGCGTTGTTTCCTAACTTGACCTTACCACTACCCGTGCACTGATAAGTGATAAACCGGTTTCTATTTGGTGTGACATGAAAAGTACAACCAGAATCCAAAATCCATCCATCAAACGATGAATCATTAGTGACAGACAAGACATAATTAGTATTATCTGCTATAGCAGCAACATTATCTGCAAAATCAACTATAATTTCCTTACCCTTTTCATTCTTCAGCTTAAGGCAATCTCTTCTAAGATGCCCCCTCTTGCCACAGCTCCAACAGACAACATTACCAGTCCTAGACTGATTATGTCTGTTTATATTAGTACTACTATTACCCACACGTGTTCTAGATCTTCTTCTATTTTCACCTACTAAAGTAGTAGATACAGATTCACCAGATTTTCTTCTACGAATATCATTGCTTAGAATTAAATCTCAAACCCCATCAAACGTCAAACTTGTTGACCCAAAGGAATTACTAACAGCAGTAACAGTAGTATTCCAATTATCAGGCAATGAGGATAACAGAATTAAAGCACGTACCTCATCTTCAAAGTCAATCTCAACTGGACTCAATTGACTAACAATCACATTGAATTCATTGATATGATATACAACTGACGCACCTTCGCTTATCTTCAAATTAAACAGACGTCGCATTAAATAGACCTTGTTGATCGCAAAGGGTTTCTCGAACATATTTAACAGAGCTTGTATCAAATCAGTAGTGGTCTTCTCCTTCAGGATGTTAAACGCGACGCTACGAGCCAATGTCATCCGAATAACACCCATAGCTCATCTATCCAGCAAATCCCAATCAGCTTACTTCATCGTCTTTGGTTTCTCCCCAGATAAAGGCAAGTGCAGTTTCATTGGAAAAAATAATCTTCAATCTACATCTTTCAGAAACTAAAATCATTCCCATCAAATCTGTCGATTGTCACTTTTACTTCTTCTGTCGCCATCGATTCAATTCAACTTAGCCGAGCCTAGCTCTGATACCACTTGTTGCAAAAATGCGAGCGATTGAACAATAATATAAACAGAAGAAGAAAATAAATCGGACACCAGATTTACGTGGTTCGGTCGTAAAGACTTACATTCATGGGGAGAGCAGCAGTGAATTTCACTATAGATCAAGCGATATAAGGATATTACACACTCGAGTCACTCAAACACTCTTTCGGTGTTTTTCAAGCCCCAATTACACCCAACAATGCACGCAGTGTTTAACCCCGAAATTCCTCAAGAAATAATTTCTCAATCTTACGAAGGAATTACACGCAAATCTTACCTCAAGATTCAATCGGCTACAAACACTAATCTTTCTTAGATGTAATTCACGAACAAGAACGACAAAGAAAATCCATCTCAAGCACACGACGACAAGACAGCGCTTCAAGACCAATTCTTCATGGTCAACATCCACCACCCACGGCCACAAGTCTCTATATATAAGTGAAACCTTTATTCTTTTGACAACTTCTCATAGGATTCTGTTTCTTATCTTAAACGATTTTATCTAAAACATATCTTTGTATATTTTAAACAAAATCCAAGTCCAAGTCAAAGTTGAACTTTCCTATTTTAGTAGCTAGACTCTCCAACGCATATTTAAATTTGGGAAGTTGATCTTCGGATCTTCTTTGCTCAATTTCAAATGTCCACAACATATCCAATTCGGGATATTTGTAATTTCGCATTAAGCTCAAATTCGAGACATATTTTAACAGTTACGTTGAAAAGACATAAAAAAAATTCGAAATTAAATAAATAATAAATAATAAATAACCGTAACTTTTCGTGAACAGTCGCATTGTTTCAACAAGACTTTATAGTTAATTTTTATAGAAATAAATCCGAATTTTCAATAAATAAAATTAATGGTTGTTGGTTAGTGCCAAATCTCGTCCACGTGCAGACTCACATCTTTTCGATGTGGGACAAGACACCTTTTCATTTTTTTTTTTTATAAACAAACTACCAATAGCACAAAAGCATCAGATTTTCTTTGTCTGCTGGTAGGGAAATCATTAACTTGAGCCTAATTTATTAAACCGCCATAAACATACTATAAAGGAGTAAATAGTCTTTGTGAATTTGAATCTTAACCATTTCTTCTATTAGTTTATCTATATATCTCAAACAACATCTCTAAAGCTATGAACTAAGACAAGTAATTTATGGCGAATTTAATATATTAGGTGTAAACTCTTACGAAGTGTTTAATTGCACCTCCTCCACGTTCCCGTGGAGAAGCACCGTCATATCCCTGAACCACGCCCGGGATTGGTTACCTAGGGAAGGCTTCACGGGGATCAGGTGTGGGCCCCTACCCCCCACGAGGAGGGGCTGTTGGCCGGGGAACCCAATGGGAACATTATCCCATACTACTTCCCTCTCACTTGCCTGCAAATGGCTTGTGAGGGGGAGTCCTCCCGGAATGTTCAATTCAGGAGGGAACCTTTTAAGGACATGTTCAGGTCCGTGCCTGGTTCTTAATGTGTTTTACGGAGGCCAGGACTTTGCCTCCAACCGTTATTTTTCTTCCCGGGAAACCAGGAATACCCCTCTTGTGGCCCTTGGGGTCCCCTAAGCGGGGGGGCACGCACCGACCCGTGCGTAGGGGCCTTGTTATCGGGGTTGTCCCCCCGGAGCGCTGCAGTTTAAGGTCATGCCGAGGACCAACTTGGGTTCGGGGGGAGGCTCGGCCCACCCTCAGGGGCCTCGTTTCCCCTGGGTTGTCTTCATTGCCCTCCCCGGGCTTGTTCCTTGGGTTTCTTGTGGGGGAAACCCTGAAGATAAAAAGCCCCGTCTAGGGACTCACTTACCCCCCGGAGGGGGGCCCGCTTGCCTGATAGCGGGAGCCTTTTATAGTCCTGCTCAGGACTCGAACTAACCAACTAACCAATCTTTGCCAGAGATGTTAAATGTGAGGCATCAGTCGATGAATTCAAATGGACAGAGATTTGTATTGATAGTATGTTCGCAGTACATACCTGGAAAAGGGTTTCTCTCGGGTAGTGGACGGCATGCTCGACTTGCTCTTAATCTTGAGAGAGTACCGTAACCGTAAATTCTTAATTTGATCATTTTCATGATCTTATACTATAACAGCGACAGTTGATGACCGAAGAAAGAAAAATTATTAAAACGACCATGAAAAGGCCTGTCATCAAGAGCCACCAAAACGGCATATTGAATGGTCATCAATATTAGATGAAGCATAACCTGAATCATCCTTGCTCGCAATCCAATGCTCGTGCAGCTCATGAATGGCCGCGTTCGCTTGTGAGGCCAGAGTAGGGTTGATCGACGACTTGACCTCCGATTCGAGAGCAGCTCCATGGTGGCCATCTTCCTCACCTCGCGCTAGTAGGGGCCATAAGGCGTATATGTGAACATGGTGTAGCCGTAGGCCAGGATCTTCGGGGCCAACTGCCGTGGCCGAGTGCACAATGCTACGTCATTCTTGGTGAAACACTCCTTGGCCATCTTGGAACAGCTCACTACTAGGACTGGCAACACCTGATAACATTTCTAGTCAGCAATATTATCTTTTGTATCTAATTTAAGATATTGTTGATATTGTTCCCGTATTTTCTTTACTTACCATAAGCATCCTCAATCATCCCTAATTTAGGGCTCTTGTAATATCTTTATATATAGCTTTGTACAAGAGAGATCAAAATACAATATACAAAAATTGCGATTCCTTCATGGTATCAGAGCTGCATCTCGCGTAATTCGCCTTACGATCCTCAAATCTCCTTCTCCTCTCATTCTTCATCGACTTTCTTCTTCCCAAAGAAAATGTCGACAGGCTCGTCTTCATCTATGGCATCTCCCTCACTCGTCATCTCAAACATATCCAACTTGATACCCATCAAATTGAACAGCTCGAACTATCTTCTTTGGCGTTCTCTTTTCGAACCAATTCTCAAAGGTCACAACCTCATGTCTTACATTGATGGAACCTCCCAAGCGCCTGCTTCAACAGATGAAAATTACAAGACTTGGATCGAAAAAGATCAGATGCTACTCTCCTGGATCAACGCTACTCTGTCTGAATCTGCACTTCCATATGTAGTTGGCACTACATCTGCAAAAGCTGCGTGGGATGTCCTCGCTCGTCGCTATGCCTCTCTCACTCCTGCTCATGTAATGTCTCTAAAAAGACAATTACATCACCTCAAGAAGGGCAACCTCACCATGCAGGAATATCTCCAACAATTCAAAACTTTAGCTGATAAACTCGCAATTTGCGGATCTCCAGTAAGTGATGATGATCTCTTAATTTGCATTATCGATGGATTGCCTGCTGCTTACCGCTCCTTTGCATCCTCTATTTGTGTTCGTGCTCATCAAACTTCCATCACTATTGAAGATTTACACAATCTCCTACTCTATGAAGAATTGAGCATCACTGATGATTCATTATCCAAAACTACTACTGCCTTCACTGCAAACCGGCAACCTTGAACTCTTTCTCCTGGACAGCACTCATTCACACCTCGTCTCAATAGGGGTGGCACTAGTTATAGAGGACGTGGCGGGGTCATTCCAATCAAGTCGGACTTCTCCCTACTCCATCATTTCGACCTCAAGGTCGTCAATTGAACACTTGGTCGGTTGATCGTCGGATCGCAACAAACATGGCCATAGTGCCGTTGATTGCTATCATCGCATGAACTATGCATATCATGGTCGCAATCCTCCGAAAAACTTGCTGCCATGGCTATTGCACCACCTACGACGATGGCACTTGGTATACCGATGCGGCGCCAGCCATCATATTACAGCGAGATCGGGTAATCTCTCCATCTCCGCTCCCTATAGTGGTTCTGATGAAGTTCAGGTTGGAAATGGCCAAGGTTTGTCTATTACTCATGTTGGTTCCACTTCTCTCTCACATCCCACTTCCTCCATGAATTTAACCAATATACTTCGTTGTCCTCTAGCTTCTGCCAATTTAATTTCAGTTAGTCGTTTTGCTAAAGACAATAATTGTTATTTTCTATTTGATGATTCTCAATTCTTTGTGAAGGACAAGTTAATGAAGCAAATTCTGCACCACGGTTGGACTGAGAATGGGCTTTATCCTATGCGGTTTCCTAAACCTTGCTTCAAACCTCAAGTTTCATTTTCTTCTCGCATCAACTCCTCCACTCCGGCATCATCGTCTTGGCCACCCCCTCGCAGCTATTCAACATCTTATTTTTAAACAGCTTCAAATATCAAATAAGCGTGACAACTCTCTGTGTTCTGCATGTCAGTTAGGCAAAAGTTGCAAGTTACCCTTTTCGTTGTCTCACACACGCACTCAATTTCCACTTGAATTGATTCATTGTGATGTATGGGGACCTGCCCCAGTGTCTTCTATATCAAAATTCTCTTATTATGTACTGTTTGTTGATGACTTCTCTCGTTACAGCTGGATATTTCCTATGCGCCATAAATCTGATTTTTACGAAATTTTTATGGCTTTCAAACCGCAAGTTGAAAATCAATTTAACCATCGAATTAAATTCTTCCGCTCCGATGCTGGTGGCGAATTCACTAGTGATGCACTTGAATCTTATTTTCATACACATGGTATTCGTCATCAATTTTCCTGCCCACATACACCTGAACAAAATGGTGTCGTCGAGCGAAAACATCGTCACGTGGTTGAAAGCGGTCTCACCCTTCTAGCTCAATCTGGTATGCCTTCTCGCTTTTGGTTTGAAGCCTTCAATATAGCTGTATATCTCATCAACCGCATGCCTATTATCTCTCAAATTTCCCCATATCAACGATTGTTTCAACAAATTCCTGATTATTCTCATTTACGAGCCTTTGGATGCCTTTGTTATCCCTGGCTTCGTCCCTATTGTTCTAACAAATTGGAGTTCCGCTCTTCTTCGTGTTGTTTTCTAGGCTATAGTACCTCTCATAAAGAGTATCGCTGCTATGACATGCAAAGTCACCGAGTTTACATATCTCGTCATGTTAAATTTGATGAATCTGTTTACCCGTTTATCACAAACTCTAACTCTCCAAAATCTCCTACCACTTTACCCTCACTTGGTCCTATCTCCATCTGGCTACCATCAACCTCCGCCCCCACGGATACCGCATGGGTTGAGCCCACCATTAGCCCCGCCAACGGTGCTGCCTCTGCTTCGTTAACTATAGATGAACCACAATCTCCTCCTTTATCTTCCCCTATACCACCCCCTCCCCCACCACCTCCCACCCGCACTCATCCCATGATCACACGTTCTCAACATGGTATTTTCAAACCAAAAACCTTTACTTCTCATTATCCTATTGCTTTATCTTCTTCTCTTCCCTTGGAGCCAACGTGCTACACTCAAGCTTCCAAATCACCTGAATGGCGAAAAGCTATGGATGAGGAATTTAATTCCTTACAAGAACAACGCACTTGGTCCCTTGTGCCATTTAATCCAACCATGAACGTTGTCGGCTGCAAATGGGTTTATCGGATAAAACAAAACCCAGACGGCACCATTAGTCGCTACAAAGCTCGCCTCGTAGCGAAAGGATTTCACCAACAACCCGGCATTGACTTTGTGGACACTTTTAGTCCTGTTGTAAAGCATACTACTATTCGGGTTATTCTCACGTTGGCGGTCACTTATGGATGGACGATTCAACAACTTGATGTTGAATGTGCATTTTTACATGGCGATCTCCGGAAAGCGTATATATGGCTCAACCACCAGGCTATGTTGATCCTTTGCTCCTCATTCTGTTTGCTTAATGCACAAATCTATCTATGGTCTACGGCAAGCACCTCGCGCTTGGTTTGAAAAATTTACAGCTCGGCTAGAAGACATTGGTTTTTCAACCACTATCTCGGATCCGTCCCTCTTCATTTACAGTCATGGCTCTACTATTATATATCTCTTATCTTATGTTGATGACATTATTTTAACAGGAAATGATTCCAAGGCTATTTCTGCTATCGTTGAGGAACTTCGTCACTCATTCAAGATGAAGGACTTAGGTCCCTTGACTTATTTCTTGGGCATTCATCTTGTTCAACGAAACCCTCATCATATCTTCCTTCATCAGGCAAAGTATATTCGTGACCTCTTATCTCGCACCAATATGCTGGACTGCAAGCATGTTTCTAGCCCTGCTACCTCAAATAAACTCGGTCATTCAAGTAGTGACCCTGTCTCAGATCTTACACTATATAGGAGTGTTGTTGGAGCACTTCAACATGTTACTCTTAGTCGTCCTGACGTTAGCTATGCTGTTAATCAGGCTTGTCAATTTCTCAAAGCACCCGAAGAACACCATTGGCGTGCTGTAAAGCGTATCCTTCGTTATTTAAAAGGCACAATCTCTTATGGCATGCAGCTTCAGCCCGGTCCTATTTCTTTACATGCCTATTGTGACGCTGAATGGGCTGGCAGTCCTGATGATCGTCGCTCTACCAGTGGGTATTGTTTATTTCTCGGGGCCAACCCTGTTTCTTGGAGTGCAAAGAAGCAACCTACTGTTGCACGTTCTTCTACAGAGGCCGAATATCGTTGTCTTGCTCAAACAGCTGCTGAAATTCAATGGCTCCTCTCTCTTCTCCGAGAATTACGAATCTCACTCCCACGCGCTCCCGTATTGTGGTGTGACAATATCTCTGCCATTGCTTTAACTCGGAATCCAGTTTTTCATAGTCGCACTAAACACATTGAAATAGATTATCATTATGTTCGTGACTTGGTGGGTCGCCAATTACTTGACATCCGTTACATCAACACCAATGATCAAATCGCGGACATCTTCACCAAAGGACTGTCATCAGCACGGGTTCGTCTTTTACGGTCCAAGCTTCACATTGTTGACAATGCTTCGCTTGCGGGAGGGTGATAACATTTCTAGTCAGCAATATTATCTTTTGTATCTAATTTAAGATATTGTTGATATTGTTCCCGTATTTTCTTTACTTGCCATAAGCATCCTCAATCATCCCTAATTTAGGGCTCTTGTAATATCTTTATATATAGCTTTGTACAAGAGAGATCAGAATACAATATACAAAAATTGCGATTCCTTCAACACCTCGAGCCAGATGGTAAAGATGGGTCCGTGCTTATTGGCCATGGACGCTAAGGTCCCACGGGGAAGATCGGATTTCAATAGCAATGGTAAGTGACCTATGACGGGCCATGAGCCTGCACCTTCTAGTGGTGTTTTGAGCTTGCTTGACGATCTTGATTTGCTTGATACAAGGATTGATAGGATGAGGACGTCAAGGATTATTCTAGACAAGTGGGATAGGTCTTGAATCAGAGAGTCCATTTTTGCTACATATAATGTGTAGAAGAATCGAGGAAAATGGGTGCGATGCACTTGTGAGGGTTTCAAGCTCCAAATTTATTGCAAAAGACTAGAAGGTTTTGAGTGGTTGAAACCTATGTAGCACGGACATGGCGACACGGACACGCGATACGACACGACACGACACGCGACACGTCATTTCTCAAAAAGTAGAGAATTTCGACACGTTCCGACACGTTAAATATTAAATAAATATTTTTATTTTTAATTAATTTGATTCAAATTCACAAATAAATAAATAAAGAGTTTACAATGAATTTATACTAATAATATTAATAAATCTTACACTTTTTTTTATTTCATTATCCCAAATTTACATTTATTTTTCGAAATCCCCCTCCCCCTAAATTTACTTTTATTTTTTAATCTCATTTATTTATTTTTATGATTAAAAAAAATTCCCATTAGAGTCCACCCCACTCTCTTCTTTTCCTTATCCATTTCCCCCACCCCCAAATTTATTTTCCTTTCCCTCCCCAGTCCCCACCATCGTCCATTCCCCCCACCCAAATTTATTTTTTTTCCTTTCCCTCTCACAATCGTCCATTTCCCCCCATCTGTCCGTCACTTTTCCTCCCCCCAAAATAGGTACCCATAGACCCCCACTTTTTTTAATTACTTTTGAGTTTCTCAGAAACCCTAGCTCCTTTACTCCTCCTCCTCGCCACTCGCGACCCTTCCTCTTCTCCCCCTCCCTCTTTGCCGCTCGCCGCTCCTCGCTACACGACCCCCTTCCTCGCCGCGTGCCGCTCGCTGCTCCTCGCCGCACGCACGACCCCCTTCCTCGCCTCTCGCCGCACAAACGCCTTCCTCTCCTCTTCCTCTCACCTTTGGTCCTTTCTCCCTCGCAGCTGCAGCCTCGTCGAATCCATCGCAGCATCACAGGGTCGGCCCTCGCCTCAGTCTATGCTCGGCCGTCTCTCGCCGTCGCTCGCGGTCTGCTCCCTCCCGGACACGCGTGTCAAAACGTGTAAGGCAAAGGTTGACCACGTGTCGGAAAACTCGACACGCGTTGACCGCGTGTTCGACCGTGTTCGAGCTTGTCGACGTGTCCGACACGCTCCGACACATGTCGAACACGACATGGAAGCACGGACAACGTGTCCGTGTTTCATAGGTTGAAACTAAGGGTGAACATCAGTCCAGGGTTGACCCTAGACTAACCCTAGATCGGCCCAATCTATATCTTGATCCAGCTCTTAAGGGGATTGGATTAGTCCCTAATCCTAAGGTTTTAGGACTAGCACTATGCGAGTTGGTCTTTGATCCCATGAGTTTAGAGTTGGTTCAACTCGGATTAACCATGACTTTAAATATATATAAAATATCTTTTAGATACATATAATATTTTATATAATCTTTTTATATCTCATTTATTTTTTATCCTCTTCTTTCTTCTTCATCTTCTTCTTTCTTCTTTATCCTCTTCAATTTTTACTTGAAATAAACAACTTTTTGCTCATGAGCAACCTTCCCCTACTCATCACTTGACGCTCGCCTCACTCGGTGCTTGGCGCTCAATGCTCACCTTACTCGACGCTCGGCACTCGATGCTTGCCTTGGTACTACTCAACGCCCGTGTTGCTCGCTGTTCAATGCTCGTGCTGCTCTCCTCTCTTCGCTAGCCTCACTCGTAAATTATAAGGAAACAAAGCCCTAAATAGAGACCCTCTTTACTCGTAAGCAACGCTCGTCGTTTGCCGCTCACCTCACAACTTGCCTCTGTTCGCTCGCCTCACGACTCGCCCTTGTCTTGTGGCTCGCTTCGTTGATGGATATATAACTTGAAATAATAGATTTCTTTTTTCATGGAATACAAGAAATGAAACAAAAAATTATTAATTGGTATCGGATTGGCCTTGGAATCGACCCTGGGTCGGTTCAATCCTCGGTTCCAAGATGAAGCGGATCGGTCATCGATCCTAAAAATTGAGGACCAACACTGTGTTGATTAGTCCGAGTTGGTCCCTAGATTAGGCGCTAGACCAGCCCAATCCAGACGATAATTACTCTTAGCTGAAACCCAGGATGATAGGGCTTTTGTAGAGATATATGCGTCTTCTTATCATATTTTAATTATATTATTATTATAAATAGTTCACTTGATTTAAATATATTATCGTTATAAGGAACATGTACGTTATATTGATCGTTTTCAAGCTATTTGAATATATTTAAGATGTGATTATTTAAGTGGTAAGTGTGCTTACCTTCCCGCTCAAGGTTTATGTCTGAATACCACACTTACTTATTCTCTTGGATCCTTCTCATAAGCATAGATTTGTGTATCTCCTACAATTGTCGGATGTCTAGGGAAAAGGGCTTGCCACATCGGATGAGGATTAGTGAGATGTTTGGAGAGTTCTGAACACTCCATTGATACAAAAAAAGACGTGCTTAAGGATATCAACATGTTGCTGATGTTAGCATAATTTATTTATACATTTTTTGACTTGGAAATATTTGTGTGAACACACTTAATCCCGGATTTGGAAAAATTTGATCCGACCATGACATGAAAAATGAAACGTAAATCACGATGTTATGCGAACTAGATTCCTTTTCGTTAATTTGTGCATTGCTACTGATTCGTACAACCTCAAATGGATAAGGCAGAGTTAGAGTGGAGGGGCGCCCGAAGGACAGCATACGTACATGTGTTCTTTTCCAATTTTTTTTTTCAGTATATGGTTAAAAATTTAGCACCAAGGCAGCTCTCTCAAGAGAAAAAGTGAGTTGTTCTAAATAGGTCACTTGCTATTTGCCGCCGTAGCTAATTTGAGTAACCACTCGCTGTCATCATTGTGCACCATTTGGCATGGGTTATGGAGTGAAACGCTTCCAGTGGATTTTAAAACAGTTCCGTTCACTTGGATTATTATTTTAGCTATCCCTGATAAATGTTCGCCGTTATCTATGATTTTCATTTCGAGAGGACTTGAGTTCAAGTAATTTTTAAGTGATAAGTTTTACTTAACATTTACATTTATAAAATTAATAAGAAAAACAAGAAAGTTTACCTCGGTCATGTAAGCCTATACATGTAATCTATGATACACGGACACGTCCCACATGCCTCCGTGTCGTGTCCGACACGTGTTGGACACCTCGACACGCTCGGACACGTTCGGACACGCTCCGACACGCGGTCAACGCGTGTCGGATTTGTCGACATGCGGTCAACTTTTGTCGACACGCTTCGACACGCGTGTCCAAAAGAGAACGGAGGGCGGAGGAGAGGGAAGTAGAGATGAGGCCGCGAGCGAAGGTGAGCCCGTGACGGCAAGAGACGGCCAGAGAAAGAGGGCGAGGGCCGTGAGAAGAAACTTTAGGAGGGAGGCGCGCGTGGGGGAGGGCGGTGTCGTCGAGTGGGGCTGCAGCAG
The DNA here is from genome assembly GCA_016097545.1 of Eucalyptus victrix. Lineage (NCBI taxonomy): Eukaryota > Viridiplantae > Streptophyta > Magnoliopsida > Myrtales > Myrtaceae > Eucalyptus > Eucalyptus victrix. Next base: position 14,649,061 of record CM027840.1, on the reverse strand, counting down.
CGGCGGCGGCGACAACGGCAGCGTCAAAGGGGAGGAGAGGAGGAGGAGGAGTTCGCGGCGGTGTGCAGCCTCTCGGCGCACAGGGACCGCGCGTTCCGTCTTCTTTTCCGATTCCTTTTCACTGAAACTTTTTCTGGATTACTCCCTTTTCCGCTCCTTCGGCGAATGCTGGTGCGTTTCTTGATCGAGTCTTTGATGCTTTCGGAGATAGGCGTCGTGCGGTGAGGAGGAGGAGGCGAGGAGGAGGAGAAGAAGGGGCCGCGCTGCTAGGGTTTTGAAATTTTGAGAAGGAAAATAATAAAAAAAGATGCGAGGAGGAGGAGAAGAAGTTGCCGTTCCGCGCTGCGAGGGTGTTGAAAAGAATAAAAAAAGACTTGGCGTGTTGGACTGGAGGGGAAAGTGACAGGAGGAAGGGGGAAGTGATGGGCTGTCAGGCGGTGGGGAGGGAAAAAAAAGGTGAAAAAATTTTGGGGGAAAGAGATGAGGGAAGTTTGGGCGCAGGGGGTAGTTTCAAAAAATAAAAGTAAATTTGGGGGAGGGGGAATTTCGAAAAATAAATGTAAATTTGAGATAATGAAATTAAAAGAAAAGTGTTAGATTTATTAATATTATTAGTATAAATTTATTGTAAACTTTTTATTTATTTATTTGTAAATTTGAATTAAATTAATTAAAATTAAATATATTTATTTAACATTTAACGTGTCGGAGCGTGTCGGAATTCTCTATTTTTTGAAAAATGACGTGTCGTGTGTCGTGTCACGTGTCGTGTCGCCGTGTCTATGCTACATAGCATGTAATAATCGATGAGTGAATTTGGGAAAAACCTCATCCATTAAAAAAATATGCAATATCTTTCTCATTTTAAAGTCACCGAAGTGCACCACCGAGCTGGATCCTACTAATCCCGTCACCGTCAACATCTTCCGCAAGCAAACGACCCAAGACGCAGATTTTCAAACATCATCGGGTGGGTCCGTATCATCTTTGGAATATTTTATTTGGACCGTCGGAAAATTCAGAACTGCCCAAATGGGATTATTGGGATTGGGACATTCCACCTGCGCCAATTCAAAGACTTTGTGGATTTTTCACACGTCACGCTTTAGAACTTGTTGCGACCTATATTTCGGGTGCACCACCTAAAACTAGGTTAATAGACTGCTAAGTTTTTACACTTAGCTCGGACTCTCCCAAACCCATACCAACTCGCGACTTAAATCTAAATTTTTAAATATGCAAAAGATTATTAATTAGGAGTCGCCACTAATCAATTTATGATAGGTCGACTAGACACCTAAGTAAAATAAATGGAGATTTATTTTACTTCTACGAACCAGAGACTAAGGGTACGGAGACTTGGTTACACTAGAATTTTCTAATACCCTTTCGGTACCATTTCTTTTCATTTTCAAAATATTTTTTGGGCAGCTTGGATTTATTTTAAGCTAAATCATTATCATGCAAATATGGTGACCACACGGGTGCTCATCCATTATTAAAACATTCAAATAAATAAATTGCATCACACAAAGCAAGCAAACAACTTTTTTTGGATTTTCTTAAAAATTAGAATTCTTTTATAAAAATGCATTTTAAAACTAAATGACTTAATCTTATTAATGTGCAAATTCTAATTAAATGGGCCTATTATGCAAACTAATTATTATGCACCTCATGACCTAACTTCACTAATGAACAAATTCTGATTAAATAATCCTATTATGCAAACTAGTTAACATGCACCTAGTATTTTTGGATTTTTTTTATATTGAAATTCAGAATTTATAAAGGTCCTAATTAATATATCTAAAAAGGATAATTTTCTAATTTATTCTAGGGATTAATTTGACTTAAACCCTATCCTATCTAAGAAAACTATTTTTTTAAAATGAGATTTGAGATGTGCGAACATTATCTAAAACCTTATTTTGTAAAAATATTATTTAGGTTCATCCCTAACTTATTTTTACCAATGCAATCCTAAAAAGTAATCCTAAGGAAATTCTAATTTATTAAACTTACATGTCTGATTTACTAAACCTATATGCTCATGCAGAATTTTTGATTTTCTGATTTTTTTAGTTTTTTTTAAAAAGATAAGTAATTATTAAATAAATATTAAATCTAAGCTATCAACGACATAAATGATTAAAATAATCGAAAAAATAACCTGTTGTCTCACAGGTCAAATTAACGATTATTCTAACTCTAATATCACAACAAAGAGATCAAAATAATTACGAATCTAATATGAAGTCTTACGGACCAAATTAAATAATCATTGTGATTTAACAATTGAGATTCCACTAAAAAGCCCAACAATTAAAATAATTAAAAAAATGATCCAATGTCTCTTGGATCAAATCAATAATTATAATAATTCCGAACAACATTCCTACGGATAATGCCTACAAAATTCACAAATATTAACATCAAATATTACAACTTAAATAGATAAACTAAAATGAGATAAAATAGAACAAAATAAATAAAAGAAAAAGCTAAACCACCTAAGAAAGAGGGGCTTGCTGCAGCGTTGATGGGCGCCGGACGGACGGTGGCCGGCGTCGGATACTGCAGGTCAGCGACGGCGAGGTGGCGCGGGAGGTGCAGGCACGGGCGTCGGGTCGAGCAAGTGCGGCGTCCGGTGAGCGGAGATGAGCGGCGAAGAGTGGCGAATGGAGTGGCTGTGCTGCTGCGCGTCAGGGGCGAATCCAGCGAGGCGACGGTGGTGGAGGTGCGGTGGTGCTCGGGATGCAGTTTGCAGGTGCTGTGCGTTGTGCTTCGAACTGGCTGCCGGACACAGAGACCAGCACAGGGGACGAACGGGTGAACTGCTGTGACGGTGCTGATGCAGAGGCGGGCTCGTGAGGCGCCGGCGGAGCAACGGCGGTCGACGGCACGGCTGCTGGCGTGGGCGATGCTGGCGCAACGCTCGCGGAGGGAGGCTGCGGGAGGGGAAGGAGACCCGTGCGCGAGGAAGACAACCTGCTTGCTGCTTTTTTTTTTTTTTTCTGTCTCCTCACACGACGTCTCTCTGCTGTACCTTTCTGCAGAAACCAAAACTCACTTTTGGTGGACTTTGACTCATGCAAAAAGGAAAAATGAACAATAGAAATAGAAGAGGATCCCTTTGTACGAATTCTTTTCCCTATTTTTTTTTAACTCTCGCTCACTTTTCTTTTTCCTTGCACTTCTGCAGGTTGTCAGAAGAGAAGAAAAAAATGACTTTTCTTGGACGACAAAGGAGGTTTCCTCTTCTTCTTTTTTCACTTTCACGAATTCTCTCGTGTTTTTCTTCTCACGAATTTTTTCGTAAATTCCCCCAATTTTTTCGCACACCCAATTACGAAAAATGAAACTCTCTTTTATACTAATTCCGAACGGCACTTTGAATAGTATTTTTCGAGTTTCCATCTTCTGTCGCATTAAATCAAAGCTGCAAATCAAAGTAAGATTTCGCAATCAACTCGATTTTGCTCCGATTTATTCCGTTTTATAAAGATTCTTACCCTTTGTTCACCTGATTTTTAATTGTTTCTGTATTTATCGAAATCTGAATGCTCATCAGAATTTCAAATTTCCTTGCATACTTCAATCAAATCAATTTCCCCTTTTTTATTTCTTCTTTTCAAAATACAATTTTATTTTTCCAAAATTAGGTGTCAACAGAACTTTTCTTTAATTGATAGGTAATGCATGGAGACTGGCGACAAGCAAGAAGCAACGAAAAATCCCTAGTGAAGACGTGTGAAAAAATCCACAGGTCTTGTGCTTACGGTAGCATCACGTTATGTGCATCGGAGTGAAGCCGGAGTCCTTCCTAAACTCCCTACAATCTCAGCATAAGCCGAGCTTACGTCGCAGTCGAATCGATGTTTTCTGAGATCGAGGAATGATTGGGGAGCTAACTTACTAGCCATGATCAAGGGACGCTTAAAAAGTCACATGGGCGTAAGCCCTAATCAAGTGTCAGCCAACCCACTATAGGTTGGCTTTCAAGTGTTTAGGGAATAGCTTGTTTCCATACGGATACATTAGTAATTGTGTAAAGAGTTACAATTTTATAAAGAAAAGAAAATGTAACACTTTTCACATTATCCTTAAGTGAGGTTATAGAGACTTTGTGCTGGAAGCGACCCCCGAGTTTCTAATGCAGTGGAGAAAATGCTTTACTTAAGAATTCTTGATAGAATAATACTTGTGCTCTTCTCCAATGTAAGTTCAGATAAGTCTCGGTGATTTTGCTGAGTTTCCATGATGTACTCGTCAATTTCTTTGTTTATCTTTTTCTATTCGGTGCAACAATTTGGTATGATTCGACAGAGTCTAAGTACCTTATCCCTTGATTCTACGTACATTTCTGAGTCAATGAAAATTTGATTGTAGACTTATATCTCATTGGGCGATTTTTGTCTAGTCAAATATCATCAATGACAAGAGGTTAGTGATATACGATCGCTCATAAGAGGACCCATACACTACACACCAAAATTAAACTAATCCATTTTAATACAAGATTGCTTAAACAATCTTTCAAGTTCTTGCTTAATCATCGGAGAACGAATTCAAACCATCACACTTATTCATCCTCTTAAGAATAAGCACAAGAAGTAAGAATCATTTTAAAAGTCATTTTTTGTTATTCGTATGGCACACGTTCTCTTCCTCATAAGCTTAGGCTGGACGATGGTAGTATGAGCTGTGGCCGAGCGAGAAAAGACTGGAGGCGACCGCATCAACCGAGAACAAAGGTTTTGGTGATGGAGATCTGTAGCTAGGGCATTGTGGAAAGCAGAAATCTCACTCTTTTGTTTTTGTTTTTGTTTTTTTTTTTTCAATTTGTAATCTTGTGGATCTAAGTTGAGTTATTAATGGGTCCCATTTAAAACTTATTTTCTAGTTGAGCTCTATTATAATAAATCCATTTTAATCTTATATTAAAGCTTCAACTAACTCATTTTTTATCCAGCCCATTAAATGTGAGCCAAAATATAGGTCCTTAACATATTTTGCAACCCCTCATACATATATGTCAACCAGACCCAATTGTGACTAAGATTCAAGTTGTTTTTACAAGGTCCATAGATAATATCCATGACTTAGTATGTAATTTCACAAGCAAACTCCTAGGTATATATATATGTGAACTGGACCGAAGAAGACACCGATGGCCATTTGAGCTGATCATTCCAGTTTAATTTTGGATCATTAACTGGTATTCCTAGATCGAATTCATTAGCTTAAGTAACCAAAGAAAAAAAGAAAAAAATGAATATTTCATAGACCATCAAAAGAAGGATTATTTCATAAACCATCCTCGTTTTCGTGCACGGACATCAAACACCGTCAAGAGGTTCTTCAAAACCTACCAAAACCATACCGACTTTTGGGGTCCCCTTTAAAGTTGCATTGGGTTTTTTTTTCCTTCATGAATGTCTTTTTCTTTCCAACCTAAACATCCGTCGTCCCAAACCGGGCCATCACCAAACCCGCCAAACAACAACGCAAACCAAAACCAACTCAGCCCATCCTCCTCGGCGCTTCCCACGGCAGCCACTATCTCTACCCGGCATCTCGAGCCAAGCCACTGCCTCGTCATTGACAACCACCCTTGGCCACACTTATTTCTCCTTCCATACTCAGTTCTCTTCGCTAGGGGTGTAATCTGTTAAGAAACAAAGTCAGAACAGAGAAGCTGATAAAGGAAGAGAAGCTAACCTGACAAAAACAGAGCAAGCTCGGAAGGGTAAACTGAAGACTGAGCTGGCAATCCTCGATCCAAGCTGAGTTGGCAATCCCTGTGAAGAATCTGGTTATACAACAGATTAAACCAGGAACAAAAGCCGATCAAGTCACTGAAGAAGCTACACGAATGGCTAGGATTAATTGTTCTGTTAATAAAAGTTGTTAAAGTCTGTTGTAAAGGTAGTTCGAGAAGTAATAGTTGAAGTATAAAAGGGCTGAGGAAAATGTACAGAGACGGAGTGTGAATTTGATGAACTCAATAGTACTGTAATCCCTTTGATCAGAATCTGCTCTCTAAATCTTCAATCAGAGATCTTTCTTTAGTGTTTCCTTTTTGATCTTCTTCATTACTCTAGAGCTCTATAAGAAAGAGCAAGAAGAAGAACAAACAGATGTATGATGAAGTTTGCAGTTGATTGATTCAACAATTACAGATTACAGAAATCTTCTCACGTACAGGTTATATTCTAGATTCAACTTCTTCTCATAATCAAGTGGGTTGAGTTAACTTGTGAAGCTCGACCTTGACTTGACTTGTCCATAGAGTGCTTGAAACTTGATTCTAGCTTGCTTGAGTATTGCTTTTCTTGCATGAACTTGACTCATTTGGGAAATTGATATGCTCAAGTTCGACTCGGCTATACTTGGCTCGATTATAATTAACTTATAAATAAATCTCTAGTTCCTGTTTAATAAGCTCGAATGTCATATAATTTTGAGTATATTATATCTATTTTTATAAGTGTTGTTTTCGGAATGAAAACTCGGTTAGCTTACGAGCTAATCTAGTTGAGTACTAACAGATTCAAGCTTAACTTGACAAGTAACTCGACTAGAAAATAGACGAATCAATCCAAGGCAGCCATTGAGCTGAGCTCAAGCTACTCATGAGTAGCTTGATTCGATTTCGTCCCTATCTACCCCGACTTCTCACACACACACTTCTCTACCTCGATGTCAACAGACGGCTTATTGAGCTTGATGCCCCAAATTCGGTGCTATCTCTACCAAGGCGTAGAGGTCGGCCCAGATTTGATAGAATTACGCTGGCATTGAGCTCGAGTAGATCTGGGTGAAGCTCAACCTGTTGTCTAGCCCAACCATGGAGGGAGGGAGGGAGGGAGGGAGAGAGAGAGAGAGAGAGAGAGAGAGAGAGAGAGAGAGAGAGAGAGAGAGAGAGTCGACCAGGGTAGAGGGGAAAGAGATGCATTGCAATCATCCAATGGATGATAATGGTGTTTATGGCTATATGAGACTGAACGGTCGGATCCTACCGATGACCACTAAACCTGTAGGATTGGCATTTGGGCAAGGAAAGCATGAATGAGTCCACACATGATCGGTCACACCAAGTATGCATGCAAGGGGTAAATAATAATGATGACATTTAACATCGCAATGCAATTACGAGCTCGTAAGCCTTTTCATGCAAGTGAAGTTCCGGCAGCAACTTCAATATGGAAAATACAAATACGTCATTATGTCTTTTAAGAAACATACATGGAGAGAGAGCATCCACATTCACTTAATTATACATTTTTACAATGCTTTCCTTTCACAAATATACTCTCCATTACCTCAGCTGATAGAACTCTGGACCCAATCTTGGCTTGAGGATAACTTCAAGTGGAGTTGCCTTTAAATTTGTCATTCCAAAGATCTCAGACATATCTACCGGCAAATTGTCTACAGTCGATATGTCAAATGCATGTAGGAACTTAGCTAGAAGAAAGTGCACCATCTCCAGTGCGAAAGATATTCCAGGACAGATTCGCCTGCCGCCTCCAAATGGTAGAAGTGCAAAGTTGGAGTCCTTCACATCGACATCCTTGTGGCTGCTCAGGAACCTCTCGGGTCTGAACTCCATTGGATCGGGCCAAGTCTCGGGGTCAGTTTGGATTTTCCATATGTTCAAGATCAACCTTGTGCCCTTGGGCACGCGGTACTCGCCGACAGTGCAATCCTCAGTGAATAGGCGTGGTGCTGATAGTGGGGCCGCCGGGTGTAACCGGAGGGTCTCCTTCACTATGGCTTGAAGATAGGTTAGGCTAGCGATGTCCGCTTCTTTCACATGCCTCTGCTTGCCGATCTGAGCCTCGAGCTCTTCTTGAACTTTCTTCAAGCTATGAAGGTTGTTGAGCAACAGCGAGATTGCCCATGTCAGGGTAACCATCGTGGTATCACTGCCGCCTGCAATCATCGCCTTCATACACGACAAACATATTTTCCTCGTTAGAAGTGAGTTACGGAGATTAACCACAACACCATTCGCAGTATAATATCATGTGCCCTTCCACTTCACGGGCAAGAAAAATGTGGTTCAATAACGAAAAAGTAAATGCATTATTTGTAATTGAGTCCAAATTTAGTCCCATTTCCAAATTGAGTGCTCAAGTTTTGTGTGTGCGCGCAAATTAGGTTCTCTAACTTACTTGATTTCCATTCTAAGCAATTTTAATTATCAAGCTTAAATGTTTCAATGTGATTGTTCAATCTGCGTATTTTTTGTATCATAACAAGAAAGGAAGAAAGTCTTTCCTTAAAAAAAGAAGAAAATTGATTATTTATTTTTTGATATGCTGGAAATAACAAAATTAATAGGACTATACTGGCTCACAATTCTACTTAGAACCAGCCAAGGTCGGTTCAGTTCCAAGCTTCGTTCTGTGGTAAATTGGTATGGTTCTCAGTTTTAGGTTTTCTAAAACGTGTCCCTCCCTATTAGACTTATATAGTTTTAACTCTAGAATTTGGACTGCCCGGAGCATTCTCACCCTAGCTGAAATCAACTAAACCTATAGACAATCGCCCCCGACTACTTGATATATGCGGGCAACTAGCATATATGAAGAAGAAAAGACTGCTCTAATGGGGAGCGAACGAAAACTTACCAAGCATGTAGCTTTTATAATCGTATCAGCATCATAACCTCCAACTTCATCATCGTTATGGACCGAAAGCATGACGTCCATGAAATCTCTACTCCCACTGGTCTCACTCAAATCCTTATTATCCCTCTTGTGTTCCTCCAACCAACCACCTATAATTTCGTCTAGTTCTTCTGCAGTCCTCTTCATGGCCTTCTCATGTCCACCTAAGTCGAGCCACCTCAGGAAAGGAAGAGTGTCTGCCGCTAAAAACAACCCAAAGAAGCGGAACAACGCTCGTAATGCCTTTTGGCACCGCTGCTTCTCTTCCTCGTCCTCTGCACGGTAGCGTTTTCCGGCCACGATTCTCAGGATGACGTTCAGAGTCAACTTCGCGAACCATTGCTTCAAGTCCACCATGATATGGCCTGATAAAATCAGAATGAACTGGATGTTATGCTAAATTGAAGTTTCGATTACTCTCATGAACTACAAGAATTGATGAAATGGATACTCAATCTTGGATAATACTTCATGGATATCCTGTGTCATTCTATCTAGTTTCTTTTGCAAAATTTCCAAAAAAATCTTAAACCTATCTGTCATTTCAGTCATAGAATTTTCAGTATTGTCAATTTAATTTTAAACATTTTAACAATTTGTTAATATAGTCACTTTTGGCCAATTTTAGGTAAAAATTGCCGACGTAGATGCCGGCTGTCCTATGTAGCATGGCCGATTCTAATGTGAACAAATTTTTAATTTTTTTTTATGAATTTTATTTTAGTTTTTTAAATTATTTATTTCTCTTTGTTTTTCCTTAGTTTTCGTTGTGGCTAGCGAGGGTCATGGAGTCCAATGGCCATGGCCAAGGGCTGCAAAGGCCTCACTCAAACTTGGGTAAGGCGACCTCACCCATAGCCAGCGAGGGCTTTGTGACCCTCGCCTAGTAGCCGACGAGTCCTGAAGACCCTCGTGGGTCACATCGGAAAAAAAAAAAGAACAGAAAAAAAGGACATAAATAAATAATTAATTCGTAAAAATAAAAAATAAAAAATTTATTTACGTCAAGACCAATCATGTCACGTAAGATGGCTGATATTTACATTACCGATTTTTTTTATCAATATTAGCCGGAAGGATCACTTTGAGAAATTGTAAAAAAATTTAAGACTAAATTGACCAAATTGAAATGTTTAAAATTGAATTGAGATTGATAAAATAAGTTTAGGAATTTTTTGGTAATTATCTATTTTTTTTTTTTTAATGGCAGAATAGCCCATGGCTAGGTGATTGAGCACATACCCTCATAATCTCATGATCTATGAACCAAGAAATATGCGAATCAAGACCAAAAAAGGATGACCTAAGTATGGCATCGTTTGTAGTTGCATTGAGTGATAGAAGAATCGATTCTATATTTCGTGTGTCAAACACACAGGAGTCATTCCTAAGCCGATCACGAATGTGACAAATTAGTAGGGCATGGGCTTCGTTGAATGCCTCACAAAACTCAACACTTCATTTAGGTTGTCCCTTTCCGTAAAAACCTCTTTGACTAAGATAGGACAAGCATCATATTTTCTTTGTCCGCCGGTATGGACGCCGTAAAAGCGCAAAGCTTGAATCGCTCTCAATCTAGAGAGAGTACTGCAACCGATAATTCTAAATCTGATCATTTTCAAGACCTTATACCATGAAAATGACCGGTGTTCACCGAAAAAAGAAAAATAATTAATACAACCATGGAAAGGTTGATCATCAAGAAGTACCAGAACGACATATTGAATGACCATTAGCATAAGAAGAATACCTGAGTCATCCTTGCTCTCAATCCAAAGCTCGTGCAGCTCTTGAATGGCCACGCCCGCTTCTGAGGCCTGAATAGGGTTGAGCAATGAGTTAACCCTCCGGTTCGAGAGCAGCTCCAAGGTGGCCATCTTCCTCAACTCGCGCCAGTACGGGCCGTAAGGTGCAAATGGGAACATGGCAAAGGAGTAGCCCAGGATCTTCTGGGCCAATTGCTGTGGCCGGGTGGACAGCGCGATGTCGTTCTTGGTGAAACACTCCTTGGCCATCTCGGAACCGCTCACCACTACGGACCGGAACATCCCGAGCTGGATGGTGAAGATGGGTCCGTACTGGTCGGCCAAGGATGCTAAGGTCTTGTGGGGAAGCTTGGATTTCGCTAGAATGGGCAGGTGGCCTATGATGGGCCATGCCCCTGCGGCTTCTGGTGGTGTTTTGAGTTTGCTCGATGATGCCGATTTGAATACTACAAAGATTGATAGGACGAGGATGGCTAGGATTATACCGGACAAGAGGGGTTGGTCTTGAAGCAGAGAGTCCATTTTTGCTGCGTGTAACGTGCAGAAGCACCAAGAAGAAAGGTTGTGATGCATTTGAGGGTTTCACGCTCCGGACATATTGCAAAAGACCAAAAAAAGCACTGAGTATTCGTGGCTGAGTATATTGTTCGGTGCTCCTCTCTTTGTTGCGCAGGGGAAATCTATGACGGTGGATATTATATACAAATCTATGAGTGTCCCTGTCGACTTTAATTATATTATTATTTGGGATAATATGATTGTTCAAGTGATAAGCGTATTTGCCTTCTCAACTTGATGTTTTAAGTCTGAATTATCATATTTGTGCATTTTCTTGGGATAGTCCTTGAGAATATGGAACCCTATATGTTTTGTATAATTATCCGGTGTCTATGAAGCACGGGATTGTCACATTTGTAGGAGATACGTAGGATATTTAAGAAATTTCAAATGTCCTATTGATATAATACGATCAGGTTTAATTGAACATTTCAACATGTCATGAATGTTAACACGGCATATTATATATATATATATATATATATATATATATATTTATGTGTGTATGTTTGAACATATCTTTAATGAGTTACATATATGATATGTTTGGCAATAATATTAGATTCGTTCATTTGTGCATTGCTTACTACCGGTTTATACCACCTGAAAGAGATAAAGTTAAAGGGAGGTAGAGGAATTGGCTAAAGCACGATAGAGATGCATATGTTTCTTTTTGTTCTTCTTTTTGTTTTTTCCGGTTCATGGTTGAAAATTCAGCCTTGGGTGGCCCTACTGATCCAACTTGAATATTTGAAAATATCTATGTGCATATCTATGCGTATATATTTGAGCATATCTTTAATGAGTTACAGATATGATGTGTTTGACAATAATATTAGATTCATTTATTTGTGCATTGCTTACCGGTTTATATCACCTAAAAGAGATAAAGTTAAAGGAAGGCAAAGGAATTGGATAAAGCACGATAGAGATCATATGTTTCTTTTTCTTTTTCTTTTTCTTTTTTTCGGTTCATGGTTGAAAATTCAGCCTTGGGCGGCCCTACTGATCCAACTTCAATTGGCCGAAGTAGATTTTCCAAGATTTGGCCCCGGGAGAACTATCGTTTGCGAAGAGAATTCCACCGGTGCGCCCACGTGGTCCTGAGCTTCCGACTGTCCAAACAAACGAATTGGTCAGACAAGAAATGACGTTTTGGGCATTTCTGTGCGCGTGCGCCAACCGGGGGACGGATCCCCCGGACTGGGTCATTGCCTGTACCGTGACCAGTCGTTAGCTGGGGTAGGCATCGCGGGCTCACCAGCGGGTTGCTTTCCTCTGGGCGAACCATGAGGATTGGCGCACAGAGCCCTTCGGGGAGGATTTTTGAAGGATCCTCCTGGAACCAGCCACTTGGGGACTCCCACCCCTGCCAAGTTCTCCCTGGAGTGACCGGTTTATATTACCTGAAAGAGATAAAGTTAAAGGAAGCCGAAGGCATTGGCTAAAGCACGATAGAGATGCATATGTTTCTTTTTCTTCTTCTTTTTGTTTTTTGCGGTTCATGGTTGAAAATTCAGCCTTGGGCGGCCCTACTGATCCAACTTCAATAGGCCGAAGTAGATTTTCGAAGATTTGGCCCCGGGAGAACTATCGTTTGCGAATAGAATTCCACCGGTGCGCCCACGTGGTCCTAAACTTCCGACGGTCCAAACAAACGAATTGGTCAGACGAGAAATGACGTTTTGGGCTATTTCTGTTTTGTCAAAGCAGAAGACGTTGACGGCGAGAGCATAGGTGGGGTCCAGTTGGGGCGCACGTTGCGTGACTTTTAATGGGCTCATTTAGAGCATTCCACAAGTTCGGATAAAAAGACTTCTGGGTTTGTCAGTTCCTCTTATTTATTTGTCAATTTCTATGTCTTTTTTCGTTTTATCAAATGATTTTACGCGTCAATAATTCCGAATCAATAAATGCCGCGTTTTCAGTGTAGACCTAAATCTCACCGTGCACTATTGTCCGTTTAGGCTGCGTTTGTTTGTATTTTTTTAAACACTTTTTCTATTTTTTTGTTTTAGGAACGAAAAAGAATAAACGCAGCGTTTGGAGACGTTTCTGTTCCTTTTTGTTCTTTTGTTTCCAGGAACAAAAAAAAAAGAAACAAAAAACACAAATTTTGTGTTTCTTGTTTCTGGAACACTTTGGAGAAACACTTTTTTTTTTTTTTTCTCTTATTTTCTTGTTCTTTTTTCTTTTGGCCGGTCGCCGGCCGGCCATGGCCGGCGACCGGCCGACGAGGGCCGGCGGCCTCGCCCGCCACGATGAGGCTCGCCGCCCGGCGAGGCCGAGGCTCGGCGTCCCCGGCGAGGCCGAGGCTCGCCGTAGCCGGGCGAGGGTCGACCTCGCCATGGCCGGGCGATCTCGCCAGATCCGGCGAGGCCGAGCTCGCCGGCGGTCGGCGATCCTCGGCCTCGCCGGGCGGTGGCCGGTGAGGCCGCGCCTCGCCGCCATTGGCGAGCTCGGCCTCGCCGGCCGGTCACACCAGCCAAGGCCTTGGCGCGACCGGCCAAAAGAAGAAAAAAAAATGAAAAAGAAAAAAAGAAATAAAATAAAAGAAATAAAAAAATTATCCAAATTTACCAAAAATGTTTCTGTTTATTTTTTATTCCCGGAACAAGTTTACCAAACGCGTTATTTTGTTCAAAAATTGTTCCCCGGAACAGAAACACTTTTTTTTATTTCTGTTCCCTGGAACAATTTTTAAACAGAAATGTTACCAAACGCGCCCTTAGTGTCTAAGGCGATAAATTAGTGATATACGATAATTTCTTGAGAGATTCGTATCTCAAACACCAAAATCAAAAATCAACCGGGTTAAGACTCTACTGATCCTCAACGAAGAGGTGAAGGGTTCAAAACCCAAGGAAGGCGCTAGGTGTATTAAGTGTGACTCAAGGGTGGTGGATCCTATAAGTGTCACCCAGGGATTTCTATCAACGGTTCCTCCAAAGACAAAAAAACACCAAAATCAAATTGATTCTTTTGCACACAAAATTGCTTATATGAATTTCTATCAATTTTGGCTCAATTGTTGAGGCAAGATTTGAGCCATAATAATTACTCGCTTATTGTTAAGAGAATAAGCACAAGAAGAATAATTTAAGAGCGATTTTATCTTCACGGTCATCTTCAACTCTCACTTTGACATACAGATACGACTCTCGAAGCTTCTTTAGCAAGTTGGAGACTTTAGATAGGTCAAAGTAAGTATTGCAAATGTTGTTCTTGGTTCAGAACCTTATCTAGAATAGACCAAATTGCTTTTGCAAACTCGCTCGATACTTCTTTTACTAAAGCCAAAACGGCAAATCCCTTCTAACTTCTCATTAACATTTCTTTGTGGATGTTCCTATGCACAAATTTGAATTTGAATCAAATTGATTCAGAGTTGGTTGTTCGTTTCCAAGTACGAGAAGTATCATTCACTCCATCTGTAGCATGAACTTCCTCTATAACGAGGTCCATCCAGACTTGCAATTTGACCAATTACCAATTCGTTCACTTTCTGCACTAACGTCCTCCCAAGCACATTAAAATACTCAAATTATCCAAGACCACCGCATGTCCCTTGCTTATTTACCTAGATCCAAATGTCTTTCCAACTCTAGCACTTTCCACTCAGCATTCCTTTCGTCATTTATAGACAAACAAACCTCTCCATCGGCACAAACATCCTAATGTAAACATCATTTGTGTATCAACTGGAATATTAAGAAGACATCGTGTCTACACACTCAAATACTCATATCAATGCACGCAAAATATTTTGCCCTCAAAATACTCATGAAGCATTCTCAACACCTTTGACTAGGTTGTTAGTTTAGGTTTAAACAAATTAGTTCATTGCTTAGTTGGTAATCTTCTTAAAGTTGTTTTTGTTAGGTTTTGGGCTAAGTCCACACAACTCATCACCCCTTGAGTATAAGCTTATAATGTGAAGATCTACTCTAACCTAGTGCTAGTTTAGAATTGAATTACCTTCGATCTTTTTTTACCAATTCAACCCCTGGATGGTACATACATGTCAATAGGCGGACTAGGATTTAAAGTTTTTCCTATGAGGTCTGGAGATCAAAACCCTAGCTCGTCACCCCTAGTACTCAATTTTCTTAATGCCAATTTTCGGTCGAGCCTCTAGTTATGTATTTGTATATATGAACTAGACTGAACCAGACACCACTAGTCAACCGAACCAATCAGTCCAATTTGGATTCCAAATCATTGGTTTTGAGAATTTAAATGAGATGGCATTGATAATGCATATCCCAATTTTTAAAAGTTAACACAATAACGAGATAAACCCTAAGACTTACATGAAGAACTTTCACTATTTCATTAATGTAAGAAAAGCATAAGATCAAAGTCACCGTTGTCCTCAATGTCTGGATGCGGATGACTTTCTTAGCTAAATACGGAAAACCCATGCACTTTCATTCAGTTGGTACTTACAAATAGCTTCTTCCAAGAGCCTCTTCATCGTTTGGCACTGTAGACTGATTCGTACAACTCACGAGGTAATCTCGGTGTGAGCATAACTTCAAGTGGCCTTGCCTTTTTGAAGATTGCTCCAAAATCCTCGGACATGTCCACTAAGGAATTGCCACGAGTAGATACTTCGAATGCATGCAAGAATCTAGCCAAGATAAAATGCAGTGATTGTAGTGCAAAGGACATTCCAACACAAATTCTTCTACCACCTCCAAATGGGAAGAGCTCAAAATTATGGTCCTCTGCGTCGAGATCCTTATGGCTACTCAAAAACCTCCCTGGCTGAAACTTCAAAGGGTCAGGCCACAGTCTAGGATCGGTTTGAATTTTCCACAAGTTGAACATCATCCTTGTGCCTTTGCGCACATGGTACTCATCAATGACGCAGTCCTCAGTAGATTGGCGTCCAAAGAGGGGGGATGCTGGGTATAGGCGGAGGGTCTCCTTTACTATAGCTTGGAGGAAGGCTAGGTTGGCAATGTCCGATTCGATCATATGCCTTTGCTTGCCAATGTGATTATCAAGTTCTTCTTGAACTCTTTTTAGGATGGGGAGGTTGTTCAACAACAGAGAGATTGCCCATGTTAGGGTGGCCATGGTCGTATCGCCACCTCCGGCTATCATTGCCTTCCAAAAAGGAAAATAAAAACATTAGCATATGTCTTATCAGAAGTGAGACATGGAAGGCCAATTTACATGAAAGTCCATATTCGCATTCCCTTTGCATATATCTGTGCGATGGAGGATGCATGGAGCATAGATGGTAAAGTTTAGTTCGACGGTAGGGGCAATGAAATACATTTGTTCTATGTGAAACTTCACAATTTATTATAAAAAGTTACATCAAAATTATTGTAGACATGAATGCTATCCTTAGTCAGTTTCCACTAAAAGACTAATACTTACATAAATCTCATTTAAAAAGAAAAAAAATGAATCGCCTATAGATTATATAAATCAAATTTATCTAAATCATTATCATGTAGATTTCATAACGAGCCTCATATAATTAATAATCAAGATGATATTAGTTCATATTAATTATAAATCATGCAATAACTTTTCATTTTAGAAAGCTCAAGATATACACACCTTATCATATATTATCGAGTCATATTAGTCAATGCATTTGTTGTGAAGATATTTCTGATGTGATATGTATCCACTTGGCTAATGGTACTCCCTTTCATTATTGAAGTGTTTGATTGGAAAAGTGACACTATTTGCAACTGTGATTTGACATCGATGACGCATAGAAAGATACATTGACATGATGTGTTTGAGTTCTATTTTCATGTACTTCATCTATTATATTATACGGACTGGGAAAAAAGATGATTAAGATCAAGGAAGAGCGCAGCTAATTTTCTAATGCGAAAGACGCGCATGTATGTAGTTTGGGGCCATGATCAGCATTTAGGAAGAAACTACAAATTCATCGAAAGGGGAAGGGGACAAATGAAGCATTACCAAGCATGTGGCTTTGGCAATTGTATCAGCATCATAACCTGCGATATCCATGCCGTTAAGAGTCGAAAGCATGACATCCATGAAATCTTGATCGCCCTGAGACTTGTCCGAGTCGACCTTCTTCTTCCTTTTGTGTTCCTCTAACCAGTTACTCAGGATCGTGTCCAATTCTTTCATAGTCCTCTTCATGGCCTTCTCGTGCCCGCCCAGGTCAAGCCACCGCAAGAAAGGAAGGGCATCCGCCACTGTAAAGGTCCCCATTAAACGGAAGAACTCCCCCACCGCATCATGGCAGCGCCGCCGCTCCTCTTCCTCATCCATCATTGCAGTGCCGCTGTAATGGCCTGTACCCGCTACGATGTTAAGGATCACATTCAGAGTCAGCTTCGCAAACCATTGCTTCAAGTCTACCGAGATATGGCCTGTGTTTGACAAAAAGCAAGCACGACGTTACACGATAAGGCTTACCCTTGTTTTCTTAAGCTTCCCAATAAAGAACATAAAAATCTTTTGGTGCTTGTCGAGAGAGCAAGCACTGCCCCACGGCCTCCTTAGATTACGAACGCAACGCGTATGACGTTTCAGTAATAATCGTTCGCGAAAAGACTTATCCCACACTTATTTAGTCCACTTGAGTGCCTTCAATGGCGCTCACATAGAACCGCTTTTCGACTTTTCTTCAATTTGAGCTACGTTGGGATTAAAATGGATCATCGCCAAACTGATGTACCTGAATCATCCTTCTTCTCACTCCAAAGCCCGTGCAACTCTTTAATGGCGAGATCCGTCGCAGAGGCCAGTACCGGGTTGAGCAACGACTTGATCCTCCGGTTAGAGAGCAGCTCCAAGTTGGCGATTTTCCTCACCTCGCGCCAGTACGGACTGCAGGGAGCGAACGCGAATAAGGCACCGTCATAACCCAGTATTTCAGAGGACAGGGACGGCCAACGAGAGGAGAGGGCGAGGTCGTGTTTGGTGAAGCATTCCTTGGCTATCTCGAAGCTGCTCACCACCATGGTCGGGAATGACCCGAGCCTGAGGGTGAAGATGGGTCCGAACTCATCGGCCATGGCCGCTAAGGTCTTGTGGGGGAGCTTGGATTTCGCTAGAACGGGCAAGTGGCCAATCACAGGCCATGCACCTGCAGCTTCTGGTGCCGTTTTGAGCTTGCTTGATGATGATGATCTTGATCTCCATAACACAAGGAACGATAGAGCAAGAATCACAAGGATCCCGACCAAATTGGTGAAGTTCAAGCTTCCAAGTAGAAAGTACATTTGGGCATGAACTGCTCACTGATAGAGTCGACCAATTTATTCCGATTTGTAAAAGTATATCACATGAATTTGAAATTCGATTTATATTCTAATTTTATTCTCTTTTC
Source organism: Eucalyptus victrix (assembly GCA_016097545.1). Classification (NCBI taxonomy): domain Eukaryota; kingdom Viridiplantae; phylum Streptophyta; class Magnoliopsida; order Myrtales; family Myrtaceae; genus Eucalyptus; species Eucalyptus victrix. The sequence continues at coordinate 14,630,714 of CM027840.1, read as the reverse complement.
TCTTACGACTTTTTTTTTGCGGGCAAGGAAAACTACTCAAGACTCTTCATTAGACTCAACAACGAGAGCATACATTTCTTGGACGTCAAATCACAATAGACCTTTCAATCGAGAAGATAAGAACGAATGGGAGTATAGGTTTCCCAATTTCTCCTCGACGCCCAACAGCTAACTCTACCCTATTGGCGAACTTCATCGGCATTTCCATTGCAAACATGGAAGGACAAGCAAGAAATCCTTTTGAAATTATAAAGAACTCTAAGGCTACTTTACTTTGTGATGACACGGATATCCTCATAAAATCTCAACAATGGCCCGCCACGGCGGTGCGCAGATTCATCTTTGATCTTATCTTCTCGCCATCGTTTTCCATTCTTTTACAGCTTTTCAATAATTCAGATATACCATGTAGTTTGAACTAGAAGCCTAACACGTCTCGAGCTCAATACGGATTGTTAATTGATGTTTGAAACCCACGTTGAGTTACGTGAACTCAAAGACCAACTACTAATTCATATTCTTCTTGGTTATTTTGAATCGATTATTTTAAATTTCAAAATGAATATATTTAACTATGCAAATAATCCAACTCTCATGCAAAAATGAAAGAAAAATGATTGAGCGACTATCTTTGATCTATTGTGAGAATAAGAAAAAATTACTAAAAAAGTCCTAAACTTATTAAAATTATGACAATTCAGTTATAAACCGATTGTAATTGCATTAATTCAGTCAATCTTGCCAATTTTGTCGAGCCAATGCTGACATGGATGTTGATCAACATTGGCCATCCAATCGACAATAACATGAACAATTTTTAATAATATTTTATTTTTTTCAAAATTTTATAATTTTTTTCTTTTTCTTTTCTTCCTTCTTTTCCTTTTTCTTCCCGACAGTGGCCAATGAGGGTCTTAGCCTCGCCCAGATCTAGGTGAGGCCTGGGGTTTGCCAAGGAGGCCAACCTCACAATGCCCTTAGGGGCTTTGAAAGATGGTAGCCTTGCCAACCGCTAGCAAGGCTATCTTTGCCCGTAGCCTCTAGGCCTCACCAAGATCTAGGTGAGGCTAGGTGAGGGCTATGACCCTTGCTAAAGCCTTGCAGGTCATCATGGGGAAGAAAAAGGAAAATAAGGAAGAAAAGGAAAAAGAAAAGAAAAATTTAAAATATTTAAAAAATGTCTGTCAGCATCCATGTTAGCACCAATCAACCAAAATTGGTCGAGTGAACTGAATAAGATTTAAGATTGAATTAGCTAAAATAAAAATGTGAAGATTGAATATAAGTTTATGGCTTTTTGGGTAATTCCCCATAAAAATAATAGTCTGTTTTGAATAAAAAAAACAAATGACAAATAATTATATATTGTTGTAGGATCCACTTCTTGTGGCTTACAATAAACTATTATTTTCATAATAATCTAAATATTGTTATGCTAACAAAACCCAAGGGGAAAGCATCATCGACAAAACTATCAAGGAAGCTCTCTCTCTCTCTCTCTCTCTCTCTCTCTCTCTCTCTCTCTCTCTCTCTCTCTCTCTCTCTCTCTCTTCTTTCTCTTCTTTTTTTTTTTTTTTGGGGGGGAGGGTGGGGATCCTTTGTTGGTTCCACCTTGTCTATTGTTTGATAGAGTGGCTAACATGACAAATGAAACATTTTTGAGATAAGTGCATTAAAAATCCTAAATCTTGATGTGAAAATGCGATTCAATCTTAATTTTTTTAAAAAATCAAGTACTTAGACTTGTTAAATTGATGTAATCATGTTCTTCTATAAACTCTTTATAATTTGGTTATAAAAAAATAATGCATGACTTATTCATTTATTATAACGTAATGCTAGCGTGGCAATTTTTTAAATATAATTTTTGAAGAAAGGAGTCCTTGATGTGGATACTCCTATGTTTTGGTCCATTTTTCAGTACAATGAAATTAAAAAATAAAATAAAATAACCTAACCTTAAAATTGATAAAAGAACAAAAAAAGAAAAACAAGGGTATGATGTGTGCCCTCACTTGTGGGTCAGAAACACTATCCCACCATTGACAAAAAAAGGTTGACAAGGGTTGCTAGGGTCTCAATAATGGTCGTGGAGGGCTACAACCCTTGCCCAAGTCCAGAGAGGACCATCACTAGCGAGGGTCGGTGGTGCTCTCCAAATTTGGGTGAAGATGAAATGGGATTGGTGGAGATAAATCGGGAGGTAGGCAACTGAAAGATGGTTTCGGTAAAAGCATAGTATCGGTTTTCGCCAAATCTAGGTATAACAAATTGGCAATGGTTCGAGTCCAGCAACGATAAGACGTACGGGTAAAATGAACGGACGATGAGGTCGACCTAGTGGTAGGATTGGGCGATTGTGAAGGAGCAGCAACTCTTACCCAAATCTACAGTAGGAGTCGCCATGGGACACTTGCAATGACCGATTCTAGCTATTCAATGATTTCAAAATCATCAAGTATAGTGCGAAGATGGCTAAGGATGCATTTGGGAGTGGCCTTTGCAAGGGACCTTGGACACCCAAAGCCCCTTGGGCCAAATATTGGGTGTTTGGGAAAAAAATTGGAATCCCCATTAAGGAAAAGTTAGCCTTCTGAAGGCTGAAAGCCCAAGACAAATCTAAGAGTGCCTTGGATTTTTAACTTTCTTAGCATGCAAGTAGCTTAAGGTTACTAAAAAATTTTCTTCCAAAACTATCCTCACTCACTTTTTGATTTTTCAATTTTGCCCTTGTCATTTGATTGTTCATCTTTTTCTTTGTTGAGGTCAATGGGTGCGTTGCGCGCAAGGTTGCAAGCGGCTGGCGACAGCTAGATAGAGACCGGCATAGTTGCGGCAACCTAGGCAATCATCACCTAGGGGTTGTAAGACTGTTGTGCCATCTGGGTCGCGGCGACCTTAGTGAGGGACCACGAATTTGGTTGGTGTGACCTCGATCGGGGTCAAGCAACCCAAGCACAAGGTTGCATGACCCTTGCCGGTTGTTGCAAAACCCCCACAGCCTTTGCTAAGATTGCATGACCTTAAGCGAGAGTCTCACTTTGCTCTTGCGACCTTTGTGCCTTTTGGGCCGTAGTGATGGCCACAAGGGGTTGCGAATTTGGGTCATCATGACCTTGATCGGGGTTGAACAACCCAGGCACATGGTTGCATGACCCTTGTTGGCAATTGCTTGACCCTAGTAGCCTTTAGCAAGGGTCTTGCTTGGGTCGCGTGACCCTCATCAAGGTTCGCCCTACCCCAACGGCCCTAGCCAAGGCCATGCAACCTAGGCAAGGGTCTCACCTAGGTTGTGCAACCTTTATTAGGTGGTCCTCGTTGGCGGTCTTCGAGGGTAGCCTGAGATCTTGCAACCTCAAACGACAACTATTAGAGATAGTAGCCACTTGCCCTTCGCTGGTAAGTTATTATTACTATTATTTTAATAACAAAGGTAATTTGTAAATATAATTCTTGCAAATATTATTTTGCTCGAAGATATTTCACCATGGACTTTTAGGTTACAATATACCAAGCACGGTTTACATTTTGAAAGATTCATTTAACTTAAAGTTCTTTATATTTTCTCAAAGATTTTCCCCAAAAATCTGACCAAATGCACCATTAATGCTATCGAGGATCAAGATAATGAGGTAAGTAGGGCAAGTAGAGCAAAGAGGCAAGAGATTATCATCAATGACAAGAAATTAGTGATAAATAATCGTTCAAATGGGGACCCATATCTCATACACTAAAATCAAACTAATTTACTTTAATACAAGATTGCTTAAACAATCTCTCAAGTTCTTACTCAATCATCGGAGAGCAAGATTCAAACCATAACGCTTAATCATTCTCCTAAGAATAAGTAGAAGAAGTAAGATTGTTTTAAAAATCTATTTTTTTATTGGCATAGCCACCTTCAGGGACAATTGGCTAAACAATTTAAAACCTATTGTTCATATGCCACTTAAGTTCTAAATCTTTCAATTTTTTTAAATAAAGTCCTAAACTTTTTTTTAAAAAAATTCAATATAATTATTCTGGTGTTCTAGATTGAATTCATTAGCTAATTAAGTAACCAAAGAAAAAAAAAAAGAATATTTCATAAACCATCCTCGTTTTTGTGAACACGCATCAAACACCGTGAAAAAGTTTTTCAAAACCATATCGACTTTTGGGGTTCCAAATAAAGTTGCACTGGGGTTTTTTGTGTTCTTTACGAATGTCATTTTATTTCCAACATTAACCATCCGTGCCCTCAAACCCGCCTAACAAAAACCCAAACCAAACCCAAGCTCAGCCCATCCTCCTCGGTGCTTCCCTCGACAGCCGTCATCTCCACCCGGCATCTCGAGCCAAGCCACCGCCTTGTCACTTACGACCACCCTCAGCCGCACTTGTTTCTCCTTCCATCCCCAGTTCTCCTTGGTAGGCGTGTAATCAAGATGGGTCGAGTGGTTGACCTGTGAAGATCGACCTTGACTCGACTCGTCTATATAGTGCTTAAAACTTGACTCAAGCTTGCTAGAGTATCAGTTTTCTTGCACGAACTTGACTTATTTAGAAAATTGATACGCTCAAGCTCGATTATGCTATACTCAGCTTGATTATGATTACCTTAAGTAGAGTTCAAGTTTGAGTTTAATAAGCTCGAATGTCATGTAATTATGAGTATGTTACATCTATTTTTATAAGTATTGTTTTCAGAAAAAGATAATGAAAATTCAATTAGGCTTATGAGCTAATCTAGTTGAGTATTAATATGCTCAAGCTTGATTCAATTAGATATTCGAGTAGTTTGAACTCGAGCTCGATCCAAAAATATACTAATCGATTTGGAACGGCCATTGAGCCGAGCACAAGCTTGGTTCGATTTCATCCCTATCTGCCACGACTTACACATACGCGCACACTTCTCTGCCTTGACGTCAACAAACGGCTTGACGTCAGATGTGGTCGAGCTTGATGCCCCATATTCGGTCCTATCTCCACCAAGGCGTAGAGGTCGATGTAAGAGAATTACCCTGGCATTGAGCTTGAGTAGATCTGGGTCAAGCACAACCTGTCGTCGAGCCCAACCATGGAGGAGAGAGAGGGAGGGAGGGAGGGAAGGAGAGGGAGAGGGTTTGGGGTATGGATGTGTTTGATGGGGTGGAATTTGTCAGAAGACACAAATCATAAGTACCCAAAATTGGAATTGTTAATTGATATAAGGATGAAAAGTCGAGATGCTTTTTAATATTTTCTCAAAAGAGAAGTATTAGTTTATATAGCTTCTATTTTGCCTTTGTTACATGGGCCAAAGGTTAATGTAAGTGATGTGACGATATTATATAGACAAATCATATGAAATGTGGTAAATCAATGAAAGGTTTGCATCTTATCGCAGTCTTTAACCACAACACCACCCCCCCCCCACCCCCGGGGGGCTTCTCTTTCACGTGTCAGATCACGCATGCGTAGATATAAATTGAAATTTTCCTGCCTTCCATTATTGCTTAGTCCAAACAGTTGGAAAATCAGTTCGCAAAGAAAGAGGGTAAGTGGTCACTTTTCGCGAGTGATATAGAGAACCATGCAGGTCTGATCATGAGTGAATCTCACCTAATGTATGTAGATGCGGTGATTTATGCATGTTCATGAGATTCTTTGAGTCTAAAATTCGAAATAAGTGCTGGACAGAGGGGAAAGAGATACATTCCAATCATCCAATGAATGACAATGATGTTTATGGCTATATGAGATCGAATGGCCAGATCTTATTGATGACGACTAAACCTGTAGGATTGGCATTTGGGCAACGAAAGCATGAACAATTCCATACATGACCAGTTACATAGTACGCATGCAAAGTGGTAAATGATAGTAAATGACATTTGACATTCTGATGCAATCACGAACTCGTAAGCCCTTTCATGCAGTTGATGTTCCAAGGCTGGCAACTTCACCCTGTAGAGTCTAGGTATGTAATTATGTCTTTTAAGAGTCTCGCGTGGAGAGAGTGCATGCACATTTACTTATAGGTACATTCCAAAGAGTTTTTTATTTTTGATATATGAACTCTATGTTACCTCAACTAGTAGAGCTCCTGAGTTAATCTTGGCTTGAGCATAACCTCCAATGGGGTCGCTTTTAGTATAGTCGGTCCGAAGATCTCGGACATATCCACTGGGGAGTTGTCCACGGTTGATATCTCGAATGCATGTAAGAACTTAGCTAGAAGAAAGTGCACCATCTCCAGTCCGAAAGATATTCCGGGGCATATTCGCCTACCGCCTCCAAATGGAAGGAGTGCAAAGTTGGAGTCCTTCACATCAACATCTTTGTGGCTGCTCAAGAACCTCTCGGGCCTAAACTCCAATGGATCAGGCCATGTCCTGGGGTCGGTTTGGATTTTCCAGATGTTCAAGATCAACCCTGTGCCTTTGGGCACGTGGTACTCGCCGACGGTGCAATCCTCAGTGAATTGGCGTGGCCCTGAGAGTGGGGCCGCCGGATGTAACCGGAGGGTCTCCTTCACTATGGCTTGAAGATAAGTTAGGTTGGCGATGTCCCCTTCTTTCACATGCCTCTGCTTGCCGATCTGAGCGTCTAGCTCTTTTTGAGCTTTCTTCAGGCTGTGAAGGTTGTTGAGCAACAGTGAGATTGCCCACGTCAGGGTAACCATCGAGGTATCACTGCCGCCTGCGATCATCGCCTTTATATACAACAAACATGTTTTCCACGTTAGAACTAAGTTATGAAGGTTAACCACAACATCGTTCGCAATTTAAATTCATGCGCCCTTCCACTTCATATGGGCCAGAAAACGTGGTCCAATAACCAAAAAGAAGATGCATAAGTTGTAATTGAGTCCATATTTAGTCCCGCTTCTTCTGCCCGTGATCGCAGGATGTTGAAATGGGACTCTGGCATTAATATAAAAAATTTAAATAAGCCCACAATATTATACACGAATAAACTTTTGTCCAACTTTAGCCCCTCTAATTTGAGCAGCTTTCCAAATTGAGTGCTCAAGCTTTACTTTATTGTGCAGATTAGGTTCTCTAACTTGATTTCCAATGTAAGTACTTTTTTATTATCAAACTTAATTATTTCAATGTAATTGTTCAATGTGCGTATTTTCCATATCATAACACAAAAGGGAGAAAGTCTTTACTTGAAAAAATAAAAATTGATTACTTATTTTTTGATGTACTGGAAATAACAAAAATCATAGGACTAGACTAGCTTGCAGTTCTACTTAGAACCCGCCAAAGCCGGTTCAGTTCTAAACTTCATTCTGTGGTAAATCGGTGTGGTTCTCAATTTCAGGTTTTCTAAAATGCGTACCTCCCTGTTAGATTTATATGGTTCCAACTCTAGAGTTCGACTGACTGGACCATTTTCACCCAGTTGAAATCAACTAAACCTATATACAATGGCCCCTGAGAACTTGATATGTGGGCAACTAGCATTACAGAAGAAGAAAAGATTGCTCCAACGGGAAGCGAACAAAAACTTACCAAGCATGTAGCTTTTATAATCGTATCAGCATCATAACCTCCAATTTCATCATCGTTAAGGACCGAAAGCATGACGTCCATGAAATCTCCACTTCCATTGGTCTCACCCAAATTCTTATTATCCCTCTTGTGATCCTCCAACCAACCACCCATAATTTCGTCTAGTTCTTCTGCAGTCCTCTTCATGGCCTTCTCACGTCCACCTAAGTCGAGCCACCTCAGGAAAGGAAAAGCGTCTGACGGTAAAAACGCCCCAAAGAGGTGGAAGAACTCCCGTAACGCCTTTTGGCACCGTTGCTTCTCTTCCTCGTCCGCTGTACGGTAGCGCTTTCCCGCCACGATTCTCAGGATCACATTCAGAGTCAACTTTGCAAACCACGGCCTCAAGTCGATGATGACATGGCCTAATAAATTAGAATGAAGTAGATGTTATGCTGAAATGAAGTTTTGAATACTCTCATGAACTAAAAGAATTGACGAAACAGATTCAATGTTGAACAATACTTCATTGATGTCATGTGTCATTCTATCTAGTTTCTTCGAAAATATCACAAAAAAGGTCTTAAATCTATTATGTGTATATCGATATAGTCGTTTTAGTCAATTTTGAGTGAAAATCACTAAGATGAACACAAACTGTCTTACATGACACGGCTAGTTCTAACATAAACAATTTTAAAAATCACTTATGACTTTTATATTAGTTTTTATTTATTTATTTCTCTTCTTTTTGCTTTTCTTTCTTTTTCTTTGTTTTCATTGTGGTTAGCAAGAGTTGTTGGGGTTCATTGACTATGGGCAAGGGCCACAAAGACCTCGCTCAAATCTAGGTAAGGCAGCCTCACTCGCAACCACTGAGGGCTTTGCGACCCTCACCTAGTGGCTGACAAGCCCAGAAGACCCTCATGGGTCATAATGGAGAAAAAGAAAAAGAAAGAAGAAAAAAAGACATAAATAAATATATGATTAATAAAATTTTTTTAAAAAATTGGCCAATCGTGCCATGTAAAATGACCAGTATCCACGTTATTCATGTATAGTCAAAATTAACCAAAAGAGCTATAATGACAAATAGTTAAAAAGTTTAGGACTAAATTGATCACACTGAAATATTTACAATTGAATTGACATTCGCATAATAAGTTTAAGAATTATTTGGAAATTATCCAGGTTCTTTTTGTACTTAAAGGCAGAAAAGCCCATGGCTTGGTGATCGAACAAATACCCTCATACCTATAAACCAAGAAATATGCTAATCGAGACCGAGAAGGGTGACCTAATTATGGCATTGTTTGTAGTTGCATTGAGTGATAAAAGAATCGAATTTGTATTTTGTGCGTCAAACACACAGGAGTCATTCCCAAACCATCCACGAATCCAACAAATTAGTAGGACATGGGCTTCGTTGAATGCCTCCCAAAACTCAGCACTTCATTTAGGTTGTCCCTTTCCAACAAAACCTCTTTGACTAAGATAGGACAATCATCATATTTTCTTTGTCAGTGGGTATGGATGCAATAAAAGTGCAAGTCTTGACTCACTCTTAATCTAGGTAGAGTACCGCAACTAAAAGTTGTAAATTTGATCATTTTCGTGACCTTGTACTCTGAAAACGACCAGTGTTCGCCGAAAAAGGTAAATAATTAATACAACCAGAGAAAGGCTTATCATCAAGAACCGCCAGAACAACATATAGAATGACCATCAACATCAAAAGAATACCTGAATCGTCCTTACTCTCAATCCAAAGCTTGTGCAGCTCTTGAATGGCCACGTCCGCTTCCGAGGCCTGGATAGGGTTGAGAAACGATTTTACCCTCCGGCTCGAGAGCAGCTCCAAGGTGGCCATCTTCCTCACCTGGCGCCAGTATGAGCCATAAGGCGCGAACGCGAACATGGCATAGGAGTAGCCCAGGATCTCCTGGGCCAAGTATCGTGGTCGAGTGGACACTGCGATGTCGTTGTTGGTGAAACACTCCTTGGCTATCTCAGAACCGCTCACCACTAGGGCCTGGAACGTCCCACACCGGACGTTGAAGATGGGTCCACACTGGTCAGCCAGGGATGCCAAGGTCTTGTGGTGAAGCTTGGATTTCGCTAGAATGGGCAAGTGACCTATGATGGGCCATGCTCCCAAGGGTTCTGGTGGTGTTTTGAGCTTGCTTGATGATATCGATTTGAATAATACAAAGATTGATAGGAAGAGGATGGCTGGGATTATTCCGGACAAGCAGGGTAGGTCTTGAAGCAGAGAGTCCATTTTTGCTGCGTGTAACATGAAGAAGCACCAAGGAAAAAGGTTGTGATGCACTTGAGAGTTTCAAGCTCCAAACCTATTGCAAAAGACAGAACACACAATGAAAATTCGTGGCTGGGTACATTGTTCGTGTGCCTCTCTTTGTTGGATAGTGGAAATCTATGACGAAAGATTTTATATGCAAATCAATGCATGTCCCTATCGACTGTAATCGTATTATCGTTTGAAGTAATATTATTTTTCAAGTGATAAGCGTATTTGTTTCTTTAATTTGAAGTATTAAATTTGAATTACCATCTTTGTGCATTTTCTTGAAATGATCTCTAAAAGTACAGAACCCCATGTGTCTCGTACAATTACTCGGTGTCCATGGACCACATTCAAAGGATATAAGTAGGATACTTAAGAAATCTTGAATACTCTATTAATATATATCGCGACCTAATTTTTTCGGGTTCACCACCTAAAACTAGGTTAATGGACTACTAAGCTTTTAAACTTAGCTCAGGCTCTCCCAAGCCCATACCAATTCGCGACTTAAGATTCAAACATTTAACATGCAAGATGTTATTAATTAGGAGTCGCCACTAATCGGTTTAAGGTAGGTCGATTAGACACCTAAGTAAAATAAAGGGAGATTTATTTTACTCCTACGAACCAAAGACTAAGGGCGGGGACTTGGTTACACTAGAATTTTCTAATGCCCTTTCGGTACCATTTCTTCTTAATTTTTCAAAATGTTTTTGCAAGCAGCTGATTTATTTTAACCTAAGTTACTATCATGCAAATGTGGTGACCACACGGGTGCTCATTCATTATTTAAAATATTCAAGTAAATAAATTACATCACACAAAGCAAGTAATCATTTTTTTTTTTTGGATTTTTTTAAAAATTAGAATTTTTTATAAAATGCATTCTAACACTAAATGACTTAATCTTATTAATGAGGAAATTCTAATTAAATGGGTCTATTATGCGAACTAGTTATTATGCACCTTATGACCTAACTTTACTAATAAATTCTAATTAAATGATCATATTATGCAACTAATTAACATGCACCTAAATTTTTGTATTTTTGTATTTTTTTATTGAAATTCAAAACTAATAAAAACCCTACTCAAGCTATCTAAAGCAATTTTCTAATCCATTTTTGGGATTAATTTGACTTAAACCCTATTCTATCTTAGAAAACTATTTTTTTTTTAAATGAGAATATGAAAATGTGCCAATTATATCTAAGACTCTAAAAAAGGCTATTTAAGTCTAATCCTAACTTATTTCTTTTAAAATATCTAAAAATGCAGTCCTAAAAATATTATCTAAAAATGCAATCCTAGAAATATAATCCTAAAAATTTGATTAATTAAACTACGTGTCTATTATATTAAACCATAATGTCCTATATGCTTATGCAATTTTTTTTATTTTGATTTTTTTTTAGTTATTATTTTTTAAAATTTTTTTAGGTTGAATAATTATTAAATTAGGGTTAAATCTAAACAATTAATATAGCCACTAAATAAAGGATCAAAATAATTGAAAAAATAACCTGTTGTCTCACAAAAGGTTAAATTAACAATTATTTTAACCCTAATCATCACAACAACTCAAAATAATTAAATAATCTAGTCCGAAGTCTTACGGACCAAATTAAATAATTATTATTATTTAACAATTAAAATTTCACCAAGAAGCCCAAAATTAATGTAATTAAAAGAATGATCCGATGTCTCTCGGATCAAACTAATTATTACAAAAATCTTGGATAAAGCCTTAAGGATAATGTCTAAACAATACAAATAATTAACATACAATACTACAATTCAAATAATGAGACTTAAAAATAAGCTAACGTATCATGAAATAAAAATAAGAAATAATAAACTACCTAAGGCCCCGCAACGTAAAACGGGGAGGCAACGGGTAGATCGAGAGCACAAGCACAGGCTCGGATCGGGAGCGGTGGCGCAGGAGCTCGAGGCGGTGGCGTCGGGTGTCGCCCGGAGGGCAGCACGGCAACCCGCAAAAGGGCAGTGGCGTGCGGTGATGGGCACCGCAGATCACGGCAGTCACGGCGCGTCGGTTTGGAGGAGGGCGCAGCGTCGGGTCGTCGCGGCGATGGTGGCTCGGGATGGGGCGCAATGGCGAGTGGAGTGGCGGTAATCGCGCGGCGAGCAGGTGTCGCCGCGTCGCTTGTGGCCTCAAGAACCGGCGGAGCGGGGAGTCGCTCGGGGGAGACTCGGATTGGCACAAAGCAACAGCTTCGTCGGGCTAGTGGAGCAGATCGGCGAGGCAATGTAGCGGCGAAGACCGGTGAAGCAACGGTGGCGGAGGCGTGGTGATGCTTGGAGGCTGACCGGTACGGGCGTCGACGGTTGCAAGCGTTGAATGGTCGCCGTGGACGAGACGCGGGCGGGGACGGCGTTCGAGCAATGCAGCCGCCTTGGGCGAGACGAAGCAAGGGCGTCGGCGTCGGGCGAGCTCGCTGGTGCAGAGGTGTGGTGGAGTGGGAAATCGTTGGGCTTCGAACGGCGTTGATCGCGCGCTGGTGGTGTGGTGGTGGACGAGCAGCAACCGTGTAGAGCGAAGCAAAATGGGAAAGAAGGTGAACAAAGTAGGGGTCTTGTCAACTTTTTCCTCTTTTTTTTTTTTTTTTATTTTCTTCTCTCCTTCTCTCCTTACGTCACTTTCTCTCCGACTCCTCTCTCGCAACCCCCATTTACGCCCTCTCACTTTTCTCCTCTCGAAGACTTTTTACTTTCATTTTTACCAAGAGAGACTCTCCTCGCTTTTTCCTTCGACGAAAGAGAAGACCCCCACACTTTTCTATTTTTTTTTTCTCTTCACTTTTCTATTTTTACTTGGACGAAAGAGAAAAACCCCCTAAACGACAGAATTTTTGCTCTGATTTTTCGAACTCTCCCCCCGAAAGGTGAAGAAGAACCCCTCTATTTATAGAGCGAAAATTCGAGTTTGTTTCGCCGGTGGAGATTTTTGCTCAACCTCTCGCTGGTGGAGATTTTCGCTCAACTTCTCCAACAAAGAAATGGCTCCAAAATCCGGCTGTTGAATTATTTTGAATTCAAAATTTCTTTTCAAAATTTCCCTCTAATCTTTTATTTTATTTTTTAAAAAAAAATTGAATCTAAATTAGGTGTCAACAGCTGCCCCTCTTTGAAGGGAAGCTCGTAGAGGTTTCCTTCAAAGATAAATGACGCCTAAATTTAGACCATGAAAAATGAATGCAAAATGAATATGAAATGCATATGAATTTTTTTTAAAAAGAAATGGATTCAAATAAATGCAATGTCATGCAATAAAGAATGCCATGTAAATGCAATGATTTGGTCAAGAACATATATTTCAATGTGTCTATGCTCAATGAAATGCAAATGCAAAATAAATGCAAAATGAATATGGAATGTATATGCAAATGTTAATGACCTCTTTTTCAAATAAATTTAATTCTTTTTGAAATGCAAGGTCATGCAATAATGCAATGTAAATGCAATGATTTTATCGAGAGCATACATTTCTATGTCTCCATGCTCAATGAAATGCAAAATGCAGAGAAGAACACGTACCTGTCATACTTATCTGGAGATTCAGAAAAGTATTATTAAGTGTGAAATGATTCCTATGAGACCTAACAAACATCTGGAAATCTCTTCAGATAATTGAAAGGCTCAAAGTCTGGAACTCTCATTAGATCCCAAGCACCCGGAATAACCCACCTTCAAGAGTAGTTCTAGGCAGTTGGTGTTACATGTCCAGAACCCGTACCATTCTACGGTCGCCTAAAATAGTAACATAACTTTACAAAGAAACTGCTTTCCTAGGACCCGTACCATTCTACGGTCGCCCAGTATGACAATGTTTGGTTGTGTCTAGGACCCGTACCATTCTACGGTCGCCTAAATAGGGAAATAGGTTTTATCTAGGACCCGTACCATTCTACGGTCGCCTAAACGAGATTCACTTTCTAGGACCCGTACCATTCTACGGTCGCCTTGACGAAAAATTGATTTTTCAGGACCCGTACCATTCTACGGTCGCCTGAATGGGGAAACTGCTTTTCCAGGACCCGTACCATTCTACGGTCGCCTAAATCAAACTGAATCTGAAGAAAAATCTTTGGGGGATTTGGGACTCTCATCAAATCCCAAGCACCTGGAAATTGCATCAAGTACTTAAAAATTCTAAACATCTGGAAATCACATCAGATGCTCGAAAAGACAAATACTTGGAAGTCACATCAAGTGTTTAAAGGTTCAAACATCTGGAACTCAAACTAGACATTTGAAACATTTTATAAACGGGTACTTGGAATTCTCATCAAGCACCAAGATGACTGAACAAACTCAGGGTTTCAAAGACAATTTTTTTTTCTTTTTTGGTCTTTGAGGAAAAATTCAATGAAGGTCCATGCATGATGGCTTTATCAAGCTTCTACTGGAAAAATTATCACAATGACAATTTTCAGTTATAGTGTGAATCTCTTGAACATGCTACATGAGACAATTTTGGTGTGAAAAAGGGTTTTTCACTCGCTCTCATTTAGGAGGGGTTATTTGTCCCGACCATTGATGCGGGAATATATCACTCAATCTTATCATCATCTTTTCGACAAAAGTTCGAATTTTCTTGCAATCAGTACGACCTTACCAATCTGAGAGGTCTTTGGCAAGGATTGTAATGTGGGTCTGGTCAATGGCTTAGCAAAAGGGACTCTTTGAGTCAAGGCTATTGAAAGAACCATTCGTAATCATCTCCGGGTTTACAAGTCAAGAACCCTGCAAAATGAGAAAGAAATAATCTTGCTCGCACTTCTTCGAGCAATGCTTAAAACATATGAATTCCTATGTTAATTCAAGTGCCCTAATCTGAAGAGACTTTGTAAGGGACGTAACATAGGCTTGGTTCTTGGGTTTGAGAAACGAAAAGATCGTTAGGCTCAAAGATGTGTGTAAAGGGTGAGAGTTGGTGATCATCTGGACCTTACCACCAGTTTTCTTCGCCATGGATCGTCTTCTTGACGAATTTTTTATTGGCTCAAGAGTTTATCACTGATGCCAATAATTATTCAACCAGAGATCTTTTCTCAAAATCATTTTCTTTGATGATGGGCATCGATCAGGCACACCGCTTTTTATATGCCCCCCAATTCATCAGTCATTTCTCTTTTCTTTTCATGGGCATTTGCCTTGCTTTTACCAGGCACACTGCTTTTTCATGCCCCTTAGTTCTATTTTGATTTTAGTTCTTGCGCACAATGCGTGTGTCAAGTATGTTCTAAATGACACTCGAACCTTCAAAGGTCTTCATCTGTCTCTTGCCTTGCCCAAAGTGTGGGGGATGATCACCAACTCGGGTTTAAAGAAATGAAATTGTAGGCTCAAGTGGGCTATGCAAAGGATATAAGTGTGTAGGATAGTGAAAGAAACGCTCTTCGTCATCCTAAGGCACTTAAATTACCACATGAATTTAATGTAATAGCATGACTTGAAGATTGATGCAAATGAGAGCAAGAAAATTTCTATCCATTTCACTCTCCTTTAATGTCAACTTACCTCCATTTGCCCCAATGTGGGGTGGTCCTTGATAGGGGTAGTATGAAAGAAATTCTTCAAGTATTTGGGCTCAAAGAGGGGTTAAACAAGGGTTCACTAGTAGAGAAATGAACTGCCCCTCGTCATTTTAGTTGTTATACTTCTTGCAAGAAAACTCTTCATCTTGAAACACAAAACGTTTTCATACTCACCTCACAATGTATAGACAGGGGACTGTGTATGGGATTTAGGCTTGCCTTTCACACCTCATTTAGCATCATTTAACATGTTCAAGTAACTCAACATCCTTTACTGAATTATCCATTTTGATAAATTTCAAGTGGAATTGGTGAATTGCACATCATGTGAAAACATTCTGAAATGATAAAAATGCCATGCTCTATCAAATCATGAAGTGAAAGCTGTTAAGTGTCTATGTCTTGCCCCTCTTTGCAAGGGAGCTCATAGAGGTTCCTTAAATGTGCGGAAGGCTGCACCTGAAACATAAAGCAAATAATTAAAAGAAACAAACATGGTAAATTAGATGCATGCTGGAAAATTATTTTATTTTGAAAATTTTTTTAAGGGAACATGAAGAAGCCCAGCCTTCAGAATTAGCTCATTGCCGTTTTCTTTTTGGTAGGATTTCATCACAGGGCTAGTTTGGTATACTTCAACATGCCCTTAAAACATGAAAAATCTCCATGCATTTTATTGGATGAAAAGCAAATTACATTACTGAAATGAGGGAAATCCTAGAATTGAAAATGCAAATACGGAAAGCAATAAAGACTCCTGCGTAGAGGAGTGTCCTACTCTCGAGCTTCATCGATGAACAATTCAGTCATTCCTTCAAGTGTGTCATCTGAGCTCTCAATCTTTGGAGGTGCGGGATCATCTATGCCACCCCATCCATCTGGGATGATATCCCGTGGGTTGAAGTAGGAGCTAGAAGGAGCTGAATACTTTACATAGTAATCGAATTTGCCACTTGGTTGCCCCAGGGTGTCCATCACTTCTGCTTCCTTATGCATCATCTGAAACATGGTGGGCTCAGTATCAAAACTGAAAATGGCATTCACAGCTTCTGGGTGGTCAGGGAGTGGGTTCTTCTGGATGTTCGGTTGTGCAATGCGGAATGAGACCACCTTGGCATCCAAAAGATTTTGGATTTTGTGTTGCAGCGTATAGCAATCATCAACAGAATGCCCTACCTCCCCCATATGGTAAGCACATGTCTTGGACGGATCATAGTTGGGGAAACGTTCGGGATTAGATCGCTTAGGCTCCTTAGCGAGTAATCCTTTCTTTTGAAGGGTTGGCAAGATCTTTGACAATGGCTTAGGAAGAGGCGTAAATTGACGCCTGGAAGAGTTCTTTTGCTGGCCAAAGAATGGTCGTGCTCCTCCCTGATGGGTGTTCGGGGTAGGGCGAGGTGGTTGCACATAAGTTGCATTAACCTCTGCTACAAGTTCCTTATCCTTCTTGGTTGAGACTCTCCCATATGAGCTAGTTTGATCAGACGCCCATCCATCACGCAATGCTACTTCAATTCGCTCGCCAACAGGGATCAGCTGATTGAATGACTCAGCAGTCGATCCCAGCATTCGATTTCGATACTCAGGTGGGAGTGTCTTCATGAACAAATCCATCAGCTCTTTTTCTATCGGCTCCGGAGTAATTTGAGCGGCTACAGCTCTCCATCTTGTGACATATGCCTTGAAAGATTCCGTCCTCTTCTTCTCAATGCGAAGTAAATCTTCTCGAGATGGAGTGACATCAATATTATACTTATATTGCTTGAAGAATGCATCCGTCAAATCCTCCCAAGTCTCCAGCAGATTAATCTTCTTCATGATGTACCATTGTAGCGCCGGTCCTGTCAAGCTTGCTTGAAATTGTTGAATCATCAAGGGGATGTTATCAACATATTGGGTCATCCTGACCACATATGTCTGCAAATGGATCTTCGGGCAAGAGGTGCCATTATACTTTTCAAAGTCCGGCATTTTGAACTTCTTTGGCATCTTGATCTTTGCATAATGAGACAGATCAGTTGGGTCTTGGATAAACGAACCCTGCAGCTGCTTAAGTTTCTCCTCGATTTTTGCCAAGCGTTTTTCTTGCTCAATCTTCGGTGCAGCCGGCTGTATCACTTGTATCTCCTCATCAACAACAATTTGAGGCACATCAGAAATTTTCTCCCTTGAGACATCCTTAGAGCTTGATGGCCTAACTGCAGTCGTATTCTTGCCTTTATCTTTTGGATCAACCACAGGAGCATGTTGTGGTAACACCACTTCGACTTGCGGAGCTGGTGGAGCAGTGTTTGCTTGAAGAGAATCGATTTGCTTAGAAAGCTGCTCAAGAACATTCAAGACTTGCTTCATTTCCGTTTCGAGGGTGGCAATACGAGCTTGTTCGGCAATACGAGCTTGTTCGGCAATACGCACTTGTTCGGTGTTATCAGCCATTATTGCCCTAGAACGAGTACGGATTGGTGATCTTGGATAAGCCGTGTTGTTACCTAAAAAAAAAAAACAGTGAGTATTATAATAAATGAGATTGGTCCATGACAATGATCTAATCGCTTGATTTTATTCAAGATTTATTTTAAACATTGAACCAAACTTCCTAACATTGAACTAAGAATTGAAATTCAAGTCTTTAAACATTGAACTAAAAATTGAAAGCACCGAATTGAAATCAAGGTTTCTAGACATTGAACTAAGAAACCAAAACATCTCATTTTATATGTTTTTGGGAGTGGAAATGAATTGCAAAGCGATTTTCCCCATCACATATAGAACAAGATGGATAACAAAACCTATTGTCATGGACCGACGACTTTACAAGTAAGTAAATTGCAGAAGTGAAAATTTAAACAACTTACTTTCACTGGGAAAGGATGACAATCACATAGACACACGCATGAAATGTGGGGCTCGATTTCTATCTAGATGGCTTAACAAAATGGAGCTAAGAGGATGATCTGACCGTTGCAGTCTCGCATTAACGTGTCAGGTCCTCCTAACCCCGGCTTAGTCGAATGGAATGTCCAATAATCACACAGTCTCGCGGATATGGACAAGCACATTCGACACCATGAAGAACTTTCGGGGAAGAGAAGGTCAACCTCTATATAGCAGTCTCGCTTTAGAGGAAGTATCATTCTCAACACCATCCTAAAAATCCTATCGCAGCCCAGGTCCGGCAGCAGGTTGTGTGTGCAATAGTGTAGTGATAAAACAATAAAACATGCACAACAGTTTAATCGCAAACAACACTTCTACAGTTTAAATTCAACATTCATCCCTACTCCAACCTGCAAGACAGGGGTTAACAAAGACTACTCCCCTTATACCTCCCATCTGCAAGAACATTTAACACCTTAGGAATGTTAGGGACGTACCTGGGATCCTTGCTGCCAAACAAAAAAATTTTTTTTTTAAAAAGAAAATTGGCCTAAGTCCACTAAGTGTTTTAACACAAGTCCCCAGCGGAGTCGCGAAGCTATCGCGACCTAATTTTTTCGGGTTCACCACCTAAAACTAGGTTAATGGACTACTAAGCTTTTAAACTTAGCTCAGGCTCTCCCAAGCCCATACCAATTCGCGACTTAAGATTCAAACATTTAACATGCAAGATGTTATTAATTAGGAGTCGCCACTAATCGGTTTAAGGTAGGTCGATTAGACACCTAAGTAAAATAAAGGGAGATTTATTTTACTCCTACGAACCAAAGACTAAGGGTACGGGGACTTGGTTACACTAGAATTTTCTAATGCCCTTTCGGTACCATTTCTTCTTAATTTTTCAAAATGTTTTTGCAAGCAGCTGATTTATTTTAACCTAAGTTACTATCATGCAAATGTGGTGACCACACAGGTGCTCATTCATTATTTAAAATATTCAAGTAAATAAATTACATCACACAAAGCAAGTAATCATTTTTTTTTTGGATTTTTTTAAAAATTAGAATTTTTTATAAAATGCATTCTAACACTAAATGACTTAATCTTATTAATGTGGAAATTCTAATTAAATGGGTCTATTATGCGAACTAGTTATTATGCACCTTATGACCTAACTTTACTAATAAATTCTAATTAAATGATCATATTATGCAACTAATTAACATGCACCTAAATTTTTGTATTTTTGTATTTTTTTATTGAAATTCAAAACTAATAAAAACCCTACTCAAGCTATCTAAAGCAATTTTCTAATCCATTTTTGGGATTAATTTGACTTAAACCCTATTCTATCTTAGAAAACTATTTTTTTTTTTAAATGAGAATATGAAAATGTGCCAATTATATCTAAGACTCTAAAAAAGGCTATTTAAGTCTAATCCTAACTTATTTCTTTTAAAATATCTAAAAATGCAGTCCTAAAAATATTATCTAAAAATGCAATCCTAGAAATATAATCCTAAAAATTTGATTAATTAAACTACGTGTCTATTATATTAAACCATAATGTCCTATATGCTTATGCAATTTTTTTTATTTTGATTTTTTTTTAGTTATTATTTTTTAAAATTTTTTTAGGTTGAATAATTATTAAATTAGGGTTAAATCTAAACAATTAATATAGCCACTAAATAAATGATCAAAATAATTGAAAAAATAACCTGTTGTCTCACAGGTTAAATTAACAATTATTTTAACCCTAATCATCACAACAACTCGAAATAATCAAATAATCTAGTCCAAAGTCTTACGGACCAAATTAAATAATTATTATTATTTAACAATTAAAATTTCACCAAGAAGCCCAAAATTAATGTAATTAAAAGAATGATCCGATGTCTCTCGGATCAAACTAATTATTACAAAAATCTTGGATAAAGCCTTAAGGATAATGTCTAAACAATACAAATAATTAACATACAATACTACAATTCAAATAATGAGACTTAAAAATAAGCTAACGTATCATGAAATAAAAATAAGAAATAATAAACTACCTAAGGCCCTGCAACAGAAACAGGGGAGGCAACAGGTAGATCGAGAGCACAGCAGCAGGCTCGGATCAGGAGCGGTGGCAGCAGGAGCTCGAGGCGGTGGCGTCGGGTGTCGCCCGGGAGGGCAGCACGGCAACCTGCAAAAGGGCAGTGGCGTGCGGTGATGGGCACTGCAGATCACGGCAGGTCACAGGCGTCGGTTTGGAGGAGGGCGCAGCGTCGGGTCGTCGCGGCGATGGTGGCTCGGGATGGGGCGCAATGGCGAGTGGAGTGGCGGTAATCGCGCGGCGAGCAGGTGTCGCCTGCGTCGCTTGTGGCCTCAAGAACCGGCGGAGCAGGGGAGTCGCTCGGGGGGAGACTCGGATTGGCACAGCAACAGCTTCGTCGGGCTAGTGGAGCAGATCGGCGAGGCAACAGTAGCGGCGAAGACCGGTGAAGCAACGGTGGCGGAGGCGTGGTGATGCTTGGAGGCTGACTGGTACGGGCGTCGACGGTTGCAAGCGTTGAATGGTCGCCGTGGACAGAGACGCGGGCAGGGACGGCGTTCGAGCAACAGCAGTTCGCCTTGGGCAGAGACGAAGCAAGGGCGTCGGCGTCGGGGCGAGCTCGCTGGTGCAGAGGTGTGGTGGAGTGGGAAATCGTTGGGCTTCGAACGGCGTTGATCGCGCGCTGGTGGTGTGGTGGTGGACGAGCAGCAACCGTGTAGAGCAGAAGCAAAATGGGAAAGAAGGTGAACAGTAGGGGTCTTGTCAACTTTTTCCTCTTTTTTTTTTTTTTTATTTTCTTCTCTCCTTCTCTCCTTACGTCACTTTCTCTCTGACTCCTCTCTCTGCAACCCCCATTTACTGCCCTCTCACTTTTCTCCTCTCAGAAGACTTTTTACTTTCATTTTTACCAAGAGAGACTCTCCTCGCTTTTTCCTTCGACGAAAGAGAAGACCCCCCACACTTTTCTATTTTTTTTTTCTCTTCACTTTTCTATTTTTACTTGGACGAAAGAGAAAAACCCCCCTAAACGACAGAATTTTTGCTCTGATTTTTCGAACTCTCCCCCCCCCCCCCGAAAGGTGAAGAAGAACCCCTCTATTTATAGAGCGAAAATTCGAGTTTGTTTCGCCGGTGGAGATTTTTGCTCAACCTCTCGCTGGTGGAGATTTTCGCTCAACTTCTCCAACAAAGAAATGGCTCCAAAATCCGGCTGTTGAATTATTTTGAATTCAAAATTTCTTTTCAAAATTTCCCTCTAATCTTTTATTTTATTTTTTTAAAAAAAAATTGAATCTAAATTAGATGTCAACAATATAATACGAGACATGTTTAATTGAGCATCTCAACATGTTTGTTGATGTCAGTATGACATATTTATGCATGTTTTTAACTTTGTACATACTCACACATACATAACATATCTTTAATGAGTTCCGTATTCTATTCTTAGATTCAGATTCAGCATAGATGATAATGACAAAATAAGATACGGAACTCATTAATGACAAAATATAAGATTAATCTGTTTGTGCATTACTTACTGATTGGGACAACCTCAAAGAGAAAAAGTCAAAGGGCAGGTAGAGGAATTGGCCGGAGGAATTGGCCAAAGGACAGTAGGGATGCATTGTTTCTTTTTTTTTTTTTTTTTTCAATTTATGGTTGAAAGTTCAACCATGAGTTCTACGGATTTTATTAATATAACTATCTTTAGGCTATTAAGAAAATAATAATTTATTACGAGTCACAAATTCTTGAAAGAACGAATACCACAATATCTTTTAATTATTTATTGTTTAATATTTTATACTTTAAAATAGATTGTTATTATTATAATAAATTAAAGACTGTAATCCAATTATTTTTCATTAGAATTCCACCGATGGGCCCACACGTGGTCGTATATTTTTGCCGGTCCAAACGAATGAATCCCTCGGATGAGAATTGAAGTTTCGGGCAACTTTACCATCCGGCTCGTGATGTCTTGTCTTACGGAAGAAGTTGCCGGCGAGAGGATGGGTGGGGTCCAGGTGGGGCCCATGCCTCATGACTTTTGATGGGTGCATCTCGAGCATTGCACAAGTGACTATGAGAAGACTTCTAGATTTGTTTTTTGTTTTTTTTTAAACACCTAAAAAACTTCAAACATGTACAAGCACGACAAATTTACTTTACATTAATTATTTGATCATGGAAAATTCTCAATTACTATATTTATGACAAATTTATCTCAAATAATCATAAAAAACCTAAATGGGTACACTTATAATAAATTTACTGTAAATTAATTTATTCGAGTGCCAAAAATCCCAAATTGGTACTTTAGTGATAAATATACATTCTGTTAAATTGGATTAATATCACAAAAAAATCATTAAATTATATAACTGTGACAAACAGAGAGTAAAATCTCAAATTTATATATTAGTCAATTGCTATGTGTCATCAAATTTAGTAATTTAATAGTAAAATTTAACGAAAATTAATAGAAAATAAATTTGTCACAAATGTACTAATTTAGAGTAAATTTCTCCAAGATATACTAGTTTGGGATTTTAGGTGGTCCAAAATTAGTTTGAGATAAATTAGTCACATGTGTATCAATTTGGATGGTTTTTAGAGTATTAATCTCTGTTTGATTCTAGATTTGTTAGTTCCTCTCTATTTATCGTGAATTTCTTTGTTATCTTTTTCCATTTTATGAATGTTTCTAGAAGCCAATATTTTTGCATCAATAAAAGCCATATTTTCAATGTAGACTTAAATCTCATTGTGCACTTTCGTCAGGTTTAGTATTGGTCGCTAAAAAAATTCATATCTTGGGCACCAAAATCAAACCGATTTCTACCCACCCCGCAGTTCCTCTCATCCGAGAGGGGGGGGGTTTGAAACTCCGCACCTCCATTACGCAACTAAAGTGGAGTGTCGTGGGAGGTGGGCCCCCGCGCTAGTGCTCCCCCTAATTTACGCCGCTAACTGCCGGCTGTACTGTGATTCTAGGGTCACAAAAAAAAAAAAAAAATCAAACTGATTTCTTTGGATGCAAGATTACTTACATAAAATTCCGTTAGTTCTGGCTCAGTTGTTGAGGCAAGCTCAAGCCATCATACTTGCTTGCTTACGAATCATTTTAAGAGCGGTTTTACTCCGATGGTCACCTTCAATTCTTATTCTCACGTATATTTATAGCCCTCCAAACTTCCTTAGCAAGTTGGAGACTTAAGATAGGTTAAAGAACCCATTGCAAATGCTGTTCTTGGCTTGAAATCTTGCCCCAAATAAACTAAACTGCCTTTGCGAACCCAGTCGATACTTCCTTTACTTAGCCCAAATGGCAAATCCTCTCCAACTTCTCCACAACGTTTATTTATAGATTTCGAGTAATGAAATTGGCTGTGATGCACAAATTTTAATTTAATCAAATTGATATAGAGCTGGTTCATTGTTTCATTATAGGAAGAATTGTTCACTCAATCTATAGCATGAACTTCCTCTATAATGAGGTTCATCTAGATTTGCAATATCCCCAATTGCCAAACGGTTTGCTTTCTGCATTAAATAAATGAAATTAAAAAATGATTTCCAAAAAAAATTAAATTTCGAATAATGATAAATTTTGGTTATTGTAGAAAATCATGAATTTATTTAAATAAATTGATTCGAATTTTTGTTAATTATTAATTTTTAGTTTCATCAATAACTTATAATTTTGTTAAATTAAAAAATGTTTCAACCCATTAATTATGAATATATCTTTTGAATTTCAAATGAATTGATTTGTTAATATTATTAGTATAAATTTATTATAGGCTCATTTTTTAATTAATTATTTATTTATGACTATATGAATCAAATTAATTAAAAATAAAAAATATTTATTTAATATATAACGAATTCTATTTTCAAATAGTTTATCTATTATATTACATAAAAAAAAAAATGAGAAGACAAGGAAGAGTGTCGAAGTTTTCATTTCTATTTTTTAGAAATTTAATTAATTATTTATATGAATATGAATCAAATTAACCTGTGATATCCATTTAAGTTATAGAGTCGTCGTGTCATGGAATCTTGTTCGGTCGGAGTGTTGTCCGAGTCGGTTTCGGTGCTTAGGACATAGCTTGAGACTTCCTCTATTTACGTAATCTTGGTGGAAGTTTCATGTACATTTTTTCATCGATATCATCATGAAGAAAGGCATTTTTCACATTCATTTGATGTAAGTCCCAATTATGTTTATTCTTTATCATTCTTTTACAGTTTTTCAGCTATTCAAGTATACCATGTAGTTTGAACTAGAAGCCTAATACGTCCTGAACTCAATATGGTTTGTTAATTGATGTTTGAAACCCATGTTAAATTAGGTGAACTGAAAGAAATCAGGAGACAAAGCTTAGTACCAATGTTGGCCAGATCTAGGTATAACAAATAGGCAACGGTTCGAGTCCAGCGAGTATGGGTAAAAAGAACCGACGATGAGGTCGCTTAGAGGCGGGATTGGGCGATTGCGAAAGACCAGCAACTCTTACCCAGATGTGGTGCAGGAGTTGCCACGGGACACTGGCAAAGACCGGTTCCATTTATTTAATGATTTTGAGATCATCAAGTATAGTTTGGAGATGGCTAAGTGCTATCAATGACGGAGATAGTGAGATAAGTAGGGCCAAGTAGAACGGAGGAGCAAGAGATATATGGCAATCATCCAATGGACGATGCTGATGTTATGGCTATAAGAGATTGAATGGTCAGATCTCATTGATGACAATTAAACGCGTAGGATTGGCATTTGGGCAAGGATATTATGAATGAATCCATACATGACCGGTCACACAGTATGCAAGCAAGTGGTAAACGATAGTAATGACATTTGACATCACAATGCTGTCACAAACTCGTAAGCCTTTCCACGCAAGTGGTGTTCCAGGGTTAGCAACTTCAATATTAGAAGTCTAGATATGTAGCTATGTCTTTCTAGAGCCATGTATGGAGAGAGCATACACATTCAGTTTGTTGTCCATTTTATAGAGCTTTCCTTTCATCAATAAACTATCCATTACCTCAATTGATAGAGCTCCCTAGTTAATCTCAACCTAAGCATAAGTTCAAGTGGGGTCATCTTTTATTCATTAGTTCGAAGATCTCAAACATATTCACCGGTGAATCATTTGCAGTTGATAGCTTGAATGCATGTAAGAACCTAGCTAGAAGAAAATGCACCATTTTGAGTTTGAAAGATATTCTTAGACAAATTTGCTTGCTGCCTCCAAATGGCAGGAGTGCAAAGTTGTAGTCCTATACATCAACTTCCTTGTGCCTGCTCAAGGACCTCTTGGGTCTAAACTTCAAGGGCCATGTCCTAGGGTTTGTTCGGATCTTCTAGATGTTTAAGATCAACCTCGTGCCCTTGGGCACATGAGGGCATATGATAACCCCTAACAGTGCAATCCTCGGTGAACAGGCAGTGCAGCGAAAGTGGGCTCGCCAGGTGTAATTGAAAGGTCTCTTTCACAATGGCTTGGAGATAGGTTAGGCTGCCAATGTGCGCTTCTTTCAAATGCTTATGCTTGCTGATTTGAGCGTCAAGATCTTGCTGAGCTTTCTTCAGGACATGAGTTGTTGAGCAACAACGAGATTGCCCACATCAGGGTGACCATCGTGGTATCACTTCCGTAATCACCGTCTTCACATACGAGCAGCATACATTCACAATCTAGATCAAGTGCCCCTTCGCTTGATGGGCAGGAAAAAAGTGGTCCAAGAAAATGCATATTTGTAATTGACTTCCTTAGGCCACAAAGTTATATGAGAAATTACTTAGGTGCAAATTTAGTCTTGTCATGACCTACCCCTCCACACAAAGGGAGTAATTATAGGTTTAAAGATATTGCTTGAAAGACGGGCTTAATGGCCCATGATTTAGACATCGGCCCTCCTAAGCTCACACCTCACGTGACATTAGATTTTCAAATTAATGTCGTGAGAATTTTCTAAAAGGGAGTCATCACTAAATTATTAGGGTCGGCTAAAAATCAAGTGTGGCATGAGATTGTGCCTCACTTCCTATGCAATTAGAGAATTTAGGGTTGGAGACTTGAGTACACTAATTAATTAGTTAGTACCCTTTTGGTACTTAATCTTGTTTGTTTTAGAGATATTTTTGTCATACAGTTTGAATTGACATTATACCTATCCACTAATATGTGATGTAATCATGCAAGTGCATAATCATTAACACAACAATCAGCAGTTAAGGAAAGCATTAAATAAATTGCAAGACAAAGTGACCATTTAACGTTAATAAATAAGAAAGATATCATTATGTACTAAACCAAATGTAAGACAACAAGAATACTGAAAACATACAATCTATTGATAACTCATCTAAAAAAAAGGAAATAATGAAACTCTATTGCAAAGCCCTAAGAGTTTGTTCAATTTTGAGCACGATTTTTGTTTTTTTATCAAAAGATTTTCACTTTTTTTTTAAAATATACTAAACTAGTTCTAAACCAAAAATTAACATGAAAAATCTAATGAAATTAGTCGAAATCTAATTTCTGAAGATTTTCTATTTTTTTTTAGCTTTTTCCAAAGATTTCTGATTTTTTGAATTTTTTTTTAAATTGAAAAAAGAAAATAGAAAAAGAAGCCGCAGCTTGAGTCAAAGGATTTGGCCCGAATAAGCTATTTTAACAAAGCAAGCCCAAATGTCCTATTTTTTATTTTTTTTTTCAAGTGATCTAATAAGGCCAAAACCAAAGCTAGCCCACACGCTTAGTCCATATTCACAAAACTTCTTACCCATGCTTCTATTAATTTATTATTCCATTTTTTCTTTTCATTTTCCCCTTTCTTTTTTATTTCTTTCCTTTTTCTTGTTCGTCCCCTCCCTTCACCGACATGGGTCGTCCTTGCTGCTTCCCTGCTTCTCTCCTCACTTCTTGTGACATCTCGAAATTTGGCCTTGTCTCGAATGTATGAAATGGTTATTTCATTGACACGCTTTTGGTTATTTTACTTGGAGCTGACCACTCATGAATTAACCAATCCATTAGATGAGGCCATTAAGGGATATAAACGCGACAGACTAGAGAATTCAATCAAAAATCGAACGCTCAACGATAATAATCGACAAAAGTCAATACGACACCGTTATAAATCGATTAGCGAATGGATCCAAGTCAATTCGATGGAAGTATGTAGTCGAATTGTGGGTGGTTCTGCATGATTGCAATATTTACGTCGAACAGCAATAACTCGATTTTCTATTGATATTATACTCGGGACACATGATTGAACCCTTGCGATATTATGCCAACCGAGAGTCATCTACGATTTGGAGATGCACGAATGTGAATTGAAAATTATTGACCATGGGTCAAACGCATTAAAACCCTTAAAAGCTACTCAATAGGTTAAGGCGTACTAAAGTCGCGTTTGGTTGATTTTAACCATAAAATTTAATTCGGTTTCAAGAATCGGACGTTTGAGCACGTCACCATTCATTTATTGGACGTCATCTCATCTTTCAGCAAATTTTGTCGAGTCCGGAATTGTGCAGAAAAACAATTTTCGGAAAAAAAAAAAAAGGAAATTGAATTAAAATTCGGATGGGGATGAAGAATTGCATTTTTCTACCCTAAAAAGCTTTAATTTGGGAAATTAGAGCTCAAAATTGTGATTGGTAGCCAAGGGATGAGCTTAGGACTTTTGGCATGAAGACTTTGGGGGCTTTGTGATGATGAAATTGATATTTTCCCTTGACTTTCTTTCTCCCTCTCTTTTCTCTCTCCCTTCCCCTCTCTCACGCTCGTTTCCTTTCCCCCTTTCTACCGACCACCTTTCTTCTGCTCCTTCCCCTCAATTTCTACCCTCAAGTTTCTTTCCCCTCCACCTGGTTCAGCATTCCCTTCTTCTTGGCCACTGCACCAGCGACTTCATCATCACCGCCTGCTGCTCCATCTTCCATCATACCATCACCCTTCATCGCCAACTCCGCCAACACCAGCAACTCCCTCTTGCCATCCAGCTTCTCATCTTCAGCTCATCCTATCGCTGCCACACCATCTAGCAGCTTCATCCGCAACCATCTTCATCCCACGCCAGCAGCTCCTTTACCGCCAACACCAGCCACACTACTTGTAACTCCCCCGCCCGTCCACCACCAATGTCAACCCGCCAACCTCCATTTTCTCTCCACATGTTCTGGTTCTCTCTTTCTTCCCACCTTGCTATCGCATGCCCCCATCCACCATCATCCAGTCACCAACTCTAACTGCCAACCCCACCATCGCCAGCAACTCCTTTTCCCTTGCTGTTGCTTCATCACCATATCTCTAATGTCCAGCCACCACCACATTAGCGTTCCCCACCCATTGAGCATCCAGCACCATCTTCTTCAGTCCAACCCCACTCACCATTGTCCAGCCGCCCAACTCCACCCCTCACCTTATATCTCCACGGCAGCCCTCATGTCCAGAAGCCGCTCGTCCCATCGAGTAGCCACTGCCACTGCACCAAGCCACCATCCCACCGCCGGTAGCTATCGAGACCAGCCCAGCAGCCCCAAGTCGAGCCAAGCTCCCCCTTGGCCGAGAACTTTGTAGGGTAGCCACTGCCTCTATCTAGCCTTCGCTCGAGACACAATTGTTTTGGGTTTTCGTCACCGTCATGTTGCTGTCGCTGCAAGCCCATTGCCGTCGTAATCCCATGGATTAACTTCCTAATCTTGCATTAGATCGTTAATTATGCTTAGTGGTGGTTAGATTAGTGTTAATGGGGATTAGTTTAGTTAATTCTAGATTAGTGTTAACTAAGCCTTGTTAGGTTAGTCAACCATGGTTAGGTTAGTTAAATTAAATTAACTTAATTAATCATAATTTATTTTAATTAATTTCAATTAGCGTAATTAGTGATGGATTACGCGTTATGTAGAATTTTACGCTCGTTTTCTTGGATGCAATTACGTGTGATTTTGAGTGCTGCATGTGTGGGAAGTCTTACATGTGAGTTTCTTGAAGGTTTATGGTTACTAAGTTTGCAAGAGACATGCTCAAAAGGAGTTCAGTCTAGATTTCTCTTCAGATCTGTATACTAGACACTCGATGTTTGTTATTTTCATGAGTTAAAATGTGCTATGATTTTGATATTACTTCCTTCTTGAAAAATGTTCTAAACATCTTTATTTATGACATATATTTTACTCAAAATTTTATAGATTTTAAAGAGCAAGATTTCAACTTTATTGCATGCAAGGCAGAATCTTGTTTTGTGTTGGAACCGTGACCTTTTGGTATTTAAATGATTTTTATCAACTCCTATGGTTCGATTTTTGAAAGAGTTTTCAAAATTTTTTCAAAAAAAAAATTTATCACATCTTGAAGTTTAACATAGTCAAATTTTGGATCTCAAATCAAGCTGGTTTTGGAAAACATAATTTCTGGACATGGACACAGTTTTGGTAACAATTTGAGCGATTTATTGCTCCTATTATAGAAAGATCTAGGTCAAGGTGTCTTCATAAAAAGTGTTCATTTAAGTGTCTTTTATAACATATTTAAATTTGAGAATTTTCTAAACTATTTTGGTTATGTTCTGGAATCAATCTTGGAGACATGCGAGTGGACTCGGTTTTTGCCGGTGAGGGCCAATTGTGGTCTTGTGGTTGTTCTTGGTGTTTTGCTTGCTGGAAAATGTATATTTTGGGGTTTGGTTGATTTTTGGCATGCTGAGAACTTATGCATGATTTTGATGGTTTCTATGTTCTATAGTGTGCAATTGATTACTTGATGGTAGTTATGCATTTTTAATACAAAACTTGGTTTTATGGGCATTTAAAAAGAAAAATGCGAGGTGTCGAGTTTTGACCAAATTTTTTATGTACCATATAAAATCGTGGAGTTTTTAAATGGGAGTGCACCAAGTTCGACAATTCAATTTTGAATATGTGACCATGCATGATTATTTTACCAGGATTTTTAATAAGAAGAAAAATTGGTCAAGTTCATTATTTGAAAACAAGGCTTTTGAATGCAAAGTATGGTGTTCTTGACTAAATATGTGCATGTATGGTCACTTAATGGAACCTATCCTGATGCACTTACGTGGAATGATGCCCGATTTTATCGGATACCCAGCGGGGTCAAGAAGCCGAGTTGTGGTTGAGGCCGGACCGATGCTTCTTTATGAAATGCTGTCTAGGTGGGGGTTCTAGATGTTGCCGTGCCCGATGGGGCGGGGCGATGCCGATTATGCTAGATGACCGCTAACTTTTGAGTTGGCCATAACCAAGGGGTCGTAATAATCGAAACACACCTGAATGGTTGTGATGCTTTGCACTTGATTATGGGGCAAAATTGTTAGGCATAGTGTGGGACATGTCAAAACGGTTTTAGCTTATAATCGGAACCCATGTGAATGTTTGGAGGGTGAGAATTATGTGTTTTGGTTGTTGATTACACTTGTTGTATTTATAACGGCATATGTGATGTGCTAACCTGTAGGGGTGTGTCAAGGCGAGGTGAGTTTATTTGTGGTGCCTGTTTAGGCTACGTCCGAGGTGAATTTGTGTCCTAATCGAGGCTTAGGTTGTTGACTCATTGAAGTTTATTTCACCCCATCGTGGTTAACATTTTTCAAGTCCTTAGTATGGAAATCCTTCTAGTCCGATTTGGGGTTTCGTGGGATATGGAGGTATAGTCCACCTTTTTCCCTATTCTCGAGACCAACTGAACTCGCTAGTTAGTAGTGACTACCGTTTGGGTTGATGAGGGTTTATTTAATGTGGTGCCTCATCACTTTAAGGCTTGGTTTATTAATGAGCCCAACAATGCTCGGGAGGGCCCCTTGCAAGGTTTTGATGGATCACTCCTCGGAACGAAGGATGGGGAAGTAGGTCACCCCATGGATATTGACATCTCGAACGGTGTCGTGGTAGATCTAGAGCCCGAGTTGGAGGGGTCTAGGGTGTAGGTTGCCTAGGAGTTCCTTTTTAGGCAAACTTGTATTTATGAACTCGTATGGCTAACTTGGTATACATATAAAGCATAGTTTGTGAAAAAGAACTGTGTTTTTATTATCCCTATTTCTGATGGTTGACTAGATGTTTATTTATTTCGCTTCCACATACATTTAATTGAAAGACAAAAAGAATGGGTTGGCGACGCGTCCTAGGATGCCGCATTTTTAATTGATCCCTGAGGGATGTGCGCGTACCCGGGGTTTCGGGCGTGACACTTCTCATGAACGTTTACACTCTGGTCATGCCTAGAGCCTAGTAGATCAACATATTCACTTTCCTAAACAAAAGCTATTGTCGCAACCTAACCTCGGCTGCATAATCTAAAGTTTAGCTAATGTATTACTAAATCTAAACTTAGATCATGCTCTCCCAAGTCTATACCAATTCGTGATATATGGTTCAAGTTTTTTAATATGTAAATAATTTTTCAATTAGGAGACGTCAATAATCTATTCTTTGGTGGGTCAATTAAAAATCATAGTAAAGTAATGAGAGATTTACTTTACTCATATGAAGCAAAGAGTGATTTTGAGGACTTGATTATGCTAAATTTCTCTAATGTCCTTTTGGCACCTTCTTTCTTTTATTTCAAAAAAATGTTTTGCATACAATTTGAATTAATTTTAATTTACTTTCCTAACATGTGAGGTAATCATGCGAATATACAAACCTCTAATTTAACACCCAAGAGAACAATAAATTATGGGACTTACTGATATAAATTGTTGTGGAAAGATCATTCTACGAAGGTCCAGATGGTGCGAATTGCAAACCTCAATCTCCAATTAAACCTGTGATTGAGAACCTCGATATAAATGTGACTTGTTGACAAACTCGTGTCAACCAACCAACGTTACAAATGGCACAAGTGAAAGAATTTGCTATCTTCGCTTAATAAGTCAAATCGACCACCACAAGGGAACCTTAATAAGGTCAAATTCTCAAAAGAACAATAGAAGAAAACCTCTCAATTTTTATTCCCTCAAAATAAAATGTGTCCTCTTGAAAGAAATTCAGCCAGCCCTTAATATAAGCCTTCTAGCCACCACACAAACCCTAAAACCAACCCTAGAGTTTGGCCAAACAAGGCCCCAAAACCCTAATTTAGTTTAGATACAATTCAGGAAATCTAATGCTTCCTATTCTAGAATATGCATAAACCAAAAGATAATTTTATTAACTTGGTTAAATATTTGATGACCAGATAGTCAAATTACGCCAAGATTTCAAAATTTTTTAAGATTTGATTCAAAGTCATCTCCATGCCAAATATCACGCCAAGATTTCCAAGAGTTTTTAAGATTCGATCCAAGGTCATCTCCACGCCAAAAATCATGAACCATGACGCCGACGGCTTGCCTGAATTGCTTGGCCCACACTCGAGTGATCGAACTAGTCGGAATGGACAATGGGTCTCTAGCACCTCCTTAATATGGCTTAATGTCACATCACTTACCTTATAGTAATGAAAGCATTTGCAACAATATTAGTTCATAATTCACATTAACATTTATAGATATAATTTCTAATTAATACATGGTTAGTCGATCTTTTTTTAATTCTCTTGTTAAATAAATCAAATCTACGTGCAATGCAATTTAACCAAATGGCCTAATTCTAATGACTGACAATTTTTAATTAGATGGACCTAGCAACAATCACTAAATGAGATGCGTTTTGTGAACTTAGTTCTATATAACATGCACATGATATTTTTCTATATTTTTTTTATTAAATTTGTAATTGAAAATTGCTAAAAATAAAAATCTACCTATAGTGAGATATGCCTATAATCTTCTAAGTTAGGAAATGGACTCACCTAAATCCTATCTTAGCTTGGATACTTATCTCAACATGCAATTCTATTTAAAATTGGTATCTAGCCTAGATATTATCTAAACACACATTTAATTCAAAATGGGAAAAATATATACCTAGTCCTATCATGCAATCTAAATGATATGATATGCCATGCAATCATTTTTGTATTTTTGATTTATTAAAGCTAGCATTTCAATCTAAACAAAAGTCCAAACATGGCAAAAAATCATTCAACATATTCATTGAGATTCAAATAAAAGATTACGATATTTAAAAAAAAAATAATCCGTCATCTCACATCTTAAATTAATAAATATTGTAATCCTAATAGGGCACTTATTTAGAATTAAACATAAAAAAAAAAAAAAATGAGTCATCTCAACGGCAATAATAAGTTCCAATCAAAGATTATCGCGAATTAAGGAATGAAATATTGTAATTTAATTGGATAAAGAAATCTCAGACAATGCAATTATCCAATAATAAGTTGAAATTATTAAAAAAAATAAAATATCTTTATGGGTCAAATTAGTAATTAAATCCACTTTATCAATATGCCCTAATTGGATATGCTTAATATACAATCAATCCGAATTAAGGAATGAAATATTGTAATTGAATTGGATAAAAATTGTAAATGTCAAACATTGAAGACGTCGTGAATCTTCAAATGAGAAGAAAGATTTAATCAATATGCATTAGGATTAATCAAGAGGTCCAAGCTTTCGATCACTAACAAGCATAAGCCCAAACAAAATCTCTAGGTTCAAAGATAACTTCACGCCGCCGCTTCTGATTATGAGCTCCAACCTTATGCTTAATTGAAAGTGAACTCATGGATGGATGGGGTTAAGCTTTTCACGGCTTGTGGATGATGCTCGAGGGCTCATTGGGTGCTCGGCTAGCCAAGGTGGTGGCAGGTTTCAATTGTTCCTGCCTCAACACACATAATGCTTCTTGAAGATGCTCCAAGTGCTCATCAGTAGACTTGCTAAAAATCAAGATATCATCGAAATAAACAACAACAAACTTTCCCAGAAAAGGCTTCAACACTTGAGTCATAAACCTCATGAATGTTGATGGTGCATTCGACAATCTGAATGGCATAACTAGCCACTCATATAGCCCATCTTTCGTTTTGAATGCTGTCTTCCATTCATCTCTGGGTTTGATTCTAATTTGATGATATCCACTCTTCAAATCCAGCTTCGAGAATATAATTGCACCAGAATGTTGATCTAAGAGATCATCAAGGTGAGGAATAGGAAATCAATACTTGACGGTGATCTTGTTGATCGCTCTACTGTCAACACACATCCTCCAAGTACCATTTTTCTTAGGCACTAAAAGAGCTAGAACGGCACACAGACTAAGGCTCTCCCTTATAAAACCCTTATTCAATAGCTCCATAACTTGTCAATGCAATTCCTCATGTTCGGTTGGACTCATTTGGTAATGAGCGAGATTCGACAAAGAGGCTCCAGGCATCAAGTCAATTTGATGCTGAATATCTCTCATAGGAGGGAGACATCCTTGAACTCTTCCAAAAGAGGTTGAACTCGATGAGGTACGACAGAGGCAACTTCATTCTTCTCACCTATTTTATTAAGCAAAATATACAAGATACGAACTCCTTTCAAAGCATCCTTCATATCCTTCATTGTAAGCAACGTAGGGGAGAAGGAATTCTCAACTACAGGAGTTTTCAAGGGTTCCCTACTATGTGCCAACGTAATCTTCTTGTCTCCAAATTCAAAAGAATATGTACTTTGATAACTGTCATGCGTAGTCCTACTATTGAATTGCCATGGTCGACCAAGAATAATGTGACTAGCGTCCATTGGCAGAACATCACACCATATCTTGTCATTATAAACAGAACCAATGGACAAAGTAACAAGGCATCGTTTTGAAACAGTTACCTCAGCACCTTTCTTCAACCACGACATTTTATAAGGCAATAGGGTGCGTTTTTAATTCCAACTTCAGCTTCTTTGCCGCTACTTTAGAAATTATATTCTCACAACAATCAAAGTCAATAATTAATTGACACACCTTTCCCATGATTGTGCAAGTAGAATGAAAAATATTGGTACGCAGCCCCCTATCTCAAGTGTCATCTCGAGGAGTAAGAAAAATTTTCCTCACCATAAGAAGTTCGCCAGTGTCAGCGTGCACTATTTGTTCATCATCTGTAGCTTCTTCATCATTGTTCAACTCCTCTTCAAGTGGATCATCAACATTCTCATCAGAATCATTATCCACCAAGAAAGCTTTACCAGCTGGTCGATTCTTATTGATTCGATAATTGCTAGCACGATGACCCAACTCCCCACAAGAATAGCAACATATTTTGGACATAGCAAGTTGCTTCGAAACATGGGGTTGAGTAGAAGGCTTACTAGCAGATTGCGTTGTAGCCTCAGTTTCGTAGTGCTAGTGGTATTCTCAGTGGCCCGACTTGTCATGGTAGTTGATTGCTGTCTCCGAGAATGAGAGTGCTCCATTTTGAGTGCTCGTTGGTGTGCATCTCCTAAGTCCCAAATGTTGAGGACTTGCAAGGCATCTTGAATGTAAAATTGAAGACCGTTCAAGTATTTGTTCACAAGCACCTCCTTCGGGTCTTGGATATTGTTACGAATCACCAACTCATTGAATTCATTGGTGTATTGGTCCACCGTTTGCGTACCTTGTTTTAGATTTTGGTACCGTTGGTAGAGCTCTCTCTTATATCCTTTGGGAAGAAAATATTTTTGAATCTTGCCCTCCATCTTTCTCCACAAAGTGATTGGTGCTTTGCCAACGGCTTGGCGAGTTTGTTTTTCACATCTCCACCAAGCAATCGCCTTGCCTCGAAATCGCATATCAATGATCCCAACTCAACAATTCTCTAGAACATTTCGATGCTCAAACACCTCATTCACAAGTGTTAGCCAATCAACAATTTCATCAGGAGACTCAGTACCTATACATTCCGGAACATCTTTCTTGACTTCCTTTTCCCAATCTGGCTCATAAATATGTTGTAAACGATGTCGAACATGCCTTCGACCGTGAATAGATTGAACACTCTTCGAAGAGGAAGAGTCACCATGGGAATCTTCAGTCTTGGAACAGGGTGGAGAATTGTTGCTTCAACCCTCAAACGCTGAACTTCTTGCGTCAATTTGTCAATTTGTTGTTGCATATTCTCAGCGAGTGTGTGCAATTCATTGAGGGGAATGGTTTTGCTGCCACGACGTCTAGCTTGTCTTGGAGGCATTGTGCTCTCCTCCAAGGCTCTGATACCAAATGATGCAAGCCTAGGTAGGCTTTCTTAAACAGTAGAATCGGGAGAGTGACTCGCACATGGGAAACAGGACGAACAGGAATTTCAGCACTGCACGAGCTCAAGAGAACAGTCGTATCTTTGTCGATATAGATTGGATCGACTTGATTCCAAAGCCAAACGAACAAAGGCTTCTGGATCTATAATTTCTCTGTTTTGGGTTTTCTGAAATAAGCACGGTAGGATAGTCGAATTTGGGTTGGAAATAACAAACAGAATAGGAAAAGATAGACTCTGTTGGTTGCTCTTCTAGGCCTCCAAGGAAGTTGAGGGGGCACCAATTCTTCTAGATCAATGACTGCAACTCTTCAAGAATGCAGATTTCAAAAGCTCTGACTCTTCAAGAATGGAGTGAAAACTTTTCTAGGTTTTCAACAGTATGAAAACTATAAGGTTCACTTTACCCAAAAAAAAAACTATAAGGTTCACGATACTTGCTTCAAAGCAAAGTTTTCATTTATCAAAAGTCGTCTGTCTTGTAGAAGGGATTGGATGGCTTATATTGTCAAGGAAATAAAGACAGAGTGTTGAAACTAGGAGAAATAATAAAGAGCATGGAAACTATAAGCTAGTAAAAGCGTCATGTGAGCTCCCAAGGTGTCTTTCAAGCTTCCGAAATGGACTCAAGATGTCGATACGGCTTCATGGTTTCGTCGAGCTTGAATGCGGGCCGATCTTCTTGGTCGAGAGAGCTGGTGTGGGCTGCATCAGTAAGGACTCCAAAATCTCTTTTATTATTTCTTCTTTCAGCACATTCTACATGTGACCAACATAAATAGATCCTGGGGAAGAAAGTCAAAACATAGTGGAATATAAATCTCAGTTCTTGGTTCCCTTTATCTTGTGCTAGATGTTGGTCAAGCACATGGAATCACATGCACAGGTGGAAGCCCGGTAGTCCTCGGAGAATTCGAACGCCACTTGGAGTTGCTCGAGCTGGAGTTGCTGATCACCGCTCGGTTACTTTATAAGGAGCAGCTCGGGCTTGCGTTGGGCTCGCCACAGGTGACTCGGGCGCTTGTCTCGTCAGGACCAGATCAGGTGTGCGCAGCAGCTCCTGCGGGGAAAGATGTAATGTGATCGAAAGCGATGTGTGGCGGCAAGACTTTCAGTCGATGACGACGCGTGGGTGGGCCGAGAACCAGTAAGGATGATCAGCTGTGACGTGAGGCAACGGCCTCAGCGTGGCTAATGCACGTCGGAAACTTGTTGGCTGAAAGGAACGAGTTTGCTGAATTTGCTGGGACACAGGGCTAGAAGTTATTGGACACTAGTGATTGCAGGAACAACATGGAAGTATTGCAGCAACAGTGATGGCTAGTGGATCTCAGGAAGCGATGATGATAGAGCCATCCGACGATTGGGACCGAAAGAGCACAAACAACTTCGGAATCGGATCCCCCCTCCCCTCGCTTTCTCTCCCTCTCTCTCAGGCGGTGTTTATTCAATGTGTTGTGTGGCCCTATATGGAACTGTGTCGCAGGTCCTTTTATACGTAAAGGAGGCGGTCTCCTCGAGAAAAAGACCACATTTCTTTCCTCCTTTAATATATTTGCGTATCACACGGTCAAAGATATATTCCTCCTGAGCACAATTAATTCCCTTCTTTGACTGTGAGTATATATTCTAGTGATCTGCCCATAATTCTTTCCTATCTATGAATAATGTTAAGATCTTTTGTTGCTCTTCTTTTATTCATTTTGTCTGCACGCTTGCATCCAAGCTTTAATCGTCCATGTGCCCAATCCCTCTTGCTTCATTTATCTCATCACACCGTGGAGAAAATATCTCCATGTCCATCGAATTTACAGCCATGCTATTTGATCAATGGGCTTTTGGCCAATTTTTATCTCCCACAAGCTTACTTCAATTAAATCAATTAAGTTCAAACTATCCACCATCAATCCAATGCAAATGTAATAATAAAATAAATGCTTCTAAAATTATATACTATACAATTTAATTTTAATATTTTTGTTTATGGGTTAAAAATTAATCTTTATTTTTCTATGCAATAAATAAATGATCAGGTTCGTTAAAATTTAGGTGTTAACAGCTTTCAAGATTAAAACAAAGCCGCCAAGTTTAAAACTAAACCTCCATCTTTCTTACTGAAGATGGAGAACTAAACGCTTCTCATTTGTCCACCATCCATTCTCACCTTCTACAAAAGTCACGGTTGCCTACCGTCCATCATCAGAACGATGAACGCAAAACACACCAAGCGCACGAAAGTAACCATAACGAAGAACAGAAGCGAGGAATCGTGACAATGACCTATAAAAACCAACAAAATGTGAACAAAAGGATCTACGATTTCAGCGACAAGGACATAACTTTCTATCATAGAGACATTAGAGGCAACAAAACACAGCACCACCGGAGTCGGAACTCGATCGAACCGAAAAACCGCGAACCTCGGTCTGGCGGCCTGAAAATGGAGCGACACGGAGCGCGCCTATGCGCTCGGGTGATGGGGCCTTACCCGGCTCGGCAACGACAGACAGCAGATGGGCCTGGGACGGATTGACCCGTGGCCGACCGCCTTGTATCGTCGAGACCGGATCCTCGGATCAAAAGGGGTTGAACTCAAAAAACAGTGTTACCGGAAGAACGGGCGCCGGGAAGCGGGGTCTCGGGCGCGGCCGAGCTTCTCTCTTGCTCTCTAACCCCCTCTCAAATCTCGACTTCTCGCTCCACTCTCATTCTCAATCGTTCTCTCAACCTCTCTCTCGGATCTCTCTCTCTGTCTCTCTCTCTCTCTCTCCGGACCTCGAATCTCCTCCGCGGTTCTCTCTCTCCCCCCGAAAAAAAGCCCCCCTCCTCCCCCACAGAATGGCTTGCTCCCTCGCTTCTAAGCTACGGCGCACATGCCTCCTGCCTTGCCAGCTGCTGCCGCCGGCCTGGCCTCGACCACCAACTCCCGGTCGACGCTCTGCCTGTCTTCTGCTTTTTCGTGCCGTCCTCCCTGTCTCCTTTCTCTCTTCAGCCAACGTTGGACAAAAGGAAAGGAGCCAGAGAGAAAAGGAGAAGGCCGGGCTTGGGGAAAAGAAGGAAGGATGGGCCAGGTCCAAGCGGAAAGGAATAACAGGGGGAGAGGACGAAAAGGGCTGGGCCAGTCTTGCCCTGGTCCATGGTCCGCTTTTTTTCCCCCTAATTTTTTTTTTTTGGATTTTCTTTTTTGGAAATTTTAATAAATAATTCTAGCAACGCAAATATCTCTAATATATACGTATATACATGAAAATTATTTACTCCAACATTTTCTTTTAATTAAATAATTTTAATAACAAATTTTTAATTTAAATTTTAAAAAAATTCAGATTTTTTTTAAAAAATTTTTTTAATTAATGATAGAGATGCTAATGCTCCTAATGTCTATATATGATGCAATTTAGTGAAAATTAATTTTTATTTAGAGGTTAAAATTTAATCTATAATTTTCTATGTGGTAAAGCCTTTAATAAAATGACTAAATTTAGGTATCAATACATCCTCTAAGTTATATCATATGAATTGCATCTCACATGTCATTAAAGTAAAAATCATGCATATTAAATTTAGATTAATATTGCATAAAATTAACATTTTAAAAAATAAAAATTAGGTATTATGTCATTTAGAAATCATGTTTAGGGCATGCATTTTTCGTCACTTGGGTTTATTGAATGTTATTTTATTAATTGTATACCCGCATGACCACTCTTTGCATATTAGTGACTTAGGTTAAAATTAATCAAGACTGCTTGCAAAATATTTTTGAAATAAAAATGAAAATGTATTGAAAGGGCATAAGATTAATTCAATGTAAATATGTCCCTGGACCTATTGAATTTCTAGTTTGCAAAAGTAAAGTATTTTCCTATAATTTACTTGGGTTTCTAATCAATCCTAATTGATTAGTGGCGGTTCCAAATTAAGTAAAATTGCATGTTTAAATGGATTAATCTTTTAGTATCAAGTTGCAAATGATAAGACTTGAGAGGGTCTGTGCTAAGTCTTCAGACTTAGTAATCCATTAGTTTTTTTTGGGTAATTAACCTTTGGGAAGGTCGTGACA
This sequence comes from Eucalyptus victrix, assembly GCA_016097545.1. Classification (NCBI taxonomy): domain Eukaryota; kingdom Viridiplantae; phylum Streptophyta; class Magnoliopsida; order Myrtales; family Myrtaceae; genus Eucalyptus; species Eucalyptus victrix. The sequence goes on along the minus strand of CM027840.1, from coordinate 14,590,232 downwards.
CGACTCAACAAATGTCTCCTCCATTGAGAACGAAAACAAAAATGCTGGCATGGCTCCTTTGTTATTTTCTTTATCTTGCGTAGCAATGACATGGCTAAAACAACCCCATTTTGGTACAAATCCGATTTTTAATAAAAAAAATTATTTTTTAGTTAAAATTTAAAAATAAGCTAAATTGTAAATTTTGTACTAAAAATCACATTTGCACCCAAATGATGTCATTTTTTTCCTTATGTTTTATGATTTAACCGCATATCACCACTTAAGAGAGAACATAAATTATTTATTTTAAAAAAAAGACAACGTCAACATTTATTGTTGATCAAGTTAAACTGAATTAATAGAATGACTTGATTATATTAATTGGATAATTTTAGGAATTTATTATATTTTTTATAAGTTTTAGAACTCAATTCCACTTTCATAATAAATTTATAATTTTAAGACTTCTAGTGCACTTGTCCTATATATTTTTAAAGACTTTCCAGTACTTGTCCATTTGACAACTCCATGCAAATTAACTATTCTTGGAAGTTAGGTCATTTGTATGTCATTTTGTTTCTTTACTTGTGGATGATGCCGCTTATATGATTATTATTTGTGGCATCCGGAAATTTTGACAACCCTCGGATATGTGACGGCCATGACGCTCGACGGAGGTATCGTTGGACTATATCATCGGTACCATGTACGGACATTGTTTTGTTACCACCATCGGACCGATGAGTCACGTTAGAAATGGTTCGACCGTGAGTGAGTTATAGCTTCGTCTCTACGTACCATTACTAGCAAGGCCGAGGTTTATTCCGAGTAATGTGCTGACGAGATATTCCTATACTAAATTTGGCTGTTTAGTCGTGTACTCTATGAACTAAATCTCCCATGTACATTGTTGCGACCCCGTACAGCCACATAAGTAATTATTTTTCAGCACTTGCACATGCTGAAGTTAAGAGTCGAATTTTGGAGGAATTAATCCGTGTGTAAGGACCATACACGTTTCTTCACATGCGCGACCATACATTCACGTAAGAATTTCTCCGAGTCCATTGACCTACCATGCACGGCCATACGGCCATGTTCTTTTCTTTTCTGTCGAAGTCAGTCAATAAGAAGAAAAAGAAAAGTTCGACCTATGCAGCCCTTTATTTTCGCACATGAAGAATCATGCAACCGGTCAACTAAGGAAGGGGATTGTTGACCGAAGGGCACTCAGCAAAAGCCACGTAGCTTCCTCATTTGGTTGCCAGCGAAGGAGAAGTCCATGAAGAAATTACGCTGGCAAGGCAAGGGGTGAAATCTGCATGCAAGGAGCCACGTTTCCTCCACCTGCCACGTTCACCAGCTGTTCCGTTCATGTCTCCAAGTGGCCAAAGAAAATTGCCACGTTTCTTCCACCTGTCCTCCATGCATGCATCCACCGAAAATCCCCCTCTTTGTTGGCTGGTTTTTAGCAAAACCAGCAGCTAATCTGCTCGTGTAAGAGAGAAAAAGGGAGTGACCGAGCAGAACCGAGAGTGAGAGAGAGGGAGAGAGTGCGAGAGAGAGAGTGAGATGCGAGAGAGAGGGAGCGGCCAAGAGAGAAAGGAGGAGGAGGAGCCGCCGTGTTCGCCGCCCTACGCCGTCGTTTTCTTCGGTCTAGAGGCAAGTGGGAGTCCTCTAGCTTCTCTTGCATGCTTGTATGATGTTTGCATGTCGAATTTTTGGATGTTAGATGAGAAAAACCGAAGCATGGATGAGTCGTGTGTGAAGAGTGTGACTGTTCTTGCTCGGATCGTGTGCGTCAGTAATTTGTTTGAGCTTGCATGTGTGTTTAGAGTCCGATTTTGGCTTCAATTTCTTCATGAGAGTTGTAGCTAACATCTTGAACTACAACATAATAAAATTTCGTGGAAAATGATGGAGATTTGAGGGGTCAAACTCTCATCTTACGGAGATGTCAGATCTGGAATGTTTTCGCATGAATCCGCTCGAGTCAGAATGTTGTGAGAGCTTGCATGCATGTTTAGAGTCAGATTTTGGCTTTGGTTTCTTCATGAAAGTTTCAGTTAACATCTTAAATTATAACATACTAAAATTTTGTGGAAAATGATGGAGATTCAAGGGGTTAAAGTCTCATCCTACGGAGACCCCAGACCTGGAAAGATTTTACTGACCTTTGGTTGGATTTGTGGTTGCATGTTGGTTTGTGTTGAAAATATCACTTTGATTTCTTCATGAAAGTTGTAGGGAACATCTTAAACTACAACATACTCAGATTTGAAGTGAAATGAACAAGTATAGCTTAGTAAATCGACTAGATCTTGTAGACAGTGATTCTGGTGATGTATTCCGAGACACCCGAAGCTTCAAGGACCTAAATGATGACCATACTCTGGTTATTTAACCTAGATCTCTTCATGAAACTTGTAAAGGATATCTTGATGTATAACATATCTAAATTTCAGAGGAAACGAAAGAGAAAAGGTAGGTGAAATCTCAATATTTCGGAGATGTGTACACTGGACGATGCGGTAATGGATCCAGAAGCTTCGTGAGGTTGTATAAAATAATTTAAAAATAATCTGGCTTGGAAGCCTTCATGAAAGTTGTACGAAAGTGTCTTGGCTATAATCCAGTAAAATTTCATAATTTTTGGAGACCGTATGGATATTTTAATCGAATTTCTTCGGAAACTGTGCATTCTGGTTTTATCCAAATATTATGTGCTGTTTTGTGGAAATTGTGAAATTATGTGAAATTCAATTTGGCCATGAATTTTGTATGAAATTGTCATCCTATTGGCTTGTTTAATGATTGTTTGAATATTATGATTTTGGGAAAATCATAGATATTAAATTTAATATTTATTTATGAAAATAAATAAATATAATAATAAAATAATAAAATAATAAAAAATTAAAAAGGGATTATTTTATTGGCCATGAATTCCATTGAATTTATTATGCATTGTTATATGACATTGGTGTATGTATGATGCATGTGTGAAATATATGCCATGTAATAATGAGATTAAAAGGATGGTGAATGTGGAAAATGATATGTGAGTAAGAGGCTGTGGTGGAGGATGATGGCCGGAATGTATAGAGATACATTGCCGAGATTCCCCGGGAGTGTCAGGATGCCCGGTGGTATACGGTACGTAATTCCTTGGGAGGCCTGGTGGTATGTCGGTACATAATTCCGAAAGCCCTGTCGGAGGTCTTTGCCCAAAGGGAATGCCTCGCGATGCCAGGATTTGGGTGCGAGATGCCCGGTTAGAAGGGTAAAGGCCGGATGTCCGGTTGTATCTTGGATACATGCCCGGAGGTTCCTCGTGATGCTAGTTGGGATGCGAGATGCCCGGAATGTGGGGGGGGGGGGGGCGGATGTCTGGTTGTATCTTGGATACATGCCCGGAGGTTTTTCTCACATGGGATGCGAGTGTAAAATATGAGATGAAATTGATGAATCGAGGAAGGGTGATGTGGTGATCAAATTTTAAGATAAAGATGAAAATTAACTCATGGCATGATATGCATGATGATATGCATGATGATGGTGATGATATGTGATGTGATATGATGATCACCCATGGTATGATATGCATGATGATATGCATGATGATGATGATGATATGTGATGTGATATGATGATCACCCATGGTATGATATACATGATGATATGCATGATGATGATGATATGTGATATGATATGATGATCACCCATGGTATGATATGCATGATGATATGCATGATGATGATGATAATATGTGATGTGATATGATATGATGATCAACCATGGTATGATATGCATGATGATATGCATGATGATATGCATGATGATGATGATGATGATGATGATATGTGATGTGATATGATGATCACCCATGGTATGATATGCATGATGATGATGATATGTGATGTGATATGATGATCACCCATGGTATGATATGCATGATGATAATGATGATATGTGATGTGATATGATGATCACCCATGGTATGATATGCATGATGATATGCATGATGATAATGATGATATGTGATGTGATATGATGATCACCCATGGTATGATATGCATGATGATGATGATGATGATGATGATATGTGATGTGATTTGATGATCACCCATGGTATGATATGCATGATGATATGCATGATGATGATGATAATATGTGATGTGATGATGTCATGATAAGGATGACATGTATGATATAATGATGCCATGATGATGATTATGATGATGACATATGATGATATGAGATGCATGATGATAAGGCATGATGATGCATGATAATATTGCGCATGGCTGCAAGGTAAGTTACGCCTGCAATGCATGTATGATTTGTATGATGCATTGAGTTGTTATTGGATTTCTTTACCTGCTGAGTGGTTGTACTCACCCCTTTTGGGGACCAACATTTCAGATTGATAGATGGATTGAGTGGTTGGATATGACCGCGGGGAGAAGGATAGCAAAAGAGGGAACTTTTGGACGCCGACACTGATCGATGGAATTTAAGTGTATGACTATTGGAAGAGACGTCGGTCATCTTTTGAAGTATAGCCTAGTATAGAAAACTATGGCATTTTGATGTACCGACTAAAGATGTCCATCTGCTCTATGTAAATAAACGCGTTCGGTTTTAACTTATATAAGATGTTTAGTTGGTGTGCATCGATTTCTGAATGTAGGGAAGGGAATTGTTGGATATGCTTCCGTTATGGAAATTGCGCAAGGGACCGTTAATAAAAGATGGAAACCCCCATGGTTGTATGAACCCGCTGCAATTGAAATGGTATCAGAGTGACATGTTATTTGGGAAAGAAAAAGGAAAAGCGAACTGTGGTGACCCTAGCGGATCGGGGGCCGTCGAGAGGTGCTACATTATTACCATATGAGAGACTAAAAATGACCTAAACCATGAGAGAACTGTCCAAAAATAGATAAGTAACGTAGACTAAAGTAAGTTAATGATGATTTGATCAATCTAATTTAAAATCTGCTGAACTCCAAAGTCAAAGTGGAAGCACAATCTGACAACCAAATTGTGGTGGAGAGTGTGATGGGCTTAGCACCAAGCCCATGGACACTGGAACCAATATTAGAGGACTGCAAAGTGCTCTTGGCCCAACTTGAGGAAGTTTCAACATCCTATGTGCTTAAAGAAGCCAACAAGCCCGCCAACTTGATAGCAAAACCTCATCGGGATAACTGCCTTCCTCACAATTGGATTTTATATCCCCCGCACCCACTATGGATCTTATTATGTAATGATTTCGAATTTAGTTGACTCTGCAAATGTTAGCAATGACAACTATCTTTCAACTAAAAAAAAAAAAATCTAATTTAAAAGAAGATCTAACTCCTTTGCTATGTAGTGAGCACTTTGACTTATGGGAGGATTTTGGTTTTTCATATTAGAATTAAGAGAGCAAGAAAAGCCTAAATTTGTAGCCTCAAATAGCAAACAAATTGTAAAGTTCAAGTAAGAAACATAGAAAGTTGTCGACTCAACAAATGTCTCCTCTATTGAGGATGAAAATGAAAATGAAAATGAAAAGGATTCACACCAATCGTTCTAGGCGAAATTTTCTGTAGTAAGTGTTGGCTTTAGAAGTGATTTCTCATGGAAGATTGAAGTCTATCTAGATATTCTTTTTTCGTTTTAGAGTCAATTATATTAACTGCACGTGTAAAAGAAATTCTCCTTCTTTTCTTAATATGCTTATTTTAGTTGTTGTTTTACTAGAAAGAGGATTTTTGGTTTCCGATTCTGAAAATGTTTCAATTTCATTGATTTCAAAGCCTTCTTCAAGAAAGTTTTCTAACGATGTGTCATGATTTGATTGTCCATGTCATTCACTGACTTAATCATACATGGTTGATTCAAAACTCAATTTTAGAAAACCATTCGAACCAAATAAGGCATTCTTTCAAGTACTTGCTCATCTTTCAAATCAATTCAGATTGACTATTCTCGGAAGTTAGGTCATTTGTATGTCATTTTCTTTCTTTACTTGTGGGTGATGTTGCTTATATGATTATTATTACCATATAAGAGATTAAACAATGACCTGAACCATGAGAGACCTATCCAAAAAGAAATAAGTAACATAGAATAAAGTAAGTTAATGACGATTTGATCAATATAATTTAAAAGAAGACCTAACTCCTTTACTATGTAGTGAGCAGCTTGACTTAAGAAAGGAAATAGGTTTTCACGTTAGAATTAAAAGAGCAAGAAAAACATAAATTAGTAGCCTGGAATAGCAAACAAATTGCAAAAGGTCAAGTAAGAAGCATAGAAAGTTGTTTGACTCAACAAATGTCTCCTCAAAATGAAAAGGATGCACACCAATCCTCCTTGGCGAATTTGTGTGGCAAGTGTTGGCTTTAGAAGTGATTCTCATGGAAGATATCTAGATATTCTTTTTTAACTTTAGAATCAATTATTTTATCTGCAATGTCTAAAAGGAATTCTTCCTTCTTTTGTTAGCGTGCTAATTTTAGTTGTCGGTTATCTAGAAAGAGCATCTTCAGTTTTTGATTATGAAGATGTTTCAATTTCATTGATTTGGAAGCCTTCTTCAAAAAAGTCTTTTGACGAAGTGTCATCGTCAAAGTCTCCATATCATTCACTTACTTATTTACAAATGATTGATCCAGAACTCAATATTTCAGAAAAACCATTCGAACCAAATGAAGGATTTCTTTCAAGTACTTGTCCGTCTTTCATATCAATCCAGATTAACTATTCTGGAAGTTAGGTCGTTTGTATGTCATTTTCTTTCTTAACTTGTGGAAGATGCTGCTTAAATGATCATTATTATATGAGAGATTAAACAATGACCTAAACCATGAGAGACCTGTCCAAAAAGAAATAAGTAACATAGACTAAAGTAAGTTGATGACGACTTGGTCAATCTAATTTTAAAAGAAGATCCAACTCCTTTCCTATGTAGTGAGCACTTTGACTTATGGGAGAAAATTGGTTTTTCACGTTAGAAGAGCAAGAGAAGCAGAAACAGGTAGCTTGAAATAGCAAACACATTGTAAAAGGCCAAGTAAGAAAGAAAGTTGTCGACTTAACAGATGTCTCCTCCATTGGGGATGAAAACGAAAATGACGCACACCAATCCTTGTAGGCAAATTTTAAGTACTTGTCCATCTTTCAAATCAACCCAGATTAACTTATTCACGAAGTCAGCTTGAGAAAAGACGAAAACCAACAGAAAGGGAATTAAACTAAAAGATTCGTCAGATTGAAAAGGGAAAGAACTCATTAAAACTTTTGTTGGGGAGTCACGTTCAGCAAGCAAAGTTCACGGCTCCACCTCTCGGACACCTGTAGCAATTCCGACGTCCATCAATTGGATCCAAGCGAGTCCATACGCCACCGACGAGCACAAGCCTTCGCCGTTCGTGATCCAAGTACTTGCCGTGAACCCCCTTCGCCTTGCTGGCTATTGCCGTGACCCTATTGCTGGTCACCGTCAAACCCTTCCGTTACCGGTCTAATTGGAATTGGAATCCATTTAAGAAAGTTCATAAATTGTGTTCAACTCAAATATTTGATTGCCTGAGTTGACATTATCCGATTCTAACTTGATTGAATTTTGAATTATAGGCATTCCCAAATAAGAAATTGTCCTTATTGAATCATGCTTATAATTGAGAATTCGATCTCTGAAACTTAAGATCGGATTCCCAATTACCTTCATTTCTTATTTTGGAATTGTGGAAAATAATTGATAATGCAGGCTTGAATATTGCATGTAATTAATTTAATAAATTTTCATACTATGAAAAATATAAAAAAAATTACTTAACATTTGGGATAGACTGCATGAATTTTAGTTTCTTAATTTTTAATTGCATATCTAGGAACCATATAGTAATTAGGAAATCACCTAATTTACAATAGGATTTAATATAAATTATTTCCTAGTTTACATTAGGTAATTCCATATTTTAGGCAGTTTCCTAATTTAATTTAAAAGAAAATCATAAAAATTAATAATAACATGCATATCTCTTATAGAATAAGTTGTATCAATTCTGCACCATCACATTGCCATGCCACGTCATCATTTCCATGTCATCACACAATGTCATTTACTAATCGCATGTCTAGGCTCATATAAATTAGATTACATGTCCTATTAGATTTATTCCCAAATATTTTGCCCTTAAGTTACATAAAGATTGCTTCTAAATTTTCCTCAATATATTTATTACCTTTTACCAAAAAAAAAAAAAAGATTGCTTCTAAATAACCCACGTATATGTCATTATTTAGATTAGCATCACATAAGCATAACTAAGAATTAAGTTGCATCTCATACATTGCATATAGTTTAATATTTTATTAAACAATAAAACCCAAAAAGAAATAATTATCATTGCATTTAGAAATCATGTTTAGGATATACATGTGTGTGTGTTTTTGTTTTTTTAACATCTTGCACATATTGTAAGATTAATCATAGTGAAGTTATGCTTTGCTTTATGCATTGAGGTTTGCCCAATTTCTAGCAATTTATTTATTACTTTAATTTATCAAGTGTTACATTATTGATTGTGCACTTGCATGATTATCCATTGCTTGTTAGTTGACCCATTGCTTATTAGTAGTTTAGGCATCAAATTTGGCCAAGATTGCCTACAAAATACATTGAGTTTTGCCCCTTTTCTAGCTATCTATTTATTTCTTCGATCTATTGAGTGTTATATTATTGATTGTGCACTCGCATGATCATCCATTACATGTTAATAGTTTAGGTTAAATTTGGTCAATATTGCCAGCAAATATTCTTGAAAGAAGGGAAAAAAAGTACCAAAATGACATTAAATTTATTTAGCGTAATCAAGTTATTGTATCCATGATGTCTCTAGTCTATTGAAGCAAGGAGTTATTCTACACTTGACTTTTGAATCAAACCATAATATATTAGTGTTGACTCCTAAATAAAATGAATTGTATGTTGAAAGGATAAAATCAAAACTCTAAACTTGCAATCAATATGGACTTGTTAGAGTATGTGCTAAGTCTTTGGCTTTAGGAATTCGTTAACTTTCCTCTTTGTAGTTCACCTCTAGAAAGGTCGTGACACATGTCATTTCTTTTATTTATATCTCATTCACATCCTGAGTCTAGATAACACTCATTAATTTGGATATATCACTCCTAATATGAGTCAATATCATGTTATCTGGTACAAATCCATTGACAATGATCTCTAGAATGCCCGTTGATTTTTTTTTTTTTCTTTTTGAGGCAAAAAATACCAGATGATTGTTAATAGTGAAACGAAGGCAAACATCAGAAAAAAAATGTGATTCCTCGTACTAGCTTGCGAACGAAATGAAAGCGGCTTCATGATTATGTTCCCTTTGAGCATCATATTGGTTCTCTGCTTGTTGGAATACAAAGTGCTACGAGAAAAGCACATGCTGCTTGTTATGGAATAATTGTAGCTCATGACTTTAAATTCAAAGAAAACATTTTACATTTTCATATAATTTATAGACTAAATTGAACAAATACAAAAAGTCTAAGGATTATATTAAACAAATTAAAAGTTCATGAACTACATTGCATATAGAGTCAAAATTTAAGAATCATTTGTGTCTTTTCTCTTTTAGAAACATAGACGAATTTAATTTTCATGATTATGGGGCTAGGCAAGCATATCTTTTAATTGCATTGTTTCTTAAGAACTGCAAAGAATTGCAGAGCATTCGTTTGGATCATTGGCAGTGTCCCTGAAGTTCTATTTATTTTCTTCAATTACATTTTGCTATGTTGTTCTTATTATTGAGTGTTGAAATGGAGACGTAAAGAAATATTATATTTGTTTCAGCTTTGTATGACTCTGTAATATGAAATATTAACATTCATGGCATCTTTTGTAATGCCCGTTCAGGGACATGGGAGCTTAAAAAATTAGTACATACTTTCGGCTTGACGAAACACTTAATATTTAGCGGCACAGTTTATTATTTCAAAGCTAATCCCGCGGATTGCAGTACTTCATCCTGATCAGGGAAGCTATTAGTTGGCAGCTACAGTAGTGAAAACTTCCTACTCATCACAAAAGACATAATGGATCGACATTATCCATTGTCTGAATGTGCAACTAATAAAGACTGGATAAAAGTTCGACATGAAGAGTCAATTTATTAAGTGTTAAGTGCCCATCGGCTTTTTTCTCATTCTTCTGATGCTTCATGCAGATTCGAAGAACTCATTGGGAAATATCGGTGCGAGCATTACTTCAAGCGGCGTTGCTTTGCCAACTGTTAGTCCATTAATCTCCGACATATTCACCGGCAAATTGTCTGGAGTTGATATCTCAAATGCATGCAGGAGCCTAGCAAGCACATAATGCACCATTTGAAGGCCAAAGGATATTCCTGGACAAATTCTCCTACCACCTCCAAAGGGCATGAAGTCAAAATTAGGGCCCGTCGCATCAGCCTTTTTATGGCTACTCAAGAACCTCTCGGGGAAAAACTTCATTGGTTCAAGCCATAATTTTGGATTGGTTTGAATTTTCCAAATGTTCGAGATCAACCTCGTGCCAAGTACCCATCGATAATGCAATCTTCAGTTGATACGTGTAGCACAGCAAGCGGGAATGCCAGGTATAATCGAAGGGTCTCCTTCACTATGGCATGTAGATAAGTTAGGTTGGCAATGTCTAATTCTTTGACATGTTGTTTGCCAATTTGAGCATCAAGTTCTTCTTGAGTCTTCTTTAGAACATGAAAGTTGTTTAGCAACAAAGAAACCGCCCAAGTTAGGGTGCCCTTTGACCACAAAAAAAAAAAAAAAAGTTAGGGTGCCCGATGTAGTAACAGTACCACCCGCCATCATCGCCTTCAAAGAAGAAATGCATGTTATTTGTAGGAGTGAAATATGAAGACAACAATGACCAAAATCACAAAACTATCAAGACCCAAAATGCATAGTTATATTTGAAAAAAAAAAAAAAAAAAAACAGAAAAAAAAAAAGAAACTTTAATTATAAAATAGCAAAAAGATAAACTATAAAATATTCTATCATGCTAAATATTAAATATCTAAATTATTATGACTAAAATTTGAAAGAAATCACTTCATATCCGAACTTAATCTCTAAAATAAAGAAAGACAAGGAAATATATAAAGATTATGATATTTAAAAATATACGCCCAGGTGGTTAAACAATCAAATTTCTTTTGGCCCATCGCTTGTAGAGTTTTAGAAGAGACTCGACTTTTGTTTTATAAAATAGAAGTCCAGAAATATTTTTTTTAAGTAAAACGACGACATATAGATCGTACATTCACTAGAAAACTTGCTAACCGGTATAAAAGGTACGTCAGTGCAACGTGTGTTAAACATCATTTTGCAATCTTAGTCACTGTAGTAATACAAGAAGGTACAATCGAAGTCAGATACTCATCTTATAAAAGTACTAAAATAGAGCTTAAATTCAAGCTATGGTATAATTAGTTTGATCCGTCTTTATTCAAAGACTTATATTAATAAGTTTTGGACCAACTAAATATTTATTAATTCTTTCACACCACGTTAATTATTTAATGTGAAACTCTTTTCACTTAACACTTACATGCCAGCCAATCTCCGTCTCCTTGACGATAAATTGCTGGTTGTACTGCTAAATACCCTGTGCTTGCAAATAAGCAAGCATGAATTATGCGCACACACTACGCATTTGAAGTAGAAAGCAGTAAATTCCACGAGTTGGAAAACAAGACTTACCAAGAGTGTCCCTTTGATAACTGTATCAGCATCGAAATCTCCGACTTCCATGCCTTTAAGGGTCGAAAGCATGACGTCTATAAAATCTCGATCACTCCTATTCTCACTCGAACTTTTGCTATTCTTTTTGTGCTCCTCTAACCAACCACTTAAGATTGTGTCCGATTCTTTGGCAATCCTCTTCATGGTCTTCTCATGGCCACCCAAGTCCAACCATCTCAAGAAAGGAAGAGCATCCGCCACCGTAAACGTCCAAATTAATTGCACGAATTTTCTGAAGGCATGCTGGCATCGCTGCTCCTCTTCCTCATCTACCGTGGCATTGCCGCTGTAGTAGCCCTTACCGGCTACAACTGTAAGGACAATGCTCATAGACAACCGTTTAAACCACTGGTTCAAGTCAACTAAGATACGACCTGGGGTATAAACGAGCATATTGTTAAGCTTTCTAAATCGAGAACACATTTCTCTGTTTATCGTAGTAAATATTCAGTTTACTAAAAATGCTTGGCTTGGTTTGTTTCTCTACAGCAGTAGTGCAATTGTTTCATAAAATATTTTTTTCCTCCAATTTGAGCCTATAACTATGCTATAATGGAATACACTACCATGTAAACTGGAAAATAAAGCATCTTAAACTTCCATTATATACATGAAAGTACCTGAATCATTCTTCTTCTCTCTCCAAAGCTTGTGCAACTCTTTAATGGCAATATCTGTGGCCGAGGCCACTATTAGGGTTGAGCAACGATTCAATCCTTCGGGTAGAGAGCATCTCCAAGGTAACGATTTTCCTCATGTCGCGCCAATACGGACCATAAGGAGCCAACCCGAAAGAGGCAGAGTTGTAGCCCATGACCTCAGTGGCTATTAGCTGTGGACGAGATGCGAGGGCATGGTCGTGCTTAGTGCAACATTCTTTGGCTATCTCGGAACTGCTAACCACTACAGCTGGGAACAACCCGAGCCTGACAGTGAAGATTGGTCCATACTTGTCAGCCATGGACCTGAGGGTCTTGTGAGGAAGATGGGATTTTGCTAGTATGGGCAAATGCCCTACAACGGGTCATGCACCTGCAACTTCTGGTGGTGTTTTGAGCTTGCGAGATGACCTTGATTTGTACCTTACATGAATTGATAGGATGAGGATGCATACACAAGAGGGTGAAGTTCAGGTCTTGACGCAGAAATTCCATTTGCAATGGAGTCATCATAAAGTTGTGTGAAATTCTGAAGGAAGAGCTTCCCATTTATACACCTACCCCACTAGGATGTGAGAAAAGAGGTGTTCCAGCCTAACCACGTGAATGATCGGAAGCTGGGAACGCATTATTGGTATCTTCATTGAGCATGGTAGAATACATGATAAAATATTTAAATATTAGATTACGCCTTAATATAATAGGTCGAATTTTTAGAAAAGTTGACAATAATTCTCCAAAATCCCGCATAATATCAAACTAGGAGATCTTGAGTTTGAATCTTTCTATGTCCCTATTTATCTCCTCAATGAAATATTTCAAGCACTTAATCTAACAGATTATTGTTAGATTAAGCTTTTAGAACTGTTAATTTTGAGCCATTGAATGAAGTCAATGGGAAATTCTTTTGGTACGTTCAGTCGACTGAACATTTGAAACGACAACAACTTCTTACTAGAACTAGATGATTGAGTCGGCCAAAAAGACTTGGAAATTGATTTCCATGTTGGAGTGGATGAACAAAAAGCTTCCTAGTTAAATATGTACGGATATGTTTTCCATGGGGTTTGTTTTGGTGCGGTTGTTGATGTAATTAGGCAGAGTTGCCTTCTTGGTGGGATTTGATTTTTCACGTTATTGGTGCAGCCCTTGTTTATCGTGTGGATTTGTCTTGGTGCCATCGTTCATATAATTAGGCAGAGTTGTCTTCTTTGCGGGATTTGAGTTTACGCCCAAATAGTGCAGCACCTTTCATCCCATATAAAATTGATTTGTGGTCTATAGCGCACAAAAGAAGACGACAAATCGTTCGAATATTCGCCGCTTCTTCTCCATGGATTCTACACGATAATTTTTGCAGTCCATCCAATTGAGATCGCTTGTCTTACTGAAGGCGGGAGTATTTGGAAGCCGCAAGGTAATTCTCAGAGTATCGAGCAATTACATGAGGCTAAGTACTGAGGCTTCGGGTGTAATCTAGGGTTGAGAAATACTTGAGTGAACAATTGTAAACATATAGTTCTTCAATTAATTAGTAGATTTGTTGCATCTGACTCTCTTTGTAAAATAAGTACCAACACTCAAATTGAATCACAAAAGAAGTCATGTTTAGTGTAGCATTCTTTAGTTATCTCAAAACTAATAACCACTATATACAAGATCAACCTGAACCTAATGGTGAAGACCGGTCCATACTCGTCAGCCATGGATGCCAAGAATTCGTGAGGAAGATGGGATTTCACTAGCATGGGCAAAATCCCTCCGACGGGCCATGCACCGGCAACTTCGGGTGGATGTTTTGAGCTTGCGGGATGGGGTTGATTTAAACCATATATGGATAGGATAATTCCATACAAGTGGGTGACGTTCAGGTCTTGAAGCAGAGATTCCATTTGCAATAGCTTCATCGAGATGGGTGTTAGTATTTTTGAAGGAAGAGCATATGACATATACACCTTCTCTTCTTGGATTATTAATTACTTCCATAAAGTACAATCAATATAAAGTAATGTTCCAATTGAGCTGAAGAAAGTTACAGAGCCTCGAAGGATTATTGTTTACTTCCCAATTGCTCCGAGAAAAGCACATCCTTCATGTTATAAGAAAATGATTCCCACGTAAGTTGGAGAAATTGGAGTTTTGTTCTTGCAGACACTCGAAGCACGTCCGCAAGAAAGTGGCCGACTGAGTACGGAAAATGGCACAATTTACACGATGAAAGAAAGACACTATGGCTCGCCCGAATTTGAAAAAAAGGAAAAAAATTTGGGAAGATTACAAAAAAAAAAAAGTAAATTTATTACACTCTAATCAATTTAGTCATAAACATTTTTAATTATGCTAATTGTGATTTAAACTTTTTTACATTTTGCTAGTCCAGTCCATCTAATTAATTTTGATAACAAATTACTGATATGAATGTCAACCGTCCTACGAAACACGATTAATACCGATATAGACGTTTTTCGGTATTATTTTTTTAATATTTTGAATTTTTTTTTTACATTTTTCCTTTTCTTTGCTTTTTTTCTTGTTCCTTGGAGTGAAGGCTAGTGACTCTTTTTGGCTTTGGGCAAGGGCATCGTAGCCCTCGTTGACCACTAAATGAGGCTCGTGGCCCTCACTAGCCAAAGCAAGGGCCGCGATGCCCTCACTATGGCTATTGAGGGCTTGGGTGAGGGCACATGAGTCCTCACTCAAAATATAAGAAAAAAGTATGGTTAGATAACATAGCTAGTCTTTCTATTCTAAAATTATTTGGTTGCTATGTCATGCTTAAATGATGATGGTGAACTCGATGAGAGTGTAAGAAAGTGCATATTTCAAGGTTGTGCACAAAATGATTGAGACTATCGCAAAATTAAATTCATCCATTGTCAGTAGAGAATATATATTTGATAGCCTACATAACACTGTGAGGACAAGATAAATTACTTTATCTAGCACTTGGAGGTGCACTTTAGAAGGGGTAGTCTAGATAAGATTGGATGATTTGTCTAGAAATTAGGACTAGGACAATTGTAGAATTACTCCAATGTTTGTATAGTAATGACAGTGCCATTGGCACCAGTGACAGCCACAGTTGCAATTGTCGCCTCTCTCTCTCTCTCTCTCTCATGAATTTGCTGACCACTGCATCTTGCCGGAATTGTTTGATTGAGTCGGCAAAAAGACATGGAAATTGATTTTCATGTTGAAGCCCGTGAGCAAAGCGTTTCCTAGATTAAAATATTGATCTTGGGTTTCATTTGGTGCCACTAGTGGTGGAATTAGGCAAAGTTGTCTTCTTCGTGGATTAATTTTACGCTCACTCGGTGCAACACTTCTCGTCCCAGAGAAAGATTAAATGGAAAATCATTTCCATGTTGGAGTCGGTGAACAAATTGTTTCCCAATTTAACACACACACACACATACATATGGATCTGCGTAGGTCCTTATATTTATTTATTATCATGGGTTTGTTTTGGTGCCGCTGTTGATGAAAATTAGGCAGGGTTGTCTTCTTCGTGGGATTTGATTTTACACCCAATTGGTACAGCTCTTTCCATCCCGGAGAACTAATTAGTGAATAGAGAAGAAAAAAGTACCTAGATTTTTCTTACCAAACAATGAAAAAAATATTTAGGTCTCAGCTAAACACCAGAAAATATCATCATTTTTATAGAGAATGACTTCCCATAAAACATTTTTCCAAAAATGTCATATTTTCCATTGAACAAATGAAGCCTAAACATTTTAATGATTTATCAATTTAGTTTTTTTGGCCTTTGTTTCAAAAATTGCTAATGCAACGGCTTAGTGCTAACCATTTAGGTAGCACTCACATTGATAAGTTTTTTTTTTTTTTTTTTTTTTAATTCTGATTTTTTTTCTTGACTTTTCCTTTTCTTTTCACTTTCCCTTTTTTTCACTCCGCCAACCATTTTCGAGCCTCGGTGATGGCTGGCTTGGGTGAGCGAGTGGATCAGCAATGGTGAGAGTTGCCCTTAACAGATCTGGCAAGGTGGCCCTAGCTTGAGGCTAGCGAACTTAGCCTTCCATCAACAAGGTCTGATGATGGTTGGCTTTGGGAAAAATAAATAAATAAGAGAAGAAAAGGAAAATAAGGGAAAAATCAAAAAAATTGCAAAAATTATCTATGTAAGCATTGGTCATGCCATGTAGGATGGCATATGTCTAGTTGACTAGACCATTGCATTAGTAATTTTTGGTCAAAATTAGCTAAAATAACTAAATTAGCCAATCGTTAAAAAGTTTATAACTAAATTAATAAATCATCAAAAGATTTAGGCTTAAATTGATACAATTGAAAAATTTAGGACTAAATTGACAATTATCAAAATTTTTATAATTAAATTGATACAAATAAATGGTTTTAAACCGAATTGGCCATCGATAAAAGGTTTAAGATTTTTTGGACAATTTTTCCCTTTAATTTTGCAATTACCTTGTGCAATCTGATGGGCAATCAAAAAGTATTGTTTTTGTTCGGGTAAATATGGTATTATTTATATAATCAAGTTTCATACAAAAGAAGATCTCAAAAGAAGACGAAACTTAGACGAACTAGGCCGTACTCAAGGCCCCTCTCAGAATTGTCTTCTTCTTCCAAAAATCTTTCTCCTTAAGATTCACCTCCAAGTTCTCCTTCTCGGATTCCTCCTTCTTAGCTCTTCAGCGGGGTCCTGAAATGATTTCCCCAAACTGGGATGAGACTACATCTCAGTGAGTTCTACCCCACTAAGCCCGATTAGTAGACCATTATACTACAGGCTGCCTAAACACGCACGGGGCAGATGACTTACCTTGGCCTCAGATCCCACCTGCAAGTCAGTACAATTCATAACAGGCACCCAAGCAATCATATCACCGATCGAAGCATCGATCAAATTGACTTAGTCGATTATATGCCAACAAGACCACTGGTCATTTCCATTCAGTCAATCAATTTACAACATCAGACTCGAGGCAATGATCAATCGATCTAGTCGATTACATGTCAGATGGACCATTCTAGGTCAATACTCCCGGGCGCCAAATTCGCCAAAGTGATTTATCCACTAGACAATTGCGTGCGTTCTTTAAGGCGCCATTTTCGCCAGTGACATCCTTAGTCACCTAACCACGCATGCCTATAACCATGTACTCAAAATAGACAATTGTGTGCGTTCTTTAAGGCGCCGTTTTCGCCAATGATATCCCAAATCACCAAACCACACATGCCTATAACAATGTATTTAATAAACAAGTGTATGCGTTCTTTAAGGCGCCGTTTTCGCTAGTGGTGTCCTTAATCACCGAACCATACATGCCTATAACAATATGAGTACTAGACCGATACATGCATTCTTTAAGGCACCGTTTTCGCCAGTGATGTCCCAATCACCGAACCACGTAGGTCCATACACTGTGTCTGATTGGTTCAATTCCAGAGTATTTCCAATTCTCTCATAACTCCATCCACTATACAACTCAATCAAAGCATTATAAATGCTAAACAAACATACTTGGCCATCTACTAATCAATCATTCAATCTCAATCAATTCCAAATCAATTTAGGGTAAATGCCTAAAATGTCACAATTTATTCAATTCCATACAATGTGGAGCTCAAATAAATAAACGAATTGTGCCACGACGATCAGCACGAGATTTTGGTCATTGGCCATCAAAATCTTAATTTCCAAAAAATAAATAAATAATTAATTAATTTCGAAAATTAATTAATAATTATTAAAAATTCAATTTAGCACAAAATAAAGCCCAATTAAACAAATGGACTTCACCACGGTCATCAGCATAATTTTCCGGTTTCGGGCCATCTCAGTTGAATTTTCGGAAAATAAATAATTATTTAATTTAATTCCGAAAATTAATATTTAAATACTAAAAAATCCACTTAGGCCCGAAAAGCCTAATTGGAGCCCACTAAGGGTTGGGAAAAATCCCGAGACACTTTCAATAAATGGTAGACCACGTCTACTTGCTAATTACACATTCAATTTATCTAATTCGCATCACAATTGGCTAATAATTGCTAATTTATTCTAATCTAACAACCTAAACATAATTAATTAAATCTAAACCAACCTTAAGCATAATTAGCCAACTAATCCTGGATTAGTGAGATTACTCACCAAATCGCGCTCAAATCGGATCAATCCGACGATGGCAATGCGAGGAACGATTGTTCCCAAAGCACGGCTCGGGTTCGGGGCCCGGAAAGGGCCCAAAATGAGCCCGAAAGTGCTGGAAACCCACTCGGCCGCTTGCTGGACGGGGTTGGCCGAGATAACTCCGGCGGCTAGGGCGGCGAGGGGAAGCCGGCGGAGGGTGAGGGGGACGTGGGGGAGGTCCGACGGGGCTGGGCGGTGGCCGGAGGTGGCCGAACGGAGGCTGGACAGAGGCGAACAACGGCTAGGTCGCGGCTGGATCGTGCGGAGGGAGGAGCGGCAGCGGCGACGGACACGGGCGGAGCGCATGGCGTGCGCGAGCGTGCGTCGCGGGTGCAGGCGGTCCGACTCCGGCGTGGCGGCGACGGGCGACGACGGAGCTGCAGCTTCTAGTCTTCCTCTGGCTTCTGGTTCGCTCGAATGGAAGGGGGAAGAAAGTGTCGAGGGAGAGAGATGAGAGAGAGGAGGAGAGATAAGCATCGATTGGTCAAAGAGGAAAAAAAGAAAGAGAGAGAGAGGGTAGGCGGTGGGGGGAGGAATCGCACGAAGGGGGAAAAAGGGGAGAGGAGAGAGAGAGAAAAGAAAGAAAAAGAAAGAAAAGAAAAGAGAGGGAGAGAGAGGAAAAAGGAAAAGAAAATACATGATTATTTAATTCAATTTTCCTTTTCTCTTTTCCTTTTCCTTTCTATTTTCTTTTGGGCTTCAATTTTTCTTCCGACAATTTCTTTATTGAAATTTCGGACCCGTCAATAAATTGACGAGCGATGAGAAAGGATCCCAAAAATAAGAATTATGACGCGCTTAAAATTCGATTCCCGAAATCGAGTTCAATTTCGTGGTTAAAAATTGATTAGACGTGATTTTAGCTCAATCCAACAAATTAGGTAGCTTTTAGGGATTTTACAGCTGATACATCCCTTAATGGCTTTACCCAATAGGTTAGTTAACTCGTGAATGATCAGCTCAGAGAAAAAGGGCCATAGGCACGTCGACGAAATGCCCATTTCACTTTATCGAAACGGGGTCGAATTTCAGGATATCACACAGGCCATCTCAATATGAATTTGCTAAAGTACAAAAATCCTAATTATTGATTATTTATGTAGGCATTACGCACGATTGAGAATAAAAAATTAAAATAACATGGTAGCCGAAATTACTACAAGAGAAATTGATATAATTTCAGAAGAAAGTTAGACATTGGTAAAAAAATAAATAAAATTACACAAGCAAAATGATAAAACAAAAATTGGAAACTTCCTAATTGATAAAAAGTGAAATGCCATCCACATTGCACATCAAAATTGTTGAAAAATTATCTTGAATTTGAGCTCAAACAAAAATTAGCTCAAACCATCGACCGTGGTAGGCTCCAAACCTCCAAACGGGAGGTCGGGAGTTCGAAGCCCTTGCAACGCAAGTTACAAGGAGGCTGGCGGATCATTAGGCAATTTAAGCATAGCGTCGGGGTGATGGTTCCCTACTAGCAAGGTCGGGAGTTCGAAGCTCCTGCAATTTGCGCTGCAGGGAGGCTAGCAGATCATTAGGCGATTTAAGTGTAGCGTTGGGGTGATGGTTCCCTACTAGCATTACTAGAGAGTTTACGGAGCATTATCGGTGCAAGATGGTTCCTCCTGTCACAAAAAAAAAAAAATTAGCTCAATGTATTTGATCAATAAAAGGAAGGGGCACAATAAATAAAGATGGACAAATTTTCTGCACGTTGATTTATGTACATGTCTCAATGTCTATTTGTTTTCCTCCTTATTAATGCATACACATACCCATAGAAGATTGTGGCCGCCTAATGTCTCTTCCCCCTTGTGGGCTTCTTTTGTCTTTTGTTAATTTAACGAAGAAAGAAGAAAAGGGAAAGTTAAAGACAATCATTTCCCTTGATGGCATGGAGCATGGACGTCCAGTGGCCTCATTTTTTGACTTTCGTCCCTTGTATTATATGGACGACTAGGAGGGCTAACGGGGGAGCCGCCGAAGTTGCGGTTTGATTTATCTTCTGGCAAATTCCGTTCTTTATAAAAGGCAGAGAAGGAGCAAAGGAAAAGGGCATGCCAAGTCCCTTTGGTGACCGAGAGAGCGCCAAGTCCCTGGTGCTGAGAGAAAGAGAGAGCTATGAGACTGCATAGAGAGGAGTGTGCCAAGAGTTCTTCTCATGAGGGTTTTGCTCGTTATAATTACACTCAATAATTTAGCCAATTAAATACTTATCAGTAGAATTTGTTTAATTCCTTAAGTGAGATTTCATTAAGAATTGTGACGGGTTCAAAACTATGTGAGTTATTGATTATAATTTGGGGCTGAGAAACATTGAGAAAGTATTTGAGTGCTCGAATAATTATAATCTCCATTGTATCATTTAGTTTTTATAGTGAAATTCCATGTTGCTCTCCCCATGAACATAGATTCGATATTCGGACCAAACTATATAAATCTAGTGTCTGATTCCCTTTCCTTCTTTCTAACTAATTTTAGCCGATTCGCTAGACTCTCCATATTCCACATCAAGAATTGATTTATTAAGTGATAAGATGAACTATATAAGTAGACGTTTAAATGGGGGATGTTTTGCAGCCAATCATAATTTCGTACATCATTTGATTTCACTTAAGAAATCAATTGGAATAAGCATTATTCCATTTAGATTTGGCCACCAATTTTTTCGGAGAACACATTCAAGAAAATCTGTTTTTCTGCAAATGTTCGCTAACTAATTACTATCAACATGCTCCTCTCTCCGGGTTAGAATCTGGTTCAAGTGGAAAAGCTGCAATTTCTTGCATCGTCTGTGTATCAAAGCATAATGCTAGTCTTGGAATATCCCAACTGTGCTGTGATGAAGAGATGAAACCATCAACTGTCTCAGGTTCATAGCTGGGTGCTGGTCCCGCAATGATCCCTTTTTTCAACCATCTATCTTGTCTGATTCCAATTGATTTCCCATTACCCACTTGCCACCTCATATGTTCTTTGATGGATTCTCTACCTAGGAGTATACTCTGCCAACCCCATGAAGGTCGTTGTCCCTTGCCGGCATGCCAGAAATCCATGGAATGGTAATATAAGCCCTTAAAAAGAGAAGTCCACAAAGAAGGGGTATGCTGCGAAAGTCTCCACGCCTGTTTGCCCAAGAGGGCTTTGTTAAAGGTAACTAAATCTCTGAAACCCATACCTCCGCTATGTTTGCATTCCTTTAAAACTTCCCAGCTTTTCTAGTGTATCCCAGATTTTGTTTTGCTATTCTGCCACCAAAATTTTGCCATCCTCTGTTCAATAGCTTTACATATAGAAATAGGTAGTTTAAAAATGGACATGGCATATTGGGGAAGGGCTTGCACCACTATCTTCAATAGAATTTCCGTACCCCCTTTGGAAATAAGGTTTTCTTTCCAGCCTGCTAACTTTGCATTGACTCGAGCCAGAACCCATGAGAATGTATCTTTTTTGAAAGCTCCCCAATCAGACAGTATCCCTAAATATTTCCCAGTTTTCTGCACTAAAGGAACTCTCAATTCCAGAGACATATTCTCTTGTAAGCTTAGGGGGCAGTTTTTACTAAGGAAAAGCCCTGACTTATTTCTGTTTATAGCTTGACTAGAGGCTAGACGGCATTGCTGTAGAATATTGGACAGATTTTGACATTCAATCAGCTTGCCATCAAGGAATAAGATGGCATCGTCAACAAAAAGTAGGTGAGATAGAGTGGGACACCATCTGTTTAGTCTAATACCTATAAGATTTCCCATATCTACTGCTTGTGTAATTGGAGTCGAAAGAAGATTAGCCAGCAGGATAAATAGGTAAGGAGAGAGTGGGTCACCTTGCCGTAGGCCCCGAGATGGCTGAAAGTAAGGGAGAGTTTCACCATTGAGCTTGATACTAATGAAAACTGTGGTGACACACTGCATTATCCATTGTATCCATCTAGGATCAAACCCTAGGTGATGAAGATACTCATCCAGAAAATCCCACTCAACCCGATCATATGCCTTGAGCATATCCAACTTTAAGATCCCTTGAAATTTTTTCTTACACTTCCTTATTCTCAGCTGATGTAAGACCTCTTGCACGATGAAAATACTATCTTGAATTTGTCTGCCCGTAATGAAAGCATTCTGTTCTTGGGAAATGAGGTTAGGGAGCCATCGCTTGAGACGGTTAGCCAGAATCTTGGAAATAATTTTATAAAGAAAGTTGCATAGACCGATGGGTCTATATTGATCTAATCGTTCTGGCTGATCAACTTTAGGGATCAGAGTGATAATGGTTTTATTTAAAGTTGGTGGTAGCAGTCCGGTTGAGAAGAAAGCTTTCACGGTAGTGACTAAATCAGCTTCCAATATATCCCAGTGACGATGATAGAATAGACCATTGAAACCATCGGGTCTAGTGGCCTTAGTAGCTCCTAGTTGAAAAGCTATTTGTTTAATTTCTTCCATGGTTACCTCCGCTGTTAAGTCAAAGTTCATTTCAGCAGTAACTGTTTGGGGGCATTGTGATAGAATAGGGCGAAAGTTCCTAGGACCAACTAATGTGTAAAGGTTTTGGAAGAAGTCCATCGTCATGATTTTCAAAAGTGAAGTTTCACGAATCCAGAGGTTATTTACATCTTGTAACATGCTGATATGATTTCTTTGCCGTCTCTAAATTGTAGTGGCATGAAAAAACCGGGTATTTTTATCTCCCCAACGCAGCCAATGAACCCACGATTTCATAGCCCAGTATTGCTCCTCTTGTTGCTAGACTTTATGAATCTCAGCTTTCATTTGATCAATCTGTTGTTTATCAGAATGGCCTGCTGGCTGGTTGATTTGATCTTGAAGTTGCTGTTTCAACAGGTTAATACTAAGCTGGCCGTTGCTGAATTTATGACGGCTCCATCTTTGAAGTGCTGTGGTAGTTAGCAGAAGCTTGCGGGAGATAGAGGCATTACCAAGAGAGAGAGATGTCCAGGCATCAGCTATGACTTGACGACACTCAGAATGATTAGCCCAAAAGGCCTCAAAGGTAAAGGCCTTGCATTGTCTCTTGGTAGGAGGCAGAAGTGATAACAGCAGCGGACTATGGTCAAAGCCTATGGCAGGTAAGGCGAAAATTTCAGCAGCAGGAAATTTTAATCTCCAATCCATATTGCACAGAGCCCTATCAAGCTTTTCCTTTACTAAATCCTCACCTTCCCTATTGTTAACCCAGGTACAGGCACACCCTTTGCTAGCAATCTCCAAGAGTGAGCACTAGTTGACGAAGTCCCGGAATGAGCGCATCCTATAAGAGTGAGTAGACCTTTTACCCACCTTTTCCCAGTGGTTTAGGATCTCGTTGAAATCTCCTATGCATACCCACGGCATTATATTTGATTTGCTGATCGCTTTAATAATTGTCCATAACTGTTGTCTTTGATGGAAAGATGTAGGCGCATGGATACAAGTGAGTCTCATAGAGGTGCCATTGTGACTAACGGTACAAGTCAAGTCGATATAATTGGCTGAGAAGTTCTCGACAGAAACAGAAAGAGGATCATTCCAAAAAACAGCCAAACCTCCAGCAAGGCCTGAGGGGCTTACCAAAAAACGATGCTAGTAATGTAATCTCCTTTGCACTCTATCTAAAACAGAGTCTTGGTTTTTAGATTCCATCAAAAAAATGAGATCGGGTCGATCATGGACGACAAGGTCCTTTAGAGCTTGAACTGTCAGGGGGTTGCCCAGCCCCTAGCAGTTCCAACTAATGATCTTCATTTCTCCTGTGGTGGCTTTTTAGGGCAAGCCACCATCGCCCAGTTGCCAACCCCTTCCACCTCAAGGATAGGGGTATCCAGTAATTGATTATCATCCAGTGGTACTGAGCCAAGAGCAAACGAATCATAAGGTGCATATCTCTTCATCTTCTTTTGCAGACTGCCTTTGGTAAGTTTTCGAGGGTTTCGTAGTTTCTCAGGTTGGAAGATTCAACATCGATAGTACTGATAATAAGAGGTCCAGCTGAAACAGGGGATTTCATCTTGTGCAATGCAGCTTCTTTCTGAAGGGACTCTTTCCGTGAACCTCCCTGAGAACCATTCAAATTGAAATGACATTGCGGATCTGAACTATTCTCCATTACTGGAGCCTGCTGAGCGATATTCTTGGGAATGGCAAGCAGCATTAGAGGGGCCGTTGAAGGAGTCTCAGGTACAATGTCAATGTCAATATCTATATTGATTGAAGTGTCATAGAAAGCTTGCCATAATGGACTAACTTCCTTAACTTCCGCCCGAAGCCATTGACCAAAATAGAGATTGTCACGGCCTTCCAGTTTGGCATCATCATAAGGAATTAGAGGGCAGTATGAAGCATAATGTCCGATAACCCCATAGGAATAACAGAAATGGGATAGACGCTCGTATCTGAAATCTAACCAAAAGAGTTTACCTTCCATTCTTATCAGTTTTCCAGGCTTTAAAGGTTCATGCAGAGGAAGGGCAACCCTAACTCGCCAAGCTCGAGTGGAGATGGCTTCTTAAGCAGCACTATTGACCTCCAAGACCTTACCCACATGCTGCACATCTCTACGCAACAGAGATTCTGTACATCTTTCTAAAGGTAAGCCGAAAATTTGGATCCAATACGCACATGTCGTAAAATCGTAACAATGGAGAGGAGTATTAGGAATCCATGGCTGTAAGATTAGGAGGCGGTTTGTAAAAAGCCAAGGGCTATTATCCAGAATCCTCTGTTTATCAGCTTCAGAGTTAAACTTGAACACAAACGATCCAGCATCCCTCTGAGATATATCGACATGGTCTATACGCCACACGCGTCTCATAGTAGATTGGAAAGCCGGAAAGTTAATTGAAGGGTTTAAATGGAGTTTACCGACTAAAGTTTGTTGGCATTCAGCTAATTAGTCTTCTGGAATAGCATCTTCCCAATCTTCGATTTCCTGACTATCCCATAATCGACCCATTCTTTTGCAAAGAGCTGCGAGTCTTGCATCATTCTCAAGGTCCATACTGTTACACCGGGAAAGGGAAAAAAAATCACAAAGAGGAAACAGTCAAAGAAGTAGCGATGTAGAGGGTCAGCGATGAAGATGGGGAGGGACGAGGCGCGAGCAGAAGAGACGATGGATCGGGTGAATTGGGTCGTCAAGGAAACACATGCAGAACATAAATGAGGGCATGCATGTCGAAGATGGGAGTGTGGAGGAGTCAAAGCAAATTGGGCAACAGAAGGGGGAGGTAGTGAAGAATTTGAACATGGAAAGCGATAGGGAGATGGTCGGAGGAGAACTGAACGATGGAGCGTGTGATTGAAGGAGCCATGGCAATCGAGGAAACAGATGATAGAAGGGTTTGAAAGGAGAAGGAGCTACCAAAAGGTAGAGAGAACTCTACATTTCGAGAGAGAACTGACTGTGTAATAACATCCCTCCCTCACAAGAAGTTATATTGGTTAATGTCAATATCTGTATTGTAATTCGTGAATCGATTGGCTCCATCAAGTTCGATAATGTAAATATAATCTGACTGCGTAATAACATCTTTTAATTTATATTATACGTTTTATTCGAGTACAAATTATAACTTTACACGTGCAATGATTCTTTTAATTTATAGTATATGTATATTTGAGTAGATGTAATATGTCTTTTAATTTATCTTTTATGTGTTTGTTCACCAAAAATTATTTGTTAATGTCTCTATTCCCATTGTAATTACTGGATTGATCGGTCCCTTCAAGTTCGATGATATAAGTATTATTTCCGTGGGTGTGGCAGTGGCTTTTAATTTATCTTGTACGTGTGAACACGCATCATTCTCAATTCATCTTCCTCTCCTTCACCACAAATTACTTACAAGTATTCCTACTTCAATTATAATTATTGAACCTATCAGCCCCATCAAGTTTGATCAAATGCGTATTATTGGAGTACATGCAATAATGTGTTTTGATTTATATTTTATGTGTTTTTTCACGCGCGGTTCAATGTCAAGTCATTGCCCTCTCCTTCACCAAAAATTATTGGTTAATTATCGGTTCATATCCCCTAGTTGCATGTAATTATTGAACCCATCAAGCTTGATAATGTAAGTACTTTAGAGCGTCTTTTAATTTACATTTTATGTGTTTACACATGTTTGTCTGTCAACTACAACTCTAAATAGAAAATAAAATGACTAGGACTCAACAAACAATCAGAAATTTGGCTTTTCACGTTTAAAATTAAAAGATTAGGAAAAACATAAACCAATACCTAGAATACCAGACAAATTGTGAAAATGATGCCTCCACTGAGGACAAAAATGAGAACAACGCAGATGAATCCTTTTAGGCAAATTATGTTAACAACATCTCTTTATATATTTCATAGACTTTCAAGTACTTGTCCATCTTTCAAATCAATCCAAATTAACTATTCTCGGAAGTTAGGGGGTGCATGACAATCACCCGTTTCTGTTCCAAAAATAATTTTTCTATTCCGGACTTATTTCGGAATAGAAATCCGTTTAATAAAATTATTCCAATTTTCTATTTCTGAAATAAAATATTGTTCCAAAAATAGGTTTAGAATAGAAATCGAAGTAAGAATTTTCTACTTCTCTATTTCTCGGAATAGAAATGAGAAATAAAAATTCTTTTTATTGTTCGTCAACCGATCCTTCATTCATCGCCGCTGACCACCGTCCGTTGATTGCTCACTGCCGCCGCCACCGCCCACCGTCGCTGCAACCGCCGCCACCGCTGGTCACCAGTCGCCACCTGCCCGCCACCGGTGGTCGGCCATTGCCAGTCACCACCTGCCACCAGTCACTAGTCGCCAACCGCCACCGCCACCATCCATCATCACCGATTGCTGGTGTCACACCCCGACCCTCCGAGCACGTGCCCATCCCTGCTTAGTTGATATAATAGCGATATCCCATGACACATTGCCGACCCATTCTATTAATATACGCATGCGAAACATATAAATAATTCCCAAACAATAAAACAATGAGATAGGAAAGTAGAGCCATAATTTTTTTTTTTTTTAAAAACCAAAGCCAATCTTTTATAAACACACAGATTTATTTATAATATTAGGTTGCTTATAAAATTATCAACTTAATAAAAAAAGGGATTGTCCTATGACTAGCGAGTCGATAGGTTTGCTGATTCGGTTTCCTTCCCTTCTTAAACTCAAAGGCTTTCAGTCCTTCATCAACACTATCTAAGGACTTGAAAATGGTTATATAATAACCAGTGAGATAACGTTTCAGTGAATTCTACTCCCTAAGACCCGATTAGTAGGAAAATATGTCATGAGAGCTGCCTAAGCACATCATGAGTCAGAAGGCTTACCTTGGCCTCAGTTTCCTTCCCGCAAGTCAGTTCAAATAACAGATGCGACAATCATATCATCCAATCATTTAGATCAAGTCATCGATCAATCGACTCAATCAATTATATGTCAACAAGACCACTCCCAGTCATTTTGATTATTCATTCTCGATTCTGAATCACGGCTCTACAGGCATAATTTTTAATTAGTGGAATCACGGCCCCACTTGGCAATTTTAGACTTAGTGGCATCACGACCCCACCTGGCAATTTTCTCAACTTGGTGGCATCACGGCCCCACCTAGCAATTTTCTTGACTTGGTGGCATCACAGCCCCACCTAGCGATTATTTATCCAACTCACGACCTCACACGGTTATTTTCCCTTCAAATAACGACATTTTCCAATTTTGGGATAAATCCCCATAACCACCAATCACACTCAATTTTCACAAACCGGTACTCAATTAAATAAACAAAGAGCACCACAGTAATTAACATGAAATTCCGGTCGTTAGCTATTCCAGCCTAATTTTCGGAAAATAAATAATAATTGAATAATTACGGAAAATAATAAATAAATGCAATAAATCCAACTTAGGCCCATTATAACCTAATTGGAAGCCAAGATGATTCTAGAAAATTACCGAGACTCGTTCAATAAATAATAGAGCATGTCTACTTGCTAACTACGCTAACCATTTGCCTAAAATGCATAGGTAAATCCCTAATTTAATTACTCTAATCTAATCTATCTACCTAATTGCACTTAATTAAATGTAATCAATCCCTAAGCATCATTAACCAACTAATAAGGGATTAGTGAGCAAAACTCACTTGATTAAAAGCGGAGACCAAATCACCGAGACGACGGCGCGACGGTGACCGAATTCCGAATTTTCAGCGACATCATTGGGCATGTGGGCCGGGCCTAAAACGGGCCTAACAAATCTCAGCCCAAATCTGAGATTTGTTTTCAACTTGGGCTGGGCTTCAATTGACTTGCTGGAATTAGGCCTCAAAAACTGGGCTGCTGGTTCAAACAATAAAAGAACTGTTGGGCCCGAATTGCTGCTAAAGATGGGCCTTGCTGAACTGGGCTGAAGACTTAGTTAATGGGCTGTTCTCTTGGGCTGCTACACTTTAAAATTTCGCTGGGCTGAAGACACGGCCCAAGATGCTAGAGTTTGCTGGGCTGACTTCAACTCCACAAGATGGGCTACAATGGAACAACGAGCTCGCTGGCTGATCGTGGGCTTCAACGACGTGGGCTGCTTCGTGGATGGAATCACGCACGAAGGAGCAGCGAAGATGAAGCTGCACGCGGACATTGGGCCAGGTGGCGTGGAGCTGCAGCAGGGTCGCTGTTTGGTGGTTGACTGGGATCTCGGTGGAAAAGAAACGAATGAAAGTGGAGCAGGGCTGGACTCGAGATGGGTTCTTCGGCGGCAGCTTGCAGACGATCGGTGGATTCTGCTGGCGGTCGAAGATGGGGCAAGGCGATGGAGTTGCTTCGGCAACTTGTCTTCGTGCAGCTGGATGAAGAAGGCGGTGCAAGGTCAACAAACCAAACGAGGAGGTGGCGTGGTTGACTGGCATCAGCTGCTTCGCTGGAATTAAAAAAAATCGTGGGCCAGCCGAATGAAATGAAGACTTGGCAGCTTGTAGGCGTGAAGATGGGGTCAAAAAACCGCCTTTGCTGGATGCTGGTGTTGACTCCTTGAGTGGGGTTGTTCGGTGCGAGAGATGGGCAGGTGTTGGTGGTTTTTGCAGAGGGAAAGGAAAGATAAGCGAAGGAAAAATGAAAGTGAAACCAGGTTGAAGGAGCTGCACGTTCATTTGACTAAAGAGAGAGAAAGAGGCAGTGAGGAAGGAAGATAGCGATGGGCCAGCTGTTTGCTTGATTAAGAGATTGGATCAACGGACAAAGTCCAAAATTTTATCCCTTCCATTAAACACTTTGTCCCCTAATTCTTTCTTGAAGAGAATTTCCACAAATTGTCCAATTTGAGGCTAAAATGCAACCCACCAACCATAACTCCGAATTTCTTGAGTTTTAGCTTCAATTTCTTCATAAAATTTTCCAAATCAACATCCAATTTTGATGTATAGAAAGCCCGCATAATTCCTACAAGTCCCCTTCGCCATATAGCTCGGTTTGCAAGTTGAAAATCTCTTCAATTCGACCAATCCGAATTTCCATTAATTTTCTGTAATGTCCGAATCGATTTTTCGTAAAAATCTTAGAATCTCTGAAAATTCTTCGGAGGATGAGTCGATATTTCTAAAATAGATCGTGACACCATAGAACTTTCAATTTTTGAAATCAGGTTCAAATTCGCATCACCTAGTCTACTTGGTAGTTTTTAGGAATTTTTTGTGCAAATGACTTGTGACCGATTTATCTCGAGTCACATTGTACATCTTCGACACATTGGTACTCTCAGTTGTCGTGAAAGTCTCAAGATTTCAATTACGGGCACCGGGTATCAAAACGATAGAAAAATTGGTCTAGTACTTATCAACAAGTATTTTGCAATCAGGTAGAATCACCCACACTCTGATCACATATCTCAGTCGAATCAATCTCTCTGGTCTTTGATCGATTTCTGACAATGCCGTAATGACCCTTCCAAATCAACACAATTGAGTAGTTGATTCCTAGTCAAATTCTCAAGTCTATTGCATTTAGATTCCTTAATTGCTTCCTCAGATAGTCCAATTATCTTGTGAGTGATCAGTTTAGAGAATATCATTATAGGCGCATCAATGAAAGGCCCGATTTATTTAATTGAAATCGAAATCTGAAAATTCAAGCTGTCACAGCAGGTCCATAGCCATCTGCTGGTTTGCCGCCGTCCGAAAGGAAGAAATTTTATATCGTTATCAAACGAATTTCTATTTTTATAGTAGAAATTTTATGTCATTATCAAAAGGTTATTTTTGCTTAAAAAATCTTCTAGAAATAGAAATAGAAAAATCTGTTTCTCTTTCAGAAATCAATTTCTTACCATAATAGTTATCATTCACCCCTAGGTCATTTCTAAATCATCTTATTTCTTTACTTGCGAACGTTGCTTATACGATTACTATGATTATATCAAAGATAAAACAATGACCTAGACCATGCGAGATCTATCCAGTCAAAAGAAGTAAGTAACATAGACAAATTGTGAAAACAACGCCTCCACTGAGGACAAAAATGAGAACAACGTCGATTAATCCTTTTAGGCAAATTATGTTAACAACATCTCTTTTATATATTTCATAGACTTTCGAGTACTTGTCCATCTTTCAAATCAATCAAGATTAACTATTCTTGGAAGTTAGGTCATTTCTAAATCAACTTGTTTCTTTACTTGCGAACGTTGCTTATAGCCTTATACGATTACTATGATCATATCAAAGATAAAACAATGACCTAGACCGTGCGAGATCTGTCCAGTGAAGTAA
This sequence comes from Eucalyptus victrix, assembly GCA_016097545.1. Lineage (NCBI taxonomy): Eukaryota > Viridiplantae > Streptophyta > Magnoliopsida > Myrtales > Myrtaceae > Eucalyptus > Eucalyptus victrix. Next base: position 14,558,832 of record CM027840.1, on the reverse strand, counting down.
GTAACACAAACAAATTCTGAAAACGACGCCTCCACTAAGGACAAAAATGACAACAACGCAGATGAATCCTTTTAGGCAAATTATGTTAACAACATCTCTTTTATGTATTTCATAGACTTTCGAGTACTTGTCCATCTTTCAAGTCAATCCAGATTAACTATTATTGGAAGTTAGTTCTAAATCAACTTCTTTCTTTACTTGCGAACGTTGCTTATGCGATTACTATGATCACATCAAAGATAAAACAATGACCTAGACCATGCGAAATCTGTCCAATCAAAAGAAGTAAGTAACACGGACTGAAGAAAGTTAATGATGGTTAGATCTATCTAAATTGAAAGAAGATCGAAATCCTTTGCTTTATAGTGAGCACTGTAACTTCTACGAGGAAATAGGAAAATTATCCAAAAGGTCCTAAATTTAATGTACTTTTGCAAGTTCAATTATAAACCTTTCAATTTTACTAATTTGTCAAATGAGTCATTCGGTCAATTCTAACCGAAATTCACTAACGAGAACATTAGTCATCCTACATAGCACAACCGGTGCTAATGTGGGTAAACTTTTAATAATATTTTTATTGGGGTCAACAAGGCTGGCCTCGCACAAATTAGAGCAAAGCTACCTTGCCCACAACCCTTGCCCAAAAGGTCATTGTGGCCGCGGGCAAGGGCTGCGAAATCTTCACTCGCGGCTGGCGAGGTTCTAGCGGCCCTTACTAGCAACCAAAGAGGGCTTGGTGACCCTTGCCTAGTGGCTGATGAGGGTCCAGCAACCCTGGCTGATCTTAGTTGAAAAAAAAAAAAAAAGGAAAAGAAGGAAAAAAATTTAAAAAATAGAATTGAATTAGGAAAAGTATAATAGGTTTAAAACTTTTTAGACAATTTTCTCAATGAGAAAATTGGTTTTTCACGTCAGAGATCAAAAAAGCACGAAAAGCATAAATTGGTAGCCTAGAATAGCAAGTGAGAAACGGAGAAAATTGTTGACTTCAACAGACACTTTTCCACTGAGGACGAAAATTAAAATAACGCAGATGATCCCTTTTAGGCAAATTTTGGGACGAACATTTATAAGTGTAACGAAATAATTTTCTATGGGTTCTCCAGATCTAGCTAATATCTTATCATCGTGACTTTGATCCAGTATGTCTCTTTTGAATAAATAGGAATTATGCACGCAAAAAAAGTATAGTCTGTCTGGATTATTATATACTTAAATCCTTAATTAAAATGTTTGGGTTCATGCATTTTAACTTTTAAAAGCTAGAAATACTAAAAATTTCGCAAAATGCAAAACATGTAAATTCATACATTATTTTTCGTAATTTTTTAAACTTAAATAGTACTTTAAATTTTGCCCAATGTTTTCTTTAGCTTTAACTGAAACATACAAGCCCTAAATGTGGAGCAAGTGATATAGCAAAAATTTTGTATTCTTGCATTTGCTCCGTACAAACAAAATAGAGTACTCGACCTTGTTTGCCTATACGCTATCAGCTAATTCTAATTTCTACTCGTGAGTTTTCCTTGCACGTTCGTTACTAAAAGATATCATTAAAGTTTGAGAAAATTATGATCACTTAAGATTTCGAGTATCAACATTTGATACTTGGGAGGTCACAAATCGTTCGGATAAAACAAGAGTCATATCATAAATTCTGCAAAATATATAAAGTGTCCAGAATAAAGAATAGAAATCAATCTAGAGAGGTCGATGTACAGCAAAGTCATTCAAAAAGAACATCCTGAGTTGGCGTTCTACTCTAAGTTTTTTGAAATTAATGCCACATATGAACTGGGATATGTGATATTAAAAATTAACACATCGGAATGGCTTGGCAAAACACTTTATATCTAGCGGCACAGTTTATTATTTCCCAGCAAATTCCTATACATCCAACACTCCATTCTGATCAGCGCAGCTAAATTAGCAACACATTTAGAGCACTAACATAGTTTCTATTTATTCACAAAAGACATACTGAATAGGAGTCATCGATCGTTTGAATGCAGAAACTAATAACGACCCGATAAAAGCAACACATGGACAGCCTATTTATACAGTGGTAACTTGGCCGTCGACTTATTTCTCATTCTTCTGGCGTTTCATGTAAATTCATAGACTTCTTTAGGCAATCTTGGTGAAAGCATTACTTCGAGCGGCGTCTCCTTGCCAACCGTAATTCCAAAACTCTCTGACATATCCACCGACGAATTGCCAGGAGTTGATACTTCGAATGCATGCAGCAACTTAGCAAGCACCAAATGCACCGATTGAAGGCCAAAGGACATCCCAGGACAAATTCTTCTACCACCTCCAAATGGCATGTACTCAAAATTAGGGTCCTTCACATCCAAATCCTCATGACTATTCAAGAACCTCTCAGGCCTAAACTTCATTGGTTCAGGCCACGCTCTTGAATCAGTTTGAATTTTCCACAAGTTCACGATCAACCTCGTGTCTTTGGGGACATAATACCGGTTGATGATGCAATCTTGAGTTGATACGTGTGGCACGGCAAGCGGAACTGGTGGATGTAATCGGAGGGTCTCCTTTACTATGCCATATAGATAAGTCAAGTTGGTAAAGTCTAATTCGTTCACATGTCTTTGTTTACCAATTTGAGTGTATAGTTCTTCTTGAGCCTTCTTTAGAACATGACGGTTGTTTAGCAACAAAGAGATTGCCCATGTTAGGGTGATCGTTGTACTATCAGTAGCGCCCGACAGAACAGCCTTCAAGAAGAAATACATATGATCTGTAAGAGTGAGATATGAAGACTAAATAGACCAAATCACAGAACTGTCAAAACAAAAGTGCACATTAACTTTTTCATCGTCCATTTCGTGGCGTAGCCACAACCAATGATAAATTATATATAGATCAATCAGCATCACGCACGACGGGACAACACTCCCAAAGGCGCAACTTTAGAGAACGTTCTCTCATAATTATGTCATTAATTAAAAGGAGATGCAATAATACAAGGAAATACACTATGTTAGCATTTGATGAACCATTGAATCGAGGAAATTATCTGTTTTGATGGAGCAAATTTACTCTACTAATTTCTTGTGAAATGTCCATGCCGTCTATTTAATTTATATATTTTGTTTGCTTAAGTGATATAGTAATCCTAAGTAACTAATAGGTTCACTTAATTTAATAAGCAACACTTCTTCTCTTGAGTCTCATGATATATACGTCATGGACAGAAGACTTTTCCTAAGAGTGGTGCATACAGATTGAAGTTCAGCATATTCAATGACCATTCGCTAGTACGGGCGGGTTGACGAACATTGATTAGGTAAAGAGGGAGACTTTTTGCAAGCATGAATTATGTGCGGGCGCACAGCATTTGAAGTAGAAAGCTGTAATTCCAAAAGTGGGAAAACTAGGCGTACCAAGCATGTAGCTTTGACAATTGTATCAGCGTCGAAACCTCCGATGTTCATGCCATTAAGGTTCGATAGCATGACGTCCATAAAATCTAGATCACCCCTCTTCTCACTCAAATTTTTGTTAATCCTTTTGTGCTCCTCTAGCCAACCGCTTATGATTGTGTCCAACTCTTTGGCGGTCCTCTTCATGGACTTCTCTTGGCCACCCAAGTCCAACCATCTCAAGAATGGAAGAGCATCTGCCACGGTGAACATCCCCAGGAATTGGAAGAATTCCCTCAGGGCATGGTGGCACCGCCTCTCCTCTTCCTCATCAGCCGCGGCAACGCCACTGTAATAGCCCTTACCAGCTACAACTTTAAGGAGAATGTTCATAGTCAACCTTGCAAACCACTGCTTCAAGTCAACTAAGATATGGCCTGTGGTAGAGACGGGCATAGTATTAAGACTTTTTAAATCAAAAGCACATTTCATATATTTTCTGTAGCACATAGTCACTGCACTGAAAATGCTTGGCTTGACTTGTTTCTCTATGCCAGTAGTTTCATAATATACTTTATCCTCTAATTTGAGCTGATCACTATGCTATAATGGATTACACGATCATATAAAACGGATAATAAAGCATTTTAAGCTTACGCTATATACATGAAAGTACCTGATTCATTCTTCTTCTCAGTCCAAAGCTTGTGCAAATCTTTAATGGCAATATCCGTCGCCGACGCCACCACAGGTTTGAGCAATGACTCAATCCTTCGGTTAGAGAGCAACTCCAAGGTGGTGATTTTCCTCACTTCACGCCAATACGGACCGTAAGGAGCCAACACAAAAAAGGCATAGTTGTAGCCCAAAACTTCAGTGGCTAATAGCTTTGGACGAGATGCAAGGGCAAGGTCATGTTTTGTGTAACATTCTTTGGCTATCTCGGAACTACTAACCACTATGGCTGGGAACAACCCAAGCCTGATGGTGAAGACCGGTCCATACTTGTCGGCCATGGACGCCAGTGTCTTGTGAGGAAGATGGGCTTTTGCTAGTATGGGCAAATGCCCTATGATGGGCCATGCACCTGCAACTTCTGGTGGTGTTTTGAGCTTGCGAGATGAGCTTGATTTGAACCGTGCATATGTTGATAGAAAGACGAGGATTAGGATCACTCCATACAAGTGGGTGAAGTTCAGGCTTTGAAGCAGAGACTCCATTTGCAATAGGTTCATCGAGTTTTGTGTTAGTGTTTTTGAAGGAAGAGCATGTGACTTATACATCTCCCCTCCTACGATTTTCGATTATCAAGTACAATTAAATACAAATTATTTTCCAGTTGTTTTATATGACAATGAATGCACAACCGCACTTAATATTTCATCCAAGTATCTATACTTACATCTTTATTTAAATAATCAATGACTTATAGTGATTGCGAAGTCTTATGCAGCCATTATACAATGTGCCTGACTGGGTAGGGTAAATTTTTCATAGGTTTCCCAATGAAAGAAAGCCACTATGACTTGACACTATTAAATATTACTTGAATCTCACCACTGTTTTCTTTGCCTTATCAGGTTCAATGAATGTAGATCGTATTTCTTGATTCTGCAAGGGGTTCAGCATCATGGGAATTTGCCGGCACCACACCTGATGTGAGATCGTTCAACAGAAGAAGTTTCCGCGAAAGCAAAAAAGAGTTAAGCGACTTTTACTTATATGGAAAACCTAAAGCGTTGATGTGGAACACGACTATGTATATTTACCAAGCTTAGGGGCTGGAATCTTTCATATATGTATCATATGTAGGTAACAGACAAGACAAAGCGCAAATGGTTAGCTTCTCTAAATATTTCCTTTAAAAAAAAAACATTAAAGTAAAGTAAAGGAGAACAATAAAATAACTAAGTCTGACTTGTGAATGCACTTGATCGATGCAGCCAAAGTTAAGAGTAGGTGAGGAGAATATAGGTGTTCACGGCTTGACAAAACAATGTAAATATGCACATGCTCTCTGATACCATTCTTAAATAAAAGATGGCTACTTGTAATATCAAAATCAATAAACGTGGACAAAACAAAGTTGTATCTAGTACTCATTTAAAATTCTATTTCTATCATTCTTTTCTGAGGACGCAACGAGATGAATAAGCATAAAACCTGAACAATTTCTCGGCTGCTGTAAAAGATTCTTCAAAAGTCTAGGTCAACAAGAGAAATATAAACGTAGTAAAGAGACAGATACATTAAATTAGCAATTTTTGCAATTTCGTAAACCCAAGTGAGAGCCGCCTAGAATCATCGCGGAACTTACTTGCTAAGAGGGAAAAACGAAAGAAGACAATTTTGATAAGTTATCCTTCGATTTGCTAGACTGAACACTAAAATATGGAAACATTGCAAGTTCACTCAACTTGAAAAAGACTTAGATAGACCTAGCGTAATCGTAGATCTAAAGATATCAAAATTCACAATGAAATGTGTACGTTTTGTAAGAAAAATCGCTATAACATTGTAATTTGGTTAAGTTAAAAATGGTAAGTTTACCATTAGTTACTTAATTTACTAACTATACGTGTACAAAAGTAGATGATAAAAAAACAGTAACTTTAATAGAGAAAAAATGGCAAACTCTCGAGCTAAATATACTCAAATGCGTACAAAGGGAAACTTAATTAATACAAGACCGATTTTTTTAATATAATTTTATTATATATTATAGTATAACACTTTGAGAAACAATGTAAATAAGGACATTTCTGTTAGGATGCACCTACGAGTAAAATGTATTAGAGAAATCCCACATTGGTGAATCAGTATGGTGTGGCGTAGTAAATATATCTTAGTTAGCCTATAACTCATTAGCTTAAGTTTTTTAGTAAATGTGGATCTAATTGGATATGTTAATGGGCTCAGACTTAAGCTCTCTCTTGGCAATCTCCTCAGATGAAAGTATCAAATTTTTGCTGGGCAATCCTAATAAATGATATGAAAGCCAATAATTGCGCCTTCCAGGCAAGTGGACATTGTGGTATAGTAGCGCAAGCCCATGAGGATGAAGTTGGGCCAAAAAGATACCTAATTTAGGTGGGGTAGACCTAACACTAAGCCCACATGTGAGAAGGAGATTGTTAAGATGCATGTGTGAGTGAGTTGTATTAGAGAAATTTCACATTGGAGAATTGATACAATATTAAGTATTTAATATATTCTAGTTGGTCTATAACTTATGAGCTTAAACTTTTAAGTAAATATGAGTCCAACTAGATACATTAACAGGCTCGGAGTTATACTCCCTCTTACAATCTCCCGAGGTGGATATATTGGACTTTTACTGTGTGCTCCCAACAATTTTTTATGGATGTATGTCCTTCACATCTGAGCTCTCTTTAAATACAACAATGGAAAAGTTACATTCTAAATTCTAGCAAAATAAGGACCCTTTTATTGTGTCCCACAGATTATGAAAGCATGTCACCAATGAATTTTTCATTTGATCCACGAATGAGTAATGTAAAGTGGCATTTGCACGTCTCATACTAAGGGTTCATTTGGTTCAGCATTTGCAAAACTCTTTGGGGCCACATAACCCCTTCGACAAATATAAATATTGTTTAACAAAATCTTTGGTTTTTCATTGGAGAGATGCATTTGCATCTCCAAAGCTCTTTAAATGTTTTAGCCCAAGCTAGGTTTAGAGATATTTTGGAATCTTACATTTCCGAAATGCAAATAAATTTTTTTCTTCCAACTTTGCCCTCACTCAACTTCATAATTCTTAAAAATATCTTTGAAAATCCTAACTTAGTCTCAATCACTGATGAACAACCAGCATGCCGTGCCGCTGACATACCATTGATGAATGGTCTAAGGTTGGGTGACCTTAGGCAAGGCTCACTAATGGCTAATTTGGCTCATAGGTGATAGTTGAGTTCCATCGGTAAATAATTTGAGGTTTTTATAGTGAAAAAATTAACAAAAATTATTTACAAAGTATAATTTTACCAAATGACATTTATATTAAATTTTATTTTTAATGTATTTTTAAAATACGCTTTACCAAATAATACTTACATGTCAAAAAATCTAAAAGATCATTACAGAAACCGAACCAAACGCATTCATTTTCGAGAGCCCCCCTTGTCCCATCCACTCCATCTCCTTCACCGTTCTCTCTGCCTTGGCTGTTTGGTGGGCCCACGTTGTAGCTGCGGGTCCCACCATGAGTTCCAGCTCAAACGGGGCGAAATACTTATTTGTGTAAAAACGCGTTTTTATGAAATTAGATGGCGAATCGCCCCTTTTATGCAATCAAACTTGCGCCTCGTCTGCCTCCCCCCCACTACGCCTCCATCCGTGTCCTGTTGCTTCATGAGCTCCTCCAATATCTTCCTCACTTGGTTGCTGCTTCCGCTACTGCTGTTTGCTCGTGCCAGTGTTGCCCTTAGCCTTCTTCTTTTTCTTTCCCTTCTCGCCCTCGCTGTCCTCATCATCGCTGTCCTCGTCAGAAGACAGCTGGGAAGAAGATGCTTTCTTGCTCTTCGAGGTGCTTCCTCCACCGCCGCCTCCTCCTTCTTCGGGCTACAGCATTCTTTGCATCTCGGCCGCGAAAATCGCTTGCATCTCATTGTATAATGGAATCGGGACCTCTTTGCATGAATTGCCTCCATAGGCTTGTCTCCGTTTTCATGGGCTTACGTGAGTTTAATGGGTTTGGGCTTGATTGGTTTATGTGAGTTTGGACAGAAGTGGATTTGGACCAGTTTTCGGTTTAGTTCGATCTTGGCTGAGTAGCCTTCCTTCGGCTTTGGTTTTAAATGGGCCGAGTATAGATGGCTCGAATTGTCTCCATGGCTCAGGCCAGCAAAACCACATCTGAAATTATTCAGATTGGGCTTAAGGGCCCAGCCCGGCCCCCATTTTCGGAATTAAAAATATTTTTTAAAAAAAGTTGAATTTTTTATTCAAATATTAAAAAAAATTAGAAACTATTATAGAAATAGGCCTTGTTTAGGTTATTAGCTTTTTTTTTTAATTGTTATTTAATTTAGCTTAATGCTAGTTGCATGACCCACATTTAGTTAGGGGTTTTAGTGAGTCATCTTCTTATATGAATTTAGTTTTAGTAGATTAATCTTTTAGGTAAGGAATTAAACTTGATATGAATTTAGCTTTATGGGGCTTAAAACGTAGCCACGTTTGCTCTTTCCCCAACAAATCGGGTTTTTATTTCCACACTTTTACTTTGAGCCATTAAATGCTTAGGTGTTTAGCTCTCACTTTCGACACATTAGTTGTTCTTTCCTTTATAGTACAATTAGGATAAGCCTTAGGACCATAATAAACTTCTCAAAAGTCATTGCATGACACTTAGCAATATCGAATGACATTTACAACTCATAACTTTTAAGTCCCATATTATTTGGATTGCAAACATAGTTATGTTGGCTAGGCATCTTTGCCAAAACTTCACTATGGCTTTCCCCTGCCATATCACGGTCCGGAGAAAACCACAACAAGCCCATATTTGCCGCTATCTTGAGCATTGTCTTGGCCACGCTCGTCGTCTTTTCCCTTCTCTAATACTAGTGGAGGGGCAGCATCTGCGATTGAGCTCCGACGGCACCACCGGCACAGGTGCCAGCTAAGGAGGTAGGGGTGTAAGCGTCCCATCACGAACCGTACGAGGGAGATTAACATTGTTATTCAATCTACTCTCAAATAGTCATTTACATAAGGCATTCTTTGCTAATTTTTTTAATTATAAAAAATCCCAAATCATGCTCCATCTGTGCTAGGCCGTGTCATGCACAAAGGACTGCCCAGGAACAGCCCACGATCCACCCATGATCAATCCATGAGCGGTATGAGCAAAGGCCCATGCGCAGCCTAGGGATGACTCGTGGGCAATGTTTAACCAACCCAGGAGTAGCTTGTGACCGTTCAACTACTCTCGTGTTAGACGGACCTGCAAGCCCGAATCTTGCTTCTGACACACGCCCATGGTCTTCCCAAGGACCTGTCGTGTGCAGCCATCGAGTAGCCTGCTATATACCCTTGTAATGATGATACGGATTCAAAATGTATCGTTGGATTGGAAGAACGATCAACGGCTGAGATGCGACTTGCATTTGTATAAATAGAGATCCCTCTCTCTCTCATTGTAATAAGTTCGTTCACAAGTAAATATACACTCTCTTTACCCAACCGACTCTTGTGTTCAAGCGTGTGTGCATAAGGCTGACTTGAGATCGATAATCCTAAAGCCGTTCTGATAGAACTCAGCCGTCATCAGTGAGCCAAATCAGCCATCAGCCAACCTTGCTTAAGGTCACCCAAGCTATTGATGGCACATTGGCTACTCGCTAGTTGCTCGTCGGTGGCTAAAGCAAAGTGAAGATTTTCAAAGATATTTCCGGAATTATGAAATTGAGTGAAGGCAAAGTTGGAAGAATATATATATTTGCATTTCGAAAATGTAGCATTCCAAAAACATCTCTAAACCTACCTTACACTATAGATCTTTAAAGAGCTTTTAAGATATAATTACATCCCGCTAAAGTAACCCAAAAAATTTGCCAAAAGACATTTGCATTTGCCTAATGGATTTTGAAGACTCCAAAGGATTTTGCAAATGCTGAACCAAACACATCATAAATGACGTTGTAATATAACTCCAGATTTTGCTCAAAAAAATACCACGAACGAATGAACAAAGACACTTGCATCATGGACTTTAGCTTACCGGAGTTTTTACACCCCAGAGGAGAATGAAAACAAATGCAATGCAGTGCAGTGCAGGAAATTAGAACTCAATCTGAGTCGAACGTGATGTGGACATGCGAGATGACACGAGAACATGGGCGCAATTACAAGGAAACGACGGGGCAGCCATTTGGGGCACGCCAAAATGCGGGACTAGGGGCTGAGTAATCGCTGTCCTTCAAACACGGAATCAACCCATATCCACTTCGAATCACCCCGATAAGTCTGCGGGCCGTAAGGGCCATTGAAAGCCGACCTAAGACACATTGAAGGACCCTAGAGACCGAGCTGAAGCTACGGAGCTGCTGCCTAAACACGATTTGCATGCTGGACGGTGAACCATTTTGAGCATTCTCGGGCTCGCGATGGCCTTGAATCAAATGTCAATCATTCCGAAGCTTCGACGAGCCATAGGGATTGGCCTGGGAAGTGTCAAACGAACTAGGTAGGATTGCACGTCTATTGTGTAGAAAATTATTCTTATGAACAATTAATCAATTAAGAATAAATAGATCCATATATGATTGTAAAACACCGAGATCAATAAATACAGCGGAATTAAAGCGTACCTGTTTGAGCCATCGCTTTACTTGAAGAAAACTAAATCACTCTGATAATCAAGGATCTATCGGAATACCAGATCTTCCTCTCTATGACCTATTTTGATATAGCAGCTTTCAATGGGATTAAAACAACTGATAGTATAACCTATCCTTTTATAGGCTAGAGAGGGGACCTAGCAAACCCTAATCAATAGCGTGTCAACTAGGCCCTTCCCATTACGGGTTTCAGTCAAACACAATTGTCTACACTTTGCTGCTCAACCAGGCCCGTTATCAATAGATGCCAATACCCAATTCAATTATATCACTTTAGGGTTCAACAAATATTGGAATATCTATTTACCCGATTATTTAAAATAGAAAATCAATTAATTAATGTAAGCCCATATTATAGGAAATTTCCAACATATTGTTGATATGGATACTCGTGATAATAATTCACAGTAGTCATATGAGGTGGACAACCAACAAATCTAACTCTTGCGTAGAACATTATTAGATAGTGACGTTATTTAGTTCAGACTTGGGAGAACAAGGGTGCAACTTGAGAATTAGGTAGTGAACGATCAGGCACGACAGAAAGGCTAATCATACCGTCAGACCAAAGAACGAACTTGCCACAAAAAACGATTTGATAACAGGGAATAGGAGTTCAGACTTGTAGGAAAAACGTGCATATTCAGTCATGGCAATTGGTTTTATGCTTGGAGGACACGATATCGGACCACAACGGAGGTACAACATGATCAAGGTGCATGCAAACGGTAGGTTCTTATCTAGCAAACTCGGGGGACCCCTTATGAACGATAAAAGGAGACGCGCTCCTCTCCTTTTCTAGCCGGGAGTGAGTGTGTCTTGTTTTGAATATTTTTCAAGAATGGTGAGAGTGATATTCGGCATTGGTCATGAACCTTTCATTTATGCTCATTTAGTTAGAAACATTTTTACAATTTGCTAATTGAGTAATTACGATCAATTTTGGCCAAAAAATTGGAACATGACTGCCAATTATCTTACATGGCATAGCCGACACTAACATAAACAATTTTTGTCATTTAAAAATGTTTATATTATTTTTCTTTTTATCTTAAATTTTGACTAGCTAAGGTCGCAATTCGCATCCAAGCCCTCGCCAGCCACATCTCACCCAAATTAGGCGAGGGCTTGGTAGCCCTCACCTAGTGGTCAACGAGGATTGCCTAAAATTAAAAAAAGAAAACAAAAAGGAGAATAAGAAATAAAACATAAGATTGTTAAAATATTATTAAAAATGTCTAAAAATGTCTGAGATAGTCAACTAAATTGACATATTAGCCATGTCCCTTAGGATTTTTACATTCTGCTATAATCAGTTGTAGTAATGGATAGCATATTATTAGTTAGATGAATTTAATTGGCAAAATATAAAAATATTTAGGACTAAATTAGCCGTGTCCCTTAGGATTTTACATTCTGTTATAACCAGTTGTAGTAATGGATATTTGTGGCATATTATTATCCTCGTTCAAGGATACGTGCGCTTGAAAAATTAGTCCAAACAAAAGGCTTGAAATAACACTTAACATTAATAAATCTCTCTCATCATATTGATCCAGTTATTCACGAAAAAATAACTGGATCAAAACCATTGATCATCTGAATGTGCAACTAATAATGACCGGATAAAAGCTAGACAAGGAGACCTTATTTATTTAGTGGTAACTTGTCCATCGATTTGCTTCTCATTCTTCGGATGCTTCATGTAAATTTATAGACCTCATTAGCCAATCTCGGTGCAAGCATTACTTCGATCGGCATTGCCTTGGCAATTGTTATTCCCGTACCCTCTGACATATCCACCAGTCAATTGTCGGGAGTTGATACCTCGAATGCATGCAGAAACCTAGCGAGCATAGAATGTACTAATTGAAGGCCAAAGGACATTCCGGGACAAATTCTTCTACCACCTCCAAATGGCAAGTACTCAAAATTAGGGTCCTTCACGTCAATTTTCTTATGACTATTCAAGAACCTCTCGAACCTGAACTCCATGGGTTCCGGCCATGCTCTTGGATCAGTTTGGATTTTCCATAAGTTGAAGATCACCCTGGTGCCTTTGGGCACATGGTACCCGTTGATGATGCAATTGTCAATCGATACGTGTGGTATGGCCAATGGGACTAGCGGGTAGAGTCGGAGGGTCTCCTTCACTATGGCATGTGGATAAGTTAGGTTGGAAATGTCCGACTCTTTCACATGTCTTTCTTTACCAATTTGAGCATCTAGTGCTTCTTGAGTCTTCTTTAGAGAATGAGGGTTGTTTAACAACAAAGGCATTGCCCATGCTATGGTGGTTATTGTAGTATCAGTGGCACCCGCTGCAAGAGCCTTCAAAGAAGACATACATATTAGTTCTAGGAGTGATATATGGACAAAATAGGGCAAACAGCAACACTGTCCAAACAAAAGTTCTTGTCAACTCGCTTTTCGGCTTCTCTGTGGTGCAGTAGATAAGATGATGAACACGGATAATTCTAATCGAAGGCGTAAATTCAAAGAAAATTCTCTCATAAATATGTCATTAATCTAAGGGATAAGCTACATTATGAGAGGAAACATAGTGAATATTTATGTCTAAATGAAGAAACTATAATTATAAAAATAGGAAATAGATAAACCAAAAGGAAATTATATCCTACTAAGTATGTAGTCTATATGACAACTATTAAAATTGAAACAAATCACCTAATCTGCCAACACAATTTCTGAAATAAATAAAGACGAGGAATTAAACAACAAATCATTTAAAGTACATGTTATAAATCAGGATAATAACAAAAATGGTCCATGAATTAAGCCTAATGTGCAATATGATTTCTGAATTTTTAATTTGTTCGATGTAATCTATGAACTTTTTATACATATTCAATTTAGTCACTGAATTATATGAAAGTATTCAATATTGTCCTTCCGGTAATTCAAATTCAATGACAATGAATATTTTCATATAATTCAGGAACTAAATTGACACATACCAAAAATTGAGGGATCATGTTGAACAATTTGTTAGAGACCACATTGAACAAATGAAAGTGCATGAATCGCATTGCATATTGATTCAAAGTTCATAAATTACTTATGTTAGTTTCCTCTATGATTCTTATTTCCTTTTGCCGAGACCATGGACAGTTTCAAAAGAGACACCGATATTGTTTTATAAAATAGAAGTCCAAAAATATTAATCAAGTAAAACAACACATAATTGTGTATGCATCAAAAAACTTGCTAGCCCATAGAAAAGATCCATTACTGCAATGTGTGTTACAAACCACCCTGCAATCTTGATCATTATAGTAATACAAACAAGGTATAGTAGAAATTCGATAGTCATCTTATAAAATTCCTCATATGGAACTTAAGTTCAAATTCAATAATCTATTTACTGTTCTTTGTCTTAAAAATTTATCTTAATAAGTTATAATTCAACTAAACTCATATCAATCATTTCACGTGGCATTAATTTTTCAATGTAAAACTCTTTCACTTAACACCAACACGTCAGTTGATCTCCATCTCCTTCAGGAAAAATTGACGGTTGTACAGCTGAATGCACTATGTGTGGGATCGGTGAACCATTTAATCAGGCAGGACCCAACGGATTTGACAGTGAAACTGTACTCCCTTAATAATACGTCCGTACCTCCCTTCTCTCTTGACACCATGACACAAAAGTCTTGTGATATGTACGTCATGTACAGAGGACATTTCCTAAAAGTGGTCCATACAAATCAAAGTTCAGCATTTACGACGACTGTTCACAAGCACATGCGGGTGGACGGACACCGATTAGGCTAAGAGTGAGACTTTCTCCTAATGCAAAATAAGCAGGCACGAATTATGCACACGCACTCCGCTTTGGAGTACAAAGCAGTGGGTCCAAGCGGGGGAAAACAAGCGTACCATGCGTGTAGCTTTGATAATTGTATCAGAGTCGAAACCTCCGATGTCCATGCCCTCAAGCGTCGACAGCATGACGTCCATAAAATCTCGATCGCCCCTCTTCTCGCTCGGGTTCATGTTGTTCCTTTTGTGCTCCTCTAGCCAGCCACTTAGGCTTGTGTCCCATTCTTTGGCAGTACTCTTCATAGACTTCTCCTGGCCACCCAAGTCTAACCATCTCAAAGAGGGAAGAGCGTCCCCCACTGGAAAAAGCCCTAGGTTTTGCGCGAGTTCCCTGGCATGGTGGCGCTGTCGCTTCTCTTCCTCATCAACGGTGGCAATGCTGCTGCAGTAGCCCTTGCCAACTATAACTTTAAGGACAATATTCTTAGACGACCTCACAAACCATTACTTCAAATCATCCAAAAAGTCTTAAACCTATTATATTTTTATTAATTTAATTTAAAACATTTTTAATTTTGTCAATTGAATTCTGAACAATTTCACACTTTGCTAATTGAGTCCATCCGACTAGAGATCACTAATGTTGACATTTACCGTCTTACGCAATACCGCTGACATTGAGATGTTTTAATATTTTTTAATTTTCAATTTCGTTATTAATTTTGTTCTTTTTTTTACTTTTCTTCTCTTTTCCATCTTTTATTCTTTTATATTTGTCCTTTTCTCTCATTCTTTTCTTTTCTTTTTCTTCTTTTTTTTCCCCTATTTTCCTATGTTAGCCATCACCAAGCCTCGTCAATGGCTGGCGAAGGTCGTTGGCCTCAAGCAAGGGCCGCCCTTGCCAACCTCAAGTGAGGGATGCCTAGGCCTAGGTTGGCAAGGGTCATGCTCGCTAGACAAATGTGGCTACTGTCACCAACCCAAGCCTAGGCATCCCTCGCCTGAGGCTAGCAACCTGCACTGGCCATCAATGAGGCCCAACAATGGCCAACGGAGGGAAAATGAGAAAAGAAATAAAAGAAAAGAAAAGGGAAATATAAAAAAATAATTTAAAAAAAATAAAATATTGCTAAAATTGTCTACGTCAACAGAGGCCGTGCCACATAGGATGATTGACATCCACATCGGTGACTTCAAGTCAATATTAATCAGATTGACTCAATGGCAAAATATAAAAGTGTTTATGATTCAATTAACAAAATTAAAAGGTTTAAAATTAATTCGGTAAAAATGCAATTAGTTTAGGAATTTTTGGAGAATTTTCCCATAAAGACAATCATGGTGTTAGACTAACCGAAATCACATTTCTGTGTTTACCGTAGAACATAATCACTTTACTGAAATCACTTGGCTTGGCTTGTGTCCTTACACTAGTAGTTGAATTTTTTTATAAAATATTTTCTATTCCAATTTCAGCCGATAACTATGATATAATGGATTACACCACCGTATAAAAGGGAAAACAAAGCATTTCAAACTTGCGCGATATACGTGGAAGTACCTGAATCATTCTTCTTCTCAGTCCAAAGCATGTGCAACTCTTTAATGGCGATATCCGTGGCCGAGGCCAGTACCGGGTTGAGCAACGACTTGATCCTCCGGTTGGAGAGCAGCTCCAAGGTGGCGATTTCCTCATCTCACACTAGTATGGACCATACCGAGTGAACGTGAAAAAGGCATAGTTGTAGCCCATTACTTCAGTGGCTAATAGCTATGGATGAGAAGTGAGGACGAGGTCATGCTTGGTGAAACATTCCTCGAGTCTCGGAACTGCTAACCACTACAGCCGGGAACAACCCGAGCCTGATGGTGAAGATCGGTCCATACTTGTCAGCCATGGACTCAAAGGTCCTACAAGGAAGATGGGATTTTGCTAGTATGGGCAAATGCCCCATGATGGCCATGCACCTGCAACTTCTGGTGGTGTTCTGAGCTTGCGAGATGAGCCTGATTTGAGCCATACATGGATTGATAGGATGAGTATGGCTAGGATCATTCCATAGAAGTCAGTGAAGTTCAGGTCTTGAAGCAGAGAGTCCATTTGCAAAGGTTCATCATTGAGTGGTCTGTAGTGTGTTTGAAGGAAGAGCGTACACTTATACACATTCCCCTCGTAGGATCATTAAATATTTCTATGAAGTACAGTTAATTCATAGATTATGTTCAATTGAGCTTAAGAAGTTGCCTCAGCCTCGGAGGGTCATTGAACTGTTCTTGAGAGCTCCGGGAAAAGCACACTGCACGTGTTATGGAAAAAACAATTCTGAAATAAGTTGCGGCAATTAGACTTTTGTTCCAGATGACAGTCAAAGCACGACTACCCTCAATATTTATTCCATTCCAAGTATCTATAGTTAGGTCATTTTTTTTTTTAAATAATTGATCACTTATAGTAATTGCAAATGTTTATAATAATGAACGACCCTCAAGCTGCTCTCTCTTTTGGCCTATCACGGAAATTGTGCATGTAGGCTTGTTTTGTCTCACGTATTAACTACACATTAATAACCCTCACATGCAAGTTCACTCCTATGTTGAGGAAGCCCAATGAGTTACAAGCCCAAAATAGGCTTGAGCTCATATAATAAGTTATATGAGGAAATAGGGTTTCTCTCTATCTATATAAAGTGATAGCCGCAAAAGAAAATAGTAACAAGAGAAAAAAATAAAGCAGAAAATATGGGGTTTGGGGCAATATCTTATTTATATCAAGTTGGCATCGGAGGTTGATTCATGGTCCGATGGAGCTGAAATTTTGTCAACATGTTCGTGGCACAATTTTCTTGAATCTAAATGGTTTGATTTTCATTTAAAGCTACCTCCATCAGGTTTTTCGTGGATTGATCAAAACTTGCATTTTTTGTCAGATTTATCACTAATCTTTTATGAAATTCATGTTTATTGCCAAGAATTATGTTCTTAAGGTGTTTGCTGCTATGTACCTCTAGTATTTGCTAGAGAAAAACATTATTCTCCCATCAAAGTGGTATTAGAGCATCTAGTTATTGCTTGATTTTTCTGCCTTGTGTTAAATAATGGAAACGAATACGAGTAGAATGGTTACACTGAATGGTTCGAATTATCATATTTGGAAAGGAAAGATGGAAGACATTTTATATGTGAAAGATTTTTATTTGCCCGTATTTGCCGAGGAGAAACCAGAGAATAAAACTGATGCTGAATGGTCTATATTTCATCGTCAAGTGTGTGGTTATATTAGGCAGTGGGTGGATGATAATGTTTTGAACCATATTATTGAGGAAACACATGCATGCAGTTTATGGGATAAGCTCGAACAGTTATATGCTTGAAAGACTAAGAATAATAAATTATTTTTGATAAAACAGATGATGGCTCTAAGATATCAAGATGATACTCATTTGATTGATCATTTAAATTCTTTTCAATGAATTATAAATTAATTGGCTGCGATGGGAATCAAGTTTGATGATGAGATACAAGTATTATGGTTGTTTGGTACTTTGCCGAACTCCTGGGAGACGTTCCGAACATCTTTGTCTAATTCTGCCCCAAATGGTACAATTACCATGGATTTGGCAAAAAGTAGTATTTTGAATGAAGAGATGAGAAAGAAGACACAAGGATCGTCATCTTCACATTCTGATGCCTTGATTGTTGAGAAAAGGGGAAGAAGTGAGTCTCGAGGTCCGAGAAATAGAGATAAAAGTTGAGACAAAAGTATAGGTAAGTATAATAAATTTGCTAATGTTGAGTGTCATTATTGTCATCAGAAGGGACATATTTAGAGGTTTTGTTGATAATTAAAAAGAGAGAAACAAAATGAGAAAGGTAAAGAGAAGAAAAGTAATAATGACAATGATGATAATCGTGTTGCTGCACTTAAAGAAGACTTTCCCATTTTTTATTTTTTTTATGGTGATGTGGTGAATTTTGTATCTCATGAGACCAGTTGAGTAATTGATAATGGTGTATCCGTTCATGTTACATCTCATAGGGATTTCTTTACATCATATAAGTCAGGTGACTTCGGATCTGTGAAGATGGGAAACAATGAATTAGCTCAAGCTGTAGGCATCGATGATGTGTGCCTAGAAACTAGCAATGGCATAAGGTTAGTATTTATAATGTTAAACATATACCTGATATCCACTTGAATTTGATTTCTATAGGCAAGTTGGATGATGAGGGGTATTGCAGCACCTTTAGTAATGGTCAATGGAAGCTCACCAAAGGTTTTCTTATTGTGGCTAGAGGTGAAAAATATTCTTCGTTATACATTATGCAGGCAAAGTTGTCCATATACAAAATTAATGCGGTAGACAGCGAAGATGGAGCTGAATTATGACATAAGAGGCTCAGTCACATTAATGAGAAAGGTTTGTCAATATTGGCCAAGAAGAAGCTTCTTTAGGATTGAAAAGTTGAGCGCTAAAGAAGTGTGCTCACTGTTTAGCAGGAAAAGAGAACAGAGTTGCATTTAAAAGCTCCCACCTTCAAAAAAGTCAAGTATAATGGATTTAGTGCATTTTGATGTTTGTGGTCTTATGAAAACAAAATCACTTGGTGACTCTCTTTATTTTGTTACCTTCATAGATGATTTTTCAAGGAAATTTTGGATTCATACCTTGAAAACTAAAGATCAAGTGTTATATGCTTTTAAGCAATTTTAGGCTTGAGAGAAAAATTCAAAGGAAATTGAAATGCATCGGAACTAATAACGAGGAAGAATATATTGGACCTTTTAATGAATATTAAACAACAAAGTATTTGACATCAAAAGACACCTCCCAAGACACCTTAGTTAAATGGCTTAGCTGAGAGAATGAACAAAACACTGGTTGAAAGGGTAAGATGCTTACTTTCACAGTCAAAGCTACCTGGATCCTTTTGGGGTGAGGCTTTAAATATAGTTGTGTATGTATTAAATCTTACTCCATGCATTCCTTTAGAGTTTAATGTTTCTAATAGAGTTTGGACAAGCAAAGATGTTTCTTATGCTTATTTGCGTGTCTTTGGGTGCAAAGCATTTTTGCATATTCCCAAAAATGAGAGGTCTAAACTTGATGTGAAAACACGACAGTGCATATTTATCGGTTATGGACAGGATATAGTTGGCTACAAATTTTATGATTCGGTTGAAAAGAAAATTGTAAGAAGCAGAGATGTTGTGTTTATGGAAGATCAAACAATAGAGGATATTAAGAAACCATAGATGATTTCAGCACCACAAGTTAGTGATAATCTAGTTGATTTGGATCTAGTTCCTCTTACAAATATTCCTACACAGGTTGATGAAGAGCAGTAAAAAGTCAATGTTCCAAATAACACACATGTTTCTGAACATGTTGAAATAGATAATACTATTCATGAATCAGAGGCTCAATTAGATATTCCACTAGATGTTCCAGTCCAGAGATCCGTTAGAGACCGCTTCCACTAGGAATTCTGAAGATGAGTAGGTATTATTGACTGATGCAATTGAACTAGAGTGCTATGCAGAAGTAATAGAAAATGAGTATAAAAGCAATTGGTTTGATACTATGCAAGATAAGATGCAGTCACTTTATAATAATCATACTTTTGAATTGGTGAAGTTACCTAAAGGTAAAAGAGTTTTGAAGAACAAGTGGGTATATAAGTTGAAGCAAGATAAACATACTTCACAACCACAATACAAAGCTAGATTAGTTGTTAAGGAATTCGGTCAGAGAAAGGGTATTGATTTTGATAATATATTTTCTCCGGTAGTGAAAATGTCTTCTATCCGTGTGATATTAGGCTTGGCAGCTACCCTAGATTTGGAAATTGAGCAAATGGATGTTAAAACAGCCTTCCTACATGATGACTTGGAAAAAAGATATATATGAAATAACCCGAGGGTTTCAAAGTAAAAGGGAAAGAGAATTATGTGTGCAAATTGAAAAAAAAAAAGTCTCTATGGCCTAAAACAAGCACCAAGGCAAAGTGGTACAAAAGGTTTGCGTCGGTTATGATGAGAACATGGCTATAAGAAGACTTTCTCGATAACCGTGTGTTTGTCCAAAAATTTTCTGATGATGACTTTATTATTCTCTTGCTTTATGTTGATAATATGATGATTGTTGGCAGGAATGCTTCAAGAATTGAGATATTGAAGAAATAGTTGAGCAAATCTTTTGTCATGAAAAACTTTAGCTCGGCGAAGCAAATTCTTGGCATTAGAATTACCTGAGACAGAGATGCTAAGAAGTTATTTTTGTCGCAAGAGAAATATATCGAGAAGATCCTTTAGAAATTTTACATGGACAAGGTTAAAGTGGTTAGTACTCCTCTTGTTACCCACTTTAAGTTAAATATGAAGCAAAGTTCTATGACTGATAAAGAGAAGAAAGATATGGAAAGTGTTCCATATGCTTCAGTTGTAGGAAGCTTAATGTATGCAATGGTATGTACACGCCCAGACTTGGCACACGCAATTGGCGTTGTTAGTCGCTATTTGTCAAATCCAGGCGAAGAGCACTGGAATGAAGTGAAGTTGATTACGAGGTATCTTCGGGGAACTTCAAATTTGAAACAACTTGAGTTAGTTGGATACACAGATTTCGACTTGGTAGGAGATATTGATATTGTAAATCTACTTCTGGTTATTTGATTTCTTTTGCGAGTAAAACTGTGTCATGGAAATCAAGATTACAGAAGTTTCTTGCACTTTCTACAATCAAAACTAAATTTATTGCAGCGACTGAAACTTGTAAAGAGATGTTATGGATGAAAAAGTTCTTAGAAGAACTTGGGTTCAAGCAAAAGAGGTATATGCTATTTTGTGATAATCAAAACACAATTTATCTTGGTAAGAATTCATCTTTTCATTCTAAATTGAAACATATTGATGTTAGATATCATTGGATAAGAGATGTTATAGATAAAAAGTTGTTAAAACTTGAGAAAATTCATACAGATCATAATGGCTCGATATGATGACGAAGACTCTACCAAGAGAGAAACTTGAACATTGTCAATTGATAGCAAGGATGGGAATCCCTCCATATTGTTGTGAGTGAGAGATTTGTTATTGGGTTTCATATCCAATGAGTTGCACGCCCAAAAAGGGCTTGAGCCCATATGATAAGTTATATGAAAAAATAAGGTTTATCACTATCTATACAAAGTGATAGCCACAAAAAGAAATAGTAACAAGAGAAAAAGAAAAAGTAGAAAATCTAAAGTTTGAGGCAATATCTAATTTACATCAAGTTAGCATCAAAGGTCAATTCGTGATCCGATTGAGCTGAAATTTTGTCAATATGTTCGTGACACAATTTTCTTGGATCTAAACGGTTTGATTTTCGTTTAAAGCTGCCTCCATTAGGTTGTTAGTAGATTGATCAAAACCTGTGTTTTTTTGTCAGATTTATCCTTGATCTCTTGTGAAATTCATGTGTATTGTCAAGAATTATGTTCTTGAGGTGTTTGCTGCTATGTACCTTTAGTATATGCTAGAAAAGAACATTATTCTCCCATCAGAAGGAACTGCATGGAGCCCATCTTAATAAGAAAATGCTTGCATAATTGTGGTGTTTGATTAGAAAAGGGACAATGAAACCTCAGCCGCAAATGTTGAAAATGGAAAAGACGATATAAAAATTGAAAGTAGGCCCTCCTTTGATTTTGTGACTAGCATTTCACCAATATAGATCATGCTAACAAGGCTCTTTCTTCAAATACTACGCACATATGTCACGGGTTGGTAGTTTCCTTGTCTAAAAATTAACCTATGCGGCAATTCGTCAGGCTAGTCTTCTGTAGTTGTTCTAGTGAACAATACGGTGAATAACTTTTTTGTACGAGATTGAACTATGCCCCGCTTCACTCAAACGTCATGTCCATCGAGTGAGATAGTAGATCTCTTTAGGCTTAACAACTGGTTTTAGTCTGCCATGGCCTCGTTAGTAGAAAGGCATTAGCTCTCGATCAATTTGTGCACAAGAGATCAATCCTGCCTTCAGAGCTCCTAAGTAATATAATCATTCTATCCTAAAACTCCTAACACCAACCGTTCTGACGCCTCTCACACACTCACAGATCAATTGTGTCCATCCCCTCTGCTTCCTCACTCTTCACTCGATAACCCTAAGCACCACTCACAACTGTCATGAGTACGGGAGGATTCATGGACTGTGACACATGCATAATAGATAATTTTTCACAGCAAATTTATGTCCGATTACCCATTATAAAAAATAAAATGGATGGCCCAAACTGTAGTGTTTCTCATAAAAATAATAGTGCACGGTCATGCTAGTGCACTCCAAAACAAATCATTTGAGTGGTGATCCCACTCATGTAAATCAAGGGATCACCACTATAGCTAAAAAAACTCGTGTTGAAAAATCCACTACGTTATTTATTTATTTATTTTTTTTGTAAAAAATAGTGTAAAGTTTGCTTTAAGTTTCGGCCGTTTAAATCAACCTTTACATTTATTTTAGATGATTTTACCATTTACAATCAAGTAACTTATTTAGTTAATTCGTTACAGCCATGGATAATAGGTTTGTCTAACATCGGCCACTACCTAACAGAAGTTGATTATTTTTTTTTTTAATGGACTTATTTAATTCAGTTGAGCCCAAATGATATTTTTCTTGTTTCTTTAGTGTACAATACATGTACCTTACCCACCGATGGGCAGCTTAGTTGGTTTAGCTCTACTACCTTACCGCCTAAGAGAACAAGTTTGAATCTCTGCGTTATCAACACGTCTTAAGTGGGGGGTCATGATGAAAAATACATATACCTTTATTAATAAACAATGTGAAAGGGGTAGGAAAAAATTACTAAAAAGAAATTCCTAAATCTATGGTATAGATGCCAATTCAATTATTTTACGGAAATCGCTAACATGGATATCACTTACTTTAATATGGATAATTTTTACAAATCCCTAAAAAAATTATGAATATCTTTTATTTTCTTTATTTTACTTTTATTCTTTTCTTTTCATTATTACTATGGCCGACGGGGTCACCAAGTCCTCGCTGGCCTTCGGACGGGCTTGGAAGCCCTAGTCGACCAATAGTAAGGGCTGCCTTTCTTACAACTAACCACCAGGAAAAAGAACTAAATAAAAATATTTAAAAAAATGAAGAAAATTATAAAAATTATCTACGTCAACATTTGATGTAGTACATAAAATGACTTGCATCTAAGTTAGCTGTTTCCAACCAAAATTGGCTAAAAGAATTTTTTATTGGCATATTGTTAAAAGGTTTAGGATTAATTGGTCAAATTGAAATGTTTAAAAGTAAATTGGCATCTAGACAATATATTTGGGATTTTTTTTTTGGCAATTATCCCAAGAGGGGTATTGTATTTGGAAACTAATAATCCTATTAATTGCATTATTTGTGTAAGATGCCTTAATAAACTATGCTACTTAGATTATAAATCTCCAAATCGAGATGCCATCAATTTTAATAAAGTAACGGACGTGTCGGTTTCTGTTGATCTGTTAAATAAGATGTACAATTTCATTGCGAGGTGAACTGTAAGGCCCTCTAAAATTTGAGAAAATGAGCTAACATGACCCCATCGAAAGAGAAAAGGCAAAAATAATTTTAAAAAAGGACAACGGGGCTCCTGACTCAAAGATGGAGATGTCATTTTGAATAAAAATGGGCTCTTTCATCATATAGTGTTGGCGCGGACGTGGGCGTGCATTGATTAGTCAAGTCTAATGTTCGGATACCTTAAATCATTCAAAAGAAAAGACAATAAAAGGAGAATAATTGAAGGAGATGTCAGCAGCTGTAAGATAGAGGAAACATCGTGATTAACGTGAATTGCCTATTTGGACCGGTGTGAAACCCGACTTTCTAAGTTGTACAAGAGACGAGAGCTTCATCTCCACCCCAAATTTGGTTATGGGCTTGCCGAGTCAGCTGGACTTCCCATTTAGGACGCACGAACTACAGTCTGACGAGTTAGGTTTAACAATAATGTATCGGTCCAGCTACGTCATCTCTTCTTTGAAAAAATTATCAAAACAGTCATAAAAATTTATTGTGATTCTTCCAATTTAGTTCTCAACTTTTTTTTTTTTGGACAACTGCGTCCTCAATATTTTGTAATTATGTAAATTCAGTCTATCCAGCTAAATTTGACTAGCCAACACTAATTTCATTCTCTCTTTTTTTTTCTCTCTCTCCTCCTTCCTTCTTTCTCCAACTGGTCACTAGACCTTGGTGGCCAACCAAAGGCAACGGCTAGTAGCAATGGCGAGCCTCGCCTGGTGATGGCGAGGTCGGCCTCACATTAGGTGGATGAGGCCTTACCATCACAAGATAAGCTCGGCTTCGCTATGGTTGGGAGAGGTCGAGCTTGGCTAGAATGACGGCAAGGTTGGCCTCGACCAGCCATGGTGACAGCAATGCTTGGCCTTGCCATGGCTGGGTGAGGCCGAGCTCGTCCTGTGATAGCAAGGCCTTGCCTAGCCACAGGGATCAAGCATCACCATCGCTTGGTCTAGCAAGGCATCACCAAGCAACGGTGATGCTAGCCCTGCCATTGCTAGACGAGGCCAAGCTTGTCTTATGACAATAAGGCTTCACCCACCAATAACAAGGGTGAGCCTTGCCAACCCTCATTGACCAACGTGACCGACTAGGGTAAGAAGGAGGGAGGAGGGAGGAAGGAAGAGAGAGAAAGGAAAAAATAATAAAAAAAAGTACTAAAAAATTGACACGTCAATGTTGGTCTAATGATTAGTGTTCATATCATTGTCGATCAACCAAATTTAACTAGATAGACTAAATTGGTATAATTATAAAAGGTTTAGGACTTAATTGACAAAAAAGAAAAAGATTTATAACCGAATTGAAAAAATTATAATAGGTTTAAAAATGTTTTGATGATTTTCTCCTCTTCCTTTTATCGGTGAAAACGGCGGAAATCTATATCGATGACCTTGTCTTCAATTTGAGTCATAGTCATTACTTATTTTTATTTTGAATGAGCCCATCATCACCCCCATCTTCAGATATGAGTTATAGCATAGCCGGATTTATCTTACATCTGGGGCACAAATCAAACCTACACCACAGAGAGCCGAAATTTCCTAAGATTGAGGAGCGATCGCAGAATTTGAACTTGTGATCAAGTGGTTTCGAATTATTTGGTAGTGAGACTTATCCCATTTTATAAGTGAAGACCAGCGTTTTTTTTTTTTTTTTTAAAATTAATGCGCGCTTGACTCTCCTCCGAAGCAGAAAAAGAAAGGAAAAGGAAAACTTTATACATGGGATGGTAAACAATGGAGAACCACATGGTGAATATAATTCTACGAGTGGTAAATACACCACACCGCACTTGCATAATTGTCAAATTAATCATAAAAATATTGTAAGAATGTCAATTCAATTTCAACTTTTCAATCTTATCAAGTGTTTATAAATTTTTACAATAAATTCTAATGAAACTTTTTAGTCAATTGGCATCGAAAATTGCTGACTTAGAGTCCAGCCACATCAACCATGGTTACTCAGCAATTTTTAGCAACAATCAGCTAGAAAAACTATGACAGAATTTCTGTAAAAGTTAAGGACTACATTGGCCAAATTAAAAAGTTTAAGACTAAATTGACATTTATACAATAAATCAATAGCTGAATTAGTATTTTCCCTTTCCACATAGCAAAGTTTAGATGTAATGAAACTTCGAATGTTCTACATTAGTTCTTACCGGAAGCCTTCCTTATGCATCAATGCGTGTGACTAACTCTTGGGCAACATTAGTTCTTACCTACAATGAACTGCGTATAGGTTTGCTTTTTTATTCGGGATTACTTTTCCTAATGAAGTTGGTGTTTTGAAGCCGAAAATCTAGTAAAGAACGGTCGAAATTTATTGGAGATTCCCCTTTCGTACTCATGCAAATTAGAGATAATTGGAAGAAGAAGACAAATGATAGATAATCAGAGCGACAGATAAAATTATTTGTTTCTATCACCATAGTGAACCACACCAACTCAGTTCCTTTTTATTTAGGACAGACATTGGATCTAAATCATCGATTATCTGAACCTGCAACTAATAATGACTGGATAAAAGCTAGACATGAAGGGCCTCTTTATTTAGTAGTAACTTGCCCATCAACTTGTTCCCTATCTTCCGGTGCTTCATGCAAATTCGTAGACCTCGTCAGGTAATCTCGGTGTGAGCATTACCTTGAGCGGCGTCGCCTTCTCAATTGTTATTCCGAAAGTCTCCGACATATCCACCGGCAAATTGTCAAGAGTTGATATCTCAGATGCTTGCAGAAACCTAGCAAGCATAGAATGCACAAATTGAAGGCCAAAGGACATTCCAGGACAAATTCTTCAACCACCTCCAAATGGCAAGAACTCAAAATTATGGTCCTTCACTTCAACATCTTTGTGGCTACTCAAGAACCTCTCAGGCTTAAACTCCATGGGTTCAGGCCATGTTCTCGGATCGTTTTGAATTTTCCATGAACATGAACCTCGTCCCTTTAGGCACGTAGTGCCCATTGATTTCACAATCTTGGATTGATTCGTGCGGCACGCCAAGCGGGCCTGGAGGGTGTAACCGCAAGGTCTCCTTCACTATGGCATATACATAACTTAGGTTGGCAACGTCTGATTCATTCACATATCTTTGTTTACCAATTTGAGTGTCCAATTCTTCTTGAGTCTTCTTCAAATGTGAAGGTTGTTTAGCAACAAAGAGACCGCCCAAGTTAGGGTGCCCATTGTAGTATCAGTACCACCTGATATCATGGCCTTCAAACAAGAAATACATATTAGATATCTAATGATAATCAATTTAAATTCAAACAAATCATCTTACATCCTCACATAAATTTTGAGAAAAATAAAGACGAGAATTTAAGCAAAACTCATAATCTTTAGAAACGTATGACAGCGTCACTCTACTACTCATAAATGCGATTTCCTTTGGCCCATAACTTGTTCTATAAAATAAAAATAAAAAAAATATTATATTCCTGTTAAACGGCGACATATAATTGCACGTTTGTTAGAAAACTTGCTAGTTGATATAATAGGTCTGTTAATGCGATATGTGTTAAACATTACCTTGCAGTCTTAATCACTGAGAACAACAAATAAGGTGTAATAGAAGTCAGATGCTCATCTTATGAAATTTCTATGATGGCGCCTAAGTTCAAACTCAATTTCGCTGTACGCCAATTCTTCAATGTAAAGCTCTTGTTGGTTGATATCATACGTCAACCGATTTCAGTCTCCTTATGGTTTGCATTTGATGAACCGATTTCTAGTCAAAAGAACTTGCTAGCTGATATATTAATCGATAGCTTTTGTTGCAAGAGATATAGTATGCGTCTCATATATCAAATAAGCAACGTCATGTCGGGTGAGTCTCATAATATATGCGTCTTGTACAGAAGCCTTTCCTCAAGAGCGGTGCATACGGATCAAAGTTCAGCATACGCGACGACAGTTCACTAGTACATGCGGGTTGTCGAACAGTGATTAGACTAAGAGCGAGACTTTATCCTAGGGCAAAAATAAGCAAGCATGAACCATGCAGTATGCACACAAAATGCGCATTTGAAGGAGAAAGCAGTAATAGTAAGAGTGGCCGTACCAAACACGTAGCTTTGATAATTGTATCGCCATCATAACCTCCCATTTCCTTGTCATTAATGGTCGAAAGCATGACGTCCATGAAATCTCGATGGCCCCTCTTCTCGCTCGAGCTTTCGCTATTCCTTTTGTGCTCCTCTAACCAACCACTTAGGATCGAGTCCAAATCTTTGGCGATCCCCCTCGTGGTCTTCTCATGGCCACCCAAGTCCAACCGTCTCAAGAAAGGAAGGGCATCCGCCACGGTGAAAACCCCCAGGTAATGCAAGAATTCTCTCGAGGCATGTTGGCACCGCTGCTCCTCTTCCTCATCCACGGTGGCAATGCCACTGTAGTATCCCTTACCGGCTACGACTTGAATGACGATGTTCAGACACAAGCTTGCGAACCACTGCTTCAAGTCGATTAAGATATGGCCTGTGGTAGAGACAGGCATAGTGTTAGACTTTTCAAATCGAAAACACGCTTCTGTGTTTACTGAAAGTGCTTGGCTTGGTTTAATTCTCTACATAAGTAGTTGAATCGTTTCATTGAATAAAGAATTTTAAACTTACACTGTATAAATGAAAGTACCTGATTCATTCTTCTTCTCAGTCCAAAGCTTGTGCAACTCTTTAATGGCGACATCGGTCGCCGAGGCTACTATGGGGTTGACAAGCGACTCGATCCTCCGGTTAGAGAGCAGTTCCATGTTGGTAATTTTCCCCACTTCGCGCCAATACTGACCGTAAGGGGAAAACCCGAAAAAGGCATTGTTGTAGCCCATAACTTCAGTGGCTAATAGTCGTGGACGAGACGCGAGGGCAAGGTCGTGCTTGGTCCAACATTCTTTAGCAACCTCAGAACTGTTAACCACTACGACCGGGAACAACCCGACCCGGACGGTGAAGATCAGTCCGTACTCATTGGCCATGGACGCAAAGGTCCTGTGAGGATGTTGGGATTTGGCTAGTATGGGCAAATGCCCTATGACGGGCCATGCGCCTGCAACTTCTGGGGGCGTTTTGAGCTTGCGAGACAAGCCTGATTTGAACCATACATGGATCGATAGAATGAGGATCAGGATGGCTAGGAACAGTCCATACAAGTGGGTGAAATTCAGGTCTTGAAGCAGAGACTCCATTTGGAATTCGGTAGAGGGATTGTTTGGTTGTGTGTTGCTATTTTGGAAAGACGAGCATGCTATTTATAGGTTGCGTTCCAACTGAGCTGAAGAAGCTGCAAAGCCTCGGAAGATCATTGATTCCTCCCCGAGTGCGACGGGAAAATCGCGTTTCACGTGTTATGGAAAGGATTCCTACGTAAGTAAGATCATTGTAGTTTTGTTCTTGGTGAAAGGGAAAGCAATACCCACGTGTCTTCGCAAAGTTACATGCGTCGATTAATAATTTGGCTGACTGGGTACGTAAAATTGCCATGAGTTTCACGCTAAAAAGAAAGCCACGGTGGATCGACACTATTGAAGACAAGGAAAAACTTATATCCATTTTAAATTAAATGGATGCAGAACGTATTCTAAGCGGGAAAAACTTATATCCATTTTATATCTACCTACAATATATCAGGTGTATCAGATGTTTATAAGTCTTTTTATCCACAAAGAACGAAAATTTTCTCATAAATTCAACAAATGTGAAACAGACATAAGCTTTTTCAAATATCACAAACATACTATCGCTACCTACCCCTCGTAAGGAAGGGAGATAGGTTTAGAGATACTTATTTTAAATCGTGAGCTCTCGTAAATTCATATCTCATGTGACATTGGTTTTCCTAATCTATATGTTCAAAAGGAGTCATCACTAGCTATTATTAAGGGTTGGCTAAAAACCTTAATCAAAGATGAGGGAGTGTCGTCTTGATACATGGCAATAAGAGATTTTAAGATCAAGGACTTGATTACCTTAACTATTTAATTAGGGCTTTTTTCGGTGCCTAAACTTGACAATTTTCTAATCGAAGTGTTAAGATAGCCTATCCAAAATTTTAAGATTCATCCTAACCATTTTAAAATTGAAAATGACAATCAATATATTAAAATTGTGCAATCAAGCTTAAGCGAATTGAAAAGCTCAAGTGACGACCTAGTATTGTCTACAAAAAGAAACAACACAAAACAACCTCTAATGTAAAACCCTAAAGACTTGTTCAAATTGGGATACAAATTTTGATCAAATGTTTTCGCATATTTTAAGAAAAAATTTACACAAAAATTTATTTTTTTAAAAGATTTTTGGGAATTCCATAAATTTTTTTGGAATTTTTAATTAATTAATTTTTAAAAAAATATTTTAAAATATTAAAATAATATAATATAAAACGGACCCAGTCAGATCTCCACATCCGACCCGGGTCAGGACCGTCTGGGTTCACGACTGGAATAGCTGAGCCCAGTCCCGCGATTCCCCCCAGCGCCCCCCAGCCCAAAGCTCCGATTCACCCGATCCGGTCTGAGAAAAACCAGATAAGCCCGTGCCCGTCAGGTCTAAATCAGGTCAAAATTCCTTTGAACTGAAACCTTAATCCCTTATTTTTCTGATTTTTTTTTTTTTTTACTTTCTCTTTTCTATTCTCTATTTTTTTTTTGTTTAATTCTCCTCCCTGCACGTAGTCTTCTCCGTCACTGAAACTCCCTTTTCTATGTTCTCTTCTTTGCGCGATGTCTTGTTTCACTAAGATCACGCCATCATCGAAGCTTATTCACGGACAGGCTCAACATTGATACTTTACTACAAAAACTCACGCTAGAATCTCAACCAAAATTTAGATGTTAACACATACATGTATTGTTAGTGAAAATACTAGTATTTTACTAAACTAGAGTAGACGTAATTACATAGAATTATCACTTACGGGTACAGTTTGCTATTTCAAAGCATATGCATAATACAAATTTTGGTACTTAAGCTGCTCCATGTTTTGGGCCCATTTGTTTCCGTTAAAGTAAAGCAAAATTTCCGTTCAAAAAATCTATGAAAATTAATATGTGAAATCACATTTGAATATTTGCATTTTGTGAAAGCTTAAGTGTTTTGAATTTTTAAATGGGTAGGTTAGGTTGATGATTGAGTATGTAGTTCTTCTTGAGTCTATTTTAGGATGCCAATGTTAGTACGGATGTGCATGGTCCGGGCGGGCGGTTCTTGACCTAGAACCGAGAACCGCCCACTAAGGATTGGTTCTGAAAAATTGGAACCAGGATCCATCCGTTTGTTGCTTTGATCCACCCAGGAACCGGACTGCCGATCTGGTCCAGTTCCCGGATGAATCCATGGAACCGATCTGGACGCGAAACAATTTTGGTTTTCAATATAGAACGACTACGTGACATAAAAGCAAGCCAAAGAAAGAAAAAGCAAATTTAAGTATGTGGAGATGCGGGTGGCAGGAGAAGTAAACGCTACAAATTTATAAATACGGTCCGGGCAATTCCCAGGTATTTTGCACACCCCTAAAAGGGAGTGAGATGAGATCTAAGGTTTTTTTAGTAATTCTTTTTTTTTTTTTTGATATTTGGATGGGCGGGCGGGCGGGTGGATCCGCTCATGGAACCAGGAACCGGACCGGTTCCCTCAAGAACCGCCGGATCCAGGCAGTTCCCGGGCATTTTGCACACCTCTAAGACAATTTACTTGTACAATTCTTGGTGGGTAATGTGTAGATAGACATTGCGAGCTACGGTAAGGTAGATCTACAAAATTGAGTTATTTAGTGATGAGTTAAACTATAAGTAAACTCCAGTAGCCATCCTTCCAATATGGAAAGGGGAGGTGGGGGATTCGAATCCCCATCTTATTAGGAGATTGGAGTAAAGACAATTTAGTTTCAAGTGTAAGTTTCAACTCCCACGCCCTAGAAGGAGGCAAGGCAAAAGTCTGAGAGTGAGAGTTAGAATAGAAATAGAGTAGAATTGACAAAAAAAACAAAAAAAAAACTATAAGGGTGCGAATGGTAACGTTTCTGTTCTTTTTTTGTTCAAGGGAACAAAAAAAAAAGTGTTTCTGTTCCGGGGAACAATTTTTGAACAAAAGAATGCATTTAGTAACGTTTGTTCCAAGAATAAAAAATGAATAGAAACATGTTTGGTAAATTTTATTATTTTTTTGTTTCTTTTAATTTTTTAAACATTTTTATTTTATTTTTCATTTTTTCCTTTTTTTTTTTCTTTTTTCGACCGGTCACCGGCCTCCGGCGATCGGCCGACGGGGCCAGCAGCCTCGCCCAGCCACGGCGAGGCTCGGCCTCGCCGCGCGGCGACGCTCGGCCTCGCCGGGGGCCGGCGACGCTTCGGCGAGATCACCGACCCTCGAGGGCGTCACCGGCCATGGCCGAGGCCGACGACCGGCCAAAGAAAAAAGAAGAAAAAAAGAAGAAGAAAAGAGGAGAGAGAAGAAGAGAAGTGTTTCTTTTTGGCTTTGAAGAAGTGTTTCTTTTCTCCAGAAATAAGTTTTTTGTGTTTCTTTTTTTTGCTCCAATTTTGTTCCGGGAAAAAAAACAAAAAAAGTACAAAAGTGTTCCGAAACGTTTTTTTGGAACATTTCCATGCACGCCCTAAGTAAACGTTTATAGGAGAAATGTCCGTAGCCAATAAGAATTTATTACATCATTGATTTTATTTTAGAATTCAAACAAAACAACCATTATTTCATGTAGATTTGGACCCCAAATTAATGTAAGAATAATCATAGCGTATGCAATAATTCTTTGAATTTATATTATACATAGTATACGAGTACAAGAAATAATGCGCTTTAATTTATCTTTAATGCGTTTACACAAGTGCATACATCATTGTCAGCTCTTCGCCCTCTTCTCAGCCAAAAATTATTTATTGGTATCCCTACTTGCATCGTAATTAATGAACGGATCAATTCCATCAAGTTTGTTAATATAAGTATTATTTGAGTGTGTGTAGTAATGTCTTCAATTTGTCTTTTATGTGTTTACAGATACACGTCATGATCGACTCATCTCCCTGCCCTTCACCAACAATAATATATTATGGTGCGTTTGGTAACGTTTCTGTTTAAAAATTGTTTCGGGAACAGAAATAGAAAAAAATGTTTCTGTTCTAGGGAACAATTTTTGAACAAAAAACGTGTTTGGTAAATCTGTTCCAGAAATATAAAAAGAATAGAAACACGTTTGGTAAATTTGTATAATTTTTTTTATTTCTTTTAATTTTTAAATATTTTTATTTTATTTTTTATTTTCTTTCTTATTTTTCTTATTTATTTTTCCTTTTTTTTTTTTCTTTTTTTTTTTTTCTTCTTTTGGTCGGTCGCCGGCCCGACCATGGCCGGCGACCGGCCGACAAGGGCCGGCGGCCTCACTCAGCCACGGCAAGGCTCGGCGTCGCCGAGCCACCACCGGCGGACGCCGACTGGCGGTGGCTTGGCGAGGCCGAGCCTCGCCCGGCCGGGCGAGCTCGGCCTCGCCGGGGCCGGCAAGCCTCGCCGTGGCTGGGCAAGGCCGCCGGCCCTCGTCGGTCGGTCGCCGGACATGGCCAAGGCCGGCGACCGGCCAAAGAAAAAAAAGAAAGAAAGAAGAAGAAGAAAAAAAAAAAAAGAGAGAGAAGTGTTTCTAAATTTTGTTCCGAAACAAGAAACAACTTTTTTTTTTTAATTTCTTGTTTCTGTTCCAAATGTGTTTTGGGAATAAAAAAAATACTTTTGGAACAAAAATACAAACAAATGCGTTTCTGTTCCTTTTTTGTTCCCAAGAACAAAAAAAACAGAAATTTTTGTTCCTGGGAACAGAAATAAGGTGCAAATAAACGCGCCCTTAGTATCCCTACCTACATTATAAAAACTGAACGGATCGACTCCATCAAGTTTGATACTATAAGTACTATTTGAGTGTGACTCATCTCCCTATCCTTCACCGAAAATCATTTATTAGTATCCCTACCTACATTGTAAAAACTTAACAGATCGACCCCATCAAGTTTGATAATATACGTATTATTTGAGTGTGTACAATAGTGTCTTTTAATTTATCTTTTTTGTGTTTGCAGACACTTCACCAAAAATTATTAATTGCTTACTTGCATTGTAAAATTGAACTAATTGGCCCAATCAAGTTTGATAACATATGTATTTTTTTGAATGTGTGCAGTAATGTCTTTTAATTTAGGGATAAATATACTAAGAATCTTCAAATTGGTCATGAAAATACAATTGAATCTTAGAACTTATAAAATTGCAAATCATATTATAAAACTTATAAGAAAAGTGCAATCAAGTCTTAAATCATATCATGAAAGTGTAATTAAGTTTTACAATTTTCAAGACGTGCAATCGAGTGCTATCCCTTTTTTATAATACCCATTTTTTTAATTGTTCGGTGTTGCTAATTATTGTGGGTATTGTAGAGACTAGTCCATAACTCATCTATTTCAATTGCAATATTAGAAAACTTCCACACTTATATATTAGTTCACACACTCACACTTTTTTCTATGAAAATAAGGCACTTCATGGTTTGTTCGCGAAACAAACCATCAACACTTGGTAAGCTATTTCATGCTATATGATGACTTTTCCTAACACAGGTTTTCCATAATAATTTGTCTACTGTTACTGGAACCCGAAAGCCATTTATTTTAGGATGTGTTTGATAGTCTGCATAACACGGTGAAGGCAAGATAAATTAGTTCATCTAGCACTTGGAGGTGCACTTTAGAGGGGGTAGTCTATATAAGATTGGATGATTTATCTAGAAAATAGGAGTAGGACAATTGTATAATACTCCAATGTTTGTATGGTAGTGACGGTGCCATTGGCACCATTGACGGCCACAGTTGCAATCGTTGCCTCTCTCCCTCGTGAATTGGCTGACCACTGCATCATGGCCATATGTCATTTTAATTTATTTACTTTTATGTCAATCCCATCGTAAGTCCACATAACACACATTAATTCGGATATGTAAATCCACATAACACACATTAATTCAGACATATCCCTCCTAATATTAGCCAATATCATGTTATCCGGTCCAACAAATCCTAAAATTTATTATATGGAGAGCAATTCAATTCTAAACTTTTTGAATTAGAAAAGAAGAAATAATACCCACAAGCTATTATAATTTGTTTTGCAAGACAGAACATTAAAACAAGGAAATTGCTCCATATTATCCTAATGTGCTCTCCAAAGTACGACTTTTTAAGGCACTAAAGTGAAATCCCACCTCAGACAACATACCTTGAGGTCGCCTTGACGTGCTCATGGAATCATTGCGAATGCACGAACCAAAATTAATTAAATATTTGTGTCTTTTGGATAACCAAGTTAGAGGAGAAGACTCATCATTTTAAAAATGAGCGATTAGTCCGAACCAAAATTAATTAAATATTTGTGTCTTTTGGATCACCAAATAAGAGGAGAAGACTCATCATTTTAAAAATGAGTGATTAGTCTTCTCCTATTGTTACTGCTCAACCGAAGCGCTGATAAGTAACACGTTCTGCTTATCCAACATGATTTTGTGGGTAGTCCATGACATCTGAATAGACGTTCCTAGGGTATGTCGATCAATAAAATATCTTTATTTTATGTTTACCAAAAATTCACATTCGAGAGAAATTTGCAACTCCGCAAATGAAGACATTATGATCATTGGATTTCGCCTCTTTCTCTTCCCCCCCCCCCCTCCAACTCAATTTGAATCCGGGCTCCGTCAATGAACATATTAAGTATGGAGGAGTATTTTAAGCTGACACGAAATAAGACAACCACTACAAATGATATACCGGACATCTCAAAGCAAATGCCATATATCCAAGTCTACATCTTGATCAGCGCACTGGACATCATTATAAGTTTCTCTTGCCATAGTGAAGCACCAACCTATTCCCTATTTATTACGAGAAACATGCTGAATTGAAATCGTCGGTTGTTTGAATATACAATTAATAATTGACTAGATAAAAGCTAGACATGGAGAGCCTATTTATTTAGTAATAACTTGCCCATTGACTTGTTTCTCATTCTTCTAGTGCTTCATGTCAATTTGTAGACCTCGTCAGGCAATCTTGGTGCGAGCAATACTTCGAGCGGCATCAGCTTGTCAACTGTTATTCCAAAACCCTCCGACATATCCACAGGCGAGCTATCGGGAGTTGATATCTCAAATGCATGCAGGAACCTAGAGAGCATTGAATGCACCGATTGAAGGCCAAAGGACATTCCGGGACAGATTCTTCTACCACTTCCAAATGGCATGTAGCCAAATTTAGGGTTCTTCACATCAATATCCTTATGACTACTCAAGAACCTCTCAGGCCTAAACTTCATTGGTTCAGGCCATGCTTTTGGATCGGTTTGAATTTTCCATAAGTTGAAGATCAACCTCGTGCCTTTGGGTACATTGTACCCGGTGATGATGCAATCTTCAGTTGATAAATGTGGCACGGAGAGCGGGACCGCAGGATGTAATCGAAGTGTCTCCTTCACTATAGCGTGTAGGTAAGTTAGATTTGTAACGTCTAACTCTTTCACATGCCTTTGTTTACCGATTTGAGCATCTAGTTCTTCTTGAGTTTTTCTTAGAACATGAAGGTTGTTTAGCAACAAAGAGACTGTCCATGTTAGGGTGGTTATTGTAGTGTCAGTACCACCCGCTATAATCGCCTTCAAAGAAGAAACACATGTTATTTGTAGGAGACATATATGAAGACTAAATAGAGTAAATCAAAAACTGTCAAAACAGAACTCCATATCACCTCGTTTGTCGTCAACTCTATGGTACGGTAGAAACAAATGATAAACATAGATGAATCAATCCGAACAAGCACAAGGGCACAACACTCTCAAAGGCGCATATTCAAAGAAAATTCTCTCATATTATGTCACTACTAAGAAGAACAAGCTACATTATAAGGAAACAAAATGCATATTTATACCTAAAAAGAACATATGCTAATTACAATATTAAAATGGGAAATAGATAAACTCAAAATTAATTTTATCCTACTAAATCTTAAATATCTAACTGATAACCACTGAAAATTGAAACAAATCACTTAATGTGCTAACATAATTTCTAAAGTGAACTAAGACAAGGAAACAAATAAAAAATTATAATCTTTGAAAAAGATACACTCGCGTCACTCTGCTAGTCTTAAATCAGATTTCCTTTGGCCTATAACTTGTTCAGTTTAGAAGAGAACCGGATATTATTTTATAGAATAGAAGTCCTAAAACATTGTTCAAGTAAGACAACTAGATCATTAGAAAATCACATTGCAATCTTGGTCACTGTGGTAACACAAACAAGGTGCAATAGAAGTTTGATATCCATTTTATGTATCAATCTCGATAATTTATTCAGTAGGATGCAAGAGTAGGTTAAGAGTGAGGCTTTGTCCTTATGCGCACACACTACGCATTTGAAATAGAAAGCAGTAAATTCCAAGAGAGTGAAAACAAGGCATACCAGGCATGTAGCTTTGATAACTGTATCAGCATCGAAGCCTCCGATTTCCATGCCGTTAAGGGTCGAAAGCATGACATCTATGAAATCTCGATCACCCCTATTGTCACTCAAATTTTTGCTATTCCCTTTATGCTCCTCTAACCAACCACTTAGGATTGTGTCCAATTCTTTGGCGGTCCTCTTCATGGACTTCTCATGGCCACCCAAGTCCAACCATCTCAAGAAAGGAAGAGCATCCGCCACCGGAAACAACCCTAAGAATTGCAGGAATTCCCTCAAGGCATGATGAAACCGCCAATTCTCTTCCTCATCCACCGTGGCAATGCCGCTGTTGTCGCCCTTGCCGGCTACAACTTTGAGGACAACGTTCATAGACAGCCTTGCAAACCATTGCTTCAAGTCAACACGAATATGGCCTGTCGTAGAGACGGGCATAGTGTTAGACCTTTTAAATCGTATTATGGCTGTGGTAGCACATAATCACTTTACTGAAAACGCTCGGCTTGGCTTGTTTCTCTACACCAGTAGTTAAATGACATCCCCTCCAAGTTGATCCAATAAGTTTGATGTCATGGATTACACCACCATATGAAAGGGCAAATAAAGCAATTCAAATTTATGCCATACACGTGAAAGTACCTGAATCATTCTTGTTCTCAGTCCAAAGCTTGTGCAACTCTTTGATGGCGCTATCTGTTGCCGCAGCCACTACAGGGTTAAGCAACGACTCAATCCTCCGATTGGAGAGCAGCTCCAAGGTGGCAATTTTCCTCACCTCGCGCCAATACGGACCATAAGAAGCCAATGCAAGAAAGGCATGGTTGTAGCCCATAACTTCAGAGGCTAATAGCTGTGGGCGAGACGCGAGGGCAAGGTCATGCTTGGTGAAACATTCTTTGGCTATCTTGGAGCTGCTAACCACTACGGCAGGGGACAACCCAAGCCTGATGGTGAAGATCGGTCCGTACTCGTCAGCCATGGATGCAAGGGTCTTGTGGGGAAGATGGGATTTTGCTAGTACGGGCATATGCCCTATGACTGGCCATGCACCTGCAACCTCTGGTGGTCTTTTAAGCTTGCGAGATGAGCTTGATTTGAGCCAGACATGGGTTGATAGGATGAGGATGGCAAGGATCATTCCATACAAGATGGTGAAGTTCGGATCTTGAAGCAGAGACTCCATTTGCAATAGGTTCATCATTGAGCTGTGGATCCGTGTATGTTTTCAAGGACGAGGATGACTTATTATACGCCTTTCCCTCATAGGATCATCGAATATTCTATATATATCATGACAAAGCCTATATGAATTGCCACTAAAAATATCTTATTTTTCAAAAATAAAAATATAAGTTAGAGAGAAAAAAAAAATTGACGGGTGAATGCACTTGATCAATGCAGCAAAAGTTGGAGGAGTAGGTGACGAAAATATAATAATTCACCTCCTAATAAAATAATGTAAAAAGGCATATGCCACCTCGTGCCATTCCTAAATAAAAAATGGCTGCTTAATATCTTAACAAGCGGAGTCTTTGGCAAGTCAATGCAGAAGTCTTTTTTTTTGGGTCGTAAGAATCGTCAATCACCATGCCCTTGTCACCTCTCTTTCACCAACTCCACCTGCCATAGTCACGTGACCAAAAAACCTGTAAATGCCCGTGAGTTATATGCATGAAGATACAAATAATTTCACTCAAGATAAATTTTGTGATCATGTTCCGATTGAGCTTAAGGAAGTTGCAAAGCCTCGAGAGATAATTGATTATAGCCTGAGTGCTACGAGAAAAGTACATCCCATGTGTTATGAGAAAACGATTCCTACATAAGATGGAGTAACTGGACTTTTGCTCTAAGAGCGAAACCACACCCTTAATATTTCGTCCACGTATCTATACTTAGGTCTTTATTTAATTAATCGATAGAGTATGGTAGCGGCAAAGAAAGCCACTATTAAAAAAGATAGAACACATTTATATCCATTCAAAAAATAACTGAAGGTAGAACGTTTTTTCTAGGAGGGAAAAACGAAAGAAGACAGTGCTGAAAAGCCATTATTATTTGTCTTCCAAGACAGAGCACCAAAACAGGCAATAATTGCAAGTTCATTTAACTTGAAAAAATACAGACAGATGTGGTGTGATGGTAAATCTAAATACATCCCAATATAATGCATATGTACATTTTGCAAGAAAAAATCACTACTGTAATTTGGCGAAGTACAAAATAGTAAGTTGACGATAAGTTACTTATTTGCATTTAGTAGAACTCATTTACTAATTGTAAAGGTACGAAAGTAGTTCATTCAGGGAAAAAAAGTCCCCTCAATAAAGAAAAACATGGAAATCTCTCCGGCTAAATTTATTTAGGAAAAACTTAACTAATACAACACTAATTAAACATTCTGTTTTAGAATGTCAATATTGCCGAACGTCATAGTTCATTTGACTAATCTTGCTAAATCACGATGGTCCTTCCAAATAGCCTCAAAACTGGCCTAGGTTAAGGTATATACACTATAAGAAACAATTTATCTGATGTTTGCTGGCAAAAAGAATAAATAGAAATTCATCAAGCATTCG
This sequence comes from Eucalyptus victrix, assembly GCA_016097545.1. Classification (NCBI taxonomy): domain Eukaryota; kingdom Viridiplantae; phylum Streptophyta; class Magnoliopsida; order Myrtales; family Myrtaceae; genus Eucalyptus; species Eucalyptus victrix. Next base: position 14,518,607 of record CM027840.1, on the reverse strand, counting down.
AGAGATCATTGTCCCTAATATTTATATCGGATTGGATGTATCGGTTAATATTAGGAGGATCTCCATTAGATGTCACTTTCATGCTTAAGACATACTAACATCACATATTTCCCATCGTTTAACATAGGTCAGGCCATTTAAACAAGAAATTGTCAAAGTATAAAAATGCTAATTACTGATTATTTATGTGGACGTCAATGTGATTGAGATTAAAAAAATTAAAATTGCACGGTGGTTAAAATAACTGTAAAATAAATTGATATATTTTCAGAAGAAAGCCAAACGTTAGTTAAGAAAGAAAAAAGAAATTACATAAGTAAAATGACAACATAAAAATTAACTGATGTAAGTTAATCGATGCCACGCGCATTACATAAATATGTCTTTGAGCCCAGACAAAATTCGACTCAATGTGCGGTGACAAACACTGGATCACGCGAAATTGAAAAGAAATAAAAGGAGGGGCACATTAAATGAAGATGCACAAATTTTCTGCACATAAATTTATGCACACGTCTCCATCCCTATTTTACTTCTTTCTCGTTGATGCACGTACATGCCCGTAGAAGATTGTGGGCGCCGAATGTCTCTTCCCGTTTTTATGGTCAGTATTTGCGGGCTCCTTTTGTCTGTTGTTAATTTGATGAAGACAGAAGAAATACTTAAAGTTAAAAGACAATCATTTCCCTTGATGGTATGGAGCGTGGATAACACTTCCGACGTTCTAACATCACATCTTTTTCCATCGTACAACATAGGTCAGGCCATCTCAATATGAATTTGCTAAAGTACAAAAATCCTAATTATTGATTATTTATGTAGACGTTGCACGATTGAGATTAAAAAAAATTAAAATAACATGATAGCCGAAATTACTACAAGACAAATTGATATGATTTCAGAAGAAAGTTAGACATTGGTAAAAAATATAAATAAAATTACACAAGCAAAATGATAAAACAAAAATTGGAAACTTCCTAACTAATAAAAAGTAATTAATGCCATGCACATTGCACATCAAAATTGTTGAAAATATATCTTGAATTTGAGCCCAAACGAAAATTAGCTCAATGTATTTGATCAATAAAAGGAGGGGCACATTAAATAAAGATGGACAAATTTTCTGCACATTGATTTGTGTACATGTCTCAATGTCTATTTTGTTTCCTCCTTATTAATGCATGCCCATACCCATAGAAGATTGTGGCCGCCTAATGTCTCATCCCCTTTTATTGGGTCATTATTTGTGGGCTTCTTTTGTCTTTTGTTAATTTAACGAAGAAAGAAGAAAAGGGAAAGTTAAAGACAATCATTTCCCTTGATGGCATGGAGCATGGACGTCTAGTGGCCTCATTTTTTGACTTTCGTCCCTTGTAATATATGGACGACTAGGAGGGCTAACGGGGGAGCCGCCGAAGTTGCGGTTTGATTTATCTTCTGGCAAATTCTGTTCTTTAAAAAAGGCAGAGAAGGAGCGAAGGAAAAGGGCATGCCAAGTCCCTTTGGTGACCGAGAGAGCGCCAAGTCCCTGGTGGCTGAGAGAAAGAGAGAGCTATGCTTCTCATGAGGGTTTTGCTCGTTATAATTACACTCAATAATTTAGCCAATTAAATACTTATTAGTAGAATTTATTTAATTCCTTAAGTGAGATTTCATTAAGAATTGTGAGGGGTTCAAAACTATGTGAGTTATTGATTATAATTTGGGGCTGAGAAACACTGAGAAAGTATTTGAGTGCTCGAATAATTATAATCTCCATTGTATCGTTTAGTTTTTATAGTGAAATTCCATGTTGCTTTCCCCATGAACATAGATTCTGATATTCGGACCGAACTATATAAATCTAGTGTCTGATTCCCTTTCCTTCTTTCTAACTAATTTTAGCCGATTCGCTGGACTCTCCATATTCCACAACAAGAATTGATTTATTAAGTGATGAGATGAACTATATAAGTAGATGTTTAAATGGGGGATGTTCTGCAGCCAATCAAAATTTCTTACATCATTTGATTTCACTTAAGAAATCAATTAGAATAAGCATTATTCCATTTAGATTTGGCCACCAATTTTTTCGGAGAACACATTCAAGAAAATCTGTTTTTCTGCAACAGGTTACTGCTAATTAATTACTATCAACATGCTCCTCTCTCCCTCCCTCCCTCCCTCCCTCCCTCACAAGAAGTTATATTGGTTAATGTCAATATTTGTATTGTAATTTGTGAATCGATTGGCTCCATCAAGTTCGATAATGTAGATATAATCTGACTGCGCAATAACATCTTTTAATTTATATTATACGTATTATTCGAGTACAAATAATAACTTTACACGTGCAATGATTCTTTTAATTTACAGTATATGTATAATTTGAGTAGATGTGATATGTCTTTTAATTTATCTTTTATGTGTTTGTTCGCCAAAAATTATTTGTTAACGTCTCTATTCGCAATGTAATTACTGGATTGATCGGTCCCTTCAAGTTCGATAATATAAGTATTATTTCCGTGGGTGCGGCAGTGGCTTTTAATTTATCTTGTACGTGTGAACACGCATCATTCTCAATTCATCTTCCTCTCCTTCACCACAAATTACTTACAAGTATTCCTACTTCAATTATAATTATTGAACCTATCAGCCCCATCAAGTTTGATCAAATGCGTATTATTGGAGTACATGCAATAATGTGTTTTGATTTATATTTTATGTGTTTTTTCACGCGCGGTTCAATGTCAAGTCATTGCCCTCCCCTTCACCAAAAATTATTGGTTAATTATCGGTTCATATCCCCTAGTTGCATGTAATTATTGAACCCATCAAGCTTGATAATGTAAGTACTTTAGAGTGTCTTTTAGTTTACATTTTATGTGTTTACACATGTTTGTCTGTCAACTACAACTCTAAATAGAAAATACAATGATTGGGACTCAACAAACAATCAGAAATTTGGTTTTTCACGTTTAAAATTAAAAGATTAGGAAAAACATAAACCAATACCTAGAATAGCAGACAAATTGTGAAAATGATGCCTCCACTGAGGACAAAAATGAGAACAACGCAGATGAATTTTTTAGGCAAATTATGTTAACAACTTCTCTTTATATATTTCATAGACTTTCTAGTACTTATCCATCTTTCAAATCAATCCAAATTAACTATTCTCGGAAGTTAGGGGGTGCATGACAATCAGTTTTGTTCCAGAAATAATTTTTCTATTCAGACTTATTTACGTAATAGAAATTTGTTTAATAAAATTATTCCAATTTTCTATTTCTGAAATAAAATCTTGTTCCAAAAATAGGTTTGGAATAGAAATCAGAAGTAAGAATTTTCTACTTCTCTATTTCTGGAATAGAAATGAGAAATAAAAATTCTTCTCATTGTTCGTCAACCGATCCTTCATCCGTCGCCGCTAACCACCGTCCGTCGATCGCTCACTACTGCCGCCGCTGGTGTGAGAGATGGGCAGGTGTTGGTGGTTTTTGCAAAGGGAAAGGAAAGATAAGCGAAGGAAAAATGAAAGTGAAACAAGGCTGAAGGAGCTGCACGTTCATTTGACTAAAGAGAGAGAAAGAGGCAATGAGGAAGGAAGATAGCTTGATGGGATCAAGGGACAAAGTCCAGAATTCTATCCCTTCCATTAAACACTTTGTCCCCTAATTCTTTCTTGAAGAGAATTTCCACAAATTGTCCAATTTGAGGCTAAAATGCAACCCACCAACCATAACTCCGAATTTCTTGAGTTTTAGCTTCAATTTCTTCATAAAATTTTCCAAATCAACATCCAATTTTGATGTATAGAAAGCCCACATAATTCCTACAAGTCCCCTTCGCCATATAGCTCGGTTTGCAAGTTGAAAATCTCTTCAATTCGGACAATTCGAATTTCCATTAATTTTCCGCGATGTCAGAATTGATTTTTCGTAAAAATCTCAGAATCTCTGAAAATTCTTCAGAGGATGAGTTGACATTTCTAAAATAGATCATGACACCATAGAACTTTCAATTTCTGAAATCGGGTTCAAATTTGTGGTTGATTTCGATCCAACACGATTTTAGCATCACCAAGTCTACTTGGTAGTTTTTAGGAATTTTTAGTGCAAATGACTTGTGACCGATTTATCTCGAGTTACATTGTACATTTTCGACACATTGGTACTCTCGGTTGTCATGAAAGTCTCGAGATTTCAATTATGGGCATATGGTACCAAAACGATAGAAAAATCAATCTAGTACCTATCAACGAGTATTTTGCAATCAGGTGGAATCACCCACACTCTGATCACATATCTCAGTCGAATCAATCTATCTCCGGTCTTTGATCAATTTCTAACAGTGTCGTAATAACCCTTCCAAATCAACACAATTAAGTAGTCGATTTCTAGTCGAATTCTCAAGTCTATTGCATTTAGATTCCTTAATTGCTTTCTCGAGATAGTCCAATTATCTTGTGAGTGATCAGTTTAGAGAATATCATTATAGTCGCGTCGATGAAAGGCCCGATTTATTTAATTGAAATCGAAATCTGAAAATTCAAGCTGTCACAACTAGTCCATATTCGTCTATTGGTTTGCCGCCGTTTGAAAGAAAGAAATTTTGTGTCGTTATCAAACGAATTTATATTTTTATAGTAAAAATTTTGTGTCGTTATCAAACGGTTATTTTTGCTTAAAAAATCTTTTAGAAATTGAAATAGAAAAATCTATTTTTCTTTCAGAAATCAATTTCTTGCCATAATAGTTATCATTCACCCCAAGGTCATTTCTAAATCATCTTATTTCTTTACTTGCGAACGTTGCTTATACGATTACTATGATCATATCAAAGATAAAACAATGACCTAGACCATGCAAGATCTATCCAGTCAAAAGAAGTAAGTAACATAGACAAATTGTGAAAACAACGCCTCCACTGAGGACAAAAATGAGAACAACGTTGATTAATCCTTTTAGGCAAATTATGTTAACAACATCTCTTTTATATATTTCATAGACTTTTGAGTACTTGTCCATCTTTCAAGTCAATCCAGATTAACTATTCTTGGAAGTTAGGTCATTTCTAAATCAACTTGTTTCTTTACTTGCGAACGTTGCTTATAGCCTTATACGATTACTATGATCATATCAAAGATAAAACAATGACCTAGACCATGCGAGATCTGTCCAGTCAAAAGAAGTAAGTAACACAAACAAATTGTGAAAACGACGCCTCCACTAAGGACAAAAATGACAACAACGCAGATGAATCCTTTTAGGCAAATTATGTTAACATCTCTTTTATATATTTCATAGACTTTCGAGTACTTGTCCATCTTTCAAGTCAATCCAGATTAACTATTATTGGAAGTTAGTTCTAAATCAACTTCTTTCTTTACTTGCGAACGTTGCTTATGCGATTACTATGATCACATCAAAGATAAAACAATCACCTAGACCATGCGAAATCTGTCCAATCAAAAGAAGTAAGTAACACGGACTGAAGAAAGTTAATGATGGTTAGATCTATCTAAACTGAAAGAAGATCGAAATCCTTTGCTTTATAGTGAGCACTGTAACTTTTGCGAGGAAATAGGAAAATTATCCAAAAGGTCCTAAATTTAATGTACTTTTGCAAGTTCAATTTTACTAATTGAATCATAAATTTTGTCAATTGAGTCATTCAGTCAATTTTGACCGAAATTCACTAACGAGAACATTAGTCATCCTACATAGCACGACTATTGTTAATGTGGGTAAACTTTTAATAATATTTTTATTGGGGCCAACAAGGCTGGCCTCGCACAAATTAGAGCAAAGCTACCTTGCCCACAACCCTTGCCCAAAAGGTCATTGTGGCTGCGGGCAAGGGCTGCGAAATCTTCACCCGCGGCTGGCAAGGTTCTAGCGGCCCTTACTAGCAACCAAAGAGGGCTAGGTGACCCTTGCCCAGTGGCTGATGAGGGTCCAGCAACCCTGGCTAATCTTAGTTGAAAAAAAAAAGGAAAAGAAGAAAAAATTTAAAAAAAAAATAGAATTGAATTAGGAAAAGTATAATAGGTTTAAAACTTTCTAGACAATTTTCTTAATGAGAAAATTGGTTTTTCACGTTAGAGATAAAAAAAAAGCACGAAAAGCATAAATTGGTAGCCTAGAATAGCAAGCGAGAAACGGAGAAAATTGTTGACTTCAATAGACACTTTTCCACGAGGACGAAAATTAAAATAACGCAGATGATCCCTTTTAGGCAAATTTTGGGAAGAACATTTATAAGTGTAATGAAATAATTTTCTATGGGTTCTCCAAGATCTAGCTAATATCTTATCATCGTGACTTTGATCCAAGTATGTCTCTTTTGAATAAATAGGAATTATGCACGCAAAAAAAGTATAGTCTGTCTAGATTATTATATACTTAAATCCTTAATTATAATGTTTGGGTTCATGCATTTTAACTTTTAAAAGCTAGAAATACTAATAATTTCACAAAATGCAAAACATGTAAATTCATACATTATTTTTCGTAATTTTTTAAACTTAAATAGTACTTTAAATTTTGCCCAATGTTTTCTTTATCTTTAACTGAAACATACAAGCCCTAAATGTGGAGCACGTGATATAGCAAAAATTTTGTATTCTTGCATTTGCTCCGTACAAACAAACTAGAGTACTCGACCTTGTTTGCCTATACGCTATCAGCTAATTCTAATTTCTACTCGTGAGTTTTCCTTCAACGTTGGTTACTAAAAGATATCATTAAAGTTTGAGAAATTTATGATCACTTAAGATTTCGTGTGTCAACATTTGATACTTGGGAGGTCACAAATCGTTCGGATAAAACAAGAGTCAAATCATAAATTCTGCAAAATATATAAAGTGTCCAGAAGAAAGAATAGAAATCAATCTAGAGAGGTCGATGTACAGCAAAGTCATTCAAAAAGAACATCCTCAGTTGGCGTTCTACTCTAAGTTTTTTGAAATTAATGCCACATATGAACTGGGATATGTGATATTAAAAATTAACACATCGGAACGGCTTGGCAAAACACTTTATATCTAGCGGCACAGTTTATTATTTCCCAGCAAATTCCTATACATCCAACACTCCATTCTGATCAGCGCAGCTAAATTAGCAACACATTTAGAGCACTAACATAGTTTCTATTTATTCACAAAAGACATACTGAATAGGAGTCATCGATCGTTTGAATGCAGAAACTAATAACGACCCGATAAAAGCAACACATGGACAGCCTATTTATATAGTGGTAACTTGGCCGTCGACTTATTTCTCATTCTTCTGGCGTTTCATGTAAATTCATAGACTTCTGTAGGCAATCTTGGTGAAAGCATTACTTCGAGCGGCGTCTCCTTGCCAACCGTAATTCCAAAACTCTCTGACATATCCACCGACGAATTGCCAGGAGTTGATACTTCGAATGCATGCAGCAACTTAGCAAGCACCAAATGCACCGATTGAAAGCCAAAGGACATCCCAGGACAAATTCTTCTACCACCTCCAAATGGCATGTACTCAAAATTAGGGTCCTTCACATCCAAATCCTCATGACTATTCAAGAACCTCTCAGGCGTAAACTTCATTGGTTCAGGCCACGCTCTTGAATCAGTTTGAATTTTCCACAAGTTCAGGATCAACCTCGTGTCTTTGGGGACATAATACCCGTTGATGATGCAATCTTGAGTTGATACGTGTGGCACGGCAAGCGGAACTGGTGGATGTAATCGGAGGGTCTCCTTTACTATGCCATATAGATAAGTCAAGTTGGTAAAGTCTAATTCGTTCACATGTCTTTGTTTACCAATTTGAGTGTATAGTTCTTCTTGAGCCTTCTTTAGAACATGACGGTTGTTTAGCAACAAAGAGATTGCCCATGTTAGGGTGATCGTTGTACTATCAGTAGCGCCCGACAGAACAGCCTTCAAGAAGAAATACATATGATCTGTAAGAGTGAGATATGAAGACTAAATAGACCAAATCACAGAACTGTCAAAACAAAAGTGCACATTGGCTCTTTCATCGTCCATTTCGTGGCGTAGCCACAACCAATGATAAATTATATATAGATCAATCAGCAACACGCACGACGGGACAACACTCCCAAAGGCGCAACTTTAGAGAAAGTTCTCTCATAATTATGTCATTAATTAAAAGGAGATGCAATAATACAAGGAAATACACTATGTTAGCATTTGATGAACCATTGAATTGAGGAGGTTTATCTGTTTTGATGGAGCAAATTTACTCTGCTAATTTCTTGTGAAATGTCCATGCCGTCTATTTAATTTATATATTTTGTTTGCTTAAGTGATATAGTAATCCTAAGTAACTAATAGGTTCACTTAATTTAATAAGCAACACTACGTCTCTTGAGTCTCATGATATATACGTCATGGACAGAAGACTTTTCCTAAGAGTGGTGCATACAGATTGAAGTTCAGCATATTCAATGACCATTCGCTAGTCCAGGCGGGTTGACGAACATTGATTAGGTAAAGAGGGAGACTTTTTGCAAGCATGAATTATGTGCGGGCGCACAGCATTTGAAGTAGAAAGCTGTAATTCCAAAAGTGGGAAAACTAGGCGTACCAAGCATGTAGCTTTGACAATTGTATCAGCGTCGAAACCTCCGATGTCCATGCCATTAAGGTTCGATAGCATGACGTCCATAAAATCTCGATCACCCCTCTTCTCACTCAAATTTTTGTTAATCCTTTTGTGCTCCTCTAGCCAACCGCTTATGATTGTGTCCAACTCTTTGGCGGTCCTCTTCATGGACTTCTCTTGGCCACCCAAGTCCAACCATCTCAAGAATGGAAGAGCATCTGCCACGGTGAACGTCCCCAGGAATTGGAAGAATTCCCTCAGGGCATGATGGCACCGCCTCTCCTCTTCCTCATCAGCCGCGGCAACGCCACTGTAATAGCCCTTACCAGCTACAACTTTAAGGAGAATGTTCATAGTCAACCTTGCAAACCACTGCTTCAAGTCAACTAAGATATGGCCTGTGGTAGAGACGGGCATAGTATTAAGACTTTTTAAATCAAAAGCACATTTCATATATTTTCTGTAGCACATAGTCACTGCACTGAAAATGCTTGGCTTGACTTGTTTCTCTACGCCAGTAGTTTCATAATATACTTTATCTTCTAATTTGAGCTGATCACTATGCTATAATGGATTGCACGACCATATAAAACGGATAATAAAGCATTTTAAGCTTACGCTCTATACATGAAAGTACCTGATTCATTCTTCTTCTCAGTCCAAAGCTTGTGCAAATCTTTAATGGCAATATCCGTTGCCGACGCCACTATAGGTTTGAGCAATGACTCAATCCTCCGGTTAGAGAGCAACTCCAAGGTGGTGATTTTCCTCACTTCACGTCAATACGGACCGTAAGGAGCCAACACAAAAAAGGCATAGTTGTAGCCCAAAACTTCAGTGGCTAATAGCTTCGGACGAGATGCAAGGGCAAGGTCGTGTTTTGTGTAACATTCTTTGGCTATCTCAGAACTACTAACCACTATGGCCGGGAACAACCCAAGCCTTATGGTGAAGACCGGTCCGTACTCGTCGGCCATGGATGCCAGTGTCTTGTGAGGAAGATGGGATTTTGCTAGTATGGGCAAATGCCCTATGATGGGCCATGCACCTGCAACTTCTGGTGGTGTTTTGAGCTTGCGAGATGAGCTTGATCTGAACCATACATATGTTGATAGAATGACGAGGAATAGGATCACTCCATACAAGTGGGTGAAGTTCAGGTTTTGAAGCGGAGACTCCATTTGCAATAGGTTCATTGAGTTTTGTGTTAGTGTTTTTGAAGGAAGAGCATGTGACTTATACATCTCCCCCCCTACGATTTCCGATTATCAAGTACAATTAAATACTAATTACTTTCCAGTTGTTTTATATGACAATGAATGCACAACCGCACTTAATATTTAATCCAAGTATCTATACTTACATCTTTATTTAAATAATCGATGACTGATAGTAATTGCAAAGTCTTATGCAGCCATTATACAATGTGTCTGACTGACTAGGGTAAATTTGTCATAGGTTTTCCAATGAAAGAAAGCCACTATGGCTTGACACTATTAAATATTACTTGAATCTGACCACTGTTTTCTTTGCCTTATCAGATTAAATGAATGTAGATCGTCTTTCTTGATTCTGCAAGTGGTTCAGCATCATGGGAATTTGCCGGCACCACACCTGATGTGAGATCGTTCACCAGCAAAAGTTTCCGTGAAAGCAAAAAAGAGTTAAGCGAGTTTTACTTATATGGAAAACCTAAAGTGTTGATGTGGAACACGACTATTTATATTTACCAAGCTTAGGGACTGGAATCTTTCATATATATCATATGTAAATAACAGACAAGACAAAGCGCAAATGGTTAGCTTCTCCAAATATTTCCTTTAATAAAAACATTGTAGTAAAGTAAAGGAGAACAATAAAATAACCAAGTCTGACTTGTGAATGCACTTGATCGATGCAGCCAAAGTTAGAGTAGGCGAGGAGAATATACGTGTTCACGGCTCGACAAAACAATGTAAATATGCACATGCTCTCTGATACCATTCTTAAATAAAAGATGGCTAACTTGGAATATCAAAATCAATAAACGTGGACAAAACAAAGTTGTATCTAGTACGCATTTAAAAATCTATTTCTATCATTCTTTTCCGAGGACACAACGAGATGAATAAGCATAAAACCTGAACAATTTCTCGGCTGCTGTAAAAGATTCTTTAAAAGTCTTGGTCAACAAGAGAAATATAAAAAGTAGTAAAGAGACAGATACATTAAATTAGCAATTTTCGCAATTTCGCAAACCCAAGTGAGAGCCGCCTAGAAACATCGCGGAACTTACTTGCTAAGAGGAAAAACGAAAGAAGACAATTTTGATAAGTTATCCTTTGCTTTGCAAGATTGAGCACTAAATTATGGAAACATTGCAAGTTCACTCAACTTGAAAAAGACTTAGATAGACCTAGCGTAATGGTAGATCTAAAGATATCAAAATTCAGAATGAAATGTGTACGTTGTAAGGAAAATCACTATAACATTGCAATTTGGTTAGGTTCAAAATGGTAAGTTTACCATTAGTTACTTGATTTACTAACTATACATGTACAAAAGTAGATGATAAAAAAAACAGTAACTTTAATAGAGAAAAACATGGCAAACTCTCGAGCTAAATATACTCAAATGCCTAAAAAGGCAAACTTAATTAATACAAGACTGAGTTTTTATATAATTTTATTATATATTAAAGTATATACACTTTGAGAAACAATGTAAATAAGGACATTTCTGTTAGGATGCACGTGCGAGTAAAATGTGTTAGAGAAATCCCACATTGGAGAATTCGTATGGTGTGGTGTAGTAAATATATATTAGTTGACCTAGAACTCATTAGTTTAAGTTTTTAGTAAAAGTTGATCTAATTGGATATGTTAATGGGCTCGGACTTAAACTCTCTCTTGGCGATCTCCTCAGGTGAAAGTATCAAATTTTTGTTGTGCACTCCTAATAAATGATATCAAAGCCGATAATTACACCTTCTAGGCAGGTGGACGTTGTGTGTAGTAACGCAAGCCCATGAGGATGAAGTTGGGCCAAAAAGATACCTGAATTAAGGGGGGTAGACCTAACACTAAGCTCACACGTGAGAGGGAGATTGTTAAGATGCATATGTGAGTGAGTTGTATTAGAGAAATTCTACATTGCAGAATTGATAGTGTTGAGCAGTTAATATATTCTAGTTGGCCTTTAACTTATTAGCTTAAACTTTTAAGTAAATATGAGTTCAACTAGATATATTAACAGGCTCGGACTTAGGTTCCCTCTTAGCGATCTCCCAAGGTGAATATATTGGACTTTTACTATGCACTCCCAACAATTTCTTCATGGATGTTTGTCCCTCACATCCGAGCTCTCTTTAAATACAACAATGGAAAAGTTACATTCTAAATTCTAGCAAAATAGGGACCCTTTTATCATGTCCCACAGATTATGAAAGCATGTCGCCAATGATTTTTTCATTCGATCCACAAATGAGTGGCATTTGCACTTCTCATACTAAGGGTTCATTTTGTTCAGCATTTGCAAAACTCTTTGGGGCCACATAACCCCTTCGACAAATACAAATATTGTTTAACAATTTTTTTGGTTTTTCGTTGAAGAGATGCAATTGCATCTTTGAAGCTCTTTAAAGGTTTTAGCCAAAGCTAGGTTTAGAGATAATTTGGAATCCTACATTTCGAAAATGCAAAAAAAAAAAAAAATTCTTCCAATTTTGCCTTCACTCAACTTCATAATTCTGAAAAATATCTTTGAAAATCCTAACTTAGCCTCAATCACCGATGAACAATTGGCATGTTGTGCCACTGACGTGCCATTGACGAGTGGCCTAAGGTCAAGCGACCTTAGGCAAGGCTCTCTATTGGCTAATTTGGCTCACCAATAGCTGTTAAGTTCCGTCGGTAAATAGTTTGAGGTGTTTTATAATGAAAAAATGAATAAAAATCCTTTACAAAGTATAATTTTTACCAAATGACATTTAATAAAGTTTCTTTTTAATGTATTTTTAAAATACACTTTACCAAATAATACTTACATTTCAAAGAATCTAAAAGATCATTACCGAAAACCGAACCAAACGGAGTGGAATACTCGTTTGCGTAAAAACGTGCTTTTATGAAATTAGATGGCGAATCGCCCCTTTTATCCAATCAAATTTGCGCCTCGTCTGCCTCCCCCCACTACGCCTCCATCCGTGTCCTGTTGCTTCATAAGCTCCTCCAATATCTTCCTTCCTTGGTTGCTGCTTCCGCTACCGCTGTTGCTCGTGCCAGTGTTGCCCTTAGCCTTCTTCTTTTTCTTTCCCTTCTCGCCCTCGCCGTCCTCATCATCGCCGTCCTCGTCAGAAGACAGCTGGGAAGGAGATGCTTTCTTGCTCTTCGAGGTGCTTCCTCCACTGCCGCCTCCTCTTGCTTCGGGCTACAGCATTCTTTGCATCTCGGCCGCAAAAATCGCTTGCATATCATTGTATAATGGAATCGGGACCTCTTTGCATGAATTGCCTACATAGGCTTGTCTCCGTTTTCATGGGCTTAGGTGAGTTTAATGGGTTTGGGCTTGATTGGTTTATGTGAGTTTGGACTGAAGTGGATTTGGACCAGTTTTCGGTTTAGTTCGATCTTGGCTGAGTAGCCTTCCTTCGGCTTTGGTTTTAAATGGGCCGAGTATAGATGGCTCAAATTGGCTCCATGGCTTAGGCCAGCAAAACCACACCTGAAATTATTCAGATTGGGCTTAAGGGCCCAGCCCGGGCCCCCATTTTCCGAATTAAAAATATTTTTAAAAAGAAAGTCGAATTTTTTATTCAAATATTTAAAAAAATTTAGAAACTATTCTAGAAATAGGCCCTGTTTAGGTTGCTAGCTTTTTTTTTTAAAATTGTTATTTAATTTAGCTTAATGCCGGTTGCATGACCCACATTTAGTTAGGAGTTTCGGTGAGTCATCTTCTTATATGGATTTAGTTTTAGTAGATTAATCTTTTAGGTAAGGAATTAAACTTGATATGAATTTAGCTTTATGGGGCTTAAAACGTAGCCACGTTTACTCCTTCCCCCAACAAATCGGGTTTTTATTTCCATACTTTTACTTTGAGCCGTTAAATGCTTAGGTGTTTAGCTCTCACTTTCGACACATTAATTGTTCTTTTCCTTTTTAGTACAGTTAGGATAAGCCTTAGGACCATAATAAACTCCTCAAAAGCAATCGCATGACACTTAGCAAAATCGAATGACATTTACAACTCATAACCATATTATTTGGATTGCAGACATGGTTATGTTGGCTAGGCATCTTCGCCAAAACTTCACTATGGCTTATCCCCTGCCATATCACGGTCCGGAGAAAACCACAACAAGCCCATATTTGCCGCTATCTTGAGCATTGTCTTGGCCACGCTCGTCGTCTTTGCCCTTCTGTAATACTAGTGGAGGGGCAGAATCTGCGATTGAGTTCCGACGGCACCACAGGCACAGGTGCCAGCTAAGGAGGTGGGGGTGTAGGCGTCCCATCACGAACCGTACGAGGCAGATTAACATTGTTATTCGATCTACTCTCAAATAGTCATTTACATAAGGCATACTTTGCTAATTTTTTTAATTATAAAAACCCCCAAATCATGCTTCGTCCGTGCTAGGCCATGTCACGCACAAGGGGCTGTCCAAGAACAGCCCATGACCAACCCTCGATTAATCCATGAGCGGTTCGAGTAAAGGCCCATGCACAACCTAGGGACGACCCGCGGGCAATGGTCGACCAGCTCAGGAGTTGCTTGTGACTGTTCAGCTGCTCTAGTGTCAAACGGATCTGCAAGTCCGGATCTTGCTTCTGACACACGCCCATGGTCTTCCCAAGGATCTGCAGTGTGTAGCAATCGAGTAGCCTACCGTATAGCCTTGTAATAATGATACGGATTCAGAATGCACAATTGTATCGGAGGAACGATCAACGGTTGAAATGCGACCCGCATTTGTATAAATAGGGATCTCTCTCCCTCATTGTAATCAGTTCGTTTACAAGTGAATATACACTCTCTTTGCCCATCCGACACTTGTGTTCGAGCATCTGTGCGTAAGGTTGACTTGAGATTGATAATCCTAAAACCGCTCTTGTAGAATGCAACCGTCATCAATGAGCCAAATCAACTATCGGCGAGCCTTGCTTGAGGTCACCCAACCTATTGATGATGGCATGTTGGCTACTTGCTGGTTGCTCGTCGGTGGCTAAAGCAAAGTGAGGATTTTCAAAGACATTTGCAGAATTATGAAATTGAGTGAAGGCGAAGTTGGAAGAAAACATATATAAATTTGCATTTTGGAAATGTAGCATCTCTAAACCTACCTTACGCTATAGATCTTTAAAGAGCTTTTAAGATATAATTACATCCCCCTAAAGTAACCCAAAAAATTTGCCAAACGACATTTGTATTTGCCTAATGAATTTTGAAGACTCCAAAAGATTTTGCAAATGCTGAACCAAACACATCATAAATGACGTTGTAATATAACTCCAGATTTTGCTCAAAACAATTTCACGAACGAATGGACAAAGACGCTTGCATCATGGACTTTAGCTTACCGGAGCTTTTACACCCAAAGGAGAATGAAAACAAATGCAATGCAGTGCAGTGCAGGAAAGTAGAACTCAATCTGAGTCGAACGTGATGTGGATATGCGAGATGACACGGGAACATGGGCACAATTACAAGGAAACGACGGGGCAGCCATTTGGGGCACGCCACAAGGCGGGACTAGGGGCTCTGTAATCGCTGTCCAGCCCACAAATGGTCTCGGCAGCTTGCCTTGGGCTGCCTTCAAACACGGAATCAACCCATATCCACTTCGAATCACCCCGATAAGTCTGCGGGCCGTAAGGGCCATTGAAAGTCGACCCGAGACGCATTGAAGGACACTAGAGACCGAGCTGAAGCTACGGAGCTGCTGCCCAAACAGGATTTGCATGCTAGACGGCGAACCGTTTTGCTCGTTCTCGGGCTCGCGATGGCCTAGAATCAAACGTCAATCATTCCGACGCTTCGACGAGCCATAGGGATTGGCCTGGGAAGTGTCAAATGAACTGGGCAGGATTGCCCGCCTATTGTTGATATGGATACTCGTGATAATAATTCTCAATAGTCATATGAGGTGGACAACCAACAAATCTAACCCTTGCGTAGAACATTATTAGACAGTGACGTTCTTTAGTTCAGACTTGGGAGAACACGTGTGCAACTTGAGAATTAGGTAGTGAACGATCAGGCACGACAGAAAGGCTAATCATACCGTCAGACCAAAGAACGAACTTGCCACGAAAAATGATTTGATAACAGGGAATAGGAGTTCAGACGTGTAGGAAAAACGTGCATATTTAGTCATGGCAATTGGTTTTATGCTTGGAGGACACGATATCGGACCACAACGGAGGTACAACATGATCGAGGTGCATGCAAACGGTAGGTTCTTTGTAAGAAATCGAAGAAGAAGATTGGAGAGAAATTGTAGAGGAAATTTTCTGTATTCTCTGTATGATTCTGTACGTACAATATCAATGTTTTATATTACAAGAATTGTATAATGAAAAAGGCAAGTAAATAATATACAGAATAGATTTGATATTAAATGATCTTTGATTGATCTGATAAATATTCAATATGATCTGAATATATCTTGCGTATCTTCCAACACTCCCCCTCAAGATGGTGGCTTGTAGATATCCAAGACGCGGAGCTTGCTTAAGAGATACGCATGCTGACTTTGACATAGAGGCTTGGTGAAGATATCTGCAGGTTGTTCCTCTGCTCCAATCCCTCGTGTCTCGATTATACCTTCCTGAATTTTTTCTCGAGTAAAATGGTAGTCCACTTCTATGTGTTTCGTTCTTTCATGCACAATGGGATTTGATGCTAGTTTGAGAGCTGCATCGTTGTCACAAAATAATCTAGTCGGTCCCTCGATTTGCACTCCAAGATCCTGAAGTAGTCCTCGCAGCCACACTATCTCACATGTCGTTTTTGCCATAGCTCGATATTCTGCTTCTGCCGAGGATAAAGAGACGGTCGGCTGCTTCTTGGTTTTCCATGAAAGCAAAGAATCTCCCAATTTAATGCAGAAACCGGTTATGGACCTCCTGCTCATTGGACAGGTGGCATAATCTGCATCACAATACGCTGTCATTCTCATATCACATTTCCTGGAAAGAAGAATTCCAAGTCCAGGACATTTCTTCAAGTACTTCACAACTTTCAATGCAGCGTTCATGTGAGATTGCTTTGGCTTGTGCATGAATTGACTGAGTGTCTGTACAAGCGTAACTAATGTCCGGCCTGGTCATAGTCAAATATATGAGTTTCCCGACAAGTTTCTGATAACTCAATGGATCTTTGAGTACCGGATCCGCTTGCTGAAACACTTCAACATCATAATCTGCCGTGGTCAATTTAACATTTTGCTCGATTGGAATCACAGCTGGCTTACATCTTGACAAACCTGCCTCTGATATAATTTCTAATGCAAATTTTCTCTGGCTGAGAGATATTCCTTGATCTGATCGTGCAATTTCTATTCCAAGGAAATATTTGGGTGTACCCAAATATTTTATGTGGAAGGTAGAATGCAAGTATTCCTTGAAAACTTGAATAGCTACTTCATCGTTTCCCATAATAAGTATATCATCTACATATATCATTAAGTATATAGATGACGTACCTTTAGTCCGTGTAAAAACAGCATAGTCAAATCTGAACTGTTGGAAACCCTGCAGCCATCAGGGACTCAGCAAATTTGGCATACCACTGTCTGGAAGCCTGTTTAAGACCATACAAGGATTTGCGGAGACGACATACCTTATTCTCCCCCTGTCTCCGTAAACCTTGTGGCACATCCATATAAATCTCTTCATTTAAATCACCATGTAAGAAGGCATTGTGAACATCCATCTGATGTAGCGACCAGTCCTGAAAAGCTGCTACTGAGAGGAATGAGCGTACCGTAACATCTTTGGCGACGGGAGAGAAAGTTTCATGGTAGTCAAAGCCCTCCCTGTTGCGTGAAGCCTTTAGCCACTAATCGAGCCTTGTACCTCTCAATTGATCCATCTGCTCGATATTTGATCTTGTACACCCATTTACATCCAATTGCCTTCCGATCTGGGGGTAAATAGACGAATTCCCATGTCTGATTGTCCACTAAAGCCTGTAATTCTGCTTGCATGGCTTGTTGCCATCTTGGATCAGTGCTCGCCTCATCATAGTTGGACGGTTCTCGTTCCTCAGAAAGACGAGAAATGCAACAACGATGCTCGGCCGATAGCCGATTGAATGAAACATAAGAGGAGATGGGAAAAAGAATACCTGGCGAGTTTCTGACGCCACACACGTAGTCTTTTGTCCAAGTTGGTGGACGTGGCACTCGCCGGGAGCGCCTTGGTGGGATATTTGCAAGAGATGATTGATCCGAACCAGTATCAATAGGAATATCGGCATCAACAGAAGGGGAATCGATCACAGCTTCATCATTCGAAACTTGTTGCGTGGATTCCAGAGGAGGTGTTAATTCCAGGGCTGATGCAGAAGGGTCCCTTCTCTTTGTTGAAGCAGGAAATAGAATATATCCTGGATCATCTACTGTTTCTTCAACATAAGACGAAGAGTAAGGTCCTTGGCTATGTGTGCTTGGTTCCTGTGCAGCAAAAAGAAAAATATTCTCCTGGAACAAAACATCACGACTGATAAAGAATTCCCCTGTTGATGAATCATAAATCCTGTACCCCTTTTGTAGAGTGGGATATCCCATGAATGTGCAACGGCGAGCACGAGGACCCATCTTATCTCTAGAGCCCACTATAGTGGCATAACATTGGCAACCAAAAATCTTTAAATGACTCACAGTTGGCTTCTTTCCAAAAAGCAGTTCGAAAGGACTGCGACCATCAAGAATCTTGGTTGGCATTCTATTAATCAAATAAGCTGCAGTTAAAACACAGTGTCCCCAAAAATTGTCAGGGATTGAAGCTTGAAACTTCAGGGCACGAGCAACTTCCAATAGATGGCGATGTTTCCGTTCCACTACTCCATTTTGCTATGGAGTATATGTACAGGAACTCTCATGTAAGATCCCGTGGGATGAGAGCAAGGCAGTACATTCATGATTAAAAAATTCATTCCCATTGTCTGTCCTTATACGACGGATTGTCTTCCCAAATTGAGTCTTTGATAGAGAAAGAAAAGTTCTTAAATGAGATATGACTTGACTCTTAAACTGCATGAGAAAAATCCAAGTGGCCCTTGAATGATCATCCACAATGGTGAGAAAAAAAGGGGACCCATCATGATTTTGTGTATGATAAGAACCCCAGACATCAATATGGAGTAATGAAAATGAATCATCCGCACGATTTGTGCTTATTGGAAAGGGAATGCGGGACTATTTGGCAAGTTGACAGATAGGACATTGCGGATAAGGAAATAAAGAACTATGACCCATTCTGGAATGCAAAATGAATTGTTTATCATTGGTAGTCAAATTACACAATGATTGTTTATTACAATGAAGAAAAGCAAGATTTGCTGAATTTTCCAGAAATATAGTCCTTCAGACAGATTACCCCAGCCTATCAGTCTCCCAGTCGAAAGGGCCTGAAAGACACAGCTATCAGCAATGAATGAGACCTTTTAGGAATTTTCTTCACAAGCTCTAGACACAGAGATAAGGTTAAATTGAAACTCTGGGACATAGAGGACATTTGTGAGAGTAAGCTGAGAGCTAAGATTTACTGTTCCTGTTGTAGACACACGGGCAACATTTCCATTCGGCAATTGCACAATAACGGGACTATTCAAATCTTTATTAATAACAGTAAATAGCTTCTTGTCACAGGTAATATGATCACTAGCTCCGAATCAATAATCCAAGTGCTCCTTGATATTGTATTTAGACAATGAGAAATACCGCAAAGCTGTTCCCCCTTTTGGAATATCCAATTTTTGTAGCGCTTGCATCAATTGCTAATACTCAGCATGTGTGATGGATTGATCGTTGATCCCGTGAGTTGATATCTTGTCATAGTTGAAATTTCCTTCTTTTTTTCTCCAGGTCGGCCATGCAATTTCCAACAGCTGTCAATTGTGTGGTGAGGCCGCTTGCAATAATCGCAAAAAAGCTTTCCTTTATTTTTCAAATTCGCCCCAAAATTCGCACCATAATTAGGCCCATATTTCGGCCCATAATTTGGCCCGATATTTTTTGAAAAAAGAGGACTGTTGGATCTGTTTGATCCGGAACTGTCTCCGCCGTCCAGATCGTCCGTGTAGCGCGTCCCTTTGGAGCCATCAGATCGATGCGTGCGATCTGAGCCGTCCATCACAGAACCTTTAAAAGGCCTCTATTCGGCGAACCCTAGGGATGAATTTCGCCTCTTTTCTAGGGTTTTCGACCCTTCTCTCTCGATCCTTGCCGCGAGGGCCAGTCCCTCCGTCGCTCTGTTCTCCGTCGAGGTAAGTCTCTGGCTCTCCTCTTGCACTGCAAGTTGGAAAATCCGTCCAATCGGCGGCGGAGGCTCCATGGCCAGAATCTGCGACCTAAAAGTGAGGTAAGAATCGTTGAGGATTAGCAAAAATCTGGTCGCCTTTTCTTGGTCTTTTATCCCTTTGTACTGTTGGAGAGTCTCTTCGGGTCCGATGAGTTTTTCTTCGGCGGCCTCTAGCTCGTTCCAGAGGGCTGAGAGCTTGTTGAAGCAGGCCGTGATGGTCATGTTTCCTTGCTTCAGTTCGGAGAGGGCTTGATGCAACGAAAAAATCCTCGCCCGATCCAATTTCCCGTACATCTCTTTTATACTATCCCAAAAAGATTTTGAGTCCTCTGTTGGAGGCAACCCGGCGGCTATTTCTGGGCTAATACAATTTCCGATCCACGTTCTAACAAGCTAGTTGCATTTTTTCCATTGCCGCCCTAATTTTTCATCGGTTGGAACGGGAACTGTTCCGTCGATAAGTCCTTCTTTATCTTTTGTGATGAAGGCTCCACGGAATTCCCGCGCCCAACTCGAATAGCTCTCGGATCCTGTGAGATGGTTGCTGATAAGCTTCAACTCGGGTCCGTCGGCTGTGGAAACATATAGCGCATCGCCGGGTTCCAGGCGACCCATGACGGCCGCAAAGGGAAAGGGTATAAACCCTGGTGGAAACCCCGTATTGGTTGTAGTCTGTCCCTGATTTGAACTCCCTGATCTGCCCGTCTGTTCAGGGTTGGTGGTTGAGTCTGCTCCAGCGTTGGTTGGTAGACCTCCATCGGTTCGCACGCTTTGGTAGCCCGGCTGTGATGTATCTGGATTTGATCCAAGCATCCATGGGTACGGTATCCATTGATAAGGATAGCCAAAGAAAGGAAACCCTGGATTGAACTGAGCCGGATTAGGTTGCCAGAGCGTGTGTTGTGGTTGAATGATTGCTGGGTTGGCGATGGTTGGATTCAGAGTTGGTGAAGTAGGGTTTGTCAACTGTTCTTCGACGGCTGAGGTAGGTGTTTCTGGATTTGTCATGGTAAAAAAAATTCTGCAGCAACTTTGTTCTGCAGGTTGACAAAAGAAGGTTTTCAGGAATTCCTGTTGTATGCTGTTTTGGTTTGCAAGTGTAGCAACAACCAAGAACAGAAGATCACAAGAGGCAATTCGAAGACAAGTGCGGAAATTCTGTCAGAACCAGATGCTCTGATACCATGTAAGAAATCGAAGAAGAAGATTGGAGAGAAATTGTAGAGGAAATTTTCTGTATTCTCTGTATGATTATGTACGTACAATATCAATGTTTTATATTACAAGAATTGTATAATGAAAAAGGCAACTAAATAATATACAGAATAGATTTGATATTAAATGATCTTTGATTGATCTGATGAATATTCAATATGATCTGAATATATCTTGCGTATCTTCCAACATTCTTATCTAGCAAACTCGGGGGACCCCTTATGAACGATAAAAGGAGACGCGCTCCTCTCCTTTTCTAGCCAAGAGTGAGTGTGTCTTGTTTTGAATATTTTTCAAGAATGGAGAGAGTGATATTCGAGATTGGTCATGAACCTTTCATTCATGCTTTAGTTAGAAACATTTTTACAATTTGCTAATTGAGTAATTCCGATCAACTTTGGCCAAAATATTGGAACATGACTGCCAATCATCTTACATGGCATAGCGACGCTAACATAAACAATTTTTATCATTTAAAAATGTTTAGATTCTTTTTCTTTTTATCTTAAAGTTTGACTAGCTCAGTCGCAATTCGCATCCAAGCCCTCGCCAGCCACATCTCACCCAAATTTGGTGAGGGCTTGGTAGCCCTCACGTAGTGGTCAACGAGGATTGCCTAAAATTAAAAAAAGAAAACAAAAAAAAAAGAATAAGAAATAAAACATAAGATTGTTAAAATATTATTAAAAATGTCTACGTCGGCGTTGCTCACGCCACATGACATAGTCAACTAAATTGACAGATTAGCTGTGTCCCTTAGGATTTCTACATTCTGCTATAATCAGTTGTAGTAATGGATATTCGTGGCATATTATTAGTCAGATGAATTTAATTGGCAAAATATAAAAATATTTAGGACTAAATTGACACATTAGCCGTGTCCCTTAGGATTTTACATTATGTTATAATCAATTGTAGTAATGGACATTCGTGGCATATTATTATCCCCGTTCAAGGATACGTGCGCTTGAAAAAATTAGTCCAAACGAAAGGCTTGAAATAACACTTAATATTAATAAATCTCTCTCACCATATTGATCCAGTTATTCACGAAAAAATAACTGGATCAAAACCATTGATCATCTGAATGTGCAGCTCATAATGACCGGATAAAAGCTAGACAAGGAGACCTTATTTATTTAGTGGTAACTTGTCCATCGATTTGCTTCTCATTCTTCCGATGCTTCATGTAAATTTATAGACCTCATTAGCCAATCTCGGTGCAAGCATTACCTCGATCGGCATTGCTTTGGCAATTGTTATTCCCGTACCCTCTGACATATCCACCAGTAAATTGTCGGGAGTTGATACCTCGAATGCATGCAGAAACCTAGCGAGCATAGAATGTACTAATTGAAGGCCAAAGGACATTCCGGGACAAATTCTTCTACCACCTCCAAATGGCAAGTACTCAAAATTAGGGTCCTTCACGTCAATTTTCTTATGACTATTCAAGAACCTCTCGGACCTGAACTCCATGGGTTCCGGCCATGCTCTTGGATCAGTTTGGATTTTCCATAAGTTGAAGATCACCCTCGTGCCTTTGGGCACATAGTACCCGTTGATGATGCAATTGTCAATCGATACGTGTGATATGGCCAATGGGACTAGCGGGTAGAGTCGGAGGGTCTCCTTCACTATGGCATGTGGATAAGTTAGGTTGGAAATGTCCGACTCTTTCACATGTCTTTCTTTACCAATTTGAGCATCTAGTGCTTCTTGAGTCTTCTTTAGAGAATGAGGGTTGTTTAACAACAAAGACATTGCCCATGCTATGGTGGTTATTGTAGTATCAGTGGCACCCGCTGCAAGAGCCTTCAAAGAAGACATACATATTAGTTCTAGGAGTGATATATGGACAAAATAGGGCAAACAGCAAAACTGTCCAAAGAAAAGTTCTTGTCAACTCGCTTTTCGGCTACTCTGTGGTGCAGTAGATAAGATGATGAACACGGATAATTCTAATCGACGGCGTAAATTCAAAGAAAATTCTCTCATAAATATGTCATTAATCTAAGGGATAAGCTACATTATGAGAGGAAACATAGTGAATATTTATGTCTAAATGAAGAAACTATAATTATAAAAATAGGTAATAGATAAACCAAAAGGAAATTATATCCTACTAAGTATGTAGTCTATATGACAACTATTAAAATTGAAACAAATCACCTAATCTGCCAACACAATTTCTGAAATAAATAAAGACGAGGAATTAAACAACAAATCATTTAAAGTACATGTTATAAATCGGGATAATAACACAAATGTCCATGAATTAAGCCTAATGTGTAATATGATTTCTGAATTTTTAATTTGTTCGATGTAATCTATGAACTTTTTATACATATTCAATTTAGTCACTGAATTATATGAAAGTATTCAATATTGTCCTTCCGGTAATTCGGATTCAATGACAATGAATATTTGCATATAATTCAGGAACTAAATTGACATGTACCAAAAATTGAGGGATCATGTTGAACAATTTGTTAGAGACCACATTGAACAAATGAAAGTACATGAATCGCATTGCATATTGATTCAAAGTTCATAAATTACTTATGTTAGTTTCCTCTATAATTCTTATTTCCTTTTGCCCAGACCATGGACAGTTTCAAAAGAGACACCAATATTGTTTTATAAAATAGAAGTCCAAAAATATTAATCAAGTAAAACAACACATAATTGTGTATGCATCAGAAAACTTGCTAGCCCATAGAAAAGATCCATTACTGCAATGTGTGTTACAAACCACCCTGCAATCTTGATCGTTATAGTAATACAAACAAGGTATAGTAGAAATTCGATATTCATCTTATAAAATTCCTCATATGGAACTTAAGTTCAAATTCAATAATCTATTTACCGTTCTTTGTCTTAAAAATTTATCTTAATAAGTTATAATTCAACTAAATTCATATCAATCATTTCACGTGCCATTAATTTTTCAATGTAAAACTCTTTCACTTAACACCAACACGTCAGTTGATCTCCATCTCCTTCAGGAAAAATTGACGGTTGTACAACTGAATGCACTATGTGTGGGATCGGTGAACCATTTAATCAGGCAGGACCCAACGGATTTGACAGTGAAACTGTTCTCCCTTAATAATACATCCGTACCCCCCTTCTCTCCTTCTCTCTTGACACCATGACACAAAAGTCTTGTGATACGTACGTCATGTACAGAGGACTTTTCCTAAAAGTGGTCCATACAAATCAAAGTTCAGCATTTACGACGACTGTTCACAAGCACATGCGGGTGGACGGACACCGATTAGGCTAAGAGTGAGACTTTCTCCTAATGCAAAATAAGCAGGCACGAATTATGCACACGCACTCCGCTTTGGAGTACAAAGCAGTGGGTCCAAGCGGGAAAAACAAGCGTACCATGCATGTAGCTTTGATAATTGTATCAGAGTCGAAACCTCCGATGTCCATGCCCTCAAGCGTCGACAGCATGACGTCCATAAAATCTCGATCACCCCTCTTCTCGCTCGGGTTTATGTTGTTCCTTTTGTGCTCCTCTAGCCAGCCACTTAGGCTTGTGTCCCATTCTTTGGCGGTACTCTTCATAGACTTCTCCTGGCCACCCAAGTCTAACCATCTCAAAGAGGGAAGAGCGTCCACCACTGGAAAAAGCCCTAGGTTTTGCGCGAGTTCCCTGGCATGGTGGCGCTGTCGCTTCTCTTCCTCATCAACCGTGGCAATGCTGCTGTAGTAGCCCTTGCCAACTATAACTTTAAGGACAATATTCTTAGACAACCTCGCAAACCATTGCTTCAAATAATCCAAAAAGTCTTAAACCTATTATATTTTTATTAATTTAATTTTAAACATTTTTAATTTTCTCAATTGAATTATGAACCATTTCACGCTTTGCTAATTAAATCCATCCGACTAGAGATCGCTAATGTCGACATTTACCGTCTTACGTGATACCGCCGACATTGAGATAAACTTTTTAATAATGTTTTAATATTTTTTTCAATCTTTTTATTAATTTTGTTCTTTTTTTACTTTTCTTCTCTTTTCCTTCTTTTGTTCTTTTATATTTTTCCTTTTCTCTCATTCTTTTCTTTTCTTTTTCTTCTTTTTTTTTCCCCTTTTTTCCTTTGTCAACCATCGCCAAGCCTCGTCATGGCTGGCAAAGGTCGTCGGCCTCAAACAAGGGCCACCCTTGCCGGCCTCAAGTGAGGGATGCCTAGGCCTAGGTTGGCAAGGGTCATGCTCGCTAGATGAACGTGGGCTACCGTCACCAACCCAAGCCTAGGCATCCCTTGCCTGAGGCTAGCAACCTGCACTAGCCATCAATGAGGCCCAACAATGGCCAACGGAGGGAAAATGAGAAAAGAAATAAAAGAAAATAAAAGGGAAATATAAAATAAATAATTTGAAAATAAAATAAAATATTGTTAAAATTGTCTACGTCAACAGAGGCCGTGCCACATAGGATGATTGACATTCACATCGGCGACTTCAAGTCAATATTAATCAGATTGACGTAATGGCAAAATATAAAAGTGTTTATGATTCAATTAACAAAATTAAAAGGTTTAAAATTAATTTGGTAAAAATGCAATTAGTTTAGGAATTTTTGGAGAGTTTTCCCGTAAAGACAATCATGGTGTTAGACTAACCGAAATCACATTTCTGTGTTTACCGTAGAACATAATCGCTTTACTGAAATCACTTGGCTTGGCTTGTGTCTATACACTAGTAGTTGAATTTTTATAAAATATTTTCTATTCCAATTTCAGCCGATAACTACGATATAATGGATTACACCACTGTATAAAAGGGAAAACAAAGCATTTCAAACTTGCGCGATATACGTGGAAGTACCTGAATCATTCTTCTTCTCAGTCCAAAGCATGTGCAACTCTTTAATGGCGATATCCGTGGCCGAGGCCAGTACCTGGTTGAGCAACGACTTGATACTCCGGTTGGAGAGCAGCTCCAAGGTGGCGATTTCCTCATCTCACACTAGTATGGACCATACCGAGTGAACGTGAAAAAGGCATAGTTGTAGCCCATTACTTCAGTGGCTAATAGCTGTGGATGAGAAGCGAGGACGAGGTCATGCCTGGTGAAACATTCCTCGGGTCTCGGAACTGCTAACCACTACAGCCGGGAACAACCCGAGCCTGATGGTGAAGATCGGTCCATACTTGTCAGCCATGGACTCAAAGGTCCTACAAGGAAAATGGGATTTTGCTAGTATGGGCAAATGCCCCATGATGGCCATGCACCTGCAACTTCTGGTGGTGTTCTGAGCTTGCGAGATGAGCCTGATTTGAGCCATACATGGATTGATAGGATGAGTATGGCTAGGATCATTCCATAGAAGTCAGTGAAGTTCAGGTCTTGAAGCAGAGAGTCCATTTGCAAAGGTTCATCATTGAGTGGTGCGTAGTGTGTTTGAAGGAAGAGCGTACACTTATACACATTCCCCTCGTAGGATCATTAAATATTTCTATGAAGTACAGTTAATTCACAGATTATGTTCAATTGAGCTTAAGAAGTTGCCTCAGCCTCGGAGGGTCATTGAACTGTTCTTGAGAGCTCCGGGAAAAGCACACTGCATGTGTTATGGAAAAAACAATTCTGAAATAAGTTGCGGCAATTAGACTTTTGTTCCAGATGACAGTGAAAGCACGACTGCCCTCAATATTTATTCCATTCCAAGTATCTATAGTTAGGTCTTTTTTTTTTTTTTTTTTTTTTAAATAATTGATCACTTATAGTAATTGCAAATGTTTATAATAATGAACGACCCTCAAGCTGCTCTCTCTTTTGGCCTATCACGGAAATTGTGCATGTAGGCTTGTTTTTGTCTCACGTATTAACTACACATTAATAACCCTCACATGCAAGTCAAGAAGGTGTTAGCTAGATACACTCCTATGTTAAAAAAGCCCAATGAGTTGCAAGCCCAAAATGAGCTTGAGCCCATATGATAAATTATATGAGGAAATATGGTTTCTCACTATCTATATAAAGTGATAGCTGCAAAAGAAAATAGTAACAAGAGAAAAAGATAAAACAGAAAATCTGGAGTTTTGGACAATATATGATTTACATCAAGTTGGCATCGGAGGTTGATTCGTGGTCCGATTGAGCTGAAATTTTGTCAGCATGTTCGTGGCACAATTTTCTCAAATCTGAACGGTTTGATTTTCGTTTAAAGCTGCCTCCATCAAGTTTTTTGTGGATTGATCAAAACCTGCATTTTTGGTCAGTTTTATCCTTAATCTTTTATGAAATTCATGTTTGTTGCCAAGAATTATGTTCTTAAGGTGTTTGCTACTATGTACCTCTAGTATTTGCTAGAGAAGAACATTGTTCTCCCATCATAGTGGTATCAGAGCATCTGGTTATTGCTTGATTTTTCTGCCTTGTGTTAAAAATGGAAACGAATACGAGTAGAATGGTTATATTGAATGGTTCGAATTATCATATTTGGAAAGAGAAGATGGAAGATCTTTTATATGTGAAAGATTTTTATTTGCCCGTATTTGCCGATGAGAAACCAGAGAATAAAACTGATGCTGAATGGTCTATATTTCATCGTCAATTGTGTGGTTATATTAGGCAGTGGGTGGATGATAATTTTTTAAACCATATTATTGAGAAAACACATGCATGCAGTTTATGGGATAAGCTCAAACAGTTAGATGCTTGAAAGACTAAGAATAATAAATTATTTTTGATAAAACAGATGATGGCTCTAAGATATCAAGATGATACTCATTTGACTGATCATTTAAATTCTTTTCAATGAATTATGAATTAGTTGGCTGCGATGGGAATCAAGTTTGATGATGAGATACAAGCACTATGGTTGTTTGGCACTTTGCCGGACTCCTAGGAGACATTCCAAATATCTTTGTCTAATTCTGCCCCAAATGGTATAATTACCATGGATTTGGTCAATAGTAGTATTTTGAATGAAGAGATGAGAAGGAAGACACAAGGATCGTCATCTTCACATTCTGATGCCTTGGTTGTTGAGAAAAGGGGAAGAAGTGAGTCTCGAGGTTCGAGAAATACAGATAAAAGTTGAGACAAAAGCAGAGGTAAGTATAATAAATTTGCTAATGTTGAGTGCCATTATTGTCATCAGAAGGGACATATTTAGAGGTTTTGTCGCTAATTAAAAAGAGAGAAATAAAATGAGAAAGGTAAAGAGAAGAAAAGTAATAATGACAATGATGACAATTGTGTCGCTGCACTTAAAGAAAACTTTCTCATTTTTTATTTTTTTTTATGATGATGTGGTGAATTTTGTATCTCATGAGACCAATTGAGTAATTGATAATGGTGCATCCGTTCATGTTACGTCTCATAGGGATTTCTTTACATCACATAGGTCAGGTGACTTCGGATCTGTGAAGATTGGAAACAATGAACTAGCTCAAGCTATAGGCATCGATGATGTGTGCCTAGAAACTAGCAATGGCACAAGGTTAGTATTTATAATGTTAAACATATACCTGATATCCGCTCGAATTTGATTTCTATAGGCAAGTTGGATGATGAGGGGTATTGCAGCACCTTTAGTAATGGTCAATGGAAGCTCACCAAAGGTTCTCTTGTTGTGGCTAGAAGTGAAAAATATTCTTCGTTTTACATTATTGTCGCGACCAATTTTGCGAGTGGGGTGGACCACCTAGGGTTTGGCTAATGGATTGTTAAGCCTAGACTTAACTCGGGCTCTCCCAAGCTCATACCAATTCGCGACTTAGGTTCAAGTTTATAACATACAAGTGATTTTTCAATTAGGAGTCGCCACTAATCTATTTTTGGTGGGTCGATTAGAAACCCAAGTAAAGTAACGGGAGATTCACTTTACTCCTATGAACCAGAGATTTGGGTACGGGGACTTGGTTACGCTAGATTTCTCTAACGCCATTTCGGTACCATTTCTTTTTATTTTGGCAAAAAGGTTTTGCAGGCAGCTTGAATTGATTTTAAACTATCTCTCTAACATGTAAGGTGATCATACGAGTGCGCAAACCACCAATTTAACACCCAGATAAACAATAAATAAATTACAAAAACTTACATCAAAGCAACGAAAGCATCTGCAATGTTAAATTAAAATCCACATCAACAACCTTAGATATGGTTTCTAATTAACACGCAATTTTTATTTTATTTTTGCTTAATTAATGAAAATCATGCAATATGTAATGCAATGTTAATTGAATGACCTAATTCTAATGACATGTAATTTTTAATTAAATGGGCCTAGCAAAAATACCAAATGACATGCATCTCAATGAATCTAACCCTAATGACGTGCATATGACAATTTTTTTCTAAAAGAATGCATTTTATCCTAAATAATAAAACTAATTTAACCTATGACATTTTTTTTGTATTTTTCAAGAAATTCGAAATTAGGTGAAATGTAAAAATTACCTAATTAGATTAAGATACTATTTAATTTGTATTAGGAATTAGGTTGAGCCACATCCTAATTTAAACTAAAATATTATCTTAACCAAAATAATCCTAAAGTGCAATATATCTAAAAAGGTACCTAAACTTATAATAAATTAAAAAAAATATCTAAATTAAACTAAGTGCAATTTAACCCTAATATGCAATGACATGCAAAATATACCCTAATTCTACATGACAAGTGTATGATGATTTTTTTTATTGTTTTATTAATTTTCGAAATTTATAATTGCCAAATGATTAAACATGCAACTCAATTTAAAATCTAGCAACCTAAATTGATTTTTTTGAATTTTTTTTAATTTGAAATAAAATTCCCATTCTAAACATGTAAACCCTAAAACATGCAATATTCTAACTCAAACATATCTCAAGATAAACAAAGCAATCAAAACCATTCAAAATTACCCAAAAATATCACACATCATTCAGATCAAGGGATAATATTTCGTCAAGTAAAATCGATAAATTGATCTTAAGCCTTAAATATCAAAATATCAATTTTATTCCCACTTGATTAATTATTTCATCTAAAGCCTTATAGATGAAATAAAAAATCACGGCGCGGTTGCGAATCAGGCAATAAACCCTACTAGAAATATGCCTATCATATCGAATATGCACGTAAGATATTGAAGAGCATGTATTAGGCAATAAATATCCAAACCAAATTTAGATAAGATAATGACCTAATTTCGCAAATAATATTATCAAACTTGAACTCAACAAAATCAACTCAAGCATGACTATTAATGGTTGGCGGGCAAGATTCAGCGCAATGTGTTTCTCGGTAAAGGATTGCCGCGATGGGGGTGTTCGTACAAGCAAGTGGGGATGGATGTGCACCAACAATGGACTCCCGCGTGAGGAATTATTATACTTCTCTACAAGACCAAGGAAGCAGCGAAGCTCACGGTGTGCTAACTCTCACTTGTGAAATCCACACCTCGATAAAATTCGCACGCTTGATGAGAGTCAACAAATCTGTAAAAAAGAAGAATCGTGGATTGGAGTAGCACTAGATTTGATGGGCTTGGTACTGACCAAAAGCCCACTAAGACTTCACTGTGGAGGCACTTGTGAATTTGCTGGATGTTGCTGAAGGTCACACCAAAATCACGATCTTCGCGGGTCAACCTGCAAATAATTCACCGAAGAGTTCAAAGAATTCGAGCCAGGTTTGATGACATGTCAACCGGAGCCATACACAATGAAACACAGCACTGCAAACGCTGCGAGGGGTGAAAGACAAAAGCTCCGTTGGAGTGGGTGACACTCGATGGCTTCGGGGCACAACAAAATTATCGACGTTGGCTCAAGCTGTCGCGGGATGAGGCAGCGGGCTCGATCGTCGTCGCAGATATTAACAAGGATGTCGTAGGACGGTGTCACAAGGATCTCCTGGGTTTGTCGTGGGTGCAGCGTGGAGAAAAGCTTGGCTGCCTTTCTTTCTCGTGGCTTTTGTGTTGAGATCGTAGCCTCCTTTTGAGAGTGGACATCCAATTAAATCATCAGATCGCACTCACGAGGATGACCCGTTTCATCACCTTCTTCAGTCTTCAAGAGCGCTCATGACCTCTCTCTGTACATCTTGCCGTTCTCTCCATATTGTGTAGCCATGTATACAATGTCATGTGTGGCTCCCCCTGTTCGGCAGAGAGAGTTCCTTCTTCTCTCTCTCTCTCACGTGTGTCTCTCTATGCTCTCAGAATTGTGGCCGTATGTATTGATTGTGCGTGGCCTCCCTCTTGAAACCCTACATGAAAAACCTTTTTATAGGCTGAAGATTAGGGTTTTGATTTCCTTTTCAAATCAACATCCGCGAAGATTTCTTTCTCGCACACAATATCACTTTTTTTATTTTTCACATCTCCTGATTTTATCGCCTAAAGATAAGATTGCAACCCAATTTTCTTAAATTCCAAAAATCCACCGTAATATCATTTCAAATCTCCATTTAAGTAATTTTTGTCATTAAAGAAAATGGGCTCGGGCCAATTTACTTGCTTCATGGGCTCGATCCGACCTGCCAAATTAAAGCTTAGAACCATTAATCCAAATCCATTCATCACCGATCCAATAAAATGCAAAAAAATGTAAATGCACCTGAATCTATATGCGATGCAATTAATTAATTTTTTTGGATAAAATTAACCCCTAATTTTCTATGCACTAAATAAATAAACGGGCCGCCAAAATTTAGGTGTCAACAATTATGCAGGCAAAGTTGTCCACAGAGAAAATTAATGCGGTAGACAGCAAAGATGCAGCTGAATTATGACATAAGAGGCTCAGTCACATTAGTGAGAAGGGTTTATCAATATTGGCCAAGAAGAAGCTTCTTTTAGGATTGAAAAGTTGAGCGCTAAAGAAGTGTGCTCACTGTTTAGCAGGAAAAGAGAACAAAGTTGCATTTAAGAGCTCCCCTCCTTCAAAAAAGTCAAGTATACTAGATTTAGTGCATTCTGATGTTTGCGGTCCTATGAAAACAAAATCACTTGGTGGCTCTCTTTATTTTGTTACCTTCATAGATGATTTTTCAAGGAAATTTTGGATTCATACCTTGAAAACTAAATATCAAGTGTTAGATGCTTTTAAGCAATTTCAGGCTTCAGTGGAGAGCAGACTTGAAGGAAATTGAAATGCATCAGAACTGATAACGAGGGAGCGTATATTGGACCTTTTGATGAATATTGTAAACAACAAGGTATTTGACATCAAAAGACACCTCCCAAGACACCTTAGTTAAATGGCTTAGCTAAGAATGAACAAAACACCGGTTGAAAGGGTAAGATGCTTACTTTCACAGTCAAAGCTACCTGGATCCTTTTGGGGTGAGGCTTTAAGTACAGTTGTGTATGTATTAAATCTTACTCTATGCATTCCTTTAGAGTTTGATGTTCCTAATAGAGTTTGGACAGGCAAAGATGTTTCTTATGCTTATTTGTGTGTCTTTGGGTGCAAAGCATTTGTGCATATTCCCAAAAATGAGAGGTCTAAACTTGATGTGAAAACACGACAGTGCATATTTATCGGTTATGGATAAGATATACTTGGCTACAAATTTTATGATCCGGTTGAAAAGAAAATTGTAAGAAGTAGAGATGTTGTGTTTATGGAAGATCAAACAATAGAGGATATTAAGAAAGCAAAGATGATTTCAGCACCACAAGTTGGTGATAATCTAGTTAATTTGGATCCAGTTCCTCTTACAAATATTCCTACACGGGTTGATGAAGAGTAGCATAAAGTCAATGTTCCAAATAACACACATGTTCCTGTATATGTTGAAATAGATAATACTATTCATGAACCAAAGGCTCAATTAGATGTTCCACTAGATGTTCCAGTCCGAAGATCCATTAGAGACCGACGACCTTCCACCAGGAATTCTGAAGATGAGTAGGTATTATTGACTGATGCAGGTGAACCAGAGTGCTATGCAGAAGCAATAGAAAATAAGTATAAAGGCAATTGGTTTAATGCTTTGCGAGATAAGATGCAGTCACTTTATAATAATCATACTTTTGAATTGGTGAAATTACCTAAAGGTAAAATAGTTTTGAAGAACAAGTGGGCATATAAGTTGAAGCAAGATGAACATACTTCACAACCATGGTACAAAGCTAGATTGGTTGTTAAGGGATTCGGTCAGAGAAAGGGTATTGATTTTGATGATATATTTTCTCCGATAGTGAAAATGTCTTCTATTCGTGTGATATTAGGCTTGGTAGCTACCCTAGATTTAGAAATTGAGCAAATGGATGTTAAAACAGCCTTCCTACATGATGACTTGGAGAAAGAGATATACATGGAATAACCTGAGGGCTTCAAAGTAAAAGGGAAAGAAAATTATGTGTGTAAATTGAAGAAAAGTCTCTATGACCTAAAACAAACACCAAGGCAGTGGTACAAAAAGTTTGCGTCAGTTATGACAGAACATGGCTATAAGAAGACTTCCTCAGATAATGGTGTATTTGTCCAAAAATTTTCTGATGATGACTTTATTATTCTCTTGCTTTATGTTGATAATATGTTGATTGTTGGTAGAAATGCTTCAAGAATTGAGTTACTAAAGAAACAGTTGAGCAAGTCTTTTGTCATGAAAGACTTTGGCTTAGCGAAGCAAATTCTTGGCATTAGAATTACTTGAGACAAAGATGCTAAGAAGTCATTTTTGTCGCAAGAGAAATATATCGAGAAGATCATTTAGAAATTTTACATGGACAAGGTTAAAGTGGTTAGTACTCCTCTTGATGCCCACTTTAAGTTAATTATGAAGCAAAGTTCTATGACTGATAAAGGGAAAAAAGATATGAAAAGTGTTCTATATGTTTCAGCTGTAGGAAGCTTAATGTATGCAATGGTATGTACATGCCCAGACTTGGCACACGCAATTGGTGTTGTTAGTTGCTATTTGTCAAATCCAGACAGAGAGCACTAGAATGTAGTGAAGTTGATTATGAGGTATCTTCGGGGAACTTCAAATTTGAAACAACTTGAGTTAGTTGGATACACAGATTCTGACTTGACAAGAGATATTGATACTCGTAAATCTACTTCTGGTTATTTGATTTCTTTTGCGAGTAGAACTATGTCATGGAAGTCAAGATTGCAGAAGTGTCTTGCACTTTCTACAATCAAAGCTGAATTTATTGCAACGACTGAAGCTTGTAAAGAGGTGTTATGGATGAAGAAGTTCTTAGAAGAACTTGGATTCAAGCAAAAGAGGTATGTGCTATTTTGTGATAATCAAAGTGCAATTCATCTTGGTAAAAATTCATCTTTTCATTCTAAATTGAAACATATTGATGTTAGATATCATTGGATAAGAGATGTTTTAGATAAAAAGTTATTGGAACTTGAGAAAATTCATACAGATCATAATGGCTTTGATATGATGACGAAGACTCTACCAAGAGAAAAGCTTGAACAATGTCAATTGATAGCAGGGATGGTGAATCCTTCCATATTGTTGTGAGAGAAAGATTTGTTAGCTAGGTTCACTCATATATTAGGGAGGTCAAATGAGTTGCAAGCCCAAAAAGGGCTTGAGCCCATATGATAAGTTATATTAGAAAAAAAGGTTTCTCACTATCTATATAAAGTGATAGCCACAAAAAGAAATAGTAACAAGAGAAAAAGAGAAAGTAGAAAATTTGGAGTTTGAGACAATATCTAATTTATATCAAGCTAGCATTGAAGGTCAATTCGTGATCCGATTGAGCTAAAATTTTGTTAGCATGTTCGTGACATAATTTTCCCGAATCTAAATGATTTGATTTTTGTTTAAAGCTACCTCTATCAGGTTTTTAGTGGATTGATCAAAATCTGCGTTTTTTTTTTGTCAAATTTATCATTGATCTCTTGTGAAATTCATGTGTGTTGTCAAGAATTATGTTCTTGAGGTGTTTGCTGCTATATACCTCTAGTATATGCTAGAAAAGAACATTATTCTTCCATCAGAAGGAACTACATGAATCCCATCTTAATAAGAAAATGCTTGCATAACTGTGGCGTTTCATTAGAAAAGGGACAATGAAACCTCAGCCACAAATGTTGAAAATGGAAAAGACGATATAAAAATTGAAATTAGGCCCTCCTTTGATTTTGTGACTGGCATTTCACCCATATAGATCATGCTAACAAGGCTCTTTCTTCAAATACTACGCTCATATGTCACGGGTTGGTAGTTTCCTTGTCTACAAATTAACCTATGCGGCAATTCGTCAGGCTAGCCTTCTATAGTTGTTTTAGTGAACAATACAGTGAATAAATTTTTTGTACGAGATTGAACTACGCCCAGCTTCGCTCAAACGTCATGTCCATCGAGTGAGATAATAGATCTCTTCAGGCTTAACAACTGGTTTTAGTCTGCCATGGCCTTGTTAGCATAAATGCATTAGCTCTCGACCAATTTGTGCACAGGAGATCAATCCCGCCTTCAGAGCTCCTAAATAATATAATCATTATATCCTAGAACTCCTAACACCAACCGTCCTGACGCCTCTCACACACTCTCATAGACCAATTGTGTTCGTCCCCTCTGCTTCCTCACTCTTCACTCGATAACCCCAAGCACCACTCACAACTATCACGAGTACGGGAGGATTCACGGACTGTGACACATGCATAATAGATAATTTTTCACAGCAAATTTATGTCCAATTACCCATTATAAAAAATAAAATGGATGGCCCAAACTGTAGTGTTTCTCATAAAAATAATAGTGCACGGTCATGCTAGCGCACTCCAAAACAAATCATTTTAGTGGTGATCCCACTCATGTAAATCAAGGGATCACCACTATAGCTAAAAAAACTCGTGTTGAAAAACCCACTACGTTATTTATTTTTATTTTTTTGTAAAAAATAGTGTAAAGTTTGCTTTAAGTTTCGGCCGTTTAAATCAACCTTTACATTTATTTTAGATGATTTTACCATTTACAATCAAGTAACTTATTTAGTTAATTCGTTACAGCCATGGCTAATAGATTTGTCTAACATCGGCCACTACCTAACAGGAGTTGATTATTTTTTTTTAATGGACTTATTTAATTCAGTTGAGCCCAAATGATATTTTTCTCATTTCTTAAGTGTACAATACATGTACCTTACCCACCGATAGGCAGCGCAGTTGGTTGAGCTCTACTACCTTAGCGCCTGAGGGAACAAGTTTGAATCTCTGCGTTATCAACACGTCTTAAGTGGGGGATCATGATGAAAAACACATGTACCTTTATTTATAAACAATGTGAAAGGGGTAGGAAAAAATTACTAAAAAGAAATTCCTAAATCTATGGTATAGATGCCAAT
This sequence comes from Eucalyptus victrix, assembly GCA_016097545.1. Taxonomy (NCBI): domain Eukaryota; kingdom Viridiplantae; phylum Streptophyta; class Magnoliopsida; order Myrtales; family Myrtaceae; genus Eucalyptus; species Eucalyptus victrix. The sequence goes on along the minus strand of CM027840.1, from coordinate 14,481,998 downwards.
TCAATTATTTTACGGAAATCGCTAACATGGATATCACTTACTTTAATATGGATAATTTTTACAAATCCCTAAAAAAGATTATGAATATCTTTTATTTTTTTATTTTACTTTTATTCTTTCTTTTCTTTATTACTATGGCCGACGGGGTCACCAAGCCCTCGGCCGGCCCTTTGGACGGAGCTTGGAAGCCCTAGTCGACCAATAGTATGGGCTGCGTTTCTTACAGCTAACCACCAAGAAAAAGAACTAAATAAAAATATAAAAAAATGAAGAAAATTATGAAAATTATCTACGTCAACATTTGATGTATTACATAAAATGACTAGCATCTAAGTTAGCTGTTTCCAGCCAAAATTGGCTAAAATAATTTTTTATTGGCATATTGTTAAAAGGTTTAGGATTAATTGGTCAAATTGAAATGTTTAAAAGTAAATTGGCATCTAGACAATATATATGGGATTTTTTTTGGGCAATTATCCCAAGAGGGGTATTGTATTTGGAAACAAATAATCCTATTAATTGCATTATTTGTGTAAGATGCCTTAATAAACTATGCTACTTAGATTATAAATCTCCAAATCGAGATGCCATCAATTTTAATAAAGTAACAGACGTGTCGGTTTCTGTTGATCTGTTAAATAAGATGTACAATTTCATTGCGAGGTGAACTGTAAGGCCCTCTAAAATTTGAGAAAATGAGCTAACATGACCCCATCGAAAGAGAGAAGGCAAAAATAATTTGAAAAAAGGACAACGGGGCTCCTGACTCAAAGATGGAGATGTCATTTTGAATAAAAATGGGCTCTTTCATCATATAGTGTTGGCGCGGACGTGGGCGTGCATTGATTAGTCAAATCTAATGTTCGGATACCTTAAATCATTCAAAAGAAAAGACAATAAAAGGAGAATAATTGAAGGAGATGTCAGCAGCTGTAAGATAGAGGAAACATCGTGATTAACGTGAATTGCCTATTTGGACCGGCGTGAAACCCGACTTTCTAAGTTGTACAGGAGACGAGAGCTTCATCTCCACCCCAAATTTGGTTATGGGCTTGCCGAGTCAGCTGGACTTCCCATTTAGGACGCACGAACTACAGTCTGACGAGTTAGGTTTAGCAATAATGTATCGGTCCAGCTACGTCATCTCTTCTTTGAAAAAATTATCAAAACAGTCCTAAAAATTTATTGTGATTCTTCCAATTTAGTTCTCAACTTTTTTTTTTTGGACAACCGCGTCCTAAATCTTTTGTAATTATGTAAATTCAGTCTATCCAGCTAAATTTAATTGGCCAACACTAATTTCATTCTCTTTTTTTTTCTCTCTCTCCTCCTTCCTTCTTTCTCCAACCGGTCACTAGACCTTGGTGGCCAACCAAAGGCAACGGCTAGTAGCAATGGCGAGCCTCGCCTGGTGATGGCGAGGTCGGCCTCACATTAGGTGGATGAGGCCTTACCATCACAAGATAAGCTCGGCTTCGCTATGGCTGGGAGAGGTCGAGCTTGGCTAGAATGACGGCAAGGTTGGCCTCGACCAGCCATGGTGACAGCAATGCTTGGCCTTGCCATGGCTGGGTGAGGCCGAGCTCGTCCTGTGATAGCAAGGCCTTGCCTAGCCACAGGGATCAAGCATCACCATCGCTTGGTCTAGCAAGGCATCACCAAGCAACGGTGATGCTAGCCCTGCCATTGCTAGACGAGGCCAAGCTTGTCTTATGACAATAAGGCTTCACCCACCAATAACAAGGGTGAGCCTTGCCAACCCTCATTGACCAACGTGACCGACTAGGGTAAGAAGGAGGGAGGGAGGGAGGAAGGAAGAGAGAGAAAGGAAAAAATAATAAAAAAAGTACTAAAAAATTGACACGTCAATGTTGGTCTAATGATTAGTGTTCATATCATTGTCGATCAACCAAATTTAACTAGATAGACTAAATTGGTATAATTATAAAAGGTTTAGGACTTAATTGACAAAAAAGAAAAAGATTTATAACCGAATTGAAAAAATTATAATAGGTTTAAAAATGTTTTGATGATTTTCTCCTCTTCCTTTTATCGGTGAAAACGGCGGAAATCAATATCGATGACCTTGTCTTCAATTTGAGTCATAGTCATTACTTATTTTTATTTTGAATGAGCCCATCATCACCCCATCTTCAGATATGAGTTATAGCATAGCCGGATTTATCTTACATCTGGAGCACAAATCAAACCTACGCCACAGAGAGCCGAAATTTCCTAAGATTGAGGAGCGATCGCAGAATTTGAACTTGTGATCAAGTGGTTTCGAATTATTTGGTAGTGAGACTTATCCCATTTTATAAGTGAAGAGCAGCGTTTTTTTTTTTTTTTTAATTAATGCGCGCTTGACTCTCCTCCGAAGCAGAAAAAGAAAGGAAAAGGAAAACTTTATACATGGGATGGTAAACAATGGAGAACCACATGGTGAATATAATTCTACGAGTGGTAAATACACCACACCGCACTTGCATAATTGTCAAATTAATCATAAAAATATTGTAAAAATGTCAATTCAATTTCAACTTTTCAATCTTATCAAGTGTTTATAAATTTTTACAAGAAATTCTAATGAAACTTTTTAGTCAATTGGCATCGAAAATTGCTGACTTAGAGTCCAGCCACATCAACCATGGTTACTCAGCAATTTTTAGCAACAATCAGCTAGAAAAACTACGACAGAATTTCTGTAAAAGTTAAGGACTACATTGGCCAAATTAAAAAGTTTAAGACTGAATTGACATTTATACAATAAATCAATAGCTGAATTAGTATTTTCCCTTTCCACATAGCAAAGTTTAGATGTAATGAAACTTCGAATGTTCTACATTAATTCTTACCGGAAGCCTTCCTTATGCATCAATGCGTGTGAATAACGCTTGGGCAACATTAGTTCTTACCTACAATGAACTGCGTATAGGTTTGCTTTTTTATTCGGGATTACTTTTCCTAATGAAGTTGGTGTTTCGAAGCCGAAAATCTAGTAAAGAACGGTCGAAATTTATTGGAGATTCCCCTTTCGTGCTCATGCAAATTAGAGATAATTGGAAGAAGAAGACAAATGATAGATAATCAGAGCGACAGATAAAATTATTTGTTTCTATCACCATAGAGAACCACACCAACTCAGTTCCTTTTTATTTAGGACAGACATTGGATCTAAATCATCGATTATCTGAACCTGCAACTAATAATGACTGGATAAAAGCTAGACATGAAGGGCCTCTTTATTTAGTAGTAACTTGCCCATCAACTTGTTCCCTATCTTCCGGTGCTTCATGCAAATTCGTAGACCTCGTCAGGTAATCTCGGTGTGAGCATTACCTTGAGCGGCGTCGCCTTCTCAATTGTTATTCCGAAAGTCTCCGACATATCCACCGGCAAATTGTCAAGAGTTGATATCTCAGATGCATGCAGAAACCTAGCAAGCATAGAATGCACAAATTGAAGGCCAAAGGACATTCCAGGACAAATTCTTCTACCACCTCCAAATGGCAAGAACTCAAAATTATGGTCCTTCACTTCAACATCTTTGTGGCTACTCAAGAACCTCTCAGGCTTAAACTCCATGGTTTCAGGCCATGTTCTTGGATCGTTTTGAATTTTCCATGAACATGAACCTCGTCCCTTTAGGCACGTAGTGCCCATTGATTTCACAATCTTGGATTGATTCGTGCGGCACGCCAAGCGGGCCTGGAGGGTGTAACCGCAAGGTCTCCTTCACTATGGCATGTACATAACTTAGGTTGGCAACGTCTGATTCATTCACATATCTTTGTTTACCAATTTGAGTGTCCAATTCTTCTTGAGTCTTCTTCAAAATGTGAAGGTTGTTTAGCAACAAAGAGACCGCCCAAGTTAGGGTGCCCATTGTAGTATCAGTACCACCTGATATCATGGCCTTCAAACAAGAAACACATATTAGATATCTAATGATAGTCAATTTAAATTCAAACAAATCATCTTACACCCTCACATAAATTTTGAGAAAAATAAAGATGAGAATTTAAGCAAAACTCATAATCTTTAGAAACGTATGACAGCGTCACTCTACTACTCATAAATGCGATTTCCTTTGGCCCATAACTTGTTCTATAAAATAAAAATAAAAAAATATTATATTCCTGTTAAACGGCGACATATAAGGGCGCGCATGTTTTTATTTATGTTCCTTTTCTGTTCCCGGGAACAGAAATTAAAAAAAAAAAGTGTTTCTGTTCAGGGGAACAATTTTTGAATAAAAAAACGCGTTTGGTAAACTTGTTCCGGAAATAAAAAATGAACAGAAACACGTTTGGTAAATTTTATTCTTTTTTTTTGTTTCTTTTAATTTTTTAATATTTTTATTTTATTTTTCATTTTTTCCTTTCTTTTTTATTTTTTCTTCTTTCGGCCGGTCGTCGGCCTTTGGCGACCGGCCGACGGGGCCGGCAGCCTCGCCCAGCCACGGCGAGGCTCGCCGGCCCCCGGTGAGGCTCTGGCGAGGTTGCCGACCCTCGACGGCGTCGCCGGCCCTCGACGGCCGATTGCTGGCCATGGCCGAGGCCGGCGACCAGCGAAAGAAAAAAGAAGAAAAAAAGAAGAAGAAAAGAAGAAGAGAAGAAGAAGAGAGAGAAGAAGAAGAAACGTTTCTTCAAAATTGTTTCTTGAACAAGAAGTAAGTTTTTTTTTTTCTTTTTTTTTGTTCTTTTTGTGTTCCAGGAACAAAAGAACAAAAAAAAACCGTAAACGCAACCAAACGCGTTTCTGTTCTTTTTTTTATTCCCAGGAACAAAAAAACAAAAAAGTGTTCAAGAAACACTTTTAGGAAACTTACTAGAAAACTTGTACGTTTGTTAGAAAACTTGCTAGTTGATATAATAGGTCGTTAATGCGATGTGTTAAACATTACCTTGCAGTCTTAATCACTGAGAACAACAAATAAGGTGTAATAGAAGTCAGATGCTCATCTTATGAAATTTCTATGATGGCGCCTAAGTTCAAACTCAATTTCGCTGTACGTCAATTCTTCAATGTAAAGCTCTTGTTGGTTGATATCATACGTCAACCGATTTCAGTCTCCTTATGGTTTGTATTTGATGAACCGATTTCTAGTCAAAAGAACTTGCTAGCTGATATATTAATCGATAGCTTTTGTTGCAAGAGATATAGTATTCCCCGTTCACATATCAAATAAGCAACGTCATGTCGGGTGAGTCTCATAATATATGCGTCTTGTACAGAAGCCTTTCCTCAAGAGCGGTGTATACGGATCAAAGTTCAGCATACGCGACGACAGTTCACTAGTACATGCGGGTTGTCGAACAGTGATTAGACTAAGAGCGAGACTTTATCCTAGGGCAAAAATAAGCAAGCATGAACCATGCAGAATGCACACAAAATGCGCATTTGAAGGAGAAAGCAGTAATAGTAAGAGTGGCCGTACCAAACACGTAGCTTTGATAATTGTATCGCCATCATAACCTCCCATTTCCTTGTCATTAATGGTCGAAAGCATGACGTCCATGAAATCTCGATGACCCCTCTTCTCGCTCGAGCTTTCGCTATTCCTTTTGTGCTCCTCTAACCAACCACTTAGGATCGAGTCCAAATCCTTGGCGATCCCCCTCATGGTCTTCTCATGGCCACCCAAGTCCAACCGTCTCAAGAAAGGAAGGGCATCCGCCACGGTGAAAACCCCCAGGTAATGCAAGAATTCTCTCGAGGCATGGTGGCACCGCTGCTCCTCTTCCTCATCCACGGTGGCAATGCCACTGTAGTATCCCTTACCGGCTACAACTTGAATGACGATGTTCAGACACAAGCTTGCGAACCACTGCTTCAAGTCGATTAAGATATGGCCTGTGGTAGAGACAGGCATAGTGTTAGACTTTTCAAATCGAAAACACGCTTCTGTGTTTACTGAAAGTGCTTGGCTTGGTTTAATTCTCTACATAAGTAGTTGAATCGTTTCATTGAATAAAGAATTTTAAACTTACACTGTATAAATGAAAGTACCTGATTCATTCTTCTTCTCAGTCCAAAGCTTGTGCAACTCTTTAATGGCGACATCGGTCACCGAGGCTACTATGGGGTTGACAAGCGACTCGATCCTCCGGTTAGAGAGCAGTTCCATGTTGGCAATTTTCCTCACTTCGCGCCAATACTGACCGTAAGGGGAAAACCCGAAAAAGGCATTGTTGTAGCCCATAACTTCAGTGGCTAATAGTCGTGGACGAGACGCGAGGGCAAGGTTGTGCTTGGTCCAACATTCTTTAGCAACCTCAGAACTGTTAACCACTACGACCGGGAACAACCCGACCCGGACGGTGAAGATCAGTCCGTACTCATTGGCCATGGACGCAAAGGTCCTGTGAGGATGTTGGGATTTGGCTAGTATGGGCAAATGCCCTATGACGGGCCATGCGCCTGCAACTTCTGGGGGCGTTTTGAGCTTGCGAGACGAGCCTGATTTGAACCATACATGGATCGATAGAATGAGGATCAGGATGGCTAGGAACAGTCCATACAAGTGGGTGAAATTCAGGTCTTGAAGCAGAGACTCCATTCGGAATTCGGTAGAGGGATTGTTTGGTTGTGTGTTGCTATTTTGGAAAGACGAGCATGCTATTTATAGGTTGCGTTCCAACTGAGCTTAAGAAGCTGCAAAGCCTCGGAAGATCATTGATTCCTCCCCGAGTGCGACGGGAAAATCGCGTTTCACGTGTTATGGAAAAAGGATTCCTACGTAAGTAAGATCATTGTAGTTTTGTTCTTGGTGAAAGGGAAAGCAATACCCACGTGTCTCCGCAAAGTTACATGCGTCGATTAATAATTTGGCTGACTGGGTACGTAAAATTGCCATGAGTTTCACGCTAAAAAGAAAGCCACGGTGGATCGACACTATTGAAGACAAGGAAAAACTTATATCCACTTTAAATTAAATGGATGCAGAACGTATTCTAAGCGGGAAAAACTTAATCCATTTTATATCTACCTACAATATATCAGGTGTATCATATGTTTATAAGTCTTTTTATCCACAAAGAACGAAAATTTTCTCATAAATTCAACAAATGTGAAACAGACATAAGCTTTTTCAAATATCACAAACATACTATCGCTACCTACCCCTCGTAAGGAAGGGAGATAGGTTTAGAGATACTTATTTTAAAGCGTGAGCTCTCGTAAATTCATATCTCATGTGACATTGGTTTTCCTAATCTATATGTTCAAAATGAGTCATCACTAGCTATTATTAAGGGTTGGCTAAAAACCTTAATCAAAGATGAGGGAGTGTCGTCTTGATACGTGGCAATAAGAGATTTTAAGATCAAGGACTTGATTACCTTAACTATTTAATTAGGGATTTTTTCGGTGCCTAAACTTGACAATTTGCTAATCAAAGTGTTAAGATAGCCTATCCAAAATTTTAAGATTCATCCTAACCATTTTAAAATTGAAAATGACAATCAATATATTAAAATTGCACAATCAAGCTTAAGCGAATTGAAAAGCTCAAGTGACGACCTCTAATGTAAAATCCTAAAGACTTGTTCAAATTGGGATACAAATTTTGATCAAATGTTTTCGCATATTTTAAGAAAAAATTTACCCAAAAAGTTATTTTTTTTAAAAGATTTTTCGGAATTCCATAAATTTTTTTGGAATTTTTAATTAATTAATTTTTTAAAAACATATTTTTAAAATATTAAAATAATATAATATAAAACAGACCCAGTCAGATCTCCGCATCCGACCCGGGTCAGGACCGTCTGGGTCCACGGCTGGAATAGCTGAGCCCAGTCCCGCGATTCCCCGCGGCGCCCCCAGCCCAAAGCTCCGATTCACCCAATCCGGTCTGAGAAAAACCAGATAAGCTCGTGCCCGTCAGGTCTAAATCAGGTCAAAATTCCTTTGAACTGAAACCTTAATCCCTTCTTTTTCTGATTTTTTTTTTTTTTACTTTCTCTTTTCTATTCTCTATTATTTTTTTTATTTAATTCTCCTCCCTGCACGTAGTCTTCTCCGTCACTGAAACTCCCTTTTCTATGTTCTCTTCTTTGCGCGATGTCTTGTTTCACTAAGATCACGCCATCATCGAAGCTTATTCACGGACAGGCTCAACATTGATACTTTACTACAAAAACTCACGCTAGAATCTCAACCAAAATTTAGGTGTTAACACATGTATTGTTAGTGAAAATACTAGTATTTTACTAAACTAGAGTAGATGTAATTACATAGAATTATCACTTACGGGCACCGTTTGCTATTTCAAAGCAAATGCATAATACAAATTTTGGTACTTAAGCTGCTCCACGTTTTGGGCCCATTTGTTTCTGTTAAAGTAAAGCAAAATTTCCGTTCAAAAAATCTATGAAAATTAATATGTGAAATCACATTTGAATATTTGCATTTTGTGAAAGCTTAAGTGTTTCGAATTTTTAAATGGGTAGGTTAGGTTGATGATTGAGTATGTAGTTCTTCTTGAGTCTATTTTAGGATGCCAATGTTAGTAGGGGTGTGTATGGTCTAGGCGTGGCAGTTCTCGACCTAGAACCGGGAACCGCCCGCTAAGACCCGGTTTCAAAAAATTGGAATCGGGATCCATCCGTCTGTTGCTTTAATCCACCCAGGAACCGGACCGCCGGTCCGGTCTGGTTCCCGGATGGATCCATGGAACCGATCTGGACGCGAAACAATTTTGGTTTTCAACATAGAACGACTACGTGACATCAAAGCAAACCAAAGAAAGAAAAACCAAATTTAAGTATGTGGAGATGCAGGCGGTAGGAGAAGTAAATGCAATGAATTTACAAATACGGGTCCGAGCGATTCCCAAGTATTTTGCATACCCCTAGAAGGGAGTGAGATGAGATCTAAGGTTTCTTTTAGTAATTCTTTTTTTTTGTTTAATATTTGGATGGGGGGTGGACGGATCCGCCCATGGAATCGGGAACTGAACCGGTACTCACCAGTTCCCATAAATTGGAACCGGGAATCGGACCAGTTCCCTCAAGAACCGCTGGTTCCGGGCGGTTCCGGTCAGGTTCCGAGCGGTCTGAGCGGTTCCTGGGTATTTTGCACACCCCTAAATGTTAGGACAATTTACTTGTACAATTCTTGGTGGGTAATGTGTAGATAGACATTGCGAGCTACAGTAAGGTAGATCTACAAAATTGAGTTATTTAGTGATGAGTTAAACTATAAATAAACTCCAGTGACCATTCCTTCCAATATGGAAGGGGGAGGTGGGGGGTTCGAATCCCCACCTTATTAGGGGGGTTGGAGTAAAGACAATTTAGTTTCAAGTATAAGTTTCAACTCCCATGCCCTAGAATGAGGCAAGGCAAAAGCCTGAAAGTGAGAATTAGAATAGAAATAGAGTAGAACTGACAAAAAAAAATAACAAAAACTATAAGTAAACGTTTATAGGAGAAATGTCCGTAGCCAATAAGAATTTATTACATCATTGATTTTACTTTAGAATTCAAACAAAACAACCATTATTTCATGTAGATTTGGACCCCAAATTAATGTAAGAATAATCAAAGCGTATGCTGTCTGTCAGTCCGGCGAGCTCACTAGAGGCTTGCCAAGCTAGGGCGAGGTTTAGCGAGCTCACCGAAGGCAAGCCCAGCCATTGACAAGACTCGGCCTCCCCAGATCTGGCAAGGCCGAGCCTCGCCGGTGGCTAGGCTAGCCTCCCTAGGCTGGGCGAGGCCCGCCTAGCCCCGGTGAGGCTCACCTAACCCCACCAATGGCCAAGCGGGCCTCGCCCAGCCCTGGCGAGGCCTGCTTAGCCACTGGCAAGGTTGGGCAAGCCTCGCGACGCCCAACCCGGCCGATGGCCAGGCGAGGCTGGCCCAACCCCGCCAATGGCCAAGCAGGCCTCACCCAACCCCAACGAGGTCAACCTACTAGGCGAACCTCGCCCAGCTGCCAGTGAGGCTCAACCGACGAGGGCCAACGACGCTTTAGTGAGGTCATCGGCCCTCATCTAGCCAGTCATCGGTCCGACGACCGATCACAAGAAGAAAAAATAATAGGAGAAAAAGGAAAAAAGAAAAAAAGAAAAGAAAAAAGGAAAAAATTAAAAAAATTAAAAATTAAAAGAAATTGATTTGGAACATAATTAATAAGCACAAGTACCAAACGCAATTCTATTCAAAAATCAGAAATTTTGGACAGTTACCAAATGACTTAAAATACTTAGAATCAATTTTCGGGAACAGAATTAAAAAAAAAATCATTTCTAATCAGAATCTACTCCCGAGAACATAATCGTTACCAAACACGCCCTTAATATTTAGCGGCACAGTTTATTATTTCAAAGCAAATCCCACGGAATGCAATACTTCATCCTGATCAGGGAAGCTATTAGTTGGCAGCTACAATAGTGAAAACTTCCTATTTATCACGAAAGACGTAATGGATCGACATTATCTATTGTCTGAATGTGCAACTAACAAAGACTGGATAAAAGCTCGACATGAAGAGCCAATTTAGTAAGTGTTAAGTGCCCATCGGCTTTTTTCTCATTCTTCTGATGCTTCATGCAAATTCGTAGAACTCATTGGGAAATCTTGGTGCAAGCATTACTTCAAGCGGTGTTGCTTTGCCAACTTTTAGTCCATTAATCTCCGACATATCCACCGGTGAATTGTCCAGGGTTGATATCTCGAATGCATGCAGAAGCCTAGCAAGCACAGAATGCACCATTTCAAGGCCAAAGGATATTCCTGGACAAATTCTCCTGCCACCTCCAAAGGGCATGAAGTCAAAATTAGCGCCCGTCACATCAGCCTTTTTATGGCTACTCAAGAACCTCTCGGGGCAAAACTTCATTGGTTCAAGCCATAATTTTGGATTGGTTTGAATTTTCCAAATGTTCAAGATCAACCTCGTGCCTTTGGGAACCAAGTACCCATCGATAATGCAATCTTCTGTTGATACGCGTAGCACAGCAAGCGGGAATGCCGGGTATAATCGAAGGGTCTCCTTCACTATGGCATGTAGATAAGTTAGGTTGGCAATGTCTAATTCTTTGACATGTCGTTGTTTGCCAATTTGAGCATCAAGTTCTTCTTGAGTCTTCTTTAGAACATGAAAGTTGTTTAGCAACAAAGAAACCGCCCAAGTTAGGGTGCCCGATGTAGTAACAGTACCACCCGCCATAATCGCCTTCAAAGAAGAAATGCATGTTATTTGTAGGAGTGAAATACGAAGACAACAATGACCAAATCACAAAACTATCAAGACCGAAAATGCATAGTTATATTTGAAAAAAAAAAGGTAAAGAAACTTTAATTATAAAATAGCAAAAAGATAAACTGTAAAATATTCTATCATGCTAAATATTAAATATCTAAATTATTATGACTAAAAGTTGAAAGAAATCACTTCATATCCGAACTTAATCTCTAAAATAAAGAAAGACAAGGAAATATATAAAGATTATGATATTTAAAAATATACGCCGGGTGGTTAAACAATCAAATTTCTTTCAGCCCATCGCTTGTAGAGTTTTAGAAGGGACTTGAATTTTGTTTTATAAAATAGAAGTCCAGAAATATTTTTTAGGTAAAACGACGACATATAGATCGTACATTCACTAGAAAACTTGCTAACCGATATAAAAGGTACGTCAGCGCAACGTGTGTTAAACATCACCTTGCAATCTTAGTCGCTGTATTAATACAAGAAGGCACAATCGAAGTCAGATACTCATCTTATAAAAGTACTAAAATAGAGCTTAAATTCAAGCTATGGTATAATTAGTTTGATCCATCTTTATTCAAAGACTTATGTTAATAAGTTTTGGACCAACTAAATATTTATTAATTCTTTCACACCACGTTAATTATTTAATGTGAAACTCTTTTCACTTAACACTTACATGCCAGCCAATCTCCGTCTCCTTGGCGATAAATTGCTGGTTGTACTTCTAAATACCCTGTGCTTGCAAATAAGCAAGCATGAATTATGCGCATACACTACACATTTGAAGTAGAAAGGAGTAAATTCCACGAGTTGGAAACAAGACTTACCAAGAGTGTCCCTTTGATAACTGTATCAGCATCGAAATCTCCGACTTCCATGCCTTTAAGGGTCGAAAGCATGACGTCTATAAAATCTCGATCGCTCCTATTCTTACTCGAACTTTTGCTATTCTTTTTGTGCTCCTCTAACCAACCACTTAAGATCGTGTCCGATTCTTTGGCAATCCTCTTCATGGTCTTCTCATGGCCACCCAAGTCCAACCATCTCAAGAAAGGAAGAGCATCCGCCACCGTAAACGTCCCAATTAATTGCACGAATTTTCTGAAGGCATGCTGGCATCGCTGCTCCTCTTCCTCATCTACCGTGGCATTGCCGCTGTAGTAGCCCTTACCGGCTACAACTGTAAGGACAATGCTCATAGACAACCTTTCAAACCACTGGTTCAAGTCAACTAAGATACGACCTGGGGTATAAACGAGCATATTGTTAAGCTTTCTAACTCAAGAACACATTTCTCTGTTTACCGTAGCAAATATTCAGTTTACTAAAAATGCTTGGCTTGGTTTGTTTCTCTACAGCAGTAGTGCAGTTGTTTCATAAAATATTTTTTTCCTCCAATTTGAGCCTATAACTATGCTATAATGGAATACACTACCGTGTAAACTGGAAAATAAAGCATCTTAAACTTCCATTATATACATGAAAGTACCTGAATCATTCTTCTTCTCTCTCCAAAGCTTGTGCAACTCTTTAATGGCAGTATCTGTGGCCGAGGCCACTATAGGGTTGAGCAACGATTCAATCCTTCGGGTAGAGAGCATCTCCAAGGTAACGATTTTCCTCATGTCGCGCCAATACGGACCGTAAGGAGCCAACCCGAAAGAGGCAGAGTTGTAGCCCATGACCTCAGTGGCTATTAGCTGCGGACGAGACGCGAGGGCATGGTCGTGCTTAGTGCAACATTCTTTGGCTATCTCGGAACTGCTAACCACTACAGCTGGGAACAACCCGAGCCTGACGGTGAAGATTGGTCCATACTTGTCAGCCATGGAACCGAGGGTCTTGTGAGGAAGATGGGATTTTGCTAGTATGGGCAAATGCCCTACAACGGGCCATGCACCTGCAACTTCTGGTGGTGTTTTGAGCTTGCGAGATGACCTTGATTTGTACCTTACATGAATTGATAGGATGACGATGGCAAGCATACACAAGAGGGTGAAGTTCCGGTCTTGACGCAGAAATTCCATTTGCAATGAAGGAGTCATCATAAAGTTGTGTGAAATTCTGAAGGAAGAGCTTCCCATTTATACACCTGCCCCGCTAGGATGTGAGAAAAGAGGTGTTCCAGCCTAACCACGTGAATGATCGGAAGCTGGGAACGCATTATTGGTATCTTCATTGAGCATAGTAGAATACATGATAAAATATTTAAATATTAGATTACGCCTTAATCTAATAGGTCGAATTTTTAGAAAAGTTGGCAATAATTCTCCAAAATCCTGCATAATATCAAAGCAGGATACCTTGAGTTTGAATCTTTCTATGTCCCTATTTATCTCCTCAGTGAAATATTTCAAGCGTTAATCTAACGGATTAAGCTTTTAGAACTGTTAATTTTGAGCCATTGAATGAAGTAAGTGGGAAATTCTTTTGGTACGTTCAGTCGACCGAACATTTGAAACCACAACAACTTCTTACTAGAACTAGATGATTGAGTCAGCCAAAAAGACTTGGAAATTGATTTACATGTTGGAGTGGATGAACAAAAAGCTTCCCAGTTTAATATGTACGGATATGTTTTCCATGGGGTTTGTTTTGGTGCGGTTGTTGATGTAATTAGGCAGAGTTGCCTTCTTGGTGGGATTTGATTTTTCACGTTATTGGTGCAGCCCTTGTTTATCGTGTGGATTTGTCTTGGTGCTATCGTTCATATAATTAGGCAGAGTTGTCTTCTTTGCGGGATTTGAGTTTACGCCCAAATAGTGCAGCACCTTTCATCCCATAGAAAATTGATTTGTGGTCTATAGCCGCACAAAAGAAGACGACAAATCGTTCGAATATTCGCCGCTTCTTCTCCATGGATTCTACACGATAATTTTTGCAGTCCATCCAATTGAGATCGCTTGTCTTACTGAAGGCGGGAGTATTTGGAAGCCGCAAGGTAATTCTCAGTGTATCGAGCAATTACATGAGGCTAAGTACTGAGGTTTCGGGTGTAATCTAGGGTTGAGAAATACTTGAGTGAACAATTGTAAACATATAGTTCTTCAATTAATTAGTAGATTTGTTGCATCTGACTCTCTTTGTAAAATAAGTACCAACACTCAAATTGAATCACAAGAGAAGTCATGTTTAGTGTACCATTCTTTAGTTATCTTGAAACTAATAACCACTATATGCAAGATCGGCCTGAACCTAATCGTGAAGACCGGTCCATACTCGTCAGCCATGGATGCCAAGAATTCGTGAGGAAGATGGGATTTCGCTAGTGTGGGCAAAATCCCTCCGACGGGCCATGCACCGGCAACTTCGGGTGGATGTTTTGAGCTTGCGGGATGGGGTTGATATAAACCATATATGGATAGGATAATTCCATACAAGTGGGTGACGTTCAGGTCTTGAAGCAGAGATTCCATTTGCAATAGCTTCATCGAGATGGGTGTTAGTATTTTTGAAGGAAGAGCATATGACATATACACCTTCTCTTCTTGGATTATTAATTACTTCCATAAAGTACAATCAATATAAAGTAATGTTCCAATTGAGCTGAAGAAAGTTACAGAGCCTCGAAGGATTATTGTTTACTTCCCAATTGCTCCGAGAAAAGCACATCCTTCATGTTATAAGAAAATGATTCCCACGTAAGTTGGAGAAATTGGAGTTTTGTTCTTGCAGACACTCGAAGCACGTCCGCAAGAAAGTGGCCGACTGAGTACGGAAAATGGCACAGTTTACACGATGAAAGAAAGACGCTATGGCTCGCCCGAATTTGAAAAAAAGGAAAAAATTTGGGAAGATTACGAAAAAAAAGAGTAAATTTATTACACTCTAATCAATTTAGTCATAAACATTTTTAATTATGCTAATTGTGATTTAAACTTTTTTACATTTTGCTAGTCCAATCCATCTAATCAATTTTGATATCAAATTACTGATATGAACGTCAACCATCCTACGTAATATGATTAATACCGATATAGACGTTTGTCGGTATTATTTTTTTAATATTTTGAATTTTTTTTTTTACATTTTTCCTTTTCTTTGCTTTTCTTCTTGTTCCTTGGAGTGAAGGCTGGTGACTCTTTTTGGCTTTGGGCAAGGGCGTCGTAGCCCTCGTTGACCACTAAATGAGGCTCGTGGCCCTCACTGGCCAAAGCGAGGGCTGCGATGCCCTCACTATGGCTATTGAGGGCTTGGGTGAAGGCACATGAGTCTTCACTCAAAATATAAGAAAAAAGTATGGTTAGATAACATAGCTAGTCTTTCTATTCTAAAATTATTTGGTTGCTATGTCATGCTTAAATGATGATGGTGAACTCGATGAGAGTGTAAGAAAGTGTATATTTCAAGGTTGTGCACAAAATGATTGAGATTATCGATTATGATGTCCAAAATTAAATCCATCCGTTGTCAGTAGAGAATATATATTTGATAGCCTACATAACACGGTGAGGACAAGATAAATTACTTTATTTAGCACTTGGAGGTGCACTTTAGAAGGGGTAGTCTAGATAAGATTGGATGATTTATCTAGAAATTAGGACTAGGACAATTGTAGAATTACTCCAATGTTTGTATAGTAATGACAGTGCCATTGGCACCAGTGACCGCCACAGTTGCAATTGTCGCCTCTCTCTCTCTCTTTCTCTCTCTCTCATGAATTTGCTGACCACTGCATCTTGCCGGAATTGTTTGATTGAGTCGGCAAAAAGACATGGAAATTGATTTTCATGTTGAAGCCCGTGAGCAAAGCGTTTCCTAGATTAAAATATTGATTGGGTTTCATTTGGTGCCACTAGTGGTGGAATTAGGCAAAGTTGTCTTCTTCGTGGGATTAATTTTACGCTCACTCGGTGCAACACTTCTCGTCCCAGAGAAAGATTAAATGGAAAATCATTTCCATGTAGGTGTCGGTGAACAAATTGTTTCCCAATTTAACACACACACACACATACATATGGATCTGCGTATGTCCTTATATTTATTTATTATCATGGGTTTGTTTTGGTGCCGCTGTTGATGAAAATTAGGCAGGGTTGTCTTCTTCGTGGGATTTGATTTTACACCCAATTGGTACAGCTCTTTCCATCCCGGAGAACTAATTAGTGAATAGAGAAGAAAAAAAGTACCTAGATTTTTCTTACCAAACAATGAAAAATATTTTTAGGTCTTAGCTAAACATCAGAAAATATCATCATTTTTTTATAGAGAATGACTTCCCATAAAAACATTTTTCTAAAAATGTCATATTTTCCATTGAACAAATGAAGCCTAAACATTTTAATGATTTGTCAATTTAGTTTTTTTGGCCTTCATTTCAAAAATTGCTAATGCAACGGCTTAGTGCTAACCATTTAGGTAGCACTCACATTGATAATTTTTGTTTTTTTTTTTTAATTCTGAATTTTTTTCTTGACTTTTCCTTTTCTTTTCACTTTCCCTTTTTTTCACTCCGCCAACCATTTTCAGGCCTCGGTGATGGCTGGCTTAGGTGAGCAAGTGGATCGGCAAGGGTGAGAGTTGCCCTCAACAGATCCGGCAAGGGTGGCCCTAGCTTGAGGCTGGCGAACTTAGCCATCCATCAACAAGGTTTGATGATGGTTGGCTTTGGGAAAAATAAATAAATAAGAAAAGAAAAGGAAAATAAGGGAAAAATCAAAAAATTGCAAAAATTATCCATGTAAGCATTGGTCATGCCATGTAGGATGGCATATGTCTAGTTGACTAGACCGTTGCATTAGTAATTTTTGGTTAAAATTAGCTAAAATAACTAAATTGACTAGACTGTTGCATTAGTAATTTTTGGTTAAAATTAGCTAAAATAACTAAATTAGTCAATCGTTAAAAAGTTTATAACTAAATTAATAAATCATCAAAAGATTTAGGCTTAAATTGATACAATTGAAAAATTTAGGACAAAATTGACAATTATCAAAAGTTTTATAATTAAATTGATACAAATAAATGGTTTTAAACTGAATTGGCCATCGATAAAAGGTTTAAGATTGTTTGGACAATTTTCCCTTTAATTTTGCAATTACCTCGTGCGATCGATGGGCAATCAAAAAGTATTGTTTTTGTTTAGGTAAATATGGTATTATTTATATAATCAAGTTTCATACAGATATATATATATATATATATATATATATATATATATAAATATGTGTGTGTGTGTGTGTGTGTGTGTGTGTGTGCGAGCGTGCGCGCGTCTTGTATGCGTGCTTGCGCGCGTGCGCTTATGTGCTTATGTGGTAATTAACATGTTCCATAACGGATTACTTAATGCAAAATGTGAAATAAGTTAGAAATACAAGTATTTATATTTGCCTACAATATATCACGTGTATCATATGTTTATAAGTCATTTTATCCACAAAGAACGAAAATTTTCTCATAAATTCAACAAACATGAAACGGACATAAGCTTTATCAAATATCACATACATACTATCGTTACCTACCCTTCGTAAGGGAGGGAGATAGGTTTAGAGATACTTATTTTAAAGCATGGGCTCTCCCAAATCCATATCTCATAGGGCTGAGCACGGTTCCCGGGTTACCTGGGAACCGGAACCGAACCGGAGGAGGGTCCGGTTCGGTTCCTAGTTCCAAGGGGGACCGGTTCCGGTTCTGGTTCCTTTTTTCTGGGAACTGGAACCGGAACCGGTTAAGTTAGGGTAGAGCGATTCCCCTCTCTCTCTCTCTCTCTCTCTCTCTCTCTGTCTCAGTCTCAGTCTCAGACTCGCCGGACGCCCAGTCGCCTGTAGCCGCCCCTCTCTCTCTCTCTCTCTCTCTCAGACTCGCCCAGTCGCCGCACCGCCCATCTCCGCGCCGCACCGCCACGTCTCCGTGCTGCCGGCCACTCCGCGCCACCGGCCATCTCCGCGTCGCACCGCCCAGTCGCCCGTAGCTGCCCCCCCTCTCTCTCTCTCAGACTCGCCCAGTCGCCGCACTGCCCATCTCCGCGCCACACCGCCGCGTCTTCGCGCCGCATCGGCCATCTCCGCACCACCGGCCATCTCCGCGCCGCACCGCCCAGTCGCCCGTAGCCGCCCCCCCTCTCTCTCTTAGACTCGCCCAGTCGCCGCACCGCCCATCTCCGCGCCGCACCGCCGTGTCTCCGCGCCACCAGCCATCTCCGCGCCGCACCGCCGTGTCTCCGCGCCACCGGCCATCTCAGCGCCGCACCGGCCATCTCCGCGCTACACCACCCAATCGCCCGTAGCCGAGCTCCTCCTTCCTCCTTCCTGCTCCTCGTCTTCGTCTTATCTCTTTGACGACGAGCTCCAGCCACTCTTCAAATACATGAGCCCTCTTTATCCCTTTCTCTTTCTCCCTTGGGGATGACTGATGAGTGTGTTGTATGAAGCTTTGCCCGATTGAAAAATCGAAACCCTTGGATGGGATTTAGTGGCTCGACACATTCAATTTCTGTATTTTGAATAGATGTAGTAGACCAAGCAGTGGCAAATATGGGAGAGACAGCATACAGCTTTGGACTGCTTATGGTTTAAGACAAGTGTTATTGGGGATTTAGTGGTTGAGTACGTTATTGTTTTAATCGGCTGATATCCAGAGGCGTATTTGTCATTTCGGTATGCTTCTATCAAGACTGGATCTGGAGATTTTGGGACCGACCCTTGATGAATGCATGGACTATAAGGCAACCTTTTTGTCAAAATTTCACTTCGATTTCTTAACAAAAGTTGTAAAGGACATCCTGAGGTACAACATATCAAAAATTTAGAGAAAACAAACAAGAATAGGTAGGTGAAATCGTGGTCCTTTGGAGATGGTTAGATCTGGAATTACGGTAGTACGAACAGGAATTTTAACCGTCCATATTTAATTATCTAGGATGAATTTGACTTCGATGTTTTCATGAAGTATCTACCTTATGGTCTTTGCTATCACATAGTCGAATTTCATAATTTTTGAAGGTCATTTGGGTATTTAATCGGAAATATTTCTAAAACTGTGCAATCTGATGTGTTCGGATCTTGTAAGTTGCAATGCATGGACTATATCATTTTTTATGAGGTTCTTTTGGAAATGTGTTCTGCATGAAATATCTCCCTTCATGTCTTTCCTACAACATATTTAAATTTCGTAATTTTTTTAGTTCATTTGCCTATTTAACCAAAAATGTTTCCAAAACCGTGCAAGTAGAGAATAGGAAAAGTAAATCGATTTTATCTTTTAATCCAAAACGAATTGGACTACGATTTCTTCATGAAACTTGTACCTCTAGGTCTTAAATACAACGTGTCCAAATTTCAGAATTTTCTGAGTTTATTTAGGGGTTTAATCGAAATTGTTTTCAAAACTTTTACCTCTAGACATTTTTGTTCTAGTGGTAGTGGTGTTTTATTTCTACTTTCTACTTTGCTATTTGTTTTGAAATTTCTAATTATATTCTATTATTGTTGTGCAGTGCAAAGTTAATGTATCAAGATAACATATCAATGGAGGTGGAGGGACGTGAAGAAATGACTCCGATTACGGAATTGGAGTTTTCTAACGATGAAATTGAAGAAGAAGCACCCCCTATCTCAAGTGCCACAAATAAGGTATCCGGTTCTCATCTTTCCCATGATAAGAAACATACATCCGAATGTTGGAATCATTATTCGAAAATTAGTGATAAGAATGGAAACATATATCAAGTGAAGTGCATTCATTGTGGGTCAATGCTTAAGTACCGTGTTGCTAACGGTACTTCTGCAATGAGGAAGCATTTGACCACATGCAAGAGGTTTCCCCATAATCTAGATAAGAGGCAGAAATTTTTTGTACCACGTAATGTCAACACGGCTGGCAATGGAGGAGGAGATTCTAGTACTAGTAGCGTCTTATCAACATGGGCATTTAATCAAGAACGCTGTAGGCTAATGCTTGCTCGGTTCATCATCCTTGATGAACAACCTTTTTCCTTGGTTGAGCGTGTTGGATTTCGTGAATATGTTAGTGAGTTACAACCTCTCTTCAAACATATATCACGTTTCACAGTGGCAAAAGATTGCATGAAGTTGTTTTTATGTGAAAGAACTTCTTTGAAGAATTATTTTGGAAAGATTAATTCTAGGATCGCACTCACGATCGATACATGGACTTCCAATCAAAATTTGAATTACTTGTGTCTCACTGCACATTTTATTGATGAAAATTGGAAGTTGCATAAAAGAATCATCAATTTTGTGGTGATGCATAGTCACAAGGGTAAGGAGATTGGAAAAATGGTGGAGGGATGTATTGAGGAGTGGGGAATAGAAAAAAAGGTGTCGACAATTACCATGGATAATGCTAGCTCGAATGATGTTGCAGTTGGCTATTTGAAGGATAAACTTTTGAAACAAAAGTCGTTGATATTAGATGGTAGTGTTTTGCACATGAGGTGTACAGCTCATATATTAAATTTGATTGTGAGAGATGGCTTGACTATGGTACGTGACTCCATTGCACGTATTCGAAATGTGGTTAGATATGTAAGGAGTTCTCCCACAAGAGCCCAAGTATTTCAATCTTACATTGAGAAAGAAAAGATCACTTATAAGGGTTCGGTAGTTCTTGATGTCGCCACTAGATGGAACTCCACTTACCTCATGTTAAAGACCGCCATAAAGTTTAGAAAAGCTTTCGAAAGGATGGAAGATCACGATGCATCTTTTGTAAGTGAGCTTAATTATGAAACTCCTAGTGAAGATGATTGGGAAAATGCTATTATTCTTTCGAATTTTCTCAAAATATTCTATGATGCCACCAATCAGATGTCTAGGACTTCATATGTTACTTCAAATGATTATTTTGAAGGGATAGCTCTTTTGTATAGAAATTTGAAAGATGTGATCAATGCTTCAAATCCTAAGCTTCAAGATATGGGTGTGAAAATGAAAGAAAAATTTGACAAATATTATGGAAGCTTGGATAAAGTGAATATGATGGTGTTGATTGCGGTTGTGTTAGATCCTAGAGCCAAGTTAAATTATGAGAGTTTCTTGTAAGGACAAATTTATGATGATGAATCGAAAATTAAAAAGATGCATTACAAGGTGAAGGATACATTGGAGCGTTTGTATGAATTTTATGAGCAATATGCTATTACTTCAAGTGATCAAGATTTTGGTGACCATAATTTGGGTGTAAGTAGTAGTAGTTCAAATTCCAATACCGATACCAGTGGTGGCAAAGGAATAAAGAAGCATAACGCCCAAGATTGGAAGAAAATGTTTTTTTACTCGAATGAACAAGGGAACGATGGCAACAAGTCCGACCTTGATGAGTATCTTCAAGAAAAAAATGAAAAGGATTTTGGTATTGACATTTTGATTTGGTGGAAGACTAATGGCCCAAAATATAAGATCCTTTCCTTGATGGCTCGAGATATTTTGTCAATTCTTGTAACTACCGTTGCTTCAGAATCAACTTTTAGTACATCGGGTCGTGTGCTTGATGGCTTTCGGAGTTCTTTAACTCCAAAAGTAGTGGAAGCTTTGACTTACACTCAATATTGGTTGAGAGCCGCTCGTATACCGCTTGATGTTGAAGAGTGTATTGAGAATGCAGAACAATTTGAGTTGGGTAAGTAATGTTTATATCTTTATATATTATAATTTTTTTTTGTATATCTGATAAGTGAATATTTTATTTAATCTCTTCCTCTCTTTTTTCAGATATGGTTGGTCTGAATGCGGAGATTATGATCAATAAATAAAGTTGGTGGTATCGCACTTGCAATTGATCCAACGGTTGAGAAGTCAAGCAAGGTTTTTTGTTGGCTTATTGATAAGCAACTTTATTTATCATAATTTTAATGCAAGCTCCTTTTTATGTACATTGAATTTTTGAACTATGTTGTCAAAAAATTTAGGAGCCTTTAGATGGGCAAAATGGCATGCTTCATGGAGTATTATCGATATTGATTTTTTTTTTTCTGTGTCTTTACTTAGGATTTTGATTGATTTGTATTTATGTCTTTGCAAGGTTTTGCTGTGCCAAAGGAATCACATGGAAATATTGCAGAGTTCACACTATGGAGTAGATGAAAATTTGAGATCTTATTGGCACTTCTGGTTTTTCATCTCTTTAGAAACTTCTTTAGAAACTTCTTATTAGTTTTGATTATGTATGTCTAAATTCTTGACAATTGGCATTAGTATGTTTGCTAAGATGTGGGAAGTTACCGTGTAGTATACGCGTACATTATAGTTTTTTTTGGTAACGTGTGCATATGTTATATTTTTTTTTTTTGGTAACGTGCGTGCACGTTATAGTTTTTTTTGGTAACGTGCACATACGTTATATTTTTTTTTTTGGTAACGTGCACATACGTTATATTTTTTTTGGTAACGTGCGCATACGTTATAGTTTTTTTTTGGTAACGTGCGCGTACGTTATAGATTTTTTGGTAATGTGCACGTACGTTATATTTTTTTTGGGTAACGTGCGCATATGTTATAGTTTAAATATGAAAATAACAAAAAAAAAAAAAAAAGAACCTGTTGGAACCTGGAACCGATCCTGGAACTTGTGACAGGGTAGGTTCTAGGTTCTCGATTCCCACGGGTAGGTTCCAGGTTCCTCATTTTGAGGAACCTGTACCCGAGGGTAGGTTCCAGGTTCCAGACGGAACCGAACCGGAACCTGGAACCGCTCACCCCTAATATCTCATGTGACATTGGTTTTCCTAATCTATATGTTCAAAAGGAGTCACCACTAGCTATTGTTAAGGGTTGGCTAGAAACCTTAATTAAAGATGAGGGAGTGTCGTCTTGATACATGGCAATAAGAGATTTTAGGATCAAGGACTTGATTACCTTAACTATTTAATTAGGGCCCTTTCGGTGCCTAAACTTGACAATTTGCTAATCAAAGTGTTAAGACAACCTATCCAAAATTTTAAGATTCGTCCTAAATGTTTTAAAATTGAAAATAACAATCAATATATTAAAATTGCGCAATCAAGCTTAAGCGAATTGAAAAGCTCTATCGCAACCTACCCCCGAGGGGAGGGAGTAGATTTAGGGGTATTGCCTAAAGGACGAACCTATGGCCCATGATTAGGTACGGGTTCTCCTAAGCCCATACCTCGTATAACATTGAGGTATTTCGAGAATTTTGCAATAAGGAGTCGCCATTAGCCTATTAGGGTCGACTAGAAATTAAGTGAGGCATGAAAGTATACCTTACTTCTTACACAACCAGAGACTATAAATTTGGGGACTTGATTATACTAATTGATCAATTAGTGTCATTTCAATACCCAATCTTGTTCATTTTAAAAGAAAAGATTTTTATCAGGCAGTTTGGATTGAATTTACACTTATCTACCAACATGAGAGGTAATACCACCTGCTGCAGTGGCTCCACTAGGTAAGGCCCTGCTGATCCTTTCCTCAAAGGTGAAGGATTTGAAACCTAGCGGAGACGCTTGGCACCGCTGTCACAGGGTGGTGGTCCCCTCATGCGGCCCCAGGGTTTGCCCTGCCGCACTGCCGGCGTATGGGGTTTCCTTGGATCATAAAAAAAAAGCATGCGAGGTAATCATGCGAGTACGCAATTATTAAAATAATAGTTAGCAACCAAGGAAAGCATTTAAATAAATTACATGGGAGAACAAATATTCCACATTAAGGAAAAGCTAAATGCCAATCTCAACTGGACTAAAGTGATCAAAATAACAAAAGCATGCGAATAAGAGTAATTGTCTTTGAAGACAATTGAAACCCTAAGGAAGAGCCCTAAGGGCTTACTCAATTTTTTAGCACACTTTAGAGTTAAGAAACTCTTGTTTTTTAAGAAATAGCTCAGACAGTTTGTTTTTAAAAATTTTCAAATGAAATTCTGAATTTTCTAACATTTTTTTGAAACTCAGCCAAACAATGACGCAGATCGGAGCAACCGGCGATCCTTCCACGTCCGAACTTCTGCCGGCCACTCGTTGGCTGGAGATCATCACTATTGCCGAAATGCTTCCAACTAAAGATTAGATTTTTGAACTCTAAATTTTCGTATGACCAAAACTCCTTCGATTCTAGTACTAACACTGGCATGAGCAAACAACACGATGGATGGTGTGACATTCAGATTTTCGGGTTTTAATTTCGACTGGATAAATAGGGCCTTTTTCGTTCAGTTGAAGCTAGAGATTGTGAAATTGGGATGCAAGTACGCCACAGTGGTAAGGAAAAAAATACCAATTTGATTGATGAGGTGTTGAATGAATTAATGGGGTCAATTTGATTTAATTCAAGTGGGATTAAGATTCAATTGGAAGAGAATTAAGTGGAATTAAAGAAATTGTTGCACAAAGTTTTATGCCCCTGCGGAAAAATAAAATGGACCCATTGAAGATTGTTGTGGGGAGAGATTTGAAGTTAGTGGAACATGACATCACTTGATGATGTCATGGTGGGCCAATTTGTTAGATTAAAGAAAGGCAAAAAGAAAAGAAAAGGCCCCCCTTCTTCTCTCTCCTCCCTCTCTTCTTCCTCCCTCCCGTGCGATTCCTCCATGGACATCTTCTTCTTCTTCCTCGGACGCTTCCAGCAGCTCGACGCCCCGCTTCGTCCGCCCGTCCGACCGCCGGCAGCTTCGCCTGTCGCCGCCAGCTCGCCGCCGGAGCTGCCGCGGTCGTCGTCGTCGCCGTGCGTTCACGCGAAGCCCCCGCGCTCGCTTCACCCAGCTCGCACTAGCCCACGCCGTCATCGCTCTCCGTCGCCGTCGCTGCCATGAGCCACCACCGGTCGCCGCCCGAGCTATCGCCGCCCCTCTCCGCCGTTCCTCGCACCCGAACCGCCGCCGAGCAGCCTCCTCCAGCCCCAAATCAGTGGCTGCAATAATGGGTATGGCAGCACCTATTTGGCCCATTTTGGCCGCCTTCCCGAGCCCAGATGCTCGGCCCGCTTTGAGGAAAGTTGTTCTCCTCAGCGTCCCCGTCGTTTTGGTCCGCTCGGCTCGCTAATCTGGTGAGTTTAACTCACTAAATCTTGATTAGAGTGTTAATGATGCCATAAGTGTGCTTAGTTTAAATTAAGTAAGTTTATTTGAGTGGATTAGTGTATTTAATTATAAATTGGATTAAGAGGTTGGTTTATGTTAAAGTGTGTTTAAATTAAAGGTTAAAAGAAGTTATTTAAAGTTAATCCTTGATGTGACATAAAAGGATTTTAGTTTTGAATTATTTAAGTGCTTCGAAATTCTAGAAAATATAATATTAATTTATAATCCGAAATTATTAAAATATTATTTAAAAAACGAAAAAATTGTTTTTGACCCGGTTGCTTAGAATTTCGTGCCGATCGCTGCTGTGTATTCGGATTTTGAAATTGATGGTTGGATATTATAAATTGAGGGTGGATTGCGAAAAATATGGATATTATTATTTAATTAATTTTCGGAATAAAATTTATTATTTATTAAAATTCGAAAATTTCGTCAGGACCCTAAACTCTCAGAATTTTGTGCTGATCGCTACTGTGTATTTAGAATTTGAATTTGATGATTGATTGTGGCAAATTGAGTGTGGATTGTGAAATGTATGGATTTTACTTAGAAAATTCCAAGTGTCGAGTTTGGCATTGAAATTGGATTGTTAATGGTTAATATCGTAATTGGATTATGTGAGTGAAATGTAAAGTATCCACGGATCAGTATCGAATTGTCGTGTGGTAGTTGAAAGGCTCGGGTCGCAGTAATAGCTAAGCCGACTGGATCCTTATTCTGCTAGAAATGCCATCAAGAGAATGACGTGGCTTGGTCGCAGTAGTGGCGGGATGTTGGACCTTTATTCTTCTAGAAATGCCGTCGATAGAATGACGTGGCTTGGTCGCGATAGTGGCGGGACCGACTGGACCTTTATTCTTCTAGAAATGCCATCGATAGAATGACGTGGCTTGGTCACAGTAGTGGCGGGACTGATCGGACCTTTATTCTTCTAGAAATGCCGTCGATAGAATGACTGGCTTGGTCGCAGTAATGGCGGGACCGACTGGACCTTTATTCTTCTAGAAATGCCGTCGATAGAATGACGTGGCTTGGTCGCAGTAGTGGCGGGACCGAATGAACCTTTATTCTTCTAGAAATGCCGTCGATAGAATGACGTGGCTTGGTCGCAGTAGTGGCGGGATCGACTGGACCTTTATTCTTCTAGAAATGCTGTCGATAGAATGACGTGGCTTGGTCGCAGTAGTGGCGGGACCGACTGGACCTTTATTCTTCTAGAAATGCCGTTGATAGAATGACGTGGCTTGGTCGCAGTAGTGGCGGGACCGACTGGACCTTTATTCTTCTAGAAATGCTGTAATGTTAGTAGATATTTGACCTGCGAGTAGGCTATGCCCTTGTGTGGCAGTGAATAATAATTGGAATGCGTGCTAAGTGCGATCGTGATTTATATGAAAGTGATGGTGTTCCAATTGTTTGAATTATTATTACTACCTGAGATTGTGTGATACAATTGTGCTAACCTGCAGGAAGGAATTGAGGCGAGGTAAGTTCTCTGTGTGATCTGGCTAGGCCACCCGGGGTATATTTTCTTTCTAATAGGGGTTTAGGGGGTTGAACTTGCTGAGACATCATCTTATCCCGGTTGTGGAATTAAAATTTCAGGTCCCTGGTGGACGGAGTGGCCAGATAGCTTTGGTTGGCCTTGAGGAGTTGCAGAGGTGAAGTCATAAGAATTGGAGAGCGTGTCCGATTTGTAGGTCGTAGGACAGTTCATTTTTTTTAGAGCCGGTCTTTTGTAGACTTTTGGCTTTAGGCCTTCGTCTGTAACTCCGTTGGTTTATGTAAGTGACTGGTTGTGAAATTGTTTCCTGCTTTTCTATCCCGTATTTTATTGTCAGGGGTTTTATAATACGTTCCGCTTGCGCAACAATAAATGAATAGGGTCGGCGACACTACTCGGGAATGTCGCATTTGATCGACCTCAGTGGGATGTGCTCGCACTCGGAGTTCGAGGCGTGACAGAAGGGACTCAAACTCGAACAAAGACAATATCACAGCAACGAACCTCACAGAAACCATTTCCAAATCTCATCTTGACATTTCATCAAATGCATAGAATGCACCAGCTAAAGGGAGGACCCAAGCTCGCCAGGGGCTATTGTTCGGACCAAGGAACGATCATCGACTCACAAGCAACATTCCAGACCAACTCAAAGATAGATCACATCAAATTTAACATAGGTACGAACTCAAGGACGATGAGGCTCAGTCAAGACCAACTGAAATACTCGGACTTCATTCAAGCATCCCTGCAAACAATTGGCGTGCACAACTCGAACGAGAGATTTCCGATGCGATTGAGACTCAAACACAGCCCTAAGTTCCTATCAAAACATACCAAAACGCACAACAAAATCAACGAAGGACCAGCAAGATCGAAGCTCGCACGAACTGGTCGGTCGCAAGCTCCAGTCCGACACCTCCTAAAACGGGGCACCTATGGTTCGGAAGGCTTACCCGGTTTGGATGATGTGCAACAACCAGACTCAAGAAATGCCGAAACGCTCTCTCGGTCTCACTCGCTCCCTCTGGCTCCCCCTCCGTTCTCTTGAGCTCTCCGATCTTGCTCCGGTCTCCCTCTGCATTGCTATTCTCCCCCTTTTGTTTTTCGTCCTCCAAGCTTTTCAAGGCCAACGGCAGGCGTGCCTAGCTCCAGCCTTGCCAGCCTGTCGACCAACCTGCTCCCCGACCCACGGATCGCGCCGGAGCTGCTCCCCCAATCCTCCTGCTCTTCTCTCTATTCTGTTCTGTAGGTCTTCGCGTGAGAAAAAGGAGAGGAAGATTGGGCGCGAGCCGGGCCGAAGGAGAAAGGAACTGAGCCAGGCTGCGCGCGCATGGGAGAAGAAAGGGAGAGGCCGGTTGGGCCAAGACGATTTGGCCCAACCCGGCCCCCCCTCGAGTTCTCTTTTTTTTTCCTTTTCTTTTTCTCTTTTTTTTGGTCGTTTTGTTGTTGTTTTTTTTTTTTTTTTTGTGACTAATTCCTAACTTTTAATGCTATTAATTTTTAAGTAAAATGGCGAAATTTTGGTGTCAACAAGCTCAAGTAACGACCTAGCATTGTTTGTAAAAAGAAACAATACAGAATAACCTCTAATGTAAAATCCTAAAGACTTGTTCAAATTGGGATACAAATTTTGATCAAATGTTTTCGCATATTTTAAGAAAAAATTTAACCAGAAACTAATTTTTTTAAAAGCTTTTTCGGAATTCCATTAATTTCTTTTGGAATATTTAATTAATTAATTTTTTAAAAAAATAATTTTATAATATTAAAATAATATAATATAAAACGGACCCAGGTCGGATCTCCACATCCGACTCGGGTCAGGACCGTCTGGGTCCACGGCTGGACTGGCTGAGCCCAGTCCCGCGATATACACCCCCCCATTTTTTTTTGGGTAAAAATTTTTCTGGTCATCGCAAGCTTCGCCCTTTCTTTAACTGAAACCTTAATCCCTTCTTTTTCTGATTTTTTTAACTTTCTCTTTTCTCTTTTCTATTATTATTTTTATTTAATTCTCCTCCCCGCACGTGGTCTTCTCCGTCGCTGAAACTCCCCTTTCTAAGTTCTCTTCTTTGCACGACGTCTTGTTTCACTGAGACCACGCCATCATCGAAGCTTATTCGCGGATAAGCTCAACACTGATACTTTACTACAAAAACTCATGCTAGAATCTCAACCAAAATTTAGGTGTTAACACATATGTGTATTATTAGAAAAAATACTAATATTTTACTAAACTAAAGCAGACGTAATTACATAGAATTATCACTTACGGGTACAGTTTGCTATTTCAAAGCAAATGCATAATACAATTTTTGGTACTTAAGCTGCTCCACGTTTTGGGCCCATTTGTTTCTATTAAAGTAAAGCAAAAATTTCGTTCAAAAAATCTATGAAAATTAATATGTGAAATCACATTTGAATATTTGCATTTTGTGAAAGCTTAAGTGTTTTGAATTTTTAAATGGGTAGATTAGGTTGATGATTGAGTATGTAGTTCTTCTTGAGTCTATTTTAGGATGCCAATGTCAAGACAATTTACTTGTATAATTCTTGGTGGGTAATGTGTAGATAGACATTGCGAGTTACGGTAAGGTAGATCTACAAAATTGAGTTATTTAGTGATGAGTGAAACTATAAGTAAATTTCAGTGGCCACCATTCCAATATGGAAGGGGGAGGTGGGGGATTCGAATCCCTACCTTCTTAGAGGGGTTGAAATGGAGACGATTTAGTTTTAAGTATGAGTTTCGACTCCCACACCCTGTAAGAAGGTAAGGCAAAAGTCTGAGAGTGAACGTTAGAATAGAAATAGAATAGAACTGACAAAAAAGAAATGTCTGTAACCAATAAGAATTTATTACATCATTGATTTTACTTTAGAATTCAAACAAGACAGCCATTATTTCATGTAGTGGACCCCAATTTAATGTAAGAATAGTCAGAGCGTAAGAATAATCAGAGCCTATGCAATAATTCTTTGAATTTATATTATACGTAGTATACGAATACAAGAAATAATGCGCTTTAATTTATCTTTAATGCGTTTACACAAGTGCATACATCATTGTCAGCTCATCGCCCTCTTCTCAGCCAAAAATTATTTACTAGTATCGCTACTTGCATCGTAATTAATGAACGGATCGATCCCATCAAGTTTGTTAATATAAGTATTATTTGAGTGTGCGTAGTAATGTCTTCAATTTGTCTTTTATGTGTTTACAGATACACGTCATGATCGACTCATCTCCCTGCCCTTCACCAACAATAATATATTAGTATCCCTACCTACATTGTAAACAGATCGACCCCATCAAGTTTGATAATATACGTATTATTTGAGTGTGTACAATAATGTCTTTTAATTTATCTTTTTTGTGTTTGCAGACACTTCAACAAAAAATTATTAATTACTTACTAGCATTGTAAAAATTGAACTAATTGGCCCAATCAAGTTTGATAACATATGCATTTTTTTTAAATGTGTGTAATAATGTCTTTTAATTTAGAAATAAATATATTAGGAATATTCAAACCGATCATGAAAGTACGATTGAGTCTTAAAACTCATAAAATTACAATCATATCATAAAATTTGTCAGGAAAGTGCAATCATATCTTAAATATTATTATGAAAGTGCAATTAAGTTTTACAACTTTCAAGACATGCAATCGAAAAGTGCGTCCGCTATCCTTTTTTTTTTTAATTGTTTGGTGTTGCTAATTATTGTGGGTATTGTAGAGTCTAGTCCATAACTCATCTATTTCAATTGCAATATTAGAAAACTTCCACACTTATATATTAGCTCACACACTCACACTTTTTTCTATGAAACTAAGGCACTTCATGGTTTGTTTCACAAACAAACTATTAACACTCGGTAAGCTATTTCATGCTATATGATGACTTTTCCTAACACAGGTTTTCGATAATAATTTGTCTACTGTTACTGGAACCCGAAAGCCATTTATTTTAGGATGTGTTTGATAGTCTGCATAACACGGTGAAGGCAAGATAAATTAGTTCATCTAGCACTTGGAGGTGCACTTTAGAGGGGGTAGTCTATATAAGATTGGATGATTTATCTAGAAAATAGGAGTAGGACAATTGTATAATACTCCAATGTTTGTATGGTAGTGACGGTGCCATTGGCACCAGTGACGGCCACAGTTGCAATCGTTGCCTCTCTCCCTCGTGAATTGGCTGACCACTGCATCTTGGCCATATGTCATTTTAATTTATTTATTTTTATGTCAATCCCATCGTAAGTCCACATAACACACATTAATTCGGATATTTAAATCCACATAACACACATTAATTCAGACATATCACTCCTAATGTTAGCCAATATCATGTTATCCGGTCCAGCAAATCCTAAAATTTATTATATGGAGAGCAATTCAATTATAAACCTTTTGAATTAGAAAAGAAGAAATAATACCCACAAGCTATTATAATTTGTTTTGCAAGACAGAACATTGAAACAAGGAAATTGCTTCATATTATCCTAATGTGCTCTCCAAATTACGACTTTTTCAAAATCTGGAAAGGCGCTAAAGTGAAATCCCACCTCAGACAACATACCTTGAGGTCGCCTTGACGTGCTCACGGAATCATTGCGAATGCACGAACCAAATTAATTAAATATTTGTGTCTTTTGGATAACCAAGTTAGAGGAGAAGACTCATCATATTAAAAATGAGCAATTAGTCCGAACCAAAATTAATTAAATATTTGTGTCTTTTGGATAACCAAGTAAGAGGAGAAGACTCATCATTTTAAAAATGAGCGATTAGTCTTCTCCTATTGTTACTGCTCAACCGAAGCGCAGATAAGTAACACGTTCCGCTTATCCAACATGACTTTGTGGTTAGTCCACGACATCTAAATAGACGTTCCTAGGGTATGGTGATCAATAAAATATCTTTATTTTATGTTTACCAAAAATTCATATTCGAGAGAAATTTGCAACTCCGCAAATGAAGATGTTATGATCATTGGATTTCGCCTATTTCTCTCCCCAACTCAATTTGAATCCGGGCTCCATCAATGAACATATTAAGTATGGAGGAGTATTTTAAGCTGACATGAAATAAGACAACCACTACAAATGATATACCGGACATCTCAAAGCAAATGCCGTATATCCAAGTCTACATCTTGATCAGCGCGCTGGACATCATTATAAGTTTCTCTTGCCATAGTGAAGCACCAACCTATTCCCTATTTATTACGAGAAACATGCTGAATTGAAATTGTCGGTTGTTTGAATATACAACTAATAATTGACTAGATAAAAGCTAGACCGGAGAGCCTTTTTATTTAGTAATAACTTGCCCATTGACTTGTTTCTCATTCTTCTAGTGCTTCATGTCAATTTGTAGACCTCGTCAGGCAATCTTGGTGCGAGCAATACTTCAAGCGGTATCAGCTTGTCAACTGTTATTCCGAAACCCTCCGACATATCCACAGGCAAGCTATCGGGAGTTGATATCTCAAACGCATGCAGGAACCTAGAGAGCATTGAATGCACCGATTGAAGGCCAAAGGACATTCCGGGACAGATTCTTCTACCACTTCCAAATGGCATGTACTCAAAATTAGGGTCCTTCACATCCAAATCCTCATGACTATTCAAGAACCTCTCAGGCCTAAACTTCATTGGTTCAGGCCACGCTCTTGAATCAGTTTGAATTTTCCACAAGTTCAGGATCAACGTCGTGTCTTTGGGGACATAATACCCGTTGATGATGCAATCTTGAGTTGATACGTGTGGCACGGCAAGCGGAACTGGTGGATGTAATCTGAGGGTCTCCTTTACTATGCCATATAGATAAGTCAAGTTGGTAAAGTCTAATTCGTTCACATGTGTTTGTTTACCAATTTGAGTGTATAGTTCTTCTTGAGCCTTCTTTAGAACATGACGGTTGTTTAGCAACAAAGAGATTGCCCATGTTAGGGTGATCGTTGTACTATCAGTAGCGCCCGATAGAACAGCCTTCAAGAAGAAATACATATGATCTGTAAGAGTGAGATATGAAGACTAAATAGACCAAATCACAGAACTGTCAAAACAAAAGTGCACATTAACTCTTTCATCGTCCATTTCGTGGCGTAGCCACAACCAATGATAAATTATATATAGATCAATCAGCAACACGCACGCCGGGACAACACTCCCAAAGGCGCAACTTTAGAGAAAGTTCTCTCATAATTATGTCATTAATTAAAAGGAGATGCAATAATACAAGGAAATACACTATGTTAGCATTTGATGAACCATTGAATCGAGGAAGTTTATCTGTTTTGATGGAGCAAATTTACTCTACTAATTTCTTGTGAAATGTCCATGCCGTCTATTTAATTTATGTATTTTGTTTGCTTAAGTGATATAGTAATCCTAAGTAACTAATAGGTTCACTTAATTTAATAAGCAACACTGCGTCTCTTGAGTCTCATGATATATACGTCATGGACAGAAGACTTTTCCTAAGAGTGGTGCATACAGATTGAAGTTCAGCATATTCAATGACCATTCGCTAGCACAGGCGGGTTGACGAACATTGATTAGGTAAAGAGGGAGACTTTTTGCAAGCATGAATTATGTGCGGGCGCACAGCATTTGAAGTAGAAAGCTGTAATTCCAAAAGTGGGAAAACTAGGCGTACCAAGCATGTAGCTTTGACAATTGTATCAGCGTCGAAACCTCCGATGTCCATGCCATTAAGGTTCGATAGCATGACGTCCATAAAATCTCGATCACCCCTCTTCTCACTCAAATTTTTGTTAATCCTTTTGTGCTCCTCTAGCCAACCGCTTATGATTGTGTCCAACTCTTTGGCGGTCCTCTTCATGGACTTCTCTTGGCCACCCAAGTCCAACCATCTCAAGAATGGAAGAGCATCTGCCACGGTGAACGTCCCCAGGAATTGGAAGAATTCCCTCAGGGCATGGTGGCACCGCCTCTCCTCTTCCTCATCAGCCACGGCAACGCCACTGTAATAGCCCTTACCAGCTACAACTTTAAGGAGAATGTTCATAGTCAACCTTGCAAACCACTGCTTCAAGTCAACTAAGATATGGCCTGTGGTAGAGACGGGCATAGTATTAAGACTTTTTAAATCAAAAGCACATTTCATATATTTTCTGTAGCACATAGTCACTGCACTGAAAATGCTTGGCTTGACTTGTTTCTCTACGCCAGTAGTTTCATAATATACTTTATCCTCTAATTTGAGCTGATCACTATGATATAATGGATTACACGACCATATAAAACGGATACTGAAGCATTTTAAGCTTACGCTCTATACATGAAAGTACCTGATTCATTCTTCTTCTCAGTCCAAAGCTTGTGCAAATCTTTAATGGCAATATCCGTTGCCGACGCCACTATAGGTTTGAGCAATGACTCAATCCTCCGGTTAGAGAGCAACTCCAAGGTGGCGATTTTCCTCACTTCACGCCAATATGGACCGTAAGGAGCCAACACCAAAAAGGCATAGTTGTAGCCCAAAACTTCAGTGGCTAATAGCTTCGGACGAGATGCAAGGGCAAGGTCATGTTTTGTGTAACATTCTTTGGCTATCTCAGAACTACTAACCACTATGGCCGGGA
Organism: Eucalyptus victrix; assembly: GCA_016097545.1. NCBI lineage: Eukaryota > Viridiplantae > Streptophyta > Magnoliopsida > Myrtales > Myrtaceae > Eucalyptus > Eucalyptus victrix. The sequence continues at coordinate 14,447,647 of CM027840.1, read as the reverse complement.
ACAACCCAAGCCTTACGGTGAAGACCGGTCCGTACTCGTCGGCCATGGATGCCAGTGTCTTGTGAGGAAGATGGGATTTTGCTAGTATGGGCAAATGCCCTATGATGGGCCATGCACCTGCAACTTCTGGTGGTGTTTTGAGCTTGCGAGATGAGCTTGATCTGAACCATACATATGTTGATAGAATGACGAGGAATAGGATCACTCCATACAAGTGGGTGAAGTTCAGGTTTTGAAGCAGAGACTCCATTTGCAATAGGTTCATTGAGTTTTGTGTTAGTGTTTTTGAAGGAAGAGCATGTGACTTATACATCCCCCCTCCTACGATTTCCGATTATCAAGTAGAATTAAATACAAATTACTTTCCAGTTGTTTTATATGACAATGAATGCAGAACCGCACTTAATATTTAATCCAAGTATCTATACTTACATCTTTATTTAAATAATCGATGACTTATAGTAATTCGTTGGAAGATATGATTCATCAAATCGTATCCAATCATTGATTGGTAGAGAATCTTATTTATTTTAGAATTAGAAAGATAGGAGAATATTAATTTTCCTTCGTTAATCTCTTTCTTAGTAATTAAATACACTTTGTACACAACAGAAAATATACGATGAATACAACAATTTCTTCCCTTGCATTCCTTCTACCGTTTCTCGATCCCTTTTTTGGTCTTCTGACATGGTATCAGAGCTTCTTGCAATTCTGGTATAGCTTCCGTGTCTACCTTTCCTGATTGCCTTGAGGAACGTTAACTTGCAAAACAGTTGCCAAAAGGAATCAATCTCTCTTGAAAAAATTTTCTTTCACAATGAACACATCGGAAGCTCTCACCTTAAAACCAGACGACCAGCCAGCGAGAGATGCAATGCCACAGAGTACGCACAATCCAGAATCAACCGTTGTGACGACCGTGGCAGGACAACAGCTTAGCCAAGACCAGATCCAGCCTCCATACATGCAGTGGCAGAATCTTCCGGCTCAGTTCAACCTGGGCAGCCCTATTCGGGCCATCTTTACCAGTGGATGCCATATCCATGGATCCATGGGATAAACCCACATACATCACAGCCGGGGTATCAAAGCAACTTGCGGACCGACGGAGGCGCACCAACCATAAGTGGGGCAGGCTCTACCTTTGGCCCGAAGCAGACGGGCGAATCTGGAGAATCAGGGGGAGCGAATCCCTACCAAAATTTCTTTAATGCGGGTCAAGAAAACGGAGCAAATGTAGGGGCGAATACCTACCCATCTTTTTCACCTGGTTTTTTTCCTTATCAGATCCTTGCTGATGGAGGACGGTCGGAGCCCGGCGACCCTCTGTACACGATGAACGCCGACGGACCAAAACTGAAACTGATCAGTCAGCAATTGACGGGTCCAGAGAATTACTCGACTTGGTCGCAGGAACTCCGGCGTGCCCTGGTAACAAAGGATAAGGAAGGCTTTATGGATGGAATAATTCCGGTTCCAACCGACGAGCGAATGGCTCGTTTTTGGAGAAAATGTAATCAACTCGTTAGAACTTGGATTGGGAATTGTATCTCACCCGAAGTAGCAGCGGGACTTCCTCCAACAGAAGATATGAAAGAGATGTGGAATAATATTAAAGAGATGTATGGAAAGCTAGATCAAATCAAGATCTTTTCCATAACGCAGCAAATTTCAGATCTGAAGCAAGGGAATATGAGCGTCGCGACAATCTACAATAAGCTGTCAGCACTCTAGAATGAAATGGAATCGGCCGAAGAAAAATTCGAATGGCCCGAACCCATTCTCCAGCAGTACAAGAACATGCGCGAGAGAGAAAAGGCGATTAGGTTTCTCATAATCTTAAACGAAACATACCTTTCGTTTCGTTCCCAGATCCTAACAATGGATCCCATGCCAACTCTTGGCCGGATCTATCAGCTCACCGTCCAGGAAGAGAGCCAGCAAAGGACGGCAATTTCTAGAAGAGGAAGCGAGGCGATGGCTCTGGTCGCTAGAGGCCATTATCGCCCCCCACAAAGAAACCCTAGGTTTGAAGGAGGAAAGGGGGCGAATTCTGGAGGCCAAAACCCTAGCTCGTTTTTAAATGAGCAAATGGACGGCTCAGAACTTGGCGAACAATCGGATGGTCTTCCTTTTTCAATGACTGGGCCCTTCTCGGACGGCCCACGAAGCGTCTTCGTTGGAGCAGATGGGCCGCACGAAGTCGATGGGCTGCGAGGAAGAGTTCAAGCGCGCAAAAATGGGCCGCGAGGAATCCAGCCCACTGGACCAGAAGAACTGTATGGGCCCACTTCAGCTCAAATTTTCCAGCCCAACAACAGATTCCTTTCAAAAAACAATGGTCAAAAAGGAAAAGGTAAATTATATTGTGACTATTGTAAACGACCGCATCATACAATTGAAAACTATTGGAAATTACATGGGCGACCTGGAGAAAAAGAACGAGGAAAATCTTCACAGGTTTTTCAGGTATTAAGTCAGCCAACAAAAAAATCAATTATCCATGAGCAATATCAGGAACTGATGAGGGCTTTGAAAGGATTGGATGCATCTGATAAGGCTGGGAGTTTCACAGGTACATCTTATTGCTTGATGAATTCAATTTTGAAGAATGCATGGATTATAGATTCAGGTGCTAGTGATCACATAGTCTGTGACAAGGATTTCTTTGCCAAAATCCAAAAATTATCCTTTCCTATATTAGTACAACTTCCAAATGGAAATTCCACACAAGTTGTCTTGACTGGCACTGTGAATCTTAGTCCCCTAATTACACTTCGAAATGTACTTTATGTGCCTGAATTCCAATTCAACCTCATATCAGTTAATCGAGCTTCTGAAGAAAATTCATGTCGTGTCCTATTCACTCTAGATAATTGTTTCTTTCAGGCCCTTTCGACTGGCAAACTGATGGACTTAGGTAAAGCTTATCAAGGGCTCGATTTTTGGATGGATTTTCCTAGCAATTTTAATTTGTCGTCTATTGAATTCAATAACTCATTGTGTAACCATGTTATCAATGATAAAAATTCCCTTCATCATAAAAGATTGGGACATAGTGCCTTATTCCCTTGTCCCCAGTGTCCTATCTGTCCTTTGGCAAAGCAAACACGTGCTCCTTTTCCAAAAAGTAATTCCCGAGCAGATAGTATTTTTTCGTTGATCCATGCTGATGTTTGGGAACCCTATCATACTATGAATCACGATGGGTCAAGATATTTCCTCACAATTGTTGATGATTTCTCTCGTGTGACATGGATATTCCTCATGCAATCCAAGAATCAAGTATTTGCTCATCTACGAACATTCCTTACCTTGTCTAAAACTCAATTTGGAAAAACAATCCGTCGGGTTAGAATTGACAATGGAAAGGAATTCTTTAATAGTGAGTGTGCTTCTTTATTTTCACTGAATGGAATCCTGCATGAGAGCTCTTGCACTTATACACCACAGTAAAATGGTGTTCTTGAGAGGAAACATCGTCACCTTTTAGAAGTAGCACGTGCCCTCAAGTTTCAAGCATCTATTCCTGAGAATTTTTGCGGAGACTGTGTAGTTACAGCAGCATATTTGATTAATCGCATGCCCTCACGTATTCTGAAAGGAAAGACGCCATTTGAGATGTTGTATGGAAAGAAACCAAATCTGAGTCATCTCAGAATTTTTGGATGTCTCTGTTATGTCACTATAGTGGGATACAAGGATAAGATGGCACCACGAGCTAGTGAGTGTATATTTATGGGATATTCCACTTTGCAAAAGGGGTATCGGATTTATGCACCATCCACAGGAGAATTTTTCGTAAGCAGAGATGTTATTTTTCATCAGAATATTTTTCCTTTCCAAATTCTTATTTCTTCAACTGAAGATGAGAAGACAGGGAATTCAAAATTCTTATTGGAAGAAGATATTTCTCCAGGAGGTACATTTCTTGCTACTCCTCTTCCAGGGCCAACTGGTGAATCGCGAACCCTACCTATTGAGACATCTACGAGTCACTCCACTGAAGAGCCTCATATAGAAGAATTAGCCCAGATCACTGAACATTTAGAGTCAACCCCTGCTGAAGAAGAGCCCTCTTCAATGCAACAAGAACTTCCACGGCGTTCTAGTCGAGCGGCTTGCCCACCAACTTGGACAAAGGATTACGTATGTGGTTCTTCAAGAACGTCAGGTACTTGTTATCCCATCTCGTCTTACATCTCATTTGATAGGCTATCAGCAGAATATTTATGTTGCATGAGTCGTATTTTTGAAGAACGAGAACCTTCTAGTTATAGTGAGGCTAAAGATGATCCTCGTTGGCAAAAAGCCATGGAGGCCGAATTACATGCCTTGACGGAGAATCATACTTGGGATATCGTAACAATGCCTGGTGATCGAAAACCCATTAGATGTAAGTGGGTTTACAAGATCAAGTATAGGGCAGATGGTTCTGTGGAAAGATATAAGGCTAGATTGGTGGCCAAAGGTTTTACTTAGCGAGAGGGTTTTGACTACCGTGAAACCTTTTCGCCTGTTGCAAAGGATGTCACAGTTCAATCTTTCCTATCAGTTGCTACTTTTCGTGACTGGCCGTTACATCAAATGGATGTACATAATGCCTTTTTACATGGTGATTTGGATGAAGAAATCTATATGGATCTTCCACTAGGATTACGGAGACAGGGGGAGTCTAAGGTGTGTCGTCTCCGTAAATCTCTTTATGGACTAAAGCAAGCCTCTTGACAATGGTACGCCAAGTTCACTAATACACTTATGGCTGCTGGATTCAAACAGTCCAAACATGACTATTCCTTATTCACCTGGACAAAAGGTATATCATCTATTTATTTGATGATTTATGTTGATGACATTCTTAGCATGGGAAATGATGATTCTGCTGTGAAGAAACTTAAAGAGCATATGCATTCCACTTTCCATATCAAAGATCTAGGGCCACCTAAATATTTTCTTGGAATTGAGATAGCTCGTTCAGATCAGGGAATTTCTCTCAGTCAGAGAAAATTCATAATGGAAATCATATTAGAAGCAGGATTATCAAGTTGTAGACCAGCCATTATTCCTATTGAGCAAAATGCTAGGCTGACATCTGTTGACTATGATTCTAGCATATCCTCTTCTTCTAATGATCCATTATTGAGAGATCCGTTAGGATATCAGAGACTAGTAGGGAAACTTATATATTTAACTATGACCAGGCCAGACATCTGCTATGCAATACAGACTCTTAGCTAGTTTATGCACAGTCTGAAGCAATCTCACATGAATGCAACTTTGAAGATTGTGAAATATTTGAAGACATGTCCAGGGTTGGGGATACTCCTTTCTCGAAAATGCAACATGAAAATGATGGCTTACTGTAATGTTGATTATGCCACATGTCCTATGAGCAGGAGATCCATCACTGGTTATTGCATCAAGTTTGGGGAATCATTGCTTTCATGGAAGACAAAGAAGCAGTCTATTGTATCTCTATCTTCAGCTGAAGCTAAATATCGATCCATGGCTAAGACTGTTTGTGAAATAGTTTGGCTAAGGGGTTTACTTAAGGATCTTGGGGCAAAAATTGAAGGACCAACTACACTTTTTTGTGACAATGCTTCAGCTCTAAAGCTTGCAGCAAACCCTGTATTGCATGAGAGGACAAAACACATAGAAGTCGATTGCCACTTTACTCGAGAGAAAATTCAAGAAGGAATAATCGAGATAAGAGGAATCATGACTTCAGAGCAACCAGCGGACATATTCACTAAACCTCTTTGTCAAAGACAACATGCATATCTTCTAAGCAAGCTTGGTGTCTTGGACATCTACAAGCCCCCAGCTTGAGGGGGAGTGTTGCAAGATATGATTCATCAAATCGTATCCAATCATTGATTGGTAGAGAATCTTATTTATTTTAGAATTAGAAAGATAGGAGAATATTACTTTTCCTTTGTTAATCTCTTTCTTTGTAATTAAATACACTTTGTACACAACAGAAATTATACGATGAATACAACAATTTCTTCCCTTGCATTCCTTCTACCGTTTCTCGATCCCTTTTTTGGTCTTCTGACATAATTGCAAAGTCTTATGCAGCCATTATACAATGTGGCTGACTGACTAGGGTAAATTTGTCATAGGTTTTCCAATGAAAGAAAGCCACTATGGCTTGACCCTATTAAATATTACTTGAATCTGACCACTGTTTTCTTTGCCTTATCAGATTAAATGAATGTAGATCGTCTTTCTTGATTCTGCAAATGGTTCAGCCTCATGGGAATTTGCCGGCACCACACCTGATGTGAGATCGTTCACCAGCAAAAGTTTCCGTGAAAGCAAAAAAGAGTTAAGCGAGTTTTACTTATATGGAAAACCTAAAGTGTTGATGTGGAACGCAACTATTTATATTTACCAAGCTTAGGGACTGGAATCTTTCATATATATCATATGTAAATAACAGACAAGACAAAGCGCAAATGGTTAGCTTCTCCAAATATTTCCTTTAATAAAAACATTGTAGTAAAGTAAAGGAGAACAATAAAATAACCAAGTCTGAATTGTGAATGCACTTGATCGATGCAGCCAAAGTTAGAGTAGGCGAGGAGAATATAGGTGTTCACGGCTCGACAAAACAATGTAAATATGCACATGCTCTCTGCTACCATTCTTAAATAAAAGATGGCTAACTTGGAATATCAAAATCAATAAACGTGGACAAAACAAAGTTGTATCTAGTACGCATTTAAAAATCTATTTCTATCATTCTTTTCTGAGGACACAACGAGATGAATAAGCATAAAACCTGAACAATTTCTCGGCTGCTGTAAAAGATTCTTTAAAAGTCTAGGTCAACAAGAGAAATATAAAAAGTAGTAAAGAGACAGATACATTAAATTAGCAATTTTCGCAATTTCGTAAACCCAAGTGAGAGCCGCCTAGAAACATCACGGAACTTACTTGCTAAGAGGGAAAAACGAAAGAAGACAATTTTGATAAGTTATCCTTTGCTTTGCAAGACTGAGCACTAAAATATGGAAACATTGCAAGTTCACTCAACTTGAAAAAGACTTAGATAGACCTAGCGTAATGGTAGATCTAAAGATATCAAAATTCAGAATGAAATGTGTACGTTGTAAGAAAAATCACTATAACATTGCAATTTGGTTAAGTTCAAAATGGTAAGTTTACCATTAGTTACTTAATTTACTAACTATACGTGTACAAAAGTAGATGATAAAAAAACAGTAACTTTAATAGAGAAAAACATGGCAAACTCTCGAGCTAAATATACTCAAATGCTTAAAAAGGCAAACTTAATTAATACAAGACTGAGTTTTTATATAATTTTATTATATATTAAAGTATATACACTTTGAGAAACAATGTAAATAAGGACATTTCTGTTAGGATGCACGTGCGAGTAAAATGTGTTAGAGAAATCCCACATTGGAGAATTGGTATGGTGTGGTGTAGTAAATATATCTTAGTTGACCTAGAACTCATTAGTTTAAGTTTTTAGTAAAAGTTGATCTAATTGGATATGTTAATGGGCTCAGACTTAAACTCTCTCTTGGCGATCTCCTCAGGTGAAAGTATCAAACTTTTGTTGTGCGCTCCTAATAAATGATATCAAAGCCGATAATTGCACCTTCTAGGTAGGTGGACGTTGTGTGTAGTAACGCAAGCCCATGAGGATGAAGTTGGGCCAAAAAGAAACCTGAATTAAGGGGGTAGACCTAACACTAAGCTCACACGTGAGAGGGAGATTGTTAAGATGCATATGTGAGTGAGCTGTATTAGAGAAATTCTACATTGTAGAATTGGTAAGTGTTGAACAGTTAATATATTCTAGTTGGCCTTTAACTTATTAGCTTAAACTTTTAAGTAAACATGAGTTCAACTAGATATATTAACAGGCTCGGACTTAGGTTCCCTCTTAGCGATCTCCCGAGGTGAATATATTGGACTTTTACTGTGCGCTTTCAACAATTTCTTCATGGATGTTTGTCCCTCACATCCGAGCTCTCTTTAAATACAACAATGGAAAAGTTACATTCTAAATTCTAGCAAAATAGGGACCCTTTTATCATGTCCCATAGATTATGAAAGCATGTCGCCAATGAATTTTTCATTCGATCCACAAATGAGTGGCATTTGCACTTCTTATACTAAGGGTTCATTTTGTTCAGCATTTGCAAAACCCTTTGGGGCCACATAACCCCTTCGACAAATACAAATATTGTTTAACAATTTTTTTGGTTTTTCGTTGAAGAGATGCAGTTGCATCTTTGAAGCTCTTTAAAGGTTTTAGCCAAAGCTAGGTTTAGAGATATTTTGGAATCCTACATTTCAGAAATGCAAATAATTTTTTTTCTTCCAACTTTGCCCTCACTCAACTTCATAATTTTGAAAAATATCTTTGAAAATCCTAACTTAGCCTCAATCACCGATGAACAACTGGCATGTTGTGCCACTGACGTGCCATTGACGAGTGGCCTAAGGTCAAGCGACCTTAGGCAAGGCTCTCTATTGGCTAATTTGGCTCACCGATAGCTGTTAAGTTCTGTTGGTAAATAGTTTGAGGTGTTTTATAATGAAAAAATTAATAAAAATCCTTTACAAAGTATAATTTTTACCAAATGACATTTAATAAAGTTTCTTTTTAGTGTATTTTTAAAATACACTTTACCAAATAATACTTACATTTCAAAGAATCTAAAAGATCATTACTGAAAACCGAACCAAACGGAGTGGAATACTCGTTTGCGTAAAAACGTGCTTTTATGAAATTAGATGGCGAATCGCCCCTTTTATCCAATCAAATTTGCGCCTCGTCGCCTCCCCCACTACGCCTCCATCCGTGTCCTGTTGCTTCATAAGCTCCTCCAATATCTTCCTTCCTTCGTTCTTTGCCGCTTCCGCTACCGTCGTTGCTCGTGCGTTGTTGCCCTTAGCCTTCTTCTTTTCTTTCCTTCTCGCCCTCGCCGTCCTCATCATCGCCGTCCCGTCGAAGATAGCTGGGAAGAAGATGCTTTCTTGCTCTTCTAGGTGCTTCCTCCACCGCCGCCTCCTCTTGCTTCGGGCTACAGCATTCTTTGCATCTCGGCCGCGAAAATCGCTTGCATCTCATTGTAGAATGGAATCGGGACCTCTTTGCATGAATTGCCTCCATAGGATTGTCTCCATTTTCATGGGCTTAGGTGAGTTTAATGGGTTTGGGCTTGATTGGTTTATGTGAGTTTGGACGGAAGTGGATTTGGACCAGTTTTCGGTTTAGTTCGATCTTGGCTGAGTAGCCTTCCTTTGGCTTTGGTTTTAAATGGGCCGAGTATAGATGGCTCGAATTGGCTCCATGGCTTAGGCCAGCAAAACCACATCTGAAATTATTCAGATTGGGCTTAAGGGCCCAGCACAGGCCCCCATTTTCCGAATTAAAAATATATTTTTAAAAAAAATCGATTTTTTATTCAAATATTAAAAAAATTTAGAAACTATTCTAGAAATAGGCCCTGTTTAGGTTGTTAGCTTTTTTTTATATTGTTATTTAATTTAGCTTAATGCCGTTGCATGACCCACATTTAGTTAGGGATTTCAAAGTGAGTCACCTTCTTATGTGAATTTAGTTTTAGTCGATTAATCTTTTAGGTAAGGAATTAAACTTGATATGAATTTAGCTTTATGGGGCTTAAAACGTAGCCACGTTTACTCTTTCCCCCAACAAATCGGGTTTTTATTTCCACACTTTTACTTTGAGCCGTTAAATGCTTAGGTGTTTAGCTCTCACTTTCGACACATTAATTGTTCTTTTCCTTTTTAGTACAATTAGGATAAGCCTTAGGACCATAATAAACTCCTCAAAAGCCATCGCATGACACTTAGCAAAATCGAATGACATTTACAACTCATAACTTTTAAGTCCCATATTATTTGGATTGCAGACATGGTTATGTTGGCTAGGCATCTTCGCCAAAACTTCACTATGGCTTATCCCCTGCCATATCACGGTCCGGAGAAAACCACAACAAGCCCATATTTGCCGCTATCTTGAGCATTGTCTTGTCTTGGCCACGCTCGTCGTCTTTGCCCTTCTATAATACTAGTGGAGGGGCAGTATCTGCGATTGAGTTCCAACGGCACCATAGGCACAGGTGCCAGCTAAGGATGTGTGGGTGTAGGCGTCCCATCATGAACCGTACGAGGCAGATTAACATTGTTATTCGATCTACTCTCAAATAGTCATTTACATAAGGCATACTTTGCTAATTTTTTTAATTATAAAAACCCCCAAATCATGCTTCGTCCGTGCTAGGCCGTGTCATGCACAAGGGGCTGTCCAAGAACAGCCCACGACCAACCCATGATCAATCCATGAGCGGTACGAGTAAAGGCCCATGCACAACCCAAGGACAACCCGCGGGCAATGTTCGACCAGCCCAGGAGTTGCTTGTGACTATTCAACTGCTCTCGTGTCAAACGGATCTACAAGCCCGAATCTTGCTTCTGACACACGCCCATGGTCTTCCCAAGGATCTACCGTGTGCAGCCATCGAGTAGCCTACTATGTAGCCTTGTAATAATGATACGAATTCAGAATGCACCATTGGATCGGAGGGTCGATCAACGGCTGAGATGCGACCCGCATTTGTATAAATAGGGATCTCTCTCCCTCATTGTAATCAGTTCGTTTACAAGTGAATATACACTCTCTTTGCTCATCTGACACTTGTGTTCGAGCATCTGTGCGTAAGGTTGACTTAAGATCGATAATCCCAAGACCGCTCTTGTAGAATGCAACTGTCATCAATGAGCCAAATCAGCCATCGGCCAGCCTTGCTTGAGGTCACCCAACCTATTGGTGGCACGTTGGCTACTCGCTGGTTGCTCGTCGGTGGCTAAAGCAAAGTGAGGATTTTCAAAGACATTTCCGGAATTATGAAATTGAGTGAAGGCAAAGTTGGAAGAAAACATATATATATTTGCATTTTGGAAATGTAGCATTCCAAAATATCTCTAAACCTACCTTACGCTATAGATCTTTAAAGAGCTTTTAAGATATAATTACATCCCCCTAAAGTAACCCAAAAATTTTGCCAAACGACATTTGTATTTGCCAAATGGATTTTGAAGACTCCAAAAGATTTTGCAAATGCCGAACCAAACACATCATAAATGACGTTGTAATATAACTCCAGATTTTGCTCAAAACAATTCCACGAACGAATGGACAAAGACACTTGCATCATGGACTTTAGCTTACCGGAGTTTTTACACCCAAAGGAGAATGAAAACAAATGCAATGTAGTGCAGTGCAGGAAATTAGAACTCAATCTGAGTTGAACGTGATGTGGATATAGGAGATGACACGAGAATATGGGCGCAATTACAAGGAAACGACGGGGCAGCCATTTGGGGCACGCCACAAGGCGGGACTAGGGGCTCTGTAATCGCTGTCCAGCCCACAAATGGTCTCGGCAGCTTGCCTTGGGCTCCCTTCAAACACGGAATCAACCCATATCCACTTCGAATCACCCCGATAAGTATGCGGGCCGTAAGGGCTATCGAAAGCCGACCTGAGACGCATGGAAGGACGCTAGAGACCGAGCTGAAGCTACGGAGCTGCTGCCCAAACACGATTTGCATGTTAAACGGCGAACCATTTTGCGCATTCTCGGGCTTGCGATGACCTTGAATCAAACGTCAATCATTCCGACGCTTCGACGAGCCATAGGGATTGGCCTGGGAAGTGTCAAATGAACTGGGTAGGATTGCACGCCTATCGTTGATATGGATACTCGTGATAATAATTCTCAATAGTCATATGAGGTGGACAACCAACAAATCTAACTCTTGCGTAGAACATTGTTAGACAGTGACGTTCTTTAGTTCAGACTTGGGAGAACAAGTGTGCAACTTGAGAATTAGGTAGTGAACGATCAGGCACGACAGAAAGGCTAATCATACCGTCAGACCAAAGAACGAACTTGCCACAAAAAACGATTTGATAACAGGGAATAGGAGTTCAGACGTGTAGGAAAAACGTGCATATTCAGTCATGGCAATTGGTTTTATGCTTGGAGGACACGATATCGGACCACAACGGAGGTACAACATGATCAAGGTGCATGCAAACGGTAGGTTCTTATCTAGCAAACTCGGGGACCCCTTATGAACGATAAAAGGAGACGCGCTCCTCTCCTTTTCTAGCCGGGAGTGAGTGTGTCTTGTTTTGAATATTTTTCAAGAATGGAGAGAGTGATATTCGGGATTGGTCATGAACCTTTCATTTATGCTCATTTAGTTAGAAACATTTTTACAATTTGCTAATTGAGTAATTCCGATCAATTTTGGTCAAAAACTGGAACATGACCGCCAATCATCTTACATGACATAGCCGACGCTAACATAAACAATTTTTATCATTTAAAAATATTTATATTCTTTTTCTTTTTATCTTAAATTTTGACTAGCTAAGGTCGCAATTCGCATCCAAGCCTTTGCCAGCCACATCTCACGCAAATTTGGCGAGGGCTTGGTAGCCCTCACCTAGTGGTCAACGAGGATTGCCTAAAATTTAAAAAAAAAAAAAACAAAAAAGGGAATAACAAATAAAACATAAGATTGTTAAAATATTATTAAAAATGTCTACATCGTATTGCTCACGCCACATGAGATAGTCAACTAAATTGACAGTTTAGCCGTGTCCCTTAAGATTTTTACATTCTGCTATAATAAGTTGTAGTAATGGATATTCGTGGCATATTATTAGTCAGATGCATTTAATTGGCAAAATATAAAAATATTTAGGACTAAATTGACACATTAGCCGTGTCCCTTAGGATTTTACATTCTGTTATAATTAGTTGTAGTAATGGATATTCGTGGCATATTATTATCCTCGTTCAAGGATACGTGTCGCTTGAAAAATTAGTCCAAACGAAAGGCTTGAAATAACACTTAATATTAATAAATCTCTCTCACCATATTGATCCAGTTATTCACAAAAAAATAACTGGATCAAAACCATTGATCATCTGAATGTGTAACTAATAATGACCGGATAAAAGCTAGACAATGAGACCTTATTTATTTAGTGGTAACTTGTCCATCGATTTGCTTCTCATTCTTCCGATGCTTCATGTAAATTTATAGACCTCATTAGCCGATCTCGGTGCAAGCATTACTTCGATCGGCATTGCCTTGGCAATTGTTATTCCCGTACCCTCTGACATATCCACCAGTCAATTGTCGGGAGTTGATACCTCGAATGCATGCAGAAACCTAGCGAGCATAGAATGTACTAATTGAAGGCCAAAGGACATTCCGGGACAAATTCTTCTACCACCTCCAAATAGCAAGTACTCAAAATTAGGGTCCTTCACGTCAATTTTCTTATGACTATTCAAGAACCTCTCGAACCTGAACTCCATGGGTTCCGGCCATGCTCTTGGATCAGTTTGGATTTTCCATAAGTTGAAGATCACCCTGGTGCCTTTGGGCACATGGTACCCGTTGATGATGCAATTGTCAATCGATACGTGTGGTATGGCCAATGGGACTAGCGGGTAGAGTCGGAGGGTCTCCTTCACTAGGGCATGTGGATAAGTTAGGTTGGAAATGTCCGACTCTTTCACATGTCTTTCTTTACCAATTTGAGCATCTAGTGCTTCTTGAGTCTTCTTTAGAGAATGAGGGTTGTTTAACAACAAAGACATTGCCCATGCTATGGTGGTTATTGTAGTATCAGTGGCACCCGCTGCAAGAGCCTTCAAAGAAGACATACATATTAGTTATAGGAGTGATATATGGACAAAATAGGGCAAACAGCAAAACTGTCCAAACAAAAGTTCTTGTCAACTCGCTTTTCGGCTACTCTGTGGTGCAGTAGATAAGATGATGAACACGGATAATTCTAATCGAAGGCGTAAATTCAAAGAAAATTCTCTCATAAATATGTCATTAATCTAAGGGATAAGCTACATTATGAGAGGAAACATAGTGAATATTTATGTCTAAATGAAGAAACTATAATTATAAAAATAGGAAATAGATAAACCAAAAGGAAATTATATCCTACTAAGTATGTAGTCTATATGACAACTATTAAAATTGAAACAAATCACCTAATCTGCCAACACAATTTCTGAAATAAATAAAGACGAGGAATTAAACAACAAATCATTTAAAGTACATGTTATAAATCGGGATAATAACAAAAATGGTCCATGAATTAAGCCTAATGTGCAATATGGTTTCTGAATTTTTAATTTGTTCGATGTAATCTATGAACTTTTTATACATATTCAATTTAGTCACTGAATTATATGAAAGTATTCAATATTGTCCTTCCGGTAATTCAAATTCAATGACAATGAATATTTTCATATAATTCAGGAACTAAATTGACATGTACCAAAAATTGAGGGATCATGTTGAACAATTTGTTAGAGACCACATTGAACAAATGAAAGTACATGAATCGCATTGCATATTGATTCAAAGTTCATAAATTACTTATGTTAGTTTCCTCTATGATTCTTATTTCCTTTTGCCGAGACCATGGACAGTTTCAAAAGAGACACCGATATTGTTTTATAAAATAGAAGTCCAAAAATATTAATCAAGTAAAACAACACATAATTGTGTATGCATCAAAAAACTTGCTAGCCCATAGAAAAGATCCATTACTGCAATGTGTGTTACAAACCACCCTGCAATCTTGATCGTTATAGTAATACAAACAAGGTATAGTAGAAATTCGATAGTCATCTTATAAAATTCCTCATATGGAACTTAAGTTCAAATTCAATAATCTATTTACTGTTCTTTGTCTTAAAAATTTATCTTAATAAGTTATAATTCAACTAAACTCATATCAATCATTTCACGTGGCATTAATTTTTCAATGTAAAACTCTTTCACTTAGCACCAACACGTCAGTTGATCTCCATCTCCTTCAGGAAAAATTGACGGTTGTACAGCTGAATGCACTACGTGTCGGATCGGTGAACCATTTAATCAGGCAGGACCTAACGGATTTGACAGTGAAACTGTACTCCCTTAATAATATATCCGTACCTCCCTTCTCTCCTTCTCTCTTGACACCATGACACAAAAGTCTTGTGATATGTACGTCATGTACAGAGGACATTTCCTAAAAGTGGTCCATACAAATCAAAGTTCAGCATTTACGACGACTGTTCACAAGCACATGCGGGTGGACGGACACCGATTAAGCTAAGAGTGAGACTTTCTCCTAATGCAAAATAAGCAGGCACGAATTATGCACACGCACTCCGCTTTGGAGTACAAAGCAGTGGGTCCAAGCGGGGGAAAACAAGCGTACCATGCGTGTAGCTTTGATAATTGTATCAGAGTCGAAACCTCCGATGTCCATGCCCTCAAGCGTCGACAGCATGACGTCCATAAAATCTCGATCGCCCCTCTTCTCGCTCGGGTTCATGTTGTTCCTTTTGTGCTCCTCTAGCCAGCCACATAGGCTTGTGTCCCATTCTTTGGCGGTACTCTTCATAGACTTCTCCTGGCCACCCAAGTCTAACCATCTCAAAGAGGGAAGAGCGTCCCCCACTGGAAAAAGCCCTAGGTTTTGCGCGAGTTCCCTGGCATGGTGGCGCTGTCGCTTCTCTTCCTCATCAACGGTGGCAATGCTGCTGCAGTAGCCCTTGCCAACTATAACTTTAAGGACAATATTCTTAGACGACCTCGCAAACCATTACTTCAAATCATCCAAAAAGTCTTAAACCTATTATATTTTTATTAATTTAATTTAAAACATTTTTAATTTTGTCAATTGAATTCTGAACAATTTCACACTTTGCTAATTGAGTCCATCCGACTAGAGATCACTAATGTCGACATTTACCATCTTACGCAATACCGCGATATTGAGATAAACTTTTTAATATTTTTTAATTTTCAATTTCGTTATTAATTTTGTTCTTTTTTTTACTTTTCTTCTCTTTTCCATCTTTTATTCTTTTATATTTGTCCTTTTCTCTCATTCTTTTCTTTTCTTTTTCTTCTTTTTTTTCCCCTATTTTCCTATGTCAGCCATCGCCAAGCCTTGTCAATGGCTGGCGAAGGTCGATGGCCTCAAGCAAGGGCCGCCCTTGCCGGCCCCAAGTGAGGGATGCCTAGGCCTAGGTTGGCAAGGGTCATGCTTGCTAGACGAATGTGGGCTACCGTCACCAACCCAAGCCTAGGCATCCCTCGCCCGAGGCTAGCAACTTGCACTGGCCATCAATGAGGCCCAACAATGGCCAACAGAGGGAAAATGAGAAAAGAAATAAAAGAAAAGAAAAGGGAAATATAAAAAAATAATTTTAAAAAAAAATAAAATATTGCTAAAATTGTCTACGTCAAGAGGCCGTGCCACATAGGATGATTGACATCCACATCGGTGACTTCAAGTCAATATTAATCAGATTGACTCAATGGCAAAATATAAAAGTGTTTATGATTCAATTAACAAAATTAAAAGGTTTAAAATTAATTCGGTAAAAATGCAATTAGTTTAGGAATTTTTGGAGAATTTTCCCATAAAGACAATCATGGTGTTAGACTAACCGAAATCACATTTCTGTGTTTACCATAGAACATAATCACTTTACTGAAATCACTTGGCTTGGCTTGTGTCCTTACACTAGTAGTTGAATTTTTTTATAAAATATTTTCTATTCCAATTTCAGCCGATAACTATGATATAATGGATTACACCACCGTATAAAAGGGAAAACAAAGCATTTCAAACTTGCGCGATATACGTGGAAGTACCTGAATCATTCTTCTTCTCAGTCCAAAGCATGTGCAACTCTTTAATGGCGATATCCGTGGCCGAGGCCAGTACCGGGTTGAGCAACGACTTGATCCTTCGGTTGGAGAGCAGCTCCAAGGTGGCGATTTCCTCATCTCACACTAGTATGGACCATACCGAGTGAACGTGAAAAAGGCATAGTTGTAGCCCATTACTTCAGTGGCTAATAGCTGTGATGAGAAGCGAGGACGAGGTCATGCTTGGTGAAACATTCCTCGAGTCTCGGAACTGCTAACCACTACAGCCAGGAACAACCCGAGCCTGATGGTGAAGATCGGTCCATACTTGTCAGCCATGGACTCAAAGGTCCTACAAGGAAGATGGGATTTTGCTAGTATGGGCAAATGCCCCATGATGGCCATGCACCTGCAACTTCTGGTGGTGTTCTGAGCTTGCGAGATGAGCCTGATTTGAGCCATACATGGATTGATAGGATGAGTATGGCTAGGATCATTCCATAGAAGTCAGTGAAGTTCAGGTCTTGAAGCAGAGAGTCCATTTGCAAAGGTTCATCATTGAGTGGTCTGTAGTGTGTTTGAAGGAAGAGCGTACACTTATACACATTCCCCTCGTAGGATCATTAAATATTTCTATGAAGTACAGTTAATTCATAGATTATGTTCAATTGAGCTTAAGAAGTTGCCTCAGCCTCGAAGGGTCATTGAACTGTTCTTGAGAGCTCCGGGAAAAGCACACTGCACGTGTTATGGAAAAAACAATTCTGAAATAAGTTGCGGCAATTAGACTTTTGTTCCAGATGACAGTCAAAGCACGACTACCCTCAATATTTATTCCATTCCAAGTATCTATAGTTAGGTCGTTTTTTTTTTTTTTTAAATAATTGATCACTTATAGTAATTGCAAATGTTTATAATAATGAACGACCCTCAAGCTGCTCTCTCTTTTGGCCTATCACGGAAATTGTGCATGTAGGCTTGTTTTGTCTCACGTATTAACTACACATTAATAACCCTCACATGCAAGTTCACTCCTATGTTGAGGAAGCCCAGTGAGTTACAAGCCCAAAATAGGCTTGAGCTCATATAATAAGTTATATGAGGAAATAGGGTTTCTCTCTATCTATATAAAGTGATAGCCGCAAAAGAAAATAGTAACAAGAGAAAAAGATAAAGCAGAAAATATGGGGTTTGGGGCAATATCTTATTTATATCAAGTTGGCATCGGAGGTTGATTCATGGTCCGATGGAGCTGAAATTTTCTCAACATGTTCGTGGCACAATTTTCTTGAATCTAAATGGTTTGATTTTCATTTAAAGCTACCTCCATCAGGTTTTTCGTGGATTGATCAAAACCTGCATTTTTTGTCAGATTTATCACTAATCTTTTATGAAATTCATGTTTATTGCCAAGAATTATGTTCTTAAGGTGTTTGCTGCTATGTACCTCTAGTATTTGCTAGAGAAAAACATTATTCTCCCATCATAGTGGTATCAGAGCATCTAGTTATTGCTTGATTTTTCTGCCTTGTGTTAAAAATGGAAACGAATACGAGTAGAGTGGTTACACTGAATGGTTCGAATTATCATATTTGGAAAGAAAAGATGGAAGATCTTTTATCTGTGAAAGATTTTTATTTGCCCGTATTTGCTGAGGAGAAACCAGAGAATAAAACTGATGCTGAATGGTCTATATTTCATCGTCAAGTGTGTGGTTATATTAGGCAGTGGGTGGATGATAATGTTTTGAACCATATTATTGAGGAAACACATGCATGCAGTTTATGGGATAAGCTCGAACAGTTATATGCTTGAAAGACTAAGAATAATAAATTATTTTTTATAAAACAGATGATGGCTCTGAGATATCAAGATGATACTCATTTGACTGATCATTTAAATTCTTTTCAATGAATTACAAATTAATTGGCTGCGATGGGAATCAAGTTTGATGATGAGATACAAGTATTATGGTTGTTTGGTACTTTGCCGAACTCCGGGAGACGTTCCGAACATCTTTGTCTAATTCTGCCCCAAATGGTACAATTACCATGGATTTGGCAAAAAGTAGTATTTTGAATGAAGAGATGAGAAAGAAGACACAAAGATCGTCATCTTCACATTCTGATGCCTTGATTGTTGAGAAAAGGGGAAGAAGTGAGTCTCGAGGTCCGAGAAATAGAGATAAAAGTTGAGACAAAAGTATAGGTAAGTATAATAAATTTGCTAATGTTGAGTGTCATTATTGTCATCGAAGGGACATATTTAGAGGTTTTGTTGCTAATTAAAAAGAGAGAAACAAAATGAGAAAGGTAAAGAGAAGAAAAGTAATAATGACAATGATGATAATCGTGTTGCTGTACTTAAAGAAGACTTTCCCATTTTTTATTTTTTTTATGGTGATGTGGTGAATTTTGTATCTCATGAGACCAGTTGAGTAATTGATAATGGTGTATCCGTTCATGTTACATCTCATAGGGATTTCTTTACATCATACAGGTCGGGTGACTTCGAATATGTGAAGATAGGAAACAATGGACTAGCTCAAGTTGTAGGCATCGATGATGTGTGCCTAGAAACCAGCAATGGCACAAGGTTAATATTGATAATGTTAAACATATACCTAATATCCGCTTGAATTTGATTTCTATAGGCAAGTTGGATGATGATGGGGTATTGCAGCACCTTTAGTAATAGTCAATGGAAGCTCACCAAAGGTTCTCTTGTTGTGGCTAGAGGTGAAAAATATTCTTCGTTATACATTATGCAGGCAAAGTTGTCCACAGACAAAATTAATGCGTAGAAAAGCGAAGATGGAGCTGAATTATGACATAAGAGGCTCGGTCACATTAATAAGAAAGGTTTGTCAATATTGGCCAAGAAGAAGCTTCTTCGGGATTGAAAAGTTCAGCGCTAAAGAAGTGTGCTCACCGTTTAGCAGGAAAAGAGAACAGAGTTGCATTTAAAAGCTCCCATCCTTCAAAAAAGTCAAGTATAATGGATTTAGTGCATTTTGATGTTTGCGGTCTTATGAAAACAAAATCACTTGGTGACTCTCTTTATTTTGTTACCTTCATAGATGATTTTTCAAGGAAATTTCGGATTCATACCTTGAAAACTAAAGATCAAGTGTTATATGCTTTTAAGCAATTTCAAGCTTCAGTTGAGAGAAAAATTCAAAGGAAATTGAAATGCATCAGAACTAATAACGAGGAAGAATATATTGGACCTTTTAATGAATATTACAGATAACAAGGTATTTGACATCAAAAGACACCTCCCAAGATGCCTCAGTTAAATGGATTAGCTGAGAGAATGAACAGAACACTGGTTGAAATGGTAAGATGCTTACTTTCACAGTCAAAGCTACCTTGATCCTTTTGGGGTGAGGCTTTAAATACAGCTGTGTATGTATTAAATCTTACTCCATGCATTCCTTTAGAGTTTAATGTTTCTAATAGAGTTTGGACAAGCAAAGATGTTTCTTACGCTTATTTGCGTGTCTTTGGGTGCAAAGCATTTTTGCATATTCCCAAAAATGAGAGGTCTAAACTTGATGTGAAAACACGACAGTGCATATTTATCGGTTATGGACAGGATATAGTTGGCTACAAATTTTATGATTCGGTTGAAAAGAAAATTGTAAGAAGCAGAGATGTTGTGTTTATGGAAGATCAAACAATAGAGGATATTAAGAAACCAGAGATGATTTCAGCACCACAAGTTAGTGATAATCTAGTTGATTTGGATCCAGTTCCTCTTACAAATATTCCTACACAGGTTGATGAAGAGCAGTTAAAGTCAATGTTCCAAATAACACACATGTTTCTGAACATGTTGAAATAGATAATACTATTCATGAACCAGAGGCTCAATTAGATATTCCACTAGATGTTCCAGTCCAGAGATCCGTTAGAGACCGCTTCCACTAGGAATTCTGAAGATGAGTAGGTATTATTGACTGATGCAGCTGAACTAGAGTGCTATGCAGAAGTAATAGAAAATGAGTATAAAAGCAATTGGTTTGATGCTATGCAAGATAAGATGCAGTCACTTTATAATAATCATACTTTTGAATTGGTGAAGTTACCTAAAGGTAAAAGAGTTTTGAAGAACAAGTGGGTATATAAGATAAACATACTTCACAACCACAATACAAAGCTAGATTAGTTGTTAAGGAATTCGGTCAGAGAAAGGGTATTGATTTTGATAATATATTTTCTCCGGTAGTGAAAATGTCCTCTATCCGTGTGATATTAGGCTTGGCAGCTACCCTAGATTTGGAAATTGAGCAAATGGATGTTAAAACAACCTTCCTACATGATGACTTGGAGGAAGAGATATATATGAAATAACCTGAGGGTTTCAAAGTAAAAGGGAAAGAGAATTATGTGTGCAAATTGAAAAAAAAAAAGTCTCTATGGCCTAAAACAAGCACCAAGGCAGTGGTACAAAAAGTTTACGTCAGTTATGACAGAACATGGCTATAAGAAGACTTTCTCAGATAACTGTGTGTTTGTCCAAAAATTTTCTGATGATGACTTTATTATTCTCTTGCTTTAAGTTGATAATATGATGATTGTTGACAGGAATGCTTCAAGAATTGAGATATTGAAGAAATAGTTGAGCAAATCTTTTGTCATGAAAAACTTTAGCTCGGCGAAGCAAATTCTTGGCATTAGAATTACCTGAGACAGAGATGCTAAGAAGTTATTTTTGTCGCAAGAGAAATATATTGAGAAGATCCTTTAGAAATTTTACATGGACAAGGTTAAAGTGGTTAGTACTCCTCTTGTTACCCACTTTAAGTTAAATATGAAACAAAGTTCTATGACTGATAAAGAGAAGAAAGATATGGAAAGTGTTCCATATGCTTTAGGAAGTTTGATGTATACAATGGTATATACACACCCAGACTTGGCTCACGCAATTAGCATTGTTAGTCGTTATTTGTCAAATCCAGGCAAAAAGCACCAGAATGCAGTGAAGTGGATTATGAGGTATCTTCGGGGAACTTCAAATTTGAAACAACTTGAGTTAGTTGGATACACGATTTCGACTTGGTAGGAGATATTGATACGTAAATCTACTTCGGTTATTTGATTTCTTTTGCGAGTAAAAAGCTGTGTCATGGAAGTCAAGATTACAGAAGTTTCTTGCACTTTCTACAATCAAAACTAAATTTATTGCAGCGACTGAAACTTGTAAAGAGATGTTATGGATGAAAAAGTTCTTAGAAGAACTTGGGTTCAAGCAAAAGAGGTATATGCTATTTTGTGATAATCAAAACACAATTCATCTTGGTAAGAATTCATCTTTTCATTCTAAATTGAAACATATTGATGTTAGATATCATTGGATAAGAGATGTTATAGATAAAAAGTTGTTAAAACTTGAGAAAATTCATACAGATCATAATGGCTCTGATATGATGACGAAGACTCTACCAAGAGAGAAGCTTGAACATTGTCAATTGATAGCAAGGATGGGGAATCCCTCCATATTGTTGTGAGTGAGAGATTTGTTAGCTGGGTTCAGATCCAATGAGTTGCACGCCCAAAAAGGGCTTGAGCCCATATGATAAATTATATGAGAAAATAAGGTTTATCACTATCTATACAAAGTGATAGCCACAAAAAGAAATAGTAACAAGAGAAAAAGAGAAAGTAGAAAATCTAAAGTTTGAGGCAATATCTAATTTACATCAAGTTAGCATCAAAGGTCAATTCGTGATCCGATTGAGCTGAAATTTTGTCAATATGTTCGTGATGCAATTTTCTTGGATCTAAACGGTTTGATTTTCGTTTAAAGCTGCCTCCATTAGGTTGTTAGTAGATTGATCAAAACCTGTGTTTTTTTGTCAGATTTATCCTTGATCTCTTGTGAAATTCATATGTATTGTCAAGAATTATGTTCTTGAGGTGTTTGCTGCTATGTACCTTTAGTATATGCTAGAAAAGAACATTATTCTCCCATCAGAAGGAACTGCATGGAGCCCATCTTAATAAGAAAATGCTTGCATAATTGTGGCATTTGATTAGAAAAGGGAAAATGAAACCTCAGCCACAAATGTTGAAAATGGAAAAGACGATATAAAAATTGAAAGTAGGCCCTCCTTTGATTTTGTGACTAGCATTTCACCAATATAGATCATGCTAACAAGGCTCTTTCTTCAAATACTACGCACATATGTCACGGGTTGGTAGTTTCCTTGTCTAAAAATTAACCTATGCGGCAATTCGTCAGGCTAGTCTTTTGTAGTTGTTCTAGTGAACAATACGGTGAATAACTTTTTTGTACGAGATTGAACTATGCCCCGCTTCACTCAAACGTCATGTCCATCGAGTGAGATAGTAGATCTCTTTAGGCTTAACAACTGGTTTTAGTCTGCCATGGCCTCGTTAGTAGAAAGGCATTAGCTCTCGATCAATTTGTGCACAGGAGATCAATCCTGCCTTCAGAGCTCCTAAGTAATATAATCATTATATCCTAAAACTCCTAACACCAACCGTTCTGACGCCTCTCACACACTCACAGATCAATTGTGTCCATCCCCTCTGCTTCCTCACTCTTCACTCGATAACCCTAAGCACCACTCACAACTGTCATGAGTACGGGAGGATTCATGGACTGTGACACATGCATAATAGATAATTTTTCACAGCAAATTTATGTCCGATTACCCATTATAAAAAATAAAATGGATGGCCCAAACTGTAGTGTTTCTCATAAAAATAATAGTGCACGGTCATGCTAGTGCACTCCAAAACAAATCATTTGAGTGGTGATCCCACTCATGTAAATCAAGGGATCACCACTATAGCTAAAAAAACTCGTGTTGAAAAACCCACTATGTTATTTATTTATTTTTTTTGTAAAAAATAGTGTAAAGTTTGCTTTAAGTTTCGGCCGTTTAAATCAACCTTTACATTTATTTTAGATGATTTTACCATTTACAATCAAGTAACTTATTTAGTTAATTCGTTACAGCCATGGATAATAGGTTTGTCTAACATCGGCCACTACCTAACAGAAGTTGATTATTTTTTTTAATGGACTTATTTAATTCAGTTGAGCCCAAATGATATTTTTCTTGTTTCTTTAGTGTACAATACATGTACCTTACCCACCGATGGGCAGCTTAGTTGGTTTAGCTCTACTACCTTACCGCCTAAGAGAACAAGTTTGAATCTCTGCGTTATCAACACGTCTTAAGTGGGGGGTCATGATGAAAAATACATATACCTTTATTAATAAACAATGTGAAAGGGGTAGGAAAAAATTACTAAAAAGAAATTCCTAAATCTATGGTATAGATGCCAATTCAATTATTTTACGGAAATCGCTAACATGGATATCACTTACTTTAATATGGATAATTTTTACAAATCCCTAAAAAAATTATGAATATCTTTTATTTTCTTTATTTTACTTTTATTCTTTTCTTTTCATTATTACTATGGCAGACGGGGTCACCAAGTCCTCGGGCCCCTTCGGACGGGGCTTGGAAGCCCTAGTCGACCAATAGTAAGGGCTGCCTTTCTTACAACTAACCACCAGGAAAAAGAACTAAATAAAAATATTAAAAAAATGAAGAAAATTATAAAAATTATCTACGTCAACATTTGATGTAGTACATAAAATGACTTGCATCTAAGTTAGCTGTTTCCAACCAAAATTGGCTAAAAGAATTTTTTATTGGCATATTGTTAAAAGGTTTAGGATTAATTGGTCAAATTGAAATGTTTAAAAGTAAATTGGCATCTAGACAATATATTTGGGATTTTTTTTGGCAATTATCCCAAGAGGGGTATTGTATTTGGAAACTAATAATCCTATTAATTGCATTATTTGTGTAAGATGCCTTAATAAACTATGCTACTTAGATTATAAATCTCCAAATCGAGATGCCATCAATTTTAATAAAGTAACGGACGTGTCGGTTTCTGTTGATCTGTTAAATAAGATGTACAATTTCATTGCGAGGTGAACTGTCAGGCCCTCTAAAATTTGAGAAAATGAGCTAACATGACCCCATCGAAAGAGAAAAGGCAAAAATAATTTTAAAAAGGACAACGGGGCTCCTGACTCAAAGATGGAGATGTCATTTTGAATAAAAATGGGCTCTTTCATCATATAGTGTTGGCGCGGACGTGGGCGTGCATTGATTAGTCAAGTCTAATGTTCGGATACCTTAAATCATTCAAAAGAAAAGACAATAAAAGGAGAATAATTGAAGGAGATGTCAGCAGCTGTAAGATAGAGGAAACATCGTGATTAACGTGAATTGCCTATTTGGACCGGCGTGAAACCCGACTTTCTAAGTTGTACAAGAGACGAGAGCTTCATCTCCACCCCAAATTTGGTTATGGGCTTGCCGAATCAGCTGGACTTCCCATTTAGGACGCACGAACTACAGTCTGACGAGTTAGGTTTAACAATAATGTATCGGTCCAGCTACGTCATCTCTTCTTAGAAAAAATTATCAAAACAGTCATAAAAATTTATTGTGATTCTTCCAATTTAGTTCTCAACTTTTTTTTTTTTTTTGGACAACTGCGTCCTAAATATTTTGTAATTATGTAAATTCAGTCTATCCAGCTAAATTTGACTAGCCAACACTAATTTCATTCTCTCTTTTTTTCTCTCTCCTCCTTCCTTCTTTCTCCAACCGGTCACTAGACCTTGGTGGCCAACCAAAGGCAACGGCTAGTAGAAATGGCGAGCCTCGCTTGGTGACGGCGAGGTCGGCCTCACATTAGGTGGATGAGGCCTTACCATCGCAAGATAAGCTCAGCTTCGCTATGGCTGGGAGAGGTCGAGCTTGGCTAGAATGACGGCAAGGTTGGCCTCGACCAGCCATGGTGACAGCAATGCTTGGCCTTGCCATGGCTGGGTGAGGCCGAGCTCGTCCTGTGATAGCAAGGCCTTGCCTAGCCACAGGGATCAAGCATCACCATCGCTTGGTCTAGCAAGGCATCACCAAGCAACGGTGATGCTAGCCCTGCCATTGCTAGACGAGGCCCAGCTTGTCTTATGACAATAAGGCTTCACCCACCAATAACAAGGGTGAGCCTTGCCAACCCTCATTGACCAACGTGACCGACTAGGGTAAGAAGGAGGGAGGGAGGGAGGAAGGAAGAGAGAGAAAGGAAAAAATAATAAAAAAAAGTACTAAAAAATTGACACGTCAATGTTGGTCTAATGATTAGTGTTCATATCATTGTCGATCAACCAAATTTAACTAGATAGACTAAATTGGTATAATTATAAAAGGTTTAGGACTTAATTGACAAAAAAGAAAAAGATTTATAACCGAATTGAAAAAATTATAATAGGTTTAAAAATGTTTTGATGATTTTCTCCTCTTCCTTTTATCGGTGAAAACGGCGGAAATCAATATCGATGACCTTGTCTTCATTTTGAGTCATAGTCATTACTTATTTTTATTTTGAATGAGCCCATCATCACCCCCATCTTCAGATATGAGTTATAGCATAGCCGGATTTATCTTACATCTGGGGCACAAATCAAACCTACACCACAGAGAGCCGAAATTTCCTAAGATTGAGGAGCGATCGCAGAATTTGAACTTGTGATCAAGTGGTTTCGAATTATTTGGTAGTAAGACTTATCCCATTTTATAAGTGAAGACCAGCGTTTTTTTTTTTTTAAATTAATGCGCGCTTGACTCTCCTCCGAAGCAGAAAAAGAAAGGAAAAGGAAAACTTTATACATGGGATGGTAAACAATGGAGAACCACATGGTGAATATAATTCTACGAGTGGTAAATACACCACACCGCACTTGCATAATTGTCAAATTAATCATAAAAATATTGTAAGAATGTCAATTCAATTTCAACTTTTCAATCTTATCAAGTGTTTATAAATTTTTACAATAAATTCTAATGAAACTTTTTAGTCAATTGGCATCGAAAATTGCTGACTTAGAGTCCAGCCACATCAACCATGGTTACTCAGCAATTTTTAGCAACAATCAGCTAGAAAAACTACGACAGAATTTCTGTAAAAGTTAAGGACTACATTGGCCAAATTAAAAAGTTTAAGACTAAATTGACATTTATACAATAAATCAATAGCTGAATTAGTATTTTCCCTTTCCACATAGCAAAGTTTAGATGTAATGAAACTTCGAATGTTCTACATTAGTTCTTACCGGAAGCCTTCCTTATGCATCAATGCGTGTGACTAACTCTTGGGCAACATTAGTTCTTACCTACAATGAACTGCGTATAGGTTTGCTTTTTTATTCGGGATTACTTTTCCTAATGAAGTTGGTGTTTTGAAGCCGAAAATCTAGTAAAGAACGGTCGAAATTTATTGGAGATTCCCTTTCGTACTCATGCAAATTAGAGATAATTGGAAGAAGAAGACAAATGATAGATAATCAGAGCGACAGATAAAATTATTTGTTTCTATCACCATAGTGAACCACACCAACTCAGTTCCTTTTTATTTAGGACAGACATTGGATCTAAATCATCGATTATCTGAACCTGCAACTAATAATGACTGGATAAAAGCTAGACATGAAGGGCCTCTTTATTTAGTAGTAACTTGCCCATCAACTTGTTCCCTATCTTCCGGTGCTTCATGCAAATTCGTAGACCTCGTCAGGTAATCTCGGTGTGAGCATTACCTTGAGCGGCGTCGCCTTCTCAATTGTTATTCCGAAAGTCTCCGACATATCCACCGGCAAATTGTCAAGAGTTGATATCTCAGATGCTTGCAGAAACCTAGCAAGCATAGAATGCACAAATTGAAGGCCAAAGGACATTCCAGGACAAATTCTTCAACCACCTCCAAATGGCAAGAACTCAAAATTATGGTCCTTCACTTCAACATCTTTGTGGCTACTCAAGAACCTCTCAGGCTTAAACTCCATGGGTTCAGGCCATGTTCTTGGATCGTTTTGAATTTTCCATGAACATGAACCTCGTCCCTTTAGGCACGTAGTGCCCATTGATTTCACAATCTTGGATTGATTCGTGCGGCACGCCAAGCGGGCCTGGAGGGTGTAACCGCAAGGTCTCCTTCACTATGGCATATACATAACTTAGGTTGGCAACGTCTGATTCATTCACATATCTTTGTTTACCAATTTGAGTGTCCAATTCTTCTTGAGTCTTCTTCAAATGTGAAGGTTGTTTAGCAACAAAGAGACCGCCCAAGTTAGGGTGCCCATTGTAGTATCAGTACCACCTGATATCATGGCCTTCAAACAAGAAATACATATTAGATATCTAATGATAATCAATTTAAATTCAAACAAATCATCTTACATCCTCACATAAATTTTGAGAAAAATAAAGACGAGAATTTAAGCAAAACTCATAATCTTTAGAAACGTATGACAGCGTCACTCTACTACTCATAAATGCGATTTCCTTTGGCCCATAACTTGTTCTATAAAATAAAAATAAAAAAATATTATATTCCTGTTAAACGGCGACATATAATTGCACGTTTGTTAGAAAACTTGCTAGTTGATATAATAGGTCTGTTAATGCGATATGTGTTTAACATTACCTTGCAGTCTTAATCACTGAGAACAACAAATAAGGTGTAATAGAAGTCAGATGCTCATCTTATGAAATTTCTATGATGGCGCCTAAGTTCAAACTCAATTTCGCTGTACGTCAATTCTTCAATGTAAAGCTCTTGTTGGTTGATATCATACGTCAACCGATTTCAGTCTCCTTATGGTTTGCATTTGATGAACCGATTTCTAGTCAAAAGAACTTGCTAGCTGATATATTAATCGATAGCTTTTGTTGCAAGAGATATAGTATTCCCCGTTCACATATCAAATAAGCAACGTCATGTCGGGTGAGTCTCATAATATATGCGTCTTGTACAGAAGCCTTTCCTCAAGAGCGGTGCATACGGATCAAAGTTCAGCATACGCGACGACAGTTCACTAGTACATGCGGGTTGTCGAACAGTGATTAGACTAAGAGCGAGACTTTATCCTAGGGCAAAAATAAGCAAGCATGAACCATGCAGTATGCACACAAAATGCGCATTTGAAGGAGAAAGCAGTAATAGTAAGAGTGGCCGTACCAAACACGTAGCTTTGATAATTGTATCGCCATCATAACCTCCCATTTCCTTGTCATTAATGGTCGAAAGCATGACGTCCATGAAATCTCGATGACCCCTCTTCTCGCTCGAGCTTTCGCTATTCCTTTTGTGCTCCTCTAACCAACCACTTAGGATCGAGTCCAAATCTTTGGCGATCCCCCTCGTGGTCTTCTCATGGCCACCCAAGTCCAACCGTCTCAAGAAAGGAAGGGCATCCGCCACGGTGAAAACCCCCAGGTAATGCAAGAATTCTCTCGAGGCATGGTGGCACCGCTGCTCCTCTTCCTCATCCACGGTGGCAATGCCACTGTAGTATCCCTTACCGGCTACGACTTGAATGACGATGTTCAGACACAAGCTTGCGAACCACTGCTTCAAGTCGATTAAGATATGGCCTGTGGTAGAGACAGGCATAGTGTTAGACTTTTCAAATCGAAAACACGCTTCTGTGTTTACTGAAAGTGCTTGGCTTGGTTTAATTCTCTACATAAGTAGTTGAATCGTTTCATTGAATAAAGAATTTTAAACTTACACTGTATAAATGAAAGTACCTGATTCATTCTTCTTCTCAGTCCAAAGCTTGTGCAACTCTTTAATGGCGACATCGGTCGCCGAGGCTACTATGGGGTTGACAAGCGACTCGATCCTCCGGTTAGAGAGCAGTTCCATGTTGGTAATTTTCCCCACTTCGCGCCAATACTGACCGTAAGGGAAAACCCGAAAAAGGCATTGTTGTAGCCCATAACTTCAGTGGCTAATAGTCGTGGACGAGACGCGAGGGCAAGGTTGTGCTTGGTCCAACATTCTTTAGCAACCTCAGAACTGTTAACCACTACGACCGGGAACAACCCGACCCGGACGGTGAAGATCAGTCCGTACTCATTGGCCATGGACGCAAAGGTCCTGTGAGGATGTTGGGATTTGGCTAGTATGGGCAAATGCCCTATGACGGGCCATCCGCCTGCAACTTCTGGGGGCGTTTTGAGCTTGCGAGACAAGCCTGATTTGAACCATACGTGGATCGATAGAATGAGGATCAGGATGGCTAGGAACAGTCCATACAAGTGGGTGAAATTCAGGTCTTGAAGCAGAGACTCCATTTGGAATTCGGTAGAGGGATTGTTTGGTTGTGTGTTGCTATTTTGGAAAGACGAGCATGCTATTTATAGGTTGCGTTCCAACTGAGCTTAAGAAGCTGCAAAGCCTCGGAAGATCATTGATTCCTCCCCGAGTGCGACGGGAAAATCACGTTTCACGTGTTATGGAAAGGATTCCTACGTAAGTAAGATCATTGTAGTTTTGTTCTTGGTGAAAGGGAAACCAATACCCACGTGTCTTCGCAAAGTTACATGCGTCGATTAATAATTTGGCTGACTGGGTACGTAAAATTGCCATGAGTTTCACGCTAAAAAGAAAGCCACGGTGGATCGACACTATTGAAGACAAGGAAAAACTTATATCCATTTTAAATTAAATGGATGCAGAACGTATTCTAAGCGGGAAAAACTTATATCCATTTTATATCTACCTACAATATATCAGGTGTATCAGATGTTTATAAGTCTTTTTATCCACAAAGAACGAAAATTTTCTCATAAATTCAACAAATGTGAAACAGACATAAGCTTTTTCAAATATCACAAACATACTATCGCTACCTACCCCTCGTAAGGAAGGGAGATAGGTTTAGAGATACTTATTTTAAATCGTGAGCTCTCGTAAATTCATATCTCATGTGACATTGGTTTTCCTAATCTATATGTTCAAAAGGAGTCATCACTAGCTATTATTAAGGGTTGGCTAAAAACCTTAATCAAAGATGAGGGAGTGTCGTCTTGATACATGGCAATAAGAGATTTTAAGATCAAGGACTTGATTACCTTAACTATTTAATTAGGGCTTTTTTCGGTGCCTAAACTTGACAATTTTCTAATCGAAGTGTTAAGATAGCCTATCCAAAATTTTAAGATTCATCCTAACCATTTTAAAATTGAAAATGACAATCAATATATTAAAATTGCGCAATCAAGCTTAAGCGAATTGAAAAGCTCAAGTGACGACCTAGTATTGTCTACAAAAAGAAACAACACAAAACAACCTCTAATGTAAAACCCTAAAGACTTGTTCAAATTGGGATACAAATTTTGATCAAATGTTTTCGCATATTTTAAGAAAAAATTTACACAAAAATTTATTTTTTAAAAGATTTTTCGGAATTCCATAAATTTTTTTGGAATTTTTAATTAATTAATTTTAAAAAAATATTTTAAAATATTAAAATAATATAATATAAAACGGACCCAGTCAGATCTCCACATCCGACCCGGGTCAGGACCGTCTGGGTCCACGACTGGAATAGCTGAGCCCAGTCCCGCGATTCCCCCCGGCGCCCCCCAGCCCAAAGCTCCGATTCACCCGATCCGGTCTGAGAAAAACCAGATAAGCCCGTGCCCGTCAGGTCTAAATCAGGTCAAAATTCCTTTGAACTGAAACCTTAATCCCTTATTTTTCTGATTTTTTTTTTTTACTTTCTCTTTTCTATTCTCTATTTTTTTTTTTTAATTCTCCTCCCTGCACGTAGTCTTCTCCGTCACTGAAACTCCCTTTTCTATGTTCTCTTCTTTGCGCGATGTCTTGTTTCACTAAGATCACGCCATCATCGAAGCTTATTCACGGACAGGCTCAACATTGATACTTTACTACAAAAACTCACGCTAGAATCTCAACCAAAATTTAGATGTTAACACATACATGTATTGTTAGTGAAAATACTAGTATTTTACTAAACTAGAGTAGACGTAATTACATAGAATTATCACTTACGGGTACAGTTTGCTATTTCAAAGCATATGCATAATACAAATTTTGGTACTTAAGCTGCTCCACGTTTTGGGCCCATTTGTTTCCGTTAAAGTAAAGCAAAATTTCCGTTCAAAAAATCTATGAAAATTAATATGTGAAATCACATTTGAATATTTGCATTTTGTGAAAGCTTAAGTGTTTTGAATTTTTAAATGGGTAGGTTAGGTTGATGATTGAGTATGTAGTTCTTCTTGAGTCTATTTTAGGATGCCAATGTTAGTACGGATGTGCATGGTCCGGGCGGGCGGTTCTTGACCTAGAACCGGGAACCGCCCGCTAAGGATTGGTTCTGAAAAATTGGAACCAGGATCCATCCGTTTGTTACTTTGATCCACCCAGGAACCGGACCGCCGGTCCGGTCCAGTTCCCGGATGAATCCATGGAACCGATCTGGACGCGAAACAATTTTGGTTTTCAATATAGAACGACTATGTGACATCAAAGCAAGCCAAAGAAAGAAAAAGCAAATTTAAGTATGTGGAGATGCGGGCGGCAGGAGAAGTAAACGCTACAAATTTATAAATACGGTCCGGGCAATTCCCAGGTATTTTGCACACCCCTAAAAGGGAGTGAGATGAGATCTAAGGTTTTTTTTAGTAATTCTTTTTTTTTTTTGATATTTGGATGGGCGGGGCGGGCGGGCGGGTGGATCCGCCCATGGAACCAGGAACCGGACCGGTTCCCTCAAGAACTGCCGGATCCAGGCAGTTCTCGGGCATTTTGCACACCCCTAAGACAATTTACTTGTACAATTCTTGGTGGGTAATGTGTAGATAGACATTGCGAGCTATGGTAAGGTAGATCTACAAAATTGAGTTATTTAGTGATGAGTTAAACTATAAGTAAACTCCGGTGAGCCATCCTTCCAATATGGAAAGGGGAGGTGGGGGATTCGAATCCCCATCTTATTAGGAGATTGGAGTAAAGACAATTTAGTTTCAAGTGTAAGTTTCAACTCCCACGCCCTAGAAGGAGGCAAGGCAAAAGTCGAGAGTGAGAGTTAGAATAGAAATAGAGTAGAATTGACAAAAAAAAAAAAAAAAAAAAAAACTATAAGGATGCGAATGGTAACGTTTCGTTCTTTTTTTGTTCAAGGGAACAAAAAAAAAGTGTTTTGTTCCGGGGAACAATTTTTGAACAAAAGAATGCGTTTAGTAACGTTTGTTCCAAGAATAAAAAATGAATAGAAACACGTTTGGTAAATTTTATTATTTTTTTGTTTCTTTTAATTTTTTAAACATTTTTATTTTATTTTTCATTTTTTCCTTTTTTTTTATTTTTTTTTTTTCGACGGTCACCGGCCTCCGCCCGATCGGCCGAGGCTGGGGCCAGCAGCCTCGCCCGGCCACGGCGAGGCTCGGCCTCGCCGCCGGCGACGCTCTGGCGAGATCACCGACCCTCGAGGGCGTCACCGACCATGGCCGAGGCCGACGACCGGCCAAAGAAAAAAGAAGAAAAAAAGAAGAAGAAAAGAAGAAGAAGAAAAGGAGAGAGAAGAAGAGAAGTGTTTCTTTTTGGCTTTGAAGAAGTGTTTCTTTTCTCCAGAAACAACTTTTTTGTGTTTCTTTTTTTTGCTCCAATTTTGTTCCGGGAACAAAAAAAGTACAAAAGTGTTCCAAAAACGTTTTTTTGGAACGTTTCCATGCACGCCCTAAGTAAACGTTTATAGAAGAAATGTCCGTAGCCAATAAGAATTTATTACATCATTGATTTTACTTTAGAATTCAAACAAAACAACCATTATTTCATGTAGATTTGGACCCCAAATTAATGTAAGAATAATCAGAGCGTATGCAATAATTCTTTGAATTTATATTATACATAGTATACGAATACAAGAAATAATGCGCTTTAATTTATCTTTAATGCGTTTACACAAGTGCATACATCATTGTCAGCTCTTCGCCCTCTTCTCAGCCAAAAATTATTTATTGGTATCCCTACTTGCATCGTAATTAATGAACGGATCGATTCCATCAAGTTTGTTAATATAAGTATTATTTGAGTGTGTGTAGTAATGTCTTCAATTTGTCTTTTATGTGTTTACAGATACACGTCATGATCGACTCATCTCCCCGCCCTTCACCAACAATAATATATTATGGTGCGTTTGGTAACGTTTCGTTTAAAAATTGTTTTGGGAACAGAAATAGAAAAAAATGTTTCTGTTCTAGGGAACAATTTTTGAACAAAAAAACGTGTTTGGTAAATCTGTTCCGAAATATAAAAAGAATAGAAACACGTTTGGTAAATTTGTATAATTTTTTTATTTCTTTTAATATTTTAATATTTTAATTTTATTTTTATTTTCTTTCTTATTTTTTCTTATTTATTTTTCCTTTTTTCTTTTTCTTTTTTCTTCTTTTGGTCGGTCGCCGACCATGGCCATGATCGGCCGACAAGGGCCGGCGGCCTCACTCGGCCACGGCGAGGCTCGGCGTCGCCGAGGCCACCACCAGGCGACGCCGACCTGGCGGTGGCTTGGCGAGGCCGAGCCTCGCCGGCCGCTGGGCGAGCTCGGCCTCGCCAGGGGCCGGCAAGCCTCGCCGTGGCTGGGCAAGGCCGCCGGCCCTCGTCGGTCGGTCGCCGGACATGGCCAAGGCCGGCGACCGGCCAAAGAAAAAAGAAAGAAAGAAGAAGAAGAAGAAAAAAAAGAGAGAGAGAAGTGTTTCTAGATTTTGTTCCAGAAACAAGAAACAACTTTTTTTTTTTTTATTTCTTGTTTCGTTCCAAATGTGTTTCGGGAACAAAAAAAATACTTTTGGAACAAAAATACAAACAAATGCGTTTTTGTTCCTTTTTGTTCCCAAGAACAAAAAAAACAGAAATTTTTGTTCCTGGGAACAGAAATAAGGTGCAAGCAAACGCGCCCTTAGTATCCCTACCTA
This sequence comes from Eucalyptus victrix, assembly GCA_016097545.1. Lineage (NCBI taxonomy): Eukaryota > Viridiplantae > Streptophyta > Magnoliopsida > Myrtales > Myrtaceae > Eucalyptus > Eucalyptus victrix. The sequence continues at coordinate 14,413,011 of CM027840.1, read as the reverse complement.
CATTATAAAAACTGAACGGATCGACTCCATCAAGTTTGATACTATAAGTACTATTTGAGTGTGACTCATCTCCCTATCCTTCACCGAAAATCATTTATTAGTATCCCTACCTACATTGTAAAAACTTAACAGATCGACCCCATCAAGTTTGATAATATACGTATTATTTGAGTGTGTACAATAGTGTCTTTTAATTTATCTTTTTTGTGTTTGCAGACACTTCACCAAAAATTATTAATTGCTTACTTGCATTGTAAAATTGAACTAATTGGCCCAATCAAGTTTGATAACATATGTATTTTTTTGAATGTGTGCAGTAATGTCTTTTAATTTAGGGATAAATATACTAAGAATCTTCAAATTGGTCATGAAAATACAATTGAATCTTAGAACTTATAAAATTGCAAATCATATTATAAAACTTATAAGAAAAGTGCAATCAAGTCTTAAATCATATCATGAAAGTGTAATTAAGTTTTACAATTTTCAAGACGTGCAATCGAGTGCTATCCCTTTTTTATAATACCCATTTTTTTAATTGTTCGGTGTTGCTAATTATTGTGGGTATTGTAGAGACTAGTCCATAACTCATCTATTTCAATTGCAATATTAGAAAACTTCCACACTTATATATTAGTTCACACACTCACACTTTTTTCTATGAAAATAAGGCACTTCATGGTTTGTTCGCGAAACAAACCATCAACACTTGGTAAGCTATTTCATGCTATATGATGACTTTTCCTAACACAGGTTTTCCATAATAATTTGTCTACTGTTACTGGAACCCGAAAGCCATTTATTTTAGGATGTGTTTGATAGTCTGCATAACACGGTGAAGGCAAGATAAATTAGTTCATCTAGCACTTGGAGGTGCACTTTAGAGGGGGTAGTCTATATAAGATTGGATGATTTATCTAGAAAATAGGAGTAGGACAATTGTATAATACTCCAATGTTTGTATGGTAGTGACGGTGCCATTGGCACCATTGACGGCCACAGTTGCAATCGTTGCCTCTCTCCCTCGTGAATTGGCTGACCACTGCATCTTGGCCATATGTCATTTTAATTTATTTACTTTTATGTCAATCCCATCGTAAGTCCACATAACACACATTAATTCGGATATGTAAATCCACATAACACACATTAATTCAGACATATCCCTCCTAATATTAGCCAATATCATGTTATCCGGTCCAACAAATCCTAAAATTTATTATATGGAGAGCAATTCAATTCTAAACTTTTTGAATTAGAAAAGAAGAAATAATACCCACAAGCTATTATAATTTGTTTTGCAAGACAGAACATTAAAACAAGGAAATTGCTCCATATTATCCTAATGTGCTCTCCGAAGTACGACTTTTAAAGGCACTAAAGTGAAATCCCACCTCAGACAACATACCTTGAGGTCGCCTTGACGTGCTCATGGAATCATTGCGAATGCACGAACCAAAATTAATTAAATATTTGTGTCTTTTGGATAACCAAGTTAGAGGAGAAGACTCATCATTTTAAAAATGAGCGATTAGTCCGAACCAAAATTAATTAAATATTTGTGTCTTTTGGATCACCAAATAAGAGGAGAAGACTCATCATTTTAAAAATGAGTGATTAGTCTTCTCCTATTGTTACTGCTCAACCGAAGCGCTGATAAGTAACACGTTCTGCTTATCCAACATGATTTTGTGGGTAGTCCATGACATCTGAATAGACGTTCCTAGGGTATGGCGATCAATAAAATATCTTTATTTTATGTTTACCAAAAATTCACATTCGAGAGAAATTTGCAACTCCGCAAATGAAGACATTATGATCATTGGATTTCGCCTCTTTCTCTTCCCCCCCCCCCCAACTCAATGTGAATCCGGGCTCCGTCAATGAACATATTAAGTATGGAGGAGTATTTTAAGCTGACACGAAATAAGACAACCACTACAAATGATATACCGGACATCTCAAAGCAAATGCCATATATCCAAGTCTACATCTTGATCAGCGCACTGGACATCATTATAAGTTTCTCTTGCCATAGTGAAGCACCAACCTATTCCCTATTTATTACGAGAAACATGCTGAATTGAAATCGTCGGTTGTTTGAATATACAATTAATAATTGACTAGATAAAAGCTAGACATGGAGAGCCTATTTATTTAGTAATAACTTGCCCATTGACTTGTTTCTCATTCTTCTAGTGCTTCATGTCAATTTGTAGACCTCGTCAGGCAATCTTGGTGCGAGCAATACTTCGAGCGGCATCAGCTTGTCAACTGTTATTCCAAAACCCTCCGACATATCCACAGGCGAGCTATCGGGAGTTGATATCTCAAATGCATGCAGGAACCTAGAGAGCATTGAATGCACCGATTGAAGGCCAAAGGACATTCCGGGACAGATTCTTCTACCACTTCCAAATGGCATGTAGCCAAATTTAGGGTTCTTCACATCAATATCCTTATGACTACTCAAGAACCTCTCAGGCCTAAACTTCATTGGTTCAGGCCATGCTTTTGGATCGGTTTGAATTTTCCATAAGTTGAAGATCAACCTCGTGCCTTTGGGTACATTGTACCCGGTGATGATGCAATCTTCAGTTGATAAATGTGGCACGGAGAACGGGACCGCAGGATGTAATCGAAGTGTCTCCTTCACTATAGCGTGTAGGTAAGTTAGATTTGTAACGTCTAACTCTTTCACATGCCTTTGTTTACCGATTTGAGCATCTAGTTCTTCTTGAGTTTTTCTTAGAACATGAAGGTTGTTTAGCAACAAAGAGACTGTCCATGTTAGGGTGGTTATTGTAGTGTCAGTACCACCCGCTATAATCGCCTTCAAAGAAGAAATACATGTTATTTGTAGGAGACATATATGAAGACTAAATAGAGTAAATCAAAAACTGTCAAAACAGAACTCCATATCACCTCGTTTGTCGTCAACTCTATGGTACGGTAGAAACAAATGATAAACATGGATGAATCAATCCGAACAAGCACAAGGGCACAACACTCTCAAAGGCGCATATTCAAAGAAAATTCTCTCATATTATGTCACTACTAAGAAGAACAAGCTACATTATAAGGAAACAAAATGCATATTTATACCTAAAAAGAACATATGCTAATTACAATATTAAAATGGGAAATAGATAAACTCAAAATTAATTTTATCCTACTAAATCTTAAATATCTAACTGATAACCACTGAAAATTGAAACAAATCACTTAATGTGCTAACATAATTTCTAAAGTGAACTAAGACAAGGAAACAAATAAAAAATTATAATCTTTGAAAAAGATACACTCGCGTCACTCTGCTAGTCTTAAATCAGATTTCCTTTGGCCTATAACTTGTTCAGTTTAGAAGAGAACCGGATATTATTTTATAGAATAGAAGTCCTAAAACATTGTTCAAGTAAGACAACTAGATCATTAGAAAATCACATTGCAATCTTGGTCACTGTGGTAACACAAACAAGGTGCAATAGAAGTTTGATATCCATTTTATGTATCAATCTCGATAATTTATTCAGTAGGATGCAAGAGTAGGTTAAGAGTGAGGCTTTGTCCTTATGCGCACACACTACGCATTTGAAATAGAAAGCAGTAAATTCCAAGAGAGTGAAAACAAGGCATACCAGGCATGTAGCTTTGATAACTGTATCAGCATCGAAGCCTCCGATTTCCATGCCGTTAAGGGTCGAAAGCATGACATCTATGAAACCTCGATCACCCCTATTGTCACTCAAATTTTTGCTATTCCCTTTATGCTCCTCTAACCAACCACTTAGGATTGTGTCCAATTCTTTGGCGGTCCTCTTCATGGACTTCTCATGGCCACCCAAGTCCAACCATCTCAAGAAAGGAAGAGCATCCGCCACCGGAAACAACCCTAAGAATTGCAGGAATTCCCTCAAGGCATGATGAAACCGCCAATTCTCTTCCTCATCCACCGTGGCAATGCCGCTGTTGTCGCCCTTGCCGGCTACAACTTTGAGGACAACGTTCATAGACAGCCTTGCAAACCATTGCTTCAAGTCAACACGAATATGGCCTGTCGTAGAGACGGGCATAGTGTTAGACCTTTTAAATCGTATTATGGCTGTGGTAGCACATAATCACTTTACTGAAAACGCTCGGCTTGGCTTGTTTCTCTACACCAGTAGTTAAATGACATCCCCTCCAAGTTGATCCAATAAGTTTGATGTCATGGATTACACCACCATATGAAAGGGCAAATAAAGCAATTCAAATTTATGCCATACACGTGAAAGTACCTGAATCATTCTTGTTCTCAGTCCAAAGCTTGTGCAACTCTTTGATGGCGCTATCTGTTGCCGCAGCCACTACAGGGTTAAGCAACGACTCAATCCTCCGATTGGAGAGCAGCTCCAAGGTGGCAATTTTCCTCACCTCGAGCAAATACGGACCATAAGAAGCCAATGCAAGAAAGGCATGGTTGTAGCCCATAACTTCAGAGGCTAATAGCCGTGGGCGAGACGCGAGGGCAAGGTCATGCTTGGTGAAACATTCTTTGGCTATCTTGGAGCTGCTAACCACTACGGCAGGGGACAACCCAAGCCTGATGGTGAAGATCGGTCCGTACTCGTCAGCCATGGATGCAAGGGTCTTGTGGGGAAGATGGGATTTTGCTAGTACGGGCATATGCCCTATGACTGGCCATGCACCTGCAACCTCTGGTGGTGTTTTAAGCTTGCGAGATGAGCTTGATTTGAGCCAGACATGGGTTGATAGGATGAGGATGGCAAGGATCATTCCATACAAGATGGTGAAGTTCGGATCTTGAAGCAGAGACTCCATTTGCAATAGGTTCATCATTGAGCTGTGGATCCGTGTATGTTTTCAAGGACGAGGATGACTTATTATACGCCTTTCCTCATAGGATCATCGAATATTCTATATATATCATGACAAAGCCTATATGAATTGCCACTAAAAATATCTTATTTTTCAAAAATAAAAATATAAGTTAGAGAGAAAAAAAAAAATTGACGGGTGAATGCATGATCAATGCAGCAAAAGTTGGAGGAGTAGGTGACGAAAATATAATAATTCACCTCCTAATAAAATAATGTAAAAAGGCATATGCCACCTCGTGCCATTCCTAAATAAAAAATGGCTGCTTAATATCTTAACAAGCGGAGTCTTTGGCAAGTCAATGCAGAAGTCTTTTTTTTTGGGTCGTAAGAATCGTCAATCACTCTTTCACCAACTCCACCTGCCATAGTCACGTGACCAAAAAACCTGTAAATGCCCGTGAGTTATATGCATCAAGATACAAATAATTTCACTCAAGATAAATTTTGTGACATGTTCCGATTGAGCTTAAAGAAGTTGCAAAGCCTCGAGAGATAATTGATTATTTCCTGAGTGCTACGAGAAAAGTACATCCCACGTGTTATGAGAAAACGATTCCTACATAAGATGGAGTAACTGGACTTTTGCTCTAAGAGCGAAAGCACACCCTCAATATTTCGTCCATGTATCTATACTTAGGTCTTTATTTAATTAATCGATAGAGTATGGTAGCGGCAAAGAAAGCCACTATTAAAAAAGATAGAACACATTTATATCCATTCAAAAAATAACTGAAGGTAGAACGTATTTTCTAGGAGGGAAAAACGAAAGAAGACAGTGCTGAAAAGCCATTATTATTTGTCTTCCAAGACAGAGCACCAAAACAGGCAATAATTGCAAGTTCATTTAACTTGAAAAAATACAGACAGATGTGGTGTGATGGTAAATCTAAATACATCCCAATATAATGCATATGTACATTTTGCAAGAAAAAATCACTACTGTAATTTGGCGAAGTACAAAATAGTAAGTTGACGATAAGTTACTTATTTGCATTTAGTAGAACTCATTTACTAATTGTAAAGGTACGAAAGTAGTTCATTCAGGGAAAAAAATTCCCCTCAATAAAGAAAAACATGGAAATCTCTCCGGCTAAATTTATTTAGGAAAAACTTAACTAATACAACACTAATTAAACATTCTGTTTTAGAATGTCAATATTGCCGAACGTCATAGTTCATTTGACTAATCTTGCTAAATCACGATGGTCCTTCCAAATAGCCTCAAAACTGGCCTAGGTTAAGGTATATACACTATAAGAAACAATTTATCTGATGTTTGCTGGCAAAAAGAATAAATAGAAATTCATCAAGCATTCGAGAGATCATTGTCCCTAATATTTATATCGGATTGGATGTATCTGTTAATATTAGGAGGATCTCCATTAGATGTCACTTTCATGCTTAAGACATACTAACATCACATATTTCCCATCGTTTAGAATAGGTCAGGCCATTTAAACAAGAAATTGTCAAAGTATAAAAATCCTAATTATTGATTATTTATGTGGACGTCAATGTGATTGAGATTAAAAAAATTAAAATTGCACGGTGGTTAAAATAACTGTAAAATAAATTGATATATTTTCAGAAGAAAGCCAAACGTTAGTTAAGAAAGAAAAAAGAAATTACATAAGTAAAATGACAATGAAAGTTAATCGATGCCACGCGCATTACATAAATATGTCTTTGAGCCCAGACAAAATTCAACTCGATGTGCGGTGACAAACACTGGATCACGTGAAATTGAAAAGAAATAGAAGGAGGGCACATTAAATGAAGATGGACAAATTTTCTGCATAAATTTATGCACACGTCTCCATCCCTATTTTACTTCTTTCTCGTTGATGCATGCACATGCCCGTAGAAGATTGTGGGCGCCGAATGTCTCTTCCCGTTTTTATGGTCAGTATTTGCGGGCTCCTTTTGTCTGTTGTTAATTTGATGAAGAAAGAAGAAAAAGTGAAAGTTAAAAGACAATCATTTCCCTTGATGGTATGGAGCGTGGATAACACTTCCGACGTTCTAACATCACATCTTTCCCATCGTACAACATAGGTCAGGCCATCTCAATATGAATTTGCTAAAGTACAAAAATCCTAATTATTGATTATTTATGTAGACCTTACGCACGATTGAGATTAAAAAAATTAAAATAACATGATAGCCGAAATTACTACAAGACAAATTGATATGATTTCAGAAGAAAGTTAGACATTGGTTAAAAATATAAATAAAACTACACAAGCAAAATGATAAAACAAAAATTGGAAACTTCCTAACTAATAAAAAGTAATTAATGCCATGCACATTGCACATCAAAATTGTTGAAAATATATCTTGAATTTGAGCCCAAACGAAAATTAGCTCAATGTATTTGATCAATAAAAGGAGGGGCACATTAAATAAAGATGGACAAATTTTCTGCACATTGATTTATGTACATGTCTCAATGTCTATTTTGTTTCCTCCTTATTAATGCATGCCCATACCCATAGAAGATTGTGGCCACCTAATGTCTCTTCCCCTTTTATTGGGTCATTATTTGTGGGCTTCTTTTGTCTTTTGTTAATTTAACGAAGAAAGAAGAAAAGGGAAAGTTAAAGACAATCATTTCCCTTGATGGCATGGAGCATGGACGTCTAGTGGCCTCATTTTTTGACTTTCGTCCCTTGTAATATATGGACGACTAGGAGGGCTAACGGCGGAGCCGCCGAGAAGTTGCGGTTTGATTTATCTTGGCAAATTCTGTTCTTTATAAAAGGCAGAGAAGGAGCGAAGGAAAAGGGCATGCCAAGTCCCTTTGGTGACCGAGAGAGCGCCAAGTCCCTCGGTGGTCTGAGAGAAAGAGAGAGCTATGCTTCTCATGAGGGTTTTGCTCGTTATAATTACACTCAATAATTTAGCCAATTAAATACTTATTAGTAGAATTTGTTTAATTCCTTAAGTGAGATTTCATTAAGAATTGTGAGGGGTTCAAAACTATGTGAGTTATTGATTATAATTTGGGGCTGAGAAACACTGAGAAAGTATTTGAGTGCTCGAATAATTATAATCTCCATTGTATCGTTTAGTTTTTATAGTGAAATTCCATGTTGCTTTCCCCATGAACATAGATTCTGATATTCGGACCGAACTATATAAATCTAGTGTCTGATTCCCTTTCCTTCTTTCTAACTAATTTTAGCTGATTCATTTGGACTCTCCATATTCCACAACAAGAATTGATTTATTAAGTGATGAGATGAACTATATAAGTAGATGTTTAAATGGGGGATGTTCTGCAGCCAATCAAAATTTCTTACATCATTTGATTTCACTTAAGAAATCAATTAGAATAAGCATTATTCCATTTAGATTTGGCCACCAATTTTTTCGGAGAACACATTCAAGAAAATCTGTTTTTCTGCAACAGGTTACTGCTAATTAATTACTATCAACATGCTCCTCTCTCCCTCCCTCCCTCCCTCACAAGAAGTTATATTGGTTAATGTCAATATTTGTATTGTAATTTGTGAATCGATTGGCTCCATCAAGTTCGATAATGTAAATATAATCTGACTGCGCAATAACATCTTTTAATTTATATTATACGTATTATTCGAGTACAAATAATAACTTTACACGTGCAATGATTCTTTTAATTTACAGTATATGTATAATTTGAGTAGATGTGATATGTCTTTTAATTTATCTTTTATGTGTTTGTTCGCCAAAAATTATTTGTTAATGTCTCTATTCGCAATGTAATTACTGGATTGATCGGTCCCTTCAAGTTCGATAATATAAGTATTATTTCCGTGGGTGCGGCAGTGGCTTTTAATTTATCTTGTACGTGTGAACACGCATCATTCTCAATTCATCTTCCTCTCCTTCACCACAAATTACTTACAAGTATTCCTACTTCAATTATAATTATTGAACCTATCAGCCCCATCAAGTTTGATCAAATGCGTATTATTGGAGTACATGCAATAATGTGTTTTGATTTATATTTTATGTGTTTTTTCACGCGCGGTTCAATGTCAAGTCATTGCCCTCCCCTTCACCAAAAATTATTGGTTAATTATCGGTTCATATCCCCTAGTTGCATGTAATTATTGAACCCATCAAGCTTGATAATGTAAGTACTTTAGAGTGTCTTTTAGTTTACATTTTATGTGTTTACACATGTTTGTCTGTCAACTACAACTCTAAATAGAAAATACAATGATTGGGACTCAACAAACAATCAGAAATTTGGTTTTTCACGTTTAAAATTAAAAGATTAGGAAAAACATAAACCAATACCTAGAATAGCAGACAAATTGTGAAAATGATGCCTCCACTGAGGACAAAAATGAGAACAACGCAGATGAATTTTTTAGGCAAATTATGTTAACAACATCTCTTTATATATTTCATAGACTTTCTAGTACTTATCCATCTTTCAAATCAATCCAAATTAACTATTCTCGGAAGTTAGGGGGTGCATGACAATCAGTTTCTGTTCCAGAAATAATTTTTCTATTCCAGACTTATTTCTGTAATAGAAATCTGTTTAATAAAATTATTCCAATTTTCTATTTCTGAAATAAAATCTTGTTCCAAAAATAGGTTTGGAATAGAAATCAGAAGTAAGAATTTTCTACTTCTCTATTTCTGGAATGGAAATGAGAAATAAAAATTCTTCTCATTGTTCGTCAACCGATCCTTCATCCGTCGCCGCTAACCACCGTCCGTCGATCGCTCACTGCCGCCGCCGCTGGTGCGAGAGATGGGCAGGTGTTGGTGGTTTTTGCAAAGGGAAACGAAAGATAAGCGAAGGAAAAATGAAAGTGAAACAAGGCTGAAGGAGCTGCACGTTCATTTGACTAAAGAGAGAGAAAGAGGCAATGAAGAAGGAAGATAGCGATGGGCCAGCTGTTTGCTTGATTAAGAAGATTGGATCAAGGGACAAAGTCCAAAATTCTATCCCTTCCATTAAACACTTTGTCCCCTAATTCTTTCTTGAAGAGAATTTCCACAAATTGTCCAATTTGAGGCTAAAATGCAACCCACCAACCATAACTCCGAATTTCTTGAGTTTTAGCTTCAATTTCTTCATAAAATTTTCCAAATCAACATCCAATTTTGATGTATAGAAAGCCCACATAATTCCTACAAGTCCCCTTCGCCATATAGCTCGGTTTGCAAGTTGAAAATCTCTTCAATTCGGACAATTCGAATTTCCATTAATTTTCGCGATATCGAATCGATTTTTCGTAAAAATCTCAGAATCTCTGAAAATTCTTTGGAGGATGAGTTGACATTTCTAAAATAGATCATGACACCATAGAACTTTCAATTTCTGAAATCGGGTTCAAATTTGTGGTTGATTTCGATCCAACACGATTTTAGCATCACCAAGTCTACTTGGTAGTTTTTAGGAATTTTTAGTGCAAATGACTTGTGACCGATTTATCTCGAGTTACATTGTACATTTTCGACACATTGGTACTCTCGGTTGTCATGAAAGTCTCGAGATTTCAATTATGGGCACAGGGTACCAAAATGATAGAAAAATCAATCTAGTACCTATCAACGAGTATTTTGCAATCAGGTGGAATCACCCACACTCTGATCACATATCTCAGTCGAATCAATCTATCTCCGGTCTTTGATCAATTTCTAACAGTGTCGTAATAACCCTTCCAAATCAACACAATTAAGTAGTCGATTTCTAGTCGAATTCTCAAGTCTATTGCATTTAGATTCCTTAATTGCTTTCTCAGATAGTCCAATTATCTTGTGAGTGATCAGTTTAGAGAATATCATTATAGACGCGTCGATGAAAGGCCCGATTTATTTAATTGAAATCGAAATCTGAAAATTCAAGCTGTCACAACTAGTCCATATTCGTCTATTGGTTTGCCGCCGTTTGAAAGAAAGAAATTTTGTGTCGTTATCAAACGAATTTATATTTTTATAGTAAAAATTTTGTGTCGTTATCAAACGGTTATTTTTGCTTAAAAATCTTTTAGAAATTGAAATAGAAAAATCTATTTTTCTTTCAGAAATCAATTTCTTGCCATAATAGTTATCATTCACCCCAAGGTCATTTCTAAATCATCTTATTTCTTTACTTATGAACGTTGCTTATACGATTACTATGATCATATCAAAGATAAAACAATGACCTAGACCATGCAAGATCTATCCAGTCAAAAGAAGTAAGTAACATAGACAAATTGTGAAAACAACGCCTCCACTGAGGACAAAAATGAGAACAACGTTGATTAATCCTTTTAGGCAAATTATGTTAACAACATCTCTTTTATATATTTCATAGACTTTTGAGTACTTGTCCATCTTTCAAGTCAATCCAGATTAACTATTCTTGGAAGTTAGGTCATTTCTAAATCAACTTGTTTCTTTACTTGCGAACGTTGCTTATAGCCTTATACGATTACTATGATCATATCAAAGATAAAACAATGACCTAGACCATGCGAGATCTGTCCAGTCAAAAGAAGTAAGTAACACAAACAAATTGTGAAAACGACGCCTCCACTAAGGACAAAAATGACAACAACGCAGATGAATCCTTTTAGGCAAATTATGTTAACATCTCTTTTATATATTTCATAGACTTTCGAGTACTTGTCCATCTTTCAAGTCAATCCAGATTAACTATTATTGGAAGTTAGTTCTAAATCAACTTCTTTCTTTACTTGCGAACGTTGCTTATGCGATTACTATGATCACATCAAAGATAAAACAATGACCTAGACCATGCGAAATCTGTCCAATCAAAAGAAGTAACACGGACTGAAGAAAGTTAATGATGGTTAGATCTATCTAAACTGAAAGAAGATCGAAATCCTTTGCTTTATAGTGAGCACTGTAACTTCTGTGAGGAAATAGGAAAATTATCCAAAAGGTCCTAAATTTAATGTACTTTTGCAAGTTCAATTTTACTAATTGAATCATAAATTTTGTCAATTGAGTCATTCAGTCAATTTTGACCGAAATTCACTAACGAGAACATTAGTCATCCTACATAGCACGACTAGTGTTAATGTGGGTAAACTTTTAATAATATTTTTATTGGGGCCAACAAGGCTGGCCTCGCACAAATTAGAGCAAAGCTACCTTGCCCACAACCCTTGCCCAAAAGGTCATTGTGGCTGCGGGCAAGGGCTGCGAAATCTTCACCCGCGGCTGGCAAGGTTCTAGCGGCCCTTACTAGCAACCAAAGAGGGCTAGGTGACCCTTGCCCAATGGCTGATGAGGGTCCAAAGAACCCGGCTAATCTTAGTTGAAAAAAAAAAGGAAAAGAAGGAAAAATTAAAAAAAAAAATAGAATTGAATTAGGAAAAGTATAATAGGTTTAAAACTTTCTAGACAATTTTCTTAATGAGAAAATTGGTTTTTCACGTTAGAGATAAAAAAAGCACGAAAAGCATAAATTGGTAGCCTAGAATAGCAAGCGAGAAACGGAGAAAATTGTTGACTTCAATAGACACTTTTCCACGAGGACTAAAATTAAAATAACGCAGATGATCCCTTTTAGGCAAATTTTGGGAAGAACATTTATAAGTGTAACGAAATAATTTTCTATGGACTCTCCAAATCTAGCTAATATCTTATCATCGTGACTTTGATCCAAGACGTCTCTTTTGAATAAATAGGAATTATGCACGCAAAAAAAGTATAGTCTCGTCGGATTATTATATACTTAAATCCTTAATTAAAATGTTTGGGTTCATGCATTTTAACTTTTAAAAGCTAGAAATACTAAAAATTTCACAAAATGCAAAACATGTAAATTCATACATTATTTTTCGTAATTTTTTAAACTTAAATAGTACTTTAAATTTTGCCCAATGTTTTCTTTATCTTTAACTGAAACATACAAGCCCTAAATGTGGAGCACGTGATATAGCAAAATTTTGTATTCTTGCATTTGCTCCGTACAAACAAACTAGGGTACTCGACCTTGTTTGCCTATACGCTATCAGCTAATTCTAATTTCTACTCGTGAGTTTTCCTTCAACGTTGGCTACTAAAAGATATCATTAAAGTTTGAGAAATTTATGATCACTTAAGATTTCGTGTGTCAACATTTGATACTTGGGAGGTCACAAATCGTTCGGATAAAACAAGAGTCAAATCATAAATTCTGCAAAATATATAAAGTGTCCAGAAGAAAGAATAGAAATCAATCTAGAGAGGTCGATGTACAGCAAAGTCATTCAAAAAGAACATCCTCAGTTGGCGTTCTACTCTAAGTTTTTTGAAATTAATGCCACATATGAACTGGGATATGTGATATTAAAAATTAACACATCGGAACGGCTTGGCAAAACACTTTATATCTAGCGGCACAGTTTATTATTTCCCAGCAAATTCCTATACATCCAACACTCCATTCTGATCAGCGCAGCTAAATTAGCAACACATTTAGAGCACTAACATAGTTTCTATTTATTCACAAAAGACATACTGAATAGGAGTCATCGATCGTTTGAATGCAGAAACTAATAACGACCCGATAAAAGCAACACATGGACAGCCTATTTATATAGTGGTAACTTGGCCGTCGACTTATTTCTCATTCTTCTGGCGTTTCATGTAAATTCATAGACTTCTGTAGGCAATCTTGGTGAAAGCATTACTTCGAGCGGCGTCTCCTTGCCAACCGTAATTCCAAAACTCTCTGACATATCCACCGACGAATTGCCAGGAGTTGATACTTCGAATGCATGCAGCGACTTAGCAAGCACCAAATGCACCGATTGAAGGCCAAAGGACATCCCAGGACAAATTCTTCTACCACCTCCAAATGGCATGTACTCAAAATTAGGGTCCTTCACATCCAAATCCTCATGACTATTCAAGAACCTCTCAGGCCTAAACTTCATTGGTTCAGGCCACGCTCTTGAATCAGTTTGAATTTTCCACAAGTTCAGGATCAACCTCGTGTCTTTGGGGACATAATACCCGTTGATGATGCAATCTTGAGTTGATACGTGTGGCACGGCAAGCGGAACTGGTGGATGTAATCGGAGGGTCTCCTTTACTATGCCATATAGATAAGTCAAGTTGGTAAAGTCTAATTCGTTCACATGTCTTTGTTTACCTATTTGAGTGTATAGTTCTTCTTGAGCCTTCTTTAGAACATGACGGTTGTTTAGCAACAAAGAGATTGCCCATGTTAGGGTGATCGTTGTACTATCAGTAGCGCCCGATAGAACAGCCTTCAAGAAGAAATACATATGATCTGTAAGAGTGAGATATGAAGACTAAATAGACCAAATCACAGAACTGTCAAAACAAAAGTGCACATTGACTCTTTCATCGTCCATTTCGTGGCGTAGCCACAACCAATGATAAATTATATATAGATCAATCAGCAACACGCACGACCGGACAACACTCCCAAAGGCGCAACTTTAGAGAAAGTTCTCTCATAATTATGTCATCAATTAAAAGGAGATGCAATAATACAAGGAAATACACTATGTTAGCATTTGATGAACCATTGAATTGAGGAAGTTTATCTGTTTTGATGGAGCAAATTTACTCTGCTAATTTCTTGTGAAATGTCCATGCCGTCTATTTAATTTATATATTTTGTTTGCTTAAGTGATATAGTAATCCTAAGTAACTAATAGGTTCACTTAATTTAATAAGCAACACTACGTCTTTTGAGTCTCATGATATATACGTCATGGACAGAAGACTTTTCCTAAGAGTGGTGCATACAGATTGAAGTTCAGCATATTCAATGACCATTCGCTAGTCCAGGCGGGTTGACGAACATTGATTAGGTAAAGAGGGAGACTTTTTGCAAGCATGAATTATGTGCGGGCGCACAGCATTTGAAGTAGAAAGCTGTAATTCCAAAAGTGGGAAAACTAGGCGTACCAAGCATGTAGCTTTGACAATTGTATCAGCGTCGAAACCTCCGATGTCCATGCCATTAAGGTTCGATAGCATGACGTCCATAAAATCTCGATCACCCCTCTTCTCACTCAAATTTTTGTTAATCCTTTTGTGCTCCTCTAGCCAACCGCTTATGATTGTGTCCAACTCTTTGGCGGTCCTCTTCATGGACTTCTCTTGGCCACCCAAGTCCAACCATCTCAAGAATGGAAGAGCATCTGCCACGGTGAACGTCCCCAGGAATTGGAAGAATTCCCTCAGGGCATGATGGCACCGCCTCTCCTCTTCCTCATCAGCCGCGGCAACGCCACTGTAATAGCCCTTACCAGCTACAACTTTAAGGAGAATGTTCATAGTCAACCTTGCAAACCACTGCTTCAAGTCAACTAAGATATGGCCTGTGGTAGAGACGGGCATAGTATTAAGACTTTTTAAATCAAAAGCACATTTCATATATTTTCTGTAGCACATAGTCACTGCACTGAAAATGCTTGGCTTGACTTGTTTCTCTACGCCAGTAGTTTCATAATATACTTTATCTTCTAATTTGAGCTGATCACTATGCTATAATGGATTACACGACCATATAAAACGGATAATAAAGCATTTTAAGCTTACGCTCTATACATGAAAGTACCTGATTCATTCTTCTTCTCAGTCCAAAGCTTGTGCAAATCTTTAATGGCAATATCCGTTGCCGACGCCACTATAGGTTTGAGCAATGACTCAATCCTCCGGTTAGAGAGCAACTCCAAGGTGGCGATTTTCCTCACTTCACGCCAATATGGACCGTAAGGAGCCAACACAAAAAAGGCATAGTTGTAGCCCAAAACTTCAGTGGCTAATAGCTTCGGACGAGATGCAAGGGCAAGGTCGTGTTTTGTGTAACATTCTTTGGCTATCTCAGAACTACTAACCACTATGGCCGGGAACAACCCAAGCCTTATGGTGAAGACCGGTCCGTACTTGTCGGCCATGGATGCCAGTGTCTTGTGAGGAAGATGGGATTTTGCTAGTATGGGCAAATGCACCTGCAACTTCTGGTGGTGTTTTGAGCTTGCGAGATGAGCTTGATCTGAACCATACATATGTTGATAGAATGACGAGGAATAGGATCACTCCATACAAGTGGGTGAAGTTCAGGTTTTGAAGCGGAGACTCCATTTGCAATAGGTTCATTGAGTTTTGTGTTAGTGTTTTTGAAGGAAGAGCATGTGACTTATACATCTCCCCCCCTACGATTTCCGATTATCAAGTACAATTAAATACAAATTACTTTCCAGTTGTTTTATATGACAATGAATGCACAACCACACTTAATATTTAATCCAAGTATCTATACTTACATCTTTATTTAAATAATCGATGATTGATAGTAATTGCAAAGTGTTATGCAGCCATTATACAATGTGTCTGACTGACTAGGGTAAATTTGTCATAGGTTTTCCAATGAAAGAAAGCCACTATGGCTTGACAATATTAAATATTACTTGAATCTGAACACTTTTTTCTTTGCCTTATCAGATTAAATGAATGTAGATCGTCTTTCTTGATTCTGCAAGTGGTTCAGCATCATGGGAATTTGCCGGCACCACACCTGATGTGAGATCGTTCACCAGCAAAAGTTTCCGTGAAAGCAAAAAAGAGTTAAGCGAGTTTTACTTATATGGAAAACCTAAA
This sequence comes from Eucalyptus victrix, assembly GCA_016097545.1. Lineage (NCBI taxonomy): Eukaryota > Viridiplantae > Streptophyta > Magnoliopsida > Myrtales > Myrtaceae > Eucalyptus > Eucalyptus victrix. Next base: position 14,396,545 of record CM027840.1, on the reverse strand, counting down.
GTGTTGATGTGGAACACGACTATTTATATTTACCAAGCTTAGGGACTGGAATCTTTCATATATATCATATGTAAATAACAGACAAGACAAAGCGCAAATGGTTAGCTTCTCTAAATATTTCCTTTAATAAAAACATTGTAGTAAAGTAAAGGAGAACAATAAAATAACCAAGTCTGACTTGTGAATGCACTTGATCGATGCAGCCAAAGTTAGAGTCGGCGAGGAGAATATACGTGTTCACGGCTCGACAAAACAATGTAAATATGCACATGCTCTCTGATACCATTCTTAAATAAAAGATGGCTAACTTGGAATATCAAAATCAATAAACGTGGACAAAACAAAGTTGTATCTAGTACGCATTTAAAAATCTATTTCTATCATTCTTTTCCGAGGACACAACGAGATGAATAAGCATAAAACCTGAACAATTTCTCAGCTGCTGTAAAAGATTCTTTAAAAGTCTTGGTCAACAAGAGAAATATAAAAAGTAGTAAAGAGACAGATACATTAAATTAGCAATTTTCGCAATTTCGCAAACCCAAGTGAGAGCCGCCTAGAAACATCGCGGAACTTACTTGCTAAGAGGGAAAAACGAAAGAAGACAATTTTGATAAGTTATCCTTTGCTTTGCAAGACTGAGCACTAAATTATGGAAACATTGCAAGTTCACTCAACTTGAAAAAGACTTAGATAGACCTAGCGTAATGGTAGATCTAAAGATATCAAAATTCAGAATGAAATGTGTACGTTGTAAGAAAAATCACTATAACATTGCAATTTGGTTAGGTTCAAAATGGTAAGTTTACCATTAGTTACTTAATTTACTAACTATACATGTACAAAAGTAGATGATAAAAAAAAAAACAGTAACTTTAATAGAGAAAAACATGGCAAACTCTCGAGCTAAATATACTCAAATGCCTAAAAAGGCAAACTTAATTAATACAAGACTGAGTTTTTATATAATTTTATTATATATTAAAGTATATACACTTTGAGAAACAATGTAAATAAGGACATTTCTGTTAGGATGCACGTGCGAGTAAAATGTGTTAGAGAAATCCCACATTGGAGAATTGGTATGGTGTGGTGTAGTAAATATATCTTAGTTGACCTAGAACTCATTAGTTTAAGTTTTTAGTAAAAGTTGATCTAATTGGATATGTTAATGGGCTCGGACTTAAACTCTCTCTTGGCAATCTCCTCAGGTGAAAGTATCAAATTTTTGTTGTGCACTCCTAATAAATGATATCAAAGCCGATAATTACACCTTCTAGGCAGGTGGACGTTGTGTGTAGTAACGCAAGCCCATGAGGATGAAGTTGGGCCAAAAAGATACCTGAATTAAGGGGGTAGACCTAACACTAAGCTCACACGTGAGAGGGAGATTGTTAAGATGCATATGTGAGTGAGTTGTATTAGAGAAATTCTACATTGCAGAATTGATAGTGTTGAGCAGTTAATATATTCTAGTTGGCCTTTAACTTATTAGCTTAAACTTTTAAGTAAATATGAGTTCAACTAGATATATTAACAGGCTCGGACTTAGGTTCCCTCTTAGCGATCTCCCAAGGTGAATATATTGGACTTTTACTGTGCACTCCCAACAATTTCTTCATGGATGTTTGTCCCTCACATCCGAGCTCTCTTTAAATACAACAATGGAAAAGTTACATTCTAAATTCTAGCAAAATAGGGACCCTTTTATCATGTCCCACAGATTATGAAAGCATGTCGCCAATGATTTTTTCATTCGATCCACAAATGAGTGGCATTTGCACTTCTCATACTAAGGGTTCATTTTGTTCAGCATTTGCAAAACTCTTTGGGGCCACATAACCCCTTCGACAAATACAAATATTGTTTAACAATTTTTTTGGTTTTTCGTTGAAGAGATGCAATTGCATTTTAAAGGTTTTAGCCAAAGCTAGGTTTAGAGATAATTTGGAATCCTACATTTCGAAAATGCAAAAAAAAAAAAAATTTCTTCCAATTTTGCCTTCACTCAACTTCATAATTCTGAAAAATATCTTTGAAAATCCTAACTTAGCCTCAATCACCGATGAACAATTGGCATGTTGTGCCACTGACGTGCCATTGACGAGTGGCCTAAGGTCAAGCAACCTTAGGCAAGGCTCTCTATTGGCTAATTTGGCTCACCAATAGCTGTTAAGTTCCGTCGGTAAATAGTTTGAGGTGTTTTATAATGAAAAAATGAATAAAAATCCTTTACAAAGTATAATTTTTACCAAATGACATTTAATAAAGTTTCTTTTTAATGTATTTTTAAAATACACTTTACCAAATAATACTTCCATTTCAAAGAATCTAAAAGATCATTAAAAACCGAACCAAACGGAGTGGAATACTCGTTTGCGTAAAAACGTGCTTTTATGAAATTAGATGGCGAATCGCCCCTTTTATCCAATCAAATTTGCGCCTCGTCTGCCTCCCCCACTACGCCTCCATCCGTGTCCTGTTGCTTCATAAGCTCCTCCAATATCTTCCTTCCTTGGTTGCTGCTTCCGCTACCGCTGTTGCTCGTGCCAGTGTTGCCCTTAGCCTTCTTCTTTTTCTTTCCCTTCTCGCCCTCGCCGTCCTCATCATCGCCGTCCTCGTCAGAAGACAGCTGGGAAGAAGATGCTTTCTTGCTCTTCGAGGTGCTTCCTCCACCGCCGCCTCCTCTTGCTTCGGGCTACAGCATTCTTTGCATCTCGGCCGCGAAAATCGCTTGCATATCATTGTATAATGGAATCGGGACCTCTTTGCATGAATTGCCTACGTAGGCTTGTCTCCGTTTTCATGGGCTTAGGTGAGTTTAATGGGTTTGGGCTTGATTGGTTTATGTGAGTTTGGACTGAAGTGGATTTGGACCAGTTTTTCGGTTTAGTTCGATCTTGGCCGAGTAGCCTTCCTTCGGCTTTGGTTTTAAATGGGCCGAGTATAGATGGCTCGAATTGGCTCCATGGCTTAGGCCAGCAAAACCACACCTGAAATTATTTAGATTGGGCTTAAGGGCCCAGCCCGGGCCCCCATTTTCCGAATTAAAAATATTTTTAAAAAGAAAGTCGAATTTTTTATTCAAATATTTAAAAAATTTAGAAACTATTCTAGAAATAGGCCCTGTTTAGGTTGCTAGCTTTTTTTTAAAAATTGTTATTTAATTTAGCTTAATGCCGTTGCATGACCCACATTTAGTTAGGAGTTTCAGTGAGTCACCTTCTTATATGAATTTAGTTTTAGTAGATTAATCTTTTAGGTAAGGAATTAAACTTGATATGAATTTAGCTTTATGGGGCTTAAAACGTAGCCACGTTTACTCCTTCCCCCAACAAATCGGGTTTTTATTTCCATACTTTTACTTTGAGCCGTTAAATGCTTAGGTGTTTAGCTCTCACTTTCGACACATTAATTGTTCTTTTCCTTTTTACTACAGTTACGATAAGCCTTAGGACCATAATAAACTCCTCAAAAGCCATCGCATGACACTTAGCAAAATCGAATGACATTTACAACTCATAACTTTTCAGTCCCATATTATTTGGATTGCAGACATGGTTATGTTGGCTAGGCATCTTCGCCAAAACTTCACTATGGCTTATCCCCTGCCATATCACGGTCCGGAGAAAACCACAACAAGCCCATATTTGCCGCTATCTTGAGCATTGTCTTGGCCACGCTCGTCGTCTTTGCCCTTCTGTAATACTAGTGGAGGGGCAGAATCTGCGATTGAGTTCCGACGGCACCACAGGCAGAGGTGCCAGCTAAGGAGGTGGGGGTGTAGGCGTCCCATCACGAACCGTACGAGGCAGATTAACATTGTTATTCGATCTACTCTCAAATAGTCATTTACATAAGGCATACTTTGCTAATTTTTTTAATTATAAAAACCCCCAAATCATGCTTCGTCCGCGCTAGGCCGTGTCACGCACAAGGGGCTGTCCAAGAACAGCCCACGACCAACCCTCGATTAATCCATGAGCGGTTCGAGTAAAGGCCCATGCACAACCCAGGGACGACCCGCGGGCAATGGTCGACCAGCTCAGGAGTTGCTTGTGACTGTTCAGCTGCTCTAGTGTCAAACGGATCTGCAAGTCCGGATCTTGCTTCTGACACACGCCCATGGTCTTTCCAAGGATCTGCAGTGTGTAGCCATCGAGTAGCCTACCGTATAGCCTTGTAATAATGATACGGATTCAGAATGCACAATTGTATCGGAGGAACGATCAACGGTTGAAATGCGACCCGCATTTGTATAAATAGGGATCTCTCTCCCTCATTGTAATCAGTTCGTTTACAAGTGAATATACACTCTCTTTGCCCATCCGACACTTGTGTTCGAGCATCTGTGCGTAAGGTTGACTTGAGATTGATAATCCTAAAACCGCTCTTGTAGAATGCAACCGTCATCAATGAGCCGAATCAGCTATCGGCCAGCCTTGCTTGAGGTCACCCAACCTATTGATGGCATGTTGGCTACTCGCTGGTTGCTCGTCGGTGGCTAAAGCAAAGTGAGGATTTTCAAAGACATTTCCAGAATTATGAAATTGAGTGAAGGCAAAGTTGGAAGAAAACATATATAAATTTGCATTTTGGAAATGTAGCATCTCTAAACCTACCTTACGCTATAGATCTTTAAAGAGCTTTTAAGATATAATTACATCCCCCTAAAGTAACCCAAAAAATTTGCCAAACGACATTTGTATTTGCCTAATGAATTTTGAAGACTCCAAAAGATTTTGCAAATGCTGAACCAAACACATCATAAATGACGTTGTAATATAACTCCAGATTTTGCTCAAAACAATTTCACGAACGAATGGACAAAGACGCTTGCATCATGGACTTTAGCTTACCGGAGTTTTTACACCCAAAGGAGAATGAAAACAAATGCAATGCAGTGCAATGCAGGAAAGTAGAACTCAATCTGAGTCGAACGTGATGTGGATATGCGAGATGACACGGGAACATGGGCGCAATTACAAGGAAACGACGGGGCAGCCATTTGGGGCACGCCACAAGGCGGGACTAGGGGCTCTGTAATCGCTGTCCAGCCCACAAATGGTCTCGGCAGCTTGCCTTGGGCTCCCTTCAAACACGGAATCAACCCATATCCACTTTGAATCACCCCGATAAGTCTGCGGGCCGTAAGGGCCATTGAAAGCCGACCCGAGATGCATTGAAGGACACTAGAGACCGAGCTGAAGCTACGGAGCTGCTGCCCAAACAGGATTTGCATGCTAGACGACGAACCGTTTTGCTCATTCTCGGGCTCGCGATGGCCTAGAATCAAACGTCAATCATTCCGACGCTTCGACGAGCCATAGGGATTGGCCTGGGAAGTGTCAAATGAATTGGGCAGGATTGCCCGCCTATCGTTGATATGGATACTCGTGATAATAATTCTCAATAGTCATATGAGGTGGACAACCAACAAATCTAACCCTTGTGTAGAACATTATTAGACAGTGACGTTCTTTAGTTCAGACTTGGGAGAACACGTGTGCAACTTGAGAATTAGGTAGTGAACGATCAGGCACGACAGAAAGGCTAATCATACCGTCAGACCAAAGAACGAACTTGCCACGAAAAACGATTTGATAACAGGGAATAGGAGTTCAAACGTGTAGGGAAAACGTGCATATTTTGTCATGGCAATTGGTTTTATGCTTGGAGGACACGATATCGGACCACAACGGAGGTACAACATGATCGAGGTGCATGCAAACGGTAGGTTCTTTGTAAGAAATCGAAGAAGAAGATTGGAGAGAAATTGTAGAGGAAATTTTCTGTATTCTTCGTATGATTCTGTACGTACAATATCAATGTTTTATATTACAAGAATTGTATAATGAAAAAGGCAACTAAATAATATACAGAATAGATTTGATATTAAATGATCTTTGATTGATCGATGAATATTCAATATGATCTGAATATATCTTGCGTATCTTCCAACACTCCCCCTCAAGCTGGTGGCTTGTAGATATCCAAGACGCGGAGCTTGCTTAAGAGATACGCATGCTGACTTTGACATAGAGGCTTGGTGAAGATATCTCGTAGGTTGTTCCTCCGCTCCAATCCCTCGTGTCTCGATTATACCTTCCTGAATTTTTTTCTCGAGTAAAATGGTAGTCCACTTCTATGTGTTTCGTTCTTTCATGCACAATGGGATTTGATGCTAGTTTGAGAGCTGCATCGTTGTCACAAAATAATCTAGTCGGTCCCTCGATTTGCACTCCAAGATCACGAAGTAGTCCTCGCAGCCACACTATCTCACATGTCGTTTTTGCCATAGCTCGATATTCGCACGCCGAGGATAAAGAGACGGTCGGCTGCTTCTTGGTTTTCCATGAAAGCAAAGAATCTCCCAATTTAATGCAGAAACCGGTTATGGACCTCCCGCTCATTGGACAGGTGGCATAATCGCATCACAATACGCTGTCATTCTCATATCACATTTCGGAAAGAAGAATTCCAAGTCCGGGACATTTCTTCAAGTACTTCACAACTTTCAATGCAGCGTTCATGTGAGACTGCTTTGGCTTGTGCATGAATTGACTGAGTGTCTGTACAACGTAACTAATGTCCGGCCTGGTCATAGTCAAATATATGAGTTTCCCGACAAGTTTCTGATAACTCAATGGATCTTTGAGTACCGGATCCGCTTGCTGAAACACTTCAACATCATAATGCCGTGGTCAATTTAACATTTTGCTCGATTGGAATCACAAACTGGCTTACATCTTGACAAACCGCCTCGATATAATTTCTAATGCAAATTTTCTCTCATTTTGAGAGATATTCCTTGATCTCGATCGTGCAATTTCTATTCAAGGAAATATTTGGGTGTACCCAAATATTTTATGTGGAAGGTAGAATGCAAGTATTCCTTGAAAACTTGAATAGCTACTTCATCGTTTCCCATAATAAGTATATCATCTACATATATCATTAAGTATATAGATGACGTACCTTTAGTCCGTGTAAAAACAGCATAGTCAAATCTGAACTGTTGGAAACCTGCAGCCATCAGGGACTCAGCAAATTTGGCATACCACTGTCTGGAAGCCTGTTTAAGACCATACAAGGATTTGCGGAGACGACATACCTTATTCTCCCCCTGTCTCCGTAAACCTTGTGGCACATCCATATAAATCTCTTCATTTAAATCACCATGTAAGAAGGCATTGTGAACATCCATCTGATGTAGCGACCAGTCCTGAAAAGCTACTACTGAGAGGAATGAGCGTACCGTAACATCTTTGGCGACGGGAGAGAAAGTTTCATGGTAGTCAAAGCCCTCCTGTTGCGTGAAGCCTTTAGCCACTAATCGAGCCTTGTACCTCTCAATTGATCCATCTGCTCGATATTTGATCTTGTACACCCATTTACATCCAATTGCCTTCCGATCTGGGGGTAAAGAGACGAATTCCCATGTCTGATTGTCCACTAAAGCCTGTAATTCTGCTTGCATGGCTTGTTGCCATCTTGGATCAGTGCTCGCCTCATCATAGTTGGACGGTTCTCGTTCCTCAGAAAGACGAGAAATGCAACAACGATGCTCGGCCGATAGCCGATTGAATGAAACATAAGAGGAGATGGGAAAAAGAATACCTGGCAAGTTTCTGACGCCACACACGTAGTCTTTTGTCCAAGTTGGTGGACGTGGCACTCGCCGGGAGCGCCTTGGTGGGATGTTTACAAGAGATGATTGATCCGAACCAGTATCAATAGGAATATCGGCATCAACAGAAGGGGAATCGATCACAGCTTCATCATTCGAAACTTGTTGCGTGGATTCCAGAGGAGGTGTTAATTCCAGGGCTGATGCAAAAGGGTCCCTTCTCTCTGTTGAAGCAGGAAATAGAATATATCCTGGATCATCTACTGTTTCTTCAACATAAGACAAAGAGTAAGGTCCTTGGCTATGTGTGCTTAGTTCCTGTGCAGCAAAAGGAAAAATATTCTCCCGGAACAAAACATCACGACCGATAAAGAATTCCCCGTTGATGAATCATAAATCCTGCACCCCTTTTGTAGAGTGGGATATCCCATGAATGTGCAACGCGAGCACGAGGACCCATCTTATCTCTAGAGCCCACTATAGTGGCATAACATTGGCAGCCAAAAATCTTTAAATGACTCATAGTTGGCTTCTTTCCAAAAAGCAGTTCGAAAGGACTGCGACCATCAAGAATCTTGGTTGGCATTCTATTAATCAAATAAGCTGCAGTTAAAACACAGTCTCCCCAAAAATTGTCAGGGATGGAAGCTTGAAACTTCAGGGCACGAGCAACTTCCAATAGATGGCGATGTTTCCATTCCACTACTCCATTTTACTATGGAGTATATGTACAGGAACTCTCATGTAAGATTCCGTGGGATGAGAGCAAGGCAGTACATTCATGATTAAAAAATTCATTCCCATTGTCTGTCCTTATACGACGGATTGTCTTCCCAAATTGAGTCTTTGATAGAGAAAGAAAAGTTCTTAAATGAGATATGACTTGACTCTTAAACCGCATGAGAAAATCCAAGTGGCCCTTGAATGATCATCCACAATGGTGAGAAAAAAGGGGACCCATCATGATTTTGTGTATGATAAGAACCCCAGACATCAATATGGAGTAATGAAAATGAATCATCCGCACGATTTGTGCTTATTGGAAAGGGAATGCGGGACTATTTGGCAAGTTGACAGATAGGACATTGCGGATAAGGAAATAAAGAACTATGACCCATTCGGAATGCAAAATGAATTGTTTATCATTGGTAGTCAAATTACACAATGATTGTTTATTACAATGAAGAAAAGCAAGATTTGCTGAATTTTCCAGAAATATAGTCCTTCGCATGATTACCCTGACCTATCAATCTCCCAAATCGAAAGGGCACGAAAGACACAGCTATCAGCAATGAATGAGACCTTTTAGGAATTTTCTTCACAAGCTCTAGACACAGAGATAAGGTTAAATTGAAACTCTGGGATATAGAGGACATTTGTGAGAGTAAGCTGAGAGCTAAGATTTACTGTTCCTGTTGTAGACACACGGGCAACATTTCCATTCGGCAATTGCACAATAACGGGACTATTCAAATCTTTATTAATAACAGTAAATAGCTTCTTGTCACAGGTAATATGATCACTAGCTCCAGAATCAATAATCCAAGTGCTCCTTGATATTGTATTTAGACAATGAGAGATACCTGTAAAGCTGTTCCCCCCTTTTGGAATATCCAATTTTTGTAGCGCTTGCATCAATTGCTAATACTCAGCATGTGTGATGGATTGATCAGTTGATCCCGTGAGTTGATATGCTGTTGCAGTTGAAATTTCCTTCTTTTTTTCTCCAGGTCGGCCATGCAATTTCCAACAGCTGTCAATTGTGTGGTGAGGCCGCTTGCAATAATCGTAAAAAAGCTTTCCTTTATTTTTCAAATTCGCCCCAAAATTCGGCCCATAATTAGGCCCATATTTCGGCCCATAATTTGGCCCGATATTTTTTGAAAAAAGAGGACTGTTGGATCTGTTTGATCCGAAACTGTCTCCGCTGTCCAGATCGTCCGTGTAGCACGTCCCTTTGGAGCCATTAGATCGATGCTTGCGATCTGAGCCGTCCATCACAGAACCTTTAAAAGGCCTCTATTCGGCGAACCCTAGGGATGAATTTCGCCTCTTTTCTAGGGTTTTTGACCCTTCTCTCTCGATCCTTGCCGCGAGGGCCAGTCCCTCCGTCGCTCTGTTCTCTGTCGAGGTAAGTCTCTGGCTCTCCTCCTGCACCGCAAGTTGGAAAATCCGTCCAATCGGCGGCGGAGGCTCCATGGCCAGAATCTGCGACCTGAAAGTGAGGTAAGAATCGTTGAGGATTAGCAAAAATCTGGTCGCCTTTTCTCGGTCTTTTATCCCTTTGTACTGTTGGAGAGTCTTCGGGTCCGATGACTTTTTCTTTAGCGGCCTCTAGCTCGTTCCAGAGGGCTGAGAGCTTGTTGAAGCAGGCCGTGACGGTCATGTTTCCTTGCTTCAGTTCGGAGAGGGCTTGATGCAACGAAAAAATCCTCGCCCGATCCAATTTCCCGTACATCTCTTTTATACTATCCCAAAAAGATTTTGAGTCCTCTGTTGGAGGCAACCCGGCGGCTATTTCTGGGCTAATACAATTTCCGATCCACGTTCTAACAAGCTAGTTGCATTTTTTCCATTGCCGCCCTAATTTTTCATCGGTTGGAATGGGAACTGTTACGTCGATAAGTCCTTCTTTATCTTTTGTGATGAGGGCTCGACGGAATTCCCGCGCCCAACTCGAATAGTTCTCGAATCCTGTGAGATGGTTGCTGATAAGCTTCAACTCGGGTCCGTCGGCTGTGGAAACATATAGCGCATCGCCGGGTTCCAGGCGACCCATGACGGCCGCAAAGGGAAAGGGTACAAACCCTGGTGGAAACCCCGTATTGGTTGTAGTCTGTCCCTGATTTGAACTCCCTGATCTGCCCGTCTGTTCAGGGTTGGTGGTTGAGTCTGCTCCAGCGTTGGTTGGTAGACCTCCATCGGTCCGCACGCTTTGGTAGCCCGGCTGTGATGTATCTGGATTTGATCCAAGCATCCATGGGTACGGTATCCATTGATAAGGATAGCCAAAGAAAGGAAACCCTGGATTGAACGAGCCGGATTAGGTTGCCAGAGCGTGTGTTGTGGTTGAATGATTGCTGGGTTGGCGATGGTTGGATTCAGAGTTGGTGAAGTAGGGTTTGTCGACTGTTCTTCGACGGCTGAGGTAGGTGTTTCTGGATTTGTCATGGTAAAAAATTCTGCAGCAACTTTGTTCTGCAGGTTGACAAAAGAAGGTTTTCAGGAATTCGTTGTATGCTGTTTTGGTTTGCAAGTGTAGCAACAACCAAGAACAGAAGATCACAAGAGGCAATTCGAAGACAAGTGCGGAAATTCTGTCAGAACCAGATGCTCTTATACCATGTAAGAAATCGAAGAAGAAGATTGTAGAGAAATTGTAGAGGAAATTTTCTGTATTCTCTGTATGATTATGTACGTACAATATCAATGTTTTATATTACAAGAATTGTATAATGAAAAAGGCAACTAAATAATATACAGAATAGATTTGATATTAAATGATCTTTGATTGATCTGATGAATATTCAATATGATCTGAATATATCTTGCGTATCTTCCAACATTCTTATCTAGCAAACTCGGGGGACCCCTTATGAATGATAAAAGGAGACGCGCTCCTCTCCTTTTCTAGCCAAGAGTGAGTGTGTCTTGTTTTGAATATTTTTCAAGAATGGAGAGAGTGATATTCGGGATTGGTCATGAACCTTTCATTCATGCTTTAGTTAGAAACATTTTTACAATTTGCTAATTGAGTAATTCCGATCAACTTTGGCCAAAAAATTGGAACATGACTGCCAATCATCTTACATGGCATAGCCGACGCTAACATAAACAATTTTTATCATTTAAAAATGTTTATATTCTTTTTCTTTTTATCTTAAAGTTTGACTAGCTCAGTCGCAATTCGCATCCAAGCCCTCGCCAGCCACATCTCACCCAAATTTGGTGAGGGCTTGGTAGCCCTCACGTAGTGGTCAACGAGGATTGCCTAAAATTAAAAAAAGAAAACAAAAAAAAGAATAAGAAATAAAACATAAGATTGTTAAAATATTATTAAAAATGTCTACGTCAGCGTTGCTCACGCCACATGACATAGTCAACTAAATTGACAGATTAGCTGTGTCCCTTAGGATTTCTACATTCTGCTATAATCAGTTGTAGTAATGGATATTCGTGGCATATTATTAGTCAGATGAATTTAATTGGCAAAATATAAAAATATTTAGGACTAAATTGACACATTAGCCGTGTCCCTTAGGATTTTACATTATGTTATAATCAATTGTAGTAATGGACATTCGTGGCATATTATTATCCCCGTTCAAGGATACGTGCGCTTGAAAAATTAGTCCAAACGAAAGGCTTGAAATAACACTTAATATTAATAAATCTCTCTCACCATATTGATCCAGTTATTCACGAAAAAATAACTGGATCAAAACCATTGATCATCTGAATGTGCAGCTCATAATGACCGGATAAAACTAGACAAGGAGACCTTATTTATTTAGTGGTAACTTGTCCATCGATTTGCTTCTCATTCTTCCGATGCTTCATGTAAATTTATAGACCTCATTAGCCAATCTCGGTGCAAGCATTACCTCGATCGGCATTGCTTTGGCAATTGTTATTCCCGTACCCTCTGACATATCCACCAGTAAATTGTCGGGAGTTGATACCTCGAATGCATGCAGAAACCTAGCGAGCATAGAATGTACTAATTGAAGGCCAAAGGACATTCCGGGACAAATTCTTCTACCACCTCCAAATGGCAAGTACTCAAAATTAGGGTCCTTCACGTCAATTTTCTTATGACTATTCAAGAACCTCTCGGACCTGAACTCCATGGGTTCCGGCCATGCTCTTGGATCAGTTTGGATTTTCCATAAGTTGAAGATCACCCTCGTGCCTTTGGGCACATGGTACCCGTTGATGATGCAATTGTCAATCGATACGTGTGGTATGGCCAATGGGACTAGCGGGTAGAGTCGGAGGGTCTCCTTCACTATGGCATGTGGATAAGTTAGGTTGGAAATGTCCGACTCTTTCACATGTCTTTCTTTACCAATTTGAGCATCTAGTGCTTCTTGAGTCTTCTTTAGAGAATGAGGGTTGTTTAACAACAAAGACATTGCCCATGCTATGGTGGTTATTGTAGTATCAGTGGCACCCGCTGCAAGAGCCTTCAAAGAAGACATACATATTAGTTCTAGGAGTGATATATGGACAAAATAGGGCAAACAGCAAAACTGTCCAAAGAAAAGTTCTTGTCAACTCGCTTTTCGGCTACTCTGTGGTGCAGTAGATAAGATGATGAACACGGATAATTCTAATCGACGGCGTAAATTCAAAGAAAATTCTCTCATAAATATGTCATTAATCTAAGGGATAAGCTACATTACGAGAGGAAACATAGTGAATATTTATGTCTAAATGAAGAAACTATAATTATAAAAATAGGAAATAGATAAACCAAAAGGAAATTATATCCTACTAAGTATGTAGTCTATATGACAACTATTAAAATTGAAACAAATCACCTAATCTGCCAACACAATTTCTGAAATAAATAAAGACGAGGAATTAAACAACAAATCATTTAAAGTACATGTTATAAATCGGGATAATAACAAAAATGGTCCATGAATTAAGCCTAATGTGCAATATGGTTTCTGAATTTTTAATTTGTTCGATGTAATCTATGAACTTTTTATACATATTCAATTTAGTCACTGAATTATATGAAAGTATTCAATATTGTCCTTCCGGTAATTCAGATTCAATGACAATGAATATTTTCATATAATTCAGGAACTAAATTGACATGTACCAAAAATTGAGGGATCATGTTGAACAATTTGTTAGAGACCACATTGAACAAATGAAAGTACATGAATCGCATTGCATATTGATTCAAAGTTCATAAATTACTTATGTTAGTTTCCTCTATGATTCTTATTTCCTTTTGCCGAGACCATGGACAGTTTCAAAAGAGACACCGATATTGTTTAATAAAATAGAAGTCCAAAAATATTAATCAAGTAAAACAACACATAATTGTGTATGCATAAAAAAACTTGCTAGCCCATAGAAAAGATCCATTACTGCAATGTGTGTTACAAACCACCCTGCAATCTTGATCGTTATAGTAATACAAACAAGGTATAGTAGAAATTCGATAGTCATCTTATAAAATTCCTCATATGGAACTTAAGTTCAAATTCAATAATCTATTTACTGTTCTTTGTCTTAAAAATTTATCTTAATAAGTTATAATTCAACTAAACTCATATCAATCATTTCACGTGGCATTAATTTTTCAATGTAAAACTCTTTCACTTACAACCAACACGTCAGTTGATCTCCATCTCCTTCAGGAAAAATTGACGGTTGTACAGCTGAATGCACTATGTGTGGGATCGGTGAACCATTTAATCAGGCAGGACCCAACGGATTTGACAGTGAAACTGTACTCCCTTAATAATACATCCGTACCTCCCTTCTCTCCTTCTCTCTTGACACCACGACACAAAAGTCTTGTGATATGTACGTCATGTACAGAGGACATTTCCTAAAAGTGGTCCATACAAATCAAAGTTCAGCATTTACGACGACTGTTCACAAGCACATGCGGGTGGACGGACACCGATTAGGCTAAGAGTGAGACTTTCTCCTAATGCAAAATAAGCAGGCACGAATTATGCACACGCACTCCGCTTTGGAGTACAAAGCAGTGGGTCCAAGCGGGGGAAAACAAGCGTACCATGCATGTAGCTTTGATAATTGTATCAGAGTCGAAACCTCCGATGTCCATGCCCTCAAGCGTCGACAGCATGACGTCCATAAAATCCCGATCGCCCCTCTTCTCGCTCGGGTTTATGTTGTTCCTTTTGTGCTCCTCTAGCCAGCCACTTAGGCTTGTGTCCCATTCTTTGGCGGTACTCTTCATAGACTTCTCCTGGCCACCCAAGTCTAACCATCTCAAAGAGGTAAGAGCGTCCGCCACCAGAAAAAGCCCTAGGTTTTGCGCAAGTTCCCTGGCATGGTGGTGCTGTCGCTTCTCTTCCTCATCAACCGTGGCAATGCTGCTGTAGTAGCCCTTGCCAACTATAACTTTAAGGACAATATTCTTAGACAACCTCGCAAACCATTGCTTCAAATCATCCAAAAAGTCTTAAACCTATTATATTTTTATTAATTTAATTTTAAACATTTTTAATTTTGTCAATTGAATTTTGAAACATTTCACACTTTGCTAATTGAGTCAATCTAACTAGAGATCGCTAATGTCGACATTTACCGTCTTATGCAATACCGCTAACATTGAGATAAAATTTTTAATATTTTTTAATATTTTTTTCAATTTTGTTATTAATTTTGTTCTTTTTTTTTTACTTTTCTTCTCTTTTCCATCTTTTGTTCTTTTATATTTTTCCTTTTCTCTCATTCTTTTCTTTTCTTTTTCTTCTTTTTTTCCCCTTTTTTCCTATGTCGCCCATCACCAAGCCTCGTCAATGGCTGGCAAAGGTCGTTGGCCTCAAGCAAGGGCCGCCCTTGCCGGCCTCAAGTGAGGGATGCCTAGGCCTAGGTTGGCAAGGGTCATGATCGCTAGACGAATGTGGGCTACCGTCACTAACCCAAGCCTAGGCATCCCTCACCCGAGCATAGCAACCTGCACTGGCCATCAATGAGGCCCAACAATGGCCGATGGAGGGAAAATGGGAAAAGAAATAAAAGAAAAGAAAAGGGAAATATAAAAAAAAATAATTTGAAAAAAATAAAATATTGTTAAAATTGTCTACGTCAATGGAGGCCTTGCCACATAGGATGATTGACATCCACATCGCCGACTTCAAGTCAATATTAGTCGATTGACTCAATGGCAAAATATAAAAGTGTTTATGATTCAATTAACAAAATTAAAAGGTTTAAAATTAATTCGGTAAAAATGCAATTAGTTTAGGAATTTTTGGAGAATTTTCCCATAAAGACAATCATGGTGTTAGACTAACCGAAATCACATTTCTGTGTTTACCGTAGAACATAATCACTTTACTGAAACATACTATCGCTACCTACCCCTCGTAAGGAAGGGAGATAGGTTTAGAGATACTTATTTTAAAGCGTGAGCTCTCATAGATTCATATCTCATGTGACATTGGTTTTCCTAATCTATATGTTCAAAAGGAGTCATCACTAGCTATTATTAAGGGTTGGCTAAAAACCTTAATCAAAGATGAGGGAGTGTCGTCTTGATACATGGCAATAAGAGATTTTAAGATCAAGGACTTGATTACCTTAACTATTTAATTAGGGCTTTTTTCGGTGCCTAAACTTGACAATTTGCTAATCGAAGTGTTAAGATAGCCTATCCAAAATTTTAAGATTCATCCTAACCATTTTAAAATTGAAAATGACAATCAATATATTAAAATTGCGCAATCAAGCTTAAGTGAATTGAAAAGCTCAAGTGACGACCTAGTATTGTCTACAAAAAGAAACAATACAAAACAACCTCTAATGTAAAACCCTAAAGACTTGTTCAAATTGGGATACAAATTTTGATCAAATGTTTTCGCATATTTTAAGAAAAAATTTACCCAAAAATTTATTTTTTTAAAAGATTTTTCGGAATTCCATAAATTTTTTGGAATTTTTAATTAATTAATTTTTTAAAAAATATTTTAAAATATTGAAATAATATAATATAAAACAGACCCAGTCAGATCTCCACATCCGACCCGGGTCAGGACCGTCTGGGTCCACGGCTGGAATAGCTGAGCCCAGTCCCGCGATTCCCCGCGGCGCCCCCCAGCCCAAAGCTCCGATTCACCCGATCCGGTCTGAGAAAAACCAGATAAGCCCGTGCCCGTCAGGTCTAAATCAGGTCAAAATTCCTTTGAACTGAAACCTTAATCCCTTATTTTTCTGATTTTTTTTTTTACTTTCTCTTTTCTATTCTCTATTTTTTTTTTTAATTCTCCTCCCTGCACGTAGTCTTCTCCGTCACTGAAACTCCCTTTTCTATGTTCTCTTCTTTGCGCGATGTCTTGTTTCACTAAGATCACGCCATCATCGAAGCTTATTCACGGACAGGCTCAACATTGATACTTTACTACAAAAACTCACGCTAGAATCTCAACCAAAATTTAGATGTTAACACATACATGTATTGTTAGTGAAAATACTAGTATTTTACTAAACTAGAGGAGACGTAATTACATAGAATTATCACTTACGGGTACAGTTTGCTATTTCAAAGCAAATGCATAATACAAATTTTGGTACTTAAGCTGCTCCACGTTTTGGGCCCATTTGTTTCCGTTAAAGTAAAGGAAAATTTCCGTTCAAAAAATCTATGAAAATTAATATGTGAAATCACATTTGAATATTTGCATTTTGTGAAAGCTTAAGTGTTTTGAATTTTTAAATGGGTAGGTTAGGTTGATGATTGAGTATGTAGTTCTTCTTGAGTCTATTTTAGGATGCCAATGTTAGTAGGGATGTGCATGGTCCGGGCGGGCGGTTCTCAACCTAGAACCGGGAACCGCCCGCTAAGGACTGGTTCTGAAAAATTGGAACCAAGATCCATCCGTTTGTTGCTTTGATCCACCCAGGAACCGGACCGCCGGTCCGGTCCAGTTCCCGGATGAATCCATGGAACCGATCTGGACGCGAAACAATTTTGGTTTTCAACATAGAACGACTACGTGACATCAAAGCAAGCCAAAGAAAGAAAAAGCAAATTTAAGTATGTGGAGATGCGGGCGGCAGGAGAAGTAAACGCAACAAATTTATAAATACGGTCCGGGTAATTCCCAGGTATTTTGCACACCCCTAAAAGGGAGTGAGATGAGATCTGAGGTTTTTTTTAGTAATTCTTTTTTTTAATATTTGGATGGGCGGGCAGGCGGGTGGATCCGCCCATGGAACCAAGAACCGGACCGGTTCCCTCAAGAACTGCTGGATCCAGGCGGTTCCCGGGCATTTTGCACACCCCTAGGACAATTTACTTGTACAATTCTTGGTGGGTAATGTGTAGATAGACATTGCGAGCTATGGTAAGGTAGATCTACAAAATTGAGTTATTTAATGATGAGTTAAACTATAAGTAAACTCCAATGGCCATCCTTCCAATATGGAAGGGGGAGGTGGGGGATTCGAATCCCTATCTTATTAGGAGATTGGAGTAAAGACAATTTAGTTTCAAGTGTAAGTTTCAACTCCCACGCCCTAGAAGGAGGCAAGGCAAAAGTCTGAGAGTAAGAGTTAGAATAGAAATAGAGTAGAACTGACAAAAAAAAAACAAAAAAAAAACTATAATGGTGCGAATAGTAACGTTTCTGTTCTTTTTTTGTTCTAGGAAATAGAAATAAAAAAAAAAGGTGTTTTTGTTCCGGGGAACAATTTTTGAACAAAAGAATGCGTTTAGTAACGTTTGTTCCAGGAATAAAAAATGAATAGAAACACGTTTGGCAATTTTTATTCATTTTTTGTTTCTTTTAATTTTTTAAACATTTTTATTTTATTTTTCATTTTTTCCTTTCTTTTTTATTTTTTCTTTTTTCGATCGGTCACCGGCCTCCCGCGATCGGCCGACGGGGCCAGCAGCCTCACCCAGCCACGGCGAGGCTCGACCTCGCCGGATCTGGGCGAGCCCGAGCTCGCCCAGCCATGGCGAAGCTCAGCCTCGCCCGCGCCGGCGACGCTCGGCCTCGCTAGGGGCCAGCAATGCTCCGGCGAGATCACCGACCCTCTAGGGCGTCGCCGGCCCTCGACGGCCGGTTGTCGGCCATGGCTGAGGCCGGCGACCAGCCAAAGAAAAAAGAAGAAAAAAAGAAGAAGAAAAGAAGAAGAAGAAAAGAGGAGAGAGAAGAAGAGAAGCGTTTCTTTTTGGCTTTGAAGAAGTGTTTCTTTTCTCCAGAAACAACTTTTTTGTGTTTCTTTTTTTTGCTCCAATTTTGTTCCGGGAATAAAAAAACAAAAAAAGAACAGAAACGCAACCAAACGCGTTTCTATTCTTTTTTTGTTCCCGAGAACAAAAAAAGTACAAAAGTGTTCCAGAAACGTTTTTTGGGAACGTTTCCATGCACGCCCTAAGTAAACGTTTATAGGAGAAATGTCCGTAGCCAATAAGAATTTATTACATCATTGATTTTACTTTAGAATTCAAACAAAGCAACCATTATTTCATGTAGATTTGGACCCCAAATTAATGTAAGAATAATCAGAGCGTATGCAATAATTCTTTGAATTTATATTATACGTAGTATACGATTACAAGAAATAATGCGCTTTAATTTATCTTTAATGCGTTTACACAAGTGCATACACCATTGTCAGCTCTTCGCCCTCTTCTCAGCCAAAAATTATTTATTGGTATCCCTACTTGCATCGTAATTAATGAACGGATCGATTCCATCAAGTTTGTTAATATAAATATTATTTGAGTGTGTGTAGTAATGTCTTCAATTTGTCTTTTATGTGTTTACAAATACAACGTCATGATCGACTCATCTCCCTGCCCTTCACCAACAATAATATATTAGGGTGCGTTTGGTAACGTTTCTATTTAAAAATTGTTTCTGGGAACAGAAATAGAAAAAAGTGTTTCTGTTCCAGGGAACAATTTTTGAACAAAAAAACGTGTTTGGTAAATCTGTTCCAGAAATATAAAAAGAATAGAAACATGTTTGGTAAATTTGTATAATTTTTTATTTCTTTTAATTTTTTAATATTTATATTTTATTTTTCTATTTTCTTTCTTATTTTTCTTATTTATTTTTCTTTTTTTTTCTTTTTCTTTTTTCTTCTTTTGGTCGGTCGCGCCTCGACCATGGCCGACAACCGGCCGACGAGGGTCGGCAGCCTTACTCGGCCACGGCGAGGCTCGCCGTGGCTGGGCAAGGCTCGGCCTCGCCTTGGCTGGGC
Source organism: Eucalyptus victrix (assembly GCA_016097545.1). NCBI lineage: Eukaryota > Viridiplantae > Streptophyta > Magnoliopsida > Myrtales > Myrtaceae > Eucalyptus > Eucalyptus victrix. Next base: position 14,376,981 of record CM027840.1, on the reverse strand, counting down.
GAGCTCAAGCTCGCCCAGCGGTCGGCGAGGCTCGGCGTCGCCGGGCCACCACCAGGCGACGCCGACCTGGCGGTGGCTCGACAAGGCCGAGCCTCGCCGGCCGCTAGGCGAGCTCGGCCTCGCCGGGGGCCGGCAAGCCTCGCCGTGGCTAGGCGAGGCCGCCGGCCCTCGTCGGCCGGTCGCCGGACATGGCAAGGCCGGCGACCGGCCAAAGAAAAAAGAAAGAAAAAAAGAAGAAGAAAAAAAAAAAAGAAAGAGAAGTGTTTCTAGATTTTGTTCCGAAACAAAAAATAACTTTTTTTTGTTTCTTGTTTCTATTCCAAATGTGTTTCTGGGAACAAAAAAAAAATAGTTTTGGAACAAAAACGCAAACAAATGCGTTTCTGTTCCTTTTTTGTTCCCAAGAACAAAAAAAATAGAAATTTTTGTTCCTAGGAACAGAAATAAGGTGCAAACAAACGCGCCCTTAGTATCCCTACCTACATTATAAAAACTGAACGGATCGACTCCAACAAGTTTGATACTATAAGTACTATTTGAGTGTGACTCATCTTCCTATCCTTCACCGAAAATCATTTATTAGTATCCCTACCTACATTGTAAAAACTTAACAGATCGACCCCATCAAGTTTGATAATATACGTATTATTTGAGTGTGTACAATAGTGTCTTTTAATTTATCTTTTTTGTGTTTGCAGACACTTCACCAAAAATTATTAATTGCTTACTTGCATTGTAAAATTGAACTAATTGGCCCAATCAAGTTTGATAACATATGTATTTTTTTGAATGTGTGCAGTAATGTCTTTTAATTTAGGGATAAATATACTAAGAATCTTCAAATTGGTCATGAAAATACGATTGAATCTTAGAACTTATAAAATTGCAAATCATATTATAAAACTTATAAGAAAAGTGCAATCAAGTCTTAAATCATATCATGAAAGTGTAATTAAGTTTTACAATTTTCAAGACGTGCAATCGAGTGCTATCCCTTTTTTATAATACCCATTTTTTTAATTGTTCGGTGTTGCTAATTATTGTGGGTATTGTAGAGACTAGTCCATAACTCATCTATTTCAATTGCAATATTAGAAAACTTCCACACTTATATATTAGTTCACACACTCACACTTTTTTCTATGAAAATAAGGCACTTCATGGTTTGTTCTGGAAACAAACCATCAACACTTGGTAAGCTATTTCATGCTATATGATGACTTTTCCTAACACAGGTTTTCAATAATAATTTGTCTACTGTTACTGGAACCCGAAAGCCATTTATTTTAGGATGTGTTTGATAGTCTGCATAACACGGTGAAGGCAAGATAAATTAGTTCATCTAGCACTTGGAGGTGCACTTTAGAGGGGGTAGTCTATATAAGATTGGATGATTTATCTAGAAAATAGGAGTAGGACAATTGTATAATACTCCAATGTTTGTATGGTAGTGACGGTGCCATTGGCACCAGTGACGGCCACAGTTGCAATCGTTGCCTCTCTCCCTCGTGAATTGGCTGACCACTGCATCTTGGCCATATGTCATTTTAATTTATTTATTTTTATGCCAATCCCATCGTAAGTCCACATACCACACATTAATTCGGATATGTAAATCCACATAACACACATTAATTCAGACATATCACTCTAATATTAGCCAATATCATGTTATCCGGTCCAACAAATCCTAAAATTTATTATATGGAGAGCAATTCAATTCTAAACCTTTTGAATTAGAAAAGAAGAAATAATACCCACAAGCTATTATAATTTGTTTTGCAAGACAGAACATTAAAACAAGGAAATTGCTCCATATTATCCTAATGTGCTCTCCAAAGTACGACTTTTTAAGGCACTAAAGTGAAATCCCACCTCAGACAACATACCTTGAGGTCGCCTTGACGTGCTCACGGAATCATTGCGAATGCACGAACCAAAATTAATTAAATATTTGTGTCTTTTGGATAACCAAGTTAGAGGAGAAGACTCATCATTTTAAAAATGAGCGATTAGTCCGAACCAAAATTAATTAAATATTTGTGTCTTTTGGATCACCAAATAAGAGGAGAAGACTCATCATTTTAAAAATGAGTGATTAGTCTTCTCCTATTGTTACTGCTCAACCGAAGCGCTGATAAGTAACACGTTCTGCTTATCCAACATGATTTTGTGGGTAGTCCATGACATCTGAATAGACGTTCCTAGGGTATGGCGATCAATAAAATATCTTTATTTTATGTTTACCAAAAATTCACATTCGAGAGAAATTTGCAACTCCGCAAATGAAGACATTATGATCATTGGATTTCGCCTCTTTCTCTTCCCCACCCCCACCCCCCCCCCAACTCAATTTGAATCCGGGCTCCGTCAATGAACATATTAAGTATGGAGGAGTATTTTAAGCTGACATGAAATAAGACAACCACTACAAATGATATACCGGACATCTCAAAGCAAATGCCATATATCCAAGTCTACATCTTGATCAGCGCACTGGACATCATTATAAGTTTCTCTTGCCATAGTGAAGCACCAACCTATTCCCTATTTATTACGAGAAACATGCTGAATTGAAATCGTCGGTTGTCTGAATATACAATTAATAATTGACTAGATAAAAGCTAGACATGGAGAGCCTATTTATTTAGTAATAACTTGCCCATTGACTTGTTTCTCATTCTTCTAGTGCTTCATGTCAATTAGTAGACCTCGTCAGGCAATCTTGGTGCGAGCAATACTTCGAGCGGCATCAGCTTGTCAACTGTTATTCCAAAACCCTCCGACACATCCACAGGCGAGCTATCGGGAGTTGATATCTCAAATGCATGCAGGAACCTAGAGAGCATTGAATGCACCGATTGAAGGCCAAAGGACATTCCGGGACAGATTCTTCTACCACTTCCGAATGGCATGTAGCCAAATTTAGGGTTCTTCACATCAATATCCTTATGACTACTCAAGAACCTCTCAGGCCTAAACTTCATTGGTTCAGGCCATGCTTTAGGATCGGTTTGAATTTTCCATAAGTTGAAGATCAACCTCGTGCCTTTGGGTACATTGTACCCGGTGATGATGCAATCTTCAGTTGATAAATGTGGCACGGAGAGCGGGACCGCAGGATGTAATCGAAGTGTCTCCTTCACTATAGCGTGTAGGTAAGTTAGATTTGTAACGTCTAACTCTTTCACATGCCTTTGTTTACCGATTTGAGCATCTAGTTCTTCTTGAGTTTTTCTTAGAACATGAAGGTTGTTTAGCAACAAAGAGACTGTCCATGTTAGGGTGGTTATTGTTGTGTCAGTACCACCCGCTATAATCGCCTTCAAAGAAGAAATACATGTTATTTGTAGGAGCCATATATGAAGACTAAATAGAGTAAATCAAAAACTGTCAAAACAGAACTCCATATCACCTCGTTTGTCGTCAACTCTATGGTACGGTAGAAACAAATGATAAACATGGATGAATCAATCCGTACAAGCACAAGGGCACAACACTCTCAAAGGCGCATATTCAAAGAAAATTCTTTCATATTATGTCACGACTAAGAAGAACAAGCTACATTATAAGGAAACAAAATGCATATTTATACCTAAAAAGAACATATGCTAATTACAATATTAAAATGCGAAATAGATAAACTCAAAATTAATTTTATCCTACTAAATCTTAAATATCTAACTGATAACCACTGAAAATTGAAACAAATCACTTAATGTGCGAACATAATTTCTAAAGTGAACTAAGACAAGGAAACAAATAAAAAAATTATAATCTTTGAAAAATATACACTCGTGTCACTCTACTAGTCTTAAATCAGATTTCCTTTGGCCTATAACTTGTACTGTTTAGAAGAGACTCGGATATTATTTTATAGAATAGAAGTCCTAAAACATTGTTCAAGTAAGACAACAACATATATAAAATGTAGATTCATTAGAAAACTAGGCCGATGTGTGTTCAAAATCACATTGCAATCTTGATCACAGTGGTAACACAAACAAGGTACAATAGAAGTTTGATATCCATTTTATGTATCAATCTCGATAATTTATTCAGTAGGATGCAAGAGAAGGTTAAGAGTGAGGCTTTGTCCTGATGCGCACACACTACGCATTTGAAATAGAAAGCAGTAAATTCCAAGAGAGTGAAAACAAGGCATACCAGGCATGTAGCTTTGACAACTGTATCAGCATCGAAGCCTCCGATTTCCATGCCGTTAAGGGTCGAAAGCATGACATCTATGAAATCTCGATCACCCCTATTGTCACTCAAATTTTTGCTATTCCCTTTATGCTCCTCTAACCAACCACTTAGGATTGTGTCCAATTCTTTGGCGGTCCTCTTCATGGACTTCTCATGGCCACCCAAGTCCAACCATCTCAAGAAAGGAAGAGCATCCGCCACCGGAAACAACCCTAAGAATTGCAGGAATTCCCTCAAGGCATGATGACACCGCCAATTCTCTTCCTCATCCACCGTGGCAATGCCGCTGTTGTCGCCCTTGCCGGCTACAACTTTGAGGACAACGTTCATAGACAGCCTTGCAAACCATTGCTTCAAGTCAACACGAATATGGCCTGTCGTAGAGACGGACATAGTGTTAGACCTTTTAAATCGTATTATGGCTGTGGTAGCACATAATCACTTTACTGAAAACGCTCGGCTTGGCTTGTTTCTCTACACCAGTAGTTAAATGACATCCCCTCCAAGTTGATCCAATAAGTTTGATGTCATGGATTACACCACCATATGAAAGGGCAAATAAAGCAATTCAAATTTATGCCATACACGTGAAAGTACCTGAATCATTCTTGTTCTCAGTCCAAAGCTTGTGCAACTCTTTGATGGCGCTATCTGTTGCCGCAGCCACTACAGGGTTAAGCAACGACTCAATCCTCCGATTGGAGAGCAGCTCCAAGGTGGCAATTTTCCTCACCTCGCGCCAATACGGACCATAAGAAGCCAAAGCAAGAAAGGCATGGTTGTAGCCCATAACTTCAGAGGCTAATAGCTGTGGGCGAGACGCGAGGGCAAGGTCATGCTTGGTGAAACATTCTTTGGCTATCTTGGAGCTGCTAACCACTACTGCAGGGGACAACCCAAGCCTGATGGTGAAGATCGGTCCGTACTCGTCAGCCATGGATGCAAGGGTCTTGTGAGGAAGATGGGATTTTGCTAGTACGGGCATATGCCCTATGACTGGCCATGCACCTGCAACCTCTGGTGGTGTTTTAAGCTTGCGAGATGAGCTTGATTTGAGCCAGACATGGGTTGATAGGATGAGGATGGCAAGGATCATTCCATACAAGATGGTGAAGGTCGGATCTTGAAGCAGAGACTCCATTTGCAATAGGTTCATCATTGAGCTCTGGATCCGTGTATGTTTTCAAGGACGAGGATTACTTATTATACGCCTTTCCCTCATAGGATCATCGAATATTCTATATATATCATGACAAAGCCTATATGAATTGCCACTACAAATATCTTATTTTTCAAAAATAAAAATATAAGTTAGAGAGAAAAAAAAAATTGACGGGTGAATGCACTTGATCAATGCAGCCAAAGTTGGAGGAGTAGGTGACGAAAATATAATAATTCACCTCCTAATAAAATAATGTAAAAAGGCATATGCCACCTCGTGCCATTCCTAAATAAAAAATGGCTGCTTAATATCTTAACAAGCGGAGTCTTTGGCAAGTCAATGCAGAAGTCTTTTTTTTTTTTTTTTGGTCGCAAGAATCGTCAATCGCCATGCCCTTGTCACCTCTCTTTCACCAACTCCACCCGCCATGGTCACGTGACCAAAAAACCTGTAAATGCCCATAAGTTATATGCATCAAGATACAAATAATTTCACTCAAGATAAATTTTGTGATCATGCTCCGATTGAGCTTAAAGAAGTTGCAAAGCCTCGAGAGATAATTGATTATTTCCTGAGTGCTACGGGAAAAGTACATCCCAAGCTTAGGGACTGGAATATTTCATATATATCATATGTAAATAACAGACAAGACAAAGCGCAAATGGTTAGCTTCTCCAAATATTTCCTTTAATAAAAACATTTTAGTAAAGTAAAGGAGAACAATAAAATAACCAAGTCTGACTTGTGAATGCACTTGATCGATGCAGCCAAAGTTAGAGTAGGCGAGGAGAATATAGGTGTTCACGGCTCGACAAAACAATGTAAATATGCACATGCTCTCTGATACCATTCTTAAATAAAAGATGGCTAACTTGGAATATCAAAATCAATAAACGTGGACAAAACAAAGTTGTATCTAGTACGCATTTAAAAATCTATTTCTATCATTCTTTTCTGAGGACACAACGAGATGAATAAGCATAAAACCTGAACAATTTCTCGGCTGCTGTAAAAGATTCTTCAAAAGTCTAGGTCAACAAGAGAAATATAAAAAGTAGTAAAGAGACAGATACATTAAATTAGCAATTTTCGCAATTTCGTAAACCCAAGTGAGAGCCGCCTAGAAACATCGCGGAACTTACTTGCTAAGAGGGAAAAACGAAAGAAGACAATTTTGACAAGTTATCCTTTGCTTTGCAAGACTGAGCACTAAAATATGTAAACATTGCAAGTTCACTCAACTTGAAAAAGACTTAGATAGACCTAGCGTAATGGTAGATCTAAAGATATCAAAATTCAGAATGAAATGTGTACGTTGTAAGAAAAATCACTATAACATTGCAATTTGGTTAAGTTCAAAATGGTAAGTTTACCATTAGTTAGTTAATTTACTAACTATACGTGTACAAAAGTAGATGATAAAAAAACAGTAACTTTAATAGAGAAAAACATGGCAAACTCTCGAGCTAAATATACTCAAATGCTTAAAAAGGCAAACTTAATTAATACAAGACTGAGTTTTTATATAATTTTATTATATATTAAAGTATATACACTTTGAGAAACAATGTAAATAAGGACATTTCTATTAGGATGCACGTGCGAGTAAAATGTGTTAGAGAAATCCCACATTGGAGAATTGGTATGGTGTGGTGTAGTAAATATATCTTAGTTGACCTAGAACTCATTAGTTTAAGTTTTTAGTAAAAGTTGATCTAATTGGGTATGTTAATGGGCTCGGACTTAAACTCTCTCTTGGCGATCTCCTCAGGTGAAAGTATCAAACTTTTGTTGTGTGCTCCTAATAAATGATATCAAAGCCGATAATTGCACCTTCAAGGCAGGTGGACGTTGTGTGTAGTAACACAAGCCCATGAGGATTAAGGGGGGTAGACCTAACACTAAGTTCACACGTGAGAGGGAGATTGTTAAGATGCATATGTGAGTGAGTTGTATTAGAGAAATTCTACATTGCATAATTGATAAGTGTTGAGCAGTTAATATATTCTAGTTGGCCTTTAACTTATTAGCTTAAACTTTTAAGTAAATATGAGTTCAACTAGATATATTAACAGGCTCGGACTTAGGTTCCCTCTTAGCGATCTCCCGAGGTGAATATATTGGACTTTTATTGTGCGCTCCCAACAATTTCTTCATGGATGTTTGTCCCTCACATCCGAGCTCTCTTTAAATACAACAATGGAAAGGTTACATTCTAAATTCTAGCAAAATAGGGACCCTTTTATCATGTCCCACAGATTATGAAAGCATGTCGCCAATGAATTTTTCATTCGATCCACAAATGAGTGGCATTTGCACTTCTCATACTAAGGGTTCATTTTGTTAAGCATTTGCAAAACTCTTTGGGGCCACATAACCCCTTCGACAAATACAAATATCGTTTAACAATTTTTTTGGTTTTTTGTTGAAGAGATGCAATTGCATCTTTGAAGCTCTTTAAAGGTTTTAGCCAAAGCTAGGTTTAGAGATATTTTGGAATCCTACATTTCAAAAATGCAAATAATTTTTTTTCTTCCAACTTTGCCCTCGCTCAACTTCATAATTCTGAAAAATATCTTTGAAAATCCTAACTTAGCCTCAATCACCGATGAACAATTGGCATGTTGTGCCACTGACGTGCCATTGATGAGTGGCCTAAGGTCAAGCGACCTTAGGCAAGGCTCTCTATTGGCTAATTTGGCTCACCGATAGCTGTTAAGTTCCGTCGGTAAATAGTTTGAGGTGTTTTATAATGAAAAAATTAATAAAAATCCTTTACAAAGTATAATTTTTACCAAATGACATTTAATAAAGTTTCTTTTTAATGTATTTTTAAAATACACTTTACCAAATAATACTTACATTTCAAAGGATCTAAAAGATCATTACCGAAAACTGAACCAAACGGAGTGGAATACTCGTTTGCGTAAAAACGTGCTTTTATGAAATTAGATGGCGAATCACCCCTTTTATCCAATCAAATTTGCGCCTCGTCTGCCTCCCCCCACTACGCTTCCATCCGTGTCCTGTTGCTTCACAAGCTCCTCCAATATCTTCCTTCCTTGGTTGCTGCTTCCGCTACTACTGTTGCTCGTGCCAGTGTTGCCCTTAGCCTTCTTCTTTTTCTTTCCCTTCTCGCCCTCGTCGTCCTCATCATCGCCGTCCTCGTCAGAAGACAGCTGGGAAGAAGATGCTTTCTTGCTCTTCTAGGTGCTTCCTCCACTGCCGCCTCCTCTTGCTTCGGGATACAGCATTCTTTGCATCTCGGCCGCGAAAATCGCTTGCATCTCATTGTATAATGGAATCAGGACCTCTTTGCATGAATTGCCTCCATAGGCTTGTCTCCGTTTTCATGGGCTTAGGTGAGTTTAATGGGTTTGGGCTTGATTGGTTTATGTGAGTTTGGACTGAAGTGGATTTGGACCAGTTTTTGGTTTAGTTCGATCTTGGCTGAGTAGCCTTCCTTCGGGTTTGGTTTTAAATGGGCCGAGTATAGATGGCTCGAATTGGCTCCATGGCTTAGGCCAGCAAAACCACATTTGAAATTATTCAGATTGGGCTTAAGGGCCCAGCCCGGGCCCCCATTTTCCGAATTAAAAATATTTTTAAAAAAAGTCAAATTTTTTATTCAAATATTAAAAAAATTTAGAAACTATTCTAGAAATAGGCCCTGTTTAGGTTATTAGCTTTTTTTTATATTGTTATTTAATTTAGCTTAATGCCAGTTGCATGACCCACATTTAGTTAGGGGTTTCAAAGTGAGTCATCTTCTTATATGAATTTAGTTTTAGTAGATTAATCTTTAGGTAAGGAATTAAACTTGATATGAATTTAGCTTTATGGGGCTTAAAACGTAGCCACCTTTACTCTTTCCCCAACAAATCGGGTTTTTATTTCCACACTTTTACTTTGAGCCGTTAAATGCTTAGGTGTTTAGCTCTCACTTTCGACACATTAATTGTTCTTTTCCTTTTTAGTACAGTTAGGATAAGCCTTAGGACCATAATAAACTCCTCAAAAGCCATCGCATGACACTGGGCAAAATCGAATGACATTTACAACTCATAACTTTTGAGTCCCATATTATTTGGATTGCAGACATGGTTATGTTGGCTAGGCATCTTCGCCAAAACTTCACTATGGCTTATCCCCTGCCATATCACGGTCCGGAGAAAACCACAACAAGCCCATATTTGCCACTATCTTGAGCATTGTCTTGGCCACGCTCGTCGTCTTTGCCCTTCTATAATACTAGTGGAGGGGCAGTATCTGCGATTGAGTTCCGACGACACCACAGGCACAGGTGCCAGCTAAGGAGGTGGGGGTGTAGGCGTCCCATCACGAACCGTACGAGGCAGATTAACGTTGTTATTCGATCTACTCTCAAATAGTCATTTACATAAGGCATACTTTGCTAATTTTTTTAATTATAAAAACCCCCAAATCACGCTTCGTCCATGCTAGGCCGTGTCACGCACAAGGAGCTGTCCAAGAACAGCCCACGACCAACCCACGATCAATCAATGAGCGGTACGAGTAAAGGCCCATGCGCAACTTAGGAACGACCCGCGGGCAATGTTCGACCAGCCCAGGAGTTGCTTGTGACTATTCAGCTGCTTTCGTGTCAAATGGATCTGCAAGCCCGGATCTTACTTCTGACACACGCCCATGGTCTTCCCAAGGATCTGCCGTGTGCAGCCATCAAGTAGCCTACTGTGTAGCCTTGTAATAATGATACGAATTCAGAATGCACCATTGGATCGGAGGGACGATCAACGGCTGAAATGCGACCCGCATTTGTATAAATAGGGATCTCTCTCCCTCATTGTAATCAGTTCGTTTACAAGTGAATATACACTCTCTTTGCCTATCCGACACTTGTGTTCGAGCATCTATGCATAAGGTTGACTTGAGATCGATAATCCTAAGATTGCTCTTGTAGAATGCAACTGTCATCAATGAGCCAAATCAGCCATCGGCCAACCTTGCTTGAGGTCACCCAACCTATTGATGGCACGTTGGCTACTCGCTGGTTGCTTGTCGGTGGCTAAAGCAAAGTGAGGATTTTCAAAGACATTTCCAGAATTATGAAATTGAGTGAAGGAAAAGTTGGAAGAAAACAAATATATATATATATATATATATATATATATATATATATATTTGCATTTTGGAAATGTAGCATTCCAAAATATCTCTAAACTTACCTTACGCTATAGATCTTTAAAGAGCTTTTAAGATATAATTACATCCCCCTAAAGTAACCCAAAAAATTTGCCAAACGACATTTGTATTTGTCTAATGGATTTTGAAGACTCCAAAGGATTTTGCAAATGCTGAACCAAACACATCATAAATGACGTTGTAATATAACTCCAGATTTTGCTCAAAACAATATCACGAACGAATGGACAAAAACACTTGCATCATGGACTTTAGCTTACCGGAGTTTTTACACCCAAAGGAGAATGAAAACAAATGCAATGCAGTGTGCAGTGCAGGAAATTAGAACTCAATCTGAGTCGAACGTGATGTGGATATACGAGATGATACGAGAATATGGGCGCAATTACAAGGAAACGACGGGGCAGCCATTTGGGGCACGCCACAAGGCGGGACTAGGGGCTCTGTAATCGCTGTCCAGCCCACAAATGGTCTCGGCAGCTTGCCTTGGGCTCCCTTCAAACACGGAATCAACCCATATCCACTTCGAATCACCCCGATAAGTCTGCGGGCCGTAAGGGCCATTGAAAGCCGACCCGAGACGCACTGAAGGACACTAGAGACCGAGCTGAAGCTACGGAGCTGCTGCCCAAACACGACTTGCATGCTAGACGGCGAACCGTTTTGCTTGTTCTCGGGCTTGCGATGGCCTTGAATCAAATGTCAATCATTCCGACGCTTCGACGAGCCGTAGGGATTGGCCTGGGAAGTGTCAAATGAACTGGGCAGGATTGCACGCCTATCGTTGATATGGATACTCGTGATAATAATTCTCAATAGTCATATGAGGTGGGCAACCAACAAATCTAACCCTTGCGTAGAACATTATTAGACAGTGACGTTCTTTAGTTCAGACTTGGGAGAACACGTGTGTAACTTGAGAATTAGGTAGTGAACGATCGGGCACGACAGAAAGGCTAATCATACCGTCAGACCAAAGAACGAACTTGGCACGAAAAGCGATTTGATAACAGGGAATAGGAGTTCAGACGTGTAGGAAAAACGTGCATATTCAGTCATGGCAATTGGTTTTATGCTTGGAGGACACGATATCGGACCACAACGGAGGTACAACATGATCAAGGTGCATGCAAACGGTAGGTTCTTATCTAGCAAACTCGGGGGACCCCTTATGAACGATAAAAGGAGACGCGCTCCTCTCCTTTTCTAGCCGGGCGTGAGTGTGTCTTGTTTTGAATATTTTTCAAGAATGGAGAGAGTGATATTCGGGATTGGTCATGAACCTTTTATTTATGCTCATTTAGTTAGAAACATTTTTACAATTTGCTAATTGAGTAATTCCGATCAATTTTGGTCAAAAAACTGGAACATGACTGCCAATCATCTTACATGACATAGCCGACGCTAACATAAACAATTTTTATCATTTAAAAATGTTTATATTCTTTTTCTTTTTATCTTAAATTTTGACTAGCTAAGGTCGCAATTCACATCCAAGCCTTCGCCAGCCACATCTCACCCAAATTTGGCGAGGGCTTGGTAGCCCTCACCTAGTGGTCAATGAGGATTGCCTAAATTAAAAAAAAAAAAAAAAAACAAAAAAGAGAATAACAAATAAAACATAAGATTGTTAAAATATTATTAAAAATGTCTACATCAGCGTTGCTCATGCCACATGAGATAGTCAACTAAATTGACAGTTTAGTCGTGTCCCTTAAGATTTTTGCATTCTGCTATAATAAGTTGTAGTAATGGATATTCGTGGCATATTATTAGTCAGATGAATTTAATTGGCAAAATTAAAAAATACTTAGGACTAAATTGACTCATTAGCCGTGTCCCTTATTTACATTCTGCTATAATCAGTTGTAGTAATGGACATTCGTGGCATATTATTATCCTCGTTCAAGGATACGTACGCTTGAAAAATTAGTCCAAACGAAAGGCTTGAAATAACACTTAATATTAATAACTCTCTCTCACCATATTGATCAAAAAATAACTGGATCAAAAACCATTGATCATCTGAATGTGCAACTAATAATGACCGGATAAAAGCTAGACAATGAGACCTTATTTATTTAGTGGTAACTTGTCCATCGATTTGCTTCTCATTCTTCCGATGCTTCATGTAAATTTATAGACCTCATTAGCCGATCTCGGTGCAAGCATTGCTTCGATCGGCATTGCCTTGGCAATTGTTATTCCCGTACCCTCTGACATATCCACCAGTCAATTGTCGGGAGTTGATACCTCGAATGCATGCAGAAACCTAGCGAGCATAGAATGTACTAATTGAAGGCCAAAGGACATTCCGGGACAAATTCTTCTACCACCTCCAAATGGCAAGTACTCAAAATTAGGGTCCTTCACGTCAATTTTCTTATGACTATTCAAGAACCTCTCGAACCTGAACTCCATGGGTTCAGGCCATGCTCTTGGATCAGTTTGGATTTTCCATAAGTTGAAGATCACCCTTGTGCCTTTGGGCACATGGTACCCATTGATGATGCAATTGTCAATCGATCCGTGTGGTATGGCCAACGGGACTAACGGGTAGAGTCGGAGGGTCTCCTTCACTATGGCATGTAGATAAGTTAGGTTGGAAATGTCCGACTCTTTCACATGTCTTTCTTTACCAATTTGAGCATCTAGTGCTTCTTGAGTCTTCTTTAGAGAATGAGGGTTGTTTAACAACAAAGACATTGCCCATGCTATGGTGGTTATTGTAGTATCAGTGGCACCCGCTGCAAGAGCCTTCAAAGAAGACATACGTATTAGTTCTAGGAGTGATATATGGACAAAATAGGGCAAACAGCAAAACTGTCCAAAGAAAAGTTCTTGTCAACTCGCTTTTCGGCAACTCTGTGGTGCAGTAGATAAGATGATGAACACGGATAATTCTAATCGAAGGCGTAAATTCAAAGAAAATTCTCTCATAAATATGTCATTAATCTAAGGGATAAGCTACATTACGAGAGGAAACATAGTGAATATTTATGTCTAAATGAAGAAACTATAATTATAAAAATAGGAAATAGATAAACCAAAAGGAAATTATATCCTACTAAGTATGTAGTCTATATGACAACTATTAAAATTGAAACAAATCACCTAATCTGCCAACACAATTTCTGAAATAAATAAAGACGAGGAATTAAACAACAAATCATTTAAAGTACATGTTGTAAATCGGGATAATAACACAAATGGTCCATGAATTAAGCCTAATGTGCAATATGGTTTCTGAATTTTTAATTTGTTCGATGTAATCTATGAACTTATTATACATATTCAATTTAGTCACTGAATTATATGAAAGTATTCAATATTTTCCTTCCAGTAATTCAGATTTAATGACAATGAATATTTTCATATAATTCAGGAACTAAATTGACATGTACCAAAAATTGATGGATCATGTTGAACAATTTGTTAGAGACCACATTGAACAAATGAAAGTACATAAATCGCATTGCATATTGATTCAAAGTTCATAAATTACTTATGTTAGTTTCCTCTATAATTCTTATTTCCTTTTGCCGAGACCATGGACAGTTTCAAAAGAGACACCGATATTGTTTTATAAAATAGAAGTCCAAAAATATTAATCAAGTAAAACAACACATAATTGTGTATGCATCAGAAAACTTGCTAACCCATAGAAAAGATCCATTACTGCAATGTGTGTTACAAACCACCCTGCAATCTTGATCGTTATAGTAATACAAACAAGGTATAGTAGAAATTCGATAGCCATCTTATAAAATTCCTCATATGGAACTTAAGTTCAAATTCAATAATCTATTTACTGTTCTTTGTCTTAAAAATTTATCTTAATAAGTTATAATTCAACTAAATTCATATCAATCATTTCACGTGGCATTAATTTTTCAATGTAAAACTCTTTCACTTAACATCAACACGTCAGTTGATCTCCATCTCCTTCAGGAAAAATTGACGGTTGTACAGTTGAATGCACTATGGCTGTGTTTGGAAACAGCTTTCCCAAGTATCTTTGGACACCTAAAGGCCTTTTGGCCTAATATTAAGCGTTTGGGAAATTTTTTGGAAACCCCCTTGAGCGAAGGCCAGCCTTCTGAAGGCTGAAAGCCCAAGGTAGGGTGCCTTGGGCTTTTAGTTTTGGCTTTGGCTTATTGTTCATCTCCTTCGTTGCCGTTCATCTTCTTCGTTGAGCTGTTCATCAAGGTGCAGGGTTGTTGAGGGCGGGCGATGGACTAGCGAGAGGCTAGTGATGGTCATGGCGACCGTCACTGGTGGGTCACGCGACCTCCGGCGAGTATCTAGGTCGCGCAACTCGGATCTGGGTCGCCGGAGATCGCACGACCTCAGTCGCGACACAGATTCGGTCATCGCGAGGTCGCGCGACCTCTGGCGGACCCAGATCTAGTCGTCGGGAGGTCGCGCTGGTGCCTGAGGTTGCGCGCCAAGCAGCCATCTCGCCGGGGATCGCGAGACCCAGGTGAGACTTTCGGCAAGGGCCGTTGCGCCGAGGGTCGCACAACCCCAGTCGAGACCTCGCCGAGGTCGTCGACCACAGGCGAGCTCGCCAAGGCCGCGCGACCTCAAGCAAGGGTCTTGCCTATGGTTGGCGACCTCGGTGAGAGTCTCGGCCGGCGTCGCATGACCCTCGCGAGCTCAGGTGAGGGTCTCGCTTGGGTCGTCGACAATCGCCCAACCACAGGCGACCCTCGCTAAGGCCACACGAGCTCAGGCGAGGGTCGTGCCTGGGTCACCAGCGGTTGCCCGGCCCCAGGCGGCCCTCGCCGGTGGTCTCCGGGGGTTGCCTGAGGTCTGGCAACCTCAGACGATGGCCACCAATCGCTGCTGCCCTTTGCTAGTCGCCGTTGCCCTTCACTAGTCGTCGCCGCCCTTCACCGGTCAGTTTTTTTTTTTAATAATAAAGACTTTTATAAATATAACTTATCCAAACACAATTTTGGCTAAAGGTATTTCGTAAGAGGCTTTTAGGTTAGCATTTACCAAATGCAATTTGCATTCTGAAAAACCTTTTTTAACTTAAAGTCCTTTGCATTTTCCTAATGGTTTTCCCAAAAAGTCCAACCAAACGCACCCTATGTGTGGGATCGGTGAACCATTTAATCAGGCTGGACCCAACGGATTTGACAGTGAAACTGTACTCCCTTAATAATACATCCGTACCTCCCTTCTCTCCTTCTCTCTTGACACCACGACACAAAAGTCTTGTGATATGTACGTCATGTACAGAGGACATTTCCTAAAAGTGGTCCATACAAATCAAAGTTCAGCATTTACGACGACTATTCACAAGCACATGCGGGTGGACGGACACCGATTAGGCTAAGAGTGAGACTTTCTCCTAATGCAAAATAAGCAGGCACGAATTATGCACACGCACTCCGCTTTGGAGTACAAAGCAGTGGGTCCAAGCGGGGGAAAACAAGCGTACCATGCATGTAGCTTTGATAATTGTATCAGAGTCGAAACCTCCGATGTCCATGCCCTCAAGCGTCGACAGCATGACGTCCATAAAATCTCGATCACCCCTCTTCTCGCTCGGGTTTATGTTGTTCCTTTTGTGCTCCTCTAGCCAGCCACTTAGGCTTGTGTCCCATTCTTTGGCGGTACTCTTCATAGACTTCTCCTGGCCACCCAAGTCTAACCATCTCAA
This sequence comes from Eucalyptus victrix, assembly GCA_016097545.1. NCBI lineage: Eukaryota > Viridiplantae > Streptophyta > Magnoliopsida > Myrtales > Myrtaceae > Eucalyptus > Eucalyptus victrix. The sequence continues at coordinate 14,360,752 of CM027840.1, read as the reverse complement.
AGAGGGAAGAGCGTCCACCACTGGAAAAAGCCCTAGGTTTTGCGCGAGTTCCCTGGCATGGTGGCGCTGTCGCTTCTCTTCCTCATCAACCGTGGCAATGCTGCTGTAGTAGCCCTTGCCAACTATAACTTTAAGGACAATATTCTTAGACAACCTCGCAAACCATTGCTTCAAATCATCCAAAAAGTCTTAAACATATTATATTTTTATTAATTTAATTTTAAACATTTTTAATTTTGTCAATTGAATTCTGAATTATTTCACACTTTGCTAATTAAGTCCATCCGACTAGAGATTGCTAATGTCGACATTTACCGTCTTACGCAATACCGCTGACATTGAGATAAAATTTTTAATTTTTTTTTTTAATTTTTTTTCAATTTTGTCATTAATTTTTTTTTCTTTTTTTTTTACTTTTCTTCTCTTTTCCATCTTTTCTTCTTTTATATTTTTCCTTTTCTCTCATTCTTTTCTTTTCTTTTTCTTCTCTTTTTTTCCCCTTTTTTCCTATGTCAACCATCGCCAAGCCTCGTCAATGGTTGGCAAAGGTCGTTGGCCTCAAGCAAGGGCCGCCCTTACCGGCCTCAAGTGAGGGATGCCTAGGCCTAGGTTGGCAAGGGTCATGCTCGCTAGACGATGTGGGCTACCGTCACCAACCCAAGCCTAGGCATCCTCGCCCGAGGCTAGCAACCCGCACCGGCCATCAATGAGGCCCAATAATGTCCGACGGAGGGAAAATGAGAAAAGAAATAAAAGAAAAGAAAAAGGAAATATAAAAAATATATATTTGAAAAAAATAAAATATTGTTAAAATTGTCTACGTCAACGAGGCCGTGCCACATAGGATGATTGACATCCACATCGGCGACTTCAAGTCAATATTAATCAGATTGACTCAATGGAAAAATATAAAAGTGTTTATGATTCAATTAACAAAATTAAAAGGTTTAAAATTAATTTGGTAAAAATGCAATTAGTTTAGGAATTTTTGGAGAATTTTCCCGTAAAGACAACCATGGTGTTAGACTAACCGAAATCACATTTCTGTGTTTACCGTAGAACATAATCACTTTACTGAAATCACTTGGCTTGGCTTGTGTCTATACACTAGTAGTTGAATTTTTTTATAAAATATTTTCTATTCCAATTTCAGCCGATAACTACGATATAATGGATTACACCACCGTATAAAAGGGAAAACAAAGCATTTCAAACTTGCGCAATATACGTGGAAGTACCTGAATCATTCTTCTTCTCAGTCCAAAGCATGTGCAACTCTTTAATGGCGATATCCGTGGCCGAGGCCAATACCGGGTTGAGCAACGACTTGATCCTCCGGTTGGAGAGCAGCTCCAAGGTGGCGATTTCCTCATCTCACACTAGTATGGACCATACCGAGTGAACGTGAAAAAGGCATAGTTGTAGCCCATTACTTCAGTGGCTAATAGCTGTGGATGAGAAGCGAGGACGAGGTCATGCTTGGTGAAACATTCCTCGGGTCTCGGAACTGCTAACCACTACAGCCGGGAACAACCCGAGCCTGATGGTGAAGATCAGTCCATACTTGTCAGCCATGGACTCGAAGGTCCTACAAGGAAGATGGGATTTTGCTAGTATGGGCAAATGCCCCATGATGGCCATGCACCTGCAACTTCTGGTGGTGTTCTGAGCTTGCGAGATGAGCCTGATTTGAGCCATACATGGATTGATAGGATGAGTATGGCTAGGATCATTCCATAGAAGTCAGTGAAGTTCAGATCTTGAAGCAGAGAGTCCATTTGCAAAGGTTCATCATTGAGTGGTGTGTAGTGTGTTTGAAGGAAGAGCGTACACTTATACACATTCCCCTCGTAGGATCATTAAATATTTCTATGAAGTACAGCTAATTCACAGATTATGTTCAATTGAGCTTAAGAAGTTGCCTCAGCCTCGGAGGGTCATTGAACTGTTCTTGAGAGCTCCGGGAAAAGCACACTGCACGTGTTATAGGAAAAACAATTCTGAAATAAGTTGCGGCAATTAGACTTTTGTTCCAGATGACAGTGAAAGCACGACTACCCTCAATATTTATTCCATTCCAAGTATCTATAGTTAGGTCGTTTTTTTTTTTTAAATAATTGATCACTTATATTAATTGCAAATGTTTATAATAATGAACGACCCTCAAGCTGCTCTCTCTTTTGGCCTATCACGGAAATTGTGCATGTAGGCTTGTTTTGTCTCACGTATTAACTACACATTAATAACCCTCACATGCAAGTTCACTCCTATGTTGAGGAAGCCTAATGAGTTGTAAGCCCAAAATAGACTTGAGCTCATATAATAAGTTATATGAGGAAATAGGGTTTCTCATTATCTATATAAAGTAATAGCCGCAAAAGAAAATAGTAACAAGAGAAAAAGATAAAGCAGAAAATCTGGGGTTTGGAGCAATATCTGATTTACATCAAGTTGGCATCGGAGATTGATTCATGGTCCGATTGAGCTGAAATTTTGTCAGCATGTTCGTGGCACAATTTTCTCGAATCTGAATGGTTTGATTTTCGTTTAAAGTTGCCTCCATCAGGTTTTTCGTGGATTGATCAAAACCTGCATTTTTTGTTAGATTTATCCTTAATCTCTTATGAAATTCATGTTTATTGCCAAGAATTATGTTCTTAAGGTGTTTGCTGCTATGTACCTCTAGTATTTGCTAGAGAAGAACATTGTTCTCCCATCATAGTGGTATCAGAGCATCTAGTTATTGCTTGATTTTTTTGCCTTGTGTTAAAAATGGAAATGAATACGAGTAGAGTGGTTACACTTTGAATGGTTCGAATTATCATATTTGGAAAGAAAAGATGGAAGATCTTTTATATGTGAAAGATTTTTATTTACTCGTATTTGTTGAGGAGAAACCAGAGAATAAAACTGATGCTGAATGGTCTATATTTCATCGTCAAGTGTGTGGTTATATTAGGCAGTGGGTGGATGATAATGCTTTGAACCATATTATTAAGGAAACACATGCATGCAGTTTATGGGATAAGCTCGAATAGTTATATGCTTGAAAGACTAAGAATAATAAATTATTTTTGATAAAACAAATGATGGCTCTGAGATATCAAGATGATACACATTTGACTGATCATTTAAATTCTTTTCAATGAATTATAAATTAGTTGGCTACGATGGGAATCAAGTTTGATAATGAGATACAAGCACTATGGTTGCTTGGTACTTTGCCGAACTCCTGGGAGACGTTTCGAATATCTTTGTCTAATTCTGCCCCAAATGGTACAAGTATCATGGATTTGGCGAAAAGTAGTATTTTGAATTAAGAGATGAGAAAGAAGACACAAGGATCATCATCTTCACATTCTGATGCCTTGGTTGTTGAGAAAAGGGGAAGAAGTGAGTCTCGAAGTCCGAGAAATAGAGATAAAAGTTGAGACAAAAGCATAGGTAAGTATAATAAATTTGCTAATGTTGAATGTCATTATTGTCATCGGAAGGAACATATTTAGAGGTTTTGTCGCTAATTAAAAAGAGAGAAACAAAATGAGAAGGGTAAAGAGAAGAAAAGTAATAATGACAATGATGACAATCGTGTTGCTACACTTAAAGAAGACTTTCCCATTTTTTTTTATTTTTTTTTATGGTGATGTGGTGAATTTTGTATCTCATGAGACTAGTTGAGTAATTGATAATGGTGTATCCGTTCATGTTACGTCTCATAGGGATTTCTTTACGTCATACAGGTCAGGTGACTTCGAATATGTGAAGATAGGAAACAATGGACTAGCTCAAGTTGTAGGCATCGATGGTGTGTGCCTAGAAACTAGCAATGGCACAAGGTTAATATTGATTATGTTAAACATATACCTGATATCCGCTTGAATTTGATTTCTATAGGCAAGTTGGATGATGAGGGGGTATTGTAGCACCTTTAGTAATAGTCAATGGAAGCTCACCAAAGGTTCTCTTGTTGTGGCTAGAGGTGAAAAATATTCTTCGTTATACATTATGCAGGCAAAGTTGTCCACAGACAAAATTAATGAGGTAGACAGCGAAGATACAGCTGAATTATGACATAAGAGGCTCAGTCACATTAATAAGAAGGGTTTGTCAATATTGGCCAAGAAGAAGCTTCTTTCAGGATTGAAAAGTTCAGCGCTAAAGAAGTGTGCTCACTGTTTAGCAGGAAAAGATAACAAAGTTGCATTTAAAAGCTCCCCTCCTTCAAAAAAGTCAAGTATACTGGATTTAGTGCATTATGATGTTTGCGGTCCTATGAAAACAAAATCACTTGGTGACTCTCTTTATTTTGTTACCTTCATAGATGATTTTTCAAGGAAATTTTGGATTCATACCTTGAAAACTAAAGATCAAGTGTTAGATGCTTTTAAGCAATTTCAGGCTTCAGTTGAGAGAAAAACTCGAAGGAAATTGAAATGCATCAGAACTGATAACGAGGAAGAATATATTGGACCTTTTGATGAATATTGCAGACAACAAGGTATTTGACATCAAAAGACACCTCCCAAGACGCCTTAGTTAAATGGATTAGCTGAGAGAATGAACAGAACACTGGTTGAAAGAGTAAGATGCTTACTTTCACAGTCAAAGCTACCTTGATCCTTTTGGGGTGAGGCTTTAAGTACAGTTGTGTATGTATTAAATCTTACTCCATGCATTCCTTTAGAGTTTGATGTTTCTAATAGAGTTTGGACAGGTAAAGATGTTTCTTATGCTTATTTGCGTGTCTTTGGGTGCAAAGCATTTTTGCATATTCCCAAAAATGAAAGGTCTAAACTTGATGTGAAAACACGACAGTACATATTTATCGGTTATGGACAGGATATACTTGACTACAAATTTTATGATCCGGTTGAAAAGAAAATTATAAGAAGCAGAGATGTTGTGTTTATGAAAGATCAAACAATAGAGGATATTAAGAAAGCAGAGATGATTTCAGCACCACAAGTTAGTGATAATCTAGTTGATTTTGATCCAGTTTCTCTTACAAATATTCCTACACAGGTTGATAAAGAGCAGTAAAAAGTCAATGTTCCAAATAACGCACATGTTCCTGAACATGTTGAAATAGATAATACTATTCATGAACCAGAGGCTCAATTAGATATTCCACTAGATGTTCCAGTCCAGAGATCCGTTAGAGACCAACGACCTTCCACTAGGAATTCTGAAGATGAGTAGGTATTATTGACTGATGCAGCTGAACCAGAGTGCTATGCAGAAGCAATAGAAAATGAGTATAAAAGCAATTGGTTTGATGCTATGCGAGATAAGATGCAGTCACTTTATAATAATTATACTTTTGAATAGGTGAAGTTACCTAAAGGTAAAAGAGTTTTGAAGAACAAGTGGGTATATAAGTTGAAGCAAGATGAACATACTTCACAACCACGGTACAAAGCTAGATTAGTTGTTAAGGGATTCGGTCAGAGAAAGGTTATTGATTTTGATGATATATTTTCTCCGGTAGTGAAAATGTCTTCTATCCATGTGATATTAGGCTTGGCAGCTACCCTAGATTTGAAAATTGAGCAAATGGATGTTAAAACAGCCTTCCTACATGATGACTTGGAGGAAGAGATATACATGGAATAACCTGAGGGTTTCAAAGTAAAAAGGAAAGAGAATTATGTGTGCAAATTGAAAAAAAAAGTCTCTATGGCCTAAAACAAGCACCGAGGCAGTGGTACAAAAAGTTTGCGTCAGTTATGACAAAACATGGCTATAAGAAGACTTCCTCAGATAACTGTGTGTTTATCCAAAAATTTTCTGATGATGACTTTATTATTCTCTTGCTTTATGTTGATAATATGTTGATTGTTAGCAGGAATGCTTCAAGAATTGAGTTATTGAAGAAACAGTTGAGCAAATCTTTTGTCATGAAAAACTTTGGCTCGGTGAAGCAAATTCTTGGCATTAGAATTACCTGAGACAGAGATGCTAAGAAGTTATTTTTGTCGCAAGAGAAATATATCGAGAAGATCCTTTAGAAATTTTACATGGACAAGGTTAAAGTGGTTAGTACTCCTCTTGCTGCCCACTTTAAGTTAAATATGAAGCAAAGTTATATGACTAATAAAGAGAAGAAAGATATGGAAAGTGTTCCATATGCTTCAGCTGTAGGAAGCTTAATGTATGCAATGGTATATACACACCCAGACTTGGCACACGCAATTGGCGTTGTTAGTTGCTATTTGTCAAATCCAGGCAAAGAGCACTGGAATGCAGTGAAGTTGATTATGAGGTATCTTCGGGGAACTTCAAATTTGAAACAACTTGAGTTAGTTAGATACACAGATTTCGACTTGGCAGGAGATATTGATACTGTAAATCTACTTCTGGTTATTTGATTTCTTTTGCGAGTAAAACTGTGTCATGGAAGTCAAGATTGCAGAAGTTTCTTGCACTTTCTACAATCAAAACTGAATTTATTGCAGCGACTAAAGCTTGTAAAGAGATGTTATGGATGAAGAAGTTCTTAGAAGAACTTGGATTCAAGCAAAAGAGGTATGTGCTATTTTGTGATAGTCAAAGCGCAATTCATCTTGGTAAGAATTCATCTTTTCATTCTAAATTGAAACATATTGATGTTAGATATCATTGGATAAGAGATGTTCTAGATAAAAAGTTGTTAGAACTTGAGAAAATTCATACAGATCATAATGGCTTTGATATGATGACGAAGACTCTACCAAGAGAGAAGCTTGAACATTGTCAATTGATAGCAAGGATAGTGAATCCCTCCATATTGTTGTGAGAGAGAGATTTGTTAGCTGAGTTCACTCATATATTAGGGAGGTCCAATGAGTTGCAAGCCCAAAAATGGCTTGAGCCCATATGATAAGTTATATGAGAAAATAGGATTTATCGTTATCTATATAAAGTGATAGCCACAAAAAGAAATAGTAACAAGAGAAAAAGAGAAAGTAGAAAATCTAAAGTTTGAGGCAATATCTAATTTACATCAAGCTAGCATCAAAGGTCAATTCGTGATCCGATTGAGCTGAAATTTTGTCAACATGTTTGTGACGCAATTTTCTTGAATCTAAACGGTTTGATTTTCGTTTAAAGCTGCCTCCATTAGGTTTTTAGTAGATTGATCAAAACCTGCGTTTTTTGTCAGATTTATCCTTAATCTCTTGTGAAATTCATGTGTATTATCAATAATTATGTTCTTGAGGTGTTTGCTGCTATATACCTTTAGTATATGCTAGAAAAGAACATTATTCTCCCATCAGAAGGAACTGCATGGAGCCCATCTTAATAAGAAAATGCTTGCATAATTGTGGCGTTTGATTAGAAAAGGGACAATGAAACGTCAGCCCCAAATGTTGAAAATGGAAAAGACGATATAAAAATCGAAATTAGGCCCTCCTTTGATTTTGTGACTGGCATTTCACCGATATAGATCATGCTAACAAGGCTCTTTCTTCAAATACTACGCACATATGTCACGGGTTGGTAGTTTCCTTGTCTAAAAATTAACCTGTGCGGCAATTTGTCAGGCTAGTCTTCTGTAGTTGTTCCAGTGAACAATACGGTGAGTAACTTTTTTGTACGAGATTGAACTACGCCCAGCTTCGCTCAAACGTCATGTCCATCGAGTGAGATAGTAGATCTCTTTAGGCTTAACAACTGGTTTTAGTCTGCCATGGCCTCATTAGTAGAAAGGCATTAGCTCTCGATCAATTTGTGCACAGGAGATCAATCTTGCTTTCAGAGCTCCTAAGTAATATAATCATTCTATCCTAAAACTCCTAACACCAACCGTCCTGACGCCTCTCACACACTCTCACAGATCAATTGTGTCTGTCCCCTCTGCTTCATCACTCTTCACTCAATAACCCTAAGCACCACTCACAACTATCACGAGTACGGGAAGATTCACGAACTGTGACACATGCATAATAGATAATTTTTCACAGCAAATTTATGTCCGATTACCCATTATAAAAAATAAAATGGATGGCCCAAACTGTAGTGTTTCTCATAAAAATAATAGTGCACGGTCATGCTAGCGCACTCTAAAACAAATCATTTGAGTGGTGATCCCACTCATGTAAATCAAGGGATCACCACCATAGCTAAAAAAAACTCGTGTTGAAAAACCCACTGCGTTATTTATTTTTATTTTTTTGTAAAAAATAGTGTAAAGTTTGCTTTAAGTTTCGGCCGTTTAAATCAACCTTTACATTTATTTTAGATGATTTTACCATTTACAATCAAGTAACTTATTTAGTTAATTCGTTACAACCATGGATAATAGATTTGTCTAACATCGGCCACTACCTAACAGAAGTTGATTATTTTTTTTAATGGACTTATTTAATTCAGTTGAGCCCAAATGATATTTTTCTTGTTTCTTTAGTGTACAATACATGTACCTTACCCACCGATGGGCAGCTCAGTTGGTTTAGCTCTACTACCTTACCGCCTGAGGGAACAAGTTTGAATCTCTGCGTTATCAACACGTCTTAAGTGGGGGGTCATGATGAAAAATACATATACCTTTATTAATAAACAATGTGAAAGGGGTAGGAAAAAATTACTAAAAAGAAATTCCTAAATCTATGGTATAGATGCCAATTCAATTATTTTACGGAAATCGCTAACATGGATATCACTTACTTTAATATGGATAATTTTTACAAATCCCTAAAAAAAATTATGAATATCTTTTTTTTTTTACTTTTATTCTTTTCTTTTCTTTATTACTATGGCTGACGGGGTCACCAAGTCCTCGCTGGCCACTGGACGGGGCTTGGAAGCCCTAGTCGACCAATAGTAAGGGCTGCCTTTCTTACAGCTAACCACCAGGAAAAAGAACTAAATAAAAATATGAAAAAATGAAGAAAATTACAAAATTATCTACGTCAACATTTGATGTAGTACATAAAATGACTAGCATCTAAGTTAGCTGTTTCCAACCAAAATTGGCTAAAAGAATTTTTTTATTGGCATATTGTTAAAAGGTTTAGGATTAATTGGTCAAATTGAAATGTTTAAAAGTAAATTGGCTTCTAGACAATATATTTGGGATTTTTTTTTTTGGCAATTATCCCAAGAGGGGTATTGTATTTGGAAACTAATAATCCTATTAATTGCATTATTTGTGTAAGATGCCTTAATAAACTATGCTACTTAGATTATAAATCTCCAAATCAAGATGCCATCAATTTTAATAAAGTAACAGACGTGTCGGTTTCTGTTAATCTGTTAAATAAGATGTACAATTTCATTGCGAGGTGAACCGTAAGGCCCTCTAAAATTTGAGAAAATGAGCTAACATGACCCCATCGAAAGAGAAAAGGCAAAAATAATTTTAAAAAATGACAACGGGGCTCCTGACTCAAAGATGGAGATGTCATTTTGAATAAAAATGGGCTCTTTCATCATATAGTGTTGGCGCGGACGTGGGCGTGCATTGATTAGTCAAGTCTAATGTTCGGATACCTTAAATCATTCAAAAGAAAAGACAATAAAAGGAGAATAATTGAAGGAGATGTCAGCAGCTGTAAGATAGAGGAAACATCGTGATTAACGTGAATTGCCTATTTGGACCGGCATGAAACCCGACTTTCTAAGTTGTACAAGAGACGAGAGCTTCATCTCCACCACAAATTTGGTTATGGGCTTGCCGAGTCAGCTGGACATCCCATTTAGGACGCACGAACTACAGTCTGACGAGTTAGGTTTAGCAATAATGTATCGGTCCAGCTACGTCATCTCTTCTTTGAAAAAATTATCAAAACAGTCCTAAAAATTAAAAATTTATTGTGATTCTTCCAATTTAGTTCTCAACTTTTTTTTTTTGGACAACTGCGTTCTAAATCTTTTGTAATTATGTAAATTCAGTCTATCCAGCTAAATTTGACTGGCCAACACTAATTTCATTCTCTCTTTTTTTTCTCTCTCTCCTCCTTCCTTCTTTCTCCAACCGGTCACTAGACCTTGGTGGCCAACCAAAGGCAACGGCTACTAGCAATGGCGAGCCTCGCCTGGTGACGGCGAGGTCGGCCTCACATTAGGTGGATGAGGCCTTACCATCGCAAGATAAGCTCGGCTTCACTATGGCTGGGAGAGGTTGAGCTTGGCTAGAATGACGGCAAGGTTGGCCTCGACCAGCCATGGTGACAGCAATGCTTGGCCTTGCCATGGCTGGGTGAGGCCGAGCTCGTCCTGTGATAGCAAGGCCTTGCCTAGCCACAGGGATCAAGCATCACCATCGCTTGGTCTAGCAAGGCATCACCAAGCAACGGTGATGCTAGCCCTGCTATTGCTAGACGAGGCCAAGCTTGTCTTATGACAATAAGGCTTCACCCACCAATAACAAGGGTGAGCCTTGCCAACCCTCATTGACCAACATGACCGACTAGGGTAAGAAGGAGGGAGGGAGGGAGGAAGGAAGGAAGAGAGAGAAAGGAAATAATAATAAAAAAAAGTACTAAAAAATAGACACGTCAACGTTGATCTAATGATTAGTGTTCATATCATTGTCGATCAACCAAATTTAACTAGATAGACTAAATTGGTATAATTATAAAAGGTTTAGGACTTAATTGACAAAAAAGAAAAAGATTTATAACCAAATTGAAAAAATTATAATAGGTTTAAAAATGTTTTGATGATTTTCTCCTCTTCCTTTTATCGGTGAAAACGGCAGAAATCAATATCGATGACCTTGTCTTCAATTTGAGTCATAGTCATTACTTATTTTTATTTTGAATGAGCCCATCATCACCCCCATCTTCAGATATGAGTTATAGCATAGCCGGATTTATCTTACATCTGGGGCACAAATCAAACCTACACCACAGAGAGCCGAAATTTCCTAAGATTGAGGAGCGATCGCAGAATTTGAACTTGTGATCAAGTGGTTTCGAATTATTTGATAGTGAGACTTATCCCATTTTATAAGTGAAGACCAGCGTTTTTTTTTTTTAATTAATGCGCGCTTGACTCTCCTCCGAAGCAGAAAAAGAAAGGAAAAGGAAAACTTTATACATGGGATGGTAAACAATGGAGAACCACATGGTGAATATAATTCTACGAGTGGTAATTACACCAGACGGCACTTGCATAATTGTCAAATTAATCATAAAAATATTGTAAGAATGTCAATTCAATTTCAACTTTTCAATCTTATCAAGTGTTTATAAATTTTTACAAGAAATTCTAATGAAACTTTTTAGTCAATTGGCATCGAAAATTGCTGACTTAGAGTCCAGTCACATCAACCATGGTTACTCAGCAATTTTTAGCAACAATCAGCTAGAAAAACTACGACAGAATTTCTGTAAAAGTTAAGGACTACATTGGCCAAATTAAAAAGTTTAAGACTAAATTGACATTTATAAAATAAATCAATAGCTGAATTAGTATTTTCCCTTTCCACATAGCAAAGTTTAGATGTAATGAAACTTCGAATGTTCTACATTAGTTCTTACCGGAAGCCTTCTTATGCATCAATGCGTGTGACTAACTCTTGGGCAACATTAGTTCTTACCTACAATGAACTGCGTATAGGTTTGCTTTTTTATTCGGGATTACTTTTCCTAATGAAGTTGGTGTTTTGAAGCCGAAAATCTAGTAAAGAACGGTCGAAATTTATTGGAGATTCCCTTTCGTACTCATGCAAATTAGAGATAATTGGAAGAAGAAGACAAATGATAGATAATCAGAGCGACAGATAAAAAAATTTGTTTCTATCACCATAGTGAACCACACCAACTCAGTTCCTTTTTATTTAGGACAGACATTGGATCGAAATCATCGATTATCTGAACCTGCAACTAATAATGACTGGATAAAAGCTAGACATGAAGGGCCTCTTTATTTAGTAGTAACTTGCCCATCAACTTGTTCCCTATCTTCCGGTGCTTCATGCAAATTCGTAGACCTCATCAAGTAATCTCGGTATGAGCATTCTCAATTGTTATTCCGAAAGTCTCCGACATATCCATCGGCAAATTGTCAAGAGTTGATATCTCAAATGCATGCAGAAACCTAGCAAGCATAGAATGCACAAATTGAAGGCCAAAGGACATTCCAGGACAAATTCTTCTACCACCTCCAAATGGCAAGAACTCAAAATTACGGTCCTTCACTTCAACATCTTTGTGGCTACTCAAGAACCTCTCAGGCTTAAATTCCATGGGTTCAGGCCATGTTCTTGGATCGTTTTGAATTTTCCATGAACATGAACCTCGTCCCTTTAGGCACGTAGTGCCCTTTGATTTCACAATCTCGGATTGATTCATGCGGCATGCCAAGCGGGCCTGGAGGGTGTAACCGCAAGGTCTCCTTCACTATGGCATACATAACTTAGGTTGGCAACGTCTGATTCATTCACATATCTTTGTTTACCAATTTGAGTGTCCAATTCTTCTTGAGTCTTCTTCAAAATGTGAAGGTTGTTTAGCAACAAAGAGACCGCCCAAGTTAGGGTGCCCATTGTAGTATCAGTACCACCTGATATCATGGCCTTCAAACAAGAAATACATATTAGATATCTAATGATAATCAATTTAAATTCAAACAAATCATCTTACATCCTCACATAAATTTTGAGAAAAATACAGACGAGAATTTAAGCAAAACTCATAATCTTTAGAAACGTATGACAGCGTCACTCTACTACTCATAAATGCGATTTCCTTTGGCCCATAACTTGTTCTATAAAATAAAAATAAAAAAATATTATATTCCTGTTAAACGGCGACATATAATTGTACGTTTGTTAGAAAACTTGCTAGTTGATATAATAGGTCTGTTAATGCGATATGTGTTAAACATTACCTTACAGTCTTAATCACTGAGAACAACAAATAAGGTGTAATAGAAGTCAGATGCTCATCTTATGAAATTTCTATGATGGCGCCTAAGTTCAAACTCAATTTCGCTGTACGTCAATTCTTCAATGTAAAGCTCTTGTTGGTTGATATCATACGTCAACCGATTTCAGTCTCCTTATGGTTTGTATTTGATGAACCGATTTCTAGTCAAAAGAACTTGCTAGCTGATATGTTAATCGATAGCTTTTGTTGCAAGAGATATAGTATTCCCCGTTCACATATCAAATAACCAACGTCATGTCGGGTGAGTCTCATAATATATGCGTCTTGTACAGAAGCCTTTCCTCAAGAGCGGTGCATACGGATCAAGGTTCAGCATACGCGACGACAGTTCACTAGTACATGCGGGTTGTCGAACAGTGATTAGACTAAGAGCGAGACTTTATCCTAGGGCAAAAATAAGCAAGCATGAACCATGCAGTATGCACACAAAATGCGCATTTGAAGGAGAAAGCAGTAATAGTAAGAGTGGCCGTACCAAACACGTAGCTTTGATAATTGTATCGCCATCATAACCTCCCATTTCCTTGTCATTAATGGTCGAAAGCATGACGTCCATGAAATCTCGATGACCCCTCTTCTCGCTCGAGCTTTCGCTATTCCTTTTGTGCTCCTCTAACCAACCACTTAGGATCGAGTCCAAATCCTTGGCAATCCCCCTCATGGTCTTCATGGCCACCCAAGTCCAACCGTCTCAAGAAAGGAAGGGCATCCGCCACGGTGAAAACCCCCAGGTAATGCAAGAATTCCCTCAAGGCATGGTGGCACCGCTGCTCCTCTTCCTCATCCACGGTGGCAATGCCACTGTAGTATCCCTTACCGGCTACGACTTGAATGACGATGTTCAGACGCAAGCTTGCGAACCACTGCTTCAAGTCGATTAAGATATGGCCTGTGGTAGAGACAGGCATAGTGTTAAGACTTTTCAAATCGAAAACACGCTTCTGTGTTTACTGAAAGTGCTTGGCTTGGTTTAATTCTCTACATAAGTAGTTGAATCGTTTCATTGAATAAAGAATTTTAAACTTACACTGTATAAATGAAAGTACCTGATTCATTCTTCTTCTCAGTCCAAAGCTTGTGCAACTCTTTAATGGCGACATGGATCACCGAGGCTACTATGGGGTTGACAAGCGACTCGATCCTCCGGTTAGAGAGCAGTTCCATGTTGGCAATTTTCCTCACTTCGCGCCAATACTGACCGTAAGGGGAAAACCCAAAAAAGGCATTGTTGTAGCCCATAACTTTAGGGTACGTTTGTTTGCGTTTCTGTTTAAAAATTGTTCAAGGAAACAGAAATAGAAAAAAGTATTTCTGTTCCGGGAACAATTTTTAAACAAAAAAACGCGTTTGGTAAACTTGTTCCGGAAAATAAACAGAAACACGTTTGATAAATTTATATAATTTTTTATTTCTTTTATTTTTTCTATTTTTTTCTTATTTTTCCTTTTTCCTTTTTTTTCTTTTTTCTTTTCCTTTTTTTCTTTTTTCTTCTTTTGGCTGGTCGCTGTCCGGCAACCGGCCGATGAGGGCCGGCGGCCTCGCCCAGCCATGGCGAGGCTCACCGGCCCCCGGCGAGGCCAAGCTCGCCCAACGGCCGGCGAGGCTCGGCCTCGCCGGGCCTCGCCGAGCCACCACCAGGCGAATCCGACTCGCCCAGATTTGGGCGAGATCGAGCTCGCCTAGCCCGGCGCGAGGTCGGCCTCGCCTTAGCTAGGCGAGCTCGAGCTTGCCCAGATCCGACGAGGCTAAGCTCGCCCAGCGACTGGCGAGGCTGAGCCTCGCCAGATCCGGGCGAGCTCGAGCTCGCCTAGCCAAGGCGAGGTCGGCCCTCGCTCAGCTACGGTGAGGCTCGGCCTCGCCGTGGCTGGGCGAGGCCGCCGGCCCTCGTCGGCCGGTCGCCGGTCATGGCCGAGGCTGGCGACCGGCGAAAGAAAAAATAAGAAGAAAATAAGAATGTGTTTCTAAGTTTTGTTTCAGAAATAAAAAAACACAAATTTGTTGTTTCTTATTTATGTTTCTTTTTTGTTTCTGGGAACAAAAGAACAAAAAAGGAACAGAAACGTACCAAACTCATTTATGTTCTTTTTTTGTTCCGAAAGAAAAAATAAGAAGAAAATAAGAATGTGTTTCTAAGTTTTGTTTCAGAAATAAGAAACAAAATTTGTTGTTTCTTATTTATGTTTCTTTTTTTGTTTCTAGGAACAAAAGAACAAAAAAGGAACAGAAACGTACCCAAACGCATTTATGTTCTTTTTTTGTTCCGAGGAACAAAAAAAAAAGAAAAAGTGTTCAAAAAAAAAAAAAGAAATACAAACAAACAGACCCTTAGTGGCTAATAGTCGTGGACGAGACGCGAGGGCAAGGTCGTGCTTGGTCCAACATTCTTTAGCAACCTCAGAACTATTAACCACTACGACCGGGAACAACCCGACCCGGACGGTGAAGATCAGTCCGTACTCATTGGCCATGGACGCAAAGGTCCTGTGAGGATGTTGGGATTTGGCTAGTATGGGCAAATGCCCTATGACGGGCCATGCGCCTGCAACTTCTCGGGGGCGTTTTGAGCTTGCGAGACGAGCCTGATTTGAACCATACATGGATCGATAGAATGAGGATCAGGATGGCTAGGAACAGTCCATACAAGTGGGTGAAATTCAGGTCTGGAAGCAGAGACTCCATTCGGAATTCGGTAGAGGGATTGTTTGGTTGTGTGTTGCTATTTTGGAAAGACGAGCATGCTATTTATAGGTTGCGTTCCAACTGAGCTTAAGAAGCTGCAAAGCCTCGGAAGATCATTGATTCCTCCCCGAGTGCGACGGGAAAATCGCGTTTCACGTGTTATGGAAAAAGGATTCCTACGTAAGTAAGATCATTGTAGTTTTGTTCTTGGTGAAAGGGAAAGCAATACCCACGTGTCTTCGCAAAGTTACATGCGTCGATTAATAATTTGGCTGACTGGGTACGTACAATTACCATGAGTTTCACGCTAATAAGAAAGCCACGGTGGATCGACACTACTGAAGACAAGGAAAAACTTATATCCATTTTAAATTAAATGGATGCAGAACGTATTCTAAGCGGGAAAAACTTATATCCATTTTATATCTACCTACGATATATCGCGTGTATCATATGTTTATAAGTCATTTTATCCACAAAGAACGAAAATTTTCTCATAAATTCAACAAATGTGAAACGGACATAAGCTTTTTCAAATATCACAAACATACTATCGCTACCTACCCCTCGTAAGGAAGGGAGATAGGTTTAGAGATACTTAGGGCCTACATGGAAACGTTTCTCGTTTCTGTTTCTGAACACTTTTTTTGTTTTTTTATTCCCGGAACAAAATTGGAAAAAAAAAAAGAAATAGAAAAAAGTTACTTCTTGTTCCAGAAACAATTTTGAAGAAACGCTTCTCTTCTTCTCTGTCTTCTCTTTTCTTCTTCTTTTCTTCTTTTTTTTGTCTTTTTTCTTTGGCCGGTCGCCAGCCTCGGCCATGGCAGGTGACCGGCCATCGAGGGCCGGCGACGCCGTCGAGGGTCGGCAACCTCGCCGGAGCTTCGCTAGCCCCCGGCGAGGCCGAGCCTCGCCCGCGCTGGCGAGGCCGAGCTCGCCTAGCCAAGACGAGGCTCAGCCTCGCTCAAGGGGAGATCTTCGGCTAGCCAAACATGTTTCGTTCATTTTTTATTTCCGGAACAAATTTACCAAACGCGTTTTTTAATTCAGAAATTGTTCCTCGGAACAGAAATACATTTTTTTATTTTTGTTCCAGGGAACAGAAATAAAAACATGCGTGCCCTTATTTTAAAGTGTGGGCTATGGTAAATTCATATCTCATGTGACATTGGTTTTCCTAATCTATATGTTCAAAAGGAGTCATCACTAGCTATTATTAAGGGTTGGCTAAAAACCTTAATCAAAGATGAGGGAGTGTTGTCTTGATACATGGCAATAAGAGATTTTAAGATCAAGGACTTGATTACCTTAACTATTTAATTAGGGCTTTTTTCGGTGCCTAAACTTGACAATTTGCTAATCAAAGTGTTAAGATAGCCTATCCAAAATTTCAAGATTCATCCTAACCATTTTAAAATTGAAAATGACAATCAATATATTAAAATTGCGCAATCAAGCTTAAGCGAATTGAAAAGCTCAAGTGACGACCTC
Organism: Eucalyptus victrix; assembly: GCA_016097545.1. NCBI lineage: Eukaryota > Viridiplantae > Streptophyta > Magnoliopsida > Myrtales > Myrtaceae > Eucalyptus > Eucalyptus victrix. Next base: position 14,343,707 of record CM027840.1, on the reverse strand, counting down.
TAATGTAAAACCCTAAAGATTTGTTCAAATTGGGATACAAATTTTGATCAAATGTTTTCTCATATTTTAAGAAAAAATTTACCCAAAAATTTATTTTTTTTAAAGATTTTTCGGAATTCCATAAATTTTTTTGGAATTTTTAATTAATTAATTTTTTAAAAACATATTTTTAAAATATTAAAATAATATAATATAAGACGGACCCAGTCAGATCTCCACATCCGACCCGGGTCAGGACCGTCTGGGTCCACGGCTGGAATAGCTGAGCCCAGTCCCGCGATTCCCCCCGGCGCCCCCCAGTCCAAAGCTCCGATTCACCCAATCCGGTCTGAGAAAAACCAGATAAGCTCGTGCCCGTCAGGTCTAAATCAGGTCAAAATTCCTTTGAACTGAAACCTTAATCCCTTCTTATTCTGATTTTTTTAACTTTCTCTTTTCTCTTTTCTATTATTATTTTTATTTAATTCTCCTCCCCGCACGTGGTCTTCTCCGTCACTGAAACTCCCCTTTCTAAGTTCTCTTCTTTGCACGACGTCTTGTTTCACTGAGACCACGCCATCATCGAAGCTTATTCACGGATAAGCTCAACACTGATACTTTACTCCAAAAACTCATGCTAGAATCTCAACCAAAATTTAGGTGTTAACACATATGTGTATCATTAGAAAAAATACTAATATTTTACTAAACTAGAGCAGACGTAATTACATAGAATTATCACTTACGGGTACAGTTTGCTATTTCAAAGCAAATGCATAATACAATTTTTGGTACTTAAGCTGCTCCACGTTTTGGGCCCATTTGTTTCCGTTAAAGTAAAGCAAAAATTCCGTTCAAAAAATCTATGAAAATTAATATGTGAAATCACATTTGAATATTTGCATTTTGTGAAAGCTTAAGTGTTTTGAATTTTTAAATGGGTAGGTTTGGTTGATGACTGAGTATGTAGTTCTTCTTGAGTCTATTTTAGGATGCCAATGTCAGGAAAATTTACTTGTATAATTCTTGGTGGGTAATGTGTAGATAGACATTGCGAGTTACGGTAAGGTAGATCTACAAAATTGAGTTATTTAGTGATGAGTTAAACTATAAGTAAATCTTAGTGGCCACAATTCCAATATGGAAGGGGGAGGTGGGGGGTTCGAATCCCTACCTTCTTAGAGGGGTTGAAATAAAGACGATTTAGTTTTAAGTATGAGTTTCGACTCTCACGCCCTGTAAGAAGGTAAGGCAAAAGTCTGAGAGTGAACGTTAAAATAGAAATAAAATAGAACTGAAAAAAAAAAAACTATAAGTAAACGTTTATAGAAGAAATGTCTGTAGCCAATAAGAATTTATTACATCATTGATTTTACTTTAGAATTCAAACAAGACAACCATTATTTCATGTAGTGGACCCCAATTTAATGTAAGAATAATCAAAGCGTAAGAATAATCAGAGCGTATGCAATAATTCTTTGAATTTATATCATACGTAGTATACGAATACAAGAAATAATGCGCTTTAATTTATCTTTAATGCGTTTACACGAGTGCATACATCATTGTCAGCTCATCGCCCTCTTCTCAGCCAAAAATTATTTACTAGTATCCCTACTTGCATCGTAATTAATGAACGGATCGATCCCATCAAGTTTGTTAATATAAGTATTATTTGAGTGTGCGGAGTAATGTCTTCAATTTGTCTTTTATGTGTTTACAGATACACGTCATGATCGACTCATCTCCCTGCCCTTCACCAACAATAATATATTAGTATCCCTACCTACATTATAAAAACTGAACGGATCGACTCCATCAAGTTTGATACTATAAGTATTATTCGAGTGTGACTCATCTCCCTATCCTTCACCGAAAATCATTTATTAGTATCCCTACCTACATTGTAAAAACTAAACAGATCGACCCCATCAAGTTTGATAATATACGTATTATTTGAGTGTGTACAATAATGTCTTTTAATTTATCTTTTTTGTGTTTGTAGACACTTCACCAAAAATTATTAATTACTTATTCGCATTGTAAAAATTGAACTAATTGGCCCAATCAAGTTTGATAACATATGTATTTTTTTAAATGTGTGTAGTAATGTCTTTTAATTTAGAAATAAATATATTAGGAATCTTCAAACCGATCATAAAAGTACAATTGAGTCTTAAAACTCATAAAATTACAATCATATCATAAAATTTGTCAGGAAAGTGCAATCATATCTTAAATCTTGTTATGAAAGTGCAATTAAGTTTTACAACTTTCAAGACATGCAATCGAGTGCATCTGCTATCCCTTTTTATAATTGTTTGGTGTTGCTAATTATTGTGGGTATTGTAGAGTCTAGTCCATAACTCATCTATTTCAATTGCAATATTAGAAAACTTCCACACTTATATATTAGCTCACACACTCACACTTTTTTCTATGAAAATAAGGCACTTCATGGTTTGTTTCACAAACAAACTATTAACACTCCGTAAGCTATTTCATGCTATATGATGACTTTTCCTAACACAGGTTTTCGATAATAATTTGTCTACTGTTATTGGAACCCGAAAGCCATTTATTATAGGATGTGTTTGATAGTCTGCATAACACGGTGAAGGCAAGATAAATTACTTCATCTAGCACTTGGAGGTGCATTTTGGAGGGGGTAGTTTATATAAGATTGGATGATTTATCTAGAAAATAGGACTAGGACAATTGTATAATACTCCAATGTTTGTATGGTAGTGACGGTGCCATTGGCAATAGTGACGGCCACAGTTGCAGTTGTTGCCTCTCTCCCTTATGAATTGGCTGACCACCGCATCTTGGCCATATGTCATTTTAATTAATTTGTTTTTATCTCAATCCCATATGTCATAACACACATTAATTCGGATATGTAAATCCACATCACATTAATTTGGACATATCACTCCTAATATTAGCCAATATCATGTTATCTGGTCCAAAAAATCCTAAAATCTATTATATGGAAGGCAATTCAATTATAAACCTTTCGAATTAGAAAAGAAGAAATAATACCCACAAGTTATTATAATCTGTTTTGCAAGACAAAACATGAAAATAAGGAAATTGCTTCATATTATCCTAATGTGGTCTCCAAAGTACGACTTTTTCAAAATCTGGAAAGGCGCTAAAGTGAAATCCCACCTCAGACAATACCCTGAGGTCGCCTTGACGTGCTCACGGAATCATTGCGAATGCACAAACCAAAATTAATTAAATATTTGTGTCTTTTGGATAACCAAGTAAGAGGAGAAGACTCATCATTTTAAAAATGAGCGATTAGTCTTCTCCTATTGTTACTGCTCAACCTAAGCGCTGATAATTAAATGTTCCGCTTATCCAACATGATTTTATGGTTAGTCCACGACATCTAAATTGACGTTCCTAGGGTATAGCGGTCAATAAAATATCTTTATTTTATGTTTACCAAAAATTCACATTCAACAGAAACTTGCAACTCCGCAAATGAAGACATTATGACCATTGGATTTTGCCTCTCTCTCCCCCCACCTCAATTTGAATCCGGGCTCCGTCAATGAACATATTAAGTATGGAGGAGTATTTTAAGCTGACACGAAATAAGAATAAATGATATACCGGACATCTCAAAGCAAATGCCATATATCCAAGTCTACATCTTGATCAGCGCGCTGGACATCATTATAAGTTTTTCTTGCCATAGTGAAGTACCAACCTATTCCCTATTTATTACAAGAGACATGCTGAATTGAAATCGTCGATTGTCTGAATATAAAACTAATAATTGACTTGATAAAAGCTAGACATGGAGAGCCTATTTATTTAGTAATAACTTGCCCATTGACTTGATTCTCATTCTTCTAGTGCTTCATGTAAATTTGTAGACCTCGTTAGGCAATCTTGGTGCGAGCAATACTTCGAGTGGCGTCAGCTTGTCGACTGTTATTCCGAAACCCTCCGACATATCCACAGGCGAGCTATCAGGAGTTGATATCTCAAATGCATGCAGGAACCTAGAGAGCATTGAATGCACCGATTGAAGGCCAAAGGACATTCCGGGACAGATTCTTCTACCACTTCCGAATGGCATGTAGTCAAATTTAGGGTTCTTCACATCAATATCCTTATGACTACTCAAGAACCTCTCAGGCCTAAAATTCATTGGTTCGGGCCATGCTTTTGGATCGGTTTGAATTTTCCATAAGTTGAAGATCAACCTCGTGCCTTTGGGTACATTGTACCCGGTGATGATGCAATCTTCAGTTGATAAATGTGGCACGGAGAGTGGGGCTGCAGGATGTAATCGAAGTGTCTCCTTCACTATAGCGTGTAGGTAAGTTAGATTTGTAACATCTAACTCTTTCACATGCCTTTGTTTACCGATTTGAGCATCTAGTTCTTCTTGAGTTTTTCTTAGAACTTGAAGGTTGTTTAGCAACAAAGAGACTGTCCATGTTAGGGTGGTTATTGTAGTGTCAGTACCACCTGCTATAATCGCCTTCAAAGAAGAAATACATATTTGTAGGAGCCATATATGAAGACTAAATAGAGTAAATCAAAAACTGTCAAAACAAAACTCCATATCACCTCGTTTGTCGTCAACTCTATGGTACGGTAGAAACAAATGATAAACATGGATGAATCAATCCGAACAAGCACAAGGGCACAACACTCTCAAAGGCGCATATTCAAAGAAAATTCTCTCATATTATGTCACTACTCAGAAGAACAAGCTACATTATAAGGAAACAAAATGCATATTTATACCTAAAAAGAACATATGCTAATTACAATATTAAATTGGGAAATAGATAAACTCAAAATTAATTTTATCCTACTAAATCTTAAATAACTCACTGATAACCACTGAAAATTGAAACAAATCACCTAATGTGCTAACATAATTTCTAAAGTGTGCTACGACAAGGAAACAAATAAAAAATTATAATCTTTGAAAAAGATACACTCGCGTCACTTTGCTAGTCTTAAATCAGATTTCCTTTGGCCCATAACTTGTTCAGTTTAGAAGAGAATCGGTTATTATTTTATAGAATAAAAGTCCTAAAACATTGTTCGAGTAAGACAATAACATATATAAAATGTAGATCATTAGAAAACTAGGGCGATGTGTGTTCAAAATCTCATTGCAATCTTGATCACTGTGGTAACACAAACAAGGTGCAATAGAAGTTTGATATCCATTTTATGTATCAATCTCGATAATTTATTCAATAGGATGCAAGAGTAGGTTAAGAGTGAGGCTTTGTCTTGATGCGCACACACTACGCATTTGAAATAGAAAGCAGTAAATTCCAAGAGAGTGAAAACAAGGCATACCAGGCATGTAGCTTTGATAACTGTATCAGCATCGAAGCCTCCGATTTCCATGCCGTTAAGGGTCGAAAGCATGACATCTATGAAATCTCGATCACCCCTATTGTCACTCAAATTTTTGCTATTCCCTTTATGCTCCTCTAACCAACCACTTAGGATTGCGTCCAATTCTTTGGCGGTCCTCTTCATGGACTTCTCATGGCCACCCAAGTCCAACCATCTCAAGAAAGGAAGAGCATCCGCCACCGGAAACAACCCTAAGAATTGCAGGAATTCCCTCAAGGCATGATGACACCGCCAATTCTCTTCCTCATCCACCGTGGCAATGTCGCTGTTGTCACCCTTGCCGGCTACAACTTTGAGGACAATGTTCGTAGACAGCCTTGCAAACCATTGCTTCAAGTCAACACGAATATGGCCTGTCGTAGAGACGGGCATCCTGTTAGACCTTTTAAATCGTGTTATGGCTTTGTAGCACATTGGGAGTAACTTTGGAAGGGGCTTTGGGCATCAAAAGCCCTTTGGGCCAAAAAATGGGTGTTTGGGAACCAGCTTTCGAAGTCTCTTAATGGGAAAGCATATACTTGGAAGGCTGAAAGCCCAAGGCAGCCTTGGGCCTTTCAGCATTCTCGGCATGCTGTGAGCTCACTGTTCATTTTTTTTTTCCAAAATTGTCCTCACGAATTTTTTCTTTTTCCTATGCGTGCCCTTGTATGAGCATTGTTCATCTTCTCCGGGACGTCGCGAGCCTCAGGGTCGAGCGACCTCCCGCGAGGGTTCACCGAAGGTTGCAGGTCCTCACGGCACCCAAATCTGGGTTGTCGAAGGTCACGCCAACTCCACGCGACCTCTGCGCAACTAGATCTGGTCACTGGAGGTCGCACAACCTCGTGGCGACCAGATCTGGTCGCCGCGAGGTCGCGCGACCTCCGGCAAACAAATTTGGTCACGCGACCTCGCGGCAACCAGATCTGGTCGCCGGACTGGTCGCGCGACCTCTGTACGACCAAACCTGCCTCCGGCAACCTAGATCCGGGGTCGCCGGAGGTCGCGACGGCATCGCGCGACCTCGCCGGCTCAGATCCGGGGTCACCGGAGGTCGCTAGAGGTCGTCGATAGCCGCTGCCCTTGCCGGTCAATTTATTTTTAATTTTTCTTTTGATAAGTTTTTTTTACCACAAAACTCCTTTGTAAATGTAATTTTTCAAACACCATTTTGCTCAAAGTATTTCACAAAGGGCTTTCAAAGTACAATTTGCCAAACATAATTTGCATTTTGGAAAACACCTTTAACTCAAAGGTTTCAGTAAAGTGATTATGGGTGCATTTGGGAATCACTTTTGGGGAAAATTTTTAGGATATCCCCTCCAAGTTGAGCCAATAACTTTGAAGTCATGGATTACACCACCATATGAAAGACAAATAAAGCAATTCAAACTTATGCCATACACGTGAAAGTACCTGAATCATTCTTGTTCTCGGTCCAAAGCTTGTGCAACTCTTTGATGGCGCTATCTGTTGCCGCAGCCACTACAGGGTTGAGCAACGACTCAATCCTCCGATTGGAGAGCAGCTCCATGGTGGCAATTTTCCTCACCTCGCGCCAATACGGACTATAAGGAGCCAACGCAAAAAAGGCATGGTTGTAGCCCATAACTTCAGAGGCTAATAGCTGTGGGCGAGACGCGAGGGCAAGGTCATGCTTGGTGAAACATTCTTTGGCTATCTCGGAGCTGCTAACCACTACAGCGGGGGACAACCCGAGCCTGATGGTGAAGATTGGTCCATACTCGTCAGCCATGGATGCAAGGGTCTTGTGGGGAAGATGGGATTTTGCTAGTACGGGCATGTGCCCTATGACTGGCCATGCACCTGCAACTTCTGGTGGTGTTTCAAGCTTGCGAGATGAGCTTGATTTGAGCCAGACATGGGTTGATAGGATGAGGATGGCAAGGATCATTCCATACAAGATGGTGAAGTTCGGATCTTGAAGCAGAGACTCCATTTGCAATAGGTTCATCATTGAGCTGTGGATCCGTGTATGTTTTCAAGGACGAGGATGACTTATTATACGCCTTTCTCTCCTAGGATCATCGACTAATGGGTCAGTATCTAAATTTGATAATTTGCTAAGCTCATGAGCTGGAATATTCTATGTATATCATGACAAAGCCTATATGATTAGCCACTACAAATATCTTATTTTTTCAAAAATAAAAATATAAGTTAGAGAGAAATAAAAATTAAAATTTGACGGGTGAATGCACTTGATCAATGCAGCAAAAGTTTGAGTAGGCCCCGAAAATATAATAATTCACCTCCTAATAAAATAATGTAACGAGGTACCTGCTACCTCGTACCATTCTTAATTAAAGTATGGCTGCTTAATATCTTAACAGGTGGAATCTTTGGCAATTCAATGCAGAAGTCTTTTTTTTTTTTTTTTTTTTTTTTTGTCATAAGAATCGTCAATCACCATGCCCTTGTCACCTCTTTCACCGACTCCACCTGCCATAGTCACATGACCAAAAAAACCTGTAAATGCCCGTGAGTTATATGCATCAAGATACAAATAATTTCACTCAAGATAAATTTTGTGATCATGTTCTAATTGAGCTTAAAGAAGTTGCAAAGCCTCGAGAGATAATTGATTATTTCCTGAGTGCTACGAGAAAAGTACATCCCGCGTGTTATGAGAAAACAATTCCTACGTAAGATGGAGTAACTAGACTTTTGCTCTAGATGTTGGAAATTAATCAAGAGAAGTAAATTGTTTATTGTAATCAGAACATCAATGTAAAGAAGATGATAACAACTTTATAATATCCTTCCTTTTACCAATCTTGGAGAAGAAGAAAATAAGATATCACTGAAAAATAACATAAAATTGGAGGTGAGGTATGAATATTCGAAACTCCTTAAGGCGATTAGTTCCTATCAAAGGTGCTCCGCAGATTCACGAACTATGCCTTCCAAGATACAACACCTCGAACCTATTTAGATTAGCACTATGCAAACATGACTCAATCGAACCAGCACACTCAAAAAAATCAGAAGAGTAGAAAAGTATATCATAGCCTTTTTAGAATCGAGTCGGAAAAACCAAAAACCCCTTATAAAGCTCTATGCTCCTATCCATTTATAGAGATTTTTAGTTCATGTACAGAAGAGATACATGAATTAAATAGACGCATGTATCCACGAAATTCATGAATCAAGAGATACATGAATTCAAGAGATTCATGAATCCAAAGATACGTGAATTCAAGAGATTCGTGAACTTTATAAATACATGAACTAAAAGATATATGAATCTAGAAAAATCATGAACTCAATAAATACGTGAACATAAAAGATTAGGAAATTCATGAATCCAAAAGAGATATGTGAACAGAAAAGACGTATCTTAATTTATTGGCTTTCATTGATCCATTAGCCATAATTATAACCATAATTACAACAATCCCCCATATTAATGGATCAACAAAACATTTTTGGCTCAAAGGAATCTAAGCATGCTTGTCGAAATACACCATATCAAGATAGGTAGCTTTCGCTTTGAACCTTCTTTAGTGAAAGCCCATCGGACTTACTTAACTAGTCAATGGACTAAGCCTTGAATCGCCAGTTGTTTGTGTAAGCCTAGACAATAAACCTCACATGGAGTATTTCCAATTCAAGATTGGTTCTTAGCTGTGTTCATTCTTTCGACCCTGAACCTCTCGAGATTCATGCGTGCTTTAGAAAATCTAGCCTTTAAAAATTTTCAAAGAGTCGGCTAGCTCCACGTATATAGGTGCATTCCTTTTAAAGATATCCTATCATATCTCACTTGGATGTTACATTCCAAGTTATAAGAATCATTAAACGCATAGCGTACCCTTAATAACGCTATAAGAAAGCACCGTTGCATCATAGGAATGGGAGGCAAGTGCTTATACTAGAGTTTCCAAAATTTGCATTGTCCTATTGAACCTAGACCATGGGATCTCCAATCGCATAGGTTAGGTTTCCACCCTAGAATCTCTTTATTGGGTTAAAGCTCTTAAACCCATTCCCCTCGATGTGCGGTTTATCTACTCTCTTGACAAATCTTTTGTCAGCGGATCCGCAATATTTTCCTTTGACTTTACAAAGTCTAAAGAATTGATTCTATTTGAGAGCAACTGCCTTACGGTATTGTGTCTACAACGAATGTGTCTAGACTTACCATTATAAATCACATTATGCACCCCCACACTTTTAGAAAATTGTAGGATGGTAACTTTTCATTCTATAACTCGTATGGAGTTTTACCTAGCCTTTTTGTGGGGTATTTTATTAAGAATATAATTTGCAGTTAAAACTACCCCCCCACAAGTTCTGAGGTAAACTTGAACTCAAAAGCATGGCGTTAGCCATCTCCTTTAATGTCCTATTCAATAGTTTAGTGACTCCATTTTGTTGTGGAGTATAAGGTGCAGTCGTTTGGAGAGTTATTCCAAAATGGGCACAAAATTCTTTGAAATTGATTGAACTATATTCTCCTCCTCTATTCGAGGGCACGAATGAGATCTTCAAGGCTCATCTCCTTCTGTTTGTGCTTCAAATAATTTTTGAAGTCCGACCAGCCCGGAGGCAATTTCTCAATCATAGCCACCACTTCAAATGATTCACTAAGTCTCATTCCCTCAGCAAAGATGTTGCTCATAATTAATTGTAATTCTTGGACCTGACTCATGATAGATTTAGAATCTGCCATCTTGTAGTCCAAGAATTTGGCAACCACAAATTTCTTGGTGCCAGCGTCCTCAATCTTATATTTCTTCTCTAAGGACTCACATAAATGTTTAGCATATTCAATATTACAATAAACGTTATATAGAGAATTCACTAAACAGTTAATAATATAATTTCGGCATAAGAAGTCTCCATGCTTCCAAGCCTCCAACGCACCGAGTGTCGTGACATCTTGCTCATTTGGACTAATTATCGAGCACACCTCCAATAAATATTTCGTCAAATTGAGCATGGTCAGATAGAAGAACATCTTCTGTTGCCACTATTTAAAGCCCTCTCTAGTTTTTATTAGCTATAACTGGAGGTGTTGCCATCACAGTAGGCAAGTTTCGTTGAACCATCCCTCCAGAAACAGAGCCAAAAGCCATTTGGCCTATACTGTTCTGAAAAACAATCCCGGACATACTAGTCGTATGACTTGTAACCGCACCACCAAAATTGGTGTTAACCCAAGGGCCCATAACATTGGCTACTACAAATTTAGACCCTAAGGGTTGAAAATCTTCCATAGCAATGGCCAAATCGACCATAGGAACGTCTCCTGAAACATTCAGGACATTGAAGGGCACTTGATAGTTTTCAACCATCTCAATAATCTGACAAGAACAACAAACAGAACATCATGTAAAGAAGATGATAACAACTTTATAATATCCTTCCTTTTACCAATCTTAGAGAAGAAGAAAATAAGATATCACTGAAAAATAACATAAAATTGGAGGTGAGGTACAAATATTCGAATCTCCTTAAGGCGATTAGTTCCTATCAAAGGTGCTCCGCAGATTCACGAGCTATACCTTCCAAGATACAACACCTCGAACTTGTTTAGATTAGCACTATGCAAACATGACTCAATCGAACCGTTCAATTAAACCAGCACACTCAGAAAAATCAGAAGAGTAGAAAAGTATATCAGAGCGTTTTTGGAATCGAGTCAGAAAAACTGTTCGTAAAATTCTAAACGCAAGTGCACGTATCGAACAAATAATATAATGATGAGATAAAGTATCGTCTCACGGAGATCGATGATTAATAAACTAATTAAATACTAAAATAGAATAATTCTAAAATTTATCTAACAAATCAAAATATAATTATGAATGAATTAAAAACGAAACTTGTAGACTAAATGCAGTAAAATCAATCAGATAAATATGTTAGAGCATCCGATTTCACCATAACCACTATATATGAATTTCAGATTGCTATGAATACAAGAGCAATATCAAACATGTGATAGCGGAATTTCCTAATCTATTTACTATCCTATCTCTAGGTATAGTAAACCTACTCAGCTTATTAATCCACTATATCTCTATGTGAATTAAAATAAACATGAGTGCATTAAAAACTATGAATATTCCCGGTTTACAATGAGTCTTTTGGATCACCTTATCACCGAAAGCTACACAAATAACGCGGTATATTTCTATCCACGTTTAATTCATGGTTATATATTATAATGAGCAATTGCATATTATCACCTCTCAGTCTCAAACATGCACATCAGATCATTCAAGTGGTGGCCGGTCACTCAAAAGCATTAAACGCAATAATATATAACTCACATGAATGAAATCAATTGCAGAACATAAACATCATGAAATTCACATCATCATGGTTAGGCTACATCGTAGCCCTAACAAAAGAAAATTAGAACATAGTAGAAGAAAAAATATAAATATAAATCAAACTCAGCATCTTGAATCAAAGAACAAGAATTCTGTCACCACTTTTGTCTTCTCTTCAAAATACTTGAAAAACTCTCAGAACAATGGAAATCAATCTAACTCATCCTCTCTCTCTCTCTCTAAAAAACCCTAGCTGCTCTCTCTGTCTCTATTTATAGGATATATCAAAGATATCTATCTCCAAACGCTTGTAGATAACATTAGGGAACAAAATCAAGAATCTCCTGATTTGATATCCATCTTCCACTTTTTGCTTTTATTTGAATTCTGATAATTGCCATTCTTTTCCTTATCTTCTCCATATCTCATTATTCTGCATAAACAAGGAAAATTTAAATAATTAGAAGGAAATCCAAATATTTTCTCATAGATAATGCATTAATTGTTGCCTAAAATAGGTAAAATAACTCTATTTTTATAGAGTTATCAAAAACCAAAAACCCCTTATAAAGCTCTATACTCCTATCCATTTATAGAGATTTTTAGTTCATGTACAAAAGAGATACATGAATTAAATAAACGCATGTATCCACGAAATTCATGAATCAAGAGATACATGAATTCAAGAGATTCATGAATCTAAAGATACGTGAATTCAAGAGATTCGTGAGCTTTATAAATACATGAACTAAAAGATACATGAATTTAGAAAAATCATGAACTCAATAAATACGTGAACATAAAAGATTAGGAAATTCATGAATCCAAAAGAGATACGTAAACATAAAAGATGTATCTTAATTTATAGGCTTTCGTTGATCCATTAACCATAATTATAACCATAATTACAACATTAGATGAGAGCTAAAGCACACCCTTAATATTTCGTCCATGTATCTATACTTAGGACTTTATTTAATTAATCGATAAAGTATGGTAGTGGCAAAGAAAGCCACTATTAAAAAAGATAGAACACATTTATATCCATTTAAAAAATAACTGAAGGTAGAACGTATTTTCTAGGAGGGAAAAACGAAAGAAGACCGTGGTGAAAAGCCATTATTATTTGTCTTCCAAGACAGAGCACCAAAACAGGCAATAATTGCAAGTTCATATAACTTGAAAAAATACAGACAAATGTGGTGCGATGGTAAATCTAAATACGTCCCAATATAGTACATATGCACATTTTGCAAGAAAAAATCACCACTTGGTGAAGTACAGAATAGTAAGTTGACAATAAGTTACTTATTTGCATTTAGTAGAACTCATTTACTAAGTGTACTGGTACGAAAATAGTTCATACAGGGAAAAAAAAATCCCCTTAACAAAGAAAAACACGGAAATCTCTCCGGCTAAATTTATTTAGGGAAAACTTAACTAATACAACACTAATTAAACATTCTGTTTTAGAATGTCAATATTGCCGAACCTCATAGTTCATTTGACTAATCACGACGGTCCTCCCAAATACCCTCAAAACTAGCCTAGGTTAAGGTATATACACCATAAGAAACAATTTATCTCATGTTTGCAGGAAAAAAGAATACATAGAAATTCATCAAGAATATTTGAGCTCAGATAAAATTCGACTTAATGTGCTGTGACAAACACTAGACCACGTGAAATTGAAAAGAAATAAAAGGAGGGGCACACTAAGGGCCCGTTTGGCAACTTGCCAAACAGTGCTTGTTTCTATTATTCTGTTCCCGGAATTAAATTTTGAGCATAAATGTTTTTGGTAAAACTTTTGTTTCCAAAAACAAATTTGTTCCTAGAAACAGATTTGGATTAGAATAAAAAAAAAAAAAAGTGGATTCTTCTTCCCATGAACAATTCTAGAATCAAGCACATATTTTCTCTTTTTTCTTTTCTTTTTTCTTGTTCTTCTTCCCTTTTTTTTCTTCTTAATCTGTTACCACCGCCACCGTTGCCGTCCACCGTCGTCCACCGCCTGCCGCTACCGGTCGCCAGCAACCGATCCGACAAGCTCACTGGAGGCTCGCCAACCCACCAGCGAGGCTCGCTCAACCCCGATGAGGCTTGGCCAGCCCCATCAAGGCTCGGCCGAGCCATGGCTAGGTGAAGCTTGCCCAGCTGCTAGCAAGGCTCGACCTCGCGATGGCCCGACGAGGCTCGACCTCGCGGTGGCTCGGCGAGGCTCAACCAATGAGGGCTGGCAACGCTCCAATAAGGTCATTGGCCCTATTTGGCTGGTTACTGGTGATCCCAAGGCCGACGACCGACGACTTGAAGAAGAAGAAGAAGAGAAAAAAAAAAAGGAAAAAATGAAAAAAAAAAAGTAATAAAATTATTTAAAAATTGAAAGAAAATAATTTGAAGTAGAAATTTTGAGCACGATACCAAACGTAATTTTATTCCAAGAATTGAAATTTGGACAGTTACCAAACAGTTTTTAAAATGCTTAAAAATTGTTTCCAGAAATAGAATAAAAAATAATAATTTCTGATCAGAAATTATTCCTGAGAATAGAAGTGTTACCAAATGTGCCATAAATAAAATGAAGATGGACAAATTTTCTGCACATAAATTTATGCACACGTCTCCATCTCCATTTTACTTCTTTCTTATTAATGCATGCACATGCCCGTGGAAGATTGTGGGCGCCGAATGTCTCTTCCGCTTTTTATGGTCATTATTTGCGGGCTCCTTTAGTCTGTTGTTAATTTGATGAAGAAAGAAGAAAAATTTAAAGACAATCATTTCCCTTGATGGTATTGAGCGTGGATATCACTTCCGACATACTAACGTCACATCTTTCCCATCATTCAACATTGTCGCAGCCAAAATTTCAAGTGATCCATCTAGGATTTGGTTAATAGATTTATTAAGCATAAACTTAGCTTGGGCTCTTCCAAACCTATATTAATTCGCAACTTAGGTTTAAGTTTTTAACATATTATTGATTTTTCAATTATAAGTCATCACTAATTTATTTTTGGTGGGTCAATTAGAAATCCAAATAAAGTAATGAGAGATTTACTTTACTCCTATGAACCAAAGATTGTAAGTTCGAGAACTTGATTACACTAACTTTCACTAACACTCTTTCAGTACTTTTCTCTTTTATTTTGAAAAAAAATGTTTCGCAGACAGCTTGAATTAATTTTAATTACCTCCTTAATATGTGAGGTTATCATGCAAGTGTGCAAACCACCAACTTAACACCTAGATAAAATAGTAAGTAAATTGCAAGACTTACCTCTTGGCATCGAAAGTATCTGCAGTGTTAGATTAGAATTCATATCGACGGTCTTAAATATGATTTCAAATTAACACACAATTTCCTTTTTCTTTTTCTTTTTTCACTTATTTAACGAAAATCATGCTATATACAATGCATGCTACTAATCTAATATGAAATGATATGACATGACAATAAGACCTAAACTATATGACATAAATAAAATATAAGCATGCAATCTATTCTAAAAAATGAAATTGATTTATTCTAAGACATTTTTTTTTGTATTTTCCACGAAATTCGAAATTAGGAAAAATGCGAAAATTATCTATGCAAGTTAAGATATCATCCAATTTGTATTAGGAATTAGGTTAAGCCAAATCCTAATTTAAACTAGAACATTACCTTAACCAAATGATCCTAAAATGCAATCTATCTAGGAGAAATTATCTAAACCTATTAATTAAAAAAAATTAAACATGCAATCTTATCCTAACATTCAATGAAATACAAAGAATGCCCTAATTCTAGTTTTTCCTTCTTCTTTTTTATGAAATTCGAAATTAAAATTGCCAAATAATTAAACATGCAATTCAAAAAAACTAACATCCTAAATGAATGCATTTTTTGGATTTTTATTTAAAAAAAATCGAAATAAAACTCATATTCTAAATATGCAAGATAATCCTAAGACGAGGAATATTCTAAAACGAATCTAATCCTAATTCAAATATTTTTTTGGATTTTTTTCCATTTTACGAAAGCAAAATCAACTCAAACGACACAAGAGCACATCCAACAAAATAATATCAATGTCCAAAAATTGACAAATCATATCTCGCGCATGGGATTGGATTGGTCAATTTTAAATAAAATCGTGAAATTGAATCTCAAGTGTGAGATCGGATTGGCGATTTTCCGTACAATTGCAAGTCAAATTTCGAAGACGAAAATCCGTTATGAAGTTATGAAGATTTCCCAATTCAAAAGGCTATTTGAGATTATGGATATGACAGCATATCAAGAATTTCAATAATGTGCATCAACGAATATTTCAAATAAGGAAACAGAATTTTCGAAAATCAAAATAGATATATTGGCTTCCAAATTCTAATCCTTAAACGGCTACTCGCAAGGGTGCTCGCCGAGGCTCGATTCAACGATACGTGCGTAATCTGCAAAACGATAACTTTTGTTGTAGCAATGGCAAGGCTTACCCGAGAGACCTAGAGAACTACAATGGGTGGGGAGATTCTCCAAATTTCAATAAAATAACTGTGCGAAATCCTCCCTCCTTTCAATGTATAAGTCCTCCTTTACTGGAAGAACGTGTGCCCTTCTCTTGCCCAGATTTTAGTGACCCGGATGCTTGCTGAATTTTGACCGAGCTCAATCACCTCGCTGGAATTCGTTGGCAACGCGAGCATCGGTGCAAATCGTCTGGGCACGACGAAACAGACGCGAGGATCGGGCTGATTAGGATGGGTGACACGAGCAGTGGCTACTGTTGTTGCGGTAGCAATGAGGTCGTGGCCAGGAAGCAACCAGCTCGGTTCATGGATGCGGGGCAGCAGCGACAGCGGCGTTCAGGTAATAGTTGGAACAGCAACTACGAGGGGCGGAGCTGCAGTGACGTCATCGATGAAGGGGTTGCGGTGGCGTCGTCAAGCGGTCGAGTAATAACTTAACAGTATGGCAGCAGCTCGTTGACAATGTATCGGGGACGATGAAAGCACCGCGGCAGAAGCGTCGGCGTGGGTCTTGCCCAAGAATTGGCCAAGAAAACTCGCGCTCTCTCCTCTCTCACATCTCTCTCTCTCTCTCTTTCTCTCTCTCTCTCTCTCTCGTATCAAGAATGTGCCCCCCCTTTCAGCCAAAAGCAATACTCACTTTGTTGACTTTGAAGAGACCAAAGGAAACCAAAAACGAAAATCCCCCTACGAAGTGATCAAAAGAGAAGGCGCCCAATGTCCTTCGTAGAATGAAAAAGAATCCCGCTTGTGCAGCCGTATGTATCAATATGTGTGGCCTCCCCTTCCGAAGGAAAGAGAAAGACCCCTTTTATAAAGGCAGGTGACAGGATCAAGTAAACAATATTCCTTTGATATTATTTTTGTATATAATGTTCCTTGGATAATATTCTTCATATATTCACTCCATCTATATCCCATATTCAACAAGCTGTCTTCCTCTTGATATTTCACCCAAAATCTTTCGATTCCCCCACGAAATATATCATTCAACATATACATATATATCGCAAGAAGATACAGAAGATTTACCAAATATATGAATATTTTCCGAATATATGAATATTTTATTGTGATTCCTTTGGAGCATATTTTCGGTGATGAAAGAATACCAAGCTTGGGCCAATTTCCGCTTGCCGTAGGCTTAATCTAACTCGTCAAATTAAAGTTTAGAACCATCAAGCCGAACCCATCCATCGCCGGTCCCATGCAAATAAAAATAAAATAATGCCCCTAAAACTATATGCTATGCAATTTAATTCTAATATCTTTGTTTAGGGGTTAAAAATTAATTCCTAATTTTTTAATGCGATAAATGACTAAACGGGTTGTCAAAATTTATATGTCAACAAACATAAGTCAGGTCATCTCAATAAGTATTTGCTAAAGTATAAAAATCCTAATTATTGATTATTTATGTGGACATTACACACAATTGAGATTAAAAAAAAATTAAAATAGCACGGTCGCCGAAATTATTGCAAGACCAATTGGTATATTTTCATAAGAAAGTTAGACATTAATTAAGAAAAAAAGAAATTACACAAGTAAAATGACAAAATAAAAATTGAAAACTTCCTAATTGATAAAAGGTAATCAATGCCATGCACATTACACATCAAAATTGTTGAAAATATATCTTGAATTTGAGCAAGATGAGCCTTAGCTCAATGTGCTCGATCACACGAAATTGAAAAGAAGTAGGAGGGGCACGTTAAATGAAGATGGACAAATTTTCTGCACACAAATTTATGCACACGTCTCCATCCCTATTTTACTTCTTCCTCGTTAATGCATGCACATGCCCGTAGAAGATTGTGGGCGCCGAATGTCTCTTCCCCTTTTTATGGTCATTATTTGCAGGCTCCTTTTGTCCGTTGTTAATTGGGAAAATTACTAAAAAAAAGTCCTAAACTTATTACAAATATACCAATTCAATCTAAACTTATTTTTTTGACAAATTGAGTCTTAAACCTTTTACAATTATTCCCAATCAGTCCATCTAGCCAAATTTGGTCGGTTAGCATTAACATGGTAGTCGACGGCACTGGTGAGCTTTTTCTAATAATTTTTTATTTTTTGAAATATTTTATCATTTTTTTCATGTCATGCCCCGATTCTCGGGCACGCACACATTCTTCTAATTGGTCGATTTTAAAAATGCGATATCCTAGGACTATATATCGCCGACCCTTTCAATTATTAAGCACATGCGGAAGGAGTTATAAATCCCCAGACAATAAAACAATGGGATAGAAAAGTAAGCCATATCTTTCATATTGAAATCCACAACCAAACCTTTATACATGACATAAACCAGAGTACTTCACAACTATTCACAACTTTTTACTTTATTCTATTCACATCAAAATGGAGTTCATAAAAGAAGATGAAATTTCAATCCATCTAGATCGTACTCAAGATCCCTCTCGAATTATCTTCTTCTTCCAAAAATACTTCTCCTCAAGTTTCACCTCTGAGTTCTCCTTCTCAAACTCCTCCTCCTTAGCTCCTCAGGGGGGTCCTGAAATGTTTTCCCCAAACCGGGATGAGACTACGTCTCAGCGATTTCTACCTCACTAAGGCCCGATTAGTAAACCACTATACTACTGGGTTGCCTAAGCACAGCACGAGTCAGAGGACTTACCTTGGCCTCAGTCTCAACCTGCAATTCATGGTTATATATGAATACTTCACAAATCATAATGAACAATCAATCAAATCACGACAATCTGATCAAATCATTGATTAATCGAACTAGTCGATTACATGTCAGACAGACCATTCTAGGTTAATGCTCTTGGGCGTCAAGTTCGCCGAGGTGACTTATCCACTAGACAATTGCGTGCGTTCTTTAAAGCGTCGTTTTTGCCGGTGACATCCTTAGTCACCGAACCATGCATGCCTATAACCATGTATTCAATAGACAATTGTGTGCGTTCTTTAAGGCGTCATTTTCGGCAGTGAGGTCCATAATCACCGAATCACACATGCCTATAACAATGTATTTAATAGACAAGTGCATGCGTTCTTTAAGGCGTCGTTTTCGCTAGTGAGTTCTCAATCACCGAACCATACATGCCTATAACAATATGACTACTAGACCGATACATGCGTTCTTTAAGGCACCATTTTCACCAGTGATATCCCAATCACCGAACCACGTAGGTCCACAATAATGTATGTACTAGACCAACACATGCGTTCTTTAAGGCGCCGTTTTCTCCAGTGATGTCCCAATCACCGAACCACGTAGGTCCGTACACCGTGTATAATCGGTTCAATCCCAAAGTATTTCCAATTCACTCTCATAATTCCATCCATTTTACAACTCAATAAAGCATTATAAATGCTAAATAAATATACTTGGCCATCTACTAGTCAATCATTCAATTTCACTCAATTTCAAACAATTTAGAGTAAATCCCTAAAATATCACAATTTATTTAATTCCATGCAACGTAGAACTCAAATAAATAAATGTACTGCACCACGACAATCAGCACGAGATTTCAGTCGTCGGCCATCTCAATCCTAATTTCCGAAAAATAATTAATTAATAAATATTAAAAATTCAATTCAACTCATATTAAAGCCCGATTAAATAAACGGACTTCACCACAGTCATCAGCATAATATTATGGTCACTAGTCATCTTAATTGAATTTTCGGAAAATAATTAATTAATTAATTAATTTCGAAAATTAAATAATTAATATTAAAAATTCGATTTAGCTCAAAATAAAACCCGATTAAATAAACGGACTTCACCATTGTCATCAGTATAATATTCCGGTCACTAACCATTCTAGTTGAATTTTCGGAAATTAATTAATTAATTAATTTAATTCCGAAAATTTATATTTAAATACCAGAAATTCCACTTAAGCCTGAAAAGCCTAATTGGAGCCCACTAAGGGTCGGAAAAAATCTCGAGATGCTTTCAATAAATAGTAGACTAAGTCTACTTGCTAATTGCACAATCAATTTGTCTAATTTACATCACAATTACCTAATAATCGTTAATCTATTCTAATCTAACCACCTAAACCTAATTAAGTAAAACTAAACAACCCTTAAGCATAATTATCCAACTAATCAGGAATTAGTGAGATTACTCACCGGAATCGCGTGCAAATCAGATCAATCCGAGAGGGGCGACGCGAGGAACAACAAACTCCAAAGCGGGCCTCAGGTTCGGGGCTCGGAAATGGCCCGAAATGGCCCACGAACCGGCTGGATACCCACTCCGTGGGTTGTGGGTTCGGCTGCAAAACAAAGAGAAAGAGAGAGGGTTGGGGGTGGCAAGGGATTGGGAGAGCAGGCGGAGCTCCGGTGAGGCCGAATGGTGGCTGGAGGGGGTCGGGCCACGGCCTGAGCTAGCCGAACAAGGCTGGGCAGAGGCGGAAGTCGCATGGGGGAGGGGCAGCAGCGAGCAACGGACGTGGGGCGAAGCGCGGATGGTGGAACGACGGTGAGTGGTGGGCGCGCGAGCGGCGGGACAGGCGGCGACGATGGCTGGCTGCTGTCTTCGTGTGCCTACAGCTTCCGCTCGAGCTTCTGCTTCCGCAGCTCCTTTTCGTTCGAACAAAGGGGGAGAGAGAGTGTCGAGGGAGAGAGATGAGAGAGAGGATAAGGCTTGACCGGTCAAAGAAAGAAAAACAAAGAGGGAGACAGCTGGGGCGGTCGGTAGGGAGGGGGAAATCGCATGAGAAAAAAAAAAAGGGGGGGGGGGAAGGAGAGAGAGAGAGAGAGAGAGAGAAATAAAATAAAAATAATACAATTATTCTTATTTTATTTTCTTTTTCTCTTTCCCTTTTTAAATTCTTTTGGTCTTCGATTTTTCCTCCGATAATTTCTTTCTTGAAATTTCAAGCTCGTCAATAAATTGACAGATGATAAGACGATCTTAAAACTAAATTGTGACACGCTCAAATATTCGATTCCCGAAACAAATCAAATTCCATGGTTAAAATCGACCGGACGTGATTTTAGTCCAATCTAACCAATTAGGTAGCTTTTAGGGATTTTACCGCGGATATATCCCTTAACGACTTCACCCAATAGATTAGTTAACTCGTGAGTGATCAGCTCAGAGAAAAAGGGCCATAGGCGCGCCGACGATATGCACATTTCATTTTATCGAAATGAGGTCGAATTTTAGGATGTCACAAGTCTTCCCCTCATATAAAAATTTTGTCCTCGAAATTTAAACCACTACACACTTTACTCAAAAAGGTGGGGGTACAATTGTCTCATCGACTCTTTAGTCTCCCAAGTCGCTCCTTCAATGCCGTGGTATTGCTAGACCCCTTTGACCAACGGAATGGTCTTGGTACGCAGAACTTGCTCTTTACGATCAACAATCTGAACCAAGCTTTCAACGTATGACACACGGTCATCCACGTCCAATTCCTCAAAATTGAGCACGTGAGTCGGGTGAGGCTTGTACTTCCTTAATATCGACACGTGAAAGACGTCATGCACTTGCGCCAATCTTGGCGGCAACGCAAGACGATACGCTAGGTTTCTGATTCTTTCAAAAATCCCAAACGGACCTATGTACCTCGGACTCAGTTTGCCTTTCTTACCAAAGCGTGAAATTCCCCTCATTAGTGACACTTTCAGAAAAACGTGATCACCAACTTGGAATTCCAAAGACCTTCGACGCTTATCTGCATAACTTTTCTACCTGCTCTGCACTGTCTTTAGTCTGTCTCTGATCATTGCCACGGCATCTACTGATTGCTGAACCAACTCTAGGCCCGTTAGCTTCCTTTCTCCAACTTCATCCCAACATATTGGAGTTATGCATGCTTTGCCATACAACGCTTCAAATGGAGCCATCTTGATGCTCTGTTGATAACTGTTGTTATAGGCAAATTCTACCAGATGAAGCTGATCCTTCCAACTTCCTTTGAAGTCTATTACACACGCTCTCAGAATGTCTTCAAGAGTCTGAATTGTCCTTTCCGACTAGCCATCCATCTGAGGATGATATGCCGTACTGTACTGAAGCTTTATACCTAAAGCACTATGCAAGCTCTTCCAAAAAGCAGCAGTAAATCTCGGTCTCTATCGGATGTTATCGTAACCGGCACTCCATGCATATGAACTACCTAACGCACATATAGGTCTATGTGTCTATCCAGATTCAGGTCCTTTCGAATTGCAATAAAGTGAGCCGACTTTGTCAGCTTGTCGACCACTACCCAAATTGAATCATTTCCTCTTTGACTCTTTGGTAGTCCAATCACGAAATCCATCGTGATATACTTTCATTTCCACTATGGGATCACAAGAGGTTTTAGAAGTCCTCCTGACTTGCAATGCTGGGCTTTTACTTGCAAGCAAGTCAAACACTTGGCCACATGTTTGGCGATGTCCACCTTCATACCTGACCACTAGTAGTATTTATGCAGATTCTGATACATCTTGGTACTTGCAGCATAAACGCTGTAACTGCTACGATGTGCTTCAGATAAAATATCCTCTCTAAGCTCTACATCGTCAGGCACAACCAAACGTCCACGAAGCCTCAGTACCCCATCATCAAAAACTTGAAAATCAGTCTTTCTTTTATTGATATCCTCTTGAAATCTCTGTACATCTGGATCTGTCGGTTAGAGTTGCTTAATTCTGACCTAGACATCCGGTTCAATTCTAAGGGCGGCCATAAGACTCGAGAGGTGGCCTACCTCAAATTTGAATTCCGAATCACGAGCTCTCTCGATTAGGTTCCACTTCTTAACTAAGATCTACGCCATTGAAGACTTTCAACTCAATGCATCGGCAACCTTGTTCGCCTTTCCCGGGTGATATAAATATCACAGTCGTAATCCTTCAATAATTCCATCCATCAATGCTGTCTCATGTTCAACTCCTTCTGAGAGAACAAATACTTGAGACTTTGATGGTCCGTAAAGATCTAAAACTTTTCTCCGCACAAGTAGTGCCTCCAAATCTTCAACACAAATATGATGGCTGCGAGTTCTAAGTCATGCGTCGAATAATTCAATTCATGAGATCTCAACTGCCGGCAAGCGTATGCAACAACTCTGCCATGTTGCATCAACAAGCAACCCCCCCTAAATGACGCATCACCACAAATCTCGAATCCTCCAGGACCAGATGGAATCGTCAGCACCGGTGCGGTAGTCAGCTTTTCCTTCAGCTATTGGAAATTATGCTCGCGCTTGTCTATTCATACAAATTTTTTCTTCTTTCTTCAAGAGCTTTGTCAGAGGCGACGCTATCGATGAGAATCCTAATATAGCTAGTATAACCACCTAGAAGGGGGTGAATAGGTGCACAAACAATTTATCAAGATATAGAAGCGATTCTAGGCAACCGATAGAAAGGAAGTTCTCTATTGATTAACAAAATGAAGTACGATCAAAGTAAAGAGAGTAAGGAAGAGAAAATTGAACACAAGATTTATAGTGGTTCGGCTTATTTCAAGCCTACGTCCACTCTTCCGCACTAACAGCCCACCGGCTGGATTTCACTATGAACAAAGAGAAGTTACAGCACAGCTTTTCCTTGATTCAACAGTGTAGATGTTCTACCACACCTCCTCAAGGTTTCTCACAAATATAGACTCTCTTTTGTATACAAAGTTTCGCTCAAAGGAATTGTCTAAACAACAGGAAGCTTCAGACTTTGGAATTCTTCTATCGCGCACACCTCGAACAACTTAGAACGTCTTCCTTATATACTCATTTACGCCATCATACCCGTTGGCACTTACCAAAGGAATTCCTCCAATCTACTCGTTAGACGGAATTAATTAAGA
This sequence comes from Eucalyptus victrix, assembly GCA_016097545.1. Classification (NCBI taxonomy): domain Eukaryota; kingdom Viridiplantae; phylum Streptophyta; class Magnoliopsida; order Myrtales; family Myrtaceae; genus Eucalyptus; species Eucalyptus victrix. The sequence goes on along the minus strand of CM027840.1, from coordinate 14,319,725 downwards.
AGATTATTCGAGCTATCAAAGGAACGTGTCGATAGCCCATCAATCATGTTCGCCCATACAATTAGGATCTTGGTTTTCATAAGTAGAACCTTCCAAGAATATTTAGGCAATCATCGGATCCTTAATCTTTGAGTCAATCTCGATCAATCAAAGAATACCGTTATGTCTTTTCTAGCCAAGAGATCTTCTCCAGTTGATAAGGTCATATCCTTAATGAAATATCCAGTTCTAGATAACCTTTCTTCAACGGATTTGAGACTGTCAATGAGGATAGATTTTGAGTCTCGAGTCTGGCTGTCCGGAGGTTTTCAGACTTTTAATAGCAGAATCTGCAAGCCTTCAGACTAGACTGATGGAAACGTTTTGTCAGCTTCAAAACACTTCAGGAAGATTTCTCCAACAAATCCTTCCACAAACCGTCTATAATAACCTACTAACCCCAGAAAACTTCTGATCTCTATCATCGTTATCGGTCTCGACCACTTGATCACGGCTTCTATCTTGCTCGAGTTGACGGAGATTCCTTCTCCGGAAATCACATGACCTAAGAATGCAACACGAGTCAACTAAAACTCACATTTGTTAAACTTAGCATACAATTGATGCGTCCTTAAAATCTGGAGTATTACTCTTAGATGATTCTCATGCTCTTCATCACTTCTCGAATAAACCAAGATATCATCAATGAACATGATCACAAACTGATATAGATATTCTTTGAACATTTTGTTTGTCAAATCCATGACAGCAACTAGAGTGTTCATGAGGCCAAACGATCTTACAATACTCTCGTAAAGATTATATCAAGTACGAATAGCTGTATTTCGTACAACCTCCTTCCCGGTTCGTAACTGACGATGCTCTCTAGTTGATGCTTGAAAACATTGACACTCTTGATGTTTGGTCACCCAATTCGTCTATCTTTTATAATGGACGTTTGTCCTTGATTGTTACCTAATTGAGTTGATGATGGTCGATACACACTCACAACAAACCATATTTCTTCTCCTCACAAACAAAACTGATGTTTCTCCAAAGTGATACACTAATATGCACGAATTCCTCATTCATCAATCTTCACATCTGCATCTTCAATTCTACTAATTCAGACAACAGCTGGTAAGAAGCCTTCAAGAGTGGCTCTATCCTGGTGCTAGTTCAATCGCAATTTCTATCTCTTTCTAGCGATAACCCAAGCAATTCCTTTGGTACCATCTTAGAAATTTTCTGTATCACGGCCACCTTCTTCACATTCTACTTCTCAACTCACACATCCATTACAGTTGTCAAATCAATCTTGGCAACCTCCGTCTAACAAACGGATTGTCTTTAGCTAATGAGATTAATGAAATCGAAGATTCTTTTCGACTCTTAATAACCTCGACAATTTCACATACTAATAAACTAAACTGGATTACTCCATGACCATGATTCATTATCATAAGATGCTTCATAAGCCCACACTATTCATGTGACATCAAATTCACACCTCAGCAATTAGTCAAGCACGACTATTGCTAGTGATTCCCCTCTCTTTCACTTTTACTTCAACAATTTAAGTTCTACCAGCTCAGCACAAAGCTCTACTGTGTTGCTTTGATAAAATCACTTCCAACACATTCTTTCTCTGATCGGTGCAAGGTCCATTCTACTCCCATTCCTTCCTGGCGGCAATAGCGATGTTTATGCTACCTTAGACTTCCACTAATAGTCCTTCACCCGATGGCCATGCTAGTCATTATCACAACAAGTTCTAGTCATACTCAGACATTAGATTTATCCATACTTCCTTCTACAATTCCGACACCTATCCGGTGTGTCTTCTATCTTCTATTAGGCGAAAGCATGCACTCTTTCTAGTATCCATGTTGGCTATACTCTAAACAATTCTGTGTCCTAGGAAGGACATAAGACCGATCTCTATCATCACGTCCGGAAACAACCTGATCTATTTGACTCGGTGCTGACTTGACTACCCCACCATTCCTCGTGGGTGGAATAGAATATTTTTCTCTCGACCTCGATCTTTTCCCTGACCGATTTCCATTTCTGCCTGAACTAGATCTATACCTGGCTCGAATGCAATGACTTGCTCTCGATTCACATCTCCACTTTGGATCTCAGCATGTGAGGTGACAACGACAATTATGGCACTTACGGCAGCTCAATCCTAAGCCTGTTGGCTCATCCAGTTCCCAAGGAACACTAGCATCAGAACGATCCTGTCAAACTTAGGATCATTTGACGCTGCTACACTAGTACCAACCTGCAGTGGTACTCATACACTCGAGCTAGCCAGAGCCGACACTCTGCCACGACCACCTCGGGTACCGACTTTTGTCAGTGCATTATCCCGAGTCACAGAGGACATTGCCCTCTTACTAGGAGTTCTCAGCTCCTGCTTGCTCATGGTTCAATCTTTACAATGAAACCCGTCTTCCAAACCACACTGGATTAGAAGGTGAGCGATCCACACACAACAAACAATTCTAGCATTTAGCTAACACAGACATGCACCAGCATGAATTTAAAGGTCTTTTCTACTAACTATCCCGTAGTTAACGCTCATTATCACTCCAATCTTGAACTGGGCTCTAATACCACAAAATGGGGATGTCACATCCCGATCCTCGGGCACGCATACATCTTTCTAATTGGTCGATTTTAAAAATGCAATATCCCAAGACTATATATTGCCGACCCTTTCAATTATTAAGCACATGCGGAAGCAGTTATAAATCCCAAACAATAAAACAATAGGATAGTAAAGTAGGCCATATCTTTCATATTAAAATCCACAACCAAACCTTTATACATGACATAAACCAGAGTACTTCACAACTATTCACAACTTTTTACTTTACTCTATTCACATCAAAATGGAGTTCATAAAAAAAGATTTCAGTCCATCTGGATCGTACTCAAGATCCCTCTCGGAATTATCTTCTTCTTCCAAAAATACTTCTCCTCAAGTTTCACCTCTAAGTTCTCCTTCTCAGACTCCTCCTCCTCAACTCCTCAGCGAGGTCCTGAAATGTTTTCCCCAAACTGGGATGAGACTACGTCTTAGCGAGTTCTACCTCATTAAGGCCCGATTAGTAAACCACTATACTTTTGGGTTGCCTAAGCACAGCACGAGTCAAAGGACTTACCTTGGCCTCAGTCTCAACCTGCAATTCATGGTTACATACGAACACTTCACAAATCATAACGAATAATCAATCAAATCAAGACAATTTGATCAAATCATTGATCAATCGAACTAGTCGACTACATGTCAAACGGACCATTCTAGGTCAATGCTCTCGGGCGTCAAGTTCGCCAAGGTGACTTATCCACTAGACAATTGCGTGTGTTCTTTAAGGCGCCGTTTTCGCCAGTGATATCCTTAGTTACCAAACCACACATGCCTATAACCATGTATTCAATAGACAATTGTGTGCGTTCTTTAAGGCACCATTTTCGCTAGTGAGGTCCATAATCACCGAACCACACATGCCTATAACAATGTATTTAATAGACAAGTGCATGCGTTCTTTAAGGCGCCGTTTTCGCTAGTGACGTCCTTAATCACCGAACCATACATGCCTATAACAATATGAGTACTAGACCGATACGTGCGTTCTTTAAGGCGCCGTTTTCGTTAGTGATGTCCCAATCACTGAATCATGTAGGTCCATAAAAATGTATGTACTAGATTGATACGTGCGTTCTTTAAGGTGCCGTTTTCACCAATGATGTCCCAATCACCGAACCACGTAGGCCCATACACCGTGTATAATCGGTTCAATCTCAGAGTATTTCCAATTGACTCTCATGATTCCATCCATTTTACATCTTAATAAAGCATTATAAATGTTAACTAAACATACTCGGCCATCTACCAGTCAATTATTCAATTTCACTCAATTTCAAACAATTTAGAGTAAATCCCTAAAATATCACAATTTATTTAATTACATGCAACGTAGAACTCAAATAAATAAATGGACTGCACCACGACAATCAACACAAGATTCCGATCGTCGGCCATCTCAATCCTAAATTCCGAAAATTAATTAATTAATAAATATTTAAAATTCAATTTAGCTCAAATTAAAGCCCGATTAAATAAACGAACTTCACCACAGTCATCAGCATAATATTCCAGTCACTAGCCATCTCAATTGAATTTTCAAAAAATAATTAATTAAATAATTAATTTCGAAAATTAAATAATTAATTACGAAAATCAAATAATTAATATTAAAAATTCGATTTAGCTCACAATAAAACCCGATTAAATAAATGGACTTCACCACGGTCATCAGCATAATATTCCGGTCACTAGCCATTCTAGTTGAATTTTGGAAAATAAATAATTAATTAATTTAATTCCGAAAATTTATATTTAAATACCAGAAATTCCACTTAAGCCCGAAAAGCCTAATTGGAGCCCACTAAGGGTCGGGAAAAATACCAAGGTATTTTCAATAAATAGTATACTACGTCTACTTGCTAATTGCACAATCAATTTGTCCAATTTACATCACAATTAACTAATAATCGCTAATCTATTCTAATATAACCACCTAAACCTAATTAATTAAAAATAAATAGCCCTTAAGCATAATTAGCTAACTAATAAGGGATTAGTGAGATTACTCACCAGAATCGCGCACAAATTGGATCAATCCAACGAGGGCGACGCGAGGAACAACAAACTCCAAAGCGGGCCTTGGGTTCGGGGCCTGGAAATGGCCCGAAATGGCCCATGAACCGGCTGGATACCCACTCCGTAGGTTGCGGGTTCGGCTGCAAAATAGAGAGAAAGAGAGAGGGTTGGGGGTGGCAAGGGGTCGGGAGAGCGGGCGAAGCTCCGGTGAGGCCGAACGGTGGCCGGAGGGGGTCGGGCCATGGCCTGAGCTGGCCAAACAAGGCTGGGCAGAGGCAGAAGTCGCACGGGGGAAGGGCAGCAGCGAGCGATGGACGCGGGGAGGAGCGCGGACGGCGAAACGACGGCGAGCGGTGGGCGCGCAAGCAGCGAGATAGGCGGCAACGGTGGCTAGCTGCTGTCTTCGTGCGCTTGCAGCTTCCGCTCGAGCTTCTGCTTCCGCTGCTACTTTTCATTCGAACCGAGGGGGGAGAGAGAGTGTCAAGGGAGAGAGAGGATAAGGCTTGACCGGTCAAAGAAAGAAAAACAAAGAGGGAGACAACTAGGGTAGTCGGTGGGGAGGGGGAAATCGAATGAGAGCAAAAAAAAAAAAAACGGAAGGAGAGAGAGAGAGAAAAATAAAATAAAAATAATACAATTATTCTTATTTTCTTTTCTTTTTCTCTTTCCCTTTTTAAATTCTTTCGGTCTTCGATTTTTCCTCCGATAATTTCTTTCTTGAAATTTCGAGCTCGTCAATAAATTGACAAACAATGAGACGGTCTCGAAACCAAATCAAATTCCATAGTTAAAATCGACCGGACGTGATTTTAGTCCAATCTAACCAATTAGGTAGCTTTTAGGGATTTTACCACGGATATATCCCTTAACGGCTTCACCCAATAAGTTAGTTAACTTGTGAGTGATCAGCTTAGAGAAAATGGGCCATAGGCGCCGACGATATGCACATTTTATTTTATCGAAACGGGATCGAATTTCAAGATGTCACATTTCATCTTCTTCTTTTTTTAACTTTTTACTCTTTTTTTGTTTTTCCCCTTCTCCCTCTTCCTCCCTCCTCCCTCCTCCTTCCTTTGGCTCCAACAATCAACCAAGTTGGCCGATCACTGGGCTGAGGCGATCCGATGGGCTCACCTCGCCAATCGGCGAGCCCGCACCCAGCGACGGCGGGGCGAGCCCCCGCCGGATCTAGTGAGGGCTCACCTCATGGTCTCCAGGCGAGGGGAGACCTCGCCAGACACGACGACAAGCCCCCCTCGCCGGATTTGGCGAGGGCTCGCCTTGCCTAACGATCGTGAGGTGAGCTCGCACCCAACAATGGCGGGGCAAGCCCTGCTGGATTTGGCAAGGGCTCACCTCGCGATTGTTGGGTGTGGCGAAGGCTCGCCTCAGGCAAGGGTTGCACAATCCTCACCTATGGCCGGCGAGGTTCCAGCGTCCGTTACTAGCAACCAAAGAGGGCCAGGTGACCCTCGACCAATGGCCAATGAGGGCCTAGCAACCCTTGCCGACCTTAGTCGAAAAAGAAGAAAAGGAAGAAAAGAAGGAAAAAAAAATTTAAAAATTAGAACCGAATTAAGAAAATTGTAATAGGTTTAAAAATTTTTAGACAATTTTCTCATGAGAAAATTGGATCTTCACGTTAGAAGTTAAGAAAGCACGAAAAGCATAAATTGGTAGCCTAGAATAGCAAGTGAGAAACGGAGAAAATTGTTGACTTCAACAGACATTTTTCCACTGAAGACGAAGATTAAAATAACGCAGATGATCCGTCTTAGGCAAATTTAGGGAAGAACATTTATAAGTGTAACGAAATAATCTTTTATGGGCTCTCCAGATCTACCTAATATCTTATCATCGTGACTTCGATTCAATATGTCTCTCTTGAATAAATAGGAATTACGCACTCAAAAAAGTGTAGTCTAGCTGGATTATTATATACTTAAATCCTTAATGAAAAAATTTTGGTTCATGCATTTTAACTTTTAAAAGCTAGAAATACCAAAACTTTCGCAAAATGCAAATCATGTAAATTCATACATTATTTTTCGTAATTTTTTAACTTAAATAATACTTTAAATTGTGCCCAATGTCTTCTTTAGCTTTAACTGAAACATACAAGCCCTAAAGGTGGAGCAAGTGATACAGCAAAAATTTTGTATTCTTGCATTTGCTCTGGACTAACAAACTAGAGTACTCGACCTTGTTTACCTATACGCTATCAGCTAATTCTAATTTATGTTAGAGAAAACTCCTATGTTGTTTTGGAGCTGACAAAACTTATCTAAAGTCTATTATGAATATTGCTAGACTTTTATGTCAAAATCTATCTTACAACAGAAGTTTGCTTAGCTAAATATATGTGTGCATATGGTCATTATCGGAACCCTTCACCCGATGAGAGTTGGGGAGGTGATGCTTAATTAAGTTTGAATGCCCCACGTCAATAGATACCGAGTCGCGATGGAGGCTGGGCCGGTACTCCTTTATGGAATGCCATCTAGGCGTGTAGTGCTAGACATTGCCGTGTCCAACGGAGTGAAACGATGCCCTTTTACGTTGGATGACCACCAACTGTTGGGTTGGTTGTCGCCGATGGATCGTAATAATCGAAACACGCTTGAATGGTTGTGATAGTTGTGCCTGATTATGGGGCAAAATTGTGTGGCATGATATGGGACGTGCCATATAGTTTTACCTCATAATTAGGACTCATGTGGATGTTTGAAGGATAAGAATGATGTGTTTCAATTATTAATTACGCTTGTGATATTTATAATGGCATATGTGATGCGCTAATGTGTAGGGACTTGCTGAGGCGAGGAGAGTTTTGTATGGTGCATGTTTAGGATTGCCTTTGAGGCGAATTTGCATCCCAATTAGGGTTAAGGGTTTTGACTCACTGAGATTTATCCCATCCCATCGTGGTTAACATTTTTCAGGTCCTTCGTATGGAGATACGTCCCATTCGTTTTGGGGTTCCATGGGAAATGGACTACGAGTCTTCCTTTTTCCCCATTCTCGGGACCACCCAAACTCGTGAGTTAGTGGTGACAATGATTTGGGTCAATGAGGGTCTCCTTCATTTGGTACCTCATCGCTTCAAAGTGTGGTTCATTAACGAGCGCAATGGTGCTCGAGAGAGTCCTTGTAGGGTTTTGACAGACCGCCCGTCGGGACGGAGGATGGGGAGGTAGGTCACCCCATGGACATCAATATATCGGACGGTGTCTTGGAGGATCCGAAGCCCTAGTCAAAGGGATCTGGTGTGTAGGTTGTCTAGGGGTTTCTTTTTTAGATAGACTTATAAATATGAATCCATAGGGTTAACTTGGTATATTTATAAAGCATAGTTTGTGAAAAATGGTAATATGTTTTTACTATCCCTATGTTTAATTGTTAGCCAGGTGTTCATTTAATTCGCTTCCGCATGTGCTTAATTGAAAGATAAAAAGAATGGGTCAGCGACGCATCTTGGGACATCGTATTTTTTTATCGACTGCCGAGGGATGTGCGTGTACTCAGGGTTCGAAGCGTGACAAAAGGTCTTCTTGAAGGTGACCCCACGACAACCCCCGTCGCCAACAGTAGCGGCGGTAAGCTCCAGCAGCTCTGATTGTCTTTCACAATGTGGGTTTCACTTGGCATTGACTCCCGCTCGGTGTGTCTATGGGCAGAGGTGGCAAAAGGAGGGCATTCTCTCGAGAAGGAGGCAGCGGAGGAAGTCGGAGAAAGAGAGGAAGCCGATGAGGACGAGGATGAGGACAAGGACGACACCAAGACCGAGACCGACGAGGAGGGAGCCCAGTAGCTGAAGTTGGACGAGGCTTTTACGAGATCGAGGTTGTCCACTGCAAGAGGGTTCGCAAGGTCGTCCCCTTGACTTTTTACTTTCCCATTGTAGTCAAGACCTCATTTTTCGCTCCCGGGTTCGTCATTACTATCTTGTTGGTTCTTGTTTCATGGTAAAAGATCCTACTATTGCTGCTACTACAAAGCAAGGAATTTGCTCTACGAAACCCTAGAATGCGAGGAGCAAAGAAGAGGGCAGTGGCGGAATCGACAAGAGGGCACAAGCGACGACAGTGACAACGGCGGCGGTGGAGTTGACGAACAAAGAAGGCGCAATCGTCACGTTGGGAGGGTCAATAATGTGTTTGGATGAAGACTGAAGAGTGTTTGGGTTTGGATGAGAGGAAAACGTGTTTGTTTCAAACACATGAAGCCAAATAATGTGTTCGGACCCAAACAATGTTTTGACCCTAACCCGACCCAAACAATGTTTGTTTTCTTGTTTCATAACAATTACCCGATTAATATTAAGACTCGAAACATGTATTCAACTTGTTTCATGTTTAGTTCGTGTTTGGGTCATGTTTCGGTCGGGTCGGGATTTTGGACGCCCCTATCCCAAACCCCAAATTACATTATGTATGGAGTCAATGCAAATGCGCCCAATATGGATTCCCAGGTGTCAGTAACAAACTTTCCAAAAGGATCAAGTTTTTATTCCTTCTTTTTCTTATGCCCAATCAAAAGAGCGTTACCGTTAGAATCGAGTATTAAGTGGAAATCCTTGTGAAAAAGAAAAAAAAAATACAAATCTGTGACAACAAGCTGTCTATCTCTCGTATCTTTCAAGCTCGCTATACACTCATCCATCTTATGTTGTGTGTTAGAGAGTAACAAATTTGATGACCTTTCTTTTTATTCCTTCTTTTTCTTATGCCCAATGCTCAAAATGTTTGTCTTCACTCACCAGACAAAATAAAATTTGAATCAAGTTTAAACTTTATTTTTGCATTTTTTAAAAAATTTAAAAACAGAAATTTTGAAAAAGAATATAAAAAAAACGTTCTTTTTTTACAAATCTGTTTTTTTCAAGCAAATCTTGACAACAAGCTATCTCTCGAGCTCGAGAGAGATTTGAAGGTGCTCTTGAATTTTTTTTTCAAGCTAAGTTGAGTTAATTAAACTTTTAAAGCTAAAAGCCCCTTTGAACTGAGATTTTGTTCTTGGGCCCAGCCTTCTGGAGGCGTAGAAGCGATGGATAAAAGACTTTCGATTCCCTACATAATTCTTGCTTTCCCAAACATACGTTCATTCTAGAACCGGTAAGTCTCAGTTTCCCTTGCTAAGTAGAAACTCGTCGCTCCACTTTAAAGTTTAGAGGCTTCGTCGGCTGGATTTTCTGGATCAGCCCACGAAGAAGAAGAAGAAGAAAAGGCCCAGCATTTGAGGAACTTGATGAGATCGCGAGTCAACTCGCGATTCCAACGAGTTTAGCGATTTTGACTTGCCATCCGGAAGCGGTTCCGACTCGCGATTTTAAAAAGCATTTGGTTTGATGCCTGTGGAGTTGAACGTTGCCAAAGCCCAAAGGTAATTGCTCTCCCTCTCGGTGTTAGCTTTGCTTCTTGGTCAGCGAACATTCACTTCCGCTCTACTTCTTCTTCTTCTTCTTCCTCAGTCGTCCTGCAATTACTTCTTCTTGTTCTTCCCATTTTTATTCAAATTGCAGCGCAACCCATATTCTCAGTTTTTATTGGATTTTGAGGCACCCACACCCCCATCAAGCAGTAAGTACTTTGTATGACTTGGTGGGATTACTAAGACGTTTGCGCTCTGGCGTGTATGGTTGACTCGATACCAGTTGATTCCTCTTGAATTTTTCGCTTTTATAGGTCGAGGTTAGATCACTACCCCGTGCCAGGAAGGAAACCATGGCTTTCCAATCGCGGGACCGAACTGCTCGGACCTCGAGAAATTACTCCTTTTTTTTTTTTTTTTTTTTTTTGGCTTTCAAATGAAATAGCACATTTGATACATTTCATCGAATCTTCTTAAGTAGCGGTTGATAACATCAGAATCCATGAAAACCCACGCCACCTGCTTGATTAAATTCCAGAAAGCATCTGCTTTGGGATGGTCTTCTTAAATTATACATCTTTCTATTTGTACTGTCACCATGTACTTCAACTCTCTGAATCCATGCTAATTCTGAACGCTTGACCAGTGATCCTCCAGGTTTCTCCTATATGCTCACCTTGAGGTTTTGTAATATCTCTGGTATTGGCAAAACTAGTGTCACGCTGAGCCATTGAAGTATGTTAACTAGCTTAAATATGTTCAATGCAACATACATTCATCTCTCCCCTATGACAGTGTGAACAGACAAGTTTCCCCTTGGCCTTCCTCTTCCATCCACTATTTCCTTCATTCGATATCTAATATTTTCTAACCACACAAAACCTGGGTCGCTAGTATTCCTGTGTATGCTGGAAAATGATAGTTTATTTTTAAACTTTTGGTTGCAGTGAAATCAGATCTTTGGCTGGTTGAGTTGTCTTCTCTTTGGCAGCTGATACCCGAAGTCAGAGGCAGGCAATCATTCAGCTAAATGGCGAGTGTCATATTGACATTTTCTCCTTGTATTAGTACTAACTGTACAAGGAAGTGCAGCACATCAAAATGTTCTATCCTCCTGGAATATTACACCTCTTCTTGGGCTCGTAAGATGGAGGACATTGTAGTATCCTCTTACCAGCCTCGTCATTATCATGGTTGGCTGAGTTTACAATTTTGTAAGCCAAGTAAGTTCCCCTCCCTGATAATTATCATGGTCTTCTAAGTCTGCAAATAATAAGCCAAATAAATTCCCCGCAGGAAGTCTTAGTAGTTACCTTAGCTATGCAGTTTCCTGTTCCTAATATTGGAGTACTTTTTTTCTTTAATGAGGTACTCTTTAGTTGTTTCTTGCACCTTGGCTATAAAAAGTTAGTGATTGTCAAATAGCTTATTACAAATTGCATGTTACAGGCAATGTTGTTCAATTTTGAACACTTATTTCCAGCTCTAACGTTGCCAATATTTGGTGCAGTCTTTCCTAGAGGACGTTCGTCTTTCTTCTCTTCAACAGTTTGTCAAGCGAACCAAGGGGATAGTGCCTTTAGTGGCGAAAACATTACACTAGATCAGCAAATTTTAGAGCAGGAGCTCCAAGTTGCCATTAAGGAGGAAAACTATGCAAAAGCTGCAAAACTCAGGGATACACTTCGTAGTATTCAAGAGGATAGCAAAGCATCCCTGCTAGCAGCAAATGCTGAATTTTACAAATCATTTAAAACTGGAGATTTATCTGCCATGCAAGCTATTTGGTCAAAAGGGGATCATGTTTGTTGTGTACACCCAGGTGTCCTTGGCATATCTGGTTATGAATCGGTCATGGATAGTTGGATTCATGTATGGGGAAACTATGAGTTCCCATTGGAGATTGAGCTGCGAGAAGTTAGAGTCCATGTTAGAGGGGATTTGGGCTACGTAACTTGTGTGGAACTGGTTAAAACCAAAGGTAGCAGCTGGGGAGGGCAGTTTGTGACTAATGTGTTTGAGAGAAGTGATGGTCAGTGGTTCATCTGTGTCCATCATGCTTCACCTGTTGACTTTTGAAGAGTGTTCGCTGAAATTTTTTTGTTCACTGGCAAAATTGTCTGTTTCTGATGGATCTGCTGCTCTAGTTTGATCTTTGTCATGTTCTTTAATTAATTGCTTTATTTTTTAGCATGTTATTCACTCTTTCTTGAAATCGAGGGAATAGCTTTGTTGTGACTGTAATCATACAAATGTTCGGTAAAGAAAAGGGTGACCCTCACAGTAAGTTGCTACTAGTCCAAACAGAACTAGCGACACTTTTAAGATTGTCATAGTGTTGAAGTTTGTTGCAGAAACTGTTCATCCCACTTGATGTATGGGGATTTCCACAGTATCTCCCTTGTCTTCGAGTTTTCTATGAAAGAAAATCATTAGATGGAGCGCCTCCTCATGATGTGTCATCAGAATCTTATGGAAATTGAAATAGACGGTTGAAACAGAAGTTTTAATGGAATAGGGCTATGTCAAAGAATCAAAAATCATTTGATATCAAAGCTTGATGGAACTTTACGCATTCATCGGATGTTGTATCTTAATCTCTACAAAACCTCCATAATGCGGTCACTAAAAACTATTTATTTCAAGATTGGAGCCCCAGCTCATTTGATTGAAAGACCAGATGGTGAAGAACTGCGAAAATTAGAACTAATTTGGAGGTAAGAGTGTAGTTTGCAAGTCAATCCGTGCTCACATCCCCCTCTCATCAGTGATGTGACGTATTGATATTTTCAATTTTCAACAATGAGAACTCATTCTTTCCATCAAAACAGCGTGGAGGTGAAGCATTGCTACCTCACAATTAGAGATCTGCTAGGGTTGCAGATTCAACCTCTAAGATGACTTTCTTGTATTAACCAGTAAAGCAAATTGCAGTAACTCTATAAGCTAATAAAGCCATCCAAGCATCTTCCTCTTTCATGTCAAACTAGGCCCCTGCACCTGCAATACTAAGGTTGGTTCCGGGGACCCATCTTGACTAAATTTTACCGCCTACTGGAGGAGCTTCCCATACAATGCTTATTCATCAATTTGTGCACCAGCGTGTAATCTAGTATCGTAGAATGTGACGATAGTGGCTTTTCTGGTTCAGTGCACTAGTTTGATGATTAACCAACTCAAGCAAGTGCGATGTACCGTGCATTTGCAACTTAAAACTCTTCTATCATTTGAACAAGAGTCGTGAATCACATAATCACATGTAGGTGTACATAATGATGGCACTAAATCCCTCTCTACCTCATTTTATTCTACCCAACTGTAATTTGGCTTCTCTTTACTTTGATGGGATAATGTTTACAAACATATAATTACAATAACTGGACAGGCCAACCAATTAAATCCGTCAATCCTGGAATAAAAGAAGTAAAAGATCCAGTTCACTAATCCCGCCCAAATTCACCGTGTCATCAGCAGATGAACTTCCGGAAAACATTTGGTAATCCATGAAGCTAAGAAAAGGAGAGGGTAGATCATTCAGGAACATTCCTATAAAGAATTACAGCTCTCCAGTCAGGAACCAAGAAAAAAGGACATTAACGAATAAAGTAGTCTCAGGGTTTTCTCAAAGGAGGGATTAAATCCCCTTGAAAATAGCCTAAAGTACCAAACATTTCATTTTCCGTGTAGTCAGAAGCTTCGACATCATATGCGGGCGGTATTATCTGAACTTCAGTAACCCTCATAATCAGCCAGCAAAACTTTTGCTTTCAAGTCAGGTGCAATCCCTTGATGATTGCGTGTGATGTGTCAGGCAGGCAGCAAAATGCTGAGCAGTCCCCAGCCCCAATTCCCATTTAATTACACGATCCCTCAGCTTAAGCGTATTCCAAGCTGGAGTTCTCCAGCACTCCAAGTGCTCGAATGAAGAGGTAATTTATGACTTCGCCGCCCTCTCCACTCAACCATACAAGAAGGTGGTATTTACGCTTGTTTGCTTTACAAATGGACTCGAATCCCTTTAAAACTAATGATTAAGCTATAATAATTTCAGAGAACCGTACTCCCTCGGTGCGACTGTCACGGGATGCATCAACAGTGCACGCCATTACCATTCATAGGTATGGCATTGCATGAGCCATTCAAAAACTTGGATGCATTTCCATTTATGCAACTTTTCATGACTGAGGGTCCATTATTTATGCCGTTGGCGATTGCCTTGCTTCCATAGCATAGGACTCCATCCCACTGCCCACATGAAGCTGCTATAAGTCCTGTTGCAGTTGAAAATGAACAGTAAAACATTAAGGCAGGTTAATCAGAAGAAAGCTAAAATGCTGTCAATAGCAAACAAGAGTGAACTGGATAATGATTTCTATTTTACTGGCACTGCCAAATAAAATTGCTGAGCTAGGTGCCTAAGAAAATTTAAATATTCAAAATGATAATGCAGAAACTTCCACCATGGGTCAAAGAACCAATGAATTCTCCCAATTTGAACAGAATAAAACCGACACAATAAGATTACCTTGGCAAAGACACACCATTAAACAGGAAACACAACTGAACAGACCAAGCAAATTCACAAGCAGTGACACTATTCTAGATGAATCACGGATGCTTCTCAGAAAGTCATCAATTAGGTTCATCAGTGACTGCATCAGCTCAAGAAAGTTCACCAGCAATATTAAGTGGAACTTTCTCTCTAAGATAGTGGTTACAGTGAACGAACGACAAATGTACAAATGAGTAGAAAACCATGGATACATTGACGTGTGCATGAATAGGGATGAGAAACATTTTATATTCAACAATGCATTACCTAAAAAGAGACCAGAAGGTTTTCCTGGCCTTGACTTGAACTCAGGGTGGAACTGAGCACCTATGAAATACGGATGATCAGGAAGTTCCACAATCTGCAATCAATGTACAGAATTAAATATGAAATCAACAAACAAGAAAGGAGAAGTACTTAATACACTGAATCATCAGGTACTGCCACAATTATTACAAACAAACTACAATTGAAGTAAATAATATTAAGTTGTATTCAAAAACATAATAAAACTACCATGAATACTTACTTCCATTCGCTGCCCACTTTCATCCCTGCCAACAAAGCGCAGGCCGGCCTTTTCCAGTTCTGGTACAACCTCAGGATTTACCTAGGTGATATCAACCAAACTTGTTAATGACCAAGCAAGCAGAAGAAAAGAAGATTACTCAGGACTGCAGTTCTATGCTAATATGGATTCACCTCATATCTGTGCCGATGTCGCTCATCAACAAACTTTGCATTGCCATACCTAAAGGATTAAAAAAAATATGAATACATCAAATATTTTCGTGATACATCATCTCCTGTAAGTGTGACACGACCATATCAGTTACAATTTAGCCTTAAGCACTTGTTTATCCAAATTTAACACTCCTAAACATGAAACAAAGTTAAAAATCTCCAAATTCCTTACAACTTCGCAGATTTGCAGTCAGTGTTCCTGAAATAAGTCCTCCTTGATCCTAAACGCATCGTCCCTCCCATGTGAGTCTTTGAAACCTGATAAATGTAGCACATGAATGAATGAAAAATGAATTTACTAAGCCAGAAGGAATTAAAATTATCATCTTTAGTAAAATATTGTAGAAGTACTGCATGCCTCTGGCATGAATATGACACAAGGATTCTTTGTCTCAGGATCAAATTCTGTGCTGTTTGCATCATGCAAACCCAACACAGATCTTGCAAACTCTATAACAGCAATTTGCATCCCCAAGCAAATGCCCAAGTATGGGACATGATTTTCCCTTGCATACTTTGCTGCGAGAATCTTCCCTTGCACCCCCCTATCACCAAACCCTCCTGGAACCAGCACTCCATCGGCACCCTGTGCAAAAAAACAGGTATAATCAGTTGCAATCATGGAACTAGCTTGTATAAGCAAATGAGGAAATCAAAACTGCATATTGGGCCAAAAGGCTATTAAAGTATAAACTAAATGTACCTTCAATGAATTCCATGCATCTTTATATGCCTCGGGAGACTGCTGGGAAAACTTAGTTGTCAAGGACTATTGTCTATTAATTGTATACAATCTAACTTCTATTCACAACATACAACAGAACAAAAATAATAAGTCACATAAGAAATGAGCTCAGCTTCACCTCTTTCCAAGTGATATCCTCCAGGTCGCTTGCAGGAACCCAGTCTACAATAAGTTTCCTTTGGCAGGCAACAGAAGCATGCAAAAGAGCCTGCCATATGACCCAAAGTATAAGAAACTTCTACGATACAACTTCTAAGCATTACATTGCACACATGGATTCTGCGAGCATATTTTTGATAAATTAATCTGTCATTATGAACAGACCGCACATTTACAGCCCAATGTGACAGAGAACAAAATGCCAATCAGGAAGATGTTCCAGAAACTTCATTTCCCCAAAAGATTTTGAAATGGAAACAAAGGAAATTGTAATTGTTTTCAAAAAGAGACTCATTTGGAAAATTTTCACACTACTAAAGTCGTTGCATCGGACTTGAGGGGCAAAATGTGAACCCAACCAGCAAGAACCAAAGAAAGGAAAAGGCATTAAAGCAAGTAATCAAAGCGCAAGCATCGCACAATTATCCAAGAGATGTATTATACAAAATGCCTGCAAAAATATGACTCTTCAGTAAGCCACTCACCTTCAAGACAGAGAGATAAGAATCTGACAGCCCTGTGTATTTTCCTACCATAGCAATTCGTACCTGCAATATGCACAAAATAAAAGCATGACAACTGATACCACATGGATAAATATGCCTAGACGGACCAAATAGAAGTTCAAGGCCTACCGGATCAGACAACTGGTCATAAACTTTTGTCCGAGCAGTCCATTCCTCCAACTCTGGCTTCCTTGCATGGCTGGAAAGAAATGGCGACATGTTGAGTGATGCCCAAGAAAGCAGAACAAAGGGGCAAGCATTCATTTATTGAATGATAAAACAAAAGGCGAGGGAGAACTGATTCACACCACATACCCCATAAGGTTCAATCCCTTCAGAATTGCTTCATGTGCCTTTTGGTCCTATCATGAAGGGTTGAAAAGAGGCAGAAGAAGCTCTATTAAGCCTTTTGCTATGAAACAAATATGAAGGCGTATAGTTTGAATTTCAAAGTTCTTAAACTACTTACTCTTAGCAGCAAAGGAATGTGCCAAATGTTTGGGACATCATATAGAGTCATGATGTTTTCTACCTATAATCAAGTTGCTTACAAATGATTAATGATCGGTCAAAAAAGGCCAACAAAGCTTATCACCATTTAAGAACAGTACCGGCACATGGCAAAATTGAGAGAGCTTTCCTTTAACATTCTCATCAAGCGCCTGTGACAGATGACCTGACAACTTTAGTCTACTATCAGCACAATTAGTAAAGAAGTACAGAAGTGATAGATGAGGCAAACCTTTGCACTTCTACAAGCTAGAATATTTGGGGTCAAACCCAGTCCTCTAAGACCTCGGACGCTATGCTGGGTAGGCTTTGTTTTCTGTGGGACAATATGACAGAGGCTATGGTTAGCATGCCAAGGACATAATTCAGGAACACATCCATATCTAGCATCTTAAGAAATCAGTCAATTGACAAATTGATTCTAACAAAGATACCTGTTCACCAACAACATTGAGTACAGGAACAAGGCTGACATGAATCAAGCAGAAATTGCCAACTCCTGCAAGAATATTTAGGTGGGTAAACAACAATGTTTCGCTGAAAACTCTCAAGAGCAAATTTACTTAAATCAAACATGGTGTAACCTTACCTACTCGGTAAGAGAATTGACCAAGTGCCTCGATAAATGGCATAGATTCGATATCCCCTGCATTGATATGAATTTAGTCGGCCCAGAACCAGGAAAATGATAGTCACTACTAAAGCTACTTACCTATAGTTCCACCGAGTTCAATGACGCAAACCTCTGCCGGGCCTTCTTGACCGTCAACCGGTATCATGGCTGCACGTTCTATCCACTCTTGAATGGCATCCGTAATATGTGGAACCACCTAGAAAACAGCAAAATTTGGTTTGAGCACTACAGAGAACCTAAAGTAAACGTAAAAGTAAACCACGGACAATGCTACGTCCAGTTGAATAAGAGTAGTAATAGTTGCAAAGCTCTAACTTTTTACAATATCAAATTGCCTAACAGACCTGGACCGTCTTTCCGAGATAATCACCTTTTCTCTCCTTGTCAAGAACTGACTGTTAAAACACCAAAAATATGTTAAACTTAGGAAGGCGCATTTCTCGATTCTCAAGGACATCCATATACAGAATGCAAGAAATTTGATGAGTTGAATACCTGATAGATTTTGCCAGTTGTGATGTTATTATCCCGAGTTAAAGTGGTGTCAAGAAATCTTTCGTAATTTCCGAGGTCCAAATCCACCTAAGAAACAATTTCAGATGAACCTTTTACTCCACTGCCAGGAGAAAATTCTAGAGAACATGGGCAGAGAAGCAAAGGGCGCGCATATGCTCGATAAGCAAGTGCAAGTGTGCAAATGAGACATGTCGGTCAGTTACATGTACAAGGTTACCTCGCCACCATCATCTAAGACAAACACCTCGCCATGCTCGAAGGGGGACATAGTCCCGGCATCGGTGTTCAAATAAGGATCTGAAAAGCATCATAGAACAAGGAGAAGTAATCAAACCAAAGGAGACAAAGAAGCGTAAAAGAGATGGCAAGGCAGACAGGGGGGCGACAGAGCGGGGGATACCAATCTTAATAGAAGTGACGCGGAGACCGCAAGCTTTGAGGAGGACCCCGATGCTGCTGGCAGTGACGCCCTTGCCGAGGCCGCTGACGACTCCACCCGTGACGAGGACGTACTTCATTGTCTCTGGCAAAAGCGAAAAGCCCACGGGGCGTGCTCAACGTCAGTCGAGGTTTTGTCAATGAGGAAGGTATCAAGTAGCAAGGTCAAAAAGACGAGGAGAGCGAGCGGTTTGTCGGGCGTGATAAAAACCAAAGCACAAGGGCAAGAAACAAAGCGGATAAGACATGGATATGGGATGTTAATCTGTAACGAGAGAAAGACAAAAGGCAAGGAAGAAGCGGCTGCAGGGTGGGAACGGAGACAATGATAAGAAACCTTTGTTCAGCTCACAATGGCGGTTGACACAAGGCCGCTCCCCCCCACGACCGTTGCTCCGGTTCGCGTCGCCGTGAGACGTGGAGAGGTTAGTACCCTCGCTCTCTCGCTCGCTCTCTGTTTCTCTCTGCGTCTCGCTCTCGCTCTCGCTCGCGCGCTCGCTGGCTGCTGGGCTTCCCTGCTTGGCGTGGCGGCGGGGCGATGGGAGCGGCGATGTTTCAACTTCTTATTTAGAGGAGAGACGAGGACTCCCCTAGTAATATCAAGAGGAGTTTAAATACCCCCACGAATGGATGGGGAGATGCGAAAAGGCTAACTCCCGACTCAAACGGTAATATAAAAAATCTCAATATGATTTACTTGAAATGTTCCAGGATCGCACTTTCCCCCTTTTTTCTTCGATGTTCATCCATCTCCTTTTCTGATTCTATTGAGTTTACGCTGCACGAGTCTGTTAGTTCTAATATTAATGGCGACAATTATAATAAAAGTCTTATCAATCTGTCGCATTTATGAATTTCAATTATAAGACTTTTAGTTTGTTTATTTTAATTATAAAACTTAAGAAAGTTGACGTATTCGGATCTGTTCATTTATCCATCAAAATAGTGATTATATTTTCTTGAACCAAATGGACTGACTATTATCCCTTCTTACAGATAAAGCACTTTCATATTTTGATATGGAATTCAATTGAGGCCATGTGTCTAAAAAAGAATAATTACTCATTTGAAATTCAGATTTTAGAGGGTCTTAGGAAACACACATCAAAAGATGCTTAGGTTAATGTTTTTTATTCACTTACACTAATGAGCAGCGGAAGGATTTGGCGAAATTGAGTTCGAATGAAGTGATAAACCTCTGAACGAGACAAGCTGGAGAATTAATTTCGGCTACAATTGTCTCATTTTTAAATAAATTTAAGGCTACAAATTGAAAGAAAAAAAAAAAAGGCTAAAAAGAAGGGGGGAACAGGAGACCTTGCTTGGCGCCGCCAAGTTGGCGGCTATTAGGGTTTCTCTGGTGCAGGAAACGCACGTGCCCATCAATGAAGCAGCTGGTCGTCCTCGTCCTCGTCCCGGAAGGTGCAGCGAACTCCCCTGTTCCTCCTCCTCCTCCTTCCCCAAACCCTGCCTCCGCCAGTCTCCTAGACTCCGACCCTCCAGACTCTCCCGCTTCCGTCGCCGCCGAAGTCAGCCGCCTTAGGCACGACCCCAATCCCGGCCGCGCCTTCTCCTTCTTTCGTCCTGTGGCTTCCCTCTGGACCCTCACTTTTGCCTCCTCCGTCTGCGTCCTCTCCCCCCTTCACCTCCCTCTTCCTGCTCCCGCCCTCATCGCCTTGTGGCAGGGTACTCTGCTCTTCCTTTCTCGATTCTCTTGCTCTGCTGGGGGGGACACCCTCTCTTCCTATTTTCAGGCCTTGACGAGATGCCATCGATTCCTCTTTGTGATTCCTCCTATTCGCTTATCATTAAAAAAAAAAAAATCCTGATATTTGCTTTTAATATTGATGACATATTATTAACTGAGCATTGGCATCTACAGCCTAATGCTTGCAGGATGGCTTCATTATGATGATTTGGGCTTTGTGCAGTACCATCTTACTGGATAAGGGCGCTGATGATGACACTCTTGGACTTGATACCTTTTGACAGCATGCGCCAAATTGGAGCTTTTGCAGTGGCCATGAATCAAGGCAGCAGCAGTGGACATCGGGAGACGGTGTCATGCTCTCCCAAATAGGCGGACTCCAGTATACGCATAGTCACTCGGAGATCCCAGCAGCCCGCCAATTGATGAGAACCTCATAACCCGACAGGAGGTAGCTATTGTAAGCAAAGGTGTTGGAGGTGACCCAGTCTCAACCGTGTGGTGGAATAACAAGCGAGCGGCTCCATCCAATTCGTGAGTCCTGCAAAGGGCCTTGGTATAAGTGGCGTCATCGGGAATAAAATCGAGCCACTTCGTCTGCTCATACAGAGTGATGGCGGCAGCGGGATTGGGGCTCTCGATCAAGCTGTTGAAGTGGAGGCCGAACATAGGCCTTGACGAGGGAGTTCGAGGGGGCCTGCTCAGCATAGCAAAGAGAATCCAGTAATGAAGGAATAGCAAGACACCGTGCAAAAGGAAGGAGATGATGCGGCAGGAGAAGCAAAATCGAGGCGGGAGCGGAAGGCGAAGGGGGAGAGGACGGAGATGAAAGTGGCCTAAGTGGGAGGATCGACAGGAAAGTCACAGGAATCCAGGTGACGAAAGAAGAGGAGAAGAAGAGGTTGGGGTGGTGCTTAAGCTGGTTCACTGCGGCGGCAACTGAAGTGGGAGAGATTGGAATCGGGGAACATTGGGAGGGTCTGGCGGGTCGGAGTCGAGGAGACGTGGAGGCAGAGAGGAACTGGGTTTGGGGAAGGAGGAACAGAGGAACCTCTTGGTGCACCTTACAACTGCAGGGGCGACCCCGTGTGCTTCGTTGATGATGTATTGTGTGCGTTTCCTTCTTGCAACAGAGAATCCCTACTTAGACTAGTGACTTTTCAGCTGCCGCCATGTCAAAATACCGAAAATTTATAAAGAACAGGATGAGAGAGAGGGTTGGAAGCACCTTTGCTTGGTGCTGTCGACTGGGGTTATGGCCCTTGTCTGCAAAGTAGGGCAAGGACTGTTTGGTTGGAGAAAATTTCATCAATGTATTGACGGAGTAAATAAAAAGATTCAAATGCATCGACTTTTAAAGTTTCATAACTAACATAAACAAACTAAAAGTTTCGCTGTTGAAATGAACAAATGTATTCCCTCAAGAAAAAAGGAATAAATGTGACAAATTTTAGTACTTCTATTATAATTGTCCCAATTAACTTTATGTCAATTAAGTAATGTAGATCATGTGATACAAAGGTCTGATTAGGTCTTTTATAAGTCTCTGTATTTACAATTGTGTATATTACAAATGGCAAATTGAGACCATTCAAAGATTTTCATACAAATAAAACGCGATAACTTAATTAAACGCGCAAGTCAGATGAGGGGTGAATACATGGGATGAAGATCTCAGCCCACAGGAAGAGAGAACCATTGGCTCAATTGTGGAAGCGAGTGGAACTAGAGCTTAGTTACGACTTTCTATCGATTCTAGATAAGCGTCATATAAATCAAAAACGTGTTATAGAGTAAATCATATTTTACAAAGGAGCATGCGCTCTATAACCTCGTGAAGAGAAACTTTTTGTGGGCTATAGTGAAATTTTTTTGTAAAATTAGTGTACAGTTCTTTGATTCTGCTTATGGTAAAGAGTTATGACGTTCTGACAAAGATATTTTATTCCTAGCTTAGACCCACTTTCCATCGTCTTGTTGGAGTTGGAGTTGGCCCTTGGGAAGATATGCAAAAGTTCGACGACAAGATCCCTACACCTGAAATTGATAATTTTCAGGTTACCCCTCTACTCTTGCTCCCACTCCTACTCTTAGTCACTTTTATGATTGGGAGTTTAAATCATAGGATTGCCAAAATTGGTAGAGGGATTTAGGGATTTTCAATTAGAAATTGATAATTAATTTTCGAATCTCATCAACTACATGCAAAGTAATCGATTTATAAAATTTGCAAAATATTCACAGTGTTACCTTATCATTATACTAGAGGAACGGAAAAAGTGCCAAAAAAGTCCTAAACATTTTGTCTTTGTGCCGATTTAATCCTAAATCTTTTTTTGGTGCCAATTTAATCCTAAACCTTTTTACATTGTGCCAATTCAGTCATTTCCAACTAATTTTGGCCGGATTTTGCTAACTAGACGCCGAACGACTGACATGGCATGATCGGTGCTGACGTGGACAACTTTTAATAATTTTTTAATATTTGTGAATTTATTTTCTTTTTTGTCTTTGATGGATTTATGAGATGGGCTTAAGGCCCATCCGCTCAAGTTGGGCCCAAAAGGGCCTGGCCCATGGGAATAGGGCCCGTGGATGGGGGAAGGTATAAAAGGGAGGAGAGAGAGAGAGAAGACAACCGTTGGAAAGACAAACGTACGCTTCCTCTCTCCCACGCATTCTCTAATAAGGCGTCCCGTCTTCCCTTCAAGGCAAATTGGCATCATCGGATGAATTTCTTCCTCGATCTTCGGCATTAGTGTTTCTTTTTTCGAATGCGTGGTGTGCTTTACGATCGGTGATACGTGTTATTCCCGAGCTTCGTCTTCCGCATTGATTTAGGGGTTCGATTCAGTGTCGAATCCGGTTTTCAGGGATTAGTCATTCCCAACAGTCTTTTTACTTGTTTTTTTTTTCTTTTTTTTCTTCTCCTCTTCTTCCTCTAGCCAATCGCCGAACCTCAACAACTGGCCAAAGGCGACATCCAATGAGGTCAAGGTTGACCTTGCTAACCACCTTGCCAGTGGCCGCAAGAGCAACCTCATGCTAGGCGGCAAGGGTTGCCCTCGCTGGATCTGGCGAGGGTTGAGCCTTGCCCATGGCGGGTGAGGGCTAGCCTCGCCAACTCGGCACGAGGTTAGTGGATGATGACCAAGTCCCTTGCTCCCGATCAATGGCGATGGAGCTCAATCTCGCGGAGAGAGTCGGAGAGCTACTCCGCCTCGAATCGTGAAAGACAAAGCTACGGGCGGGTGTCCACGCATTCTCTTGCTTGCGTAAGCGCCCCTGCTCCGACTATGTGCTATCTATGGCAATTGAGCTGGCGGGGCTCACCTTTGCCGGCCATGGGCGAGGCTCGACCCTCACCGCCCAGGCCTCAAGGGCGGCCTCACAACCACTGGCAAGGTGGCCGGCGAGGTCAACATCTACCTTGCTGGCTGTCACCTCTGACCGGTCACCAAGGTCTGATGACTGGCTAGAGGAAGAAGAGGAGAAGGAAAAAAGAAAAAGAAAAAGAATTCAAAAAGATTAAAATATTATTAAAAGTTATTTACATCAATGCCGATCAGGCCACGTCAGTCGATCGACGTCCAGTTAGCAAAATCCAGCCAAAATTGACTGGAAATGACTGAATTGGCACAACGTAAAACGGTGTAGAACTAAATCGGTACCAAAAAAAAAAGGTTTAAGACTAAATCGGTATAAAGACAAAATGTTTAGGACTTTTTTGGCACTTTTCCCGAAATTTCCAGGTGTTCTCATGCACTTCATTCTCATTTGTTGTCCAGTAGAATGATCTTTACTATTATACTTCATGACCCAACACTCTTCATGAGCCGGTAAAATCGTATGGGGTGATAGTGACAATGATGATTTTAGTCCACACGAGAAGTTTCTCGGTCTAAACTAGATGGTTTTTCATTTGAATCAAACAATTTACTAGCATGCACCTTCTTGTATCAACTTAATCTATTAAACACATTTTCTGCAAAAGATGGCTAGAACACGGCCCACATAACGACTCTGAACCTTTCAAGTATATTGGCTTTTTCTAGTCATGAAGGCCATTTTCACTTAAATCTGTTTTCTGAACTTAAATTATTTAGATAAGTACACTAGAATTGTCATAATTTTAGTACGGTGTTTATTTAAGTGTTACAAATTTAAAAAATCGATAACTTAAGTGCCATTGGCAATTTACCTTGCTAGAAAATCTAACATAGACACTAGATTTTGAGTACCTTTTTCTTCTTTTGTTTCTTTGTAAATATTGATCATTTATGTGGCATTTGATTGGACAATTATAATTGTCATAATTTTCTTGTCAACAACTAATTATTCCACTTAATCAATCATACCTTTTACGTTAACATGGACAAATAATAAAAAATCCGATATAGACGCCAATCATCCTATATGGCATCGCATTTTTTGAATAAATATACTATGAGTGCTCTAACGTGGATAAATAATTAAAAAAAAAAAATCCATGGAAGATGATTTGTCGGAAATGACACTCAAATAATCAATTTTACTCCAATATGGCACTTAAGTGAGTGAACCACACTTAAGTGAGTACTGTACAAAAGTTATAACACTCATGTTGTACTTATCTCTAGGTTATTCTGTCATAACATAGGTACCATCACTTGTCAATTTATTTGCGTGCACTATCTGCTAACCATTTTAAACTCATTGCCTACACTTGCTAAATTTACTCAAATATGAACCTTGAAGTGTCATAGATGCTAACATGGAAAAGGGGAACATTATTCATCAATTATGATGTGCGAAGTGTCGTGCAGACCTAAGGTTCGAACACCAAATTAGATCTTCTTCGTCAGCCTTGTGGCATGTTATAAATCATCCCTTGAGTTTTACCGTTATTTCCAATCCTTGTCCTTGGACTGTTATGATCCGTTCCTAATGAGATCTTGGCACATAACGAGTTAATGAGAGGAGAAAAGGCCCTAAATGAGATGGACTGACGCGAAGGGATCTTCCTCTTACATGTAATGGGTTTGGGGGGATGGACCAGCACCTGCCACTCGTACATATGTACGTATATATCATACATATGTAAGTATATTCTCAGGGTCCATCTTCGTACATTGAACAGCGGCATTAACCTCAAATATCTTTCTGAGACTCGATAGAAGTGCAGCCAGTGTGTTTTTTTCATCCTGGAGGAGTAATCACGTGTACAGTCTGAGCCTGCTAGTGATTGGCTGGCGACATATGGGACAACTGGACATTCTTCCTTCGCATTCTCCGCAAGTCTGCAGTTAATCATGTTCACTGTATCAGTAAGCCTAGAAAGGAGAGCTGTAGTTAACAACGGCAAAGAACACTTTCAAGAAGCTTCACCATGTGACCGCAACCAAATGCCATGTTCTTGGGATTTGTCAGGCAAACAGGGCATACCTATACAGAGAACAGGAAGATGGATAACAGAGGTAGTGAGCAATATTCTCAGTACTGGAAAGTCATCTGTTATGTTGCAAGGTTGTAAGACAATTGTCAACGAGTCCCATTGCTCGGAAAAATTACGTTGTGGAATCTGGGACCAACCTAGTTATTCACTAGAGCCAGAAATCCATGGATAACTGTGAAAGGAAATTACTCCTGGGTTCATTTCTTTGACAACTTCATGCGAATTTGGTTTATCGCAGGACTAACTTCTTGCATTTGTTTAATGGAATACTCCCAGTGGATTATATCGGAAAGATTTGGCAGAATGCTTTCAATATCAGTGATTACTTTAAAGTGTGTCTAACCGTGATTAACATTTGAATTGATAGATTACACCAGTGTGCCTCTCACTTTTCGAGTCCAGCAGTACCTTCCAGCTCAAAAAAACTTACAGATGAGAAAACAGGACTCGCAACCTTTGTCATCTTTACCTGGTTCTGTTGGTCATCAGCTGTGGCTGATAGGTTGGTAGGCATTCTGAGTATGCCATCACTGTGCGGAACTCCCCCTGGTGGAGGACGTGGAACTACCCTTTTTGCTTTGCCCCTGGCATGACTTTTTGGTCCGATAAAAGGAATGGGCACACAGATTACGGTGGGATCAGGAAACAATAATTTAATCACTATATTTAGTTAAAATAATGCAACATCCTGATTCATAAACACTAAGGTTTTTGGACGGTGTTGCTATTTAATGGACTAAAAAGATGCTGAATGTTCGTAACGGGGAGAAAGATGTGGGTCGCAGACATACGTACCCAAGCATTCCAAGCTCGAGGGTGGCTTTGTACTGGAAGGGAATCTCCATGAGAGCAGCAAGAGCGAATGCTGTTTCTTTCTCCGATGGACTTCCACTTTTAGACATGGTGGCAGTGAAATTCACAAACTGCTCAGACACAAATTTTCTTTAATGAAGTGTTGAACCTGAAATATTCTGTAAACTTTATAAATCGATTTAACTAAAAATTTTGGCCTGGGCAGTTGGCCTTGATCTAGAACAGTTTGCATGCAGTTGGGAGATTCCAACAAATGATCTTCAGCTCCTAAACTAAAAATCTCTCAATCCCTCAACAAACTGTGGCAATCATATGATATTAAACTCCCAATTCATAGGAGTGAGAGTAGGACGAGTAGGAGCGAGAGTAAAGAGGTGACCTGAAAATTATCATATTCACGTGCAGGGATCTTGTCGTCGAACTTCTGCATATCTTCCCAAGGCCCATCTCCAACTCCAACAAGGACGATTGAAAGTGGGTATAAGCTAGGAATAGAATATCTTTCTCAGAACATACACTTATTTTGCATTCACTTCTCTATGGAGCATAAGTCTGTACCATAACCAGAATTTATGGACCGTATACTAATTTTGCATGATTCTCCGCAACAGCCAAATGAAGAATTTTGGCCGTAGAAAAAGGTTCATTTCACGAGGTTATAGAGCACATGCTCTTCTTGAAAAAATTTGATCTACTCTTTAATGCGTCTCGACACTCATCTAGAGTTGATAGAAAAAAGTAACAAAGCTCTAGTTCTACCTTGCTTCCACGATGGATCTAATGGTCTTCTCTTCTTGTGGGCTGAGCTCTTGATCCCTTGTATCCGCACTCCTTGTGACCTGTGTGTTTAATTCAGTTATTGCTTTTCATTTGTATGTAAATCTTTGAGCGGTCTGTCGTCAAGACTTAGTTAAACCTTTGTAGCACGTGATCTATATCACCTAATTTGTTAGATTCATCAATCCAAATCTAGACAAGTGCCGGAAGTCATGCCAGGCATTGCATTTCCATTGACAACTCAACATGTATTTTCCCTTGTGTATCTCATTCATGCCTGTCTATTAGTTTTCTTCTCCCTCCTTTTGGCAGGGCATGAATGACGGTGGTTGCACCACCCTTTAGGGTGGAGAGAGAGAGACGATTTATTTATTTTAATTGTAGAGGCAATTCATGTTCAAACCTGGCCATCTGCAATGATAACTAATATATGGAACTGGCCACCACTTTTCTCCACAATGTCCACGGCAGCCTCAACTATCGGTCCATAAGATGTTGGCCCTATTAAATAAAGCACAAAACGAGGTATTTGATACTAATCCAGAGAGAAAGGGAAGTGACAACTATAACCATGCCAGAAATCACCAACCTGAAAGTGTCAAACTCGGAACTATTTTTCTATAGCAGGCTAAAACTTCCTCAAATCCGTGGCAGGGGGAATGATCACTGTGAAAGCTGAATACTTCTCGATCATGAGTTGTGACTTAGAGAGTTGGGGGCAGGGAGATTAAGATGGTGAGATACAGATACACCAGACAGAATTTAGGAAGCGAATAACCATGATAAAGTAGACATATACAATAATAATAAAGAAAACCACGCGCGTCCATCATACCATCTCCGAAGCCAAAGCAAGGAATTAAGTTGTCTTCGTCTAATGGAGCCAAAGTCTTTCCAATGATAGAGATGGCTGTCTCATAGGGATTCGGCACATCTCCGATGCTATGCAAGCTTCGCTTATTGAATGTGACCTTGCCTTGATAGCATTCGATTATGTTAGATGACGGAAACCCAGTTCTAACTAAATTAACGAATTTCAAAGTTCAGCGCATGTTATAAAACCTGTCCACTCATTGCTTTTGGTGAAATCTATGCCGAGGATAAGATTGGAGGACTCCAGTCCAGCTTCTCTTAAGGCCGTCGTCACCTGTGCCAGAGCATCCATAGTTTAGCGCGGCGCACTGAGAACTTTTGCACCCTACTGGGGATACTTGGAGCAATAACCACAGTCACGCCATAGAGTCCTCATTCGGCATGAGGGTTCCGCCATCTCAGCAGGGAAGAGGATACCTGATCAAGGGACGAGAAGCGATCTGGAATGAAGGCATATCTTTGCTTGGCGGGTGGATTCATTTGCATCACTTCCTGATGGCCAAGAGATCTTCTGCTTACGCTTGTGCTTCTGGTGGTGGCAGGACGGCGGCGGTGCTGGCCGCAAAAGAAGTTGCCCATATCTTCGCACTGACTTTGC
Organism: Eucalyptus victrix; assembly: GCA_016097545.1. Lineage (NCBI taxonomy): Eukaryota > Viridiplantae > Streptophyta > Magnoliopsida > Myrtales > Myrtaceae > Eucalyptus > Eucalyptus victrix. The sequence continues at coordinate 14,290,694 of CM027840.1, read as the reverse complement.
CCAGAAGAAGAGTCTGAAGGCATGATTGAGAGACATCGCTTACGGCGGGCGTGAAGGCAAAGGAAGGAACAAATGCCTCCGGGGTGGCCCTGTAACAGCAACACCCACTTTGATACCTTTTTCACGCGGCCACCAAAAAAACCGACTTGACGCTCACGCTAGGCCTGGGAATATCTGTATTTCGGGTCCTTTTAACCTCTAGAAGCTTGGTAGTTTGCATCTTTAAACTTTGGGCGTGTCCTATGGATAATCACATGTTAGGAAGCGGAATTCTATTGTTCCTTGCCAAACAATACGGATTTATCTTGGTGTAAGTAAATTTCAATAGATGTTGATAGGTGTAAATATATCGTTGATATGAGAATATGAGCGAGGTTCTTTGTCCAAATAACTTGTTGCTAATTTACCAACACTTTTATGGAATTACCAATTTCTATTTGCTAGTTTGCACATTAACCATTTTTGTATTAACTCATTAACTTTTATTTGCGTAACCTATCAAGGCTTCATATTTACTAACTCTCACATGAATTTACCAACATAAATTAGGGTGATTTCTGAAATTTGTCAAACTAAATTGCCGATCACATTTAAATTGTCAACTCTCATTTAAGTTACTTACTAATGTTTTGTCATTTTTTTAAATTTACCAACTTTTGAATTGAGTTATCAATTTTGATTTGTCTTGATTAGCAACCTCTAACATCTAATAAACTCTTTTCAGATATTATTTTCCAGGGGAAAATTACGAAAAATGTCCTAAACATATTGCACTTGTGGCAATTTAGTCATATACTTTTCAATTTGGTTAATTTAATCTTAAACATTTTAATTGTTCTAATTTAATCATAAACAGTTTGAAAATTTGCTAGCTGTCTTATGTACCACAATTGGCACTAACATAGACAATTTAAAAAAAAAAATTGAATTTTTTATTCTTTTCTTTTTTCTTTACTTTTTTTTTCTAACCCTAGGCTAGCGAGGTCAACCACTGACCCTTTAGTGAGAGCCTCCACACCCCCAAGCCTAGTCTCGACAGCCCTTGCCTGTTGGCCGATGAGGGCCACGATACCTTCACCTGGTATGGGCAAGAGTCATGGCCCTCACTCGCTAACCAATGAGGGCCGGCACCACCCTCACGTAGGTCTAGGCCAAAGGCCCTCTCGCATGGCCGATGAGAGTCATGATGCCCTTACCTAGACCGAGGGTCGCTAGCCCTTGGCTATGGTCAGCAAGGATCAACCAATGACCTCGCTAGCCAAGGGTTAGAGGAAAAAAAAAACAAAATAATAATAATAATAATAATAATAATAATAATAATAATAATAATAATAATAATAATAATAATAAATTTGGGAACATCTTTTTAAAAAAAGAAAATTGTTCCCATCAACACTAGTCATGACACATGAGACAAATATAGTAAACTCATATTTAGAGTAAGTAAATTTTAGGTATTGATAAGAATGACGAATAAAAAATTAGTTAAAGATAACAAAGTTGAAAGTTTGTAAATTGAAAAATAGAGTTTGTAATTAATAAGTTAACAGCAAGTTACTAATGTTATTTCAAAAATCTACCAGCTCATTTTTTGAACGGAACGATAAAAGTGTCCACTTGTGAGGAAATTCGTGTTTGAGGACTACTCTTTGGGGTCGAAAGTTTTGCAAGTTCTCAATTAATTGTCCAAGTCATACGACATTATCGCTAATATCTGGCTAATTATAGTGCATAAAGCATCACTCTTGAATCAAAATGAGAAAGGCATTTGCGAAATGCTGGAACTAAGATTAAAATATGTTTTTCCTTCCAAAACTATCCTCGTTAATTCTTTAGTTTTTTGGTTTTGCATAAGCTTGCCAAATTATCTCACCAAGCCCCCTGGGAATGTTGAACCAAATGCACGTTAAGAACATTTTGAATGCCTTGAAGTGCAAGTAAGGAATTTATAGGCAAAACAAAAGGTCCAAGTAAAGAAGAGTGTGGAACATAGTAGTTCTTATACGGTTAATATATGCATTAACAATTAATTAGATAACTAAGGAATTTATAGGCAAAACGAAAAGTCCAAGTAAAGAAGAGTGTGGAACATAGTAGTTCTTATCCGGTTAATAAATGCATTAACAATTAATTAGCCATAACTATGGAACTCTAAAAGTCTTGAAAAAGAGAATAAGAACGTTCAGAGCAAAATTTATACCAAACGCTCATCAAACATATGGTTAATGCAGCGGGTGCGGGTCAGGTACATCGCTAAAATCTCTCTCATCATGCCCTTGTTCATTGTCTCAGAGTAGTTGTCATGTCTCTCCGTTCCTCTTACCTTTTCTCTCCTCCGCGCATTCACCAATTCATGCTGCTGAGAATGCTAGATTTTGCCGAATTATGAGTAGTCTTTGATGCAACATGGAAATATATCTCGAACCCGTCGCTTTGAGGTCATTCGGTACAGTTTTCCCAAAGCAGTTTTCACTATGACAAGGTATGCGATGACTTTATTCCGTAAACATTTCATAACTGCAGCGCCTACAGCTTTTACGAAAAGTTTTGTCCCAATACTGCAACTTGACCGAAATGTAATACAAACTTCCAAGTTATGAACAGCACAGTGACTCTTCAACCACGGCCGAAGTAAACGGGCTTCTTGAGCGTGTCAAGAGACCACTGGGCAATCGGAGAAGCGAGGACGTCATGATCTCTTATGGACCCTAATCATCCTCTAATAATTTTCCTCGATCGTAGTTTGAGGAATCGTGAGGGGAGGGCGACAGAAGTGATCATTGACAGGAATATCACTCTTATGAGTAATATAGTATACTTTTTTGTCTGAAGAGCGAGCAAAAAGGCAATGCCCTTCTGCGGAGACCCTTCCCACCGAACCTTTGCACATGCTATTACAGCTTCTCCTCTACCCCACCACCCTTTCCCCTTCTCTCTCTCTCTCTCTCTCTCTCTCTCTCTCTCTCTCATATATATATATATATACACGCATGCATCATTAAAACATCCCTTCCTCCTCATCCATCACTCGTCTCTCTACATTTCTTCCTCCGATCTCGTCATTCTGCAGTAGACAAACCTATAATACCCTACTGTCCACATTGAAATTTGTATTAGCAAATAATGCACACCTCGAAACTCAAGGCGGCCATGGCGACCACAGCAGAAACCTATGCTGGCAGTCCTCCTCCTGCCGTGGCTGCTGTCGCCAAGATCAACGGAAGGCCTGTCCTCCAACCCAACTGCAATCGTAGTACTACTGGTCCAACTCCCGCTTCTCTTCCCACCCTTAAGAAAGTGCCTCTAACGATACCCACCAGTAACCATACTAACTCCTCTCCTCTTCCGCTCCCGCCTCCTAACTCCTTTCCCACTGCCAACCGTTCATCACGGCCTCCCTTGAATTCTTGTCCGATCAATGATGACCCGATGTTGAGAAGCAGCAGCAGAGGCACTACTCCTACTTTACTGGACCGAAAGAAGTCAAAAAGTTTCAATGGTAGGAGTAACGTCATGGTCGAGTCTTATTCATCATCACTAGTCCTGGAGAGCCCCGGAAGCATCGCAGCCGTGAGGAGGGAACAGATGGCCCTCCAAAACGCCCAGCGCAAGATGCGGACTGCACATTATGGGAGATGTAAGTCAGCTAAGTTTGATGCCCGAGTTGTCCCTCTTGATTCTCCACCACCAACAGCGATGGCGATAATGGAGGAAAACAGGCGGTGCAGCTTCATCACCAGCAATTCAGGTCTGCTCTGTTGTGTCTGTGTGTTCATTTACTTAATCCTGCTGCTGACATTCCTAGTTCTGAATCCTGTGGAATTTATCCTATTTTCGTTTCATATTTTCTTGCAGATCCTCAGTATATCGCTTATCACGATGAAGAATGGGGAGTGCCAGTACATGATGACAGGTCCCTCCCTTTCTCTCTCTGCCTGCACGTGTGCGTGTTACAATCCTGATCCTGATGAATCAAGGATGATGCTATCACTGCAGGGTGTTGTTCGAACTGCTTGTGCTGAGTGGAGCTCAGGTTGGTTCAGACTGGACTTCAATCTTGAGGAAACGTCAAGATTTTAGGTGAGAGTGACATAACTTCCAACCAATTCAGCAACGAAATTTAATGTCTAAAACTTACAGCTATACAGAGAAAACTAATTTTCTTCTTATTCCTACCATGGACATCCAGGAACGCGTTTTCAGGATTCGAAGCAGAGGTGGTCGCCACCTTCTCTGAAAAGCAGATCACGGGGATTAGCTCCAAGTACCGTATTGATGTAACCCGAGTTCGTGGTGTTATTGATAATTCCCTTCGCATCCTTGAGGTAATTTCATTCCAACCACCTACTTGTCAACGTTCAATCCAATAATGTACGCACTAAGAAACTAGATGACAAGTGCATGTGTAAAGGCATCAGTGGAAAAGCCTGTTATGTCGTTAATTGCATAATTTTAATTTATCGCAATGCTTTTCTTCAGAAGAGAATTCCTCTATGGGGAAGAAATATATAGATATGATTATAAACCTAGACTAGACGGAAACCATCCCCCACAAGCCCAGACCTAGATAAATTCATGACCTGCTATTGATCAAACTCAGTAAGAAAGGTCACCAAAAAAAAAAAAAACCTGACTTAGTAAACGAAATTAAAGTAACATATATGCTTATGGTAATCTCAACGATGAGGAAAATGTAATACTGCAGATCAAGAGGGAATTTGGGTCGTTTGACAAATATATATGGGGATTTGTCAACTACAAGCCAATTTCTACACGATACAAATGGGGCTACAAGATTCCAGTGAAAACGTCAAAATCAGAGAGCATAAGCAAAGACATGGTAAGGAGGGGATTCAGATCCGTCGGTCCAACCGTAGTTCACTCCTTCATGCAAGCTGCTGGCCTCACCAATGACCACCTGATCACTTGCCATCGCCACCTTCAGTGCACGGAACTAGCAGAACAGACCACCGCTTGATCCGTCCTCCCACAGAAACTGCAAGAAAGCGAACCCATTTTTAACCAACTTGTAATTTCCTTGTTTACTTCATCGGTGACTGGCTTTTATTTTATTAAGATTGGCGGTGGGTATAGAGTAGCTATAGTCAGACAGAGAGAGGTGAAGATGAGTTGTTAGATATTTTATTAATGGTGATGTAATTAAAAGGGGAGTGGTTATGATTAGAGATGGGAGATGGATAAGATCTGGACAGGTAGAAAGGAATATGTGCATGTGCTAGCGGAAGTGCAACTGCAATTTGGGAGGCATGTCATGTGGGGGTGTTGTGGGGTTGTCAGTTTCTTTCCCCCTTTTTCTTTTCCAAAAGACTTTGCATTCCATGTGGAGGGCTGACCATCACGCTCCGCATTATTTGGCGTGTGAAGGCATGGAAAATGCATACGGAGGAGTAGGGCCACAAGCCTCACCAGTCACCACCCTCTTCATCTCCATCTCTTTGAGCTTTTCAGCATTTGGCTTTTTGTTGAGTGAGTTTGAGTTGTACTTCTAACCCAATGGGCTGAGGGGGAAGAAAATATTATGCATCCTTCTCCCACCCAAAAAAAAAAGAAAACAAAGAAAAATGTTTGGATTTGGTGTGCTTAAAAGTGTTGGTGTGATAACTTTTTGCCCCATCCCCATGTGCATCTCTTCTGTTTACTTTCTGCACATGCAACTTCCCTTACTATAAAAAATGGGCAATACAGATACCAATACAGGTACATCTTATATCTTCGTCATGTGCTGCGCTGTACCGAGATAGATCGTGTATCTTCTTACATCTTATATCTTCTCCATGTGCCCACTTGATTTGCATGCCTTTTCTCTTCTACTATTGTCCGCATTCCACGTTCTCCGGTAAGAGTGCAGGGATATACTGAGACAGGTCGTAGCCTCCTGAATGCAGTTTGTGTAGGTGCCTTCAAATGTCTTTAGTCAACATAATAATTGATCATAGACGACACATCCACCGCTTTATGTCAATTTCAGGTACTGTTGTATTGTGTATTCCATGAACAAACGGAGTAATATGAACTTCATGACTCTGCGGAGGCACTTCACCTTGCCTAAGATTATTCGCTCCTTCATTAATTAAACCACACTAATTGGTGGAGATTGAATCAAACCACCCTCAGCCGTATTCGCTAGGAATAGTTTTCAGGAAGCATATACACCTCAGTGAAACAGAATCTAATCGCTTGTGTGGTAAGGAATTGAGCCGAGATAGACACGTGAACCTCAAGACAATGGGAGTAGAGAGGGAGCTTCTTGACAAAGCAATCCTGCATAGTAAAGAAGAGCACATTTGGACTTGCAGGATGTCAATCACCGCATCCACTTCTCTTCCGTCTGAATCAAGTGTTAACCCATACTTGACAGTGAAGCTCGTTAGAATGGAACCGAGTTTCTCATTTAACTTTCTTTTTCGATTTATTGCATCTTTCAAGTTGATGACGTTCTTTCACATGATTCGAGCGCGTGTACCAATTCTCAAAAACTTATCTTGGATGTGTTATCTTGAACATTAGCACAAACTTAACTGAGGGCCTTTCTCTTTGGACTAATGAAGAATATTTTCTAAGGAAATTAATTTAAGTTTTCGGGAAACTGTGGGAAAAATTATAAAACAAATTGAGCGATTCTAATTATGTATTGAAGAACGGAATTTAAGTATTAATTGGGATCACTTGCAGAAAACATGACGTGAAATAAATTTAACCTTCATCCATTGTTCGAGTTTGTGCTTGACAGAATCTGTAGAGATTCAACGGCAATTCGACGGTAATTATGAGCACACTATCCAATCCTCTCACCTAGTGATGGTATATTTTAAAAAGAGGAGTTTGGCTCAGCAACCAACACAAATTGCACATGCTCAAGCCTTTGACCAACCCCAACAAAGTGAACCCAGAACTGAGACAAAAGAAAAATCATGAGACAAGCATCGTGAAGATGATGATGACCGGGTATTTCAGAAATTCGAACCTACTGAAAGTTTTGATTCGGATTCTTCTTTCAAGTTGGAAATGTTTTTATCCAAAGATCAAGTTTTTTACTATCGAGGAACTATTCCACATCGATTTGTTGATTTTGACCATCTTGATACCCACGAAGTTTTACTCTATGAACTTTTTGAATCACTTAAACTCAAATTTTTCGGCTCAATGAAGGAAGCAATCCATCCTATTGTCGTGGCACTGTTTTATATTTATCTTTTTTGGTCAGAATAAAACTTTCCATTACTATAGGGACAAGCCCAATTACAACTTAAAGGAGCATCTGAACAAACAAGGTTCCAGAGAGCTTGAGGAGGCCTAGAAGCCCAATGACAAGGCAGGGCATTACATCTTTGGGCCTTTACCGACCAATCAGCAACTCTGTTCGCCATTCTATGGCAATGGGCTAAATGTGCTTTTGGGAGTTGGGCCACGAGAGTTGTGCACTCGGTGATAAGAGGAGCAACTTCCGACGAAGGTTGAGCTGAACTTGACAAAAAGTTTATCAAGTTAAAACTGTCAAACTCAAGGATGTACTTCACTTTCTTATCTTCAGATCGTGAGAGGATGGATTCGAGGGTTTCCAAACATCCTAGGCTTTCAGCTTGCAAAGCCGAGCTTACTTGTACAAATTTAGCGAGACCATCCACAATCTTGCCCGAAGAACCTTGAAAAATGCTAGCAATCTCTCCCTCCATCGACGCCTCAACGAATCTTCCTTTTCCAGGTAGAGACTCTTTCGTTTTTCACTTTTCTAAAACAAAACTACACTTTGGATGAACTAGCATAAACTATTCAAACCGAAGTACAATGTACTTATGTATTTAAAAAGATATAAATAGAGCCTAATGAGTCCTACAATTTTGTACTTCGAATTTTACTCACGATTTTAAAGAAATCACTCCACTAAAACACCTTCAAACAATAAGAGTTATTGCCCCCAAAGTGTTAGGAACGCAAATATATGAAGAAAAAAAGTAGAGAAGAAAACAAACCGATAATTTTTATGTGGAAAACCCTTCATAAAATCAAGAAAAGAGAAAAACTACAGTGCCACACTAGCCAATCTTTCACTATTAGTATCAGTGTTACAAGCTCTAGGGTTACAACTTCAACGTCACAACTATAAAAGATATTGCCTTATATAAGCAAGAGTCCAGAGCATACATAATTAATATAGAAATTACATGTATGCTATTACAAGATTAATAACTGCCTAAAATAAATTGTTTCTATGCTTGAATATTATTTTCCTCTATTAGACTCCACAACTCTATCAATCTCCCATATGAAGGTTGATCTTTTAAAAAAAATAGCAATAATCTTTCATGGTCTTTATCTTTGTAGCTCAAATTGTCCTAGTGCAGTGGCCTCCTTCATCACTTATCATGGAAGCCAACTGAGGCAATGCACAGCCTCAGTTTCTCAATAGTGACAACCTTTGTTAACATATCCGTTGGATTTTCTGTACTGGGAATCTTCTTCAATGACAAAGTCCCATCATCTATTAATTGACAAATTTGATGAGACTTTAACTCAATGTGTTTTGTCCTTGAATGAATTATTGAATTCTTTGCAAGACAAATAGCACTCTGATTGTCATTGAAAATAACATTGTTATCATGTTCCTTACCTATCTCTTTCATCAAAAATTCAACTAAATTATTTCCTTACTAACTTTGGATATAGCAATGTACTTTGCCTCAGTGATTGTAAGAGACACACATATTTAAAGTTTAGGCATCAAAATGATTGTAGTGCCACCTAAGGTAAAAACATAACTCGAGATGCTCCTCCTATTGTTCAAGTCACCACCAAGATTTGCATCAACAAAGTCTTATAAAGTTACGCCATTTTTCATAAAACATAATGACATATTTAAAGTACCTCTCAAGTATCTTAATAACCACTTTATAGCTTCCCAATGCTTTATTTATGGATTTGCCATGTATCTTCCATGAGATATGTCTAGTTGAGTAACCTCTAAACTGCCAATAGCTTATGCATAATAATATAGTAGTCATCAAATTTCTTGAAGTAACAACAGTGATCCATATCACTTCCAATGAACCCATTACCACACATAAAAGTGTCGAATTTCTTGTACCACCATCTAGAAGCTTGTTTCAAGCCATACAAACTTTTTTTTCAATTTGCAAACATAATTTGCTTTTCCAGGAACCTAAAAACCTCATGGTTATATCATGTAACTATCATCCTCCAAATTATCATGGAGGAATACCATCTTAACATCTAACTACTCCAGATGTAAATTCTTAGTGGCAACAATACTCAATACTATTCTGATAGTAGTCAATTTCACAATAGGAGAAAAAATCTCTATGTGATCAATTTCTTCCTTTTGCTGAAACCCTTTTACTATTAACCTTGCTTTGTACCTTTTGCCACCATCAAGTTCTTCTTTGACCCGATAGACCCACTTTGCATTGCTTTCTTCCCATCTAGTAATTGAGTTAACACCCAAGTTTTGTTTTTCTTGAGAGAATCTAACTCATCCTGCATTGCTAACTCCCACTTAATAGAATCTTTAACCTATACTGCTTTCGAAAAATTTTCTAGTTCGCCAACTTCAGTCAAAAGCAAATAATGCAATGATGGAGAATATATTTGTATAGGAATAAATGTTTTACTAGATCTTCTCAAAGTGGGTTTAGGTGTACATAATGCTTGTTCTGGTTTTTTATTAAAACCAACAACAATAGTTTCACGAATTTCAACGAGAACGCTCTTAAAAACCTCCTCTAGATTCTGGCGCAAATTTGTCCTTATACAACATATTTTTATTGAATGTAACATCAGTAGTTTTTATTTTTCTATTTTGTTCATCCTAAAATCGATAACCAAATCAGAACCATATCCAATGAAAAAACCTTTTTAGCTTTCACATCAAGCTTATCTCTATTTTTAGAATCTACATGGATATACGAAACACAACAACAAACTTTCAGATATGAGAGATTTACCTTCTTTCCACTCCATTCTTCTTCTGGTAACTTAAAATCAAATGGAACCGAAGGTCCTCTATTAATCAAATACGCTGCTGTGTTAATTGCATCCACCCAAAATGTCTTTCGATCTCAAGGCTTCAACTAGCAAGTTGTTGCATGTTCACATGTTCGTAAAATTCTAAACGCAAGTTAACGTGTCAAACAAGTAATATAATGATAAGAAAGAGTATCATCACATGGAGATCGATGATTAATAAACTAATTAAACACTAAAATATATTAATTCTAAAATTTATCTAACAAATCAAAATATAAACGAAGTAAATCAATCAAATAAATATGTTAGAGCATTCGATTTTACCATAATTACTAGATATGAATTTTAAATTATTGTGGGTACAAGAACGATATCAAATATGTGATAGCGGAATTTCCAAATCTATTTACTATCATATCTCTAGGTATAGCAAACCTACTCAGTTTATTAATCCACTATATATCTATACAAATTAAAATAAACATAAGTGCATTAAAAACTATAAATATTCACAGCTTACAATGAATTTTTTGGATTACCTTATCACCGAAAGCTGCACAAATAATGCGGTATATCTCTATCTATGTTTCATTCATGGTTATATATTATAATGAGTAATTGCATATTATCACTTATTAGTCTCAAACATGCACATCAGATCATTCAAATGGTGGCCAGTCACTCAAAAGTATTATACACAATAATATATAACTCACATGAATTAAATCAATTGCAAAACATAAAAATCATGAAATTCCCATCATTATGGTTAAACTATATCGTAGCCCTAACAAAAGAAAATTAGAACATGTTGGAGAAAACTTCCTTGAGTGTTTTGAAGTTAACAAAACGTTTCCATCAGTCTAGTCTGAAGTCTTGCAGACTCTTCCATCAAAGTCTGAAGACCTCCGGACTGCTAGACTCAAGACTCAAAGTCTATCCTCATTGATAGTTTCTAATCCGTTGAAAAAGGCTTATCTGAAACGAAGTATTTCGTTAAGGATTTAATTCTGTCGACTAAAGAAAATCTCTTGGCTAGATATAGTATGTCGGAATCCAAATCAAGATTGATTTAGGATTTTGGATCCGTTGATTGGCGAAGTATACTTAGAAGGTTCTACTTATGGAAACCTAGATCCTGATTGTATAGGCGAGCAGGATTGATGGGCTATTGTCATGTTCCTTAAATAGCTCGAAAATCTTCCTAATTGATTCTGTCCAACAAGTAGATTGGAAGAATTCCTTTGGTAAGTGCTAACGGGTGTGATGGCATGAATGAGTATATAAGGAAGAGTGTGTGTGCGATTGAAGAATTTCAAAGTCTAAAACTCCTTGTTCTTAACCAATTAAACTGTTAAGCGAAATATTGTACGTAAAAGAGAGTTTATATCCTTAAGAGACCTTAAGAAAGTGTAGCAGAGTCTCTACACTGTGAAATCAAGGAAGAGCTTTACTGTAATAACTCTTTTGTTTCATAGTGAAATCAAGCCGGTGGACTGTCATTGCGAAAAAGTGGACGTAGGCTTGGATTAAGCCGAACCACTATAAACCCTATGTTCTTATTCTCTTCCTTACGCTCTTTTACTTTGATCGTAACTCAAGTTTTTTACAAGAATCTAATTTCCTTTTCATAATTTATTGCTGATTTAAGTTGCACACTCCACTTTGGAAAATCTGTTTTTACACCTATTCACCCCCCTCTAGGTGCCCATACTAGCTTTCACAGAACATAGCAAAAAAAAAGAAATAAAAATATAAATCAAACTCAGTATCTTGAGAAAAAAAAAACAAGAATTATGTCACAATTTTTGTCTTTTCTTCAAATTACTTGAAAAATTCTCAGAACAATGAAAAACGATCGAATAAAAACTTAAATGTTCTCTTGGGCTCTCAATGTTATCCTATTTATAGAATATATCCAAGATCCTTATCTCCAAGCAATTGTGCATAAAATTAGGGAGTAAATACGAGAATCTTTGATTTGATATCTATCTTCTACTTTTTTTTATTTGAATTTCTGATTTTTGTCATTATTTTCCTTATTTTCTTCATATCTCATTATTCTACATAAATAATGAAAATTCGAATAATCATAAGGAAATACAAATATTTTTTCATAGATATCGCATTATTTGTTGTATAAAATAGGTAAAATAACTCTATTTTATAGAGTTATCAAACCTCAAACTTAACATTTTGCTAGACCTCGAGCAAAATCAAGACATAACACATACTCAAGCTAACAATCTCCTCCATGACATATTTCCATAATTGCTCAAATTCACAATTTAAAGAAAAACACAAATTTTATCCAAAAATTGAAATTGATTTATAAGTTAAGACCATTTTTAACTATGTGATCCAAGTGTGTATGTGTGTGTGAGTCCTCATCTTTTTTTCGAATTATATGCAATCCAAATAAATTTACATTGACATGCAACCTCTCAAAAATTCTTAATAATTGTTTTTCATTCTTCTCTTCATTAATGTAAGTTAATTATCCAACCAAAAATCAATATGATTTTTCTTGATTTGTAATGTAAGGTTGGGTTAAAGGTGAGATAGCGGTAATTTTAAGCCTAAATCACTAATCAACACATTGATTTCTAAGATTTAATTAGAGCCAATGTCACTGTCCAATTTCACTCATTTAAGATAATTTTTCTGCCACCATATATCAGCATTCCTTTTTTTTCTCTTTTTCTTTTTTGAATTACTTTATGGTGGAATTTCTCCCGAAATCCCTCATAATATAACATGAAAATTTCCAACCCATTAAGTATCTAAAAAGTTCACTCAATTGAAAGTTGGATAAGGAACCATAAAGGCAATTTTTTTTTTTTTTTTTGATAATACACCCCAAATAATCATAGCAATCACTTTTTTTTTCATACTCCATCATTCCTCCCAAATTTCTATTAAGCTCAAATAATTTTTTATCCAAAAAAAAAAAAAATCAACATGTTCATAGGGCATGAAACAATAATATAATTTGATAACGGTTAGGCTAAATATATATGGATGTCAATGAAAATTGGGTAATAATTAAGGCTCAACCAGGTAACTAGGAATAAATAAATAGGGTTAGCTTGAAAGGCTTAATCGATCCAAAAATTGTCTAAATCATTTTCTCAGTTAGATGTAACTTAGGATTTCGCCTCAAGAAAAAATCAAACAAATTCTAATATTTTGGTAAAATCTAAGAAAATTACATACTTCACATGAATGTTCTCGAGATTTACATCCAATTAAAAAAATTAAGGATTTTTAGTGTTTAGTAAGTAGATCAACGTAATGAGAATTAAAATTAACACACACATCAATTGCAAGTTTAAATGAAATCTAAATTTCTTTGAGAATCGCAAAAATTCACAACAAAGAATGCAATCATGATAGAAAAAAAAAATTAGCTAAAAATTTTGTCTCCCCCCCCAAAAAAAAAACTTGAATGAAGCAAGTGCCTTCAATGCAAAATATAAAAATAGGAAGAAGAAAACTTCCATGGTTGTAGGATAAGTTCATAGATGACCTTGATAATTAAATTCTTGAAATGTGATCCTTAAAAATTAACTTGGATAAAACAGAGAAAAGTTATTTTTTATTTTTTTATTTTTTCTTATAAATGAAAAAAAAAACTTATTAAAATGCTTGGGTTGCCTCCCAAAAAGCGCTTACTTTATAGTTTTCAGTCAAACTATCTCGGATGTCGCTATTCTGGAAGATGGAGTTCAATGGTGGTATTCTGCTTGTTGTAACCACATTTAAAGTAAAGCTTCAAACGTTGACCATTCACTTTGAATGTGCATGCGCAACTTCAACTATTCTGTATGGGAATACATATATAATTATGAAAGGATCATACCATCGAGACTGCAACTTTTCTGGAAAAAGTTTAAGATGAGAGTTATAAAGTAAAACTTGTTAACCACTTTTAAACTCTCTTATGAATATATACTTGTCATGCTATCTTTTTGTATGCTCCTTGTACAACTTAGAATTTTCATAAGCATCATTGCGAAATTCCTTCAATTCATTCAGTTGCAATAATATTTCTTCACCTGTAGACTGTATGTCAAAATTCAAAAATTTCAATGTCCAATATATTTTATGCTCTAATTCAACTGCTAAGTGACAAGCCTTCCCAAACACTAGCCTAAAAGGAGACATCCCAATTGGAGTTTTGAATGTTGTCCTATAGGCTTAAAGTGCATCATCAAGTTTTATTGATCAATCTTTCCTAGAGCAAATCACTGTTTTTTTCTAAAATTCTCTTGATTTCCCTATTTGAAACCTCTATTTAACCACTAGCCTGATGATGATAAGGGGTTGCAACCTTATGCGTAACTTATTTGTTGGCAATACTATAGCTTCTACCTACTTAGACACATGGTCCACAACTATTAAAATGTATAAATCTCCATAAAAATGTGTAAAGGGTCCCATGAAATCAATACCTCAAACATCAAATAATTTACACACAATAATATTAGTTAAAGGCATCTCATTTTTTCTTGAAATATTTCAAGTTCTCTGACACATATCACATGAAGCTATATAGAAGTATGCATCTTTAAAAAGTGTGGATCAATAAAATCCAGATTATAAAATCTTGATTGCAGTTTTGGTGGCACCAAAATGACCACCTACCTCTCCATCATAATGTTTGCCCTCTCTTCGTTTAGAACACATCTCCTTATGACATAGTTTGCACATACTTTAAACAAAAAGGTTCTTCCCAAAAATGATTTTTAACATTAAAAAAGAATTTTTTTCTTCTATTGATATGATAATTCAGGAGGAAGAACATTACTTACCAAATAATTTATAAAGTTGGCGTACCGGGGAATTTTTGCGGACTTGATGAAAAAAAAAAAAAAATCTTATCAAGGAACTCTTTCAAAATTAGTCTTACATCTTCCTTTAAATTTGGAATTCTTGGTAAGTGATCTGCAATTAGATTTTATGTTCCCTTCTTATCTTTAATTTCCAAATCAAATTCTTGCAACAAAAGAATCCACCGATCAATCGTTATTTTGATTCTTTCTTTTCAAGCATATACTTAAGAGCAAAGTGGTCAGAATAAACTATAACTTATGAGCCAATTAAATAAAAAAGAAATTTATCAAAAACAAAAGCTACCGCCAAAAGTTTCTTTTATGTTGTTGAATCATTCAATTGTGTACCTAATGTTCGACTGACATAGTACATGGTTCGAAAGACTTTATTCTTCCTATGTCCCAAAACAACTCCTACTGCAGAATTGTTAGCATCACACATTAGTTCAAAAGGCAAATCCCAATTTGATGCTGCCATGATTGGTGATGACATTAACTTATCCTTTAAAGTGTTAAAAGCCTGCATGCATTCAATAGAAAAATTAAAAGGAGCATCTTTTTCCGAAAGATTAGAAAGAGGTTTAGTAATTTTTTAAAAATCTTTTATAAATCGCATGTAAAATCTTGCATGTCCCAAAAATCTTTTGACAAGTTTCATAGATGTTGGCAGAGGCAACTTTGCAATGACCTCCACTTTGGCTCAATCGATTTCTATTCCGTTTTGAGAATTTTATGCTCGAGCACTATTCCTTCCTCAGCTTTCACTACTTCTTGCATCTTCAGGTTCAAATGTCTCTGAGGTTAGATAGTGGGTTTATATTGTTCCTCCATCAAAATTTTGTATATGCCAATTGAAGAACTAATTCCCTTGATATCAGCTATTTTCCATCCAATTGCACCCTTATGCTCTCTTTATACTCTGAGTAGTTTCTCCTTCATCAAATATGTCAAAGAAGAAGATATAATTACCAGTAAAAAGAAACTCCATCTAAATAAGTATATTTCAAATGAGAAAGTAAAGATTTGAGTTCAAGAATTAGAGGCTCTTCAATTGATGGTGTAGACTTTGTTATGCATTATCTCAACTCCTCAAATTTAATTGCCTTTTTGTCTTGAATATGTTGAAATTGCTTCCATGAAATTTGCGTACTTTTTTTATCTCCTCATTCTGAATATCTTTGTCCATTGGTCAAATCAGACATGCTTCAAGTGGATCTTTAAAAATATTTTCCTGAAAAACCTTATTCACCAATTTGTCAACTATCTCAACTCTAAAATAAGAATTATCATCGATGAATATTTCATTACTTTAAAAACATTAAATGAAACAAGATCATTTTGAACTCTAAGAATCAACTTCTCTAGTTGTACATCAATAAGAGCTCTTCCTGTTACTAGAAAATGTTGACATAAGATAAGTGGTACCTCAAAATCTTTTTCTATGTCAAGAACTATGAAATCTGCAGGAAATATAAATTTGTCAACTTTTACCAAAACATCTTCCACAATACCTCTCGGATATTTAATTGATCGATCAGCTAATTGAAGTGACACTGTGTGGTTGCTTTTACCTCGCTTAATCCTAATTTCTTGAAAACTGAATAAGGCATCAAATTAATACTTGTACCTAAATCACATAATGCTTTTTCAAAGTAAGAATCCCCAATAGTGCAAGGAATACTAAAACTCCCTAAATCTTTTAATTTTGGAGGTAATTTGTTTTGTAGGATGACTGAACACTCCTCATTTAATTTCACAATTTCATAATCCTCCAGTTTCCTTTTATTTACCAAAATCTCATTCAAAAAATTTATATAACTAGGCATTTGCACTAAGGCATCTGCAAAAGGAATGTTAATGTGCAATTTTTTTAAATACATTAAGAAATTTAGAAAATTGTTTATCTATTTTGTGTTGCTAAAGTTGCTGAGGAAATAGAATTGGCAGCACATATGGCTTGGGATTATCTAAAAAAAGTTTACTCTTGCTTGTTTCCTTTGATTGTTTATTGATCACATCTTCCTTGTTTCTGAAAATCTCATGTTTGACATCTTCTTCTCCCATTTGTTTACCACTTATTAGGGTTATAGAATTTATGTTTTTAATTGGATTTTTCTCGTGTCGCTCAACAAAGAACCCTATTGTCTCTCTGACATCATGCTTGCTAACTGACCCACTTGCATCTTCAAATTTCTTATTGAAGCCTATTGGTTTTGAAATCTCACATTCTTGCTTTTGATGAAGTCATGAGTTGTGTTAGCAAGTTTGGTGATTATATCTTCCAAATTTGATTTTGTCTCTTCTAATTATTTGAATCCCATTGGTCTCGTCACATCCTAATTATTCTATGAAAAATTTGAATGATTGCGCCATCCCATATTGTATATGTTGGAATATGGATTATTCTGTGACTTGTTAAAATTCCCAATAAAGTTAGAATTTTCATTAGATTGTTTAAAAATATTACCTACCGGACACTCTGTGCTAACATGTTCTCCACCACAAAAATCACATGTCAAATTCTGAATTTTCATGGCTGAAATAGTCATATTATCTAGCTTTTTGTTGAGTGCTTCAAATTATGCAGTAATTGTAGCAAAAGCATCAATTTCGTAAACTCCGCTAGGTTTTCGCATTGGTAGTCTCTTAGTAGGCCACTAATAACTATTAAACATCATCTTCTCTAATAGATTGTAGGCTTCTTCTGGTGTTTTATTATTTAGAGTTCCTCTGCAGCTACATCAATCATAGAATGAATATTTGTAAGTTTGTATTTGCATCCATATGGGTAGTCCATGATGTTGGCATCTCCTAAGAAATTCTTTGAATCTTTCTCATGCTTCATATAATGATTCATTATTCATCCGCATAAAATTAGTAATATCGTTACGCATCTTCACAGACTTTGTAGGTGAAAAGAACTTACCAAGAAATTTATGAGCCATATCATTTTATGTGGTGATTAATCCTACAAGAAGAGAAGAAAGCCAACTCTTAGCTTTGTCTCTAAGAGAGAATGAAAATAGTTACAATCTAATAGCATCATCTATAATTCCATTATATTTAATGGGGTAGAAGAACAGCCCAAGTGCCATAACTTGGCACGGGAGGACACTTAAGTGCCATAACTTTGAAATGGTATACTTGAGTGCCAATTTCGAAGTTAAATGGAGCACTTAAGTGCCACTCTCGGTGAAAATCCGGCCAAATGGCTTACATGGCAACTTTCCTGCGAGTTTGGTCCAAAACAGCGTCGTTTTGCATATTGACGTGGCGAAGAAAATGCAAAAACGACGCCGTTTCGTGTCTGACGTGTAAATAATAATATAAAAATTAATTAAATTAGATTTAAACTTAATTTTATTTAAATTATTCAAAAAATTAAGAAAAATTTAAAAAAGGGGGGGGGGGGAGGTCTAATGGGGCGGTTGAGGGCTGAGCCCTCACCGTCGCCGCCTCCCCGTCGTCGCCGGGGCCAAGACCTGGCGACCCTGGCCGACTCTCCCCACTCCGTCACTAGCCCTTCCCGACGGCGGCGGGGAGGTGGTGAGGGTCCGTGAGCCGGATCTCGCCGGATCTGGCGAGGGCCATGACCCTCGCCCTAGATCTGGGCGCGGGCCGCGACTCTCACCCCAAATCCGAGGGAGGGCTCACGTGGGGCGAGGGTCGCGGGCCCTTGCCGGCGACAGAGTGCGGAGGCTTGGCCAGGGTCGCCGGGCCCTGGCTGAGGGCCGACAAGGGCCTGTGAGCCCTCGCCCAAATTTGGGGCAAGGGTCGCGGCCCTCACCGCGATCCAATAAGGGCTAGCGGCCCTCGCCATCAATCAACCGAGGGCCCGCGGCCTCGCTAACCCTCCCCCCGGTCGCCGGCCCTTCTCGACAACGGCGGGGAGGTGGTGGCGGCAAGGGCTCGGCCCCTCCTGCCTATTCGACCTCCCCCTTTTTATAAATTTTTTTTTTTTAAATTTTTTAAATTTTTCTTAATTTTTAAATTTTTTTAAGTTTTTAAGTTTTTCTTTGTTTAAAATTTTTTGAATATTTTAATTAAAATTAAGTTTAAATCTAATTTAATTAATTTTTATATTATTATTTACACATCGAGAGGTGAAATGGCGTCGTCTTTGCATTTTCTCCGCCACGTCAAAGATGCAAAACGACGCCGTTTTGGACCAAACTCGCCGGAAAATTGCCACATCAACCATTTGGTGGATTTTCGCCGGATTGGCACTTAAGTGTTTCATTTTACTCCGATATTGGCACTTCAGTGTACCACTTCAAAGTTATGGCACTTAAGTGTCCCTCCATGCCAAGTTATGGCACTCCAGATGTCTCAACCTCTATTTAATGGTATCACAGATTTTAAGAAAAGCATCAATGTGAGCATTTGGATCATCGCTTTGTAGCCCACTAAATTGCACCGATTGTTGAAGCATCTGAACGAGTGACGGCTTGATCTCAAAGTTATTTGCTTGAATTGCAGGTCTTATGATACTTGATGTGATGCTTTAAGCTGTTGGCACAGCATAATCTCTTAAGAATTTACGTAGATTTTCATTCTCACCATCTGCCATCTTCTTATCGTGATTTATCTATTTTTTCAGTCGCCTTTTGAATGTATGCTCAATTTCTCGATCAAGCTCAGCAAGTTTCCCTTGTTGGCTACGTGTCATAAACTAATGTACACCCTAAAAAATAAAACAAAATGAAAACTAGATTAAACTTAGAATTATCTTATATCAATATTAATTAGTATTAAACAAATGATCCTAGGCAATGGCACCAAAAACTTGTTCATAAAATTCTAAATGCAAGTGAACATGTCAAACAAGTAATATAATGATAAGAAAGAGTACCATCCACGGAGATCGATGATTAATAAAATAATTAAAACTAAAATAAATTAATTCTAAAATTTATCTAACATATCTAAATATAATTGAGAATAAATTAAAAACAAAATTTGGAAACTAAATGTAATGAATCAATCAAATAAATATGTTAGAGTATTTGATTTTATCATAACCATTAGATATAAATTTCACATTGTTGTTGGTATAAGAACGATATCAAATATGTGATAGGAATTTTCTAATCTATTTACTATCATATCTCTAGGTATAATAAACATACTCGGTTTATTAATCTACTATATCTCTATGTGAATTAAAATAAACATAATTATATTAAAAATTATTAATATTCCCAACTTACAATGAGTTTTTTGGATCATCTTATCACTGAAAATTACACAAATAATATAATATATCTCTATCCACATTTAATTCATGATTATATATTATAATGAGCAATTGTATATTATCACTTTTTAGTCTTAAATATGCACATCAAATCATTCAAGTGATGGCTAGTCATTCAAAAGCATTATGTACAATAAAATATAACTCACATGAATGAAATCAATTGCAAAATATAAAAATTATGAAATTTACATCATCATGGTTAAGTTTCATCATGGTTAAGCTACATCGTAGCCCTAACAAAAGGAAATTAGAACATAGCAAAAGAAGAAATAAAAATGTAAATCAAACCCAGCATCTTGAATCAAAGAACAAGAATTTTGTCACCACTTTTTTCTTCTCTTCAAAATACTTGAAAAACTTTCAAAATAATGAAAAACGATCGAACAAAAACCTAACTGCTCTCTTAGGCTCTCAATGTTATCATATTTATAGAATATATCCAAGATCCTTATCTCCAAGCAATTGCGCATAAAATTAGGAAGTAAATCGGAGGATCTTTGATTTGATATCTATCTCCCATTGTTTTTTTATTTGAATTCTTGATTTTTGCCATTTTTTTCCTTATCTTCTCCATATCCCATTACTCTACATAAACAATGAAAATTCAAATAATCAAAAGAAAATACAAATATTTTCTCATAGATATTGCATTATTTGTTGTCTAAAATAAATAAAATAACTCTATTTTTATAGAGTTATCATCACCACATACTTAGTTCTTTTCATCAATATTTTGTGAGGAGAGTTGAACTTCCGCTCAGTGTCACTCAGCTTATTTTTCATCATTTGTATTCTCCAACCTAACATTTCCTTCTCAATCTTCAATTGGGAAATCATCTCTATCGTCAAATGGGAAATCAAGATCAATAAAGGTCAATAAGTGCGATCAGTGATAAAATATTAGGTACACAGGTGATGTTACGTCAAACTTGCAATAGACCATTGAGTGGATGGCGTGTGTTAACCTTGGAGCACACCATTAGAAATTTTGAAAGTGCTCGCTCTTCCTTTATCTATCTCCCCTCTTTTGCACTTTTATTTCTTCTTCTTCTTCACCATTTCTTCCTTTTTTTTTCCTCTTCTTTCCCTTTGGCATGTGGCTGGTACTCACCCATGGCCAGCAACTGGTCACAAGCAAGAGGTCGCATTTGTCGATTTGGCAAGTTCTCAACCCTCGCAACTAGGGTGAGGGTCGCCCTCACCCCAACCCTTGTCAGATTTGAAGTTATGGAGAGACATGAAAGCAACGAAGCCATAAGGGTCTCAAGGATACAGGGGCTAAGAGACGACTCAGGGTTGCAAATAACTGGAGGCTTAGGCTTGTTCTTAAACCTAGGGGGCGGCCATGGGGGTGACAAATGACCTATGGAGGGAGGCAACAACATCAGAGCCGCAAAGGACCTTGAGGATGCAAGGATTGAGGGAGAGTTGATGATGACAAGGAACTTGGGCTTGTTCTTGGACCAAAGGGGGTAGCCACAGGAGCAAGAGACGACCTCAATGGTGGAGCCTTCACCGGAGGGAGATCGACGAAGTAGGAGAGAGAGAGAGTCAATTGAGGAGAGACAAAGCATAGAGCATCCTTGTGTGAGAGAGAAGAGAGAGAGTCGATCGAGGAGACAAAGTAAAGAGCATCCTCACGTGTGAGACGGAAGAGAGAGAGAGAGAGCTACTTTCAGACTTTTATTTTTTTTTAAAGTGAATCTAATAATGACACATATCATCCATTCAATGAATAATTGCAAGTTTGACATAACATCACTAATGTACCTAATATTTTCTCACAATCAAGTCATTTCAATTGACCTACATTACATTCAAACAAGTGCTTGTGTAGCATCCTTAAATTACACTTTTAAACATAAATTTCGAACGAAATCACATTTTTCGATAGAAAAATGGAGGAGTTAATTAAACCAATGTTAATATTCATCGTACTTTTTGTAAATAAATAGGACGTAATGGATCAATTAAAAGATTTAGAACTCAAAAGCATAACATACATGAGATTTAAGATTTTGGACGACAATTTTTTCATTTAACCCAGATGTAATTAGACTTAAGGGAACAGAAAATCTCATCCTCATATTAGCAATTATGCTGCGAACAGGCCCCGTTAACACCGGGATGAAGCCATCCTCATGCGCGTCCTTTTCCTCAACACAGGAATCCGATTGACTATCGATGGAGACGACGGACATTTATCTGCGCATGGGGTCGCAGTACGAGAATGAAGAATGACGTGTTGATTATCATTCCGACGGAGTCATGCCAAGAAATTACAGTGGGACTTTGCTTAAAAGTTACACAGTAACAACGATGGAATGTTTGTCCCGGACGTATATCGAGCCGCCATGAGTCGGTGCTTCTGGCACAAGATTGGTGATGAATCATTGAATCTGACACTCCAAAATGAGCTTTTTTCACTTGATGATTCACCGCCGTCCTCCTTGTCCTTGTTGGTCTGCTCGTGTTGGGAGGAGTCCCAAAAAAAAAAAAAAAGAGGAGATAAAATGCACTGCTTTGCTTATATAAACGGGAAGAATAAATAATTTAGACGAGGAAAATAAATATATAAAGAAAAAGAAAAGCCATCAAGAAATGGGCACAGGAAAACAGCCATCTATGGTGATGGGAAGGGCACAAGGAGAAATTTTGAGGCAGTGTGCGTAAGGGCGGGTGCTGCTGACTGCTGAGCGATACCGCCTCTGCGAGGGGGTCACACTGGGAGGGAGACGAGAAGCGAGCTTTTCTCACAGAGATAGAGAGAGAGAGAGAGAGAGAGAGAGGCGAGGAACCCTACTTCTGCTAACTCTCCAGTTCTCGTAGACCCTGAAGATCTCGAAGCTTCCTCCGTCTCTCCCTCTCTCTGCACACGTCTTGGGTGTGGGGGGTTTTCCATTCGCTACCGATTCACGATGGTCCGTACTTCTTGTCCCCGCAACTGTTGTTGACCCCCAACTTTTGTTAATCTTGTTTCCTCGAAAGGTTGTTGCTGCTGGTGTGGTCGTCGTTCTTTCTGTTCTTTTCTTTTCTTTTATGTGGGATCATCGGAAACGCGACCCTTTTCTTGCTTCGGAATTGTAGGTCTGCTGCGGGTCAAGCTATTAAGCTTACTTCAATTTTCTCTTCTTTAGGCCGCGATTTATGCCCAGTTCAGTTGCTAGACTCCAGCTATCGGCTGATACGCTACTTTAGCCAAATTGATCTTTGAGCAAATCTCTGTTCCTGTGAATTTTCTTGCGCTTTCTTGAATCCAGCTTTTGTTGAGCCGCGTAGAGTTATGGCGAAGGGACAGACTGCTCCTTTCCGTGGGATACCCATGTTCCATCTTTAGCTTATTCCATGCCTAATTCACTCCTTCCTATTTTGCAGCACAAACTGGGGCGGAGCAACCGTGACAAAGTGCAGCAGTTCATGGCAATAACTGGAGCCAGGTAGGCCTCTCAATCCTCCACATGAAACTATATTCTCATCAAAGAGCAGGGCATGAGGATGGGTCTCCTGCGGCCATAGATTACAACTTTTGACTGTGATTTTGGTGTTGTTGGAAATGAATGGAAGGAGATTTCTGTGAAGGTTCTCAAGAAAGTTGTTTTTTGCTCTAATTTCGGACTGGATATTCAGCTTTTTCTATGCCTTTTGGTTCTGGATTCTTTTGTTGGCTTGTGATCTTATCCTGCGATAGATCGCGCGAATGCTTTTGGTTTGTTGATGACAAGCATAACTAAAAGTTGAACTGATAAGTGTAGCATAAAATTGCATATGTGAGACTCTTCCCCTTCTTTGTTCTATAATTTTTGGTTTATTGGGGAAGTTAAAGAAATTTGTTGACTATACAATTCTTTAGAGGATGATTCCTGATATCATGCTTGGTTTCAATTTAATTGTGTTACTTATTCCATGATGAATGTGCTGGCACTCTTTTTCAGGAATTATGTGGATCTTGTCTTTTTCAGTATGATTATTTGTCAGTTCTTTTTTTCTGGTGTGGCCATTTGTGTAAATGATACGCAATTGAGCTGTTTTCCCCCCTCCAGGCTGCAACCTATTCTTTAGTTACAACTTTTTTTCCCATGCAGTGAAAAAGTTGCCCTTCAGGCTTTGAAGGCCAGTGATTGGCATCTTGAAGGTGCATTTGATGTATTTTACAGTCAGCCTCATATAAGAACTTATACAGATACAAGACACTTGGAGGAGCTTTACCACAGATATAAAGGCAAGGCTTGCTTCTGGATTCCTGGATTATCGCAGTTGACTGAATTTCTTCTTATGCTGATTAAAAGTAGTTACAGGACAATAGTAATTCTTTTGGATTTGTTACCAGTTCTGTACAGTGTCATAAATTTGGTTTTTCAACGCTGAAAAGAAAGCTTATGCACAGGAGTTATAACACCTTGTAGATATTGTTTGGTTTTATGCTATCTTATTAGCAGATGTATTTGAATTTGCAGATTCCTATGCTGATATGATACTTGTCGATGGGATTACCCTTCTTTGCAATGATCTTCAGGTGGCCAGTCGTGATTCTTTCTGTTACGATCTCAATTATATGGCACCACTTCCTTGAATTTCCAGAATGCATCTTGAGTTTTCTCTTTCTACCATTATCTTTTGTCTTCCTGGGATGCATAGGAACCTTTTCATTGTCGTATATGTTTTTTAGTTAAATGACACACAAGTATTTTATTTTGCAGGTGGATCCCCAAGATATTGTTATGGTAAGTGAACATGCGTAATTTGGTATGCTGTCATAGGATGAGGATACCCTCTCTTGTTTACTTGAACCTTTCAATACAAAAAATGCACTGCTGTGACTGCTGACTGACCTAATCGCTGGAAGGCTGCAATGAAGACGAAGTCCTTTATTTTCCATGTTTCATCTCTTTCTGCCCTTTTATCTTCCTTATTTTTCTGGTTAATATCTTTCGGCTTTGGTAATAAAATCTCCTAAAGATACTAGTCCAACATTCCATTAATCAGCTAGAAGTCTTTATTAGTTACAAATTCACCATTGAACATCAGAAGATTAAAACTATAGGAATTCACATATCAAGTAGGAATTGCTGTCTCTGTTCCACATAAGCGATAGCCATTTTGTTCTGGATATATAGTTTTTTGATTGGAGAAACTGAAGGTTCTGTCATAGTACTTTAGCGTGGCTGAACCTGAGAAAGTTTGTTAATAGAGGTTGTTCATAAATAAAGCTAACAATCAAGTTTAAGCCATACCTTTATTTTCTTTCTGTTCTAGAGACTGCATCATGTGTATCATGGTCTTTGTTGAGATTCTTCTAATGATGAGATTGATTTGTATCAGCTGGTTCTTTCATGGCACATGAAGGCTGCAACGATGTGTGAATTTTCAAAGCAGGAGTTCATAAGTGGACTGCAGGCACTTGGGTAGTTCTTCTCGCCTTTTCTTTTTTCTGCTTTTCCTGATACCAGTTTTGGCACAGTTTGCCTCATGCATTATTCTGAAGGCTGGTCTTTCTCGGCAGGATAGATTCCCTGGAGAAATTCCGTGAAAGGATACAATATATGCGCTCTGAGTTGAAAGATGACCGTATGCAATTACATGAAATTATTGCCATAGTTTGATTAATAATTATGGCAATTGCTTGGCAAAGCTCTTTTGATTTATCTCTGATTATATTATTTTGTTTTGACTGAACAGAAAAGTTCCGGGAAATATATAACTTCGCATTTGGTTGGGCAAAAGAAAAGGTATGCATCTTATTAGTGTTATTGGACTGTAAGTTTTCACTTCTGAGCTATGAAGTGCTTGATCAGCTTCAGGATAAGATTGTTGCTGATTAAGTTGGCTTTGGACGTTGGTGGTAAAATATGCTACAGCCATATTTTATCAGTGTGCTTGATTCAGTTGTGGATTAATACAGCAGTTTAAGAGCATGGTCTTAGATAAGTTTTTGCAGTCACGGGATATCCTTACCTTAGTTACAGATTATCGTACATCATGTAGCACCTCGACTTTTGCAAACCTAGGTTCAGGTTGTAGCACCTAAGATTCCTAGAATCTTCTCTAGTAAGGGAGGGTGATCTCCTAAAATGATCATTTACTTTGTCAATGGAAGATACCTGACTTTTTGCAAAATTTCAATTTCTAGTCAAACTTGGATAAAATTTTCTATCAGCCTTTTGACGTTTAAGTCTGAGGGTTCGACAGATTAATAACAGAAAGTAATAAATGTCATATCATAGTAATAACTTACTGTTATGTGGATTTCTATAAGATATTATTTACACTTTCAGCCATCTGAACGAATATGACTTGCATCCGTAGAGAATACCTTCATGCTGGATCTTGTACATTGAGCCTGGAATATGTTTCATACCTTTTTCATATCCATCTCTGATTGCTTTTTCCCTGTAGACCTTCCATGAGAATTTTCACTTCAGTTCTTTTGGTCATGTCATCTCCACTTACCTCAGGGTCAAAAATCCTTGGCACTCGATACAGCAATTGGGATGTGGCAATTACTTTTTGCTGAAAATCAATGGCCATTAGTTGATCACTGGTGTCAGTTTTTACAGGTAGTTTTCTTTTGTATACTTATTGAGCATTACAATTTGTTTGAGTTATTAATAATTAGTCCTCATGCCTGAGTATGGCCATCCTGGTTTTTTGGGTATATTCTCAAAATATTTTCTTTTTCTTTTGATATTTATTTTCAGTCCAAACGCCCATAAAAGGAAGAAAAAAGAACGAAAGAAAAATCTAGTAAGAAGAGAATTGCTCAGAAACACGTTTGGTGGGGCTTTCAATTTTCATTTAACATTTTTCTGGGAAAATGGAGGAAAGGAGATTTTGTCATTTTTCAACTTAAGTGAGAAGAAAAGCAACTTAGGTAAAGAATTTGCTATGCTCCGTTAAGCAAAATGCAAGAAAGAACTACGAGGATTTGACATCAAATGCAGGTCCAAAAAGTGGAGAGCTGAAAATGAGAAGCAGTTTTGGGGAAATTGAAGGACTTCTTTCAGACCAGATGCGCTTCTGATGGTTGCACGTTTGGAGCCTTTAGACTTTCTGTATTTGTTTCCCCTCTCAATATGATTGATTAGACACTTAGTAACATCTTCGTTCTAATATATGGAATGAATGTACACTTCAAGGCACATGGAAGCGAGTTGAACTTTTTGCAGGAGGGAATTTGTTTTAGAAATGGATTTCTGCAGTTTAGAGTAGATAATATTAATAGTTAAATGAACTGGGTAGATGGTGAATAGAGGATGTTCTTTTTCATCTTGACGTCTCAGCCTAGTATGAAGGGATGGATGGCATCACTTATGTTGGTTCGGTTCCTCTAAATGCTATGCCCCCTTTGCACTGTAGCTAGACTTTTCTGGTTGAAAACAAAAAGTAGGGACACTGCATACAAAGTTAACTTTGTCAGAATGCAGCAACTAGTTATCTCATCCTGTTTCAAAAACGTGATTAAAGAAATGTGCGCTTGTCTTGATATATAATGGCTGTTGAATGGGATTTTGTATTGTCTTTCTCTACTTCAATACAGGCCCGTCATAATAAGGCAATCTCCAGGGACACATGGTCTCAACTATTGGAGTTCGCCAGGGTAAGATATCTGTATGACATTATTTTTTTAGGAACGTATATCCTATTCCATATATGTATATCTTTGATGGACTAAGTCGTGTTTTTAGCTCATGTGAAATTGATGTAGAAGTCTTGTAGCAGTTATAAGGAGATGATCTTCACTCTTCTAACACCCAGTTTACATCCTTGCTTTCATCCCTCTCTTCTTGCTGGAGAATCTGGTTGTTATTTATACTGGCGTTGGGAGCTAAGAGGGTTAAAGTTGCTTTTGATTTTTGAGTGTGTAGTCCCAGTGAACAAGAATTCCACATATCTGAGATAAACATTTGGTGGAAATGGAAACTTTCAACCTATAGATAATGTGAACCCCATGAATTTTTACCTAGCCAGGAATGCATTTTTATCTGCACAGGCATCTCAAAATCTGGAACTTTCCCATGGATGCAACTGACAGACACCCTTCTGTTATGCAGACTGTGGACCCAACCCTGTCTAATTACGATGCTGAAGGTGCTTGGCCATATCTTATTGATGAATTTGTCGAATACCTGAATGAAAATAACATTGTCCAGAAGAGTCACATGGATGATCCTGCCCGATGATGATGGGCTGCTGTGGTGCAGACTCTGCGATTGGTTGATCTTTAATCTTCTTGTGGATTGAGCTATGTCATTGTAATTGAATACCTTTATAAAGCCAACCAGAGTCCTCTCTCCTTTTCTCGTCTCCTGCTACAGTCTCCGTCTCCCCCACAAGACAAAGTGGTTAAAAAGAGAGGAAGAGAGAAGAAAGACCTCACTTCCTTAAAAAGTGACTTATTTTCCTTGGAAATCCATTTGATGAAAATTCATACATCAGCAGTGGAAGATGTGATGTGGGAGATTTGATGTTGTCCAATTTTTTTGTGAGATAAATGTGAATAATGACTGGCGTTTGTTATGTTAAAAATTTCTCCGTAGAACCAGTGTGGATGGCTATCCTTTGTCAAGAAATGACATTACTTTGTACGTAGCCTCGAGTTCTCAAGAAATCGTTAAGGTGTCCAATGAGTAGATACTGGCGAATGGCTGCCGGCTGGGAATCAGTCAGCCGCGGCAACCCCCCAAAAAAAAAAAAAAAAAAAAAAATGCTCATCTGTTTGGCGCATCTCTTTTTAAGATATCTTCATCGAACGGCATGTGTTATGCACCTCTTAATGTTAAAAGAGTTAGCAACTTGTGTATTCTTCATTAATTTGAATTATCTCACAGCAAGCGCTTGTGGATGCAATTGTGAAGCTAAAATTGATTCGCCGAAATGGTAGTAAAAGAATACAGGCGAGCATCACTGACACTGGACCTGATGAATTTACATGAGTGGAACTGCAAATTGTCTTTAATTGCACTCTTACCAGTTCATACAAACTTGGTGAGGAAGGAGAGCAGACCATTCTTTCATTCAGGTTCTGCGAGCAACTGGGTTTTGCACATACTACACCTAACGGGATATCAAGCAGGTCCAATGAAAGAGGTGATATGGCATACTATGCAGTCCATACCATAATCCCACAGCCGACCATCTCTATTGAGGTCAGGGATCGGTTGAATTATGCTCAACAAAATTGCATGAACGACACTTTGAATGTTGGCCTAGCCGCCAAGAATCATCTGCTTTGTGAGTTCTTCAGCTGATTAACAACCCGTATTCTGTCCGACAGTCCAATGTTCAATGAGCAAATGACGTGACGTGAACAGGGCATTACTCTTACTCATCAAGAGTGGGTTATCTGTCACTAGTCAGGCGTGAGTTGGGTCAACACCCTTAATGATCTTTTCTCCACAAGCCTTCGTCTACTGCTGGCCTGGCCTTAAAAATATGATAGTATAAGGTCAACTCTTATTTTTTGCTTTGTGCCCTTTGTCCACCATAGAGTGTGGCCATCAACAACCTCAGAGACACTGAGATTTTCAGGCAGAGAGAGAGAGAGAGATGGACCGTCCTTCTTCCGAACGTGTCCAGAAGTTCGAGCAACCTGAGTCAGTTTTTGGCAGTACTCAGGCATCCACTCCTTGGCAGGCCCCTCTGCCAGGAAAAAGAACTGGTGCCCGGGTGAAAATATAGACACATGCTCAAGCACTTTCATTCACTGATGTAACAGACACAAGTTCATGATACTCGCCAATTTAGATGACTCTCATCCATTGGTACATACAAACTGCTGAGAATTTCAAGACCTGAAGGGCATATGACTGTATTCACGTCAAAAGAAAACATTTCCTACAGAAATTGCTTTTTTCTACAAGAATTTATTCCAACTTGAATAAAGGTAGGTCGCCCAAAAAATAATTTAACCTCTGGTTAATCTCACACGGGAACTGGAGTGGCTTCGTCTAGAGCAACAACACCAGGAAGTTCTTTGCCTTCCAACAACTCCAAACTGGCACCACCACCAGTAGATATGTGCTCATCACATCAGCAACTCCAACTTTCTCCACAGCTGCAACAGAGTCCCCTCCTCCAATAATGGTCGTCACTCCTGCGGCACTGAGCTCTGCTAGCTTCTTTGCAACAGCCTGCACGTAGAAGTACAAGGTCATCAAAGTTTGCATTGGTCCTAGTTAACCATGCTGGCCATAGGCCAAACCCACTTACAAAATCAAAACATGTCCGCGAAATGAAAGAATTAACACTTGAGGTTCGTCAAATGAGAAGCTCCCTTGAAGTCTTAACTGCTTGTCTACAGCTCATTCAAAACAAATGACGTGCACAACCTTGGTAGGAAGGGACCAGAGAATCCATGCTAAAGCTTAACTAGACCGAACACATGTACAGATAATGAGCCGTAAACCAGGACAGATGATTTCCAGCCACATAAAGCTGATGAATAAGTGCAGAGTCAAGGAACAACAAATCAAATCCATGCGCATGTCACCTCAGTTCCAGCGGCAAATTTGTCAAATTCAAACACTCCCATGGGTCCATTCCAGATGACAGTTTTGGTAGTTCCCAGAGCATCATTAAATGTCTTAATAGAGTCTGGTCCAATATCCAATCCCATCCAGCCATCAGGAATGGCAGATGCTGGCACTATCTGCAATGTTCGAAGCAGTTTAAAATAACATAAGTCTACGACCACAGTGCCTACTCACGTTATATCTGCACCGTAAAGAAGTGTTGAAACTATTTTGCACATATCGTGACACGCATTTTTAAATGTGAGAAGGCCAGGAGAAGAACCGAAGCAGCTAACCTTGCTGTTTGCATCTGGAGCAAACTTGTCCGCAATAACCACGTCAGTGGGCAACATTAAAGAAACTCCCTTTGCTTTGGCCTTTTCAAGGAGCGATGTTGCAAGATCCAGCTTATCTTCCTCCACCAAGGAAGAACCAACAGAGAGACCCTGTGCCTTGTAGAAGGTGAAGATCATGCCACCCCCCAAAAGAAGGATGTCACACTTCTCTAGAAGAGATTCAATCACACCAATCTTGGATGAGACTTTTGAGCCACCCACAATGGCAGCAAATGGTCTCTTGGGGTTAGACACAGCCCCAACAAGATAGTCTAGCTCCTGGTTAAAGAAAAGGCAAGTTGAAGGTCCATATGAGAGAACTAAGTAACATAAAGCAAAGGATAGATTAAGATGCCTAAGAAGACTCAAAAGCATTAGGACATACCAAAAAAAAAATCTTGCTAAACTGGATCTTGACGTACATAACTCACATTTAGTCTAGTTCCGCATGCATTATTTCAAGGAACCAACCTCATAGTGACAAAAATTAAGAACCAGCATTTTCCATGCATAATGTTTAAAAGAGTTACAAGAATGAAACCACACATGCAAAAGTCGAAGAAAGAGATAAACCAATACCTTCCGCAGACACATAACAAGTCCAATAGGACCAAAAATATCGCTTCTTGTGAAAAACTTGGTCAGTGCGTGAAAATCGGCAAATTACTACTATTGCTTAAAATCTGTTCTAAGCAAAATAGCAAACAAATTGAAAGTCAAACCTTCTGCAAAAGGAAGCCAGCAACAGAGGGCTTCAAGTACTTAGTAACCCCCTCAGTAGAAGCATGAGCCCTGTGTGCTGTTCCAAATGCATCATTTACAAACAGATCTGCCAATGATGCCAGCTTCTTGGCAAACTCAGGTTCATTCTTTTCTTCCTCTTTGTAAAATCTCACGTTCTCAAGAAGAAGAACACCGCCCTCAGGCAATGAAGCCACCAACTTCTCTACCTCAGGGCCAATGCAGTCATCTGCTTTTACAACCTGCTCAAGTGAGGATAAATACCAAAAAAACACTCACTTCTTTATCCAATTAGCAGAATTTTCCAACAGTGCTGTCCAACCATTTTTGTATATGACAAAGATGTCCTTACCTGAATGCCAAGGAGTTCAGATAGCCTTGGAACAAGAGGTGCCAAACTGAACTTTGGTGTCACCCCTTTCGGTCGGCCCTGGAAATTTTGAGGAAAATCAACTACCCGCCAATACAATCAAGGCTCACATTCACTGTACTGATATGAAACGGGAATCCCTTTAACTTACACCCGGAATCAAGTCACTAGTTTAAGAAAAGTAAGCAACCACTAATCAAGATGCAGTCTGAAAACATCCATTCTAGGGCTAATCACGAATATGTCACATAAGAGCTCTTCAAAGATTTTTTTTTTTTTTTTTTTTTTTTTTTTTTTTTTTTTTTTTTTTTTTTGGGGGGGGGGGGGGGGGGGTGCAGAGAAAGAGTCCATGACATAGTAGATGCCAGTCCTGGTGGGAAGAGAGAGATCTGCAAATTGAGGAAGGCAAACATATAGTGTTGAGGAAACCAACACGATGGTAACGTGAGGAGACTCCAGCAGTCAGATTCGTCGAGTCAGAATACACGACAGACGATGGCAAACATAGGCAGACTCATGCTTTGCAATTAGAAGTAAAGAAAAAGATTCGAGCAGCCGGTAAAGATTTCGAGAAAGTGAGGAGCAAAATGAAGGACAATTCAATGCAGACAGATTTAATAAGGACCCACAAAAGAGGAGGAGGAGAGAATCACAGTGGAGAAGGGACGGGGAGGGTCAACGCTCGATCAATTACCAAGTGGCTGGAGAGGATGACTTTGGCGCCATTTTGGGTCAAGTACTTGATGGTGGGGACGGCGGCGCGGACCCTGGTGTCGTCGGTGATGTTCTGGTTGTCGTCGAGAGGCACATTAAGGTCGGCCCTCACGAACACCTTCTTCCCCTTCAAGGCAGGGCCGGTCAAGTCGCCCACGCTCTTCTTGGCCATGGACACGACCCCTCTGCTCCCCTTGCCCCTCAAAGATCGGAGCTTGGAAGCCACGTGAGCGGCCAAGAACGGGTCGGCAGCGGCGAAGCCCAGGCGGCGGAGGCCGGAGGAGCGGAGGCCGGAGGAGCGGAGGTGGAGGAGAGCGGAGCCAGAGGTGGAGGATGAGGACGAGGAGGAGGAGGCGGAGGAGGAGGAGAGGAGAGAGAAGGCGGTGGGTGCAGCCGCCGACGCCATTTTTTACTTCCCTCGACCTGCTTTGCTGTTTGGAAGGAAAACCAGAAAACCGCCACCGAGCCAACTGCAATCGATGCTGAACGAGGAGAGGGCGGGGGGGAGTGTCGATTGGCGTCTAGTTTTTATGTGGCTGGATAGGAGGTGGGTCGAAAGATGTGGACGTGGGGATCGAAGAAGGGAATGAGTGGGAGATTTTCTGGATTTCTCTTATCGTCGAGGAGAGGTCCAAGATTTTCGATGACTTTTGAGACTCCCCTACACGTACAGATTCAAGGGCCGCGCGTGACACCTGACGCTTACCAAAAGAACCAAGTTAAAATCATATCCTGTACCGATGATTGCGATGCGTACATCATCATTGAGAGAAATTTAATTACATCCCCTCGACTATCTAATCTGATAAATTTATGAGCTGGGAATTAGCTGCTTAGAACTTCTCCCTTTTGCCATCCATTTTATTCCCTCCAAACGCGCAACGCTCTTAAGATTGTCGCAACGATAGGATAAACCTCCAGCAACCAATGATGCTCCGATCAACGAATTGATGATGCAAAATGCGTGGATTTGTTCTTTCTCCCCCTCGGAAACCAGCAACGCAACCCAAGTATCTGTTCCGCCACCAGCATCTGGTTTTCTTTTTCTCTTCTTTCCTTTCGTGTCTTCAGGCCCAACGTGAAGAAAACCCAATCAAGTTGGGTGCAGCCAGCCCATGAAGCCAGCTTTGGCATCGTACTGGACGAGTTAACAACGATCCCGCGCAACCGCTTGTCACGTGGGCATTTAAGATCGCAGGTTGTAATTGATGGGCATTAAAATCACATTTGGGAAAAAAAAGCAAAAGTTGTTACTATTAAAGGGCAAATTATAAGATTTGTTTAGACGGAATCCGTGGTCAGGTCGGAAGATGGCGCTCTGCGCCTCCTCCTCTCTTCTTCGCCTCAAAACAATCCCGCCGTCGCAGTTTTGTCGCCCATTTCCGGGCCCCTTCCTGCGATCGGACCGTGCGAAAGCAGCGCCTCCTGCCTCAAGAGCTCTCCGAGAATGGCGGGATTACGAAGAGGCGGTGAAGCGCAAGGACCTTGCTTCCGCCCTCCGGTTCTTGAGGTCCCAATCTGTTGCGGGCGACGTTGTTGGGGATGACTATGAGGGAGACGAGGTGGGGATGTACCTATCTGGGAAACCGGAGGAGCGGGATTGGGAGGTCCTGGATACGTGTTTGAACGCCGACGATATGAAACTCGTCACCAGTGCTTACGCCCTTCTCAAGGACCGGGGTTTCTTGCCCAATTTCGGCAAGTTCCGGACCATCGGTAATCTCTCTCGCGTCTCCCCCAAATTTCGAGCTGATCGTTTTTGTCGTTCGACTCCTGTCGTTGTTGACGTTATGAAAGCACTCGCCTTTTTTCCTTCTCGACTCTTGCAGTTCTGGAGGGACCGAGGGACGTTACGCCCGCAGTACTCAAGTCTTCCACTGGGTTGGAAGGTACACGAGCTTTTTCCTTCTTCTGAGTTTCAATTTCTAAAGTCATTTTCCCCAATGCAAATTTGCATCTGCCCTGTCTGCCTACACCCATGATTTGCTTTGATGATCATGCTACTTTATGGTTCCTGCTAAAATTCATGTCCTGAGTCGTTTCCTCCTTTTGTGCGTGTAGTCACTAGATTTTCCCCGAAGAAGTGGGGTCTTGATGGAACCTCGAGTGCCCTCTTGGTCGCTTTTTTCGGCGGAGTTTCCTTTCTTCTCTCCCAAGGGATTGACATTAGACCTAATCTGGCGGCCATACTAGGACTAGCTTTTGTGGACTCGGTGTTCCTTGGTGGTTCTTGTTTAGCTCAAATTTCAAGCTATTGGCCTCCATATCGCCGGCGAATCCTTGTCCATGAAGCTGGCCATCTCCTTACAGGCATGCCAAGACACTTCATTTCTTCACCACTATTTATTTGGAGCACGATGCAAATACTTTCCCAGCAGCTGATCACCTCTTTGTTTCTCACATTATCATTTTGGAGCATCTCTATTTAATGCATGGGCTTAACGTAATGATATATTTACAATGCAGCATACTTGATGGGTTGCCCAATACGTGGCGTAATTTTGGATCCAATCGTTGCAATGCAAATGGGCATTCAGGGACAGGTACTGCTAGTCTCATTCATGCTTGTTTAGTGGACCTGTGTTTCCGATTCCTTAAGTTATGCATGAGAACTTGATGGACATCAGAGGGAATAAGTCATGATGATTAATTTCTCTGGAAGGGTATTCTCTGTCTCTGGATTCTGGGAGCAGTCTAGTCTATGATTTCAGAAGGAAATAAGCTAATTTGCTAGTGCTGATGTTTGATGACTATGTTATTGTGGCTTCATTAAGCTTGCCCTGCTTGCATTGCTAGCATACTTTCAACTTAACTAGCATCAT
Source organism: Eucalyptus victrix (assembly GCA_016097545.1). Lineage (NCBI taxonomy): Eukaryota > Viridiplantae > Streptophyta > Magnoliopsida > Myrtales > Myrtaceae > Eucalyptus > Eucalyptus victrix. Next base: position 14,255,107 of record CM027840.1, on the reverse strand, counting down.
AACCGAGAAGAAGGATTCTATGCTAAAAATGTATACAGGCAGGGACGCAGTTTTGGGATGACAAGATGGACAAAGAACTTGCTGAGGGGCGGCTAAGCAGCACTGCCTTTGATAGGTTGGCATTGTCCCAATATTTTTTTTATAGCTCAAGACCAAAGAAGATTTCAGCTAACAATGTTGAGTCTTGACTATCAATGAATTGCTAACATCTTAAGTGTCAGTAAACGCTAGTTAATGTGATCTGAGCAGATGCTCAAAATGATGCTGTACCTCGTTGTGCTTCTCTTTGGTTGCACTCCCAATATTCCAAAGCTTTACACTAACCTTCACTTTAATGATGCAATTGATGTGTTTCAACAGGTATTCCATGGTGCTTTTTGCTGGCATCGCTGCTGAAGCTCTTATCTATGGTGACGCCGAGGGTGGAGAAAATGATGAGAATATGTTTAGGAGCCTATGTGTCCTATTGGAACCCCCCTTGTCAATTGCACAGGTACTCCTTGAATGAACAGACCCTCTTTCATGAAGGCCTATTGTAATTTTTCAGTCACTGAAATGCTTCATTGTCTACGACAACTTAGATGTCAAATCAGGCCAGGTGGGCAGTTCTGCAGTCTTATAATCTGCTCAAATGGCATAAACAAGCCCATCGAGCTGCTGTGAATGCTCTGGAGAGTGGCTTCAGTCTTAGCATGGCAATCAGGGAAATTGAGGAAGCAATGTCTTCTCGGAAATGAAAATTAGGCAGTGGATTGACTTGCAGTACTGTCTCGTCAACTCATGTGGGCAACCTAAGACATTGACAATTGCGTTCCTTGGTGGGCCTATTGATGCTCACAGTCTCAGTGATAAGCCTGAGAGTCTTGACTGCCAACATATAATGGGCATGCCATAGACCTTCATAAGTGAAAATGCATATCGTAGGCTTGAGGATGAAGGCCACTCTGACAGGGAGTTGTAAAGATGTGGTTTGGGTCACTCAAAGCCATAAGGAGCAACTCTGCTCTGTGAAACTGACCACGAGTTCTTTGGGTTGCTTAACTGATGACATGGATTTTGCACACTCAAGATGAAGCTGCATAAGCCCCTAAATTTGTTCGTTGGACTGGCAAGTGTCTAGAGTTGGTTACTTGTTAGCTAGAAACCACATTGGATTGTACTAAAAATTTGGTTGGAGAAGAGGCTGGTGCACTATGTACATGACCTCCTTTCAGCAGTACTTTCATTTCGTATAACCTTGACAGTTGTCTTGTTTGTCTAATGAGTCCAAATCTTCTGGTAGTTTGCTGTCATGGAACATTGTTAAGATAAATTGGGAGTGAAAGTTTAGATGGTTAATTCTCTTATGCGTGAATCGGAAGTGATGGGGCTTGATAGAGAATTGGATCTTAGGCACTTAACATCTGTTGCCAGGAACGATAATCTTTCATTTTGGATTAAGGTGCTAGTCGTGAACCTGATGCCTAGCATGTGATTACCGTGCTAGTCGTCACTAAATGCCTGCAACTCTGGCCCTTCCCAGAAAAGACCTCTACTTAATGACATGGAGGCCGGTATTCAGTCGTTAAAATACACGTAAGTATTCAATTTGCTCGTATTGTTATGTAGGAAATGAGACATTCATTACATGATACCAGACATGAGGTTCTGATACCAAATGTTCAATTCATTTCTTGTGATTCTGGTAGACAATCACCATTTTCTAGTTCGTTTCTGACCCTCGCCCGATCCTGTTCCGTTGAGATGCTTACAAAATAAAGTTGTCTCATCCACTCTCTTCTCGAACCCTTCATTAGGGCCTCGTCAAAGGAAGAAGCAAGCACTAGTGTGCACTTAAAACAACCTAATGCAAAAGATATTAATGTAGATGCCATTACAAAACCCAAACAAGTTACAATCGCATCAAATTTCAATACTCTACAATCCGAGACAATTGCTACCTCTCAATTACATGCAAAGGAACTCCATTAATACTAAGAAGCTGCACTAGAATTTGCATGACCCCAAATCAAGAATTCGTTTGCTGATCATCTTGGGTTTGCTGAGATTGAGCATGCGGCCAGGGCATGAAAGGAACCGGCAGTCGAGGCTGCTGGGCAGCATAAAGTGCTGCTTGATCAGCAGGCTTTCCCATGATCGTACTTGGATGTCCCATGGGGTGTTGTGGTGGGACATAATAATATGGAATATCAGCTGGAGAGCCAACCACAGGAATGGTAGCCTTAGTAACTCCTAGCCCTTCCTCCTTTAACTCATCTCTTGGAATTATGTCGACCAAGAAATCAAACACATCTGTCCTGGAGATAGCAGCTGCTATATCATTCTTTTGCAGTGTCCTCCGTTTGTTTTCTTCTGTGTGAATCCAAGAACGCAAAGTCAGCTCCAAGATAAACATCTCACAAGCTTTTGCAAATACGACTGGAGCCTCAGCAGAGATCATTCGTACATCTTCATCCGCTTTCATTATTTTCTTGATTCGGGCAAGGGGAAGGCTGTGATTCTTGAAGTCCTGAGTTTGCTCAATTTCTTGCATCTGACCTGCCCAGAACATTTGAAGCTGTTGCTGCTGCTGCTGATGCTGTTGGTGATGGAAGTGTTGGGCTTGTTGGTATGCAAGCTGATGAGGAGAGCCAGGGAAAGTACTGGGTGCCTGAGTCGGGGAAGGTATGGGTACAGCAGGAGTGCCAGGAGCGACTACAGGAGCAGTTGGAAATGGAGGGGCGTATGCCATTTGGTTAGTTCCAGCCACAACCCCAACTACTTGCTGCTGCTGCTGCTGCTGCTGCTGCTGTGTTTGTTCCGTCTGATCCATGACAAGATTAGTTTATATCTCTAATGTGTTACTCCGAGTGCCCTATCATCAACAGCTGTGAGGGAGACCAAAAAGCGCATCAGAACATCCTGTCTACATCTTTTCAGTGGCGGATATTTCTCACAATTTCTTGCTTTAGTATTGCTTTAAAGTCACAGGGTAACTGGAGTTGCTGATCCTTTAGCCAACGCATGTACGAAGTGCTAAACACTAGTTATACTAGCAGAGAAACTTAAATAACTTTGATCCCCAAGGCATGCATCACCATCTAGATCTTAGGAATGCATGATATTTACTATTTTTTTTATATCAAGGCACCAAGAGATTTTGGCAAGGAAAGAGCAATTTTGCAGACAATTATCATTGTCCCAGTATTGATGTAAACTGCGGGCTTCATGAGAAATTCAGTGTGCATTACCCAATGAACATACGAATTAACAGCTACCTGCCCTATTACGGGTTCTCAACCAATTGACTGGGTAGACATTCAATTGGATACAATGGTAGGAATTCGTGGTAGATTTGGGATGTAATGTTACGTTAAGTGCACTCTATTATGTGGCTCGCTATGCGATGGCGAGAATATTGCACACTTAGTGTATGCTTATACACAAGCAGTGGTATATGTATTAGGACAAAAGCCGCGACTTCCTTAAATTGTAGAACAACTACGCAAAATGCCGGTAAAGCATACAAAATGCAAGAGCAGGAAACAAGCGAAATCCAAAGAGAAACTCAACTAGGCGAAAGGAGATTGAACAGAAGACGATTCAATAACCTCCCCAAACCCAAAACTCATTCAAGTCCCTTCATTTATCGAAACGTATGGCGTAACACACGTGATTGACCCGCATCTGAAAATATAAAACCCATTTGAACCTGTCATTACCCAAAAGGGAGAAAGGGGAATAGGAAGAGGCAGACGCAAGAAAGTTCAAAAAAAAGCATTCGAAAATCAAGAACAGGAAACGGGTGAGTGACAATGAGTAGCAAGCTAACGTTACCTTAACCGAGCTGGAGCTTCTGTACTCTTGACTTGCATGAAACCCTAGACAGAGAGAATCTGGTTTTTGAATAGCTAAAGTAGTAGCTCCAAAAATGGGTTTCAGAGAGAGAGTGAGAGACAGACAGACAGACAGAGACAGACAGAGGGAGGTTTCTAGAAAGTGGTGTGAGGTGAGGTGACAAATGTCCAGCAATGTCAAGTGTTTTGACTTTTGAGGGCTGCTGAAGATGCACACATGGGCGTCATCCATTGGACGTACACAAAATAAAGGGACAGAGGGAGGAAACAAAACGATAGTGATATAGGCGAGGACTGAGTGAGGGGACGGGTGGAAGTGAAGGCTGTATCTGGGTAAATGTCTTGGTGAAGAGTAGGCGAGCCTGGTGCGGGAGTAGTGAGTCTCTTCATGTTGCCTGTGGGTCGTCCGTTCTTTTGGGCCATTTTATTTTATCCTTCTCGTTTCAATTGGATTTACTATGGCTTTGGGTGGATGGAGACTGAGAGAAGCATAAATTAGATCAGTCGTTCGTTCCACTTCCAAACTGTTCATTTCAACTTCCACCGTTTGGACCCCATCAAATGGATTGGACTTGGACTACAAGCATATATCGAACTCGGAACCCAAAAACTCACATTTTCAGGATGAATTCGCCATTGGAAAATGGGGAGATGTCGTGTGCACCATAAAACGTCTCAACTCCTTGGTCCATCCTTAAAGAACTAACTCCTAGGATTGGTTAACTCGTGAGGATCTCTAGTCGCTCCTTGATTTATTTTGTCGCAACTTGCTGAACTAAGGAAGAAACTACTCCTATGATATGACGGACCATCGCCACCACTTGCTATGCATGAGAAATGAAATTCCATCAATCACTCGACTCGATCACTGTGTCTTCCCTGCTCGATCACTGTGTCTTCCCTGCTCATACGTCCTTCATTTTCGGACAGCAGAAACTTTACATCTCACGAAAACAACAGAATCCTTTTGTAATTCAGCTGTTGCTTTGCAATCTACCAGAAGTTGATAAGACGATGGCATACAGGACTCTTGAGTAAATTCCTAAACACTGTCTGCAGCAGCAAAAAAAAGGAAATAGGAACCAAACACATGCACAATGCACAGGAAATATGCTGTCCTCGTCATGGTGACTGAATCTGATGATAGGAAACCCAACCAAAGTGACTAAAAAGTCGGGAAACCCAATCAAAGCATCTGCAAAGTATTGCATGGGAAGATACTACCGCAACCTATGGATCAGCGTGCATATTTCAGAGACAGAAATTCACAAAAGCAGCACATACCATGAAAGAACCATTGATCGTTCACCCATGATGTACGAGGTCAATGTTGATCTGTCTTGACAGTTTCAACAAGGTCCTGCCAACTCCAGACATATGGAGCAGCTAATTCTCCCATTATACAAGCTACCTTTCTCCAAGACCATGCAATTAAATTTGAATAAAATGAATTTTTCGTTTCGATGAAACGTGGCAAGAACAGATGAGTGCAAAAAATAGTGTTCCACCATCAAGGATTGGCATCATTTGGATGCTTTCTGACCATGGGCTTTCCCATGGCTTGCTGCTGCTGCAGACATGACTCGCAAACGGGCAGCAATTTCTGTGAAGGATGGCCTAGCAGTTGGATTTGGTGCCCAACACTGTTCCATTAGCCTCCGCCATTCGTGATCACAGAAGCCTGGTATGGGTGGCCTCAACGTGTTACTTACTATGCCTCCTGCTTTGCCATATAAAATCATAAGGATACACCACATATTGCATATAGGATATAATCTGACATTTGAGCTGATAAAGAGAATTTAGTGGAAAGGGCCTACATTCACATATACATACAACTATCTATCTATAGCAACGAAATTTCCCAGAATCTATCACCATCAGGCCATGTTGAACGAGATGCTTCAACCAAACACAGCACAAAATCTCAAGGTTGATGACAATGCATGACAACACACATCATATCATAACCAACACGTGTTTCTACAAATGACATCTCTAATCCTTAAAACTAATGTAAAGAAGGCTGCAGGAAGGTCTCGTAACACAGTCTGGCCAATTAATAGGTCAGACCTTGATGCATCATCATGGTGGAGGAGGCAAATCGAAGGAACACAAAAGACCACAGATAACATTTGACTGGAGCTGTAAAGTATTCAGTAGTATCAACACTACTCACAAAAACCAAGGCCCTAATATAGCAAGCAGAACCAATATACATGCAGCCAAAAATAGCAATAATGGTTTCAGTCTTCCATTTCACTCCAGATTTTTACTTGAAAGAGTTAGCTCCTAAACAGCAAAAAACACATCCAACTCGATCTGTATTTCGTCCTACCATGTACAGTGTTGCAGTCCCAGGACTCTCTAGGTAATTATAAAATGAATGTAAGATACACTTTTCAAATGGTCAATAACCCTATCAACAACGATTTTTTACCTCTTAAATATTGATAAAATGTCTTCTACACTTCCTCTGACATCAATATTTCTCCCAAAAGAATATTCTCAACCAGAGTCACCCAGACAGCCAGTTTTCAACAGAATGTAAGAAACTGTAGCGGTCTTATTACCCATATATTTCTGACTGATTAGTTCATCCTGATAACATGAGCTTCTTTGACAATCAGTTCTTAGCACAATATTTCTGCTTCTCTCCATCCTTCCCAATAAATCACAGTATTTATACCAAATTGATAAGTTCACTTCATCAATATAGAAAATTAGCTTAAGCTAGATCAGTTTCATTAAATGATCAGTGACTGGACTGCATCATCATGAAACGCAGAACAGAAGCACTGCTACCTCATTCACATTTCATCAAAGCTCCCCTCAAATGAATGGAGAGAACAATAAGTCATGAGAAGAGAACTGAGACACACCTATAATTGCACCATAATGCATATTTGCATATGGTTCCTCCCCAGTGAGAATCTCCCACAAAACAATACCGAAGGAGAACACATCCACCTGTAAATTAATAATCCACAATGATCAAAAATGCCAACAGAAAGGACACAAAGTTTACGATACACGTTGAAGGAATTTGATGCCATTCGGTGATGCTCACAGCTTAAGTTTTAGGTACAAAATAGCCTTTCCAATTGACTGCCGAAATGAGCCAAAAAGAAAAAGATATATTGTAAAAATTGGACGAAGTCAAACAACAAACACCTAATTTTTATGACAATGAGAAAAGGTCAATTGATGAAAGTTTAAGCTGCAAGTAGCACATTCTCAAAACGTCCAACTTAGAAAGTCATAAATACCCAAATCATCAAAGCTATGGATCACGGGACGGAAATAGGAAGTGGGTGCACAACTTGCCAATAAAGAGAGTAGCTTTCTTCTAATTTGGGTCATTGTAAACTAGTGAGCATTCTCAGTCATGGTTGTCCATTCCAAATTATTAGAATAAGATAGCTATTTCAGTATGTCTTCCACCACTACTTATGGGTAGCATTTCTTCCACAATTACTGGTAAGTTGCAACATCAACCAGAATGTTAAAATGACGTACTAGCATAGCTCATCAAAAGTTGAATTCGAGATAAATATTTTTTCTAGAACAAGATTGCAGTATTACATTTATGCCACCATATCTCTCAATTGTGCAAGTACGTGGTGGGATCGATTGGTTCCCAAACTTCACAATCTGGGATACAAGCATACCCGGAATCAGGTAGATGTACACAGATCATGAGGGAATAGAGTGGTTGTGCAACTCTGATCATGGTGCCATCAAATTAATTTGGCACAGATAACCCTCATTGATCTACCCATCTTATCATTTAGGGACAATGCTGACGACAACATCATACCTTTTCAGAGACTTTATTGCTGCTTCCATTTAGCAACTCAGGAGCCATCCATGGTAAAGTTCCCCTTACTCCACCAGAAACCAAGGTATTTCGTTTGATTTTTGACAGGCCAAAATCACCAACCTGAAAAAGGTCATCGCTTATAATGCAAAAATAGTAAACAGTCCGCTGCTTCTCAACACTGAAACTGCAATCTTACCTTGCAAATGGGACGTGAAGGATCTTTCAAATTCACCAGCAAATTGTCACATTTCAGATCAAAATGCACAATATTTTTTGAGTGCAAATATTCCATCCCAAATGCAGCATCCATTGCAATTATGAGGCGCTTCCGGCGGTCAAGATGCCTACAGAGTATGCTGGTTAGAGGCTGGAGAGAAGCAGAAGAGAGAAGACGGAATGACCATTGAATGAAGTGAACTAGCAAGATGACATGCTTATTGTTCCCAACACATTTATAGTACTTTTCTATTTGTGCACTGATATAATTCTATCCTTCTAAATTCTCATATTTAATCATGCCGATTGTAACAACCATAAAACAAATTATTGATTCAATGCATTAGTAAATCTGAAAAGCATGAGGCTGGAAATCTTACTTATCCTTGCGGAGTAAAACATGCCTTAGAGAACCATCAACCATAAATTCTGCCACAGTGGCCAAGGTTCCTCCAGGTCCATCTTGCACAACACCGTAAAATGCCACAACATTTGGATGGTGAAGCTTTGATAGAATGTCGGCTTCCCGCCAAAACTCAGTTGTCTGAAAAAAAAAAAGAATTAGCTTAATTAGTAAACAGATAGAGCATCAGAGATGCATCCAGAGAAAGATTGAAAAAATGAAAAGAAAAAGAAGGGAAAGAAAAGGAGCAGTAATCTCAAAAGTACAGAGTGATGTTCTGGAAGCACATATATAGTACCCATATTAAAACCACAATTGAGTAGATCTATCATTTAAATAAAGGGACTCACTAATCTTTCCTGCTCTGATGATCGACCTGTGAAGCAAATTTTCTTTATCCGTTTGATGGCAACATCTGTCCCTCTCCATTTCCCATGATAAACAGTTCCAAATGTACCAGAACCCAGTTCTCTGAGCTCTTCAAGATCTTCATTCTTTATTAACTACAACAAGCATTTGGAGGGGTCATCAAAAGGACGGAATGAAAAGCTGGCACACCAAATCAGGTGAAAGGAAGTCCAAAAATAAAAGTTTCACAGAAAAACACCCAGCAAAGAAATGATGCATGTGTGAAATGGTGAAAATTTACACAAGCTCGGTGGCATTGTCCAAAGTAAATGATAGATGTTAAGCATATGAGACACTTTGTTAAATATTTTTGAAAAGATGTAGCATGCACAGACCAAAGTGTGTCATATCTAAAGGAAATATTAGCACAAATCATCCCAGATGCTGTGGACGTCAATACAGGCGATACAGCATTGTTCTTGTCGACAAAGTTAGCATCATGATGTTCACTTTCACACTACGGTACTAAAAAAGGGATCCACCACCATCAAATATGGGATTGGGAATTTGGGCTTACCTACTCTATGAATACTGAAGAGATCTGCTAATGTCAAAAAGCCTACCCAAGAAGATCCTGAAGACATACTGAAAAGAGCTGCTAATGTCAAAAAGCCTACCCGGGAAGATCCTGGAGACAGATCCATACTTATTTTAACTTCCCCATAACCAATGCACCCTTTCCCCAATAAAGGAGCAACCTGATTCATCTTTTATAGCCCCATGAGTCAGCAGGAATTTGGGCGGCAACCAGACTTTTTGGCTTCTTGTCATTAAGAATTTTACAGGGAAAATGAGCTTGGCAACAAGGATCTGATTTGAATGGGGAACAAGAGTCTTGGCAGTGATGGTCACCCCTACTAAGACCAATAAGTCTTGGGCTTTTGTCACACCTCCCCAGTGTTCATAATTGCCAAACAAAGGAAAAGGATCGGATTGGAGACAATTTCTCAGAAACCCTATCCATTCATAGGGTTAGGCAAACCAGCTCCAGGTCGGCTGTCATCTACCCGCATGCATAGCTCTAAAATGATGGACAAGCATGGAGGATTTTACACTTGACCAAAATCATCACGGGAGAACAAAATTGTTCAACAGTGGTACCACTTATCCAAGCATCATACCTGCAAAGTGCTGATATCAACACCTCCCAAAGAAGAAGGATCTAGAGGCGGCAGACCCGTGCTTCTTAACTCTATTTGACCCTGAATAAATTAAAAGCAAATCAGAAAGCTCGTAATAAAAAAATTTCACTTGAAAGGTCGATCACAACAAGGCATCCTCTGGAGAATACCTCATATTCTGACTCGGGCATCCTAATGTTCTCTGCAATGGAATCAAGTTGCAATCCTTCACCATTCTTGTGTTGGGAATGACCAAATTCCATGTGCAAAGCAGATGTGTCAGTAGAACCAGATACTTCGGGTGATTCTTCAGGGCCATTCTGAGTACAAATGATGGGGTTATTAACATTGGCCTTATGATCTTCATCCGGTCTTATCTGTGTCAAGTGATGAGATCTATCATCATCCTGTCGAGCTTTTCCAACCTCATAAGGGAAAACGGGATGATCCTGATCTATAAGAGAAACATCATTTCTCCTATAGTCTTCATGTGCCAACTGTTGGAAGTATGACCAATGCTTAGGTTCATGGTTTTCCATGTTCAAGCTCACGCCAGTCCCATCTTTATGCAGCTGAGAATAATTCAATGACTTTTCGGAAAATATTGCTTGGGCAAAAATGTCGGAAAGGACATCACGAGGAAACCGCTCATCAATGTCAATGAGAATGTCTCCTTCCTTTGATTTCAACTCATGCTCGGGAAGAACAGATATGCCACCACCATCATATCTAGTGTAAGTTACTTCAGATCCAGCTTCAACAGTCTCAACAATTGGGAATTTCTTGTGATCATCTAAAGGAGCATTCTTTGCGTGATTAATGTTGCAAGTGCTAGTCTCTTTTGTAACACCTCTATCATCACCAGACACCTCTGGCAACTTAAGTCCACAGTCCAGCCCATACTCTGTGGCTCTTGAAGTTATTTGAGATATACCATCTGCAAATTCTCTATACGACTCAAGTTGTGCAAGTCCATCATTAATTGTCTGAGGTTCTCGACTTGGAGGATTTTCACCAGAAACGGGCTGTTCTATTTCAACATGGGAAGTCATTTGTTTTCTCTGCAAATTGCCATTGACGTCTGCACTTGTACCAGGCTGTGCAAGGTCCAAATGCGAATGAGATACCATAAACTGAGAACCAAGTGAATCATCTGACTTAGATAACCGACTAAGTAACTCTGCTTGTTCACGAGGAATCCTCTCAGAGCGATAAACCCGCGGAGGAAGAACAGGTGGCTCAACATATCTCAAACCATTCGGGATGGAATCAGAGTTACCTTCATCTGGAACAATAACAGCACTTGATGTGGAATAGTTGTCATGGTTACTGATATTGGGAAACTGCCCTGAAGTTAGAACAGCATCAACAGATATGGGAACCTTTTCAGGATCCTCATTTTTCCCCACATTGTTTGAAGGAAAATAGGGTGTGTCCTTCTCAGTTGCACCTACTGCTGCCGATAATTTGTTAATCCGTGAGTATCCCATCTCATCAATCTCGTGTGACAGTGAAAAAACAGAATGATCTTTCTTCGAGGTAGATGTGCCATCAGGGTCACTCTCTTGCTGGACAGAGTTTCCGTTTTTTGGTTTCTCTTTCCTTGACGATGACTTGGAGTTCACGTTAAGCAAGCTATCCTGCTGATGCATTTCCATCAAACCTCCCTGCTGATTCGTAAGAACATGAAATGGCATTGTAGCGAGAGTTTCTCCCAAAAGAGAGCAAGTTGACTGGTCATGCCCATAGGGCAAGCAGTATTGCTTTGTATCTCCATTTTGCAAAATCTGGCCATCGTAGAACTGGGGAACAGTTTGACCAGCATAGGAGGAATCACTTAGAACCGCTGAAGACAGAATTTGTGATGGTGAGACGACGATTCCAGTCAAAGGAGAAACACTGACTCCAGTTGTATTAACCTCCGTATCAATATTCTGTCCATCTAAATCATCTAAATTATTGGTCGAAGAGCTAGCAAAACCATGAAGCATTGAGCTTTTTCTCAACCCAATATCCATTCCATTAACAGCAACTACAAACTGCATCTCAGACTCGCCATTTGTACTCCCGAAACCCAATTCAACATCTTCCAAATCACTCATGGAGAAAAGGAAAATCCTAAGCCTATGTGAGCCCTCTCTAAAGTCTAGCTCCTTACACTCCTCCATCATGTTCTGCAGATCTTCATCAGAAGAAACAGAGACCAAGGCATCCAATTCTTCTCCAGGGAGCTGATACTTTATAACATGAGTTTGGCCATAAATTGTCAGCATTTTTTCCACAAGCTCCTGCCACAAAATGTCCTTCCCTATCCGTACGATTCGTGTATCCCCTCCAACATACCTGAGCTTTCCATCACTTGGACGAGGCAAAATTTTACCACCAAAGCTGCAGAGGACCTTCATACTCATCGATGAGCTATCAGAAGCACCTGAAGAGGCATTCCTTGGGACACAGCTTGATATTCGTGGAACTGATCTAATTGAGGGATGAGTACTTGAACCCTCATGAAGATAGGAGCTCCTCTCGAGCTCTCTAGGACCTTTCTCAGCAATGTTAGTCATCGAAATGTCCGATCCACTTTCTGAACCCATGTGGCTGATGCCTAAAATGCCCTTTAGTTCCAAGTAACACGTTGAATTGGAATCACTGACTGCATTTTCAACAAAAGGTTTCCGGGTATTTACTCGATCACGCATAAATTCAAGCGCAAACTCCTCACCCGTCTGTATGGAATAATTGAGAACAGGTTTAGCTACTGAAGTACTTATCTCAAGAGGTCCTACATGAGTGCTCGCAACTCTTAGAGGAAATGACTGAGATGCAGGATAAATGTTTTCCTGGCCAGGCTGCCCCGTGTCGTGATAGAAGTGCCCATATGTTATTGGTTTCTCTGTGAGATCATCATTTACCCCTTTCTCCATCGTATGCTAAAGAGCAAAATCCAAATCCAGCCAAAACAACCTGGACAATGGCGCAGCAAACATTCAAATTAGCCAACGCAGTGCATCGAAATCCAATCATACGCACCGTCGCATCGTATCTTGAACGAGAATTATTAGATTTGATTACAGAGGCATCTTGCCGAGAGATAGTTGGACTCGGAGAGATCCAGAAGCTTCACTCATTTTTTGAGACAGCAAATCAAAGGGTAACTGACCAAGTCCTCTCGATGCAGTTCATGTTGAGCATAGAAAGATCCAAGGCATGGAGAAAAGGAAAAAATACGGGCAGAGTTTTATGGAACAGTGGATGAGACAGGGCGAAGCTGAAGCACAATCACCTTAACAGCTGACAGTGTGTCGAAGAAAATTGACGGCGTGACGGAAAGCCAGTGACAAACTAGCCCGAAATGGGCGTTGCAACTCAAATTCATTGCCCTCTTTTTTGGCCCTTCACGTTTGACCTCAATGGGAATGAAAAATTTGACATTTCTAAGCTACGGCGGGGGGAAAAGTCGCGAACTTTTTCGAGAATCTTTAACGCGAGACGGAGGAGGAACCACGAGGGACCGAGCAAAAGGCTCAACTATGCACCCACCAAATAGTCACGACCCACAACTCGACTTCACCGCGCGACAACCTCGCATCAAAGGGATCAAAGGAAGTCCTCGTTACCTGGGCGGGAGATCCAGGCCTCAGGATGGGGGGCTGAGGTAGCCGGACATCTCCGTAACTGCAAAGGATGCCAAGGAGGAGGAGGAGGAGATGAAGCGTGTGAAAGCTCAAAGGCTCCACCTTTTTCTGTAACTCTTGAAACTGGGTATCTGGGCTCTTCTCTGTTTGTCAGCGAAGATGGCGTCGCGTTGCTTGCTGCAGTCACGTCGTCTCCATCCTTCCGCTGGGGCAGGATTGAAGTTCAAATCGTGTCGGACAAATTAGAAATTATAAAACGTCCCCTTCGTTTCCCAGCAACCTCTCGGCGGAAACCTCAACCCTCCCCCATTAAAGGAAAATGCACTGTGTTTTGAGCGGAAGTTCCCATTTTTTCTCTCTTGTCCTGAAGGATTTTCACTTCAGCAAATACAATTAATTTTTTTGGTCGGAAATTAATACACCAACTACCGTGACAGAACTTTCCCGGACTGCTGAATATTATCTTAAAATGTCCATCTACGTTTTCCGATTACTTCACTAATTTTTGTTTTTTTTTGAACTTGTACAGCATCTCCATATATACTTATAATTTCCATCTCTTTATTGATTGGAGTCAATGGGCACTTGTTTACATAAAGTTACGCTAATGAAGTTCTCCCTTTTCTTCAAGTGATGCCATAATAAGTCAATATTTCCATGCTCTAGCTTCATTAAAAATCGTGGGAAGTTCTTCCTTCTACGCGAGAGAACTCCCAAGCAAAAGAAATAAGCGCGTCTTTTATGTATGTGATTAAGTTAAACCAAACCGTGACATGTAGTTAGTGGCAATGAGTTAAAATGAGATTCGTTCAATATTTATCCTATGGGGTTGCTCTCAAGTGCATTTAATCGAGTACCCATCTAAGGAGAGACTATGAAATGAGGTCAAGGATAAAAAGAACGTATGTTGGAGGGAATTGCAAATGAAACGAATAGCCGATCGCGATCAGAAAATGAAGCATCACAAATATTATGGACACCAAATCAAATCAAATGCAGGTGTATTTAATAAGAGGAGCACGTCAATCTTCCAAGGAAAGCAAAAGGGGATAATTAATGTCATTGGAGTCTTGATCGGTCGAGGTTGTTTTAGTGGTCGATTCACTCCCAATATAAATTGTGGAAAGATAAGGGTCGGTTTGCTTTGCAAGTTACTTAGTTTATGGAGGTGGTCGGCTTAAGGTCGGTCCGTTTGTCGTTAAAGAATTGAGGGTTGCTTTCCAAGTGCTCTGCTCTTGTTTACCCCTTCTTTAACTCTATTAAAAAGAAAATAATGCTTTGGGTTCGAAGCTCCTTGTTCCTGGCAAAAATTTCATGAAGATTTCTCAAAAATCCCCTCCTTTTTTTTGCCCCATGTGCCTACCGCCTGTCTTTTTCCAGATCATAAAGGTGCACCGCCGATGTAGAAGGTTAATATGTGGAGATCAGCACAGCTTTTCTTTTGCATTCAACCAAAATTGTCCGTACATGTTAATTTTATAAACCTATCTAGTGCACGCTCATTCAACAAGTCTTCACATAGCATCAGTCCATTGTAGCTAATTCTGTGGACATAACACGTGATACGTGTTATGGAATGACGAGGATGGCTAATTCTATGTTTATAAGGGTTTTTTCGTGGGAAATGTACCATTTTTTAAAAATTATTTTTCAAAAAGTCATTTTTTAAGAAAATATATTTATTTTCTAGTATTTAGCTCAAATCTAAAAAAGATTAATTAGAAAATTTTTTCCATCATTTTGTTTTAAAAAAATTGATTTAATTTTCCAAAATAAAATTACTAAAAATTTTGAATTTTTAAATTATAGTTTATTTTAAAATTACTTTTTTATTTTTTTTTCTTTTTCCTTCTTTCTCTCCATCAATCCTTTACTTCCTTGCCACCATCCCCATCTCCTTCCATAGGTGGTGATGACCATAAGCTCCAGCTCACTAGGATCAAGTTCGAGCTCACTTGAATTGGCCAAGCCTTGAGCTTGTCGGCTTGCAACTTGGCCTATTGTCTGGCGATGGTGGAGAAGAAGTAGGAAGGAAAAGGTAAAAAAAAAAGAAGAAGAAGAAAAATTAAAAAAAAATTAAAAAAAAAAATAGTTTTTAAAAAATAAAAAGTACTTAAAATTTCAAATTTTTAAAATAAAATAAATATAATAAAAATACAAAAAAGAATTCATGGAGAAGAACATGTTTGGTTTAGGTGAAAAAAAAAAAGAAGAGGAAAAATATGTTCCATACTTACTCATTTTTGTGAACCGAACGTCCGAAAAATTGGAAAACATTGTGAAACAAATGGAACCTTAATTACAATAAGGTGATACTACGCATTTCATCTCGTCCTCTCCATATATTCATCTTTGAAGTTTCCATGCCACTCTTAATGCTCTACAAAATGCCTATGTTTAGCATAATGTGTGCCTAACACAAAATGCATCATATGGGCAAAAGGTTATTCTCCTTAGAACTTTCTCGAAGGTTAGCATAGCATAATGTGAAAATTCCACAAAATTTATTGTCCTCACAGTTGACTTACAAGCCGACATTTCATCTTACTTTTATATGCATGTATAGATGGATATTGAAAAATTATGAAGAAAGAATAAGGGAAGATCCTCATCACGGCGGAAGAATTAAAAAAAAAAAAAGCCTATTCTCCTAATCGTGTTCGGAACTTATTGGCTAACTTGTACTCCTACTTATGTATATTTGAAAAATACTAGCGTAAAACAAAAGTGAAAGGGAGAGCTAGAATCTTTAGGGTCGGTTCTAGAGTGAAAAGGAAAGAGGAATGGTGCAGCAAAAGAGAAAGGAGAAAGCGATCGCGATGGGACTCGAACCCACAATCTCCCGCTCCGGAGGCGAGCGCCTTATCCATTAGGCCACGCGATCACACGCTGTGACCCCTCCAATTGTATTATTTAACATCATAACGTTCAGCTGGTTGCCCCTCCCCCCATTGTCCATGGACCACGATCAAACAACCACCCTACCATTCTTCTCCAAGTTTTTTTTGTTTTTTTAGTCAATCCTGCTCTAACTCCTATTCTTAAACTTTTGCCCTGTCTACTTATAAGATATGAAAATCGAAACCCACATTTAAAACTAAATCATTCATACCCCAATCCTCTCAGAATGTGGGGATTCGAACTCCCACCTCCCCCTTCCATATTAAAATGATAGTCACACTGTTGAAATCTATTCGATCACTATCATTGCATACATTGTTTGGGACCCAGATTAAGTGAACTTAATGTTTAGATTTATTTGTGAATTTCTTATCAAAGTTAATGGTCAACAACGTGAAACCATTCCTCTTCATAATCCATAGAGATAGATACATTGTAGCACAACACTCCGTTCCACCGGTACCATCACAACTCATACAAAAGGCCATAGCATTGGATCATAGGAAACAGAGGCAACGATTGTCCTAGAGAGCACATACAATCATAACTCACCAATTCTTATGGGTAATCTTTGAATACATTAGGACAAAGTTGGGTGCAAATAGTAATACCCGATTTTATCAAAAGCATAGGAAAACTTATTAATCAACACAACACAATTACATTATTTAGGGGTGTGCAACCGGACCAAGTCAACAGCCCACCCGAAAAATAGGGTTAGGAACCGGTTCCAATTGAAACCAGTCCGGGAACCGGTTCCCAAAATGCAAAACCGGCTTGAACCAGTCCGGAAACCAGTTCTGAAGGATTATCCACCCGGGAACCGGATTGACTAGATTGGTTTGGGAACTGGTTAAGAACCAACCCAAAAAGACCAAAACCCTAAATTGTTTCTATTTGCTCTCACACTTGCAAACTTCCCCGAGCTTGTGACCTCCTTCGATTCCCTGCACCGCTAGTCCCTTTCAACGCTGGCCTCCAAGCAGCAACGCCGCACCACTCATGCTACCGCCTCACCGGCGAGCCCGCGCCTACCTCTCCACCCGAGCGCCGATGCTCGCTTGTCCTCGCGTCTACTGTTGTTGCATCATAGAAGAGCCTAACGCCAACAGATCTGAGCCAATCACCACAACACTCGCGCCTTCGATCTCCTTCGCCGATGCTCCTCGCAACAGCTCAACCCAGCATTGTTGTGCTCTGCCTCACCGCGAGCCCACCACCTCTACTCGAGCCTCCACCCACAATGCTCTTGCTCCGATGCCCATTAGATCTGCCCCAAACCATGAAGCCATGCTATCCCATCTCATCGGAACTCTTGCTTGCGAGCCCGCGTCCCTGCATTGTGCCACACCATCGTGCTCGCCTTGCTCCGCTCCTACAGCTAGATCCAACCACCGTGACCTCCGATCAATGACTTGACGCCATAGATCTAGAGATCGACGACCTAGCGTTGCCCTATGCTCTATTCGTTTCTACCAATGACTAACGCCAACAAACCCTAATTTGTTCCATCCAAGCACTAATGTTGCTTCCGCTCGCCCACCGTCACCTTTCTCCCGTGAGATCCCGACGTCGCCACTCCTTCTCTCCCTAGTCCACACCCCTCGAAATCATGACGCCGCCTTTATCAACTCGATTCCTGGCTACTTGCAAGCCTTGTAAAACAGGTTCCAATATAAAAACAGGGTTAACATTGTTCTCAAATCGAAAAACAGGGTGGGTCGGGAACAAGGTCCAATGCAAACGTGATAAAAAAAAAAAAAAGAGAATCGGTTATAAGAGGGTTGGGTACAGGGTCTAGATTTAGACCCTACCCACCCTGGACCTAATCACCTCTAACATTATTGTCAAAGGAAACAAAAATAATATTTTGATGTGAATTTCCCATTCAGATATTACAATATCCGAGTCTTGTTTTGATAGATTTTTTTTTTTAATTTTGTTTAGACATGAATGGGCATGTTTAAGTGAACGTGTCAACATGTCATTTTTCGACCACGGTGTGATTTGACATGTTTGAACACTTTTGATACTCCTACCTAAAACATTCTCCATCTTTGATTGTTCAAAAAAAAAAATAATAACAATAATATCCATGCGAAAAAAAAGTGGAATAAAAACATATTAAAAAATACGTATATCATAGAACTTTTAGTCTATAGTACGTGTCAGATGTAATGTGAAGTCAAGCTTACTCATATTGTCTAGAAATGAGCTGACAGGGTTTGTCGTGCACGAATCACTCGGCCGATGACTCCGATATTTTTAAGATATTAATAGTACGTTGGATATCATTTCCTAAATTTGATCATAGCCGTGCAACCCTTTGGGCTCACCCAAGCCCATATGGTTCAAAGCACAAAATTACAAAGGCCGAAATGACATATCAATATTGTGCTGGGCTCGATCGAGTATGAAATCTTTTTGAAATATTTTTCTATGCCATGAATGGGACTCGGGTGGAGACTTCTAGATCGAAACTACGATTTTCTAAAGCATCAAAATGCGGAAAAAGCCCAAGATAAAAGAAATTCCGCCGAAAAAGAAAGCCCGTGGAATTCCGTTAACAAGATTCCCCCCTTCTCTCTCTTCCCCATTTTCCCTCCAAAACTATCCTTTCTCCTTTCTCTCTTTTCTCTCCTTCTTCGCCATTTGCAGAGCATTATCGCCGAAGGAGAAGCAAAGATCGGGAAGGATCGAAGCCATGCCCAACTCCCTGAACGGCTGGATCATCATCTTCGTCCTCTTCGTCTCCTTCCTCGTCTCCTTCAGGAACCGCAAGGGCTCGAGCGCCGATCAGCATGGGCACCCCTTCGACCCTCCCTTCTCTCTCGACCCCCTCTCGCCCGTCCTTCTCCAGAGGAACGACGACGGCGCCGGCGACGATGAAGACCCGCGCTCGGGCTCCAGTACGACTTCTACCGCAACACCTGCCCTGCCGCCGAGGATATCGTGAGGTCCTCCATGTCCCGGATCTACTCCCAACACCCCGACGTCGCCCCCGCGTTTCTCCGTCTCCTCTTCCACGACTGCTTCATCAGGGTTCCTTCTCCTCCTCCTTCTCCTTCTTCGTTTCTGCTTTGTGGGGTTCCTTGTTTAGGGGCTGATTGGCATTGGGTTTGGGTTATTTTCTCGAGTCAGGGTTGCGATGCTTCAGTTCTCCTGGACGATAGCCATGGAAACCGAAGCCACCCCATCGAAAGGCAGGCCATCCCCAACCGGACCCTCAAGGGTTTCGACAGGATCGATACCATCAAGCAGGAGCTTGAAGATCATTGCCCTGGGGTTGTTTCTTGTGCCGATGTTCTCGTGCTCGCCACCCGGGAGGGCATCCTCCTGGTACGCTCTTCTCTCGTTCCCCTCTTGCAATTTCAAGAAACTGTTCCGTCCCCTGTTATCGCCATCCGTTCATGCGGATTTCGATGAAATTTAGTATTCTCATATTGGCATTGAATTGGCGCCCTCTGTGGAAAAGTTTAATAATGATTCTCGAAGTCAGCTTGGCATTTGGGAAGATTTCATCTACTCCACGTCTAGGAACTTCTTTCCTCTGTGTTTCCAGGCTTGCAGCTGGACGACAGCTACTTGATTAGTTTGTTCGAGCTTCTTAAGAATCTCTGTTTCTGTTTCCTTTTAACTCCTTATCCTATTCACCTCGTCTTTTGATGTTCGAGTCCACAGGCTGGTGGCCCATTCTATCCCCTTTTCACTGGCAGGAGAGACAGTATTCAGTCCTATTATGCAGATGCAATGGCTGAAATTCCTAAGCCAGATGATAATGTCTTCCGGACGCTCCACCTGTTCGGTCTCAGAGGTTTTGACGAGAGAGAAACAGTCAGTCTCTTAGGTATTATCACTAAAGTCCATCCTTCTATCTTACTTTGCGGTCGAGTTTGTTTGCATTGTGAGTGGATAACCAGGCACTGAATTGATTAATTCTGTTGATATGAAGGAGGTCACAATATCGGCAAGATCGGTTGCGAGTTCATCTTAGAACGCTTGCACAATTTCTTAGGGACAGGTCAGCCAGACCCAACCATATCTGCAGATTTTCTTAGTGAGATGAGACGCAACTGTGGAGACAGTCAGACCAGCAGCAATAGCAGCAGTGGCTCTCCACTGCTCATGGAATCAACGAGCCTTACTAAGTCTGATTTGGGTTTGACATACTTCCCACAGTTAGCGACTTCAATTTCTTCCGGATCAAGCTTTGACACCCATTATTACCAGAGCTTGCTTAGAGGGAGAGGTCTTCTATATGCTGATCAGCAGTTAATGGCTGACGAGAGAACTGCAAGTGTCGTAAGGGCTTATGTCTCAGATGACGGATCAGCCTTCAGATTGGACTTTGCTCGTGCTATGATGAAAATGTCAAGTCTTGGTATATTGTCTGGATCAGATGGGCAGATCCGAAAAAATTGCTCGTTTGTCGCCAATGGCAATTGAGAGAAAATAATTCTTGGGCAGATAGTGCTCTCTTTAATCCTCTCAGTGGCTCATCTCGGCATCTTCAGGTCCTGAGATTGATGACCCCAACAAATATTACATGAACAATCGCCACTCCGTCCCAATATTAAGCTGAACCGGCAAGCAATGATAACGAAGTTTTCAGCAACAATAGGCAGCTATTTTGGTGACAAACTGTGTCATAATGTTGGAGCATTGCTTGTTCGTCTTATGCGATTTAAACAATTACTAACCTGTGTAACTTTCTCTTCTTGGCTTTACGAATGTCTCCTGCCAGAAAAGAACCAGTCAATTTTGGGAAAAGGTGACCTTTGTCTGCTTAGCATCTTTTCCATCTATGACACCTCTCTGGCTTTGTACTTGTGCACCTTGAGTATCTTTTGATTAGGTGGAATATCTTGATATTTCAAAACTGATAATTTTTCTACGAGTCTTGTGCCTTATTGTCTTTCTGCTTGACGAGGAATGTCAAAGTCAGAGGAATTGAAAATTTGCCATCCAACAAGAAGCATCGAAATATATCAACCGAACAATTTGTAAAATTCACTGGAACCTCTTCCAACTAAGCTGAAACAAATATAAGTATTAGCATTCTCTTTATCTGGAGATGTATTTTGCGAGTGGGTGCCCTATCTTCTCAAATACTTGCTTGAGAAGCGGGTGCTTTGAGATTTAGATCAAATCTGGATCAAATGGTCAGTGTCTGAATCGGGTGCCCTAACTTGTCAAGTTTTTTTTTATTGTAAAGTCCATCGAGAGTTAGATAAAGATTTCCAAGAAGCTTGTGAAATTTGTTGCAGCATTTTGAGTGAATCTTGAGAACAATTCGGATAGCTTAGAGAGGTGTTTGGCCATCTCATTCATGTGATGGCAATGAGAGAATTAACGTGAAAACTATTTTCTAAGGATTTGACAATAGGCTTCTGCAGCATGGCTTGATGATGCAGAACCATGTTTATGATTCCCCCTTGAGAGCTAATCAACCTTCAAGTGGCTAAGTCGTATCTTGATCTTAGGCCTTTTCCAGCTATATTTATGTATTGTTACGCTGGCATTATCCTCTAGAAACAGCTGAATGATATTTTGCTCCTCAAAGAGGGAGACATCAAAACTTGGGACTTTGCAATTCCATCTAGGCTTCTTTTCAGTCATTGCATCAGCATGTTTCCTGATGCTAAGTAGAGCGAAGCAAACACGAGGCAACTTAGTTAAAAAAAAAGAGTAGCGTGAAACAAATCTGTCTCAATATGTTCCTCAAAAACTCCTGTTCGTGCTGCATGGACAGTGTCCAACTTATCAGAAGTGCCATCCCATCTTCTTATCCTTTTTGCTGTTCTGCAGCAAGTAGTTTGGCAAGCATCTTTATTAGCATCGGCACTGGAGCTGCACTTGCACCACAATGTGAAGATTTCGAGCAGACAGTTGATGGTGCTTTTATAGTTACGATGGAAGTCTGAGCCACATCCACTCCCCCATTTCGATTTTAAGGCACGAAAGAATCTCTTTACTAGAAGTTGTAAAGACCCCCTTGTGAAGAAAGTCGGATCTTGTATCCCAAACCACCATGGCAATAGCAGCATATTCACTCCTGAAGGTATGGCCTCAACTGAATTGAGGAGCGTGCAACATTCAGGCTATTCAGCTGGTGTATGCCTTTGTGTACGCATGCGTGTTCTTGCACGTGCATGCACACGTGCCCATGAGAGAGAGAGAGAGAGAGAGAGAGAGAGAGAGAGCATTCAGTGCCAATGATCACAAAAATCTGTTTTCATCATAAGTCTTTTAAGATTATATTGTGCATGCAACAAACCTATCATTTATATTGAAAAGCTGAAAGAAGAAAAGGTCTGCTATCAGCTGTACTGCTCTAAGGAGGTCAGTGCCCTCTAAAATGTATGTACATTCTACACCTTACCCGATACAAATCTATCTTTGTAAACCTCTTAAATCTCATTTACAAAATTAAAAAGAAGGGGGGGTGGGGGAACAATCTGATCATCAGCATTAACTGGTCATCCATCTCTCAGATTGATATGTTGAGATCTATGCGAGGTTTCTTTGAGCTCGGCAATGGAACAACAGAATTGCAACGGGGGCACTTGGGATTGTCCCTGGAGATCAATACATAAAGCAAACAGCTGGGGCAGCCGGCTGCAACTGCCGACATCTCTCGACTGCTGTCCTCCTCTCGGGGGGCCTCCTTGATTGAAGATGAAGTCAACGAATTCAAAGGGGACGACGATGATTTCCAAAACGGAGATCTCTTCCTGGCCAGTCCTCTGTCCGCTCTCTCGAGCGCCGATTTAACTTTATCGAGAGTGCAGACGCTCTGGTAATTGCAGGACGTAGACGGCGAAGAAGATGTGAGCAACTTGAGGTCCAAGAAGGCGTCGTCGGAGCCGTTGAAAGCGAGCTTGGAGGGAGAAGGAGGGAAGTTCAGGTCCTGAAACTGAGGAGGTGCTGAATTGATGGGCTGGTGCTTGTGGTTGGATGCGGAGGGCAGAGCTTGGGGGCTGCATCGTTGGATGTACACCTTCCCTGACTGAAATCACGAAGAACCAAATTCGATATCAATAACAACATTTTAGTAAATACTGTTGAGGATGGCGAACAAAAACGTGGACGTCTTTGTTCGATCCCATTCATTCCTAATCTGCAACAGAGTACTGCATAAATGGGGTGCACGGACGAGCAGGTCTAATGGACCGACAGAGGAGCAGACCGAGAATTAACTGAGGACACACAAGCGTGAGGCATCCGTTTTTGGCCAGCAAATCAATAATGGAGGCCTACACATGGTACGTACAGCGACGCCGACTAAGAAATTTCCCACATAAAGATAAAAAGGGGTTGCAGACGATAAGATGGGCACGCCCCCGAAAGCGGAAGCGTTGGGAAGAAGGCCACTCGGGGGGTCTATCGTTCCAAATTCATTAATGAAATGCGTCCAAGGACTCATAAATCTGGGGCCACTTTGGTGGCAGCAATGAACAGAC
The DNA here is from genome assembly GCA_016097545.1 of Eucalyptus victrix. NCBI lineage: Eukaryota > Viridiplantae > Streptophyta > Magnoliopsida > Myrtales > Myrtaceae > Eucalyptus > Eucalyptus victrix. The sequence goes on along the minus strand of CM027840.1, from coordinate 14,231,301 downwards.
AAATTCAAACCCGGCTGACAAGACAAGCGGTGAATTAACAGAGCAATGAAGTGTTTTTTGACTTTTTTTTTTTTTTTTTTTTTTTTTTGGGGGGGGGGGGGGGGAAGGGGGAAGGGATCACATGACATGAGCTACAAGAAAAAGAAGAAAACGAAAAAATGATTTATGTTTCGACCCTCCCTAGCATCTCGAGCGTCGTATACCCGAGGCCATCCTAAGAATTTCCCAGTAAAGGAAGAACGGTGCCATGAGACGAACGAAGACAACATGGAATGAATGGAACAGGATGGATGGATGATGAGAGAGACTTGGGGGAAGAAGAAAGGGGGGGAACCTTTAAGTCGAGGCGCTTTTCCCAGCCAGAAGGGACGTGCAAGTCGAGGTCGACCAGCTCGTGGGACGACTGGAACTCAAGGCCAAGCAAGTCTCGAGTCATGGGGGGCGTGGATTCCATGCTGGGGGGGCCGTGAAGGTGGTGGTGGTGGTGGTGGAGCATCAGCAGGGGCACGGGCTGGGGTTTATCGTCGTCCTTCTTCTTCAAGAACTCCACCACTCTGCTCATGCTCACCTCCGCAGCCATCGCCTTCTCTTCTCTCCACTCCTCTTCTCTTCGCTCCTCTGCGTTCCCCCAAGAAAAATGACCAGATTTTCACACCCTTCGGGCTTTTATATGGGGTGGAGATGGTCGGGAGAGGAAGAGAGACGAGGTGCGTGAACGACTGTGAATGTACACGAGGAACGGCGGATTGGGATGTCCGTAACCTTTTACTAAAATATAGAGAGAGGGAGAGAGAGAGAGGAGGCCCCAGGAGCCTCACCGAATACTTGTCACATAGTCAAGGCGTGTCGATCAGGAAAATGCCTCATTTGCAGAAATACTAAATTCACACAGGTCGCAAGAAGGCAGAGTACTTTTTATGATAAAAAAATAGGCTTTTTTTTTTGGGAATTTAACAAAACCCATAATAGATCAAATAGATGCAATTGCAGATAGTAATGTGGGGGTTAAAGTTGTCTATAAGCCTGCTTAATCAATTGGGAGCATTAAATGCTTCATTTATGGTTGACGCATTAATACGCGGGGGGAAGGAAGAAGGAGGAGGAGGAGGAGGAGTTCAAGGAAAGCGGGCAGGCGCGTTCGTAAATGAGGTTAGCATTTAATGCTGTCCAAACTAGGCAAATTGCTAAGTCTCCTCCCACGTCCACCCCCGCATTCCTTCATCTATCGAGCGATAAATTTAAAAAAGAAGAAGAAAAAAAAAGGAGCAGGAAGATTCAACAAAATCTCCCAACTCGACATTAATTGGCGTCCCTCCCACGACTTCTCTTTCTCCTCGTGGGTTTCAAGGGGAGGAGAGAGAGAGAGATAATTGAAATTGTTGTTAATTACACTTGTTCTAGAAATTTGAATTACCTTTTTTTTTCTTTTAAAATTAAGCATGCTTAGCAAGTGTTGTTCGGGAAGGCAGAACTCCATTAACAAGGTCATGTTCGCATGATATATATATAGCCATTAACATAACAACCCATTAATATATCGATCGTGACATATTTTTGTTGGAAAAACGAGTGTAAATGGAAGGGCGAGGAGCGTTGGCCATGAGTTAAGAAGACACGATTTGGAACGGCACCATTGAAAAACTCGACCCGAGGTGGGGTCGACGAGTTTGTTTGAACATTGGGGGTGGAGGGGGCGATCTCTAGCGAATAACAACGACGAACACATCCAAGTTTGACGCGTAAAATGAGCAAAAAATATGAGGGCAATTGACATGATGGCTTGTGCAAACTTCCACCGCGCATTCATTGCATTCATTGCCCCCCGGATGTATCCATCTCTCTTATCTTTTTAATGCGACCTTCGGCCTTATTCGGGTCAAGCTCAGCTCTCAGCTACGCGTTCCCATCCATTTAAGAGCCAAAATTGGGGACCATATGCACTACCCCACTCGCCCCTGCGCATAATTATGACTTTCCATAAGCCACGAACCAAAAAAAGAAATCCCTGTGCCGTAAGATACATCAAATTAAATTCTGGAAAAATCGCTTTTGTTAATCCAGAAATAAAAAACGATTCAAGAGGACCTGCCGACCCCGATAATTAATGGCGATGATCGTCCTTAAATTGGTGAGAGCCCCGTGCTCTTATTGGTGCCCTCTTCAACGAGATTTCGTGTCGAGCCACACCCACCTTCCTTATCTGCTTTTAATGGCCGCTCTTCCATCCTTCCTCGGCCCACATGCTCCACGCATTCCATCTGGAAACGTCACTCGTAAAAGACCAGTTATTTACACGACACCGATCGACCGACACCACCGTGATCCGAGGATCTTAAGAAGGTAAAAGCGGGTGTGCATCTTCATAGATTGCAATTTGAAACCACCGTGCACGGACATCTCGACTCGCCTGCTTAAGTCGTCATTTGCGGTTTAATCTTTGACAGTGGGCATCGTTGACGAGCGCCCGTTTACTTCATAATTGAATCGTTAGAGATCGATTTTAAACAAAGGTCATCGGAGAAAGGGAGATGATAATTAAAGGGCATAGAGAAAGCAAAGCCGAGGACGGGGGGAATTGACAAAGTCGTGAAACCCACGGCCGGATGGAACCCAAGTGAGACCCGTATGCACCACGCACCTTTAATGCCCCCTCATTTAATGCCCTTGTTTTCGCTTCGAGCCCGCACTTGCCATTAATTCCCACTTGTCTCTTTCTCCAACCGACTCTCCCCCCCTCTCTCTCTCTCTCTTGCATGGATACAGATGGCGATGTGGGATTAACTCGTCCAGAATTATCAAAAATATATAAAAATTGAGCCAGGTAAAAAATTAAAAATAAAAAGGAGGATAATTGAAGCTGGTGTTATGGGGCTATAAATGTTTTGGAAAAGATGATATCATTAAGAGCCATTTTGGTAACCGATGCTTTTAATGTTTTACTGCGTGAATCTGATTATGGCCATTTGCAAAAAATACACCAGCTGCTTCATTCACACATATATACCTAACTCCCATTTAATGTCTCTATTCAATGCCGTCGTATAGCCATCTTTAAAGCTTTCTGCCTAACTTTATTTCTCATCACACCCCCCCTACATCTCCTCCTCCAATCTGGTTCCCTTGGAGTACAACTTCATCGCACATTCCGCTGCTTTTTTTACATTTCGCAGTGAATTCATGGGCACGAATCGCCTGTCACCCGTCACATTCAATTCGTTCTTAAAATTATAACATGGGATTCGATCCAAGAATAAAGCGTGCGGAGTTTATTTATTGCGGGTGGAGAGATCACCAAAGACATTTAGATGACGATTTATCGACTTCCCCTTACTGTAATGCACTACGAATAGCTTGATGGATGATGAGTCATAAATATAAACCAAGAAATGTAGGACCTTGATGGATGATGAGTCATACCAAGTACACGAATAGCTTGCGTGCCCACCGAGCTATATTTTCTCTAACCCTAATCGGAAGAAAGCTTCCACCAAATCCCCCTTTTCGATTGGTGGTTTCTAGACATCGCCTATACACAATTTTTTTTTGATGAAACCCACACGAATAATCAACTAAATATAAAAGTGGGTAACGTCGGTAATCGTTACCTGCCAATAGAAATGATGGATGGAGTAAAAAATTTTATTATCAAGGTCAGAGGAAAACAAGACTTGCATTGACAGGATTTAAGTAGAGTTTCTCCAAACGATAATTACAACTCCGGTCCTCTTGATATTGACAATCTGGGCTAAAGTTTTCTACTCGAGTGAGTTCCATAAAACAAAAAAAAAAAGGAGAGAAACATGCATGGGGCGTGGTCGGGAGCTCGACTTTGACAAGCAAAACGTACATCAAACTTAATATATGTAGGGTTGGGTTGGGTTGAGCGATCTCCCATCACTCGTTTACGATGCTTACGGGAACAAATGGAGGAATGGAGGGGCCGCGGATGAAACGATACGAAGACAAATAATTGGGGAATGACTTAGATCATGAGGTGGGGGGGAAGGGGCGACAAATCCTCATAAATTACACTCGAAATTCGAAATTAAAGGCGCATCTAATGCGTGAGAAACGTGCAAAGCTATGTGGAAGAGCTTCGGCGGTTGCCTCGGGCCCATTAATGAGCCAGGCCAGAAAATTCAAAGAGTCGAGATCTTTAATACGAAAAAAAATAATAAAAAAAAAGGTCAATTAATGGATCCCCTGTCGAGGAAGCGGGATTAATTGGGGGGGGGGGGGGGTCAATTTACAAGTAGACCTAACGCATAAGATGATGACATCGATCGAGGCAAAGGAAAGACTATTCAAAATGGTCCTCATGAGTTGCTTACCTAACTTGCCCCCAAACGTTTATTTGCTGTCCTCGGATGTACTCCGGCCATTAAATGCCCTATTATCTTCTTTCTCTCTCTCGTTTTTTCTTTAATTTTGTAATACATTTTCTGGTACTGTTTTTCATTAATGACTTATAGCAATAATATGACTTGCTAACCGGAGTACAAGGTTAGCCAACGATTACATGTGTGTGCCGTGAGGCGCGCTAACCTTATAATGGGTCTTTCACCCACCTTCACTCATCTTAGACATGAGTGATTAATATATCAGCTTATCCTACAATAACTGAGGTATGCAAGCACACGCTGACGTGGAATCTATTTCCCACCGTGAGGCCCTCCAATTCTCTGTTTATTTTTGTCTTCCTGACAAAGAGGAAATATGAAGGATAGCACGGGTCTCCCACCCCTGGGCGGATCTCCCGCTTGTTTCCTCCTTGAGCCTCTTAAGGACTTGCTTAGGTCTCTCTCTCTCTCTCTCTCTCTCTCTCTCTGTTCTTTCTTTAGTTTTTTAATACATTTTCTAGTATTGTTTTTCATTAATGACTTATAGCAATAGCATGATTTGCTAATGGATAAACTGAATTGACATAAATATAAAATATTTAGAATTAAATTGATACAATTACAATAAATTTATGACTTTTTTGGTAATTTTGTTTCTGTATTATTTTTGTGGGTCAAAATGGTCATTGAATTTTTTGCACGAGTGCCACCATTCGTCTTTTGCCATTTCGGTGGTGGCGTTACGATGACATGGAGTTTTTTCTTAAAACAAATGACCTGATTTTTTCAAGATTTCCTTCGCGTGTTTTCGTAAAAGCCTCTCCCTTTCTTTCTCATCACGCTGGCGGCCACCATCGCGGTGCTGGTATCGGATATGAGACACGCTATGTCCCCTGCGTGTTGCATCAGTTGCCATCGACAGGTGACCCCCCAACCCTTCGCAGATGACCATGGTGCATCATGGTGGCCTGGCCGCCTCTAGAGACCGCCTGTCGAAAAACATAATAAATCTTAATCTGGGCGTTTAAGAAGTGTTCGAGAGATAACCGCTAACTAAATCCTCTTCTTTTTTCATTCCTTTGTCTCGATTCTAAATTGTAACTAACCGGATATTAGGAATGCAAAAGCGAGGACACCGAGGTCGCACATATGATGTTTGCATCTCAACGCGTCGAAGAAATACAAAATTTAGGGTCATTTGATTCAACCGAAAGAGAGGGGGGTTGGGTGGATCAGCTACCGATATGGTTCCCGTCTTTCAAAGTCAACATGAAACCTCCACCACATGCGCCGCTCTGATGTCTCAGTTCTCTTCACTTCATCCGGCTTTGGAGCGGACATAGGACACCGCTTCACCGACCAATCGACGCTCTCTCTCTCTCTCTCTCTCTCTCTCTCTTTCTCTGCACTAAACCCAGACAAAGGGACGAGAGACAAACGAAGGCGGAGAGAGCCCAGTTTCCTTTTCTTTTTCAAGTGTCACGGGAGTACCAAATCAGTCTTTTTAAGTTGTCAATGAATGTGAGTATGTGTTCATGATGAATTATGATGCTTCCGGCGTGGATCCATTTGCACCCATAAATACTTGAGATCCATCTTGCCTCATCAGACAAACAATTACGATCTGGGTGGCAATTGAGTGGGCCGTTATGGTGGATAATCGACCTTGGGAAGATAATTAAGACGGTGTGTCTTTGATAAGACGAGTCTGCTCGGATTGAAAATTTCCATTAGACCATACCGATGGACAAGACAGATGTGACTCGTCAGTCTCGAATCACTTTCGATTGGCTATTACCTATCGGGTAACGGACTCAATCCCACCGGCCAAGTGGAGGAGGAGCACGCGTGGTGTCTCTATTGGCGAGTCAAATCCCCGCATTATCAGTATACATGCATCAGATGTATGTTTGCGCGAACTTGGGCGTGAACTGTGAGATTAGGTTTGGGATGAAAGGGAGAGGGGGAGGGGGCGAGGGTTATTAAATTGACATTCCAAAGCCATTGCCGGCATTAAATGAGGAAACGAATGGAGGGGCAGGGAAGGGGTTGGGCTTAGATTAGCGGGGAGGTTGGAGAGGCGGTCCAATCGCTTTTGGTTGGTCAACATCGCCATTAAAGAGTGGTTCAACTGCAATTAAAACAGCCTCCCCACCTTCATTTATGACACACACAAACGTAGGATCCAATTCATGTTGTTCAAACCCTAATTAATTGCGAGTGGGGGCCACCGCCACATAGCAGCAAAGTTAGAGAGAGAGAGAGAGAGGACTTGCCCTTGGGCTTGTGCGGGTGTTGAAAGCGAGGGAGTGGGATGGGAGTGGGGACTCTGTGAAATGCAATTGCAGCCTAGCCCTTGCAGCCCCTAATAGGACGGCTGCCCACGATCCTCCAATTGCTTTCCCAGCACCATGTGCGGGGTGGGGGCTCTCTCCATCACTTGGGATTTCTCTCTCTCTCTCGAGCTTTAATCGAATTCAAGGAATGAGCCCTCATTTGCATGGCCGAGTGCTCGAGTGGAAGGAGAGCTATACTGCTCATCTTATATCTTGTGGTAAAGCTCACTTGTGAACATTGTACTTATTCAATTCAATGACAAGATTTCTCCTTCTCCATACCAAGTCTTGTTCAAGACCTTTTCTCTTTCGAGAGAATTGTCCAAAAAGTCCTAAACCTATTGCAGTTTTGCCAATTGAGTCATAAATCTTTTAACTTTGCCAATTAAGTCCTAAATATTTTCACTTCTTACCAATTTAGTCCATCCGGCCAATTTTGGCCGGAAAATGCTGACGTGGACGCCATGCATAAGTGACTAGAAATAGCGTTGACATGGACAATTTTAAATAATTTTTTAAAATTTTATAATTTTTTTGAATTTTTGTATTTTTTTTGCTTTTTTTTTCTTTTTTTTTTTTTTCTTCCTTTTTGCTTTTTTCGGGTGGCCAGCCACCCCGCGACGACGACGACCCCGGTGAGGGCACCCTGGCCCGGAGAGAGTCGACCTTGCCGGATCTGGCGAGGGCTCCCCACGCCGATCCGGCAAGGTTGGCTCTCGGGGCCAAGGCGCCCTCACCGGGGGTCGCGTCGCCTGGCCGTGGCCGGCCAAAAAGAGGAAAAAAGAAGAAGGAAAAAAACAGAAAATAAAAAAATTCAAAAAATTTTAAAAATTTTTAAATTGTCCACGTTAGCGCTAGGCAATCCTACGTGGCGCCACCGGCGTCCACATCAGCATTTTCCGGCCAAAATTGGTCGAATAGACTAAATCGGCAAGAAATGAAAAGGTTTATGACTCAATTGGTAAAGTTAAAAGGTTTAGGACTCAATTGGCAAAACTGCAATAGATTTAGGACTTTTTGGACAATTCTCCCTTTCTCTTTCCCTAGAAAAGCAAAATTCAAAAGGAAAATTTCTTACGAATTCCAATCGAAATACACTAATTTAACCGTGTCACGATATTTTGCAAATGTGGTGGAATTACTTAGGTACATTCATCGTGCGATGGAGGGAAGTCTTTTTCTTCTTAAAGAATAATGGTTCATTGTAAATTCGATTATTTGTAGTACAAAACATGCGAGATGAGGTTCACATTGCAAAACAAATCTCTACAATATCGAGTCATCTAATGGACGATTGATATTCTTTCTATTCAATGTTTTTTCTTCTTTTTTTTTTAAAATTGTTTAGCCCCTAGGATTGTTATAGTTTCGGATGAGTTGAACGTGAAACAGTAGAAAATGATTTTTAGTAAACATTACGTTTAACAGATTTCGAAATATAAAATCAATGCGAAGCATTGACAGATAACCACCAGCTTCTAACGTGTCCATGAATTGAGGGTGCAAACCGGTCTTGTAATTTGGAGTTGTCGTGCTGGCTGAATGACAGGCGAGAGATGGTGAGTTCACATAAAGAGATCTACTATCTCTGGGCCGGGCGGGGTCATTTGGGCTTCACCATGGGTAGCGGAATTTCCGGCCCAGCTCGAAAATGGAAAATGAACTGCTTATTTCGTGGCGTAGGTTTCGCAAGCCGGCCCAGTTCGGATTTTTTTTTTTCACCCTCTAAGCAAGAAGTGTACCTTGTTTCTTTCATTCGAATTGGACAAAGACTACACGCTCGAACAGGCTCCACGAGTGACGATCGAGTTCGCGGCTCTTTCTCCTCCATCTCAATACTCTCGGGCCTCTCGCATGACCACCGGTCCGATCGACATGACCGCCGCTCCAGCCCGCCCCGAGGACCTTTGACCTCTAGGCTCGACGTGTCGCGATCGAGGTTGGATTTCTCTTTGAAAAGGTTTCGTCTTTACCATCTGTTCAACAATTTGGGAAGGAACCTTGTGAACGATTGTCTTCTTGTACTGTAACCGGTTGGATCGATGGGTTAAATTTGAGTTTGAATTTGTTGTTTTAAAGAGCTTGTTTGATTAATGGGCATTGTGATTGAGATTGCTATTATTTTTTAGGATCGTTGATTTGATTAACAAGTGGTGGATCGGCTCACTTCTGTGATTTTGTGGGTTTTCTTCCGTTTTCCTCTCTTGTTTTTTATATTTTTTTTCCCTGTTTGCGATTTCGGCAGGGCCCGAACCGAACAAAACCGGGCCGGGAAAGAAGACGCAGTCTGGGCAGCAAAAAGCCCATTAGGCCCAGGCCTGCGCTCGACGCTGGAAAAAGTCCCCGCCTTGGTTTGAGTCGGAAATGGGAGAGCAGAAGCAGAAGATAATACTCCCGCCGGAGGTGTCAGAGGAAGAAATTCCTGGTTTCCGATGGGGACTTGCCTTTTTCCTTTTAATCCATCATATAATCCACTTGAAAAGGGAAGACCGGCCAAGGATATATGCATACAATGTGACAATTTCTATTTGGGTACGCTACTACAGGCACGACACTCCAGCGGCCGACTGGAAAGAAGACGCTTTGGAAGCTCTCTCCAAGTAGAGAAGCCCAGGTAAAAGAAGAGCGTAATGGTTGAACTTTGTCGGTGGAAATCAAGATGATGGCAACGGAACGCGCCAAGAAACTAGGAAAGGGCAGGGGTCAGTGGACAGTAGATGGAATGTCAGTGGTCACCACATTGCTGTTGACAGATCTAAATAGGCATATCCTGTGGATAGAGGCCCCAGGTGGAACTTGAACTCTATTTTCTCAGGGCTCGCTGTCAACGCCATAAATGCCATGATCCGGGATTGCCCCTCGTTGGCAATTGTTGATCTTCAAAGATGTGAAATCATTCTATCTAATAATTAATATATGTAGAATGTCTACGTGCAAGATTTGGTGGCATAACCAGTGTTGTGTCTTCTCCATTTGTCTGAGGATCCATTTTAAAAGTTATTGCTGTCATTAGTTCATATTATAGACATAAATTCCCTTGATCTCTGTCCTTGTACAGACGAACAAGATCCATAATTATCCGTCACGAAGTAATTGCATGGGACATTGTTCCTTTAGTGGATCCTCCTTATCGTAGTTATGTGGTTTACATAATCCTCCTTTTAATGGCAATCAAGATGCTTTTCTAGGCTCTCATGTCCGTTCATTTAACAATGATGTTGGTAGATCTGTACTACCAAATAAGGATGAAAAAGTCAAAAATAAGAAATATAAGAAATTTTTGTGTATTGCACATTTTTATATGGGAAATACAAGAAATACGTTGAGTTACAATCTTAATGCATGAAGAGCTTAAAGTTCACTTATCTTAAGCTTTTTGGACTTATCACTTGAGAGCAATGTCATGAAGTCAATCAACTAGAGGAAATGTGTAAATGCCGGAGTGGTGTCATCCACTATTGGCTGAATTTTGGAGGAAGCCGGTTCACTTGATGAAGATGAAGTGAAAAAGGAGTTGTCAGAGTATTATGTATGCCATGGTGATATTGAGTAAAATGAGAGATTGAGGAACAAATTAGATTAAACAACAACGAGGGTGGTTGATTTACAATAGGAATACAAGAAGCAAAAGAGAAGGCGAAAGAATCATAGAGCTTGAAATAATAAAAAATCGTTGGCTATTTAGTTGTTCACTGGTTCACCACATTTATTTAGATATATTTATCTTCTCTTATATATATATATATATGTGTATATATATGTGTGTGTGTTTTTTATTTTTTTTTCTCATCAATTTCCTTAAATGGAATGCATCCTGGCATCCTGCTCGCACGCGCCCTCTCTCTTTTATTTTCCTTGGTGGCGTGGATAGAGGAGGCGCGGGACATTAACCATTGTGGATTTAAGAAGTGAAGAGAAAAAGACGTGAGGACAGGATCAGCAGATATGGTGAGAGAATGATAGAGATTCTGAAAGATGAGACGCATGTGGCATCCTCTCTCATCTCGTACGGCAGGACAACCCCATGGATTAGAATAGGATTCTCCGTCCAGCTATTTTCTTTTCAACAAAGTACCTATGACAGCAGAAATACCTTAACTTCTCGAAATATAGTTGGCTGTACAGGACCACAGGTGTCCCGGCTTTAGTTTAAGCCTAGGATTTGATGTTTTCAGAATAGAAGGGATGGTATGCAAGGAAAAGGGGTCGTGTCAGTTGGCATGTGCATGTGCTAACTGCGCAAATCAGGGAAACTGCACTTCGATGCTTTGGTAGCAACACCAGCACCAGCACGCCTCCCTAGCTTTAGCTCCAACCATAAATCCGTTGAATAATGTGGGTTGGTGGGCGTGATTAGATTCTAATATCATTTTGCATATCTGATCCATGTCCTGTCACGCCTTATTTAACTGCTTTTTGATGAAAATGTATACGATCTGAGATGACTCGTCGTGAACCAGTTGTAGCGTCAAGCTTAGCTAGCACGCGTACTCCCTCAACTGTATTAACGCTTTTATATATGTATTTTATTTATTTTTGGGAGATTCGCTTGAATGGAATATGAGATATTGTTGGGGTCCAAGGGCGGTGTGAAAATATAATTCGTACAGTACAGTCACCGTTTCGTGAAGACTTTGAAGCGGAGAATAAACAAGAGGCCAGACATTATTTCGCCATGTCCGTACGGGTGACTCACTGCACAACAAGTCAAAAGTCTCAGGCCAGTTGCAGAACTTAAATCTTTTTCTCCCTGCACAGAGAGAGAGAGAGAGAGAGAGAGAGAGGGGGGGGAGTTTAGTGGGTTGCTGACATTATTGCAGCCAAAATTGTTTTTAAGAATTAAGAACATGGCTGGACAGTTTATCAGTCACAAACGAGCTTAGTAGCATTATTAAGCGCCCGAGCTTGTTGCATTTTGTGTGGTTAAATCATCTTAAACGCAAGTGTTCTCGCTTCACTCAAGAACTAGCGTTGCTGCTTTCCTTTCGGTGCCACGTCAATTCAACGAACGTACAGGAATATCTCTGAAGCGATATTCAACGCGAGCAGGAGGGGTCAGTCCCCCTCGTGTAAAGACGTCCAGATGACGCTAAAGGCGCAATCATATGCCACCCATTTCGTTATGAAAAAGGGGTCTGTGTTCGATTTACCCTTTATCGTCGTTAATGTTGACGGGGAGGGAGGGCAGGCGGGGGCCCTTCGTCGGACCCCTGTCTAGCATCTTGCGAAGTGGCCTGGCCACTCTATCGTCTCGAAATTTGTGCGATTCCCACGCGTCCTTTTCTGGGAGAATCGGATCCAAAAGCTCGATCAGCGACGCACTCCAACGCCAAGTGATATCGCTCTTTGCTCGTCGCTTATTCTGTTCATCGCTGAGTATGGATCCCAAGCTCGAATGAAGCCGTGAACACATGTTAAGATTCTTGGATCTTCTAAGTCTGAGGAACCCAACAAGAAGTAGTTCGGAGCGATGAATATTGTAGGAGAGCAGGAGGATGAAGAGGTGGGTGGGTTAGAGAGAGAGCCAACCGATCCATCCATAAAGAATCGAGAGGAGCAACGTAAGATTCCACATGCGTACGGAGTGGCCGAACCTCTCGGGGGGGCTAAGAGTCAAAGGATCACCAGCACAAAAAACTGCTCCAACGAGCCGCTCTTCACTCGATTTCACAACCGCCGCTCACCTAACCGTGTTAGGTGGCTGACGTTAATCGTTCCGGGAGTGAAAAAGGGGATTCGTTTTAATCGGAGGTGCATGCAACCTTATCCCCTCCATCGATTGGGGATTATATATATTAAACACCCTCTAAAACCGGGCCTTCCTCTCTCGGATTGCTGGCCATGATAAGTATCCGGATCTCCCAATTCGCCAAAGATGGCGCATTTCCCCGCTAGAGTACAACGCGAGATTACAACGAAGAAATGGGCTGCGACGAATTAATGGGTGGAGGATGTGCGAATGCATGGGAAGATCGAGAATCAAAATGAATCGATCGTTCCGTTGCCTCTGCATGCATTATGAAGAAAGAACGAGTGGCTCTCCCTGTTCTTACCCAATCCATGTGCTTCTCGATTCGCAGATTTACATAAACGAAAAAATCATACACGGAGAAACGGGGAGGAATGACGAGTCGCGAGCAGCAGTGGGCGACTCTTCCGCACTCTGGTTTCTATGAATTCTTGGACATGCAAAATCGGACCCCGACCCAACGAGACAAACTGAAATCGAGCGAAAGGGGAGTTTCCAAATGCTTCTTCATCAGTCTACTACTCTAGATTGATTTGCCTTCAACAGTCCTGGCTTCTGTACACAGGACAAACCCAAAAAAGAGAAAAACAAAAGAAAGGAAAAACGAGATCTGCATAACCATGACGAGATCTCTCCTCTGTACTACATCGATCTATCCTCCACAAACTCAGCCAAAAAAAGAAGAAGAAGAAGTGGGGGAAAAGCAAAGGGCTAGAAGCAAGAGTCGTCGAGGGAGAGAGCGCTGATCAGATCCTGGGAGTCGTGGCCGAGGCGGAGGCACTCGAGGAGGCGCTCGAAGACGACGACGTGGCAGGGGATGCGGAGGGCCCCCTGCTGCTCGTACCCGTACTCCTGCGCCGATCTGTTGAGCAGCCCTATGAAGGCCGGGTGGTTCAGCATCTCCGCGCTCACCACGAACCTCTCCATCTCCTCCCCCACGTACACCGGCACGTGCCCCTCCGGCACCGCCGCCCCCGACCGCCGCATCTTGGTCGCCGAGGCCACGGCCACCCTGAAGGACTCGGCCTTGCGCGGCCGCCTCGCCGCCTTGGACTCGGAGCGGAGGAGGCTGTACTGGGAGGAGTCCGCCACTCGGGACAGCCGTCGGATGAGCCTCTTCATCTTCTTCCGTACCACACACCGCTTAGAGAGAGAAAGAGCTAGAGAGAGAGAGTGAGGGAGGATGGGGGAGGGGGATGGGGGAACGAGAGGAGGGGGCAGAGCGAGCTTATAAAGAAAAGGGGAAAATAAAAATCGGGGATATTAAAAAAATAAGGAAACGGGAAAAGGGGAAATTATAAAATTACGGAAATAGGCAGGGGTGAGGAGGTACAGGTAGGCGTACCTGGCTGGTACACCCCTCTCCTATCATATTGCACATTTTTCTCCCCTCCTGTTTATTTTATTTCCTATTCGTAAAAGATTCGGTTAAATTTGTTTCCCTTTTTTCTTCTTATCACGATGGCGTCATTTCCTTACTCGTTTTTTTTGTCCCTTTAATTTGGAGTCAGGTGAGAGAGAAGACTCCTCCTTTGGCTCCTTTCTCTATATTTCCCTCCCATTTTGTTTCTCATCTGTTTCGGCTGCATTTAGTGATTATGATGAAATTCAGGATCCCGTATTTGATGTCTACTCAAAACGAGATAAAGTGACATATAGAAATGATATAAGCCAAGTAAAATTATCTTATAAGAAATGTGAATAAATGTGAATATAATTTACAGTATTTATAATATGAAATTTTTTTTTTAAATTAACAAATTTTAAATTATATTTCATTATAAATAATATTTGAATTTTAATATAAGAAATTCAAAATAACAAAGAAATAAAAATTATTTTTATTTATATATCCGAATTGAATTCTATTTTATAATACACAATTCATCATATAAATATATATTTATATTTATTACGCATTTTAGGTAGTTTAGTACTTTAGGTATACTAATATGCTTTTCTATTAATAAAATTTTATTAGAGAATGATGGAAGGGGAAGAAGGATATTAAAAATAAAAAGAAGATAGGAAAATAAAAATAAAGTTGACAAGAGTGCTACAAGAGATTTTTACAATTTTCTTCCGTAAAATTTGTTTAATTTATATTGATATAGCATTTAGATTAAACAATATATATAATATGATGTGGATATATCTAATTTTACTACTGCAATCATTGAACTGGTAGATAGGATATAGCAAAATCTCATAGATTTCATATTCCAATTTATCTAGTTCCATCCTAATTAAAAATTGAGATGACTAAACGTAGCCTTTGTTTCCCAACATAAGTTACATCGATCCCTTCTTTCTTCTTTAATAATGCCAACTACCGAAGAACCTACGAAACTTCCTGTAAACCCTATGAGTGAATCGCATGAGGTCAACAATCAATTCTCGACACGACCTATTTGCACTACATACATTTTTATGTTTTTTTATAGTACACACAAGTGAGCAGTGACGGGTTTTGCATAAATGAATTCGCGTCCTATGCTAATAATCGAGTCTTATGCTGGTTAGTAGTTGATTGACCATATTTAGATGTAAATTGATGCAATTAACCTCGACACCATTAGACAAGATAAAATGATTTGCGCATAGACGCCAGATTAACTTTTGGGCATTTTTTTTTTTCCCTTTGCTAATGGAACAGTCATCTTCCGCTACTCTCTTTTTTTCCCCACCGCTAGATTTACCCTCTCGTTCTATTGGGCAATGTCCGATAGCGCTCTTAAGGCCAAAGAGGAATTGCCAGGAAGGCGCTCAAAATCGAAACCTTTCCTTTCTTGCCATCTCCCAGAATATTAAAACTTTTTCGGAAGTTTCCACGAAATTTCTCATCACCGAACCCCCCGGGGTTTCCCTATATACACAGCCTTCCTTTCCTTTACCGATATTTGTCGAAATAACAGTCATATCCTAGAGTGATCAGACAGACCTGTTACATACACACACAACATATGTATGCATACAAAATCTACGGTCAATAAGTAGAGTTGAATTTTTTGAGTTGGTGATGATATGATATTGAAAGTGAAGTACCAACCAGGCCACGATTAAAAAATAATAATAAATAACGACGGTTCAAAGGGGGTCCCTTCTCCTTCTGGTCTGATGTCAAGATTGGCACCTTTTTTTAAAAAAGAAGAGGCGATAATTTAAAAGAGTGATAAAGGCGTAATCTTCTTTTATCAATCCTCCCTTTTGATTATTCAAACCCACTCTGTATGCACCCATATCTCGAACAGTCCAAAGGCCCCCACCGCTTCGCCTTTGCAGGCGCCGCAGCTTCATCCTTTTGGCAACCGTTTTCTGAGATTAAAAGCAACTTTATACTGCGGCTGGAATAGGTTGCTCGATGAAACTCGAGTTTTTAATTTTTTGTCCGAAGAATTAGTGCTGCACAACATGTAGAACTCTATAGAAATCTTTGACAATTGCGCGTTGTAGTTTGTCGCACAAGGTTCATTCAAGGTTTTTTAATGTTTTCGTGCCCTTCGATCCATTCGCCTTTATTAATCTATCTGAATCTTTTCACGATCACGCGTACTCTAAATTTGTCCACATCGTCCACCGCGAAATCCTTTCGAGACGTATCTCATGTGCAATGACTCTTATTCACCACACATGAGGTCTTTATAGTCATGAGCACAACTGATGGGATAACACGGTTATGCTGCTAACCAATATAAATTACCACTTGACTTGTTCATTAACTATAATATGTGGTTATTATTTATCTTACCGAAAAGCAAGCAATGAATTTGTCATGAGGTTTTTTTTTTTTTTTAATGACGGAAAAACGAAGCAAAAGGTTGCTTTTAGTTCTTTTCGTAGGCTAAAAAAAAAAAAAAACTAAAGCTTGTATGGTTTTTTTTTTTTTTTAATGACGAAAAAAACGAAGCAAAAGATTGCTTTTAGTTCTTTTGTGTAGGCTAAAAAATAAAAAATAAAACTTGTATGGGTTTTTTTTTTTTTTTTTTTCTTGATGATAAGATGAGATGAGATGAGGTTGCGTGATGTTTGTGTCGATAAACAAATATATCGTGCATTTTGATGCAGCACTGCAAAACTGACCGTAGCATCCGTATTGCCTTTTTCCACCCTGTTCGTTTCGTTTCTTAGTATATTCTCCTCCTCCTCTTAATTCCAATAAAACAAATCCCCCTCCCCCCACTCTCGCTATACACGTTCCTATCAACTTATTATTACATAGATTATGCATGCAACGCAGTGGGTTTCAATTCCTTATATGGAATTGCGCCCGTTATCGGAAAGGTCAAAAGGAAAAAAAAAAAAAGGTACGAACTGTTCAAGAAAGTAGAGAACGAATATCCAAAAAGAATCAACCTTTATTTGCAATTTACGTGGCACGAAATCTCCATTGATTTTTCATGCCGCGCACAGCTTAAAGCAGCCGGCTATTTGTATGAGATAAGCGAGAAGATGCCAGAATCAATTTTCTATCTCTGATTTTTTTGTCATTTTATAGGTGTGAATGCTGAATGGCTCGTTCAAAAGAGCTAATAATAAATAAGAATAATAATAATAAAAAGTTGAGAATGGACAGGGACGGTTTGAAAGGGACAAGTGTTTTTCTGGAGGCCGGGGGGCTGCGATTGGCAGCGCAATCAACGCACCCCGGGAAAACGTAAGTAAAAGGCCAAAGGCCGTTGCGAGTACAGTTTCCGTGACTCCGAATGTCCTTTCCCCTCTGTCCCCACGCCCACGTGTCGTCTCGCCCACCCCCTCCACTCGCCCTCCCCGGCGACGTCGTCCGCACGCTTCGGCGCGCCGCCGTCGATCGTCCGCGAGTGAATCGCACGCTCCAGGAGAGGCTGGGGGTGTTGGGGGGTTGGCGAGCGTTTGGAAAGGAGCGAAGAATGGAAAAGATGTTTCTTCTTTTTGGCAAATGTGGGGGGGCGGGGCATCCCAATCGATCCTCGCTGTCTTTTTTACACTCCAATTCCATTTTCACATCCTCCTCCGTACCGTCGTCTTTTCATTTTCCTCCCTCTTTTTACACAAAGGGGACCGCCCCCGCCCCCCCATGTGTTTTCTCCCCTTTTCCATCCTCGCTGTTTTCTCACCCGCTTTTTGCTCGCCTCTTTCCAATTTGTCCACGACGGGGCTTAGCCCCCGTCCAAAAAAGATTCCCTCTCTAAGTTTCGTTTGTCGCGTTCGGAGATCAGTCCAAATTTTCCTCCAAAATATGATTACGGAACCTTGCTTGAGGTTGATCACCGATTTTGCTTTTTGACCTCATCGAGATGGCCGGATCCAACGGGTGGATGAAATGAAACGAAATGAACTTCCCATCTTCTCCTTCTTATCCATAACGGGAGCTAGTGTGCGGAGAGTTAGTAGGGACTAGTTTGCACTGTCGGCTTCCGTACGTGTTTTGATAAAAGGGAAGTCCGCAAGCTAAAGGCGTTAGTTAAGGTGCGCTGTGCGTTCGAAATTGACGATGGAGCATCTGATATGCTTATACTAGCAAGGACAAGACCCCACGTGATGCGCGATGATTGGATTTTTCGTACCCACTGTGCACCCACATGCATATATAGAACTCCAGGAGATATAAATTTATATATGTATGTGGTGGGAGGAAGCGTGAGTCAGACTCCAATGCTAGACTAAAGAAGAAGAAGAAGATGCAAGATTAGCACGTAGCTGAGCTGGAGGGAGTTTGGTAACACACGCGGAATGAAAGCAACCATGGCTTTTCAAACTTAGAAGCTTCGACTTGAAAAAAGCACGCATCACATTTGCACAATGCCTTTTTTTTTGTTAGATTAGACGCATCACGAGGAAGGTGCCATTTCTTTTGTATTGCAAAGTTCTAATCTATTATTCTTTTTTTTTTTCGGATTTTAGAGAAAGTTACCATCCATATACTACAAGAACGCATGGGCCCCCAATTTTGAGGCTTGGGAAGCGTTACGATTATCAATATATCTATAGGGTTGAGGCGCTTGCCTTTAAATGAAAGATTGGTTTACAATAATGAAGTGAGGAGAAATTTCAAAAGCCAGTAAACGCAGAGGGCAATCCAAGTCCAAACTTCTAGATTTTCTAACTCTTTGCCCGATCTACAAGAATGGTCAGACTGACAAAATGACCGGTAGTGTCCTCAGTCCACATGCCTTGTACGGTTGGTTGGCCAAAAGTCCACCCACGGGCGGAGAATTATGACGCACCGTACAGAAATATATCTCCCTCCCCGAGAGAATTCGGTACTCCTCTTTCCGCGTCGTGACTAGTCATCATTTGGACTCGGCACGACAGAATTCACGAAACACGGGGTCGGATCGAGGCGCTGATTCGGGAATTTTCCTGGAAAGAACACAGGAATACCGTTGATTTTCTGTCGCGAAATTCATCGCGACGAGTCAAGAGATTTATACATGATGATGGCACTTGGACAGTTGAATCCGGTGCCCTCGTTACCTCGAGTCTCGGGAACCATCATGAGTTTGGGAAACGGGATCTCATTATTTTCGTCGATGCATTTTTTGGCTCAGCGATGGCATGAATTGAGACGTTCTCCTCATCACCCACCGTCATATTCGGGAGGAAAACCGTGGCGCCAGTCTTGGCAAAATTGTTGTCCTATCAGTTTACCTCCGGAAGGCACGAGACGTGATATTCCAAACTCTACTTTGAAATTCGAAATAAAATTCAGGAACGGGGGGGCATCATGGGACCCTAAGACCACAACTCAAATACGCCATAGGGAACGTAATTTTTTTTTTTTTATGCCTTTTCATTTATGGATCTGGCCTCCCGGAAAGAGTTGTCTCGAAGGAAGAGAGGGAGTTAATAAAGGTTTTGACGTGGAGGTCCAACGAAGGAGAGGCGTGGACGTGTGGTCCTTACCTTTAACGCCGTACACCCGTACAAACCGACCCCCGGAAAAAGAAATTTGAAACAGAAAAATAAGACGATTTGACGGGGCGATGAGATTGGACGCCAACTAAATGTGAATCGACACGGCGGTTCCACCATGTTTCCAGGGGCCCTTGGGGGCAGACCAAAAGAAGCATACGAAACGCAAACACACGTTCGGTCGATGATATGTATGTCCTAACGGCTCATGTCATTCGAGAGACCTGAATTGGCCTTTGTTTGGTTTATTTTGGAGTTAGATCCCCCTGGAAACTCCATTCTAATTGGGCTCGAGGCCTCGCCTCTTGGAAATGGAGTGTCGTTATGGGTACCCATACCGGAATTATCTATCATGCCCCCAACATGCTTGAGTATGAATCCGGTTCTCATGATTATAACTTTTTGATCAACATGTGTGAATTGGTGTTTTATCCAGTATGGAGCAAATAATTATTAGGTGCATACTGAACTCATCGAACTCATTTCATTTATTGGGAGCAATAATACTCTCATTCACTCGTATCCATCGATTAGATTGCGCAAGTCCCACATGCACTGATCAACTTGTGCTCAAACTAGATTGAGCTTCTCAATCCAAGTATCAAATTAGGAAGCATGTCCACTTGATCACAAACCTAAATGGAGATTCATAAGGGAAAAAAATAAAAACGGAAGTATGTCTCTAGCATAATAATAAAGCGTTCTTGATAAGGAAAAGTATAGAAAATTGCTTTTGTTGGTATTGGAAATTTAAATAAAATCAGATTTTTTTTTCTTGAAATGTTATATCAATAACATGATGGGTGGAGTAAATATTTTTCTCAAACTTTTTGCATTCACAGCTGTTGTTGCTGGAAATAATACACAACCACTCCTCAGCATTTGATTTGCCATTTCGAGGTCGCATCTCTCCTTTTCAGTCGAGTGAGTAGAAAAGTCTTGGAAATGTGATGGCGTGCATGTCCGATCCTTGGTAAATTTCCCGACGACTTCTTGGTTAGACGATCTCCAAGTTTTGTTTCCCACCGTTGACGTGCAGCATCTGTGATTGACTCGGAATAGTATCCGACGACGATGCTCCGCAAGCGTTGTACGGTGTGACCAGAAGCAAACGAAAGGAAGTGCAGCGAAGGAGGGAAGGGGCGACAGCGAAAGGGGAGTAGGTGAGGCTGGCGACCGGGACGGGACGTTATTCTCCATCTTTCCCCCCATTTTAATTTATTCCCGACTTTGCAAAATTCGCCTCCTTCAAAACCAATCAAAGCCTTTTCTTTTTTCTTTTTTTTTTCCTTCACTCCCATTATTATTGTTTTGGGGTGAGATTTTCCGCATCCGTACAAGTCAAGTTCTTCTCAAAGATCTGGTGGAATTGATGCTGGCGGGGGGATGGTCCATGGAACGGATCACGGGACTCTTGTCTTTGCTTCGACTTTCGTGTCCCGACACGAACGAAAGACGCCTCGATCTATTCCAATTGAATGATTCGATCATTCAATTGGAATTGTGCTGCGAACTTCATATGGAAAGCTACGTCTCACCCGCCAAAGCCCTCGAGTTCACACCAAAGAGAGGCCCTCCTCACCACGGATTGCTCTTGAAGTTTTCATTCATTTGGGTCAAAGCTTTTGTTTTCTTTTTCACTTTTCAGGCCTGCTCGAGTTGATTGCCCCAGGAGGCGGCTAGGCCCCGCTCCCCGTCATTTCCACACCTACTACGTTACATTCATGCATATCGACTGTCATAAATTGCTCATCTGCTGCTACCCTTGTCCTCCTCATGATACATTCTCGTATCTTTTTTTCAGTTTTTTATTAGAATCTGTTTAAACCTACCGCAAGTCTATCGGGTACATCCACGCGTGATCTTGTCCCGATGGTGCCATTTAATTCACTACGCACTGTGTTGTTAGAATCACACGTGATATACCATTCCCACTTCGATCAAGCACGTGTGAGGAACTCCTAGTGTGATGGCCGGTTGCCTGCCGCTTCGCCTTTGCAACCAGTACACTACGTCCTCTTCGCGAAGGATGACGCTTCCGGGCCACCACTCATGTGTTGCCCATCATGTAAACTACACCACCAGATGCATCTGCCTCAATCAGTTCCTTCATCGCCTGGCCACCACGATCGCCGTGACCTGTGATTCCTTCGTTGTGGTATTCAGAATCAGATTCCAAGAACTCCATCACTTCTGTCATGAACCGTGTCTCAAAGCTGTAGCTGTCCCTCGCATTCCTATATCCACGCCTGTCAAAAAGATATATTTCCAAACCATAAACTTTGGTTTCACACTTACCAAAAAAAAAAAAAAAAAAAACTTTGGTTTCAGGATAACAATTCGGTCTGTCTAGAGTCGCCACTACTGGTTTACCTTACGATGCACCGATAAATGCACGCTTCTGGTGGGCCATCCCTGCCAACGAGGAATCGCACCTCATCCTGCACTCTCGGCACCATGAAGAACTGGATAGTAACAAAGATGAGCGTTCGTTGGAAAGGAGGGAAATTGGTGACGAAGTGGGTAAACATTGGGGGAATTCCAGAGGCTATGTCCGAGTATACAAGGCCTATCCCTGAAACCCGGTTTAGACTGAGGCTTGGCCCAAGACTCAAAAGGCTGCACAAGCAGACCTTGTTCTGAAGCTCAAAGGCACGCTTCTGAATAGTTCCACTGGACATCAGGAATAATAAGGAAACAGAGAAGGTGAGAGGAAGCCAACCGCCTCTATCCACTGGCACGCTTCTATGCACTTTGGCAAGACATGCCAATAAGCAGACCAACTCCGCCGAGACAAATACCATGAGAATCTGATCATGGTATTGTCGTTCATAATTTTGACTTCAGGCTGATTGAAGTTCCCTCGGTTAGTTATTCTCAATCTAATACTCGAGTTGTTATGTGAGAACCAAGACAAAGATGTTCCTGTGTGTCAGTTTGCATATTAAAGAGTGGCTATGGCCATTTAGATTACTACTTAAACTTAACATCTGTTTCTTTTCATCTTTTTGCATCTACAAGCTAATGGAAATTTCAGCTCGTTTTGGTGCAGGTATGCACGGATTCTTTTTTTGGTTTTTTCTTGGGGGTGAACAGACTGGAGATTCGGTGAAGATGAGTATTTTTCTTGTTGGGGAGAACTAACCTGTCGGGAATAAATTATGAGCATCAGTTCGTACATTACTAGGAGAATTTGTTGGATATATTATTAATATAGTCTAAAATAATATGTTCACATCTCGATAGGTAAAAGCATGGTTATTTGGGTCCATATGGGCGAAGCCTCAATAACGTGCATATAAAAACTCTAGGGTTTCCTACGCTGGAGTAACACCTTATTTGTTGAGCGTTGCTCCAAACTCGACGTCTCTTGGTGTAATACTTCAAGCAACTACTTCTTCTCTCTCAAACCTATTACCTCCAACAATCTTGAAGTATTAGGTTCGTGTGTCGGATTTGAGCGAGTAAAGTGTGTTCTTGAAGATTTCGTCAAGATGAACTCGCGGCTGTAATTTACTTTCGATTTCGACGGTGATATTGGCCGGGATCTGAGTTTGAAGATTCGGGTGACCGAAATCTTTGATTCAAAAACCCAAAAAATTATAGCCAATTTAAGAGGGTGAAACCACTTGGGCTTTGATCTACTCATCGCTACGAACGTTTTGAGTGGTCACTCGCGTCAATCGGAGGTCGGACGAAGAAGTTATGGCACCCGGAAGTTTCCATCTGAATTTCTAGCGAATTTTTGGGACGAAATTTCTAGCGAATTTCGGGGGGCGAAATTTTTCAGCAAGTTTCAGCAACAAGGGCAGTCCATCTTAAGGTTTTTGGGCGCTCCAGATCCGTTTTTGGGGTTTGTTTTGGCAAATTCCATCTCTACAGAGCGGTTTGATCAAGGTTAGGGGAGTTATTCAACTTTGTTGCTCGGAAGACTTCAAGGTGCACTCTTTCTAACACTTTGCTTTGATTAAAATGGCAAAGCGTAGTTCCTATGATATTATAAAGTTGCAATCTTTTGATGTTACTGAATTTCATGGCTGGAAATTACATGTTCAATTTGGCATGAAAGAACGTGACATATTCTATACTGTATTGAGTGATTTTACATCTACCACTGAAGATGTGAATGAATATCAATGGAACAAAGATGAGGATTTTTGTAGAGATTACTTGCTGAACTCTCTGAATCCTAATTTGGCTATGACTTATAGTGAGTATAAGACGGCGAAAGAGATATGGGATCACTTGAACGCTCAGTTCCAAAAACAAGAGGGGTTATCTAAAACCCTCCTAGCGGAGAAATTCTTTGACTTTAAATTCACTATGAATTCAAGCATCACCTCTCAGTTAGTTGAATTTGAGAACATGAGGAACAAGCTGAAAGATGATAATTCGATATGTCCGATAATCTCTTTGTTGGTCTTGTGTTGAGCAAAGCGCAACCGAATGGAGTTCTTTCAAGACTCGAAATGCACAGATGAAGGTACAGATGGGACTGGATGAATTAAAGAGGTATATTCACATTGAGGATCAAAATATCACTAGGAAGAGTTTGGAACAAGTGGGACAACAAAAGTCAGTTGCCAACTTAGTTTCACACTCCAATAAACCTCAGAAAAAGTCCAAGTCACAAAAAGGTGAATCCTCTTTACAGTTAGAGGCCAAAAAGACTATCTTCAAAAAGAAGAAGAAGGGCAAGTGCCATAACTGTGGAAAGTGGGGTCACTGGGCAGCAGAGTGTAAGTTGCCAAGGAAGCCAAATAACGACACACCACATAATGAGGCCAATATGCTTATTAGAGGATCTAAGCCTCGAGCCTTTATTGGAATGATGAAGAATGGAAAGGCCAGTATCTCTTCTGAGTGGTGGTTGGACAGTGGCGCTACTTGTCATGCTACAAATGACAAGAATTTACTCACTGAGGTCACAGAAGTGAAAGACACGTGGAAAATTGCAATAGTGGTGAGGCAAAGGTGACTCATGCTGGAACCGCAAATTTGGTGCTTTCTTCGGGTAAATTACTAACTCGAAACATGTTAGAGTAGTACCTTTACTTAAGAAGAATTTAATATCTATGAGTTTACTTGATAAAGCTGGTATGTCTTTTTCAACTATGAATGGTAGAGTAACTTTATCTGTTAACTCATATTATTTTGGTTGTGCATTCATGGTTAATGGTATGTATAGGTTGAGTTTAAATGCGATAGCATAAAACATGTGAATTCTACTTTGATCGATCCAAAGTTGCTACACAATAGACTTGGACATGTGAATTACAGGAAAATGCAACATTTAGCTAAAACTCATAACATTCCATTAGATACTTCTATTCGATTTGATAAGTGTGAAGTGTGTGCACAAGGCTAAAATTACTAGAAAACCCTTTAAATTGATTTCTAAAAGCACACAACTTCTTGAGCTAATACATTCGACATTTGTGATTTTAGAAATTACATTACTAAAGGTGGTCGGAAGTATCTAATAACATTCATAGATGATTTTTCTAGATATTGTCATGTCTATTTGTTGAAATCGAAAGATGAGGCTTTTGAAAAATTTAAGATTTTCAAGTCTAGAGTAGAAAATCAACTCAACTTGAAAATTAAGAGGTTTAGGAGTGATAGAGGAGGAGAATATACTATGTCAAGGTTCAAGGAATTTTGTGCTTGAAGGTATAATACTTGAAACCACTTTGCTCCTTATTCACCCCAATCAAATGGTGTTGCGAGCGTAAGAATAGAACGTTAAGCGAAATGTTAAACTCTATGTTACTTACAGCTGGCATGCCTTCCTCCTATCGGGGAGAAGCAGTTCTAACTTGCTAATCACATCTTGAACAGTTGCCGCACTCTAAGTTGTCCATGACACCTTATGAGATATGGCATAAGCGCCCTTGTAGATACGATACTCTTAAGACTTGGGGATGTATTGCTTATGTAAGTATACCAGATCCTAAAAAACCTAAGGTGGGATCTAGAACTATTACTTGTGTATATCTAGGTAGTGCGAGAAGATAGCGCGCAAATAGGTTTTTAGATCTATCTACTAACACGGTGATAGAATCTAGAGATGCGGTGTTCTTTGAAAACAAGTTTATCGGAGATCAAGGCTTGAATGTTTCGGATCTACGAGATATGATTTCAGAATCTCCCGTAGAATGCAGGCGCAGGCCATTCGACACTAATTCCACACGGTTGGCTATTGAACCAATTCCGGTTAGAGTATCTACAAGAGAGAGAATTCCCAAAAGTTTTGGTGAAGACTTTGTTGCTTACCATCTTGAGGATGATCCATTCTCCTATCGGGAAGCAATGAGATCTAGGAAATCTCTACGTGGGCGAAGCCATAGATGATGAAATGAGCTCTCGCTGCGAGAATCACACTTGGCAGCTAGTAAATTTGCCAAAAGGGGCTAAAGCTATAGGCTGTAAATGGGTGTTGAAGAAGAAATTGAATAGTGATGGATCAATAGCCGGATACAAAGCACGCTTAGTAGCTAAAGGCTATAAACAACGAGTGGAATAGACTATTTTGATGTCTATTCACTGTGTGTCATCTATCAACTATAAGAATTCTTCTTGCTTTGGCATCTATTGAACACTTTGTAGTGCATCAAATGGATGTAAAAACAGCTTTCTTAAATGGGGATTTAAATGAGGAAATTTACATGGAACAACCGAAGGATATGTTATGAAAGGTCTTGAGGACAAAGTTTGTAAATTAAATAAATCTCTATATGGTCTTAAACAAGCACCTAAGATGTGGCATCTTAAATTTGATGAAGTGGTAAAGAGTTATGGCTTTCAGTCTAGTTATTCAGATAAATGCCTTTACCATCGTTCTATGTCAAATAAGATAGTCATCATTTGCTTGTATGTTGATGACATGTTAATTCTTGGTTCCGATCATTCTGTAGTGAGTGACGTGAAAGCTACTTTAGCTAAAGAATTTGATATGAAAGATCTTGGTATTGCTAATACCATTCTTGGTATGAAAGTAAGCTTTGAACGGCAAGTCATCTCCCTTAGCCGGACTCATTATATTGAGCAGCTACTTTCTACTTGGGGATACGATAAGTGTAAACCGAGTGAGACACCATGTGATTATAATAATAGGCGAGTCCTAATGAAGGGACCAGCGTGGATCAATTAAAGTACTCGAAACTGATTGGTAGTCTCATGTATGCTATGAGTTGCACTAGACCCGACATAGCCTTTACAATTGGTATGCTGAGTCGTTTTACTAGTAATCCTAGTAAAGAGCATTGGGATGCCCTTAATAGGCTAATGAGATACCTTAAAGGTACTAAAGATTATGCTCTTTATTATTCTGGTTATCCTCCAATTGTGGATGGATATTCTGATGCCTCATGGTGCTCAGATATTAGAAATAGTAAGTCCACTAGTGGGTATGCATTCACTTTGGGTGGAGCTGCTATTACTTGGAAATCCAAACGACAGACTTGTATTGCATTGTCGTCTATGGAATCAGAATTTTTTGCTTTAGCCTCAGCTGGTGAAGAGGCAGAGTGGATAAAGAATCTGATTATGGATATTCCTTTGACTCGGCTAAAGATTAATTCTTTAAGCTTATTTTGTGATAATCGAGCAGCTATCCAAGTCGTCAATAATACTCTCTTTAATTCAAAGAGAAGACATGTGAGACTGAGACATGCGTTGTTGAATTATCTGAGAGAACAAGGGGTTATCACCTTGATCGATGTGAGATCGAAGGATAACATAGCCGATGCTCTCACCAAAGGTATGCCTAAAGATCGATTATTCAAAACAGTGGGGAAGCGGGGTTAAAGACTATATAGGCAAGTCTTAACTACCATTTACTTACCCGTGTTTTGAATTATCAAATCTTTCTTTATTGGCTACAATGATAAGCACGGTTTATATGTTTCATCGATGTTCAGCGATTCTTGACTATTTGAAGAGGGTGAGTTGTCTCATTCCAAATTTGATGAAGATGACTTTAACCTAATTCAAATGTTCTATCTCGGGAAAAATTGTGTCATTCCAAACTTGATGATACAATTCAACTAGATTGGACTATCCTTTTTGGTTAAATGATCTCATTCCAAACTTGATGCTAGATTATTTGACTTTAAGGAATCAGTAATTGTGACATTCCAAATTGAAACATAAAAACAATTGTTTACATAAGAAGCCTATTTGTCTTGTTCTTAATTGAAACTTGATATTACATGACTAGGTTGTTGTAAGTGACTTGACTATTGGTCTTGTTCTTTGAAACTAGACAATAGTTATTCTCCTACAAATAAACTTAAGTTGATGGCTCTTTGTAAATCACATTGTTTAGGTCTTGTTCATAATTTATGAAAGCGGCTTGATGCTTATGACATGATATTATGATGCTTTATGACATCAATATATGTTCTTCTCCTTCGATGGAATGGTGCTAAGTTTTTATTCACTTGATTGAATTCATGATAATATGAAATTCATATTTGACATTCTACGGGGGATGGCGAGAGATGGAGGAGAGCTTAATGAGTGGGATCCTGACCAGGATGACCTACTTGATGAATGAATATATATCACTTAGAGCGTGTGGGGACTTGACAGTTTACCTGCTATTGCCTATTTTGATGAGGTCCATTTACTTGAGACTGGCATTTGGAGACTTGCATTTTGCTATTTCTATTTTGTGGACATTATTATGCTTGTTTCTTATATTTGCAAGGCCTTAGACTATTTTGACTGGCCTACTTATACTTGATTAATATGCAAATATTGGTTGTGAACTGAATCTGAGATTTATTTTGGGATTTGGATTTTTAATCTTAGAATAGATTCATGATAAGAATGATTCACTTATTTAGTTTGCACATGATGATTTAGTTTAATACTTTATTGCTGGAATACTCTTTGACCGATCCGAGTTGATTGTCTTGGACTGAATGTGGATGATTCATGTTTGTTTGAACATTACACTGACCAACTTATTGGATTGTCTTTGTATGGTGAACATAGGAGGAGATTGTTGGATATATTATTAATATAGTCTAAAATAATATGTTCACATACAAGCCCAATAGGTAAAAGCATGGTTATTTGGGTCCATATGGGCCGAAGCCCAATAACGTGGATATAAAAACTCTAGGGTTTCCCTACGCTGGAGGTAACACTGTTGAGCGTTCCAAACTTGACGTCTCTTGGTGTAATACTTCAAGCAACTACTTCTTCTCTCTCAAACCTATTACCTCCAACAGAATTATCATTGGGAAATTGTCCTTCGTCGTTTCTCTCTGTCAAATGGGACAAGCGAGAAAAAAACATGACCTTGCTTTGGTGGGGGATTGATTGAAACCGAGTTGGTCTACTGATGGGAACGGGTCACAAACCAAATGCCCACTGCCTTCGAAATCGATGATGATTCTTGTCCCCTCCAAACGGCAATTTGTCTCGTGTACGGAGAAAAGTCCATGTGAAGCATCGTAGGACGACATTTCAATCCAGGCAATGCTATGTGTCTGAGAGCTGACTTGAGGACCACACTTATCCCCACATATGCTCATTCAATAAAAGAGATACCGAGTTTAGGTTGTGGACGTCATTAGGAGGGAACAGAAGAGACCCGCTAGCAATTTTTGTAGCCGATGCTAACATTTCATTTATAATGTCAAAACAAATCTTGCGGGGAGCATGTCCGCATTAAAAGTTGCATATAATTTTCCAGAAAATCAGATAATGATTTTCTCGTGAAATAATCCAAACAATGAGTTTTTGGACAAATTCTTAGCATTTAAAATACTCTCCAAACTAACACCGGCACTTCCGAAGCTCACTCTTCAATAATTTTTAGGGATGGATAACGAAACAATAAACATTCAGATCAGTAGACATTCCAAATTCATTCCCGTGAATAGCACAAACTGTTAACAACAGAAGTATGTTCTTTGGTCTTGGAAAATTTGTCGAGTCTTGAATCCGCTCATCATCTCCAGTCAAGAGAAATGGTTGCTGCCACTCCACCATTGTGTATTTTGAGATAAGAATTGTGATTCGTGCCATCTAGAATTTTCGCTTCGATGCAGTAAATTATCAGTACTTCGTTCCCCAGCCGGTCACTCCGAACTTCTCCTTGTACTCTCCATATGTGCCAGTCCAGTTGTCATTTTAACAGTATCTGCCAGACTAGACAGATGTATTCAACGGATGGAAGGAAGTAAGGAGATAAATTTAAGGGAGGCTAATGGTGTTTCCACTCTCTTAATCAATTTTTCCATGACTATTGAACGCGTATGTTGCATATTAATTTATAAAATGGCTGTTGAAGAAGTTATTAGCGTCGTGAAAGAAAGCTTTCAAAATCTTAGATTATGGTAAAAACTATTGTTATTGTAAAAACATCATAACTATTCAAGTAGTCGAATCCATGTTATCTTAGCAAACATAAAGTTCCTCTAAGCATTTCTTTAAAAATGCGAACAATCATTATTCCGTCAACTAGTACTTCTATAGTTATCATCCCATAGACGAATCACAATATAATTCCTACAAATAACGTAAATAATAATCCACGAGTCATGAATAAGAAATTCTTTTTTCATTTCTTTTGAATTTCATCTTTTCTTCTAGAAACTTTTTTTGCCTATGTAGTTGGCATCAATTTTGACAAGTAAGGGTGCGTTTAGTAACGTTTCTGTTCCCGAAAATAATTTATAAGCATTTTAAGCCGTTTGTAAACTATCCAAAATTTCAATTCCCAGAATAGAATTGCATTTGGCACCGTCCTTAAAATTTGTACTTCAAATGATTTTCTTTTAAAATAATTTTATTACTTTTTTTTTTCCTTTCTTTCTCTTCTTCTTTTTCTTCAAGTTCCCGGTTGCTGGCCTTGGGATGATTGGCGACCGGCCAGATGAGCCTGACGACCTCACCGGAGTGTTGTCGGCTCTTGGTGAGGCTCTGCCTTGTTGGCTGAGCCTCATCAGCAGCTGGGTGAGACTTGGGTGAGCCTTGGCTGAGCCATGGCTGGGCAAGCGGCCTCACCTTAGATCTTGCAAGGCCGAGCTCGCCTAGTTGTCGACAAGGCTTGACCTTGCCAGATTTGGACAAGGTCGAGCCTCGCCAACCATGGCTGAGCCTCGCCAACCATGGCTTAGTTGCATGGCTTGGCCAAGCCTCGTCAGGGCTAGGTGCGAGGGAGGCCTAGGCAAGGCCCGCCTGGCTTTCGGCAAGCTTGTCGGACTGGTTGTCAGCGACCGGCGGCGGCGGGCGGTGGGCGGCGAACAACGGCGGCAGCGGTGGATGAAAAAGAAGAAAGAGGGAAGAAGAACAAGAAAAAAAATAAAAGAAAAGAGAGAAAATAGTTGCTTAATTCTAGAATTGTTCCCGGAAATAAAGAATCGACTTTTTTTTACTTCTCGATTTTGTTCTAAATTTACTTTCGAGAACAAAAAAATAGAAATTTGTTTTTGGGAAAATTTTTTTTACTAAACAAATTTCTGTTCCGATTCTATTCCTGGGAACAAAATAATAGAAATTGTTACTATTTGGCAAGTTACCAAATAGAGCCTAATTGTCTAGCTTGCTCCAACGCTCTTGAGTCTTCTTTTCTTCATGATTAACCAAGTAGTTTTCAGATTTTGTTGAAAATGTATCACCAATTTCCAACACTCCACCTTGTTCCATTTTGGGATACTCTAAACATTGTGTCATAAAGTCTCAGACGTACCTTAAAATTTCTTTTGTAATTTGTCCTGTGCCTATTCATGGTCTTTGTTTCTTGATCCCTCCATTCTTTCATTGGAACACTTGCACTTTCCTCAATTATGCATCTCTTTTCTTCAACGATGTCTCATATGTCTTGCGCCATCAAAATGCTCTTATTTGTAGTTGTTAGCTTAGCCTCTGGCTCTATCTCTCATAGGCTCTGGTTCTAGCTCTAGCTCCGGCTCTAATGACTCTCACTCTTGGGCCTTTTTGGTTAAGGATGGTGTGGACTAATGCCCAAAACCAACTAGCTTCACGGTCCCTCATGCTTGGCTCAGTTACGAACTTGGGAGAACTTAGCTTTGATACCATGTTAAAAATTTGAATGTGTACAAAAGCATGCTTTTGATATGAATGATCGTTTTTGTTTTGAATTTGTGCAAGTGTGTGTAGGCTATAGTTTGTAGAAGATAGACAAAGGACGAGTTAGGATGGTTGAATGATATTGGTCATAGGATATGGGAAAAATAGTTTCATTATATAAACAAAATAGTTTGATGGAGGTAAGGTGTAGCAGCTTTATGATATGGAGTTTATGTTCAATGCTCCTCTCACACACAGTGGAGGGTTCACCCCACACATAAAACATGGAGCACTTGCTCCTTTGTATAGGCTGACAACCGACTCAAACAATAGCTGGACTTATACACGTTACAGCTATCTATTTGTCAACAATGAAGAACCTAGACTACTCTTGACTTTGACCACTGCTTGGACTTTTGCTTACTGTTTCTTTTGCTGCTGCTTGCTCATGAAGAAAACGTGTTTCCCATGCACGTAGACTTCTTCCACTTGTTCTAGGATTTTCTTTGATACTTCTTCACAGATTCTTCAACTTGAACTCTTCATCTTTTCTTCTAGAAATTTTTTCTGCCCATGTAGTTGGCTTCAACTTTGACGAGTAATTGTCTAGCTTCTTCCGACGATCTTGTGTCGTCTTTTCTTCATGATTAATCAAGTAGTTTCTAGATTTTGTTGAAGATGGATCACCAATTTCCAACAAGAACACCCATCCCTTAACTAGGAAAAGAAACAGATGCTCACATATATCTGTCATTTTCAAAGGACTCCGAAGGTTTAAATAAATGCTAAGTCGCTATTTGAGCTAAGATGGAAGTTGAGCACTGGGAAATGGGAAATTGATAGTTTTGAATCTGCGTGTGGAGATTTTAAACCATGCGATGCAATTTTTATCCAAGCGTAGAAGTGGTAAAACTAAACATAATTTAAGGTCCATTATCAGAAAAAATTTACTTAGTACAACAATTAGACTCTCTTGGGCCGAAAGCCCTATTTTAGTAAATACTACGAAAATGCCCTCCGAGGTTCGGTGTTAGGTTCATGAGCCCGGCACATATCCAAATATCTCGAAAATATTTATAAGGTAGTAAGTTCCATATAATTTTCCAGACCATAAAAGGATGAATTTTCTCGTGAAATTGTCCAAAAAATTGAGTATTTGGACTAATTCTTAGCATTTAAGATACTTTCCGAACTAACACCTGAACTTCCGAAGCTCACTCCTCAATAACTTTTAGGGATGGATCACGAAACAATAAACATTTAGATCAGAAGAGTCAGTCAGAATTCATTCCATGAATGGCAATAGCGATGTGCTCAAACAATTAGTTCACTGCTGATAAGGTGTTCTCTGGAGGATTGGATAGAAAACTCTCAATCTAATATCGATATACCACCATTTGCTGTGGTAGCAATCTTCGTTGAGCTTGAAGCTGCTGTGAGTGTGAGGCCACGTAGGTGCTCATCTGATTAATCCTCATCAGTACATTATTTCCCTTCACTTGAACCGAGATTGTTGCGTGACAGACATGAGGGCAGCAATACTGATTTAGATTTTCCCATATTATGCAGATTTTAATTATGTACAAGAGAGCTCAGATGCTAATTCGATTACCACCAGTGCAGTTTCACTGCTAACACCACAACCTGTAGCAGAAGTTTTCGATAGTGTTGCAAGTGCATCTCTATTGTTGAATCCAGGCAGGTTCAACCTATGAGATATCTGAACTTGTATTACCAGTACTTAGGCATAGTGATTCTACTGATCTTGGCATTGACAACTCGGAGCATGAGTTCACCTATCCGGAAGCAAGTTTGAAGAATGGTTTCTGTATTAGAAAGTTCATATTAGCATAGAAGATTTTGCTGGCTAAAATATGCAACAGAGGCGTCAACAGCACTAGGAGTGGCAGAGGAGCCCCTTATGATAATGCTGCTTTTGCCAAAGATCAGTATAACAAGGACTAGCAGAAATTCACGTGGTTTATGCTCGAAGTCTATCATCAGAAAGTGCTGGTTGCGACTTAAGCTCCGGAAAAGTGAGTAAAGGAGCTGCGTACGCTATGTACAGTCCAGAACTTCCTGACGTGCAAAAATCCTGCCACTGCGAGGTTACAGTTTCCGAGAGGCTTAGATTTCCCTCTTCCATCAGAAGAACGGCATAAGTTGAACAGAGTTCTTACAACAGTGCAAGAAAGGTTATCTACAGAAAAAAACCATACATGGAAGATCTCATAGCCATATTGAATCAAGATACTGCTGTGAAACAAACTTTTAACAACAAAGGCATGTTCTTTGGTTTTGGAAAGTTTGTCGAGTCTTGAATCCACTTATCATCTCCAGTCAAGAGAAATGGTTGCTGCCACTCCACCATTGTGTACTTTGAGATAAGAATTGCAAGTTGTGCCATCTAGAATTTTCAATTCTGTGCAGTAAATTATCGGTACTTCGTTCCCCAGCCGATCACTCCAAACTTCTTCCTGTACTCTGCATATATGCCAGTCCAGCAGTCATTTTGACAGTATCTGCAGGACTAGACAGGATGTACTCGATGAATCAAAGGAAGTAAGGAGATAAATTTAAGCGAGGCTAATGGTATTTCCACTACCTCGGTCACTTTTTCCACAACTACTGAATGTGTATATTGCATATTAATTTATAAAATGGCTGTTGAAGAAGTTATTAGCATCATGAAAGAAAGCTTTCTAGATCTTAGATTGTGGCAGAAATTATTTTTATTGTCAAAACATCATAAACCTTCAAGTAGTCCTATCCTTATTGTCTTAGCAACTACTAAGTCCCTCTAAACATTTCTTTAAAAATGTGAACAACCGCTATTCCATCAACTAGTATTTCTATAGTCATCATCTCATATAGTAATCACAATATAATTCCCACAAATGACGTAAATAATAATCACGAG
Organism: Eucalyptus victrix; assembly: GCA_016097545.1. Lineage (NCBI taxonomy): Eukaryota > Viridiplantae > Streptophyta > Magnoliopsida > Myrtales > Myrtaceae > Eucalyptus > Eucalyptus victrix. Next base: position 14,197,014 of record CM027840.1, on the reverse strand, counting down.
TCGCAAATAAGATCTTTCTTTTTCATTTCTTTCGAATTTCACAAATTTCATGAGACCAATTGGTGCTTCAATCATTCTAATACTACAGGTGTGACCATTGCATGCTATACACTGAATATTTTTAACAGGAACAAATATAAAATTGCTCGGGAAGAAAATGAAAAATAAAATGAAGGGGAAGAAGAAAAATAGAAAATAAAGGAAATATTACCAGCTGTGAGATGATTTTTTATTTCTAGGGTTGGCTGTTGACACCGTCCCCACTATGCTCCTTCCAGCTTTCGAAAGGACCGAAAAAATCAGGTAAAAACCAGCATTCTCGAACGTGCAAGTGACACGTGTCTCGATGTCGTAAATCAGGCAGATTTCGCATTGGACAACATAGCGAACCCAGTACGCTCGCCACTTGGATATCCACTATCCTCGATGCCAACACACACTAACAACCGTTGGAGCCCCGTTGATCTTGATACGTGTCGCCTCTCAAGCAATTCATGATTACTCGCCTCGCGTCCACCGACACTCGCCAGCTGTGGTCCAAGCACACCATCAGAGAGGACCTCCCTAAGAGAAGTTTCCGGAACAGAACCGTGCAGATTTGGCCTGTTGGAAATGAGAGGCCTTTCTATTGGACGGATTAGAGACAAACGCTCAAGATTGGACGGAAACCCCACCACAGAACGGTAGCCAACACAAGTAATCCGGAGCTTACGAAGCCGAGAAAGAGTAGCCAAATTAATCGGAGGATATGTGACATCTCTCATGATGAGATTCAAACTCTCCAAATTAGATAACCCTTCGATCCACTTTATCTCTGGAGCTCCATGTCTGAATTTTAACAATCGAGGAGCCTCGTAATTTATATAAAGATTAACTAAGCTAGTTAGATATGAGAAGTCAAGGGCGTTCCACAATAAATGAGGTGCAAAACTCAACACCTTCAAACTCATGGGGAGCTCCGAGAATTGTTCAAATTCATAACAAAAATCTAAACAAAGTTGTTGGAGATGGTAAAGCTGATTCATAGTTATGGGCAATCTCCTAATCTTGCTTCCTCTTAGGTCTACTATCCTCAAAAAGGATAGACCCCCAATTTCACTTGGAATATCCCGCTCCAGATTTTGACAAAACCGGGCTGTCAACTCTTTAAGATTCTCCAACATCCCTATGGCCCTTGGTAGTTCTTTTATTGCAGTCTTGTCTAGACATAAAATCTCCAACCTTTTGAGATTCCCAATAGAAGAAGGTAATTCTGTGATTTCCATGTTTTCTAATTTCAATACAAGCAGCGATTTCAATTTTCCAATGAAATCTGGATGTGTTCTAGGAAAACGACAACTGACCGTAGACAAATACTTCAAACCCTTCATCTCTTCGACAGATTGATGAAGTTCTCGAACTGCCCTTCTACCTATTTCTAGCATTGAGAGGGATTTTGGACTGCTTAATACAAAAGGTACCACAAAAGGGTCACAATTCTCTTTCAGCTGCTCACCATGAGACATGATTTCCAAGTACTTGAGGTGCTCTAGTTTAGAGAGAGAGCTAGAACCCACTAGCGAGGTAGTACAACCTGTAACAACCAATCTCTTCAAACTCAAGCATTTTGAGAAGTCAGGAGTCCTTTTCAAGCTTTCACAGCTGGTGATTTCTATAACTTTCAAGTTCTCGCTCACCTAGAAAAAAAACCAAGGTTAGCCAAGTCAAGAAAGGCAAATGGGTCATTTGGTTAGCAAGATAAATAAGAGAAACCATAAATTGCAAGGTGTGATGTACCAGGCATGGCTCCCATCCGGCCCAATCTTCGGTAATTTTACTTCCTGAAAGCTTGAGCACAGCTAGTTTCTCGAGCATAAATTTGTTGCATTTAATTCTGAAGGGCAATTGCTCCAAGAGCCATAATAACTTGGAGAGAAGATTTTTAAAGTCCCCTACCATGTTCCCCCCCTCTAATTCCAAGAATTCCAGATTGGGCAACTTTGAGAATTCTTCACTCGTGAAATTGTGCACTTTGGAGAGTCTTGTTAGTCTGAGTGCTATGACTTTGTTTGTCCCCTAGTGATAGAAAAGCATAAGAGCATATTTGAACTAGAAGACAAACACGGTGTTATACAAGTATGAGAAGCTTGATTATGTTTAATAGTGAAACACACATTATTACTTTGTACATATCTAAATGCATAAGAAAGAGCATATTAGAAAAGATATTGCTAGACCAATTTGTAACTGTGTCTTGATTTTATAACTTGATTGCGACTTTGTGAATCAAAACCCGCCTGCTCCGGAGCATGTGGAAGCCTACTCCTGAGCATCCCTTTATTAGGTTTCATATGAGTTTTATTACAAGATGAGAACAGGGAAGTCATACTCATTTTAGGTCTTTTTGTAAATTCCAAATAAAGGATCAACGTACAAGAAAGATTTATTTACATAATACACTAATTTAAAATGTTAAAGATGGACCATTAGTTACCAATCCATATATTGTAGGAAAGCTCTATTGGACCATATGCAAAAGCGGACTACTATCAATTGCTAAATCTATTACAAATCTCTAGTCCGAGCTCGTCGCCGATGTCTCATTGTAGAGTAGTGCTGCTAATGTTTTTCAATTTAGCTAAAAGAAATAGAGTCAGCCTTAGAAATCTCTGATAGCCTAGGTAGTTGCAATCTGGATCTATTTTCATATAATGTGTTGAACAATTTTTTCGTATACAAACGTATTCCTTGTAGTTTTTGCTAATAACTTATTAACCCCTTCTTGATACGATATATAATCTTATTAGCACCAATGAACTCTTATTCAAATCTTTTTCTTTTCTCTTTATCTTGAACCAAAAAAAAAAAAAAAAAAAAATCCTACGAGGAACTAACTCCACACTGTTGGTAAATACATGGTTTATTGCTAAGGAAAATTGCAAGGTGACTATAGTGATACCTCTTTCATCTGAATTATGTCCAAGGCAGTCTTTGGTAACCACAACCTACTACGATTCCCTAGAACGTGGACGTCTTCGCATCGGACAATCTCTCTTCCAAGATCTCTCACTTGATCATGCATCCACAGTCTATCGGTTTTTACTATTTTTATTAAAGACATACGAATAAGGACAAGCACTTCGCATTTTGGGAAATAGTTGGAAGCTTTCCACATATAGTATGGGTAGAGTCTTTCTTCTCCAATGAAGTAACATGCGATGTCAAGAAAGATCTCTCTCTGATGATGCTCTAACATATCGTAGCTTATCTTTAATATATTAATGACTTCTTGCTTGGGCACCAATTCTAATTTCTTTAGCATGTCTTTCCAAAACTTTTTGCTTTTGCAACAAAGTGAGGAACCAATAACCTCGAGAGCTAGTGGAAGTCCACCCGTTTTGTGAGTAATTTTGTATGAGATATCGTCGTAGTCATGCGGTGGGAAATCCATCCTAAAGGCATGTTGACAAAAAAGTTGAAGAGCATGGAAAGAATCCAATTCCATCATTTCATAGATCTTAAACTCTTCAGAATGTGCTAGGCAACTACTCTCTTTCTCCTCCTCTTTGATCGGCAAAAAATTGATGTCCCTTGTTGTGATGATGATTTTGCTTCCAGGACCAAACCAATTCCTTTTTTCTGCTAATGTAGAGAGCTGGTCCCACTTATCTACGTCATCTAGAACAATGAGAACTTTCTTCTCACGAAACCTTTCTCTAATTATGCTAATCCCTACATCAACAGAATTGTGGATACCTAGATATTTGGTGTGGAGAATTTCTGATAACAACTGTTTTTGTAAGTCAATAATTCTACCACGTTGCGCTGATTCGCGTACGTCCAAGAGGAAGCTATAGCCTTGAAATTGATTGGAAATTTGATTAAACACGGCACTTGCAAGGGTTGTCTTACCAATTCCACCCATTCCATGGATGACCAGGTAACAAACATCAGGAGAACCTTTGTTTAATAAGTCCGTAATAGCTTCCACATGATTATGAATCCCAACTAAATGATCCGGCAAATTTCTCGTTCTTTTCATCAGCTTAGTCAAAACATCATCCTTAATAGCGTTGATGATTTCGCCATGCCTGCCATATTGAACACAAGATCTTAGCGTGAGACAGATGACAGATAAACTCTCTAGTTAGGGAATATTATAGAGACGAAACTAGTTGGATTTTCGAATGAGTGAGGTTTTACTGAAAAGATTATAACTATCTTAAGTAAAAGGAAATTCCCAATTACGAAAGAATCAGATCTACGCTATACTGTGCTTAGACGAGTGGTTCGGGAAAGGAAGACAATAATTACAATGAAAAAAAGAAAGAAGCAAGGATTAACTAATATACAGTGCTTGGTAGGAGTAATTAAAAGAGAAAACAATGAGAGAGAAATTCTGTTCCTTATTCGCAGTTTTGCAGAGATCTGCAGAAAAAAATATGAGCTCTAAAAGGATCCCAATGGAGAATAGCACTCTTTGTTTTGGGGGCAGTAAGCAGTACGATATTCACACGGAGGAAAGCATCACGAGTACGAGTCATCTTCTAAATCCGAAATGCACTTCTCCAATGAATATAACTAATAGCGCTTTTAATTGCCCGGAAAATAGAAAAGAGAAAGCAGATACCCAACCCACACTCTTACCCTCTGTTTTTCAAGCCCCATCCCTTGTTTCTTGCGACCTCTGTCAGAGCCTCCTCCCACTCGCGAACATCATCACGGCCAAACTTCTCCTCGTGCTTCTTCAAAGCGTCAAGGTATAACGGAGTTTTGAGCTTCACATCGTCAGGATCCACTTCATAGAAAATGGGTAGGATCACTTTGTCATTCGCTTTGCCCGAGCACTCCACCATGTGCTTGAGCTCCCGAAGACACCACACACTGGATGCGTAATTCCTAGAGAAGATGGACACGAATATTTTAGAGGATTCGATGGCACGCAGAAGCTCGCCTCCAATCTTTTTGCCCTTTCGGATCTCTTCATCGTCTCTGAAGACACGAATCCCAGCTCCAACCATGGAGTGATAGAGGCAGTCGGCGAAACCAAGGCGGGTGTCGGGGCCTCTGAAATTCAAGAACACCTCGAACTCGGCCCCTGACGACGGATTGCCGCGGTCGACACAAACGGATGCGGTCGCCGCTGCGTCTGGTGAGTCCCTCTTTCTCTCCATCCCCCTTCAGGAGCTCGAGATCTTCACCGGATGTGATGGCAGCGAGACGTGGAGTCCTCCTTCCCCGAATCTGATCTTGGGTCCTCTCAAGAGGAATCAGGGAAGCGACGGAGGGTTTGCGCAGCACTGCGGAGCAGACGTTGCTGTGGACAAGAACCTTTCTTCGCTCCGACGAAACGAAGGGAAGCGGGCGAGGAGACGTGGACTTATAAGGAGGAGGAGAGGAGTGAAGCAGCGAGAAAAATGTTCCCGCGAATGTCTTTCGATGCTCTAATTTTGCATCATCGGTGACGTCAGGTCTCGCCACGTTGGAAATATAGGTTTTTTTTTTTTTGGTTTTCTCTTTTGACCGAAATTTGGCCGACAAATAATTTGATGGGAAAAAGTAAGGTTGTGAGTAAGGGTGATCGGTTCTTGAATATGTCTCGGAACAGGTTTTATGACCTCCTATTTCAGAGGAATTTCAAATTTTTGTAATTGAAACCTAAGTGTACTGATGAACCGGACCATCCTTTAGTTTTTTACTGCGTAACAAATTAAATTTTATGACAAAATATATAAATGTTACTCAATTTCATTACAAAAAATATATATTAGCTAAGTATACTGGTGAGCTAGGACTTGAGGCTTGTCTATGGCTATTGGCTGGTCACCGTGAGATAGAACTAAGGAAAAGAAGAAAAATAATTAGAAGTTAATTTTTTTAAATGAAAAAAAAAAAGATGAAAAGGTTAACGTAGGCATGAGACAAGAGGATTGAGTGAGGAAAATATTGTTCTCTTTTCTAAAAAGTGAAAAATATTCTCCTCTACCTTAGAAGATTTTCTTACCTTCATGAAAAATGTTTTCCCAAATTAATTCATTTTCCGTGAAACGAATATTAAAAAATTCGGAAAACTTTTTCTTGAAAGTTATTTTTTGTGAAATAAATGAAGTCTAAATAAAATGTTGTCAAAACTAATGATTCACGACGGAAGACGATCCTAGTCAATCGAGTGTAAGAAAACTGAGAATATAGTTTTTCTTTTCATTCTTTAGCCCATAGGCTTTTCTACTTGAGCGTGACAAATAGCACGTTTATCACCAAGTATTTATCAAACTAGCACATGGAACGACAGATTGTGAAGAGATCAAAAGGCTTCTCAATGTCATGCAGAAGATAAGCACGAGGAGGAGCAAGCTCGTTGCCTAGGGTATAACTTTCTTGCTTGCTTCTTTAGCTTGTCTTGTATTTGCTTCAAGGACGTTTTCCAATTGAACTAGAGTTAAAAAGATGTATTTACGTTCTACTGCCCCAAGACTGATCAGGATAGGCAGAGTTATTTACCCGTGAGCTTCATTAGTTTCAAGAAAAATAAATGATTTGGAAAGCATTTTTCTAAAACTTATCACTTATATTGCTTGAAACAAGTAGTTGATAAAAAATATTTTCATTATCTATAATAATTTAGGTCTAAATATTTTCATGGAAAATGAAAACAATTTTAATTTATTCATTTTTGTAAGTGACATAAGAAATCCTTTTTAAGAAAACATTTTTCAAATTTTTCATTATTCGCGAAATATACGCACCATTGATCTACGGTCATTTTCCAAAACCTTTACCAAGGGACATAATCAAAGAGAGAATTTTTTTTTCTTTTTTTTTTTTGGTCGATGATCAAAGAGAGAGATTGATGAGTGCAAAATGACACAAATCAAAACCAGAATTTTGGGATGTGGTCAGCATCAGCTATTTAAAGTCATGCAGCACGCCGACGGGACAGCATTAGGCATCCCATCTCTACAAGGGGGCTCTCAAGTAAAAGAATTATCATTGACCTGTTAATCATAAGAAATGTCTTTGTACTCTGGCCGGCCCTTCATCTCCTACTATCACCTCGATGGCTTCTCTCCCGATGACTTTTGCCATCTGTCTCTCGACTTCTATACTTCTGCTCTTCCCTTCCACCATTGGAGCTATCCTTCTGTCCACTGCTTTTCCTATAACTAGGGTCATCCCTCCTTCCTCGTCCATCGCCATCGTCATCTCTAGTTCCCTTCCTAGAATCTCCATGTCCTCTCCTATATGCATGGTGATCATCATTGGAATCTTTTCTCCTAGCAGCTCCCCCATCCTCATGGCCATCATCATAAGCAACACTCTTTCTCCTATAGTTTTCATCACCTCTCCTGTCTCCGTGATTCTCAACATCTGCTCTTACCTTTCTATAATCTCGATAATCACCTCTCTTACCATCTCTGTCTCTGTGACTTCATATATTTCTATCCGTCTCTTTCCTCTTCCGGAAAATCCCTGTGAATCCTTTTTCTACCAGCCTCACTAGCTTTACTGTCCCGACTTATCTCATCCTCTCTATGCTTACTTTTTCCACTCTGCCTATGCTTATCGACAAAGTGCCTTCCCTCTCTATCCTTGAATTTTGTTTCTTCTACACTTCGCCTGCTCATCTTATGTCTATCATCCCAGTCATCTCGTCCTCGCCTTTTCTTTCCATGATTTGGACTTTCTGGTGCATTTTCATCAAAGACCATTTTATTGGAGAAAACTTCATTATCTGTTTTGAAGTTGACAAAACGTTTCCATCAGTCTAGTCTGAAGACTTACAAACTCTATCGTCAAAGTCTGAAGACCTCTAGACTTAAGATTCAAAGTCTACCCTTACTGATAGTTTCCAAATCGACAAAGAAAATATTTATCCATTGAAGAAGACTTATCCAGATGCAAGTATATATTTAAGGATTTGGTTTGTACGGTTGAAGAATATCTCACGGCTGGAGATAGTATCTCGTAATCAATTATTCTTATTGAAATCAATTTGAATAATTAGATATGTTGATTGGCGAAGTATACTTGGAAGGTTCTACTTATGGAAAGCTAGATCCTGATTGTATGAGCGAACATGATTGGTAGGCTATCATTGCATTCCTTAAATAACTCGAGATCTTCTTAATTGATTCTGTCTAACGGGTAGACTGCAAAAACTCCTTTGGAATGTGCCAACGGTTATGATGGCATAGAGGAGTATATAAAGAGGACGCTCAAGTTATTTGAATGTGTGCATGAAAGAAAAATTCCAAAGTCTGAAACTCTTAGTTTTTTGCTGTTTAAATTTGTTGAACTAAAACTATACTCAAAAGAGAGATCAAATACTTGTGAGACCTTGAGGAAGTGTAGTAGAGTCTCTACACTGTAGAATCAAGGATGTGAGACTGTAAAATCTCTTTTGGTTCTTAGTGGAATTTAGCCAGTGGACTGTCAATGTGGGAGGATAAACGTAAGATTGGTCTAAGCCGAACCACTATAAATCTTATGTTTCAATTCTCTTTCTCTAAAACTCTTTACTTTAATTCACAGCCTTATATAACTATTTACAGTCTTTTACATATTCAGTCTATTATTTTCATAAAATTCGGATTAAGTTGTTAAATCTTACAAAAACTTCTTTAACACTTATTCAACCCCCCTCTAGGTATTTATACTAGCATTATCAAATTTCATACCTAAAGAGGAATAAGACTATCATAATCACACATGGGGAGGCTCACAAATGCATGCCGGCCGCACGTGCATATCCAGAGAGAGAGAGAGAGAGAGAGAGAGAGAGAGAGAGAGAGAGAAGGAGGGAAAAGGGAGGAGGGGCATTGTCAGGAACAAACCTAGAGTCATCTCCACCCCTATGTGCGTTGTCCTCCTTCAGAATGTACTTTGAAAGTGGTTGTCTAGTGGAGCTTCTAGGACATTCCCTAGCCATGTGATCAGGAGCCCCACATTTAAAGCAACCTTTTCCTACTGTCAATAATCAAAGAGCTATTTATTATAAGAAATAATAAATACAACAACGATGTTGATTATCATATATCCACATTAACCATAGAATCCAACCAATGTTAATTATCACATATAACAAAATTTGAAGGAGTTAAGCATAGTCCCCATCAAATCCTAGAACTCATGCAGGAAAACGTTGTATTTGAATGAGTGGCAAAAAAAAGTTAAAGCTTCCATAAAGCAAACAAAAGGAAAGTTCCAATCTGACAACTTGAGTCGCATATTTTGTTGGAGAGCGCAAAAGGACATGCAAAACAAGATGCGTGACTCTATCATGATAAAACTAGGCTCAATTTAACAGATCCAAGCTCACGCATTTTTGAAGCAGCTGAGCAGGGAATACTTCTTGCAGTACATGTGCTCATTCGACCACTAAACTGCTATTTGCAAGTTTCCATCTTTGCCGTCCTATTTTGTCCTGAAATTCTACCTAGACACATTTAACTCAGTGAAACACGACGGTCACAAGACCTTGTCACTGCTGACAACTCCTAAAGTTGCATATCGTAAACTACCAACCTTACCCACAGAGAACTCATACAAGTGTTTTCCTCTACCATGGCCCCTTAAAAGAGAAAATGCATCAATTCTTCCCCCCACCAAGCAAGGTTGGACGTGAAAATAATATTCGCCATTCAAGAAAATCAAAGCCCGAAAGCAGTGAGGAACTCCACTAAGTTTGAGTGCATCCTTACCTTTAGCCGCTTGGCTATCTTTTCGTTTGAACTGGGACCTTTTCACGTGCCACAGGTCCATTCGCCTTCATTGGTCCGTCCGAATCCTTCCACGATCATGCATACTCTAGTTTGTCCACATCATCCACCACAAGGTCCTTTCGAGAATCGACGTATCTCACGCAATGACTCGTTGTTCACCACTTGCGAGGTCTTCATAGTCAGCAGCACAACTTAGTGGGTAACATGGTTATGCTGCCGACCAATATAAATTACCACTTAATTTGCTCATTATTTGGTAATACGCAGCTATTATTCATCTCATTGAAAAGCAAGCAATGAATTTCTGGCGAGTTTTTTTTTTTCTTTTATATAACGAAAATAAAAAGCGTGAGGCTGCTTTTAGTTCTTTTGTCTAAGGCCAAAAAGAAAAATGAAAAAGCTGAAGCTTTTAAGGGTTTTTTTTCCCTTGCATTTTAAGCCATTTGGTCATTGTCTAAAATTTCTGATTCTAGAATAGAATTGTGTTTGGTACCGCACTCATTGATTTTGTTCCAAATCAATTTCTTTTAATTTTTAAATAATTTTTTATTTTTTTATTTTTTTTTTTTTCCTTTCTCTCTCCTATTCTTCTTTTTCAAATGGTCGGTCACCGGATCGTCGACTGGCCAAACGAGAGCTGGTGACCTCACCGGAGCGTTGTCGGCCCTCATTGGTCGAGCCTCACTGGTGGCTAGGCAGGCCTCGCCGAGGCTAGGCAAGGCCTGCCTGGCCATTGGTAGGGCTAGGCGAGCCTCGCTGGGTTTGGGTGAGGCTCGACCTCATCAAATCTAGTAAGGTCGAGCCTCGCTGGTGGCTGGGCTTGCCGGACCTCACTCTGGCCCAGCGAGCTCGTTGGATTGGTTGCCGGCAACCGGCGGTGGTGGGCTGCGATGGTCTTGATTCTTAGTTTTGTTCGCGGGAATATGAATCAACTTTTTTATTTTTATTTTTGATTTTGTTCCAAATCTATTTCGGAAAACAAAAAAATAGAAATTTGTTCCCGAGAACAAAATTTTTACTAAATGCAATTTTATTCCAAAACAATTCCTGGAAACAAAAAATCAAAATCATGCACTATTTAGATGGTTAACAAACAAGCCATTCGTTTCTTAGTATATTAAGCTCCTCCATTTTATTCCCAATAAAATAAGACACCCCCCCCCCCCCCCCCCCAAAAAAAAAAAAAAAGTCTTTGTCCCCTTTTTATCCTCGTTGCTTTCTCACCCGTTTTTCCCGCCTTTCTCCAATTTCTCCACGACAAGGTTACCCCCTGCCCCCAAAAAGATCCCTTTCCCTAAGTTTGAATCGTCGCATTCGGAGATTAGTCCAAATTTTCCCCAAAAAATAATTACGGAACGCTGCTTAAGGATGATCACCGATTTTGTTTTTTGCCCTGACAGCGATGGCCTGGGCGAACTGATGGATGAAATGAAATTCCCTTCTTCTTCTTCTTCTTCTTATCCATAACAGGAGCCGGTGTGTTAAAGAGTTAATGGGGCCGAGCTTTGCGCTGTGAGCTTCCGTACGTGTTTTGATAAAAAAATGGAATTCTGCGTTTGCTGATGGTGTTTGTTAGGTGCGTCGTGCGTTCAAAATTGACGAAGGAGCATCTGATATGCTTATACTAGCAAGGAACTGACCCCACGTGATGCACAATAATTGGATTTTTCGTACCTACTGTGTGCCCACATGCATATATTAGAACTCCAGGAGATATAAATTATATGTATGTGGTGGGAGGAAGCGTGAGTCAAACTCCAATGCTAGACTAAAGAAGAAGCAGAAGATGCAAGATTAGCACGTAGCTGAGCTGGAGGGAGTTTGGTAACACACATGAAATGAAAGCAACCCCCTGCGTTTCAAACTTTGAAGCTTCGACTTGAAAAAAGCACGCATCACACTTGTACAATGCCCTTGTTTTTGTTAGATTAAACGCATCACGGGGAAGGCGCCGTTTCTCTCGTATCGAGAGAAAGTTGCCGTCCATGTACCGCAAGAACGTATGTGCCTAGGAATTTTTCATCGAGTGTCAACCCCTATTTTGGGGCTTCGGGAGCGTTAAAATTAATAATATATCTATCAAATATGTGTCGTGAAAGGGTTGAGGCCTTTGCCTTCAAATGAAAGACTGTTTTAGAATAATGAAGTGAGGAGAAATTTCAAAAGCCAGTAAAGGCAGAAGGCAGTCCGAGTCCAAACTTCTAGATTTTCTAACCATTGCCCGATGTACAAGAATGGTCAAAGTTAAAAAATGATGGGGTAGTGTCCTTAGTCCAAATGCTTCGTTGGTTGGTTGGCCAAAAAGTCCATCCACGGGTGGAGAACTATGACGCACCTTACAGAAAATATCTCCCTCTCCGAACGATAGATGAAATCGAGGGAATTCGGTACTCGTCTTTCCACCTCGTGACGAGTCATCCTTTGGACTTGGCACGACAGAATTCACGAAATTTGGGGTTGAATCCGGAAGGCACGCGCCTTGACATTCCAAACTCTACTTTGAAATTCGTCATAAAATTCACGATCGGGCGGGCATCATGGGACCCTAAGACCGCAACTCAAATATGCAACCGGAATTTTTTTTTTTTTTTTGCCTTTTTATTTATAGTTCTGGCCACCTGGAAGGAGTAGTATCAAAGGGAGAGAGAGAGAGAGAGAGTAAAGAAGGGCATGCTTGTTTATTTATTTATTTATTTATTTGATAACTGATGACTCTACCACAGACTCCATGTGCCCAGACGGCACCAAAGGGCCGTGTCCCTATATCTCGAGGGAGACTAGCACATGACCCCACTACCATGGCCCCCCACTTAAGACGTATTAGCAGCTGCGAAGTTTTGACCCTGGGATCTCTGCGATGAAGTGCCCAAAGCTGAACCAACTCAACTACCCACCGATGGGTCCTGTTTGTTTATTTTTGTTTCTGTTTCCCAGAGCAAAAAAAGAACAGAAACACGTTTGTTTACACTTTTGTTCCCGTGTTTCTAGGAACATATTTGAAATTGAAACAAGAAGTAGAAAAAAGTTATTTCTTATTCCTGGGAACAATTCCAAGAAATACTTCTTTTTTCTTTTATTCTTCTTCATTTTGGCCGGCGACCTCACCAGAGTGTCGCCAGCTCTCGACGAGGCTTGGCCTCGCCGGGCCATCGCCAGGTTGGCGTTGCCCAACAGTGGTCCGGCTAGGCGACGCTGACCTTGCACCACTTGGGCGAGGCTAAGCCTCGCGTCGGTTGGCGAGGCTCGGCCTTGGCCTCGGCCTCGCCTTGGCTGGGCGAGCTGGGGAGGCCAAGCCTTGCCTAGCCACCGGCAAGGCTCGGTCTTGATGGACCACCGCTAGGCAACACCGACTTGGCGATGGATGGGCAAGCTTGGCCTTGCCAGATTTGGGCGACCTCGAGCTCGCCTAGCCAAGGCAAGGCCGAGTCTTGCTAGGAGCCGGCAACGGGCCAAAAGGAAGAAAAAAAAAAAAAAATATTAAAAACTTAAAAGAAACAAAAAAAAATTATACAAATTTGCCAAACACATTTCTATTCTTGGAATAGAAATTTTTTGCAGTTATTAAACGCATTCTTATACTAAAAAATTATTCTTTAGAACAAAAATTAAAAAAAAAACCGTTTTTATTTTAAAATTATTTTTCAAAATAAAAATGTTACTAAATGCGTGTTCGATTTGAGGGGATTTAACGAAGGAGAGGCGTGGACGTGTGGTCCTTACCTTTGATGCTGTACACTCGTACAAACCGACCCCTGAAAAAAGAAATTTCAAAGAGAGAAAAAGAAAAGAAAAAAAGAAGATCACTTTGAGAGTGCTAGCATGAACACCTAGAGGGGGTAAATAGGTGTATAAAATAAACCTTGGCAAATATATGCGGAATAAAATAAACTTCGAGTAAAATAAAGGAGTTAGGGAAGAGAATAAGAACATAAGATTTATAGTGGTTCGGCTTAATCCAAGCCTACGTCCACTCTCCTACGCTAACAGCCTTCTTGGCTAGATTCCACTATGCAATCAACAAGATATTACAACTTCGAGTGCAAACACTTAGTAGTAGATCACACTATCTCACTAAGTCACTTTTTTGGTATTTCTCTCACGATCACAAACGTTTAAGCTCTCAAGAGACAAGTATATGATCGAAGGTCGCTCGAACTTTGGAATTATAAATTCTACGCTCTGTCTCTTTCTTGCTCATCAGTCCATGATCTCCTTAAATACTCCTCTACTTCCAAACTACCCGTTGGACAGTATCCCAGAGAATCGTCTTCCAATATACCCATTGGACAGCTCTGTATCTAGAAGATTTGGTAGCCGTTGAGTGACAAAGGTAGAATCCCAAATTGATTCCGATCGCCCATACAAACGAAATCTTGGTTTCCATAAGTAAAGCTTCTTCGTATAGAAAGTTACTGTCTTCAAGATCCAATCGTCAATCAAATAAATTGAATCAATCAAATCAATCTTGATGTGGAATCCAAACCAGATCACTAGCCGTTATATGATTGGGCTTGAGTTACGTTCTATCGAGTTCTGGATGTAAAGTCTGAGAACAATAGACTTTACAATCTGAGTCTAAGTGCGATAGACTTTGCAATCCGAGTCTGAACATATTCTGCTTCTGAACAGATTTAGCTTTAAGGTCTGTACCCAGTTCAGCTTCAGCATAGAGTCTGTCTTCTGGATCATCATTCACGTTCAGTCTAGAATTTGTCAGAGTTGACAGACTTCTGATGTAGAACTTCAGAGTTGACAAACTTCTGATGTAGAACAGACTTTGACACTAAAGTCTGGTAGTCTTCAGACTTTGAGTCTTCAGTCTGGCAATCTTCAGACTTTGAGTCTTGAGTCTGGTAGTCTTCAGACTTTGACACAGAAGTCTGGAAATCTTCAAAATATACTCTGGACATATGTTATGTTCAGTCTTCTGGTCGTCTTCACACTTTGACAATATCATTTATATGTTCTATCATCTGCATGGTCTATTACTTAACCATTAAACATATTAGTAGCCTTTGATTTATTTTGTCATCTTCAAAACATCATAAGGGATTTCCCTAACAATCTCCCCCTTTTTGATGATGACAAAACAACCTCTGAATATGCAGATTTGTAAACATGTTTTTAAAAATATTAATTTAAATCAAAGGATATCAGAAGATAGCAAATAGATTGAGCATAACAACATATAGAAAAATAATCACAGCTCAATATTATGCCATAGATAATATCAACCAATCAACACATATGCATATTCATATCTTCTCCCCCTTTTTGTCATAATCAAAAAACGATAATAATGGAAAAAGTATCACGTAGAGAATGATAACAATTATCTTGCATGAATCACAATTTCCAAAAATTAGCTTTTATAAAGTATCGAATATTAAAAATATGCAATATAGCTCACTTCGATCATATATATCAGCAAATATCCAATAAAAATCACAGATGCATCATGAAATTCACGTACTCTTTTTGTCATAATAGAATGATAATATCAATAAGAGATTTGTTAATGACAAAAGGTAATAAAAGATGCACTAACCGGATTTTTTTTGAACAAATTCTGACACATTTACTTTTCATTTCATCTATAATAAGATCACAATCAATCCAAAAAGATTTTTCCATAATTGATCAATGCTCCCCCTCAATTTGTTGCCTTTTTGAGATGATCACGATTCTTTTCCTTTTCTTTTGGATTTGCTTTCTCCCCCAATTGTCGCAGGAGATATTTTTTGATTGCACCAAAATTTGTGTAGATTCGCAATCATCCTTCCCTTAAAGAATTTCCTGCAATCAACTCATTTCCATTTTTGGTATCCATCAATTTGGATCCTTCCTTGACGTTAGAGTAAATATGAAAATCTCCATAATCAAATATTCTTTTTTAATTCATCGTAACAAAGTATTCAAAGAAAGATTATTATGCACAATGATATTTTGAAAAATAAATTCTCACCTAGTCAAAGCACAATAAAATCAGGGAGGACGAAATATTTGAATATCTAAGAATATCTTGCATCATCACGTAAAACAGATTTTGCACTTTGCAAAATATGATTAAATCTGAGAGTATAAAATTAGACAAAGTAATCTGAATTATCTCAAATAATCACACGTACTAAATCAAATCTCAACTCACAAATCACAAAAACAAATCATACGATTCTTTCTTCCATAAAGCAAAATATGATCATTATAAAATCTCAATCAACCAATGATATATCGAATATCAAGTATAATGAGAATTATTGCCTAAATCAAATTGAGAATAAAAATTCCTTACCAAATCCTCTTTCTTCTTTCTTCTTTATATCCTGCAAAAATAACTTATCTTTTCTTTGGTATCTATTTTTTCTTGGGTCCATGAGAGTTAGCAGAATATGCTGCTTTTATCCAATTTTTCTTAATAGGTCTCCAGACTTTAGGACAATCTTTTTCAAAGTGTTCCGAATCTCTACAATTTGAACACTTGATGTCATTTCCACCAACAGGTTTTACAAACACTTTTTGAAAATGATTTTTGTAAAATGCCTTTAGGGGTCTTTGTCTAAGTCTCTCCTTGAATTTAGGAAAATCAATTAAAGAATCATTTTCCTTATTGAAATCAAGT
Source organism: Eucalyptus victrix (assembly GCA_016097545.1). Classification (NCBI taxonomy): domain Eukaryota; kingdom Viridiplantae; phylum Streptophyta; class Magnoliopsida; order Myrtales; family Myrtaceae; genus Eucalyptus; species Eucalyptus victrix. The sequence goes on along the minus strand of CM027840.1, from coordinate 14,180,694 downwards.
CCCGACTTATTATAGTAAGGAACTTGTATAGAAAAGATATGATCTAATGTTTTTGATCCATTTGAAAATCTTGTCGAAATATTTGAAAATTCTTTCTTCAAAGAATCATTTTCTTTAACAAGCAAATCTCGATTTTCTTTTGTTTGTAGAAAATCTCTTTGCAAAATTTCAAAATTTTCTTTTTGAGAAAGATCTTGTTGCCTAAGTTGAAAATTCTCCTTTTTAAGTTCGGAGATCCTTTTAAGAGAAGATTTGAGATTTAAGCAAAGCTTATTTATATACTTTGAAACTTTGAGAGGAATTTTTGAATTGCTTACCTCGATTTCCTCATCGGATTCTGAGTCTGTGTCCGAGTCAAACTCTGATTCTGAGTCTGTGTCTGAGTCAGACTCTGATTCTGAATGTGCCGTGAAGCATATATTTTCTTGCTCATCTTCTTTCATTGTTCTTTTCTGCCCATTATGCTTGTATCGTCTTCTTCCACTGAATTTCCTTCCTTGTCTATTCAGATTTTTTAATTTCTTGACCATAAAGGCAAGTTCTTTGACGTCCATGTCATTTTTTGAGTCTGTTTCATCAAAAACAGCATTAGATATTAAAGCAATGGACTTTTTACCTTCGGGATCTTCATCGTTGATTTGTTCAACTTCATAGGATTGAAGAGTGCCGATCAATTCATCAACGGTGAGTGGCATAATCCTTTGAGTCTTCCGGATTGAGGTCTTGACATGGTTCCAATCTTTTGAGAGACCTCACAAGAGTTTGTTGACCTTCATTGGGGAAGAAATTGGATGACCTTGATATGCCAAACCGTTTACAATTTCTGTAAAACGATTGAACATATCTCCAATCGACTCTCCTTGCTTCATCTTGAATGATTCATATTTGCCGAGAAGAAAGTTTACTTTTGTCTCTCTTACATAATTGATCCCTTCATATGTAACATGAAGTCTATCCCAAACTTCTTTTGCTGTTTCACATGAAGAGATTCTATTATATTTAGCAAGAGACAAGACACAATATAAAGAATAAATAGCTTTTGCATCAAGCACTTCTCTTTTGGACAACTCCGTCCGAGACATAAGGGCGGGGGGTTTGGTTTCTTTGTCTTTGACATTCTTATTTGATGTAGACGCATCAATGGGGTTGATTCCTCTTTCCACAACATCCCATTGTAAGAGATCTCTGGATCTTAGGAATGCTTTTATTTTGTTCTTCCATACGTCGTATTCATTTCCATCAAAATATGGTCGCCTTGTGTTGCTTTGCCCTTCCATAAGTCCTGGTGCCAACATACTAGTCATAAGGAATCTTTAGCTCAAAAGTAAAAATACTTTTATAAACCGAGCACTTGGCTCTGATACCAATTGAGAGTGCTAGTATGAACACCTAGAAGGGGTGAATAGGTGTATAAAATAAACCTTGGCAAATATATGCGGAATAAAATAAACTTCGAGTAAAATAAAGGAGTTATGGAAGATAATAAGAACACAAGATTTATAGTGGTTCGGCTTAATCCAAGCTTACGTCCACTCCCCCACGCTAACAGCCTTCTTGGCTGGATTTCACTATGCAATCAACAAGAGATTACAACTTCGAGTGCAAACACTTAGTAGTAGATCACACTATCTCACTAAGTCACTTTTTTGGTATTTCTCTCACGATCACAAACGTTTAAGCTCTCAAGAGACAAGTATATGATCGAAGGCCGCTCGAACTTTGGAATTATAAATTCTATGCTCTGTCTCTTTCTTGCTCATCGGTCCATGATCTCCTTAAATACTCCTCCACTTCCAAACTACCCGTTGGACAGTATCTCGGAGAATCGTCTTCCAAATATACCCATTGGACAGCTCTGTATCTAGAAGATTTGGTAGCCGTTGAGTGACAAAGGTAGAATCCCAAATTGATTCCGATCGCCCATACAAACGAAATCTTGGTTTCCATAAGTAAAGCTTCTTCATATAGAAAGTTCTTGTCTTCAAGATCCAATCGTCAATCAAATAGATTGAATCAATCAAATCAATCTTGATGTGGAATCCAAACCAGATCACTAGCCGTTATATGATTGGGCTTGAGTTACGTTCTGTCGAGTTCTGGATGTAAAGTCTGAGAGCAATAGACTTTACAATCTGAGTCTGAGTGCGATAGACTTTGCAATCTGAGTCTGAACATATTCTGCTTCTGAATAGATTTAGCTTTAAGGTCTGTACCCAGTTCAGCTTCAGCATAGAGTCTGTCTTCTGGATCATCATTCACGTTCAATCTGGAAGTTGTCAGAGTTGACAGACTTCTGATGTAGAACTTCAGAGTTGACAGACTTCTGATGTAGAACAAACTTTGACACTAAAGTTTGGCAGTCTTCAAACTTTGAGTCTTGAGTCTGGCAGTCTTCAGACTTTGACACAGAAGTCTGGAAATCTTCAAAATATACTCTGGACATATGTTACGTTCAGTCTTCTGGTCAACTTCACACTTTGACAATATCATTTACATGTTCTATCATCTGCATGGTCTATTACTTAACCATTAAACATGTTAGTAGCATTTGATTTATTTTGTTGTCTTCAAAACATCATAAGGGATTTTCCTAACACACTTGACGTGACGTGACGATGAGATTGGACGCCAACCAAATGTGTATTGACACGGTGGTTCGACCATGTTTCTAGGGGCCCTTGGGGGCGGACCAAAAGAAGCATACGAAGCGCAAATGCACGTTCGCTTGATGGTATGTATGTCGGACTGGACCATATCATTCAAGAGACCCAAAATGACCTATGTTTGGTTTAATTTGGATTTAGAACCCCTCCCCAAACTCCATTCTAATCGTGCTCATGGCGCCTTGCTATTTTGGAAATGAATTGTCAGTATCAGTACCCATCTTGGAATTATCCATCATGCCCCTAACACACTTGAGTACGAATCCAATCCTCATGATCGTAACTTTCCGACTCATGTGTGAGCCAATGCATCATCTAGGAGCAGACAATTAGGTGCACACTAAATTCATCCGAGCCCATTCCATTTGTTCAGATAGCGAAACTCATGGTTTTTCACATCTATCGGTTAGATTGCGCAGGTCCTACATGCACTGATCAACTTGGGCTCAAACTAAATCAATCAAAGCTCGGTTAAGCAGGTGTGAGGAACTCCTAGTGTGATGGCTGGTCGCCTGTTGTTAGCAACCGGTACACTACGTCCTCTTCACGAAGGATGACGATTCCGGGCCACCGCTCATGTGTTGCCCATCATGTAAACTACACTACCAGATGCATCTGCCTCCATCATTTTCTTCGTTGCCTGGCCACCACAATCACCGCGACCTGGAATTCCTTCGTTGTGGTATTCAGAATCAGATTTCAAGAACTCCATCACTTCTCTCATGAACCGTGTCTCAAAGCTGTAACTGTCCCTCGCATCCCTATATCCACGCCTGTCAAAAAGATATATTTCCAAACCATAAACTTTGGTTTCACACTTACCAAAAAAAAAAAAAAAAACTTTGGTTTCAGGATAACAATTCGGTCTGTCTAGAGTCGCCACTACTGGTTTACCTTACGATGCACCGATAAATGCACGCTTCTGGTGGGCCATCCCTGCCAACGAGGAATCGCACCTCATCCTGCACTCTCGGCACCATCAAGAACTGGATAGTAACAAAGATGAGCGTTCGTTGGAAAGGAGGAAATTGGTGACGAAGTGGGTAAACATTGGGGGTATTCCAGAGGCTATGTCCGAGTATACAAGGCCTATCCCTGGAACCCGGTTTAGACCGAGGCTTGGCCCAAGACTCAAAAGGCTGCACAAGCAGACCTTGTTCTGAAGCTCATGGGTACGCTTCTGAATAGTTCCATTGGACATCAGGAATAATAAGGAAACGGAGAAGGTGAGAGGAAGCCAACCGCCTCTATGCACTTTGGCAAGACATGCCAATAAGCAGACCAACTCCGCCTAGACAAATACCATGAGAATCTGATCATGGCATTGTCGTTCATAATTTTAACTTCAGGCTGATTGAAGTTCCCTCGGTTAGTTATTCTCAATCTAATACTTAAATTGTTATGTGAAAGGAAGAACATTTTTTAAGGACGTTTAAAAACTTCATGTCAAATCAACGCGAGACCCTCGGAAACCTCAATCACCTCTCAATTCTCTAACGAGAAAACCAAGACAAATATGTTCCCATGTGTCAGTTTACATATTAAAGAGTGGCAATGGCCATTTAGATTACTACTTAAACTTAACATTCTGTTTCTTTTCATCTTTTTGCATCTACAAGCTAATGGAAATTTCAGCTCGTTTTGGTGCAGGTATGCACGGATTCTTTTTTTGGGTCTTTTTTTGGGGGTGAACAGACTGGAGATTCGGTGAAGATGAGTATTTTTCTTGTTGGGGGAGAACTAACCTGTCGGGAATAAATTATGAGCATCAGTTCGTACATTACTAGGAAAATTATCATGTGGAAATTGTCCTCCGTCGTTTCTCTCTGTCAAATGGGACAAGCGAGAAAAAAACATGACCTTGCTTTGGTGGGGGATTGATTGAAACCGAGTTGGTCTACTGATGGGAACGGGTCACAAACCAAATGCCCACTGCCTTCGAAATCGATGATGATTCTTGTCCCCTCCAAACGGCAATTTGTCTCGTGTACGGAGAAAAGTCCATTTGAAGCATCGCAGGACGACATTTCAATCCAGGCGATGCTATGTGTCTGAGAGCTGAATTGAGGACCAAACTTATCCCCACATATGCTCATTCAATAAAAGAGATACCGAGGTTAATCTAATCCTTCTAGATTATTGTTCCTGAGTTTAGGTTGTGGACGTCATTAGGAGGGAACAGAAGAGACCCGCTTGCAATTTTTGTAGCCGATGCTAACAGTTCATTGATAATGTCAAAACAAATCTTGCGGGGAGCATGTCCGCATTAAAAGTTCTATATAATTTTCCAGAAAATCAGAGAATGATTTTCTCGTGAAATAGTCCAAACAATGAGTTTTTGGGCAACTTCTTAGCATTTAAAATACTCTCCAAACTAACACCGGCACTTCCGAAACTCACTCTTCAATAATTTTTAGGGATGGATAACGAAACAATAAACATTCAGATCAGTAGAGACATTCCAAATTCATTCCCGTGAATAGCAGAAACTGTTAACAACAGAAGTATGTTCTTTGGTCTTAGAAAATTTGTCGAGTCTTGAATCCGCTCATCTCTAGTCAAGAGAAATGGTTGCTGCCACTCCACCATTGTGTATTTTGAGATAAGAATTGTGATTTGTGCCATCTAGAATTTTCGCTTCTATGCAGTAAATTATCAGTACTTCGTTCCCCAGCCGGTCACTACGAACTTCTCCTCGTACTCTCCATATGTGCCAGTCCAGTTGTCATTTTAACAGTATCTGCCAGACTAGACAGATGTATTCAATGGATGGAAGGAAGTAAGGAGATAAACATAATTTAAGGCCCATGATCAGAAAAAATTTACTTAGTACAACAATTAGACTCTCTTGGGCCCAAAGCCCTATTTTAGTAAATATTACGAAAATGCTTTCCGAGGTTAGATGTTAGGTTCGTGAGCCCGCCACACATCCAAATATCTTGAAAATATTTATAAGGTAGTAAGTTCCATATAATTTTCCAGACCATCAAAGGATGAATTTTCTCATGAAATTGTCCAAAAAATTGAGTATTTGGACGAATTCTTAGCATTTAAGATACTTTCCGAACTAACACCTGAACTTCCGAAGCTCACTCTTCAATAACTTTTAGGGATGGATCACGAAACAATAAACATTTAGATCAGAAGAGTCAGTCAGAATTCATTCCATGAATGGCAATAGCGATGTGCTCAAACAATTAGTTCACTGCTGATAAGGTGTTCTCTGGAGGGTTGGATAGAAAACTCTCAATTTAATATCGATATACCACCATTTGCTGTGGTAGCAATCTTCGTTGAGCTTGAAGCTGCTGTGAGTGTGAGGCCACGTAGTTGCTCATCTGATTAATCCTCATCAGTACATTATTTCCCTTCACTTGAACCGAGATTGTTGCGTGACAGACATGAGGGCAACAATACTGATTTAGATTTTCCCATATTATGCAGACTTTAACCATGTACAATAGACCTCAGATGCTAATTCGATTACCACCAGTGCAGTTTCACTGCTAACACCACAACCTGTAGCAGAAGTTTTCGATAGTGTTGCAAGTCTATCTCTACCGTTGAATCCGGGCAGGTTCAACCTATGACATATCTGAACTTGTATTACCAGTACTTAGGCATAGTGATTCTACTGATCATGGCATTGACAACTCTGAGCATGAGTTCACCTACCCAGAAGCAAGTTTGAAGAATGGTTTCTGTAATAGAAAGTTCATATTAGTATAGAAAGATTTTGCTGGCTAAAATATGCAACAGAGGCGTCAACAGCACTAGGAGTTGCAGAGGAGCCCCTTATGATAATGCTGCATTTGCCAAAGATCAGTATAACAAGGGCTAGCAGAAATTCACGTGGTTTATGCTCGAAGTCTATCATCAGAAAGTACCGGTTGCGACTTAAGCTCTGGAAAAGCGAGTAAAGGAGCTGCGTACGCTATGTACAGTCCAGAACTTCCTGACGTGCAAAAATCCTGCCACCGCAAGGTCACAGTTTCCGAGAGGCTTAGATGTCCCTCTTCCATCAGAAGAACGGCATAAGTTGAACAGAGTTCTTACAACAGTGCAAGAAAGGTTATCTACAGCGAAAAACCATACATGGAAGATCTCATAGCCATATTGAATCAAGATACTGCTGTGAAACAAACTTGTAACAACAATGGCATGTTCTTTGGTTTTGGAAAGTTTGTCGAGTCTTGATCCACTTATCATCTCCAATCAAGAGAAATGGTTGCTACCACTCCACCATTGTGTACTTTGAGATAAGAATTGCAAGTTGTGCCATCTAGAGTTTTCAATTCTGTGCAGTAAATTATCGGTACTTCGTTCCCCAGTTGATCACTCTGAACTTCTTGTTGTACCTGCATATATGCCAGTCCAGTAGTCATTTTGACAGTATCTGCAGGACTAGACAAGAAGTACTCGATGAATCAAAGGAAGTAAGGAGATAAATTTAAGCGAGGCTAATGGTATTTCCACTCCCTTAGTCACTTTTTCCACAATTACTGAACGTGTATATTGCATATTAATTTATAAAATGGCTGTTGAAGAAGTTATTAGCGTCATGAAAGAAAGCTTTCTAGATCTTAGATTGTGGCAAAAATTATTTTTATTGTCAAAACATCATAAACCTTCAAGGAGTCCTATCCTTATCGTCTTAGCAAATACTAAGTCCCTCTAAGCATTTCTTTAAAAATGTGAACAACCGCTATTCCATCAACTAGTATTTCTATAGTCATCACCTCATATAGTAATCACAATATAATTCCCACAAATAACGTAAATAATAATCTCGAGTCGCGAATAAGATCTTTCTTTTTCATTTCTTTCGAATTTCACAAATTTCACAGAAGCAATTGGTCCTTCAATCATTCTAATACTAAAGGTGAAATCATTGCATGCTATACACTGAATATTTTTAACAGGAACAAATATAAAATTGCTCGGGAAGAAAATGAAAAATAAAATGAAGGGAAAGAAGAAAATAAAGGAAATATTACCAGCTGTGACAGAATATGAGATGATTTTTTATTTCTAGAGTTGGCTGTTGACATCGTCCCCACCATGCTCCTTCCAGCTTTCGTTAGGGCCGAAAAAATCAGGTAAAAACCAGCATTCTCGAACGTGCAAGTGACACGTGTCTCGAAGTCGCAAATCGGGCAGATTTCGCAACGGACAACGTCCGAGCAACACTATTCCCAGCTTCTTTAATTCTGATAAGTCAGGCAACCTTTCCAAGCAACTGCATACTAGAATACTCAATAACCATAGCGGTCCCACTATCTCCACACCATGAATCTCCACTAGCCTCGAGGCAAATATCCACCAACATCCGTTGGAGCCCCGTTAATCTTGATACGTGTAGCCTCTCAAGCAATTCATTACTACTCACCTCCAATCCACCGACATTCACCAGCTGTTGTCCAAGCACACCATCAGAGACGACCTCCCTAACAAAATTACACTGATTTGTCCAGTCGGAAGAGATGGAAGAGAGAGGCATTTCTGTTGGAGACTTGGCACGGATTAAATACAACTCCTTAAGACTGGACGGAAGCCCCACCACAGAACGGTAGCCAACACAAGTAATCTCAAGATTACGAAGCTGAGAAAGAGTAGCCAAATTAATCGGAGGAAATGTGACATCTCTCATGATGAGCGTCAAACTCTCCAAATTAGATAACCCCTTGATCCATTTTATATTTGGAGCTCCATGTCTGAATTTTAACAACCGAGGAGCCTTGTGATCTATATAAAGATTAACTAAGTTAAGTTAGGTATGAGAGGTCAAGGGCGTTCCACAACAAATGAGGTGCGAAACTCAACACCTTCAAACTCTTGGGGAGCTCTGGGAACTGTTCAAATTCATAACAAAAATCTAAACAAAGTTGTTGGAGATGAGAAAGCTGATTCATAGTTATGGGCAATCTCCTAATCTTGCTTCCTCTTAAGTCTAACATCCTCAAAAAGGATATACCCCCAATTTCACTTGGAATATCCCACTCCAGATTTTGACAGAACCGAGCTGTCAACTCTTTAAGATTCTCCAACATCCCTATGGCCCTTGGTAGTTCTTTTATCGCAGTCTTGTCTAGATATAAAATCTCCAACCTTTTGAGATTCCCAATAGAAGAAGGTAATTCTGTGATTTCTATGTTTTCTAATTTCAATACAAGTAGTGATTTCAATTTTCCGATGAAATCTGGAAGTGTTCTAGGAATACGACAACTGACAGTAGACAAATAATTCAAACCCTTCATCTCTTCAATGGATTGATGAAGTTCTAGAATTGGCATTGTATCTATTTTCAGCGTCGAGAGGGACTTTGGACCGCTTAATACAAAAGGTACCACAAAAAGGTCACAATTCTCTCTCAATTGATCACCATGAGACATGATTTCCAAGTACTTGAGGTGCTCTAGTTTAGAGAGAGAGCCAGCAACCACTAGTGAGGTTGTACAACCCACAACAACCAATCTCTTCAAATTCAAGCATTTTGAGAAGTCAGGAGTCATTTTCAAGCTTTCGCAGTTGGTGATTTGTATAATTTTCAAGTTCTCGCTCACCTAGAAAAATAAAAAAAAAAAAAATAAAAAACCAAGATTAGCCAAGTCAAGACAGGCAAATGGGTCATTTGGTTAGAGAGACAAATAAGAGAAAAATAAATTGCATGGTGTGATGTTGTACCAGGCAAGGCTCCCATCCGGCCCAATTTTCTGTAATGTTACTCCTTGAAAGCTTGAGCACGGCTAGTTTCTTGAGACATAAATTCGTTGCATTTAATTCCGAAGGGCAATCACTCCAAGAGAGCCATATTAACTTGGAGAGGAGATTTTTAAAATCCCCTATCATGTTCCCCCCTCTAATTCCAAGAATTTCAGATTGGGCAACTTTGAAAATTCTTCGCTCGTGAAATTGTGCATTTTGGAGAGTCCTGTTAGTCTGAGTGCTACGACTTTGTTTGTCCCCTAGTGATAGGAAAAGCGTAAGAGCATATTTGAACTAGATGACAAACATGGTGTTATACAAGTATGAGAAGCTTGATTATGTTTAATAGTGAAACACACATTATTACTCGAATGTATCTAAATGCATAAGAAAGAGCATATTGGAAAAGATACTGCTAGACCAATTTGTAACTGTGTCTTGATTTTATAACTTGATTGTGACTCTGTGAATCAAAACTTGCTTGCTCCGGAGCGTGTAGAAGCCCGCTCCGGAGCATCCCTTTATTAGGTTTCATATGAGTTTTATTACAAGATGAGAACATGGAAGTTATACTCATTTTAGGTCTCTTTGTAAATTCCAAATAAAGGATCAACGTACAAGAAAATTTTATTTGCATAATACACTAATTTGAAATGTTAAAAATGGACCATTAGTTACCAATCCATATATTGTTGGAAAGTTCTATTGGACCATACACAAAAGTGGACTAATATTAATTGCTCAATCTATTACAAATCTCAAGTCTGGGTTCGTGGACGATGTCTAATTGAAGAGTAGTGCTGCTAATGGTTTTCAATTTAGCTAAAAGAAATAAAATCAGCCTTAGAAAGCTCTGATAGCCTAAGTAGTCGCAATCTGGATCTATTTTCATATAATGTGTTGAACAATTTTTTTGTATACAAACATATTCCTCTAAGTTTTTGCTAATAACTTATTTACATCTTCTTGATACGTTATTTAATCATATTACCACCAACGAACTCTAATTCAAACCTCTTCTTTTTTCTTTATCTTGATCAAAAAAAGAAAAATTTCCTACGAGGAACAAACTCCACAACCGTTGATAAACACATGGTTTATTGCTAAGGAAAAGAGCAAGGTGACTATGGTGATACCTCTTTCATCTGAATCACGTCCAAGGCAGTCTTTGGTAACCACAACCTGCAACGATTCCCTGGAACATTGACATCTTGGCATCGGACAATCTCTCTTCCAAGATCTCTCACTTGATCATGCATCCACAGTCTATTGGTTTCTACTATTTTTATTAAAGACATACGAATAAGGACAAGTACTTCAGATTTTGGGAAATAGTTGGAAGCTTTCCACATATAGTATGGACAGATTCTTTCTTCTCCAACGAAGTAACATGCGATGTCAAGAAAGATCTCTTTCTGATGATGCTCTAACATATCAAAGCTGATCCTTAATTTATTAATGACTTCCTGCTTGGGCACCAAATCTAATTTCTTCAACATGTCTTTCCAAAACTTTTTGCTTTTGCAACAAAGTGAGGAACCAATAACCTCGAGAGCTAATGGAAGTCCACCCATTTTGTAAGTAATTTTGCATGAGATATCGAGAAAGTCAAGTGGTGGGGAATCCATCCTGAAGGCATGTTGACTAAAAGGCCTAAGAGCATGGGAATAATCCAATTCTGTCATTTCATAGATCTTAAACTCTTCAGAATGTGCTAGGCAACTACTCTCTTCCTCCTCCTCTTTGATCGGCAAAAAATTGATGTCCCTTGTTGTAATGATGATTTTGCTTCCAGGACCAAACCAATTGTTCTTTTTTGCTAATTTAGAGAGCTGGTCCCACTTATCTACGTCATCTAGAACAATGAGAACTTTCTTATCACGAAACCTTTCTCTAATTATGCTAATCCCTGCATCAATGGAGTCAGGGATACCAAGAGAATTGTCCTGGAGAATTTCTGATAACAACTGTTTTTGTAACTTAATAATTTTACCACGTTGCGCTAATTCGCGCACGTCCAAGAGGAAGCTATAGCCTTGAAATTGATTAGAAATTCGATTAAACACAGACACTTGCAAGGGTTGTCTTACCGATTCCACCCATTCCATGGATGACCAGGTAACAAACATCAGGAGAACCTTTGTTTAACAAGTCCATGATAGCTTCCACATGATCATGAATCCCAACTAAATGATCCGGCAAATTTCTCATTCTTTTCTTCAGCCTAGTCAAAACATCATCCCTAATAGCGTTGATGATTTCGCCATGCCTGCCATATTGAACACCAGATCTTAGCGTGAGGCGGATGACAGATAAACTCTCTAGTTAAGGATTATTACAGACACGAAACTAGCTGGATTTTCGAATGAACGATGTTTTACTGAAAAGGATATAACTATCTTAAGTAAAAGGAAATTCCACTTACGAAAGAATCAGATCTACACTATACTGTGCTTGGATGAGTGGCTCGGGAAAGGAAGGCAATAATTACAAGGAAAAAGGAAAGAAGTAAGGATTAACTAATATACATTGCTTGGTAGGAGTAATTAAAAGAGAAAAAATGAGAGAAAAATTCTGTTCCTTATTCTCAGTTTTGCAGAGAACTGCAGAAAAAATCAACTCTAAAAGGATCCCAATGGATAATAGCACTCTTTGTTTTGGGGGCAGTAAGCAGTATGGCATTCACACAGAGGAAAGCATCACGATCACGCGTCATCATCTCAATCCGAAATGCACTTCTCCAATGAATATAAATAATTGCGCTTTTATTTGCCCGGAAAATAGAAAAGAGAGAGCAGATACCGAACCCACACTCTTACCCTCTGTTCTTCCCGCCCCATCCCTTGATTCTTGCAACCTCTGTCAGAGCCTCCTCCCATTCGCGAACGTCATCACGGCCAAACTTCTCCTCGTGCTTCTTCAAAGCGTCAAGGTATAATGGAGTTTTGAGCTTCACATCGTCAGGATTCACGTCATAGAAAATGGGTAGGATCACTTTGTCGTTGGCTTTGCCCGAGCACTCCACCATGTGCTTGAGCTCCCGAAGACACCACGCACTGGATGCATAATTCCTAGAGAAGATGGGCACGAATATTTTAGAGGATTCGATGGCACGCAGAAGCTCGCCTCCGATCTTTTCGCCCTTTCGGATCTCTTCGTCGTCTCTGAAGACGCGAATCCCAGCTCCAACCATGGAGTGATAGAGGCAGTCGGTGAAGCCGAGGCGGGTGTCGGGGCCTCTGAAACTCAAGAACACCTCGAACTCGGCCCCTGACGACGGATCGCCGCGGTCGACACAAACGGACGCGGTCGCCGCTGCGTCTGGTGAGTCCCTCTTTCTCTTCATCCCCCTTCAGGAGCTCGAGATCTTCACCGGATGTGATGGCAGCGAGACGTTGAGTCCTCCTGCCCGAATCTGATCTTGGGTCCTCTCAAGAGGAATCAGGGAAGCGACGGAGGGTTTGCGCAGCACTGCGGACCAGACGTTGCTGTGGACAAGAAACTTTCTTCGCTCCGATGAAACGAAGGGAAGCGGGCAAGGAGACGTGGACTTATAAGGAGGAGGAGAGGAGTGAAGCAGCGAGATGATTGTTCCCGCGAATGTCTTTCAATGCTCTTATTTTGCATCATCGGTGACGTCAGGTCTCGCTACGTGGAAATATAGGTTTTTTTTTTTTTTTTTTTTTTTTTTTTTCTCTTTTGACCGGAATTTGGCCGACAAATAATTTGATTGGAAAAAGTAAGATTATGAGTAAGGGTGATCGGTTCTTGAATATGTGTCGGAACAGGATTTATGACCTCCAATTTAAGAGGAATTTCAAATTTTTGGAATCGAAACCTAAGTGTATTGATGAACTGGACTACCCTTTTGTTGTGTAACAAATTAAATTTTATAACAAAATATAAATGTTACTTAATTTCATTACAAAAAAAAAATATATCAGTTATGTATACTAGTGAGCTAGGGCTTGAGGCTTGTCTATGACCGGCCGCCGTGAGATAGAACTAGAAAAAGAAGAAAAAGAATTAAAGGTTCAATTTTTTAAATGAAAAGGAAAAAGAAAAAAAAGATGAAAAGGTTAACGTACATATGAGACAAGAGAATTGAGTGAGGAAAATATTTTTCTCTTTTCTAAAAAGTGGAAAATATTGTCCTTTATCTTAGAAGAATTTTTTACCTTCAAGAAAAATGTTTTCCCAAATTAATTCATTTTTCGTGAAACGAATATCTAAAAATTTGGAAAACATTTTCTTCAAAGTTATTTTTCGTGTGAACGTAGTCTAAATAAAATGTTATCAAAACTAATGATTTAGGATGGATGATGATCCTAGTCAACCGAGTGTAAAAAAACTGAGAATATAGTTTTTCTTTTTGTTCTTTAGCCCATAGGCTTTTCTTCTTGAGCGTGAAAGATAGCACATTTATCGCCAAGTATTTATCAAACTAGCAGTCTTAAGATGGAACGACAGATTGTGAAGAGATCAAAAGGCTTCTCAATGTCATGCAGAAGATAAGCACGAGGAGGAGCAAGCTCGTTGCCTAGGGTATAACTATCTTGTTTGCTTCTTTAGCTCGTCTTGTATTTGCTTCAAGGACGTTTGCCAATTGAACTAGAGTTAAAAAGATGTATTTCCGTTCTACTGCCCCAAGACTGATCACGATGGGCAGATTTATTTACATGTGAGCTTCATTATTTTCAAGAAAAATAAATGATTTGGAAAGCATTTTTTTTTTTAAATTATCACTTATATTGCTTGAAATAATTAACTAATAAAAAATATTTTCATTATCGATAATAATTTACATCTAAATATTTTCATGGAAAATGAAAATAATTTTTATTTTTTCATTTTTGTAAGTAAGACAAGAGATCGATTTTAAGAAAAATATTTTTCAAATTTTTCATTAATCTGCGAAACAAATGCACCCATGATATATGTCATTTTCCAAAACCTTTACCACGAGACATAATCAAAGAGAGAGATTGATGAGTGCAAAATGACCCAATCAAAACCAGAATTTTGGGATATGGTCAGCATCAGCTATTTAAAGTCATGCAGCACGCCGATGGGACAGCATTAGGCATCCCATCCCTACAAGGGATCTCTCAAGTAGAAGAATTGTCATTGACCTGTTCATCATCAGAAATGTCTTTGTACTCTGGCCGGCCCTTCATCTCCTGCTATCGCCTCGATAGCTTCTGTCCCGATGACTTTTGCCATCTGTTTCTCGACTTCTATACTTCTGCTCTTCCCTTCCACCGTTGGAGCTATCCTTGTGTCCACTGCTTCTCCTATAACTAGGGTCATCCCTCCTTCCTCGTCCATCGCCACCTTCATCTCTAGTTCCCTTCCTAGAATCTCCATATCCTCTCCTATATGCGTGGTGATCATCATTGGAATCTTTTCTCCTAGTAGCTCCCCCACCCTCATGGCCATCATCATAAGCAGCACTCTTTCTCCTATAGTTTTCATCACCTCTCCTGTCTCCATGAGTCTGAACATCTGCTCTTCCCTTTCTGTAATCTCGATAATCACCTCTCTTAGCATCTCTGTCTCTGTGACTCTCCGTATATTTCTCTCCATCTCTTTCCTCTTCCGGAAAATCCCTGTCAATCCTTCTCCTACCAGCCCCACTAGCTTTACTGTCTCGATTCATCTCATCCTCTCTATGCTTACTTCTTTCACTCTGCCTATGCTTATCGACTGAGTGCCCTCCCTCTCTATCATTGAATTTTGTTTCTTCTACACTTTGCCTGCTCATCTTATGTCTATCATCCCGGTCATCTCGTCCTCGCCTTTTCTTTCCATGACTTGGACTTTCTGGTGCATCTTCATCAAAGACCATTTCATACCTAAAGAGGAATAAGACTGTCAGAATCACACATGGGAAGGCTCACAAATGCATGCCGGCCACACATGCATATCGACACACAGAGAGAGAGAGAGAGAGAGAGAGAGAGAGAGAGAGAGGGAAGGAGGGAAAAGGGAGGAGGGGCACTGTCAGGAACAAACCTAGAGTCATCTCCACCCCTCTGTGCGTTGTCCTCCTTCAGAATGTACTTTGAAAGTGGTAGTCTAGTGGAGCTTCCAGGACATTCCCTGGCCATGTGATCAGGAGCCCCACATTTAAAGCATCCTTTTCCTATGGCCAATAATCAAAGAGCTCTTTATTATAAGAAATAATAAATACAACAATGATGTTGATTATCATATATCCACATTAACCATAGAATCCAACCAATGTTAATTATCACATATAATAAAATTTGAAGGAATTAAGCATAGTCCCCATCAAATCCTAGAACTCATGCAGGAAAACATTGTATTTGAATGAGTAGCAAAAAAAAAGTCCAAGCTTCCATAAAGCAAACAAAAGGAAATTTCCAATCTGACAGCTTGAGTCACATATTTTGTTGGAGAGAACAAAAGAACATGCAAAACATGTTTGACTCTATCTTATGATAAAACTAGCCTCAATATAAGGCCCACATAACCTGCATTTGCTAATTGAACAGATCCAAGCTCACGCATTTTTGAAGCAGCTCAGCATGGAATACTTCTTGCAGTACATGTGCTCGTTCAACCACTAAAAAGATATTTGCAAGTTTTTGTATACACTGTCCTATTTTCTCCTGAAATTCTACCTAGACACTTTTAACTCAGTGAAACACAACGTTCTTAAGACCTTGCCACTGCTGACAACTCCTAAAGCTGCATATCGTAAACTACCAACCTTACCCACAGAGAACTTGTACAAGTCCTCCTCTACCAAGGCCACTTAAAAGAGAAAATGCATCACCACCCAGCAAAGTTGCACGTGAACATAATATTCACCATTCAAGAAAATCAAAGCCTGAAAGCAGTGAGGAACTCCACTAAGTTTGAGTGCATCCTTACCTTTAGCTGCTTGGCTATCTTTTCGTTTGAACTGGGACCAAAGTTTTGCAACACTCTGGCTGAAATCCACCTTTATCCTCCTATCATCAATCAAGGCATTGTCCATCTGCCATGAAATAGCAGACCAAGAAAAAACAGATAAGTCACAGGCAACAAGAACTCATTTGACACATTAGGGATGACTACTTAAATCATAGAGGATAAATGATGCTAACACTTTCTAGTTACGATCAAAAGCAATCAGAATTAAGAATATAATCGAGTCACCCATCCCAAGATCAGGATAAACAAATGTGTAAGTTCATGCTTTTCTAAGGGGATCTCCATAATTGTCCTCTTTCCCCTTCATTTGCTCTTCCAGAATGAGCCATCTTGACATATTAAATACTTCCTTGGTAGAGGAGATATACGTATATATACCATTCCATCCTATGAAAGCAGTCAACTGTTGCAGAGGCATCTCCATGGTTTAAAAAAACGTGTAGGTTTCACATTTTTATGATGACATAAAGAAAGTTACAAAAAATAAGTTGTACGTGAGTCACGTTACTCACGACATGCTAAGCTTGGTGGCCATATTACTCAAGCTCAGATGAATGGGTTTTGAGTTTGAGTAGCTTGAATAATGGACTGAATCAGTGCCACTCGAACTAGTAGCTCCTGAGCCTAATCTAATAGTTAAAAACTACATGTTTTTTTTTTTTTCCCTGTTGGCTCTGTTCATTCGTTTATGTAATCTAGCATTATGGCCCCAACCATGCACAGGTCAAGTTCTTTCTTCAAAATTCCTGTTCAAGTTAGCTTTTTCATGGTGTTCTTAATTATAACTAGAAAATTTACCCCAAATCAAGTTTAAATATCACTTTTCAAGGTCAGAAGAACTCTTCGACCAAAAAAGAAAAAGGTCAGAAGAGCTCATATAAGCAAAGATAGCAACCTACTCTATATACCTGGGGAACAGAATTAATGCGGACACAGATTGTTTCGCACCCAACAATAAAATTCTTGGAAGTACACCGTAGATGTTCAAAATAGGATGCTAGACAAGACAACCAAGTAAGTTGAGCCAAGTATAAGATGACTAACTATTAATGGCCTACTGAAGCGGAAGCAGGAAATGTTGATTAATGTTCTATTTTTGGCAGAAAACTAAGTGAATTTAAAAGGCTGTTTTTATTTTTATGAAAATGATTTTCACGAAATGATTTTCCTAATTAATCATGTGTTTGGTTCCCAAAAAGTGGATAACCAACAAAAAAGATTTTATGTCAAGGAAAACTGTTTTTAAATTTGAGGAAAATGATTACTCCAAATGGAACAAATCATTTTCCCAAGCTCCTTTTCCACACAAAATGAAGAGCCATTCTCACGAGAGGATTTATAAGCACTTAGAGGTTAACTTCGTCAATTATTTGTTTTGGCATCTTTCATTAGGTTGCTTCATTTTGATAATAAAACTTGAAATTTGTGCTTCATTTTGATAACAAAACTTGAAATTTGTGCTTCATATATTAGTAATATTTTAGACAAGGATTTTAATATCCTCTTAGTACCTAATTGAAAGAATATATGAATATTAAACTACAGATTTATCTAACAATTTAAGCTTTTAGACCAATTGGCGATAGTTCCATGAAATCTTACATGGTATCAAAGCTGAAGGTACCATACCCCATTTGCTTCTCTGATCAAATATATGCACACTTAGTACTAAACTAAGTGTGAGTACAAAGCGTGAGGAGAAGTGATAGAATATTTGAATATTAAACTATACATTCATTTAATAGCTTAACCTTTAAAAACAGTTGGCGATGGTCCCATGAAATCTCACACTTATATTGGGAACAAAACAATTATAATGGAGAGAATAACTTTTAAAAGTAAGATCTAAACATTGCAAATTTTTTTTGTATACCTCCAAACAACTGAAAACTAATCATTTTTCTTGAAAATAATTTTCATAGAAAACTATGAAAATTTGTGATACCCCTATCAATTATATTAAAAGCTCAAACTATTAGATGAAGATATGAATTTAATATTTAATTACTTTAATACTCTCCCTCACACTTAGTATGGCCTTTTTTTTCTTTTTCTGGCCAACTACTAAGCATGGACATATTTAAATGGGAAGGCAAATGGGGCCTAGAAAAATTTGAACTCGGGAACTTCAACTTTGATGCTATATGAGAATTTGTGGGACCACCATCAACTGTTCTAAAAGCTTAAACTGTAAAATAAAGGTTGGATTTATTTTTAGATATTTTAACAAAAACATTTTCCTCCAATAAACATTTTTCGTTGAAACACACCCTAAGAAATAAGTATCCTCAACCTCCTCAACCTGTGTTATCTACTTCATCTCATTCCTCTTGTTGCTCTTAAAAGTGTCACTTCAAGCAGTAACTTCATTGAGATGAAGAACAAAAGTCTCAAATGCCATGACAAGAAGGTAAGATAGAGAAAACATCATCCAAATAGTCCTTGCCAATGACCCAATCGCCCTCTGGAGCTAGTGTAAATCCCTAGCTCTTTGAAGTTTCGATGCAGTCCTGCCTACTTTAAGGTTGTATGAGACCTAAGAGTTAAATTTGCTGAAGTGGAATCACAATAATCATGGAATAATCCCTTTGCAACGAGGAAGGTAAGTGACATCACATAGGATACCTCAATTTTTATAGACAATTATTGGCCAGACAGCTTTGATGAGGATAAATATAGCATGGATTGAGAAGCTTTTAGGAGAGGTTTGCATAGATTTTGTACACTCAAGAAGTGAGAATCAGGGTTGTTCTCATTCTTTGTACTTGTAAAGAGAACCATCAATCTGCTGATGAATAGAAAAACTCCAATTCTTAAAGGAGTGCACATGCCAAGAATGCATCACAACATCCCATGAACCTCATTCTCTCCACTTTAGGGAAATTGAAGTTAGCATTCCAAATTCCACCTACTCAAGAAAGGAGGTGGTGAAACTTTTGAAGCACGGAGATGCTGCGAGATCATATGGAGGTGTACTTGAACAAAGCTCTAGTGGCTGAAGGTTCCAATGACATAAGAACCACTGCTCAATCTGGTTTCCAATTTATAAATATTGCGCACTGAAGCATGGGCGGAGGTAATACGGAAAGGAAGGAGACACATTGGTTGGCAGAGGATTACACAGGTAACCTGTCAAGATAATCTCAGTCCAGCAATGATACGTATAATTTTTTTAAACAATATGGGTGGTGATCTAATAGGCTTCTGAATAACCAGTTCTATTGTCTCTTTCCATAATTACCACGAAGGAGTAGCTCTTCTCTTAGAACCCAACAGAACTTGAAAAAAGGTAGCTATATATTTTGTTAAGATATAGACTATGCTAAGATGGAACTCCATTCAGCCAGAGAGCTTTCTCCTGCACAATTTGGTAATACTTCCCACACAGGTACGTCAACCTGGAAAGCTATTAGGCAAAGTTTAAGTTCCCAATACAATGACTCTTGTTTCACTTAGAAAGGCTTCTTTTGGAATGACCATAAATAGTATCTCGACTCAGAAGGACACAAATGCTAGTAGTGATGTTTCCACATGGAATTGAAGCAGATTCATAGACCCTCATCATGTTCACCCTTTTCAGGATGAGATGCCCACAGAATTAAATTTTGAGCTCCTTTTCTCTTGGTATATCTAGGGAGGAAATGCAATGGGTGGAAGTAGAAGGTAGAAACGATAAAGAAACATTCTCATCTACTCTATTGCGCACAATAAAAGAAAGAGAGGAACAACACTGCCTTAAAATTCAAAAGGATAAAGAAACCAACAATTTCAGGAAAGTTACAACCACATACAGAGAAATAAAATGCGCAAATGCATGAAAACCCCCAAACAAGAAACAAAAGTTAATCAAATGGAACATATAGGATGGAAATATGGAAACTTGGACAGGTATTTGGATCAACGTACCTTAAAATATGCCTGCTCACATGAATCTTTGTTCTCGAACTCTGGCAAAGGAACAGTAACATAATTATTGTCAGTTCAACTCTTTCTTTTGTCAGAATCGTCATGTGACACAGGACCAAACAAGACGAGAACCAAAGGATGGAATCTTTGGCTTATGAGAGATTAAAGATTTTATAAGACATCGTTGTATCTTTTACAATTTTCATTGTGCACAGATTTAATGTCAAATTTCACATAACCATCAGATTTTCTTAAACAAAATACATTTCATCTACAGTCACTGACATGCATTAATTGCAAAAGAAAAAAAAAAGGTCAGATTCTGATCAAAGTTTGTAAACTTGATTGTGACGAAACTGATGCAATTTACCATTCCTGTACATAAACACTAGATATTATCTTTTTTTAGCATAATTTGAAATGAAATTAGAGGATGAAGAAGCTAGATTATTCTTTTTCTTTTATATGCAGTGCCTTTTATTAAGAATATTGGGGAAAGAAGTGGTTATTGCCCCCAATGAAGGATAAGATAAGAGAAACTCATCTAAGATGATTTTGATACATAAGACAAAAGACTTTGGATGCTCTGATGACATGTTACTATAGGACCAAGGTTTGGGTTGAAAGAGTTGGGGAAAGTATGAAAAAGATATGGGAGGAGATGATGAAGAAAGATATAGAATATGACTTGATACAACATTGACCATAATAACTAGAAGGATATATATAGCAGACCAATATATTAAGATGAGGCTTAGGTCCTTTGTTGTATGCAATTCGTATTATGGCTGGTACGCTTGAAGAGCAAATTAATTGAATGTACAAGTAAGAGCTAACACGAGAAATCTGAAATCTTGTGAAAATCTTCAAAGCTAAACGCAATCAATAAAGAACTTCATAATGACCCATTTCTCATATTGTTCATTCACAATCCTTGTTGCTTTGTCATCCTTTCTCATATCAACAGGGTTATCTACCATCATATTTGTGCTAATCTTCAGAAATTCATTTGATTTTTCTCAGCCTAGAAAGTCAATTGAAGAAAGACAACTCCAGAACAGAATAAATTTACCTATGAATGCATAGCATAAACTATCTCCAGTCTTAAAATCACGGATGACGTCAGCCCTGTCAAGTTTGTCATCATTAGCTTTGCATTAAGAATCAGCCGTCTGAAGCAACCGCCAGAAGCGTTGAACAGAAAAAATAGAACAGGCAAGCGAAGATGTACTTACGATACCACTGTTCCAAATCGTGAAAAGATTGTATGCAAGTCCTCATCCTGCATCAAGAAGTAATGGATTTGACAGTGAATTCAGATATAAAGTGTAGTGACAGGCAATAACCATAAAGAAAAGGAAAATCCATCCATCAGTCAATAATGATGTGTGGTAAAGAAAAATTTCAGTATGATTATGAGAAATCACCCTGTACTAGTCAATTAGTGAACTCACTTCGGTAACTGGATTCAGTTTACAAACAAAGAGCACATTATCTGGAGGCTTAATCTCAGCATCAGGAATATCCCCAATCTGTAATTTAGATAAAGAGAAGAGGATTCTTTGTTAAGAAGATGAAGACAAAATCTGGATACAACATGAGAAGCTCAAACAACCTTCAACAAAAGGGCACTAAACATCTCAGATTTACTTACACTCTCAAGCACAACTGCACGGGAGTGTGCTTCCTTAGCACGAATAGCCTCCTCAAGCTGAGCCGGGCCTAGTTGCTCATCCATAGGTACCCAATCATCTTCAAGTCGCACATCATCAACCACCTGCTTCCAACATACACAAACAAGCCATATGCTGTTAGACAGACATGAATCACTCTAAATAATTAACTTCTAAGAGGAAAAAGAAATGGCAGAGCACACACACTAATTTCATGCAGCATTTCTTTCAAGAAACTTAGAACTAGAAGAACACAACTAATTTACCTCTAGCTGTCATAGAGATAAACCACTCCTTGCATTTTATCAGATATTTACTCATTAAGCAGCAAATTTTGGCAGCATATTCATTGAATTCTTGTCCAACTTCAATCTCTATAAATACGATTAAAGAGATGCCAATTTATGAAGCAGTTGGTGATAATTATATATTAATGTAATCATGCATTCGAAATGACAGAGTATTTGGGATCATATTTTATTCTGAGTCTAACTGATAATAAAATCTTTAAGCAGTCAACACCTCATCTTTCGGCTTTCCTTCAGGAGAAGCATCTGGAATCAACTCAGCTAGCTGGGGAGGGTCATCAAAAGGGTCATCCAATATATATGTGTGCCTGATCCTGCTCAAAACAATAGGGAACCATACTGGAAATAAACAAGAGAGTGACAAAGGTAATTCAAAGAGTGAGAGAGTGGAATAAGAATGAACCTGATGTTCTTATAGGGTCTCCCCTTCTCATCTACATAGGCTTCATTAATCCTAGTTAATGTCTCAAGGCCTTCTGCAACTTCACCAAACACCTAACAATGATGAATAATTTGTTAAAACCCATTTACACCATTCCGCATTTACAACCACATATCAATGCCCAGAATGTACAAAAGTAGTGGTACATTCGAATAATGAAATGACTTGACAAGACTACCCTACATGTACTCAATTAGAATTGATTGAACCAATAGGCATGGACTCCAGGATGAACAAGATTCCAAATAGGTATTTACTAACTGAAGTCACACAATTCTACACGAAGATGTAATAAAAAACACACTGCCAGGTGATAAAGGAGCCTGATCAAAATTTTAGTTGTTGCAAACCCCAATCTAACTGCTGCTTCAATTAATTTCCGATTACTTACTAGTAATCTGTCTTAAAGGTCCAAATGAGAGGTTCGAGGAGAACATGGAGGAGAACATGGTCCTTAACCTCAAATTTTCCATTTGGAACATTGCAATTTGCAAAAGAACCTCACAGAATTGCATAAAATGATTAGCAAGAAATCAAAGGAGCATGAAATTAATATTCTCCTAAAAGTTCACAGGAACATATAAAAAAAGCAATTCAATCAACTCAGCACAACAAAAATTTGTTACAGCACAATGAGTCAAGGAAATGACTACCTTTGTACCACAGGGACTCTTTGATTTGCAGTTTAGTTTATCACATTTCAGATGAACCGTCTTCTCTTTCCAATATCTATGTACAACTAGGTCTACCATTCTTTTTCATTCTCAGACAATTGGTCTACCATTGTTTATTTTAGTCTAACATCAGGTCAATCCTTCTTGCTGGTATATCAACAAGACAGCACCATGAATGACTAAGGGTGAATATGGGAAGCTCTGCAAAACAGATTTGGACTTGCAAAATCCTCTGAATGACAGTTTTGATGTTTGATAAAATTATTTTAAAGCCTCTTGAGCCCAAAACCTTCCTTTTCACAGCCTATTGTCTAAGGCAGCTATTTACTGCTTTCTATCAAAGTAATTTGGGAGCCCAACATTATCCAAAATGGCCCTGAGCCTCCTCAATGTGCCTCCTATGATATCCTTAATGCAGCCAACTGCAAAGTCCCAGCTGTCCTTTATTTATAATTCTGTTTCTCACTTCTGCAGTCAAAGAAATAGAACACTCTTCTTTTCCACTGACATCAAATTTGCACATATCACTTCTTATCTCACCTTAATTGGTCACACTTTCACATACTAAAACTGGCCTCACTCTCGTCCTTTCAACAAAACTAATATACTGATATTGTTTTGGGTCCTAAAGATGTCAAAATCACAAGCTGCAATTTCCAATCAAAAGATCTTTCTATAGAGCTTCCTATTGAAGTTTGTACATCCTTATTTATACCTTAGTTAGTGAATGTGTTTGGAGATGCATTATGGAGAAAGTAGGGAAGACCAAAATCATAACTCAGGCTCCACGAAGAACGTGAAAGACTAAATTTTAGGGGTAAGATCATCTGTGGAAAAAAAAATCCATCTCATCTCCCTCCATCTCAAACAGGATAAAAATATATAACAACAATTGTGCGACTAAAACCTATCAAAGACACAGCATAGAACTCAAGAGTGAGGACTGAGGATGACCAGAGAAATCATATCAGAGTCTCACCGTGTGCTTTCCATCGAGATAATCCAAATCATCCCGCAATGTGAAATAGAACTGTAAAAGCACAGGGTTAGTAAAAGCAACATTTTGGTATATGGATGAAGAGCGAAACAAAACTTCAACTTAAATTAACAATAGTCATTATCTTGAGCTTGTGAGTGCTCATACAAGTCTGACAAGATGTGGAGAAAATGACTTAAAATTGAAAACTGTAGATAAAGCAACTGCATTGAAAAGTGCAACTTCCTGCCTCCTTCGTATCCGGTGCATCTCATTACCAAAATAACACTCCACGGCATAATAAAGTTACCTGAGAAGCATTGAGATTTTCTCCTCCACTTGCCATGGCAACTGTTCCTGTCTTGGAGTGTTTAAGATCAAGATGAATCTCATCCATGAAAAAGCGAGCCTGATCACCATAAAGAAATCTGAAACAAAACAATTTGTGCAGTTATGTCAGGTGATTCATTCAACATCACATCCATTGCTATGAAAAGAAAATGTAAGAAATGCTTTCTGATCTTCGTTGACAGACTTTATTGCTCCAAAGAATACAATTCATTGTTTCAAGTATTTATCACTGTATTAAACTGAAGGATACACGTGGGACAACACATATATATTCACAAAATACACTGAAAGAAGAACATCTTTTTTGTTCTTAATTTTGGGTTTACTTCACACCCTATAAAAGTGAAGAACTAGACTCCTGTTACTTTGCACGAGAAAATAAAATAGGAGATGTAATTCCAATTAATCACACTGCGTTATTCCATTAATCAACATAAGGTCCTTTTAGTTTAAATCATAGAAGCGCATGAAAGACCACAAAACTGAACAATCATAGCAAAAAGCCAACAATGCAAAGTCACTAACTTATAAACAGAATCGCCGCCTGTTCCAGTCCCAGTGGGGTCGCCTGTCTGTGCTGTGAAATCCTTCTGCACAGTGTGAAACACACACCCATTGTAGTACTTGATCCTGCACCAATAAGATAGCAAAGGGAGGGGGGGAAAGGGTCAACAAGGTGCTCAAAATGTGTCCGAAAATGGCCAGAAAAAGATCCTTAGAAGCCTCTACTCTTCAACAGAAAGACGGCGCGCGTGATTGGTAATTATTCTCAGGAGTGGGTTCATCCCATGACTAACTTTCTACTCGTCACCAAAACACGGCGAACCGAAAACGCGCACGCCCTGCTTCCCGAACAAAATATAGTGCCCCAGTATCGACCTCAGCAAAAAATTCGAAGGCAAAACGAGCGGGCTTTACAACGGCCAAAGAAGATCGATCGCGGGAACAACCTCGGAACAGAGAATGCGCTCAAAAATCGATGGAACGCGTTTACCAAAGCCAATAGACAAGCTCACGGACAAAGGAGATCAGAAGAAGAAGAAGAAGAAGAAGAAGAAGAAGAAGAAGAAGCAAGCGAATGTCAGAGGAGGGCAGGACGTACTTGCAGAGCTTGAGGAAGTTCTTGCAGGTCAAGGGGCACCTATCGGCGTGCAAGTCCACCACGATGTCCCCTAAACTCGTCACGAGCAGCACCGACATGTTCGCCCCGGCCTCCCCCCGACAGAAACCTCCGGCTCCGAGGACAGATCGACGAGGACGGTGTTTTGCGAGCAAATGATGGAAGAAGGGGGAATGGACGGAGAGTTAAGTCGAGGAGGAAAGGAAGGGCCCCGGGCTGAGCCGAGGATCACAGCCCGACGCATTCGGAAAGGCCTGCGGAGAGGAGCGGATCGGGCCACATCTTCCGCCGAGAATCGATCACGCAGCGAATCCACGAGGGCAAGCCGAAGAAGGGCTCCGATCGTGCAGATCTGGGCCTCATTCCACCCAACAAAACCAAGAGGCCTCACGCAGATTTGAAGAGAATGTATTGTGGTGGCCAACCGAGGAAATTTTCGTTCACATTTTTGTGGGCAATGAATATATTATTCGAATTCACTTTTATGAGAGATATGAACAATCATTTTTAGAAAAATATTTCCTAAATCATTCATTTCAGCAAAATAAATGAAGTTTTAATCAATAAAATATTTGATTTTATTCATGTTATCATTAGATACAACTATCACTTTATGTTAACAGAAATGAAAAAAAAAACATTTAGCCAAAGGAAATGGTTGTACTTGAAATTTTATATTTTGAGGAAAGTAATTGATCTTCCACTATTTGGTTGTGAACATGAAAATGAGAGGGAATTAATTTTCTAATAATTTGGATTTAGCTTCCAATAATATTTTTCCTTAAGGATAGATTATATAAATCTTAATACATAGGGATGAGCAAGGTTATAAGGTGGAAGCTGGAATTGAAAAGTTGGACTGGTAAGAACTTGTTCGGTTTTAGGGAACCTATTTTAATGATTAGGTTTCAAGTTCTAAGTAGGTGAAACCTAAATTAAGCTTTTGTATTTTTATTGGTTTATGCCTTCGTGTGATCTTATAGTATTTCATGGCGTTTAATAATGTATATAATATGAAACAATACGTTTAAGTTTCCATTTTATTAATAAGACTTCTACTTTGTTTATGTTTCATATTCTTCATGTATTTAAATATAACTTATGGTTAGTAGATTGTAGCACTAAGTGGTGGTCATTAAATGTGACGATTTATTGCAATCATTCAATTAATAATATAAGCAAAACTTGAATAAACCTTGGAACTTGTGATAGGAATACGTCCAGGTTCCAAAAATGAGGAACATTTCTTCATAGGTAGATTTCAAGTTTAGGTGGAACTTATATGGAACTTGGAATAATGCACCCCTATTAGTAAACTATGTAAAAGAAATTATATACTATAAAATAACATATGAAGCGATGAATTCACAATTGTCTTTAAAGAGAACATTGAGCGAACAATAAAAGGTCGAGGAATGTCAAATGAAGTACTTTTAATAAGCAACTATGGAATAAAGAAGCCATAAATTTATTTTTTTTTTGTCAGTTCTATTCTACTTTTACTCTACCTTCTTGTAGAGCGTGGGAGTCGAAACCCACTCTTGAAACTAATTCGTCTCCACCCCAACCCTTTGAGAAAGTGGGGATTTGAACCCCCCACCTCCCCCTTTCATGTTGGAAGGGTTGAAGAGGTTACGTAAAGTTGAAGAGGTACATAAATGAGCATACATGAAACTATTCAATTACTTCATTCATCTTCTCTAGTTTCAAAAATCAGTGTTGGAAAGAAGTGAAGTGGTAATTACAATCGCCATTTTAACGTATACCTTCTATGCACTTCATTTCAATGCCTTGAAATTAAGTTTTAAAGGGAGAATCAGAGATGGAAAGTATTAATTTACAACAATGAGAACACGATTTGTTGATTTATCAATAAGAATCCAAGAAAAAGAATCTTGGAAGCTATAAAGAGAAAACTTTATTGAAACTCTAACTTTAGTTGAAGTTCTTTGATGTCTCGCGCCACTCTTATCACAAGGTAGAATTTCCTCATTTTAAATGCTTTTCACTTGACTCAGCAAGTTCAACATCCCAAACACAAAAAAAGTCCAGAAAACATTTTCATGGAATTTCTTTTAACGAAATAAACGTGCCCTAATATACTATTGAGTCGAGTTCATGGAACGGTCTAAATTACTAGTCAATAGCTTCTTTCAAGCTCACATGTATTGTTCCAGGTTGGTAAGAAAAGGTGACAGAAAGTGATTTGATTTTGGGGGCATCGCCAATCTGATCGAAACGAAAGGGAAGTGTACCTGTAGATTAAAGACCCAACAAATCTCTGGCTCCAAATCTCAACTTGCTTGCTTCTAGAAACCATATTAATGTATACACACGATTGGCACGGGAGAGCGAATATCTGTTCATATCTGATAAAGTGATAAAGTGGAAGCTGAAGAAGGGTTATGTTCGTGCCGATCTGGGCCTCATTCCAACCAACAAAGCCAAGAGGCGTCACGCCATTGAAGATTGAAGAGAACAAATTGTGGTAGCCAATTGATAAAATTTTCATTTATATTTTGAATGTCAAACATTTCATAGAATTGTGTGATGATTATCTTGAGCTCTATTTGTTTCATGAAAAATAAATGATTTGAAGAATATTTTCCTCAAAATGATCGCTTAAAATAGTTCGTCAATTTAAAATATTTTATTATCGTTAATAATTTATATCCAAATATTTTTGTGGGTGATGAAGATATTTTTCGTTCATTCAATTTTATAAGAGATATGAACAAATATTTTTGGAAGAATATTTTCCAAATTATTTATTTTTAGTGAAACAAATGGAGTTTTAGTCAATAAGATTTGATTTTATTCATGTTATCAATATATAGGACTGCCATTTTATCTTAACAAAAGCTTATGAGCTTCTAAGAAACTTTAACTTAGAGAATTTGAAGATAGAAATGGATCACAAAGGGGAAAAAAATTAGCCAAAGGAAATGGTTTTATTTGAAATTTTATATTTTGAGGAAAGTAATTGATCTTCCACTATTTGGTTGTGAACACAAAAAAGAGAGGGAATTATTTTCCAACATTTGGATTTTATTTCCAATAATATTTTCCTTAATAAGGATAGATTATGTAAATCTCAGTAACTAAGGCTGAGCGTGGTTCCAAAGTGCAACCTGAAACCAAAGAATTGGTCTGGTGGAAAGTTGTTGAATTCCCAATTCCAAAGTATGTAAAGAAGTTTGCAGATTCCAAAAATTGGAGAACTTATTTCAACAGGTAGGTTTCTAATTCTAAATACGTGGAACCTTTAATAAGTTTTTGTGTCTTTTTTGGTCTATATCTTTGTGTGATCCTACAATATTCTATAACATCCGATAATGAGTGCATAATCTAGAAACACTACTCTAAGCTTCTATTTTATGACTAAGACTTTTATTATGTTAATATTTCATATTCGTCGTGTGTTTAAATATAAGTTGTACTCAATGGATTGTAGTGATAAGTGGTGGTCATTAAATATGATGATTTATTGCAATCAAATTCAACTAATAATTTGGATAGAATCTAGGTAAACTGTGAAATTTGACATTGGAATTTGTGATAGGGTCAATTCTAGGGTATGCAAGGTAGTTTTCAGATTCCAGAAAATGAAAAACCTATTTCAATGGGTAGTTTTTATGTTCTAAGTAGAACCTGTACGGACCGCTCACCCTTAGTAGTAAATTATATAAAAGAAATTATATACTATGAAATAACACATGAAGTGATGAATTCACGATTGTCTATAAAGAGAACATTGAGTGAATAATAAAAGGTCAAGAAATTTCAAATGAAGTACTTTTAATAGGCAAATATGGACTAAATATTCAATTTCTTCATTCGTTTTCTCTAGTTTCTTAAATCAGTGTAGGAAAGAAGTGAAGTGGTAAGTAAAATCACCATTTTAACATATACCTTTTGTGCGCTCCATTTCAACGCCTTGAAATAAAGTTTTAAGGGGAAGAATCACATATGGAAAGTATTAATTTACAACGAACGAGAACATGATTTGTTGATCAATCAATAGGAATATGAGAAAAAGAATCCCGGAAGCTGTAGAGAGACAACTTTATTGAAACCCTAACTTGTTTTGAAGTTCTTTGATGTCCTCACCACTCTTATCAGGGAGAATTTCCTTATTTTAAATACTTTTCACTTGACTTACCATTTTCAACGTCCCAAAAGTAACAGAAGTCTAGAAAATATTTTCGCGGAACTTCTTTTAATGATACAGACACACCTTAAATTACTATTGAGTTGAGTTCACGGAACAGTCCTAATTACTAGTCTAAAGCTTCTTCGGGCTCACATGTATTGTTCAAGGTTAGTAAGAAAAGGTGACAGAAAGTGATTTGATTTTTGGGGGGCATCGCCAATCTGATCGAAACGAAAGGGAAGTGTACCTGTAGATTAAAGACCCAACAAATCTCTGACTCCAAATCTCAACTTGCTTGCTTCTAGGAATTCTATTTATGTATACACGCGATTGAGAGGGGAGAGCGAATATTTGTTCATATCTAAATAAAGCGATAAAGTGCGGTCTATCCATCTTAAAAAATAAAACTTAACGACAGATTCACGTCCACCGGGCAACATGCGAGAACATGAGCTTGTTGGATCCTCTAGACACCACTTGCAGGGAGAGCGACAAGGACAAGATTGCGTCTGAGCCTAGTTAGACATGTAACATGGGATTGATGATCGATCAGTGCGATTAACTGCGCTAATCGACGTCTCGAATACGCCTGGAAGAATGAACCGTCCCCTAGTTTGCCTCTACTGAGACAGATGAAAGGGAGAAGAGTGGAATCTCTCTTTTTTTCAAGATATCGGAAAGATGGTCCGAGATTATTTGATGCCTTTCTCTTTTCTAAGTAAGCTTTCTTGAACTCGAGGGAATCATTCAAACTCGCATGAAAAAGCTAGGCGAAGGAGAGAGAATAAAGAGAAAACTCGAAATAGCCAACACCCTCCTCCGACATACGTTTAGAAATTAAGCCGTAGCTTCTCTTAGCGCAGAACAAGTTATATTCCCCGTCTTCAAAAATATTAAGGTTTCGAGCTTAGAGATGCCCAAAAAATAATAAAATAATAAGATCACGGAACAAGATTTTTTAGCATGTGCAAGGAAATACCACGCCAAGATATTTTTACCCTTGCCTCTGTGATCAATGGGAACATATTCCATTCCCTGGAAAAAGCACTCTTCTCAAGCTCCAATCTCTGCTTCGACGGTACTCTTGCAAATGTGAACTGAAGGGACCCCCTTAAACCTTGTTAGTGGAGGAATGATCTAATGATCAGTTACCATAGGTACCTTCCATCCGGCATGTTTTGGGATTGGGTTTCGAGTTAAGATTTTGGAAATGGGTTACAAGTATAGAATTGCGTTGAGGATCTTGAAAATTCGAACATGCGACTTTCTACTACCATATGGAGTTTTTCGTCGCTATCATTGTCCATAGTCAGAGTACAATTATAATCGGTATTGATTGTTCTAATGATTTGTAAACAAGATTAATCGTTCTGACCTATGCAGCGATTGAAAATGTTGGTTCAGCTCAAATACTATTAGCTCTCATCTCTTCTGCAAAAATATAAAGTCTAATGAAATGTTTTTGATATTTTATGAGCACTTGAAGTGTTCGGTTATCTTCGCATGTTTTATCAATTATAGATTAGTATTTTCTTATTTTCTCACCTTTAGGCTAACATATATACAGCCAATAAAATACTACCCAAAATACACGTATGAAATAAATTCTGGCATTGCACTATTGATGGGATGTATACATAAAAGGCCCCTCTTCCTTGTTAATCTTTTATTTTTATTTTTTTGGGTTACCGAATCATAATTTACAAGTTGGTACAAATGAACAAGGCCATGTGTTAGATTCCTGGTCTAAGCAATAGGTTAACTCTTTTGGAGGTCCGACTGGGGCACACCTTTGTTGGCTTTTTCTAGGCTAAGAATAGAAAATCACGTGCAACCCTCCATGTACATATAAAGCTTCCCTAGTTTTCAAACAGCTTTTCTCTTTGGCATGCATGAACTCATACTTATCGTTTACACCTCTTGGTTTTGTTTTACAAAAAAATGTAATGCAATATTCTCTTTGACTATGGGTGGATTGATATGAATTGACAAAAGTTGTGAGGGGTCCTTGATTTTGGACAAGAAAGTAAATGACAAAGAAATTTAAGATACGAAGACTAAAGAATATCATGTTCAGTCATGTAAAGTGCCTAAATGTAAAGATAAAAAATAAATTTGCAGAAAAATATTGAGTTCTATGATTGATTGATGGTCCTTTATAATGAATACACTAGGATTATTTATGATCATCTACAAACAGTAACATACAAAGTTTACTGAATTCGAATAAAGAAATAATTTCCTAATACTATTGGAAGTTACAAAAAGTTACTTGATTTCCTATTATCTAGTAACACTTATCTATAAGAAATTAAACAAATCCCAAAATAACAACAATAAACATAGCCACCTAACAGTCACGTTTTTGTGTTGATTGCCTACGGTTGATCATTTAGTCAATTAACTTCTTAAGTGGTGATGAAAGCTCTCGTTGATCGGTTGTTCTGACGAAACTGTCTTCATCCATTGAGCTTGTCACTTTGTCAATAATAATAAAAAGGAAAATGATGAAATAATTGTCCATATCTTGCAGTGAGAGTAACTGCCCTCTCATTGCCACAAATTTCTTCAAAAAACATGTTTTCATTCTCAATTGACAAAACTTGTTTGAAAAGAAATGTGGTGTCAATGGCACCGTTAGAAATTCTATCTAATAGTGCGGTTATACTAGCACCATCCTGAAACAAGATTAGTTATTTTTGGGTGTTAATAGGTTTCGAACGAATTCCGAGTTGCTGACAAAGAACTTCGTCGATATCCCGCAATTGAGCAAGTATCTAGGGTTGATATCTATTTCGTACTGACTGAAATGACGGGGAAATCAGAATATGATAGATCTCTCATGGAAAAAGCATCCCCCGTGGGCTTGGCCAAGCCACCTGACGAGTTCCTCCTGTTTCCCTGCCGAGGCAGAAGAGACATTGAGGGAACATATGCTGCTGTTACAAACTTACGCTTCTGTCGTTTCACATGAAGTCTATACGAACGTATCTCGCAGTCGGAGGTTCTTTCTCGTTTTTCTTTTCATTTTACAACAACACGAGTCAAACACCCATATCACCCATCTGGACATCATACCTTGACATGCATGCACACATACAAAATCAGTTCCATAGCTTTAACAGAGTTAACGAATTGGGTTTCCGTTTGAACGCGAAATTAATCCCTTATAGTAGGCCTGTTCTATTATTTTGTTTAACACTTACAATATCGTCGTATGTTGGGTAGTCTTATGTATTTCTGAACTTGACAATCATCTTAATTCCATTAGTTTAGACCTCGTTTGTTCGTAAGTATAAGAATTGGGGATTAGATAGGATAGGGAAAAAATGTCTAGTGGCTTATCATTTGTTTGGCAAGTCACTTGCATAAAAGTTTGACATGAACATCCTTTTAAATTCAACAACCAAAATATCAGAAAAAAAAATTGGATCGAAGAAAAAACAAAACATTGAAACCGTAGATCTGCAAGCAACCATCGTCGGACCTCCACGAGATAGACAAGACAGCTACCACCACCATCGTGCGGTCGTTGTCGTCTAGGATCTGTGACCGCCTCAAGGCAGTCACTGGTGATCGCCGCAAGCCAATCCCAACCACAAGTCCAATCATCAGAGCCACCGGGGGGCGACTGATCGCTTTGTGCGAGAGAGAGCGAGAGAGAGACACGATAGGAAAGAGACAGACTACCACCGTCGTCACCGAGGGCGCCACTCATGTGCGACCTCTAGGACAGTGGCACTGTCCTGTCTGCCCTGCTTTCTCACTTGTCGCCGCCGCAGCTGAGAGCGCTGCCCACTTCCTCTCTTCCCTCCCAACCTTGCTTATGCTCAACTTTTACTCCTCTCTGTTTTAATTTCACTCGTTAAGGAGTCCCAAACTCATTACCCGGGCCTATCTTACTTTGTCTAATCTGAAGCTAGCCACTAAACAATAGATAAAATAATTCATATTATATTTGAAGTAATATCGGAGCGACCAAACATACTAGTGAGCTGCCACAGGAACACCTATCTGCTTAAGAGAGAATCTCCAACTCAAACTTTTTCCGACTCCCTAATCCATTAAAAATATAGATTTGATAATCATCATCCTCTTAAAATGGAGGAGATTTACCAAGTGATATTGCTAAGAGCTCCTTGTTATAACTAGGGTCACATCACCCCCCCCCCAAAAAAAAAAAAAAAAAGAAAACGAAAGATTCTCCTTTATTCCGGAAAAGTAGTTGCGTGAATCAAGAGCAAGTAGCGCGAGTCCTTGCTAGAGTTAGCATGCGCCCCTTCCAGCTTCTTTAAGCTTTTGGGGTCCTTAGCTTAGTAAAACAGTCAAAGATATTCTGACGCGAAACTTGCTCCACCCAGTTGCTTTTAGTGTTTAAGAGCCCTTGACGCCGCAACCCTATATATGTACAAATCCCACTTTAAATGCTTACCCAGCACAACACAAAGGCAAACCATTTAGTATAGTAAAGCAACCCATCAAAGCACTTCTTCTCATCGCTTCACCTTGCAATTTTTGAATGGCTTCTATTCCTCAATCTTACTCTCATTTCTCAACCTTTGCCGATGATGATCTCTACGCTCAAGAGTCTCTGGCTCAAGTTGTTGAAGCTGGAAGAATTGTGGGAGGTCCATTGTGGGGTGCTGAAGAATTATTGCCTCACAGCGGGATGTTGTCATCTCAGCAATATCAGAAAGCCGTCTCTTCTGTTCCGACATTCCCGACATGTGCAGCTGGCTTCCATGAAGAAAGGATCATGCCTGCATTCCCTGGAGCTGTGATCAACTATGGATCATCATGCGGGGTTGTCGACAAACCTCAAAGCTTCGGCAGCTTATTGTCCTGTGATGATCAGTCCTATGTCTGCGAATTATTAGGGAAGGAAGCCCGCCCATTCATGTCTGGTGATTTCAAGCCAATTTACCGTGCCGCTGGGGATCATTGCAAATGGGTATGCCTTTGCTTTAGTTAACTTCTATATTTATATGCCTACACACATATATACCTATCCAGACCTTGCATGGAAATATTTGTTTCGCCTCTGCTGTGCGCGTCCTTTGCGTCTGTCGGAAGAACACTCTTACGTCATTGACTACTAACGATTGGTTGAATAAACACCATTTTTTCTCACAGAATATGAAGCTTCAAGAAGAGCCATCACCTGAAGAATGTAACCTCAAAGTTGGGAGATATTCAGTGGAAGAAAGAAAACATAGAATTCTCAGGTATCTGAAAAAGAGAAACAAGAGGAATTTCAACAAAACAATTAAGGTGACTCTTTGCACGAGCTCCACTACCACCACATGCATGCTCTTATGACTAGTTTCGTTTCACACGCGTTACTTAACTGCTTCACATAAGGTTGCCGATAATAATAGGTCATCAAATTGATTTTAGTACACTTAACATATTGCGTACGAACGTGCAGTATGCATGCCGCAAATCCCTAGCAGACAGAAGAGTTAGAGTACGTGGGAGATTTGCGAGGAACAGTGATTCTTGTGCGGAAGAAATGGCAGCAGCAAAGAAGAACGAGTATCCCCAACTAGAAAAAGACTTGTTCTTCGGTGATGATGTTCAGGTAGTTGACTCATCTAACTTCACACGATAATTGAGCATATAATGTCAATCATTCATCACAAGCATTTTGCATAATGCGCATCATCATTAGTCCATTAAATAATAATATATGGAGGCGGATGAATTCACAACTTCCTTTTTTTAATTTTCTTTTAATTGTTGACAGATGAAGCAAGACGAGGAGGATGAGTGGGTGCAGGATGCATTGGCAGATCTACTGTATTTGCCATATACGTCGGCGGGCGATAGATATCTCGGAGCATATGAGAACATGCTCTGAACCTCGAAGTGAAAGACATTTCCTCCACCTCACAGAAGCTGCCCGGATCCATGCGATCTTAGCATTTCCTTCTATTGAATCAATATATGTTTCTATGAGTTTATCATATAGTTCAGTCACCGAAGGATTTGATGAGTAGGACCTTTATTTTCTGGAATATCTGAAAGATGATTTCCTATCTAGGGTTTTCCTTAATTTCCCCATTATTGACAAAAAAAAAAAGAAAAAAACCCGTCTTATTAGGAGATTGGCTTCTGATTTTCTCGTAAGAAAGTCGACGCTGTTTCCCGCATGGGCTTGCACACTCCTCTCTCTCTCTCTCTCTCTCTCTCTCTCTCTCTCTCTCTCTCTCTCAGATTTTGCTTATCAAAGTAAGAATATTGCGGGCAGTCCGTATCGCATGCAATCGCTAAGAGCATCACGCTTTATTCCATCCAGAAACCCGGAAAATACATGCGCGGCGGGATCAAACTAGAAAAATTCCAAAATTTTAAGGCATTCAAATCAAAACGACAATCGAAGTTATTGTATGCAAGCTGTTGCTCGACATATAGTAAAGATGCGTCACTCCAATCTAACGTGAAAGTTTTATGAGAGAGAAATGCTTCGATATTCAAATCACGTTTAATGACAGAAGCTGTAAATTTTGTACTCCCTTAATTCCATATTCGAGACTCTTCTATGTTTCAATATGCAATAATGAAACTTTAGCTCCCGCTATCACGATCATATCTGAAAGTGACTTGTGACTTCAACCCGTATTAGGATATGGAATGCACCATTTGAAGGTGCAACGTGGTGTGGATCGATGGAACATCAACATATATTTCACATATCTGGCAGAAAAAAAATGAACGCCAATAATTTACCTATTTTCGATGCCTCCATAATGTTTTGTAAGCCTTTTTAAACATGTTGGTAGAAATGTAGAACTTTCTTTCTGAATCAAGTGAGTTGCACTTCTTCAAGTTTCAAAGTCTCTCCGAAAGTGTGAATTTTATTTTGAGTTACTTAATTAGTGTCTTAATTAACAAAACATTACCCCTTATTTTTCATAGAGTCTACCTAATAGAAACCCAAATTTCATTGCAATTTTTTGAGGCCATGAATGATCTTGGAATATTTGAACATATATATACGGTTGATATTCTCTAAAATTTGAATGACTGTACCAATCATATACAGTTACTTTGACTAAAATATACCCGAGTTTTAAGAAAGTTCAGCCGTCCCCCACTCCCCCTGGCAAAAAAAAAAAAAAAAAAAAAAAAAAAAAACCTCCTTCTCTGTCATCATGATGGTAGCACAAGTTGCCTCTTCAATTTTTCTTAGCACAAGTTGCCTCTTCAATTTTTCTTTCGTTATGTTTTTTCGTATTAAAAAAGAATGATGTTATTTCCATTTTTATCAATTGTTATTCGATGAAACCAAACGCTCGATGAAATAGCATGTTCCAATACCCGCTGTCATATTCAAATAATTTGACAGGCAATGCATAGATAAGTCCATCTACCCTATCTTATCTGATTTAATAAAAAAATACTTAATTTGGCGGAAAGCAAGTAAGATAGGTTAAGATGGGAATTCCATAAATGGGTAAAAGCAAGCTGTGATTGATATTCGAGATCCTAGCTCTTGATCCATACCATCTTGAAATTGAGTGGCTCTTGTTAAAATCAAAGCTCTTAGAGAGGGACACAGATTATTTCATGTATGTGGGTGACTTAACAGCCAATTGGCAATTATATATATGAACACTCAAAATCCAAGTATTTGAGGGTGAAGAGCAACGGATAGTTGCAAATTATCACATCCGTGTCAGAATGAAGAGGTGGGAAGCATACGCCCAAATAAACATGGTCTACGTATGTCTGTTTTTTGAGTGCTCTTCTGAAGCCTGTTAATGAAAGAAATCGGAGTGTCTGCAGTTTTACACTAATTAGGGCCTCCATGAAAGTCAAAACGAACATGACAGAGGAATAGGAGCAAGAGCTACCGTCTTCACATGCTTCTATTGGTGGTGGGAAAAAAATGGGAAATGGGTGTCACAAGCAGGCATTCCTACGGACGTAAGAAAGCACTCAGCCCATAAATGACAGACATCCTGTCAAGGTCGTGGTCCCTCTCTATTTATCGTGACTGTAAGTCTACAACGTTTGTTCACATCTAGCGAAGATCGAATTTTCTCATTGAAATGATAGTGATAATTGGACACGATGCCTTGTTTCAAATACAGTAATTGGTAGCTTCCTAATGCATTGGCCGTGATAAGCCTTCGAAGAATTTAAGTTGCCAAAACTGTTTAAATTAGTTTGTATGAAGAAACCTCTAATCAACCGAGAATGGTTCTTTGATAGAACTCAAATTAGATAGCGTAAGCATTCCTTATTCGCTCTTGCTCCCTTGTTTCCTAGAAGTACATGTAGTTCTTTCTTAACATGTATCTTCACCTTTGCCGATTCAAACGCTGGGCAATGTCACATAAAATACTGCGTGAATGTCATGATATCGCATCATATTTCTCTGCTAAAGATGGCTAGACAGCGAAGGCCCTTTCGAAGAAAATCACAATCAATACATTGATACGAAAAGTCCAAGGAAGTGGAATTATGTTCGAGAGAGAGAGAGAGAGAGAGAGAGAGAGAGAGAGAGAGAGAGAGAGAGAGAGCCCCCCACTTCGCCATTGTCCTTTGGAGCGGAGCCAGGGCTAAAGTGGGGCTTCCCTCCGGTTGAAATTGGTGATGGGAATACAGCTTTGAGACTTCCGAATATGTTTGCTTAAAAATGATTGTTCTAAAGACAAAATTCACAACCAAACTCAAACTCTCACTCGACATGATAGGCTTGAAGATTCGGTCGGTCATAAGTTGGCTTATCAACGACCTGTCTCCTTGATATCCTGCTTGATACAAATCGATCGTCGCTTGACTCATAAACATCGAAACCTTTTCCTCTTAGCTAGGGTTTTCTAGTAGGGGCAGGTACTTCATACAACAAGAGCGACTAGCTTCTTGTGTCCCTGCAAGCACTGCTCATGGTGGTGCAATCTCTTCCAAAGGTCAAAAGGGGA
This sequence comes from Eucalyptus victrix, assembly GCA_016097545.1. NCBI lineage: Eukaryota > Viridiplantae > Streptophyta > Magnoliopsida > Myrtales > Myrtaceae > Eucalyptus > Eucalyptus victrix. Next base: position 14,141,851 of record CM027840.1, on the reverse strand, counting down.
GGTGATAATACATGCCAACAGTCATGGCACTTAGCTCAGACAACCGAAAAAGGGAGATCGGATCACACATCATGAATGACGAATTTTAGGTAGAAGAAAGGAGATGAACGGGGCCTTTCGCTTGGACATTCTACCACTCACCTCCCTCCTACTGATTGCGATGATATATGTCGTCCCTTCCCATTCAAGCCCCACTTTGCTATGTCACATTCTTTTCAATTGCATACGTTCGTCGTCTAGAAGATCATAGCTGGGATGTGGCTAAAATTCTCCTGGCATAGAACATTAATAAAGTACCATGTCATATTCATCCAAAGCCAATCATCGTGTACTAAACACTATAGACTCTCTCTTTTGCCGCCATTTCACATATAAAGCTACTTTCATTTGCCAAGTATTATTTCGATCAATTAGCTACCATCTTATGTTAATTTACCCATGGTAAGCTTCTCATATTCAAAAACAAAGAACAAGAATTCATTAACGTGATTTCGCGACTTTCTCAAAGGTGAACTCTTCCAAGCCTATATCAATCGCAATTATGAAGTTTTAATTTAATCAATTTCATACGCGATTTAATTTAATTATGAGTATGAAAGAATAGTTTACTTCTATAAACTAAATATATCATAGATATGGGGACTTGGTTATGCTAGATAAATCTAATGCCTTTTCATTGCATTTTTTCAGTTTATTTTCAAAAATATTTGCAAGTAATCCGAGTCAATTATAAGCTTAAACCACTAATGTGTGTGGGGTGATCACATAGGTGCACAATTAGTTAATTTAACACTCAACCAAACAAAGCAGTAAATAAATTGCTAAAGGCAAAACCTTATGTCTCCAAGGAAAGCATGACATCATTATGATCATACCCAAGGTTGCATTTGGTGGACTAGTTTTGAGTTCGGATAGGATATTAAATTATGTTATTCGGTGTTTGGTGATGTTCTCTGGACCAAATAAACCTGAATATAGCCGGATAAAATGCTAGATAAGAAATCTAATGTGGGAGTGAGATACACTTGGATTGGACATAAAATGTTAAAAATTAATTTAACAATTCGCATGAACTAGAAAAATCCTACCTTAGACGAGACTCATTGTTATTGGCCTTTCTCATCGGTGGTACCCCACCAACACTCTGGTTTCCATCTGCTATGACAATCTCTCATTCCGGCATTGTGACATCCTGAAATTTGGCCCCATTTTGAATCTATGAAATAGTTGTTTCGTCGACGCACTTATGGTTAATTTACTCGGAATTGATCACTCGCGAGTTAACTAATTTATTAGGGATAAGTATACTAATGGTGCCATAAGTTGTGTACGGCGCTCACTTTGGTGCCAAAAGTTTCCATCGGATCACTTAAGTGCCAAATCGGATAATAAACGCTCACTTTGGTGCCACCGACGAAAGATTCTGGCCATCGGCGAAAGATTCCGGCCAAAATGATTTAAAAAAAGAAAAATCAATAGGCCTTTAAATGATGCCGTTTTCGATCCTCCTTAAGAAAACGATGTCGTTTTGCCGTCCTACATGGATGGCTTCATGGAAATGACGCCGTTTAGCTCACACGGGGAAAAATTAGGGTTTCCGCCGCTCGACTACCGTTGTTCGCCCGCCGTCGCTTGGCCACAGTCGTTACTCGGCCACTGTCGCTCAGCTACCATTGTAGTTGCTCGATCAGGTGAGCGAGGAGAGATTGAAATTGCTGCAGGAAAAATCGAAGGCGAGGGCGGAGGAGGAGGAGGAAGAAGATGGATCGAAGGGGTTGCTGGTGCGCTGCTGCTGCTGGTGCGTTACTGGTGTCGTGTTGGCGTGCTGCCAGTGCTTTTGCTGGTGCCGTGCCGGTGCTGTTGCTGGTGTGGGTCTTCGAGGAAGAAGAAGACATGAAGATGAGCCTTCCCTCTCTCTCAATTTGAGGATTAGGGTTTCAAAGTTGGGGGAAAGATGCCAAACGGCGTCATTTTGGTGTTTGGATGCTGACTCAACTCTCCGACGAGCCACGTTGGCGTCAAAAATTAATAAAAAAAAGGCCATGTCGGATTTCCGGCCAATTTCGTCGGCGTTGGCACCAAAGTGAGCGTTTTTCAAATTTTTTGGTACTTAAGTGATCCGACGGAAACTTTTAGCACCAAAGTGAGCGCCGTACACAACTTATGGCACCATTAGTGTACTTATCCCAATTTATTAAGTGAGGCCGTTAAGGCATATAAACGTGACAAACTAGAGAATTCAATCAAAATCGACCGCTCGACCATAATAATCGACAAGAGTTAATACAACACCATTATAAATCGATTAGTGAACGGATATAAGTCAATTCGATGGAATTACGTAATCGGATTGTGGGTGGTTCCGCAAGATTGCGATATTCACATCAAATGACAATAACTTGATTTTCTATCGATATTATATTTGGGATACGTAATTTGAACCATTGTCATTATGTGACAACCGATGGTCGTTTATGATTCAAATATGCATAAACGTGGATCGAAAATTATCAATCACGGGTCAAACGCGCTAAAACCCTTAAAAGCTACCCAGTATATTAGGTTATATTAAAGTTGTGTTTGGTCGATTTTAATCACAAAATTTAATTCGGTTTCAGGAATCGGATGTTTGAGCGTGTCACGATTTATTTATTTGACGTCGTCTCATCTTTTGGCGAATTTTCGACGAGTCCGAAATTTTGCGGAAAAATGAATTTCGAACAAAAAGAAAAGTGAAAATGAAATTCGGATTAAGAGGAAAAATGGGAATTTGCTACCCAAAAAGGCTTTATTTGTGAGAAATTAGAGGAAATTTGTGATTGGGTGAGCTTGGATCGGCATAGGACTTTTGTGGCATAAGTGATGATGGTGTGGATATTTCCTTAAGGTTGTGATTGGTTGTTCCCTTGACTTGTTATTCTTTCTCTCTCTCTCTCTCTCTCTCTCTCTCTCTCTCTCTCTCTCATGCGCAGGTTCCCTCACCCTCTTGCTACAGCCGCCCAGTCCCCATTTTTCTCCTTTCTTCCCTCACATTTCTTTCCCTCCTCCAACTCCTTGGTTGCTACATCATCCACCATCAACCCCCACCCTCATCACGCCTTCTTCACTGCTCGACCAGCCCACCATCCAATAACACAACTAGTAGCTTCATCCTCTCCACACCACCTCCAGCTTTTTCCTTCATCTTTGCTACATGCCTTCACCACCATCCACTGCCAACACCAACTCCAGCTCTATCCCTTCTTGTCGCACCATCTCCACGCCAACACCATCTTCACTTCTTTAGCTCCACCGTCCATCACACCCCATCACCGCAGCTCCACCGCACCACTACTAGCTCACCCCCGCTGCCACCAGCTTAGCTCACCAGCAACCACCAAGACCAACCCAAGTCGAGCCAAGCCCCTTGGTCGAGAACTTGGAAGGTTCGTCGCCACCGCCACTGTTGAGCCCCGTTTGATCCTCAAGTGGCATGTCTTCGACACCGTCATGTCGCCGTCGCCACGAGCTCGTTGCCATCAAAAATCGTGAGTTAAATCCCTAATTACGCTTAGGGGTGGCTACATTAGCCTTGATGATAATTAGTTTTAATTAATCCTAGATTAGTGTTAATTAAGCTTGATTAGGTTAATTAGCCATGGTTAGGTTAGTTAATCATATTTAGGTTAATTAACCATGGTTAAGTGAGTTAATCATGGTTATATTAATTAGTTATGGTTAGGTTAATTAATTTGATTTAGTTTAATTAATCATAATTTAGCTTAATTAATCGCAATTAGCATAATTAGTGATGAATTAGGCGTTACGTAGAATTTTACGCTCATTTTCTTGGATGGAATTATGCGTGATTTTGATGACTTGTATGTCCTATGTAATGACCCGGGTCCCACTGTATAATATTGTCCACTTTGGACACTGAATCCTCACGGCTTTAAAATGCGTCACACAGATTAAAGGAACCCAAGCCTTATAAATTAGCCCTTGGACTCCCTCCTAAGTGATATGGGACAAGAGACGCGCCCCTGCGCTTGACCGTCACATTCTCCCCACCTTGGGAGCACAGCGTCCTCGATGTGGCTCCACACGCGGTCAGGAGTCAGCTCTGATAACGTTTGTAACGGCTCGAGCCCCACTATGTAATATTGTCCGCTTTGGATACTAAGTGCTCATGACTTTAAAACGCGTCATGTAGGGGCAGATGACCATCCCTCGGGCCTTCCCTCTCCCAAGCCATAATATTGTCCGTTTTGGAGGCATAACCCACCGGCCCTTCTTCCCTCATGGCTTTGTTTTCAGTGCAGCGGAAGTATACGTGAAACACGTTATGTAAGAGTAGAGGCCCATCTCTCAGGCTTTCCTTCTCCCAAGCTATAATATTGTTCACTTTGGAGGCATGCACGCAGCAACCTCAAATGTGATGGCCCAAGCGTGGGGGCGCATCTCCTGTCCCATATCGCTTAGAGGGGAGTCCTAAGGCTAGTTTATAAGGCTTGGGTTCCTCTAATCTGTATGACGCATTTCACGTACGCTTTCGTTGCGCTGAAAACAAAGCCGTGAGGGAGGAGGTTGTTGCGTGCATGCCTTTAAAGCAGACAATATTATGGCTTGGGAGAGGGTGGGCCAGTGGGTCGCGCCTTTGTCCTTGCATGATGTATTTTAAAGCGTGAAGACTCAGTGTCCAAAGCAAACAATATCACACAGTGGGGCTCGGGTCGTTACAAATGGTATCAGAGCCAACTCTCGACCGTGTGTGAGGCCATAGCATCCGACCGCGTGTGGGGCCAGAGTGAGGACATTGTGCTCCCAAGGTGGAGAGAATGTGACAGCCTAAGCACGGGGGTGCGTCTCTTGTCTCACATCGCTTAGGGGAGGTCCTAGGGCTAGTTTATAAGGCTTGGGTTCCGTGTGTGACGCCACAACATCCGACCGCGTGTGGGGTTACAGTGAGGACGCTGTGCTCCCAAGGTGGGGAGAATGTGACGGCCCAAACGCAGGGGCGCGTCTCCTATCCCACATCGCTTAGGGGGTCCTAAGGCTAGTTTATAAGGCTTGGGTTCCTCTAATCTGTGCGACGCGTTTCACGTACGCTTCCGCTGCGCTAAAAATAAAGCCATGAGGGAAGAGGTTGCTACGTGCATGCTTCCAAAGCTAACAATATTATGGTTGGGAGAGGGAAGGCCCAAGGGATGGCCCTCTGCCCCTGCATAACGCGTTTCACGTACGCTTTTGCTACGCTAAAAACAAAGCCGTGAGGGAGGACGAGCCTGTACCTCTAAAGCGTACAATATTATGGCTTGGGAGATGGAAAAGGCCCGAGGGATGACCCTCTGCCCCTACATAACACATTTTAAAGCTGTGATGACTCAGTGTCCAAAGTAAACAATGTTATACAGTGGGGCCCAGGTCATTACATTCTATGTTGTGCAATTGATTGCTTGATGGTAATTACCAATTATTAATACAAAACTCGGCTTTAAATGCAGTTAAATAGAAAAATGCTAGGTGTCGGGTTTGGACACTAATTTTTATGTACTATATAAAGCCGTGGAGTTTTTAAAATGGGAGTGTACTAAGTTTAACGGTTCGATTTTGAATACGTGACTGCGCATGGTTATTTTATCGAGATTTTTAATAAGAAGAAAAATTGGCCAAGTTCATTATTTGAAAACAAGGCATTTGAACGTAAAACATGATGTTCTTGGCTAAATATGTGCTCGTATGGTCACTAATGAACCCTTCTTGATGTGTATGATTATACAGGACGATGCCCAATTAAGTTCGGATGCCCCCAAGTCAACGGGATGCCGAGTTACTATTGAGGCTAGGCCCATGCTCCTTTTATGGAATGCTGTCTAGATCGGAGGTGCTAGACGTTGCCATGCCTGATGGGGTGAGACAATGCTCGGTTATGTCGGATGACCGCTAACTTTTGAGTTGGTCATGACCGATGGGTCGTAATAATCGGAACACATGTGTATGATTGTGCATGGGGTAAAACTGTTAGGCATGATATGGGACGTGCTATAATGGTTTTACCTTATAATCGAGACTCATATGAATGTTTGAACGGTGAGAATTATGTGTTCTAGTTATTAATTATGCTTGTTGTATTGATAATGGCATATATGATGTGCTAATATACAAGGACGTACCGAGACGAGGTGAGTTTATTTGTGGTGCCTGTTTAGGCTGCCTCCAAGACGAATTTGCATCATAATCAACACTTAAGGTTTAACTCGTTGAGATTTATCTTAACCTGTTGTGGTTAACATTTTTAGGGCCGTAGCATGAAGATCTGCTGAGCGCGGATGTGGTGGGCGCAAGATGCGACACCTTTTGGCTGGCCTTGCCATTAGCAAAGTTTAGGTTAACCTTGATCCTGAAGGTTTTTGAGAACGTCGATAGGAAGTGGCCATAGAAAGGCTTGTAATTATTAAACTTCATAGTGGTAACAATGGATAAATAAATAAGTTGTTTCAACAACTTTTGTTGTGCTTTTACTATCCCTACTTTTGTTGGTTGACTGGGTATGTATTTAATTTGCTTCCGCATGTGTATAATCAAAAGATAAAAAGAATGGGTCGGCGACACGTATTGGGACATCACATTTTTAATCGACCGCTAAGGGACGTGCGTGTACCCGGGATTCGGGGCGTGACGGGCATCCTTGAATATCCTCCTCAATGCTCTTACTTGCGGTTCACTTGGAAGGTTAGGGCTCACCACCTCATTCGTAACTCCTCCTCTTTGTCAATCAATTTTCCAATTTTTCCACCATTACGGAATCATCTCTTAGTTCCTCTCTCTACTTTATATTTGATTACTCATTCTCAGCCTCCATTGGTCCATGATCTCTCTAGTGGTCAACTCTGAATCAGGCGTTCGTTAGGTGTTTGATGGAACGCCAAAGAGAGATCCTCCTTGCTTTAATTCGGAATTTTGCTTGAGGTCATGTTTGTTGAAAGTCATCAAGCTCCTTTGGTCCATTTCCTTCTTCATGAGTAAGAAGTCAATTAGAGACGAGATATTCAAAGATTTTCAACAATAAGGATTTTAAAGAATTTGTAGTTCTATCTAAAGGTTATCGATTTTCAAATATTCCAATTCCTATCTTAAGTTACACCAAACAACTAATGTGATATTTCTACAATCCATAAAATATTTGGAGGATTTCAAATACCCTTTATCTTATCCTATCACAATTCAAATCCAAATGACCAAACATAGCTTAATTGTTCTGCAAGATATTAGCTAAAAATATGCATGACCTAAACATGATTCTAAATGCAATGGCAATCAATTATTTGGGATTTTCCTGTTTAACAAAAGATTAGACTATATGCAATGCATGAGATGCAACTTAATTCTAGGTTTTATTTATGTGATGTAAATCTAACTAATAACATGCGACATGAATTATCTAAATGCAATTATATGCAGCGTAATTCTAATATGAGAGGCAAAAGATTTGAGAATTAATCTAATATATGTCAACTTAAACCTGCAATCACTTAATGATATTAATGTCATGACAATATGATGACGTGGCAATAGCGACATGATGACAATGACACTACAAAGATGACATGGCAAAGATTAGGTGGCAATGTCAATACTACTTCTATAGGAAACATATATATTTTTTTTTGGTGATTTTTTTAAAGATAAAATAGGAAACTACTAAAAATATGTGATCACCTAACTTAAATTAGGAAATAGTTTAGATCAAATCATAATCTAAATCAATTAATTTTTTAATTAGGTATATAGTTCATGAATATGGAGTTATGAAACTAATGTGAATGCACTCTATTCTAAATACAATTTAATTTTTGGGTTTCCCAAAATAGGAAAGTTTCCAAAATTTTAGTAATATGCAATATATAAACCCGCATTATTAGATATTGACGACATTTAAAATACGAAACAAGGGTAATCGTGGATGCGGTCTCATTTCTTAAAGATGAAACCTCAATCATCCAGCATACGATTCAATGTACCAAACTACATAACTTTTTAGCCGCGGGATGCCTAAATAAGACTAATTACTATTTAATTTGAATGCAGTTTATGCAAGCTTAATTACTATTTAATGAAAATGCTTCTAACATATTTTTTACAATTCAATAATATATTTTTTTGTTAGGTGTTGCTAATATTTCTATGCAATGAAAAGCTCAAATAAGTCGTAAAAATTTAGTTGTCAACAAGTAAATAAGTAATTATAATATAATTGTTGATGGATAGATTGGTAGAAGGACAAACATTGGGAGATTAATGTGCATATGTTAGAAAGTTCAATTCAAAATTTTAAAATCGGCACGTGGAAAAACATGACCTGAACCGTGAAATAACCGCCAAAAAAGAAAAAGAAAAAAAGAAGTCGATTGAAAAATGATCAAGAGAGATATCCAAATTTGGTGTCCTTGTTGGGATTTGCTCATTAGCAGGCCTTTTTGTCCAGGCGGATGGTTGGGCTCCATGGCTGGGCCGACATGAAGCCCAAGCCCACCTTCTCTACTTCTAAAATGACTCGGACACAAAACTCCGAATCCAATTTTTCTGCCTTGTCGTACAGGAGCGGAATCCCGTCGATTCCCCGGTCCGGCGAAATGGCATCGGAGGGAGACCAAGAGAAGCAGGAATTCCTGAAAGAATTCGGGGATGGCTATGGCTATCCCAACGGCCCCAAGTCCGTCGATCAGATTCGAGCTTCCGAGTTCAATCGCTTGGATGGTCTCGTCTACTTGGATCACGCGGGCGCGACGCTCTACTCCGAGCTGCAGATGGAAGCGGTGTTCCGACAGCTGACCACCAACGTTTATGGGAATCCTCGTATCCCTCTCTGCGTTGATTCCCCGCATGTGCTTTTTTGCATCTTTCAATGCCCTCCTCCGGATTCTTTTCTTTCTTTCTTTTTTTAGCTTTTTTTTTTTTTTTCCTTCGCTTCTTTTGCCTTCCCACATGAGCCTCACGAGTTGGTCTGTCATGCATTGGACTTTCTGGCTGGATTGGCTGATGAAACAATCGCTGATGATGAAAATCAAATGGAAGAGAGGTCGCATGCTTGATACGCGGGCATTTTAGGATGGTTCAATTCGCGGAAAATCAATGACATGAAAATCATTTTTCTAAAATATTTTCATCGTCCAAAAATGTTTAGACACGAATTATTATCGATAGTGAAAACCTTTTTCATTGATTAATTATTTCAAATGATATAACAGATAATTTTCAAGAAGATGTGTTCTAAATCATTCATTTTTCCTAAAACAAATTGAGTTTTACTTGAAATTCGATTGGTTTGATTCGCCCCATATAGAATGAAGCTATCATTCCTGTAGTACTGGTTTTAGGGGAGTTAGAGATGAGCAGTGATTCAAAGTAGTTCGAGTAACAACTTCTAATGGGTTTTTGGCCATTTGTTTTAGTGATCCGACAGTTCAAATAACTTAAAGACAGCCTTTTCTTCACCTTTTGGAAAGGTGTTGACCGTGGAAGCCGAAGTTAGGTGAAGTGGCTGTTTAAAGCATTGAGTTTGAATTGATGGTAGTGACAGCACTCCCCTTCTACTCTGCTGATTAAAGTCTCTTTTTACCACTGCTGTGATGGGAGTAAGCTATCCTTTCATTTGTACTAAAGTAGTTCTTTAGGTTTTCTTGGTACTTATGGCAATTGAATTACCAAGAACGGAATTCGCCTTTTATAGGATTTTCTGCCCCGTCTTTGATGTGGAGGGGAAGTCTCTTTGTTTATATATAGTAGGTTTGACTGGTATGAGTTCCTTAAGTGCAATGTAGATAGCCAAAGTGATTCGAGCATGGCAACAGCTGACATTGTACGAGAAGCTCGGCAACAGGTATTGTATGTTTCGCCAAGCTGCACTTTTGCCTGGTTTGATTGATTTTTGAAGGCTTCTTCACCCAATACTCATGTTGGTTTGTTGTGGAGGATAGGTGCTTGAGTTTTTCAATGCATCTCCTAAATCCTATAGATGCATATTCACTTCTGGGGCAACAGCAGCTCTGAAACTGGTTGGAGAAGCATTTCCTTGGAGCGGCCAAAGCTGTTTCATGTACACGATGGAAAACCATAATAGTGTCCTTGGAATCAGAGAGTATCCTGTCATTTTATACTGTTTTCATCTTTACAGCACTCTGCTACAAAAAACATTCTTTGTTGTTCATACACGAGATTTCCTACATCATAGGCATTTAGTGATCTGGTATTGAAATGGGACATAAAAGGAGAAGAGGAGGGGGAGGGGTTGAGGGGAGGCTTATCAAATAAAATCTTGTTATCTACAAAAAATTGTTGGTGCTTCTTTGATATCTTCCGCTATGGATAAGAATTGTGATATTGACCGCCTCAATAGCAGCCTAGTGGTCATGCTTTCTTCTTTTATCTCTTTTTTTTTTCTGCGTGTGTTTAGGGGGGGAGGGGGTGTTGCAGATCTGGTAGCATTGATCTTCACAACCCACTTACCACTGTAGAGGCTGTGACTAGGCTATGAAAATATTAGCCTCCTCCATAAAGGCATTCCAGCTTTAGAGGCAGGTGAATGAGTCAGGAAGAAGGTTGACTGTTAGGATGGTATTGGATTCTACTTGAAGCCCTCCAACATGAAGTTGAGTCCAGTTTGGATAAACAGTGAAACTCTACTGCTGGCAGGCTTTCAAGATAGAGATGCATTACTCCACTTGGAAAGGGCCTTACCTTGTGGGGAAAGAAAAGAAAGGACCTACTTTTGGCTCCAATTAATAGGTGCCCATCCTTTGGAGAGAAAAGAAGTGGAGAAATGGAGACATTGCCATTTCTGCTAATCATTTATAAAACTGAGCAATTCTCCACATGGTGAAATCTTTATTGCTAAGCTATAAAGGCAAGCTCTCGAATATTTATGGTTGGCAGGGATACACAGTCCAATTTTCACACTTTCAAAGCTTCTACTTTTCTTGGCTGCCAGGCAAATTGATGCCCTGCCAAAGTTATTTTTGTGATTTTCTTTTCTTAGTTTAGAGTGGTAGCATTCATTCTTGTGGATTTGTTATCTTTCATATCAGTGGAAATATTTAGTTCATGGTTTTCATGCGGAGCACTAGCATATCTTCTTGTAGATGATTTTTCTATGATTATGCAGAGCGCTGGCATCCATCCGCGTGGATGTTTCAATTTTTATTCTATCAGCCAAAACTTCTAGTGAATATATGATAGACGCGATGATTGACCACAAAGTACTCTTAATATTTTTCTCTGGTATTCACTTGTGAAATTGTGGACTCTGGACTAGAAGGCTTTGGTGGGGTATCAATTATCAATACCTAGGCACCATACAGGGTTATTGCTACATTAACCTTTTCTCCGTTTGGCATATTGTTGCAACGTGGAACCTCAAATTGCACCACAAATTTGAATATGATTGCCACAGATGACAAAATCCGGTTTCGACATGCATGACCTTCATAATCTTTTAGATATGCGTTGGAGAAAGGTGCTGCAGCATGTGCAGTAGATATTGAGGACAATGTGCATGGCGGAAGATGTCCGGTGAAGATTTCACAACATCCACTAAAGAGGAGGTTCTTTACAGACGATGAACCTGCAGGTAATTCTGAGTTGAACTGTTATGGCCTGTTTGTTTGGTATTAATCAAAAGCAAACTTTTTGCTTTTCCTGCCAAAATCTAAAATATTATCTAAATTTTAAAAATTGCATTTTATCTACATCTATATAGATTGTGAAAATTTTAGGTGTTTCGAATGAGAAAAAGAAGTCAAAGTGCAGGAATCCCAAAATTTTGATTAAGTAAAAAGCTAAAAATAAAAGTCAAACCAGACACGCTCTTAAAACTTGGGGTTGAATGATGTTTAATTTGTGGGATAAATTTGATAGTTTCCAGACTTCTGTATCCAGGGATTGTTCTGATTGATTTATCCCCAATAAGGTTGATATTTTTCACTAAAGTGAGTTTAGAAAATTTTGAATTCTGCTTGCACTGCTAGTTGAGGGTGATGTGCCCTAGGGCAGGATCTTTTTATCATATAGTCATTGTCTCCTGGTGCCTCACTTGTACGGATGTGCTTATCCTATTACTTATCCCTTATTCAATGGGATTTCTTGTGAAAAGAATCACTAAGGATGTGGACGCTTCCTCTTCCTCCATAATATCACCTCGTTCTGGGTCTGTATGCCACTCCTCTGGCTTCTGTTATTTAGTAATATGCTGCCAAAAGAATCTTTGGTAAAGCTTTTTGTCTTTCATGATTGTGACCGGGGTAATCACTATGTTTAATTAATACTTGACGGTCATTAATGAAGAAGATATTGTACTAACTGCTTCTTTTGAAGCCAAATTATGTGGGTTCCTTCAAATACAATTTTTGTTTGCCAAGGCATTGTCAGTTTCAGCCTGTATGGCCATTTCTTTGATATATATTTAGGATTCAATGTGAACTGCAGTTATAAGCAGCTAACCCAGTGGGTGTTTCTAATTTCTTTTGTAGACTGTGAATTATATTCGTTATGTGTCTATATGCTGCTTCTTTTTTTAGCAATCAAGCAAGCAGGCATTATTGAGCTATCTGTTGAATAGTTCTTTACTTTGCAGGAGCTGCTTATAGCTTGTTTGCCATGCCTTCAGAATGTAATTTCTCAGGGGTGAGATTCAACCTTGACTTGGTTAGCATTATTAAGGAAGATTCAGAAAGAGTACTGGAAGACTCTCATTTTCACAGGTTTATATGTAAAATCATATTGATCTAACCATTAGGTTAGCATCATGAGTTCCTTGTGCTCAGTATTCATAATTTATAGGTGTACATATATTAATATGTCATCTTACTTCCCTGTTGGTCTCTTGACCTCACCAGATGAAGATTTTAAGTCAAAACTGTACTATTGGCCTCTTCACAACTGGCTGGGCTTCACCTCAGCCAGCTTCACTTCCCACGATCTGTTGGGTACTAGAAAGAATAAAGAAATGAGTTTTCTGAAGAAGGGTTGATTAAATAAGAAGTTTCACTGGTAGAAGTTGAACATGGAGCTTGCATATATATCTAGACTGGTTAGCTGAATCATTGATTTTCTTGTTTATTATCCTATGCTGCGCCAGGGGCAAATGGATGGTTTTGATTGATGCTGCAAAAGGATGTGCTACAAGAAAACTAGATTTATCTAAATGTCCTGCTGATTTTGTTGTCCTATCATTCTACAAGGTACATTTACTAGATCTTGTTGGGCTTTGAAGAGAGAACTTCACTCATCTAATCCCATCCTCTTTCTGCGTCTTCTTCAGTTATTTGGCTATCCAACAGGACTTGGTGCTCTCATAGTCCATGAAAGTAAGTTACCCATGGATTGAAATTATCATGAAGGAACGACATTCTTCAATGCACAATTCAACTTTTGGCTAGACACTATATTCCACCTGTAGATTGATTTGAGATGAGCCATTTGAATTGGTCTATTCCCTGATATTATCCTTCGGTGATTTGAACACCTTGTTTTATATATTGCATCAGTACCTTGAATATATTTCAATAACCTTGAAATTAAGAGTTTTTGTTGAGCTTGTTCTTGTCTTCCACTGAGGAAACACAATTATATGTGTATTGTGTGGTACATAAGCCGTAGCTGCAGACTTTGATTTCTGGTCCAACTTCCATATATGGGAAGGGGCTGATGCCTCTCCTCCACCATTCTTCAAAAAATTTTGTTTTTTTAATTATCGTTCTTCAAGAAGTTGACTTTGATTGCCAGGAGAATTAACAATTTCTTAGATTAATATTTCTTTAGGCATGTGACAATGTTTCCTATAACTATTGCATTAGCCACTATACTGCTCAGGATGTTCTTTAATAAAATATAAATTTTAAATCCATTGAAATATAAACCTTGCAAGTATAAAGAAATGAGTCCATGTGTTCAATGAACTATAATTTGTTATAGTTTTATCTAAATGTCCCTTTGATTTTGTTATATCGGCATATTGAAGGAGGCACCTCTAGGTATCCATGAGCACATATTGACACCTAGATATTTGAGTATGGAAGTTAAATTGTTTGATCAGAAGAATTTTAGCCACATAACTATTTCCAAATCAGGCTTTTCTCTGTATTTTGTGTAATTATGGCCACATCATGCAACCAAAGTGCGTTTTTGTTTTGTGTTGAATGTTCTATTACTACCCTGTATCTAGTAAATATCTGGATATTCTTCCTTTATAAATATGCCTATCTGTAATAGAATACTAACTGTAAAATGTAACATGATATTTATTTTATTTATTTATTTTTTCTTTTGTTTACTGTTGGTACCTTTCAAATGGGGAAGTTGTACTACCTTTTTAATAATAGGTTTGATCTTTTTTCATTTTTCCAATGAGAAATTATATTTTTTCGCACTAAGTTGGGTTGGCTTATGAAATCTTTTATGCCATAATTGCCATTGTGCTTGATTCTGCATTAAGTCTTTCTTAAGTTCTAGGTACTCCATATCTTTCTTCATCGGCTCCTTCCTCCTCTTTTGCTCCTCCTAACTTAGTGGGAGCATCAGAAGCCTGCCCTTTAATGTTGTTAAGCAATCATAAACGAGTTTCACTTATCCTCAATTGAAGTCCCACCTACTTTTCCTTGGACATGTTTATTTGTGATTCTGCTCATCCAATGAAGCCTTCTTTTCTCCACTATACTCATTATGTGCATATATTGGTGTCTTACTGCACATTCTTGTGTCAAGGGCAGCCTTATAATGTTCTGTAGAAGTTTCCCTGAAAGCTAAAAGGATTTTAAATGGCCATACAAAACACCAGAAGCACTTTTCCACTATATATTTCGTGCTTAATTTAAATTATTTGAACGTTTTGAAATGAATGAGTTTCCATTTTTCCCTTTTCCTATCTATCTGTACAAGGTATGTTAGCCCATGAAAAGTGAATATAAATGTCATGAAAATGTCATCCCTCAAAATCTCCGCCGTTGGCTGCGTGGGCTCATCTCATTTGAAACCACTAGATTTCAGATTATATTGTTCTTCTAGAATTGCCTGTGATGTAGATATGTTGAGTCAACTTTGCGGAGAAGTATTTCCTTTCCTTTTCTGTGCATCTCATTACAGTTATATCTAGGTTTGTGTGTAATGCAGATGCATGTTAATAATATTTCAATATATTGGAATTGCCACAGTTTAACTGATGGAATGGTTGTTGTTTGTTGAAGATACGATGTGCTGCATGTGGTTTATTTGACTGCTTTAGGTGACTAGGCTTAAAATAAGCACAAGGGAGTATGCACATAAAGTAAAGAGTGCTAAAGAAGAGCCTGATGATTATTAAATATCTGCTAATTTTCTTACTCTTTTCTGGCCGTGTTGCAGCTGCTGCCAAATTGCTGAGGAAGACCTATTTCAGCGGAGGTTTTTATTGCTTTCATGTACATCTTATGTGGCATCAAAGCCTGCACTTTCTGATTGCAAGTTGTTTACAGGAACTGTTGCAGCTTCAATGGCTGATGTTGATTTTGTTAAAAGAAGGGAAGGCATTGAGGAGTCCTTAGAAAATGGCACCTTGTCATTTCTAAGCATTTCATCTATTCAGCATGGTTTTAAAGTGCTTAATTCTCTCACTATGGAAGCAATATCAAGGTGAGTGAACATCAATTATCTATTAAGCATCTCTGATCACAATGTGCATCAATGGGGATTTACCTTGGTTATATAAGCTTTTTGTTGTACTATATTATAGCTTGAGTTAATGTCATTATCATTGGAAGACCTTTTATGCCCATTCAATTACTAAGATGGATCTTCCTTTATTGGTTTCATAGTCCAAAGCAAAGGAATATAATTCCCAGAGTGTACGCAGACTAAAGTTTAGGCAATCAAAGAACATTTAATAGAAAATTCATTCAAATGCTTTTTAAAGTCAACAATTGGCCTGTATCCCTGTTTGACAATTCATTTTTACCTGCCACATGCTTGTTGAAGATTAAATAATGCCTTTTGGCTTGTAATTATTAATTTGAAAGCATGATGCAAGATGATAAAGCTCTCTTTTTAGTTAAATTTTTCCCATAATAAAGGTCACCATTTCTGCCTGAAACAAAATAAAAGCAACAAAAATGATAAGGATTCAAGGATGAGAAACAGTCATTAGAAGATTTCTCAAGGTTAGCATCTTCTTCACTAGAAACATAATGTATATTTAGCTAGTTATCTGACAGAGTGGTGGTTGAGAATTTTAGCATACTTCCTGACATTGATGATCTCTAATTCAAGGTTGGCAATGTATCCAGAATAAAGCTTTTGGTTGTCTCTGCCTTCTGATCATAGAGATCGATCCTTACTATCAATTTTATCAGAGAAGGAAAAAAATCTAAAATCAGAAAATATAATGAATTTCTGGTGTTGCATTGCTCCTTAGTTCCCAGCAATACTGCCGATGTGCACCTATCATCTCTAAGGTTTCTTAGATATCTTGTTGGAAGGAACCTGAATTGAGATAACTAAACTCTCTCTCTCTCTCTCTCTCTCTCTCTCTCTCTCTCTCTCTCTCTCGTTGACTTGTTTTTGCTCCGCTAGGCATACCGCATCACTTGCTGCATACTTGAGGAAGACACTTTCGAACTTGAGGCACAGAAATGGAGATTATGTTTGCATTCTTTATGGAGGTCGAAATGCAGTGGTAGGTTTCTCAGCCGAGAGATGCAGTGAACTTGACATTATGGATGTATCTTCAGATGTTTAGCGAGACCCCCTTTTTTTTTTTCGCCGAGAGCTTATATCTGTTAAGACATGAGTTTTATTCCTATTCAATTTGATTCTCAAGTTGTGGTTCTTCTAATTTAGCCATTTTTTGCAAGTTCATGGAGAGATGTTTTTCCTTCATCTTTTAGTGATTGAATTGAAAACATACTTGAAAATGCCAGCTCTTGATGATTTATAGGTTATGCAGTCATTTAGGTCCACTTTTCTCTTTTCATGTCAAGGTTTAACACTGAGGATGTTAGTGAATTTTCTGGTGTTTTTTGCATTTGGGATTACTTGCAGGATATGGGTCCTACTGTGTCATTCAACTTGAAAAGACCAGATGGCTCTTGGTATGGATACCGTGAGGTTGAAAAGTTGGCTTCTTTGTCTGGAATTCAACTACGGGTAACATTTTATTTACTCCTCTGATGATGTCCTTCTCTCAAGATGGAAATTTTACTCATGTTGGACGGTTATGTAATAACTAATGTACCTTCTTATCTCACAGAATGGCATTAGTTACTGCCTAGTGTCTAGTATTGTCAATTAAATAAGGTTATTAAAGTACACAGACCAGTTCTACTATGGCTTGTGTAGATGATAAGGTTCAAGTATGTACTCTTAGAGCCTCTGCCTTTTTCTTTTGCATCCAGCGTGCCATGATTCTTCTTATTACTGATGCACTTTGTTTGTCTCAGAAGAGATAAATTAAATCTGTTGTGGGATTTTTCTGTTTTGCCTGAGGTGCTGACATGATGTTATTACTCTTCCTTTTTGTGTAGACAGGTTGCTTTTGCAATCCTGGTGCATGTGCCAAGTATCTTAGTTTATCTCACCAGGACCTTCTTTCTAACGTGGAGGTACTTGTTCTATGTCTGATATCTGCCTGACAATGTAACTAAGATAGCTTTCCTTTCTGCAAGCTGAGCAGTTAAGAAAGTTGAATTTACTGATTGTTAGGCTGGCCATGTTTGTTGGGATGATAATGATGTCCTACATGGAAAGCCTACTGGAGCTGTTAGAGTATCCTTTGGTTATATGTCAACATATGAGGATGCGAAGGTACATATGTGTTGCTGTTTATATGTCTAGATTTATAATTGGAGAAGCTCCTGCATGTTGGAATCTTTCAATTTGTCCTTAATTTAGTCATAACACACTTTGGCCTAACATCATTCTGATTTTTGGTTCAGAAATTTATTGATTTCATTAAGAAGTCTTTTGTATGTACACGGAACCACCCTATGAGTTTGTATAAGTCAACAGAACAATCCAACTTTTACTGGGGTGAGGGCCTCTCTCTCTCTCTCTCTCTCTCTCTCTTGGGCGCGCGCACGCGCAAGTGCACACGTGTAGACATGTATACCTAGTATCTGTTCATTTGTGCACAAGGTTTGTTTTAATGTTGCTAGAGTTTAGCATCTTGAGATTGTTGGTCCAGTTAAAATTGCTCGGCTCTCCCCACCTGTTTTATGACATGAAATTTTTTATTCCCATTTGAAATTAAGATCTTTATAGACTTCTCCCCATGCTTAAGAGTGAAGGTTCCTTTTTTCATGTTTTGCACCTTTTGTTCATAAATAATGAAGGAATATCTGCATATTGTCCTGACTTGATGAAATTTTTTATTTATATGTTTGAACTTTTACAGAACCCTATCAGGAATGTTCTAGAATTAGTTGAAAGAACAATTGTATGACTTTCATTGGTAATCTGATGCATTGGCAACTGTTTTTTGTCTTGAGGACAGAAGCATGAAGATGTCTGTTCAAGTCGTAGTGGAGTCATTGATCAGTGCTTATTCAATATATGTTGTGCCAGTAATTGTGGAAATAGTCTTTATAAATAAACAATTAGCCAATTTTTTTCCCTTTTTGTAACTATATATTTTGACCAGTTATCTTCCCAGCTTGCATGATATTTTGTGAACTGCACCTAGTTATATGAGGAATCATTTGAGGGCTATTGACACTGCATTTGCTCTTTCAGTGGCTGTTTTTTCCTTCTCTGTAGAATTGTATGTTTCTCCAAAAGATGGTGCAGCATGGAGTGTTTTATCTCCAAGAGAATGAGACATTTCATTAATATTTAATGTTTAAGACTTCTTGCACTTTGCAGGCCTTAAAGAAATGCCACAGAACGTTGGAATTCATGTCAAATCTATTATTATCTACCCAATAAAATCGTGCACTGGATTCAGTGTTGAGAGCTGGCCTCTTAGCAGTACTGGTGATCTTTTGTTTCTGCTCATGTTTATACATATTGCTAACCAGTCGCATTGCTATCTAAATTCTTTGATCCTACAAAAGTTGGTGTAGCTGTGAGGGACGTTTCTTTTGTTAGTAATTAATATTAAGATTCCCATGCTTACGTGGCAACATGATGCTACGGTCACACATGAAACAATTCTCTTCTCACCACACTGTAGCTACTTGAACTTCAAAGTTTATTTATAACAGGAGTAGCTGCTCTGAAGCTACTGCAATTTTCCAGTAGGCCAAAAGGGAAGCTACTTTGAATTTTGAAGTACTTGATAATTCTTTTACAGGGCAAGTGGGTAGGGGAAATTAATTTGAAGAGTTTTATATCTGTTTTCAGAGGTGGATCATTTTCCAGTTTCCAATAATTTTAGTTTCTCTGAAGTCTGGCTTATTTTTTTAGAACAAGCTGCAAATGCTTGACCTTTGGACATTTAATGATCATGTAGCCTTCCGTCGAACTTAGGCCCTGTCAATTTCAGTGCACTTCTCTGTGAAGTTTAAGCTTCATGTAGTGTTTGGAAAAACCATGGAAATAAACTAAAGTAAGATAGTCTCTTGCTTTGTGAACATCAAGCAGGTCTTCTACATGATCGTGAATGGCTTCTCAAAAGCTTGGCTGGTGAAATCCTTACACTGAAGAAGGTAAAGAGTGTCTCCTTCTGCCATTTTATACTCACATTGAAGTCTATAAACCTTTCAGTAAGTTTCTATGTCATGCATTTCTGATTTTGAACTGAAAATTAGCAGCTTCAGCTAAACCAGTTATGTCGGTACAGCTTCAGACGACCACTTCTGTTGTATTGCCAGAGGCAGTGCTAATCCAACCCTTGCACTACTTATAGAGTCTAACTGGTGAACATGGTGGATGAGTACTGGTTAGCCTAAAATTGCTAGACCCCATCCACCACTCTATCCCCAAATTTCTTTTCATGCACCATGTCGACATAATTTTGAGAGTAAAACTCTTGCTATTAAGATCACAAATTAGGTGAATGCATTAGTTTGCACAGATGAGTGTTAATTTAAAATCATAGCATGGTTATAGAGCTGAACGTGAGTAAGAGCATGACCTTGTGGGAGTTATCTAAAACATTAGTTGTGCATTAAGCTTGAAATATAAATAGAAATGAATCTGTGGCAGTTTTGTGCTCACAAATCTCTGCCTTGGTAAAGAATCTTCTTATGTCAATTAATGAGGGAGAATAGGTTCCTACTCCTTTTCCCAATCCAATTTTTTCCTTTTTCCACATTTCTTTATCTTAACAACAAACGTTTTTATCATCTAGCAATTCGTCACACAACACAGAATGCTACACAAGAATGCCACGTGATCCCAACATGAAGTCTAGTTATATTCATATTTATTGTGTTCAAGTAAGATATCTATACATATTTACTTATCTATTTTTGTGCACTTAAACTAAACTGAATTGTCTACATAGATAAGTTTAAAATGATGTTCTTGTGGGAGTCTTGCTGGCTTGATTGGGTTGCACAAGAGACCCCTCAATAGATTGGACCAACTATAGCCATTTGTAGGTTATGTTGATCTTAATCCTGGGCATCTTCTTTCAGTTTCTAGTGGCTGATATTTTTACCCCAGATTTTTTTTTGTATATTAATATGCACAAATGGCAATTTCTGATGTGTCACAAAGACAAATAGTAGACCTCAGAGTGTCATGTATAAAACCAGGTCCTTGTCAATTATATTATAAGCTCACTTGATAAAATTATTAACCAGTTCGAGTTAACTTATAAAATTTGAAATAAATAAATGTAAATGGTAACTGAAGATAGCTAGATTTATTGTCATATATATTACAAGATATATAAATTGTTCATTTACGCTAGAGTCAATCATCCAAATAATCTACCTTCCATGCATATGAATTGCTGAGACGGTTTACTTCACCATGAAAAGTAAATTATTAGCTACATTTGATACATGAAGTTTCAATTATATACTCTTAGAAAATTTTAAATTGTGTCTCAAAATTATAATGCATTTTTAAGCTCACCTTACTGAATAGAGACAAAAAGAAGATATGTCTTCCACATGCTCTTCCTTAGTATTATATAATATCTCAACAAACAGAACACATATACAAATTCTTTATTCTGTCTATCATCTTAAAATATCCTTTATGTTTCTTTGCTAAGTGATTATTCTTGTGCAAGTGAACTTTTAAGCCCAAGGAGATTTAGTTAAGATGATTGCATGTTTTCTCATTGAGCCGAAGCAACAGGTTAATAACTAGTAGTCTATGAGACCCTTTATTCATATAAACTTATGATAGCACAGTGGAACTTTAATTTTGGTTTTTATCAATATAATCACAATCCATTCTTTATTGTTCATTTTGTAGGTTCCTGAATTGTGCTCTATAAGTGCTTCTATTGACCTCAATCGGGCGCTTTTGATTGTCGAGTCGCCTCGTTGCAAAGAGAAGCTGGTGATCGATATTAAGTCAGATTTATATCATCACCCAGAAGAAGAGATTGGTTTGCATGCACAAAGGTGCAATGTCTACTGAACCATGATGTAGCTAGGGAAAAATTGCACATCAGCTGAGACCACAATTTTTGCTTACTGTTAACTTTCATCTATTATTCACAATACAATTAGTTTCAAAAGGGGGCCTAATTTCACAGAAGCATGTTGCACTGTTCTCTTCTTCCATAAGTCATCCTAAAGTTATCTAGTTATACTCTTGTCTTCATAATTATGAACACCATGGTCTGACATTAACTTTTTAATCAAGGTATGTAGTGCACAGTTATGATGAAGACGTTAATACATGGTTTAGCAATGCCACCGGGCGACCATGCATCTTACTACGGAGTTCAATTTCCAATAATCATGTCTGCTTCGAGAGGGAAAATAGCGTGGACATGTGCCGAGATGTGAAGAGTCGATTGAATTTTGCCAATGAAGCTCAGTTCCTATTAATCTCAGAGGAGAGTGTGTCTGATCTTTCTAGCAGAGTGAAGTCAGGTACAGTCTACATTATCTCTCAAATCCTTTCTTTTTGCGACATTAGTGATCACACGCTGCATATATAGAAAATTTCTGTCCGAATAGAACTTTCCTGGAATGCTTTATAGATGGACCTTGGGTATTGTTGAAGGTCATAAACAATAACTGAAGAATTTAGAGAAAAGAATTGTGATAATTCTCAATAATTTCGTACCAGGATTACAAAGCTATTTATAGGGCTCCTACAAGTACTAACTAAGAAAAAACAGATCTGTAAAATACAGCTATAATCCCACAAATCAAGGGATACTAATAAATCATTTCCTAACTAATTATTTACAGCTATTTCCTAATAATTAGGACCCAAAAAATCAGGATTGAATATTCCTAATAATCAGATCCTAAAATCAGGATAATTCAACACTCCCCCTCAAGCTGAGGAATAGATGTCTTCCATTCCCAGCTTGGAGATTATTTCATGAAAGATCCCACCATTAAGTCCTTTGGTTAGCACATCAGCTAGTTGATCTCCGGAAGGTATGTAGGACATGCAGATCAGCCCATCTTCTATCTTTTCTTTGATGAAATGTCTGTCAATTTCAATATGCTTCGTCCTATCATGCTGTACAGGATTATGAGCAATATTAATTGCTGATTTATTGTCACAATACAGCTTCATAGGACCCTCCCACTTGATTTTCAAGTCTTCTAGGATGATTTTAAGCCATAATAGCTCACATATTCCTTGGGCCATTGCTCGAAATTCTGATTCAGCACTTGATCTTGCAACTACATTCTGTTTTTTACTCCGCCAAGTCACTAAATTTCCGCCAAGAAATGTGCAATAACCAGATGTTGACCTTCTATCCACCATGGATCCTGCATAGTCAGCATCGGTATAAGCTTGCAGCATCAGTTTTTGATTTCTTCTGAACAGGACTCCTTTTCCAGGACTTCCTTTTAAATAATGTAGCACTCTATTGACGGCTTGTAAGTGTGATTCTCTTGGGTCATGCATAAATTGACTAATCACACTTACTGAATAGGCAATATCAGGTCTAGTATGAGCCAAATAGATAAGTTTCCCAACCAATTTTTGATACATTTCTCGATCTACAGCAGGTTCTTCCTTTGCATCTCCAAGCTTTTTATTAGGCTCAATAGGTGTGGCTACTGGTTTACAACCAAGTTTTCCAGTTTCCTTCAAGAGATCAGTCACATACTTCTGTTGTGAGACAAAAATTCCCTGTCTAGAGTAAGAAACTTCAATGCCAAGAAAGTATTTGAGTCTTCCTAGCTCTTTTATTTCAAACTCTTTAATCAAACATTGCTTTAGCTGCTGTTTCTCCTCATCATCGTCACCTGTGACAATAATATCATCGACGTACACTAGAAGTGCTGTCACTCTTCCTCTTGCCGAATGCTTAATGAAGAGAGTATGATCACCTTGGCTTTGTTTGTAGCCTGAAGCTTTCATAACTCTGGAAAATCTCCCAAACCAGGCTCTAGGTGATTGCTTGAGCCCATATAGTGCTTTCCGTAATCTACATGCTTTGTTTGTTGTTTTTTCTCCTTCAAATCCCGGTGGAATACTCATGTAGATCTCTTCTTCTAGGTCTCCATGTAAGAATGCATTCTTCACATCATATTGCTGAAGTTGCCAATTAAAATGAGCCGCCAAAGAGAGTAGAATTCTCAGAGTGTTCATCTTTGCCACCGGAGCGAATGTCTCTTGATAATCTACTCCATAAGTCTGAGTATAACCCTTCGCCACCAATCGTGCTTTATATCTCTCAAGAGAACCATCAGCTTTGTATTTCAAGGAAAAACCCATTTGCAGCCCACAAGATTCTTTCCTTCAGGTTTTTCAACGATCTCCCAAGTCTGGTTTTTTTCTAGTGCATCCATTTCTTCTCTCATTGCATTCCTCCATTCTTCTTTAGACAATGCCTCAGATAAAGTATTTGGAATAGAAAAGGTGTTTAGGCTCACAATGAAATTTTTATGAGATGGTGATAGGCGGTCAAGTGACACATAGTGAGATAGTGGATATAAGGGTCGCTTTGTGCATTCTCTAGTACCTTTTCTAACAGCAATGGGAAGATGCGAGTCATTTTCAGGCATATCAATTGACTGTTTATGCAAAGGAGAGTTAGAACGTACCGGAAATTCATTTGCAAAACTCGGATGGGAATCTTGAACTTGTGTTTGGTCTGGAACAGCTGTCTTTCTTGAGTATACCTGAGGAAATCTCATAGAGTCATAAATACGAGGAGATATGGGAGTGGACTCTTGTTCCGGAATAGGTTCAATCGTAGAGAGTGAGTCCGGGATTAAAGTAGCACGAACTGATTCATTAGAAACTGATTCATGAGGAGCCTGTTGATCAGAGTTGGAGGCTGATTGGTCAGGAGTTGATTGATTAGGGATTGGTTGATCAGAAGTGGGAGCTCGGATTGGAAGATTATTAGGAGGTAAGTCAAGATTAGGGACCTCAAAATCTTTATCTTCAACTAATGACTTCTCCCCTGAAGATAAGATTGTGGAAAGTAAGATTTGTTTTCTACAAATGTAACATCAACTGAAATATAGGTTTTTCGAGAAGGAGGATGATAACATTTATACCCCTTTTGTGTGGCTGAGTAACCAAGAAAGACACACTTGATTGCTCTAGGATCTAGTTTTCCCCTTTGCTGATTATGAACATGTACAAAAGAGGTGCAACCGAAAACTCTAGGTATGAGATTATTTGTTGTCCTGAAATGTGGATAAAAGCTAGAAAGAACTGCCATAGGAGTTTTGAAATCTAATACTCTTGATGGCAATCTATTAATCATGTATGTAGATGTGAGGACAGCTTCCCCCCAATAAGACTTAGGGACATTTCCATGAAACAACAATGCTCGAGTAGTGTTGAGCAAATGACCATTTTTCCTTTCAGCCACCCCATTTTGCTGTGGTGTGTTTACACAAGATGACTCATGGATTATCCCTTCCTTTTGGAAATAAGTTGACAAGATCTGATTAAAGTAGTCTTTAGCATTATCTGATCTAAAGTTCTTAATTTTAACTCCAAACTGATTTTGAACCATAGAATTAAAATTAGGAACAATACTACTTACATCAGATTTGTGTTTGAGTAAGAATATCCATGTGACCCTAGTGCAATCATCGATTAGAGAAACAAACCATCGAGCCCCTGAGATATTTGGAATTGTGGAAGGTCCCCAAATGTCACTGTGAATCAAATCAAAAGGATGAGAACTTCTTTTGTTGTTTATAGGAAAAGATACACGGGTGTGCTTAGCAAATTCACAAGTATCACATTGGAATTGACTCATATCTAATCCTTTAAACAAAGAAGGAAACATGATATTTAAGACACGAAAAGATGGATGACCAAAACGAAAATGGTAAAGCCAAATGACATCCTTATTTGAAGCACTAAGAAATGACAAGGGTGAATTGTTCATGACTCCTTTTGAAATCCTCGGCGTCTCAAGATAGTACAACCCATTCTTTTCCTTAGCAAGTCCAATCTTCCTCTCCGAATCCTGTTCCTGAAAAACACAGTAGGTAGGGTAAAAAATTGCATAACATTTGAGGTCATTGGTGAGCCTTTGTATGGAGACTAGGTTGGCTGATAATTTTGGCACATGGAGGACATCTTTTAGAGTGAGAATAGGCGTAACATAGATATCACCAACTCCTGCAACAGTGGCCAAAGAACCATCTGCCACCCCTATTTTTCTATTGCTTGGACAAGGGGTGTAGGTACTAAAAAAATGTGAAGTGTGAGTCATGTGATCAGTGGCACCTGAGTCTATTATCCAAGCTTCACTTGAAAGTTTTTCTGAGGCATTTAGACTAAAAGAGAATGGAGACTTACCTGAGAGTGCTAAGGAACATGCACCAGAGGGTTTATCAAGAGACCCTAAAAGCCCTTTAATTCCTTCTATTTCCTCACTGCTGAAGGATTCTTTCACCTGTCCTTCATCGTGACTGATTTGCTGGTTGGTCTCCTCATTTTGACTGGAAGTATCTCCAATCAATTTTCTCTCTGACATGGATAATTCCAGGCACAAAGAAAGTACTTGGAAAGGAAGAGCAAAAGAAAACAGAAGCAGTAAAGACTGCTGCAAGTGAATGAGGTTTTAGGGAAAAAGAAAAAAAAATCGGGACAAGTTTAGAAGCAAAGAGGGAAAAATATAGCTAAAGGGATCACAACAATGACAGTTGCGATCAGATTGTTAAGGACAAAGACAAATCCAGCAATGAAGGCTGTGATTGGAAGATTATTGCATCAATGAAGGATGCACTGCAACATTATCCCAGAAAAATGAGCCTAATGCTCTGATACCATGAAGAATTTAGAGAAAAGAATTGTGATAATTCTCAATAATTTCGTACCAGGATTACAAAGCTATTTATAGGGCTCCTACAAGTACTAACTAAGAAAAAACAGATCTGTAAAATACAGCTATAATCCCACAAATCAAGGGATACTAATAAATCATTTCCTAACTAATTATTTACAGCTATTTCCTAATAATTAGGACCCAAAAAATCAGGATTGAATATTCCTAATAATCAGATCCTAAAATCAGGATAATTCAACAATAACATTGAAGTTTAGATGGCTAGAGTAACAGATTGAAGGTGGGTAGAGCGACGGAATTCCTGTTGAGCATATAAATGTTATTCATGAGTTCGCAATACTAGTTAGTTATTTGTTTATGAATTTTGTTGGGGGTAACTTTTTCCAGTAAATGGACAGCATTTGAAGTAATCCAGGTTCTCATTTCCCGCATGTTTACATGAGTGGAATGGCGTATCCTTGATCTCTGTCAAGGATAACATTTGATTATTAGTTGTTGGTGTCAACAGATGCAAAAAATGTTGCTCAGGGAGCATCACTGAACATAAGCTCAAACAGATTCCGGCCCAACCTCATCATTTCTGGTGCGGAGCCTTATGCTGAAGATACCTGGAAAAATCTTAGAATTGGGGGGATATTTTTCACTGTAAGTTTTTGGCTCATTTATCGGAATAAATCTCTTTTATTTTTGAGGTTGACAGCAATTCAGTCCATTTTTGCTGTAATTGTCCCCTTTTCAGTCGTTAGGTGGTTGCAATCGTTGCCAAGCGATCAACTTAATTAATGAGGGAGGAAGAATTCTCAAATCAAATGAACCATTGGGCACTTTAGCATCGTACAGGAGAGCGAAGGTAAGGCATATAGTGAAATCCTTATCCTCTACTTTTTTTCAGAAAATTGCATCGCATTTTCATCTTGCATCAAGTTTTCCTTTTCGCAGGGAAAGATTCTGTTCGGTATACTTCTGAGATGTGATAGTGTTCACGAAATCGAGCTGGGAAAGGATCTGTGGCTTCGAGTGGGAGAGGAAGTGCATCCAGATGAAAATTTGAATGGACAGCAGTCCCCCCAAACTCCCACCTCCGAGCGACAGATGATGTAAAGATGGAGATTTGACTCTGAGATTCTTATAGTGGTTAGGACTAGAACTGTAAGCAGGTGCTGAATAATTCGACAAGTTCCTTTTGGATTTTCTATGCATGCAATTCCCTCTGCACCACAGGATGTTCTCATAATCTTTTGTATAGAAATTTTGATACAATTTCGTTTTTTTTTTTTTTTTTAATCTTCTTTTTAGACCCTTGGAATAATTTTTAGGTTGGGCAAACCAAATAGAATAATGACCTTGGGATGTACCAAGTCCGAAACCAGGTGGGCTGCTTTTTGTCCCATAATCCCCCACTATTATTATACATTTAATGATATGTCATATCTGTGCACTTTTTATTCCGTTCCGATTATTTTAACCAGAAGAAATCTTCTACGTCATAGAAAGATATATCTTTTAATACAATCCTTATATGACAAGTGGATCTTTTCATTGCATAACTTTTGTCCTCAAGCTCGGGTTAGCTTTGCGTGTGAATCACGTTTGAATAATCAAAATCCGGAGCAGGATTCACTCTACTGTTTGTTAATTTGAGTGATTTGTTTGGGTTGCATTGCGTGAGAATGGCCAGTATGTAACTCCCATTCCAATGGTCAGACAGCAGTTTAGGTTTCAGCTCTCAGGTTGCACTAATAGCATATGCTTATTCGGTACATTTCCATTTCCCTTGATACTGGACCATCAGTAATGTCATCCCTTCCATATGACATCTCCATCGCCTTAAGATTAAACCTTCCATACTATGTATCTTCCATATAAATTCTCCTCCCAGTTTGCTTCCTTCTTTTTCCTTTTTCAAACGATGTCGGTCTCCTCCCAGTTTGCTTCCTTCTTTTTCCTTTTTCAAACGATGTCGGTCTTACGTGCTCAGAGCTGATGAATTAGTTAAAGGTGGACATAAGCATGTATTACTTCGAGCTATCTATTTTGACCTGGTCTTTGGGGTTCATTATTATTATTATTTCTAGGCACACGAGATTATTTCCAAGAATTCATGACATTGTCATATCTAATGATCCAAATTAGTAAAATTGCAATTACTTGATTAAGCTCGTGAGCTACTCAACATTAGCATTTTCATGCTTGGGCTCGATTCAATTGAATACTCGAACTCGACTTGAAATTGAAAAGAATCTATCCAAGTTGATAAAGTTCACACATAGCTTGACTCTGACTCGTGAGTAGCTCGACTTGCCTACTTCCTAATGGAGTTCATAGGTTACGTACGTCTTACTTTTTTAGGTTGGAGTAACTCGAGAACGGAAAGTAATTTTTAAGACTATTCGTTTCGTGGAAAATTTTTTTTTTTTATCAAGAGAAGGAGTTTCATCATTTCCCACATTTGGATTATTTATAAAAATAAGTCAATAGAAAACCTATACCAAAATTCAAGGAAATAAATTTCTATTTTAAAAATAAAAAGTCAATTCCAAAATATGACTGAACATTAGTAATTGGCATGGGAACCTCAATGCCAAAAACGAGGCCTCGATGGCCAAGCTCAATCTCTCAAGGCCACGGCTGAGATAACAATGCCCGTGCCCAACTCCCCAATGGCTATGCCTAGGTGCTTGGCCCCAACACCTAAGCTAGTGGTGCTCAGGCCCGGGTCCATAAACAATGGGCTGAGGTCACTTGAAGTCGAGCCCATGACCCCAATGCTTGTGCTTGGGTCTTTGACAACCATGCTCGGTGTCCAACTCATGCACTCGAGTCACTAGCTCCTTGGCTCGAGTCTATCAAGATTGGGCCTAAGTCACTCGAGGCTAGGCCCAAGACCTCAATTCTCATTCCCAAGCACTCGGCTCCCATGCCCAAGTTATTGCCACTTTGGCAATGCCCTTATTTGGATTCCCAATGGTTGGGCCCAAGAATCTTGACTGTAGTTATTAGGGAGAAGTACACTATTATCGTGCTATAATTTGTGTACGGTGCACACTTTTATGCCAAAAGTTTCCGTCGAATCACTTAAAGTGCCAAAAATTTTAAAAACGGTCATTTTAGTGCCAACGCCGATATGGTTGGCATGGCAGGTTTTTTATTAATTTTCGACGCTGATGTGGCTCGTCGGAGAGTATAGTTAGCATGTAAACTACAAAACGATATTGTTTGGCGTCTTTCCCCCAAGTCAAAACCCTAAATCCCCAAATCGAGAGAGAGAGAGAGAGAGAGAGAGAGAGAGAGAGAGAGAGAGAGAAGGCATGGCAACAGCGTTGTCTTCTTCCCAAAGAACAACACCAGCAACACCAGCACCAGCCACTCTCTGAGTAGAGCCCAATCCATCATCTCCATTTGCGCCCTCTTTGTTTCCATTGCATTCCTCGACTTCTCTCTCTCCTTGCACCTTCGATCCCCCTTCTTCCTCCTCCGCCCTTGCCTACTATTTTCCCATTGCTTCTTGCCCAAGAAACAACCTCGGCCTCTCCTTACTCACCTAGTTGGGCAACTACAACAAAGGCCGAGCGATGGTAGCCAAGAACGATGGCCGAGCAATGGTGGCTAAGCACGGTGGCCAAGCGATGGTGGCCGAGCAAGCTAGGTCGGCGAGGATTGAAAAAAAAAATCCTAATTTCAATCCCAAATGAGTTGTGCGGCGTTGTTTTTCCTAGGCCATCCACATATGACAGCAAAAACGTCGTTTTCTTAAGGTGGAAGCAAAACGACGTTGTTTAAAAGGTTTGTTGATTTTTTTTTTAAATATAAAAGCCACGTAATCATTTTGGCCGGAATTTCTTGTCGGTGGCACCAAAGTGATCGTTTTTCCTCCGATTTGGCACTTAAGTGATCCGACGGAAACTTTTGGCACCAAAGTGAGCAACGTATACAAGTTATGGCACTAATAGTATACTTCTCCCATAGTTATTAGGATCTCGTCGTTTGGGCTTGGGGATCCCATCAGTTGAGTGCAAGTCCCTTGAAGCTAAGGCCTTATGGTTACTGCCTTAGCCATGGTCCTCAACACTTAGGTCTAGGACTTGGAGGCTAGTGTCATGGGTTAGTCGATTTCAATTGATCAAACACCGTGTGGCCTTAGGATGGGTGATCCTAAGTCAGCCTTCTCACACACACACACAATACAAAGGTCGGCAACAACACAAAGGAGCAAGTGTTTTCACTATGAATGAGCTGAGCTCAAATGAGGGGGAGGGACCCCTTTTATACAAGTTTGGATCTAATGCTAGTTGTTGATCGTCCCTCCGATCCAACATTGGAGTTTAAACGATGGCCATTATTACAAATCAACTCAGTAGGCCACTCAATGGTTGCAGGCATTGGGAAACAACCCCGGAGCAAGTTAGAATCAAGATAGGGTCAGCATGGGCAAGCCAAGGCCAGCATGGGTGTCTGACACGGAGCAAGTGAACCACTCCAAGTTTGTGCAAGGGCTGGCCGAGCATTGATCAGGAGTCAGTCGCTAGTTGTGAATGGATCATCCCCCGTATCGCTCAAGGACAGATTAGGCACGGATCGCGGATCGTGCAAGGGCCGATCGGTGGATCGGTTAGTGATCGATCATAGATGGATTGAGGATGCAGCACATCGATTAGGGACGGATTAGTGATCAATTAAGATCGATTATGGACTGATGCGAGATCAGTTAGGGACTAGTTAGGACAATGATCGATTAGGGCCATTCCCGGCAACACCCTAGTGCATGACACGGCCGAGCACGGACGGTCTTGGACATGCTTCGTCCGTCGGCCGTGTCACTAGGCTTAGGTTCCTTGAGGCACACCCAAGACCTTAGCACCTATGCCCTAGTCTTCGGTGGTTGTGCCCAAGCTCCAAGACTTTGTCCTAGTGGCTAGATCCAAGACCTCCACTCAGGCTTGAGTATCCCAAGGCTAGGTACAAGACCTAAGCACTCGAGCTCAAGTTCCATAAGAGAACAAAAATTGTCCACATTTTATTAATATTTTATTTTATGTAAATCCAATTTGATAAAATTTTATTCAAAATATGATGATATAGTATAGGTAACTTACTTATCACACGAATATCGTATGTCTCTTTAGGAAAATAATAGTAAGTTTTCCTGTGCAAATGATGGATTATATTTCCAGTAGATTTCAATGGAACACCGAAAAATACTATCACTTTCTACGAAAATGACTTAACGAAAGATATCTTCCATAAATGTCAAAAAAAATTCCAGGAAACATGGGGAGCATAAGATGGGAGGCTTTTGCTTCGTCTTTTGCCCATCCGTTACTCCTCTTCTGACTTTTTTACAATAGGCCGGCATTTTCCATTCTTCCACGTCTCAAATAAGTTTTATTTAGCTAAATACCCAATTGAGGACTTGTTTAAACTGCGAAGGATCTGACTGGCTACCTTATCTCAGATTTGTGGAATCGTATACGGTACAGGATGGGGATGCCTAGTCAGCATATCAAGTTGAAACGCATGCTGACTTTTAAACCAACCAGACCAGAAGCCTGGGTCAAAGACTCGAAGCCAGTCTCCTAACCCCGTGAACAGAGATGGCAAGCGGTAAAGAGTAGCTGCCTTCTGATTGCTTTGTCTTGTGCTATTTTAACTTGCAAAGCGGTCGTCGTTTCAACGAATTGGAAGATTCAAAGAGCTGTGTCACGTTGGACTGAGAACCTTGACCCTCGACCTTTTCATGTTATCTTTCCATCTTCTGGCCTCTCTTTTTCCTGTACGGTTGACTGGACCGGTTCTTGGTTCTGGAGATTGGGAAGTTGAGTCTTCCGGGTCTTCTCCATTCCATCCCCATCTCACATAAATAAACAATTGTTGTCTTGTCTCCTGAGCACAATAGTAAACAATTGGCGATATATGGAAACTATCAAACCCCCCTTTCATGGTACCATAACATGGTTTTTCAATGTTCGCGGTCCTTAGTTCTTTGAGAGTACTAATGTAATTTTATATTTTAAGGTCAGCGCGTAGAAAATTGTTTTTCCTTTTCTTGGTCGCTTGCCTAATTTGTTCAAGGAAAAAAAAGAAGTCGTCTCGGAGCACATGGAGTACAAAGTTAAACAACAGAGAAACCAGCCATTTGAAATATCAATCTCCTAGCCCATACGGCTCTCTCTCGCATTTCAATTAAAATAATTTCCCGAGTCACCCTCTTGGGAGCTTGTGCCATCGAGCCAATTTGCATGCATCTGATACATGTGAAATCCGCCAATTTACATGCATCCGATACATGTGAAACCCGGGGTATGTCATAATCATATCACACATCGAATGCATTTGATTCGGCATTTTGAAAACCCATTAGGAAAATACATAACAGTTTAGCTCAAAGGACTTTAGGCAAATTGAAAGGCCGTTGGTAAACTATGATTTTGATAAACAATTTTGAGAGAAATGCCATTTAGTAGAAAATTTATTTGAAAAGTCATTTGAGTGATTAATATTAGTTTTTTTAAAATTTATTTGTTTAAAATTGAAAAAATAATGTATGCAATTTTTTAAATATATTTTTGACAATAATACTAAAAAAATCAAATGCATATATAGTTTTTTTAATAAAAAAGACCAAACTCTTCATCGGAATTTTTTAGTTTTTATTTGCATAAAATTGAAAAAAAAATGTATGCAACTTTTTAAATATAAATTTTGAAATAATTAAAAAAATCAAATACATATATAAAAAATCAAATACATATATATAATTTTTTTAAAAAGAAAAGACCAAATCCTTCGTCAATTTTTTTTAAAATTTTTTATTTAAAATTGAAAAAAAATTATAAAAATATATATATATATGCAACTTTTTAAATGTAAATTTGAAAATAATGCTAAAAATATGTTATATTTTTTTAAGAAAAAAAGACCAAACCCTTCATTGGAATTTTTTTAATTTTTTTTTTTAATTTTAAAAATAATGTATGTAACTTTTTAAATATATATTTTGACAATAATGCTAAAAAAAATCAAATATATAAATAATTTTTCTAAAAAGACCAAAAAATATATAATTTTTTTTTTAAGCATTTTTTGTTTTGGCATTTAAAAATAATAATAATGATGGTAAAATCAAAAATTTGAAGAATGAGTGAGGATAGTTTTGGAAAAAAAAATAAATTTCAGCATTTGGCTAAATGCTGAAAGCTCAATGTTAGTTCCTATTGAAATTGAGCTTAGCATTGGGCTTTCAATCTTCCCAATATTGACTCTCACTTGAAAGTTATTTCAAAATGATTGTAAAACGGTCTAGCATTTTCCCAATGGACTTTGGAGGCTAAAAACCCCTTGGTAGTGCTGAACCAAACGCATCCACAATAGTCTTGTAGGCTCATCATTCGGGGTCCACCTTCAAATTTTAATAGAGGGGGCAATAATAATGTATATCTCATTTTCCATATTTAACCATAAAAAGGCTCTGCTTTCTTATTTGGACTAGTCCTCATCCCCGTTTGCGTGGACTTGTCTACTTATGATTGTTCATGCTGACCTTAACATTACGTCGATATTCGTATATACATATTCGACAGATATCCTTACTTTGGGACCATGCTATCACTTTAGCTCTTCTCTTCATTGCCCCTTCAATTAATTCAGAAATTCAAACACGACTTTCAATACGTCGAATTTAAGAAGACAGAAGTACGGACGACAAATGCAATGGAATAAGCTTTCTTTTTCAATTTTTATTCTGTCCATCGTTTGTAAAGATAATATGGGAACGGTTTCAGGCTTGTCGACAGGAGGAGGAGGGCAGCGGCAGGCCAATTGGCCGAGAGGAAAAAGAGAGCCGAGGAAAATTAGGGTTGAGGGGTTCTTCTTTTGTCAACCGTGGATCCGATTCTGTGCTTATATCTCGGCTTTTGTCTTGAACAATGTCCCGATGCAGAGATAAATAATGCTACGAATGTCTTGCATGTTGAAAAAATGACGAGGAGAAGACTGAGGGCATGCCGTGAAGCAAAAGAGAACTTCTCGTAGATTGTGACGTTGATGAAAGGGACGCTCTCCATTTAATTATTTCTAAATAAACGGAAGGAAACCTTAAGAGACGCATATACAATCAGAAACTTGACCTTAACCGGTTCATAAGATTTTGTAGGTTTTCCATTCCATTCCATGAAGCTCTCAATAACCAAACCTACGCTCCATGTTTCAGGGGGGATTGACTTCACGGGGGGTGAGGCATCCCAAGACCCCTTTCGGGATTTTTTTGTGGCCGGGTGCCTCATGGGGGTTCTATTTTTATCGAGGGAACCCCTCCCTTTATCTTGTCTTTTCAAAGGTTTTCATAACATTTTAAGGTTTCTTGTTAAGGACCAATTTCATGTATATTCCTGAATTATCGAAAATAAAAGCAAAAATGGGGAGGCATGACGAGCCAGGAGGTAAAGTAAGGATTTTAATCCAACCTCATTAATTCCCCGCTTACAAAACAAATCACAGGTGCTTGGAAGGAACCATAGCCAGACGATGAAGCCGGGGCACAACTCTTTTCAACTTTGGGTGGAGACGAAAAGCTTTTGAAGCGGTCAATTGGTGCGGCCGTGGGGCCGGTGTCAGCCGTCAACGAACTAGAACCCTTTGACAATCTCGGATGGCAATTTATGCGGCCAGCAATTTTTCAAGTTCTTCAGGTTATAAGACGGAAGCCATTCTTGCTTCTGCTTCTCATTACTCTACCATCATTTGCTCCATATCAGAAATTATTCTCAAAAAGCGGGCTGCCCTCTTATGGATTCACAAGGCCAGCTATAAATGGCAGTAAGATAATAATAATTAAAAAAGAAATAAAGAAAAAGAAAACCCAATTCCAACAGATGATACTGCATTTTCGGTGCGTTCCGCATATTGTGACTTGTCGCTTGTCCGGTTGTAGCAATCAAAGGCACGTGAATAGGCACATCTTTGAACCCTAGATTTCCCTGTTCCGTAGGGTAACGGACTACGGGAAAAAGAACCATCGTCAACGTCAAAGAGGCCACTTTGATGTGGAAGCCTCGATTGAACAATCTCAAGATGCCTAAAAACAGACTTGGGGCTGCCTGTTACATCTTCTTCTTCCTCCTCCGTTAATGCTAAAACCGTTGGAGACATATCGAAATGAATGGTGAGCATCGATTCCTAAACTCTCCATAATTTGCGCCATAGCACCATCGATCCATCCATTCTAAAGTCAAAAAATTACCCGCGTCCCTTAGGGACACACACGCGCACTGTTTTGACATTTCGTTCCCTTGAATATTGGAGCTGGCACAGCCACCGTCAGGCGCCTGAAGAAGGTATGCACATCTGGCGTTCCTTGGGACTATCTTTGGGTTGGTCAAATATTGTGCCGAGGACCTTCTGGAAGCCCCCTCCATTTCGTACGTGGACAAGCCATTATTTAGAATGAAGGTTTCAACGGAGAAGAATTCGTTTGCGTTTGATTTAGTAATACTTTCAACGCACATGCTCCACAGTGACAAAGTTTTTACACCCTTTGGTACATGTTTCCAGGTATGTCAAAGGGTGCGTAGATCTTAGCTTTTTCAATTTTGGAATTGTAAATGGATGAATCGATCTCATTGAGAGAAAATTACCAAAAAATTACCACAACAACATTGATAAGACAGCAGCTAAATTTGATCGGATAGACTGAACTAACACAATTATAAAAAATTTAACACTAAATTGACAGAAAAAATTAAACCTGAGTTAGAAAAATTACAATAGATTTATGGCTATTTTGATAATTTTTCTGTCTCATTTAGATACACAATCTTTATTACATTTATGGGTGTACCAGAGACACGATCTTGACTTTAAATCCACCCCTTATTTCCTGTACATAGTCCAATCAAGTCAATTTTCATCTCTTTGAACAAGATTAGCCAAAAAGAGGCGTTTTCTTAATATTACCCTCGCGACCAGAACAATGCTCTTGTATAGTGTAACACTGGAACGGGCTCGCACATTTTTCAAATCTGCCGCCATAGAAAAGTGGCACAACTCCGGCTAGGCCACTTCACCCTTTACCACTTTTTCACATGCTATCTATGCGAACACAAATCATAAGATCGGACGCGTCGACTACAAAACAACACACGGTGCATCGTGGCGAACGTTTGGGAGTTTTTCTTGATACATTAGTTTGGTGTTTCTTAAGATATGTTTACGAGGAACATTAAAACAATCACTTTGATTTATTTCGAGCCCCTGTCTTGATTTATGCATGACCACTGCCATGGATTCAATGAAAAATTATAGGAGTAGCGTATATACAGTATGTTGTTGGAAGTCGTGACGAAAGGTCAATGCCTCGTGAAGAAGGGAATAAACATTTTAACTACTCCTTTTAGCTATAAGTTAACTACTTCATGCGTGATACTACTATATATACACGTATTTCAGTAGGCAACACGCAATTCATCCGTAAGCACCTCGAGCCAAATCTTATATGTGGCAAATATAATGATACTAAATAATTTCTTGGCCTTAATATATTCTTACCAAAAAAAAAAAAAAAAAACAACTAGAGTCTAAGTGATGCTGTAGATGAATAATAACACGTGATGGTCTTTCACCTTTCAACAAGCGCCAATCAAATAATCTAATGTGTTTTCAAGGGGAAAATATGCAACCGAGTCTTCTTATTCTTCAACTCAGTATTATACCTAACTAGAATTGATTTTGGAAGAAACTTGAATCACTGTGTAATGGGCCATTTGAATATATTTATTGCTCTTTCTTAACATCATATGTGAGATTCTTTAAATATTCAATGTGGAATTCTTCTTCGATTGTATCCGCATCTCACCCATGCAACCTATCAGCTTACTTCAAAGACCATTTCTAAACGATTCTGGTAGATGCCCTTGGACGAGGCCCGATTCCGAACTCCCTCCCATTTTATCAGTGGGTGATGACATGCTTTTTTTTAATAATCCGACCAAATTCTCTTCCCACTTATGTAGACCGTTTCTGCGCGTAAATCGTCTAAAGTAAGGGTTGGTCCCGATGCTTCTAATGACATCCGCGAAAAGCCAGTAAATTTTCTGCCCTTTCGGGCCCAGCCTTGCCATTATTGGTGGCTTTGACTAGTTCATGTTGTAGTTTGAAGGGCGCAGGATATGGGACAAAACGCTTCAGCTTCCGCGGCCTCTAAAAAATTCGTCTGTGGCTGCCACAGAGGCTCCAAAATTGAAAGACTCGTTCCCACCGCTCAATATCTGGTTCAATATTATATTAGCTGATACAAAGCAAATAGTCAAACCTCTTGACTTTGACCTTGAAATTAATCACTCTTTCACTAACTTTGCGTTATAAAGAAGCTTCTCCTATTCCTCAGAAGTGCACTCCTAATGGTGATCTCTTCCCTGAAAAAGAGAGAAAATAGCTATAGGGCGAAAAAGGAAAATGACATCATTGGATGCAGCGAACGTGAAGCCAGACGATGAAGTTCCTCTGCCGGGTTTTCGATTTCACCCAACGGATGAAGAGCTGGTAGGGTTTTATCTGCGCAGGAAAGTTGACAAGAAGCCCATGAAGATCGACCATCTCATCAGCCAGATCGATATCTACAAATATGACCCCTGGGATCTCCCAAGTATGACTCTTCTGTTTCTTGCTGGTGATCTTTCAATTCCGACGACACATGAAGTGAAATCCTGGATCGTTTTCTTGTCTCTATTCTATTAGTTTCTTGATGATTTCATATATTCATCATCTACAGTTTTAAGGTTTTCGCGTGGCTGGTGACTTAACAGGATAATCTAAGGTTAACTTGCAGACTAATGAAAATATGGTGGACAATAATATACCATCATGCTGAAGTACTTTGAAAACAGATAGTTTTTTTGCTAAAATATTGAGCTATTAAAGAGATAAACCCTAATTTTATTTGAGATGCGGTTCTTGAAGATCACAGCGCTATTTCCAACCAGATCAACCGTCTCATGAACTTACCAATATCAAGAAAGCTATATTGTTTGATTGAACTTTATGTAACTATCTTATACTAACTGAGTTCCAAAACAAATGCAATCTTTCTTTCATTTGAAGCTCGCAGTTGAAAGTGTTAAGAGATGACTTCATAACCATGAGGCAAGTTTGTATTCTGTAATTTCTTTCTGCGATATGTCCTTATTATTCTTGATCACCTTTGAATGTTTCTAAGTTTCAAAAAGCCCCCAAAATCAATAGAGATAACAAGTAGTCTAACTGTTGTAGTCTCGAGAGATGTTCAGATAAATAATAAAGGTTTAGCAAATTTTTTTGTATTTCTCCACAATAAATATCCATGCCCTTCGACCCGTTTCAAAGGATGGCTGGGTAAAAAACTAGTGGTATTGTATCCAATAGCCTTTCTGGGGTTATCCATTCTGATGGAAATGATGATGATATATTTCTAGAACAATTACATGATTATATGAGAACTATCTATTCTCACTGAAGTAGATTTTCATTTGCAACAGAAGCAAGTAATACAGGAGATAAGGAGTGGTACTTCTTTTGCAAGAGGGGAAGAAAGTACAGGAACAGTATAAGACCTAACCGAGTCACGGGGTCTGGCTTTTGGAAAGCAACTGGCATCGACAAACCTGTGTCCTCTCATGGAGGAGAAGGCCATGAGTGCATTGGACTCAAGAAGACTCTTGTTTATTATCGTGGATGCGCTGGGAAAGGAACCAAAACCGATTGGATGATGCATGAGTTTCGTCTTCCCGTTGATAGCCCTAGCCCCAACAGTAACATCATCAATAAATCCATTGCTCAAGAAGCTGTAAGTATCGATGTAATCTGGCCAGAAATCTCGATCCTCTAGGCTAAACCAAAGTTTCAAACGTGCAAGAGCTTCGAGCTCAAAAAGGGTCAGATTTAATATTTTGTTTCCATTTAGACAACTAGAAAATAAAGCAAGGGTTATTAAGACTAGCTTACAAAATACTAAGTGATGCAACAAACTTCTATGAGGTGTGGAATAACGTTCATTAGTTCAAATATTCACTGGCAATCTCTACGGTTTTATTGTATTAATCTTGTGGAAGAATGCTGGTATTGTTCTTAACTAGTTGACTTCATGGAGTTGTTCATACAATTGAGCTTCTGATTAATTTTGCATGAAATTACAGGAAGTTTGGACGGTATGCCGAATCTTCAAGCGAAATGTCTCGTACAAGAAGTACACCCCCGATTGGAGAGAGCTACCAAGCAAACAAGCTACAGCAAAAGTGGGGGAAACAAGCAGTTCTAAAACATGCAGTGTGGAGTGCAGTGACCAGGAAAGTTACATCAACTTTGGTGCTCCTGTAAATGTTACTAACTATCATCAAAACGAAAAGAAGCCAGTCGTGTTTGGTCATCATTCAACCGAGAAGAACCAGCATCAAATGCAATTAGGTGCCTTAGGAGCATTCAGTTCGACTTCTTACTTGCAAGCTCCATCTGGAGCCTTGTCTTCCAGCCATTTTAGCTCGGATGTGATGGAGCACCTCAATTATGAGAACTGGGATGAGCTTAGATCTGTCGTAGAATTTGCTTTTGATCATCATAATCAGTAGTCTTTGAGCTTGTATATACACATATGTAGCTTAAATCGTAACTTCGCTGGCCTTGCTTAGTACACAAAAGTTTTTAATGAGGTTGTGTTGTGCAGGAGATCATTACAATCTGAATCTTATATACTTAGCTTTGCTGTTATGCATGTTTTGAAGCATTGTTATTATACTTGCTCATGAGCTTCACCTGATTTCTGAATGGTGGCTTGGCTCCCTGATCTTGAAAGATATCGATTGTTTCTGACTTGTTGCTGTTCCACTAATATTTGATCTATTTTTAGATTTGGTAGATTATGAATGATGACTCTCTTCCATATATCTTTATTGCAGAATTTTATGGTTTGGTGCTCAAATTTTGGATTTTTTTTTCCATGCTAGTAAATTTTAGTATGTGTCGGTAAATATAAAAAAGATTGTCAATAAAGATTGATGGCCCTCTTCCTGGTAATTCATTGGTAACTTATCCACATTGTTATGAAATTGACAACTTTTTTTTTTTTTATATTTCACAAGGTAAATTTTTTTTGTATTTACTAATTTTTTATGTATAACTTATAAATGCATGAAATTTATAACTTATATAAAATACCAACTCAAATTAGAGTGATTAACCAAATTTTGTCAGACTAAATTCCCAACTGGACTGGGATTACCAACTCTAATTTGCATGACTTGCCTTTTTTTTTTGTTAAGCTCTTATATTCAATAAATCTTCTTAGAGATTAACTACCAAAATTAGCATGAGTCCTCAACTTTCCTCTAATTAAGTTATCAACTAGTTTTTGGTTATCAATTCTTATTTGAGTTACTTAACAAGTTATTTATTTTTCTTAGGAAACATTTCTTTTGAATAACAACTTGTCTCATCGTTTACCAATTCTTGTTTACCTTTTTTGAATTGAACCTTATATATACCGACTTATTAAAATTACTATCTTTAATTTAGCAGCTTTTCTAAGTTTTTACAATTAAATTATCAACTATTTTTAGTTATTGACACTTTATTTTTTCTGATAAATCAACATTTTTATTGAATTACTTCATCGGCTATAATATAGGTAAGTCCCTAAATAAAGGTTAGTAATTTTATATAGTTGGTAAATACGGGAGTTGATAAGAGATTGAATAAAAGTAGTAAACAATAAGAGAAGTTAGAAATTCCAGAAGTTTGTCATTTAAAAGTTAATCAAATAAACTCTAATAACTAATTTAAATATGAGTTGATAACAGAAAATTACTTGATATTTAATTATAAAAAGAGGGTTGTTAAAGTAAGGCAAATGAAAGTGGTAAGTCAATAAAATTTTAGTAAACCAAGGAAAAAAAAGTTGATAGGCAACTCAAATAAAAAATTTGTTACACATAATTGCGTGTTAATTTAATCGAAGAAAATTTGTTATAAAATCTATGAAATCACGAGGAATTGACCAAATAAACTTCGTAACCAACACATATAAAAATTAGCAACGCAAAGCCTGTTGTTAACTTAATTTATGTCGACCACTCCAATTGATGTTAGTAATTTTTAAAAAGAATGAAAACTTAATAGAATAGAACATTTGGTAATCAATTTAAATGAGACTTAGGGTGCGCATGACAAAATTTCTGACCAGAAATTGATTTCTCAATTTCTATTCCATGGATGAATTTCTCAACAAAGAAATGCATTTAATAATGATTCAGAATTTCTATTTCTAGAGTAAAAGTTCATTTGATAAGAGAATAAAAATTTCTATTTCTAGGAGTGGCGATGGCCGGCATTCAATGGCCGAAGTCGAACGTCCAAGCAATGGCATGGGTGATCGGATTTGAATCGATTTTGGTGGTTGGAGTCTAACATCCTCCAAAATCGGCAAGTTCGACGTCTAGTGTCCGAGCGGGTGGCCAACGGCCAAAGTCGAGCGATCGATGGCGGGTGGCCAAGCCGAAGTCCAATAGTCGGCGGTAGGTGGCCAACTATTAGAGTCTAGCGGTCGGCAACCAGTGGTTAGCGGCAAGTGGCCAATGGCCAAAGTCCGACGACCGGTGGTGACTGATGGGCAGTTAGCAGGGGATATTCGGTGGTCGACGATGGGCCTTCGGTGTCTGGTGGTTGGCAATGAGTGGCCAACAATTGACGGGCGTCCAACTTTCAACGATTAGTGATTGGTGACAAGCAAGCTATAGTCCAATGGCTAACTATCGGTGTTCGTGGCCGATGGTTGGTGGCGAGCGGCTAATGGCCGGGGCTGGTGTGGGCGGCTGGCGATTGGTGGCGAGCGTTCGGCATTTCATGGGCAATGGGTGGGCGATGGGCAATGATGAGAATGAACAATAAAAAAGTTTTAATTTCTCATTTCTATTCCAGAAATAGAAAAACTAAAAATTTTAACTTTTGATTTCTATTCTAAATCTATTTTAAAATAGAAAATTGTTTTAAAAATAAAAAATGAAATTGCATTACCAAATGAATTTATATTCCAAACATGTTTCGAGGAATAGTGAAACAGAGAAATAGAGAAATAGAAACATTGTCATACGTACCATTAGTAAACCAAAACTAGTTAGTAACCTAATGGGAGTATAAATGGTAAGTCACACCGATAAAAATTAGTAGATCTATTTAATAGTTAAAAATTGTAAGGTGTTTGTAAAAGAAACAAAGAAATGTTAGTAATGATGATAAAAATTGATAAGCTAAAAAGGAACTAAATAAAAGTTGATAAGTAATTCAAGGAGGAGTTGGTGATTAAAAAAAATAGATGTTAATTTAATTGGAAAAAAGTCAATATGTCACTCAAATAAAAAGTCAATAAATAGAATT
The DNA here is from genome assembly GCA_016097545.1 of Eucalyptus victrix. Classification (NCBI taxonomy): domain Eukaryota; kingdom Viridiplantae; phylum Streptophyta; class Magnoliopsida; order Myrtales; family Myrtaceae; genus Eucalyptus; species Eucalyptus victrix. The sequence continues at coordinate 14,099,100 of CM027840.1, read as the reverse complement.
GAAAATTTAACGAGTTAATAAGAAAAAAATTAAAAGTTAATAACTTATAATTTATGGAAACAAAAAAAGTTGAGTAACATACAATCTATCGAGGTATCAGCGATGGGAATTTTCTCTACTAACAAAATTTTGATATCTACCAACTCTATCAAAAATCACCATAGGAAAACATATCTATTTCCTAGAATGAAATAGTAAAATTAGGGGACGATCGATTCCAGGGTTAGTCGATTTCCACCTTGAAACTTGGAATCAAAATAATCAATGATCTCTTTTAACTCAATCAAAAATCACCAAGGAAAACACATCTATTTCCTAGAATGAAATAAAAAAAGTGTTTATGGGAACAATTTTTGGTTTTAACCAACGGTAAATTTTATTCTTTTTTTGTTTCTTTTAATTTTTTAAACATTTTTATTTTATTTTTCATTTTTCCTTTTTTACCTTGAAACTTGGAATCAAACTAGGCAAGATTGGTTCTTTGTTTGGCGAGGTTGCCGGCCCTCGATGGCGTCGCCGGGATTGGCCGGCCATGGCCGAGGTCCGGCGACTCGGCAAAAGAAAAAAAAGAAAAAAAAAAAGAAGAAGAGAAGAAGAAGAAAGAGAAGAGAAACATTTCTTCATTTTTGTTTCAAGAACAAGAAACAACAATTTGTTTTTTTTTTGTTCTTATTTTGTTCCGAACAAAAAAACAAAAAAGAACAAACGCAACCAAACGCGTTTTAGGATTTTTGTTTTTTGTTCTTTTTTTGTTTCTTCTATTTCCTAAAAGTGGGAGTTTCCCAACATTATAAGAAAAAAACAATTTACTAATTAGAGTTTGCTTCAAAATAAAAAAAAAAAAACAAAAATTAATAAATCTTAGTTGATCGGTCAATCCAATCCGATTCCTTATGTCAAACCGATCCTCCTAAACAAGTTGGAACGGTCCGATTCCCAGATCAAATCGAGATTGATGCACACTTCTAAGTAGAATCGTCTATCAATAAAATCTTCGCTTCGTGAGCTAAAGGGGGAAAAAAGAACTTTAAAAAAAAAAGGGGGAGAGGAGAGAAGTGGACTTTCCCCTAAGCAAGCATCCCACAAAAATGTATTTTGCGTGGGTCGAAAGCGAGGTTGGGCTTCAAAGGAGAATATCTAAAGCTGGAAAGTGGGCTCGGAGGGGAGAGAGATCCCCCAATCTTGGGGCCCAAGGCAAAAACGCAGCGGATGACGAGGAGGATTAGGATTAGGGTTTTAGGAAGAGGCGGCATATGTCCGTCCGCACATCCGCTCGATATCCACCTCCCCACTATATAAATCTACACCCTGTGGCTCGCAGCATCGCCTCCACTTTAGCCGCCTCTCTCTCTCTATCTCCTTTCTCCTCTCCTGGTACGCCTCTCTATCTCTATCTCTATCTATCTATCTCTTCCTCCCTCTTTTCTTCCGTTTCGTCGCTGGATGTTAAACGGATCTCCCTGTTTTCTCCGTCTTCTCGGTGTGTTCCGATCGTTTGTTTTTGTCGTGTTTTTTTTTTTTTTTCGCTTCAGCGATTGAATCTGATGGTTTAGCCTCTTTTTCCTTACTCTGTGTTGTGCGGTGTGTTGTGTGGTTATACGGGTCGGATCGACCGTCGGAGCCTCTCCTGCGGCTTTAGCTTGTTTGGATCTGATGCCTCGCGTGTTTTCTGATGCCTGTGATTTTGCGAGTTTTTACGATAAAGCTTGGTCCTTTAGATTGCCCTAATTATGCATATCCGTTAATCGGGTCTTTTCCGTGTCGTGGGATCTGGAATCTCGTGCCTTTGCTGCTTTTGATGTTCGTTCTCGCCTGACGATAGTGGTTAGGGTTTCTAGCTTATTGGCTGATCTGTTGCCTTTTTTCTGTCGAGTTCTTTTATGGCCAATTGTTCGACCAGAAGTATTGAAAAAAAAAAAAAGCTTTTTGTCGAATAGTTTCGTCTTGTGATTTTCACGAACTTTATTGGCTTCGTAAATTCCGAAACTTTAATTTTTTTTTTCTTTTTTGGTTATTGTTTTGGCCTCCCAGATATCACACTCGTTCGATATCTTGACACGACTGCAGTGTGTTCTATGTCGATGTTTAAGTGGTTGCTCTTTATTTTGACCTTGTCTCAATATGCGTCACTAGTGAGCACTTTGATGTTAGATCCTGTGGGTAGTAAAAGCGAGTGTATGAAGATATATTTTGCATGTGGTTCTGGGACTTTTGCTGTTCCTATTTATTATTAAGTTCACCCAATATCGTTTGATCTCCCTGTCTTTGCAGATTTCTTCTATTTTTTGTGGAGGAGTGCCTTTTAAGAACCAGTCAAGATGGTGAGTTCAGTGCAAATTTATTGTTTTTTCTGGAAAATAATCCATTAACTGTTGATGTCTCTGTTTGGGTGCACAACTGAATGCGGTCTTTTTGGTGGTTGCAGGTGAAGTTCACAGCTGATGAGCTCCGAAGAATCATGGACTACAAGCACAACATTCGGAATATGTCTGTCATCGCCCATGTTGATCACGGTATGTTTCCCATGGTCAATTGTTTTGACAGTGTGGATTGCCTCTCTTTGACAGTTAACTAGTTTTTGAATTGATTTCACGAATTATCTCGTCTTTCACCAGTTGTTTCTTTTTAGTTAGAATACACTGTCAGTGTCCTCAACATAGTAGCCCTAGTTGATAAAGAATTTCTCTGTTATCTTTTCTGCATATCTCCTCTGCACTTAGTTTGACTGAGGTGATCTTTTTTTGACTTTGCAGGGAAATCCACACTCACTGATTCCCTTGTGGCTGCTGCTGGTATTATTGCCCAGGAAGTTGCTGGGGATGTTCGTATGACAGATACTCGTGCAGATGAAGCTGAGCGTGGTATCACGATCAAGTCTACTGGAATTTCTCTTTACTATGAAATGTCTGACGCTTCCTTGAAGAGCTACACGGGAGAGAGAAATGGCAATGAGTATCTCATCAACTTGATCGATTCACCTGGGCACGTGGACTTCTCTTCTGAGGTCACAGCTGCCCTCCGAATTACCGATGGTGCGTTAGTGGTTGTGGACTGTGTTGAGGGTGTCTGTGTCCAGACAGAAACTGTTCTTCGTCAGGCTTTGGGTGAGAGGATCAGGCCTGTCTTGACTGTCAACAAGATGGACAGGTGCTTCCTCGAGCTGCAGGTTGATGGAGAGGAGGCTTATCAAACCTTCCAAAGAGTTATTGAGAATGCCAACGTCATTATGGCCACGTATGAGGATCCCCTTCTGGGTGATGTCCAGGTGTACCCGGAGAAAGGAACTGTTGCTTTTTCTGCTGGTCTGCATGGTTGGGCCTTTACTCTCACCAATTTTGCCAAAATGTATGCCTCCAAGTTTGGTGTTGACGAGTCAAAGATGATGGAACGTTTGTGGGGTGAGAATTTCTTTGATCCCGCCACCAAGAAGTGGACTACCAAGAACACCGGTTCTGCAACATGTAAGCGTGGATTTGTCCAGTTCTGCTATGAGCCAATCAAGCAGATCATCAGTACGTGTATGAATGACCAGAAAGATAAGCTGTGGCCCATGCTGCAGAAGCTTGGGGTCACCATGAAGTCTGATGAGAAGGACTTGATGGGTAAGGCGTTGATGAAGCGTGTGATGCAGACTTGGCTTCCTGCAAGTACTGCTCTGCTGGAAATGATGATATTCCACCTTCCATCTCCTTCTAGGGCTCAGAAATATCGTGTTGAGAACTTGTATGAGGGTCCCCTTGACGATCAATATGCCAATGCTATTAGGAACTGTGATCCCGACGGACCTCTCATGCTCTATGTCTCCAAGATGATTCCCGCTTCTGATAAGGGAAGATTCTTTGCTTTTGGTCGTGTTTTCGCTGGCAAGGTGTCTACTGGTCTGAAGGTCAGGATCATGGGTCCCAACTATGTCCCAGGTGAGAAGAAGGATTTATATGTGAAGAGTGTCCAGAGAACTGTTATTTGGATGGGAAAGAGGCAGGAGACTGTCGAGGATGTGCCGTGTGGTAACACTGTGGCTATGGTTGGTCTTGATCAGTATATCACAAAGAATGCAACTTTGACGAATGAGAAAGAAGTCGATGCCCACCCCATCCGTGCCATGAAATTCTCCGTCTCTCCAGTCGTGCGTGTTGCTGTTCAGTGCAAGGTGGCTTCTGACCTTCCCAAGCTTGTGGAAGGACTTAAACGTTTGGCCAAGTCGGATCCTATGGTGCAGTGTAGCATTGAGGAATCTGGCGAACACATCATTGCTGGTGCTGGAGAGCTCCATTTGGAAATTTGCCTGAAGGATTTGGTGGATGACTTCATGGGCGGTGCTGAGATTGTGAAATCTGATCCAGTTGTGTCTTTCCGTGAAACTGTCTTGGAGAAATCAATCCGTACTGTCATGAGCAAGTCGCCCAATAAGCACAACAGGCTGTACATGGAGGCTAGACCTTTGGAGGAGGGGCTTGCAGAGGCCATTGACGACGGGCGTATTGGTCCTAGGGATGATCCCAAGGCTCGTTCGAAGATCTTGTCTGAAGAGTTTGGCTGGGATAAGGATCTTGCCAAGAAGATTTGGTGCTTCGGTCCTGAGACCACTGGACCTAACATGGTTGTTGATATGTGTAAGGGTGTTCAGTACCTCAATGAAATCAAGGATTCTGTTGTCGCTGGTTTCCAGTGGGCATCAAAAGAAGGTGCTTTGGCTGAGGAGAACATGCGTGGTATTTGCTTTGAGGTCTGTGATGTGGTTCTGCATGCTGACGCCATTCACAGAGGTGGTGGCCAGGTCATTCCAACTGCTAGGAGGGTTATCTATGCTTCGCAGTTGACAGCCAAGCCCAGGCTTCTTGAGCCTGTCTACCTTGTCGAGATCCAAGCTCCGGAGCAGGCCCTTGGTGGTATTTACAGTGTCCTTAACCAGAAGCGTGGGCATGTGTTTGAGGAGATGCAGAGGCCTGGAACCCCTCTGTACAACATCAAGGCCTACCTGCCTGTTATCGAGTCCTTTGGTTTCTCTAGTACATTGAGAGCTGCAACCTCTGGGCAGGCGTTCCCTCAGTGTGTCTTTGACCATTGGGATATGATGATGTCTGATCCTCTGGAGTCTGGGTCTCAGGCAGCTCAGCTGGTTACTGATATCCGCAAGAGGAAGGGCTTGAAGGAGCAGATGACCCCGCTGTCAGACTTCGAGGACAAGCTGTAATTGCAGGATGGATTGATGAAGCAGTGTCCGTGGCTCCGTGAGCTGGTTCTCTTTTCTTGGACACTGTCCCTTGTGTAGTAGTAGTCACAAACTTTCAAGTTTAATTGTTCTGCTTGTCGTCATGTTTGAGTTTTGAACATTGTTCTGGTGTCTTGAGAGGTGCAATTTTTATTTTCTCATAGGTGGTTTTGCTTGTTGGAGCTGATTTAAAATTTCATGGTGCGCCATAATGTACCCAGATCCAACGCAACTTATATTGTTAACTCTCCTACCAGAGTATTTTTGCTTCTAGAGAGGTTTATTATTATGAATAAGTTTTCTTTTGTTCTCCATAAATTTCTGCATAAGAAGCGTGTCTTTCTCGAGAGTTTTTCAGAGTTGAAAACGATTGATGTCCGAGTCATCAGCCCTGTCGCGGGACTCGTGACAAAGAGCGGAGCCATGTTTTTGTGATTGACCAGTTGTCGAGGCGAAACCAATTTGAGATGTTCGTTCGACGAGAAGCATACCCCATGTTACTCGAATTGTGAGGATGCAAAAGAGAAACCCACAGACAAGCGTGCAGAGGGCCAGGATTGTGAGCTCAGCCCTTGCCTTCTAAATAGCAAAAATATCTCCCGCCAAATAAAAGAACGATAAAAAGGACGACCCCCGAGGAAATTGCGTACCCAATTACCAGAATACGGTTTGTTATAACGGGACTTGACCGACCAATTATTCGGTAAATCCTTGAGTCCTGACGGGTTCAAGAGCAAGGGTTTTAACTAAACGACATGGTCTCACAAACAAGAACGGGCAAATGAATGCTCAATAGGCATTAAGTTCCTCAATAAGCTGTTCATATAACAAGCAAACTATTTTAACTCCCCAAAATTGGGTTCAGGACCGATGCCAAGGATGACTCAAATTCCCATTCAACACGGTTGGCTGGTCCACATCTCCACATTCCTTAAAATGTTTCATATTTGGCCAGAGCAGAGTTGTGGTGCTTTCTAGTGTCACAAGTCACGCCTTGCCCCCGCATCATGATTTCTCTGATCCCTCTGACTTGGACCGCTTAGACTTTTTCCTTGACGGTTGTTCGCCGGATGAAGCAATGTATGTTTGCGGATTGATGTTCTCAATGGACTTTTGCATGCCAAAATCCTTCACCTTTTTCTGCAGTCATTGTTGTACCAGATGTCAAATTAATCTAGAAAACTGCATAAGCCACGACAGAGGTGTTTCTATATACTATGAAGGCATTCATTTGATTCCCTCTCAATAAGAGCACATAAATCTTCGGAGGTCCTATAAAACAGGTGCAATTATAAAATGTAACTTCACAACCAACTCAACTCTAGCTTTACCTTAAGGGACTTGGCAATGGCAGCAACATCAGTTTGATCACCTCCAGCTTGGGCAGAATCTTTCTTAACTAGTTCCTGTTGTCGCAAAACCACCATCAACAAGTCCATATACAAAATTCTAACAAGAGACTGACAGGAAATGGAATGGCCTCATCTTGAAAGACCAGGTGAAAACTGTTTTGAGTCGAACCTCGGGGGGCATAAACGCAGCTTCTCTTTTCCTTTTGTTTTCGGCAGTTTTTTCAGCTTGCTTCTCCTGCTTCTCTCGCCATTGCTTTTCAGACTTCCTTTTGTCGCTTAAGAAATATTCACCACTCTCCAGTTGCAAATCAATCTGGCAACAAAATCGGATATTAAGCAAATGAAGATAGGACAACAGATAAGACTGAACAAGTGGAGTTCAGCACTGGTCCAGGGCCAACCAATCTGTTCAAAGATAATTAGCAATTGCACAGGGATACATACACATGAATCTGGTCAAAAAGCCAAGTAACCAACAGCCTATGTGGAGCCCTCGATAAATCATATCAAATTTCAAAAACATTTGTAATGATACATCCTGATTTTTTGTACATCAACAATATTTTAGATGTTGCATATCACAAAGAATAATCTCACCTTACTAGGTGGCTGAGGAGGAGGAAATGGAGTATACGGTTTCTTCTCTTTACTCTTAACCTTCTTCTGTTTGACATTCTTCCTGAAAATTGTGACCCGAGATGATAAAAAACATCACAAGAACATCGGATGGTGGAACACAGAATATAACTCATTAGTGGAAACGAAAGAAGAGGAAATCATACTTTTTGAACTTCGGAAGAAACCTATCCCAATTTTCATTAGCAAGTGCGGGATCTCTTTCAAGTTCCTTCTTCACCATGAGAACCTAACATAAAAGGGAGAAGGAGAGAGCGTAAAATAAGTTCTGATGACAATAATAGCTAAAATCACATCATCCGTTACCTTTATGTGGTACAAAGGATGCATTTTGTTCTGGATGCAATCCTCTACAATCCTCCTGACTTGTTTTAATCCCTTAAATGACCCCATCGCAGCAACCGTGTTTCCCTACAATTATAAAGGCAAAATGAAAAAGTGTTTCTCCTGCACCTAAGAGGTGTAGACACTGTCAAAGAGTATGCTAATTGGAAAACAAAAACAATTAATTACCTGTACAAGTATATAGCAGCCGGTCACAATTTCAAGAGCCTGCACACCAAGTTACAGATTAAGAGACATAAGCCAAAAGGAATTTTAAAATCATACACAGTACTTGAAAGGGAATTCTAATGTAATATGGTTTACCAATGGCTTCAGCATGAAAATAAACCAATCATTCAAACATCCCCCCAAATAATCTTCTTTATCGTTCAAGCTTAAGCTCTTGAATTTTCAAATACTGAGGAGGACAGACAAATTCTATCATTCAAACAGGCCGAAATCATATACTGATATACCTTCAGAGTGGACGAATTGGGGCCTACAAGATGCTGTCTCCGTTTAACAAATCGCTCCTGCATAAGCCACACGATGCCAATAAGAATCTGACATGTAGGTATAAGTTCGACATGGTGCTAAGCAACACGTTTACCAAGCCTGATTCCAGGAAAATAAAAACTAAGCAGGATCTACCAATAGTATTTCAAGCACGTCATGCAAGAATGAATTGTCATAGCAACTTCCCACTTTCATTCCTTAAAGAACCAATGAGTATCCGGAATCTTTCAACAACCAAATTACAGAAAACCAAAGGAAAGAAGTTCTTATTTTTCTTCCCCTTGATTGCAAGCCTGTTTAACACTGAAGCATGACACTGGTTTATAACCATGAATGAATTCTCCCAAATTGACATGCACAGAGCCAATAAACCACAAGATCAAGCCATTTAACATTGAACAGAATAAATATGCATCCATGATCAATTGTTCAACGGAGATGTAGTACTTAAGACATACAAGCTGACATTCAAGCGCGCTTCTCTGGTTTATTCAAAGTCCAAAAAAGGCTGGGGAGAACTCAACAATTAAAAAAGAAAAGATCGACATTCTTCCTACAGTCATGCCCAAGAGGTAAATTTGCCAGTTATCAACATAGTGGCACCTAGGAGGGAGGCCTTCTTTCAGATATTCCCCGCTTTGTTCGCGAAACAAAAGATACATCAGCATCACGCACCTTATTCCGGACCAAGTTGCCAATTTTGATAATATCACACTGCACCTCATCATCTAGTATCTTTATGGCCTGCGCGAATGGAAGAACCGTTTGACATAAGGGCTCAGAGGAATATCATCAGTTCGATTGCATACCGAGAAGGACGTCTTATCCAGCGAATGGAGAAGGGGATGACCAAAAAAAAAAAAAATCCATACTTGAGGGGCGGGGACGCTTCTAGAGAGGAGCTTGATGAGGTCTCTAGCTTTGATGATGATATAAGGGTCCCTCGTCTTCCTGGTAGTCGAGACCGCCATCGACCCTTCAACCTAACCACATCATAGGATTATCATGCGCGGTTGAACTGCGAAGAATCGACCTTTTTCGCGAGCGAATATGAAGCGGAAGAAGAAGGAATGAAGGAGGGGGAGGGGGGGGACTCACGAGGTTGAGCTCGCAGGCGACGCCGTACTCTTTGAGGGCGGACTTGACGAGGGGCCAAGCTTCTTGGAGGTACTTCTCGCGGTACTGCGGGAACAGGGTGGAGAAGGAGCTGACCTCCAGCATGCCCCCCTCGTTCCACGACGGCTCGAACTTCTCGATCTTCCAGTGGTCGATGTTGGGGTCCTCGTCCCACGGCTTCGGCTTGTCGTGCTTCCCCTTCGTCTTCCCCTTCTTCGCCTGCTGCTGCTGCTCTCCCTCCTCCGCCGCCATTCTCGCAGACGCAGAGACACAGCGCGACGGTCCAGAACGGTCTGCCAAGGGAGGAGGCGTTCCGGTCTTACGTCGACGGCCGCCGCGCAGGGATGCGCCTAAAAGGGTAGGGGGCTTGGGCTTGGGCTTGGGCTTGGGCTTCACAGGCTCAAGAACGAAGCCCGTTCTCTAGAATTGCTAACCGTTGGGAATGCACGGCCCAGTCCGACACCCAGACTCCTTTCTTCCTCCTCTCTTCTCCCTTCGATCAGCCGTGTCTCTCCATCGTCTCACTTCACTGCAGAGCAAAAACCCTAGCTAGACCGGCGGAGTTTGCCGAGAGTCGTCCTCCGATCATCTCTCTCGGCCGCGGAGCTTCAATAATGGCGAGAAAGCGGAAGCAGGAACCAACCCCGAGCGCTTGCGCCGACGCGAGTCAACCGCCGAAGAGGCAGCAGCAACAACAGCTGATAAAGCAAGAGCAGCAGGAGGCTGCGGCCCGAGAACAGCACCCGTTGAGTATGTAGAAGTAGAAGTAGAAGAAGAAGTCGAAGAAGAAGTCGAGGAAGGAAGAAGAAGAAGAAGAAGAAGAAGAAGAAGAAGTTGAGGAAGAGGAAGAGGGGGAGGAAGAAGGGGAGGAGGAGGAGGAGGAGGGGGAGGAGGAAGAAGAAGGGGAGGAGGAGGACAATCAGACCGTTAATGAAGACGACGACGAACCCATACAGAACCTTCTGGAACCATTCAGCAAGGACCAACTCATCTCTCTGCTCTTTGAAGCGGCAGCTCAGCATCGGGATGTGGCTGATCGAATCCGCCAGATGGCCGATGTGGATCCAGTGCACCGTAAGATATTCGTCCACGGCCTTGGATGGGACGCCACTGCGGAAACCCTAACCAGCGCATTCAAACAATACGGTGAAATTGAGAACTGCAAGGCCGTCTGTGATAAGGTCTCCGGCAAATCGAAAGGATACGGTTTCATTCTTTTTAAATCGCGCCGCGGCGCGCGCAATGCCCTGAAGGAGCCCCAGAAGAAGATTGGGAATCGCATGACTGCGTGCCAGCTTGCGTCCATTGGCCCCGTGCCTACTCATGCGGGAGCGCAGTCAGCCCCTTTGCAGCCACCGCAGCAGCAGCAAGTGTCTGAGTATACGCAGAGGAAGATTTATGTGAGTAACGTTGGGGCAGACTTGAATCCGAAGAAGTTGACTGAATTCTTTGCAAAGTTTGGTGAGATTGAGGAAGGGCCATTGGGGCTTGACAAGTTGACAGGAAAGCCGAAAGGTTTTTGCTTGTTTGTGTATAAGACGGTTGAGAGTGCCAAGAAGGCTTTGGAAGAACCGCATAAGAGTTTCGAGGGTCATGTGTTACATTGCCAGAAAGCTGTTGATGGACCAAAACCTGGGAAGTCTCAGCATACGCAACATCAGAATGCAAACAACCAATCCCAAAGGAATGACAGTGCAGGGTTTGCAGGTGCTGCTGCTGCAGGACTTGGGCAATTGAACCCTGCAGGAATTGGGTTTGGCCAGGGAGCTGCAGCTGCACAAGCATTGAACCCCGCACTCGGGCAGGCGCTTACTGCTTTGCTTGCGACTCAAGGTGCTGGATTGGGGCTAACAAACTTGTTGGGAACCTTAGGATCAGCCACGGCTGTTAATCCAGCCGTGCCACCTGCTGGTCATGGATTGCAGGCAGCCTACGGAAACCAGATGAACATTAGCCCTGGACTAATTGGAGGAGGATATGGAAGTCAAGCTGGATATGCAAACCAGCAAATGGGTCAAGGTGCAGGTAGTAGAGGGCATCATGCCGGACAGTTTAGTGGCAGTGGACCATATATGGGTGGTCATTAGACCCTGAGAGGTATGAATGTGGGTTACTCTTTTCAATAGCCTTACATCTTTTGTTGAATTAATCATATGAGCGATATAAAAGTCTAATTTTTTTGACAGTTTAGGAAGTGATAAGGTCTAATTTTAATGTTGCTTGATAACTTAAGTGAGTACAGAAAGGTAAATTTTAGTTTATAATAGGGTGCTAGGAGTGTGACAGATACGCAGCCCATGTATGAAAAAAGCTTAATACCTCCAAAAAGGAGCTCATCACTATGTGTAGCAATGTGTTCACACCAATTAATAATTTTCCTATGACATAATGGAAAATTCTAACTGCAATTTAACTAGTTCAAGATTGTTCCTGCTCAGAATGTCTCGGTTCCCCCTTCCCTTCAAGCCCAAATGAGGAGAGAGACTGAAATCCTTCTCAAACAAATGGATCCGTGAACCCTGCCATGCCCAAATTTCATTGTTTAACAGAACCTTAAACCAGTTGAAGCAAAGATTGCTGTCCATATTTCCTTGCTAATGAGCAATGAACAGAAGGTGAAAAACAGTCTTCTTGCTCATTGCAGATTAAGCGACTTTTTAACTGCAATTGACCCCCCTCTGTAATATGGATAGGAATCTTCTCCCAAGTAGTCTCTTGCACCAAAAAGGAGACCTATGTGAAATAAGTGCATGCTTGCCACCTGAACCCTCAATTTCTTCCAAAATTTTGTAAAATAATTTCACAGAAAGGCTCTAGAAGTTTTATCGTTGGTTTCCTTTCAAATGTGGGTGAGAATGTTTTTTGGGATGTTTCTTTGTGGGGTGGCGTGGGGGTTAGGTTGAAAGAGTTTAAGATAATTTTTGCCATTAACTTGCATCCAACATTCCATTCCCATCCTGGCAAAGTTTCCTTCATAAACCAGATATATTTGCTGAGAACTCTTAAAAAAATAGAGGAAAATTTTGCTTGGTAGATAAGCAGACCAGACATTAGGTGGCAACTTCATGATTCATGGCATACATCTGATTGGATTGATTGGGAAAGGACAAAGCATTCCTATAATATAAGCTATTTTAGAAATGCTCAGGAGCTCCTTCCTTATGAGTCTAGCTAGCCTCCATGTTCAGTCCTCTAGGACTATTATGATTTAAATTCAGCATGTAAATAGCGATCTTCTATTGTTTAGTTTGATTGATAAAAGGTGCATCTTTCCTTTTAACTAAGGATAAAGTCCATACGATTGGTCATCGCTGTTGTCTTTTCTGACTTCTATAAGGTTATTTGTTAAAGAGTGTTTCATTCACGACATACTTCACATATATTCACTTTTTTCCTATTACTGTTAATTTTTGCCTCGCATCTTTTGTTAAATAAGGTTGAGCTAGAATGGTAGAATTGGTTTATATGATATGGTATGGCTGCTTTATGCTTACTGTGCTCAGTTTTTTTTTTTTTTCTTTCTCTTGAGGTTTTCTTTGAAAGATTACTGTCAGTTTGGTTGAGAAACAAACTATAGCAATCATTTTAAGAATGGTATAGCTGATATCGATATTGTTTCCTATGCTGATATCCTCTTGAATGACTACTTCAAAGTGGTTGTGCCCATTTGTTCCATCAGTGCACACCTTATATGGTTTTTTCTTCTTCTTTTTTCTCATTGTGTGGATTCTGCTTTGTTGTAACTGCTGATTGGCGGCTTTTCTGCAAGCCATCAGTATCGGCTGGACAGGAAGTAGCTATGCCAGTTCAATATTTTTTATTTTGTCCTACTTTCGATGCAGATTAAAGTTATCTATTGAAGCTATTCGCTTATAAGTTAATTTTGTCCAGAGAATAATCTATTATATCAATTTTAGTTTTGGTTAACTTTTTGTTCAAGGGCAAGTCAGATAGACTGCTATAAGAATAAGTCAAAAATAAAAGCTCAATCGGAGATAAATTTCTTGTCGAATCAGTAAGATGATGATCTCTTGGAGTGTAAAACATCAGTCATGCACTATTGCAGCCATCGAGTGTAAATGGTTGTTTCCACCTTAGTAATTGGTATGCGATCAGAATGTATTCAACTTTACTTATTAAAAGTTCTTAGAGCAATCAAATATAAAACCTTCGGCAATATTATTGTTGTGAATTTTCTGTAATTCATAGTTGTTAATTTAAAAGGATTTTGAGTCTGCTCTTCTGGATACAACCTTAGAGTTTGTCTTTCATTAAATACCGATTGGAAGGGCTTCAGCAAGTGGTCTAGTTGGGCTCTTTTGGATTAAATCTTGGAGTTTGTCTTGTCTTCCGTTAAATACTGATTGGAATGGGATTCATAAATGATTATTTCTATTGGAATTTTGGTCTGTATAACTTTTAAATATTGTTTAGTGACTTTTCTGTTCTTTCATATCGTGTTGTATAATGTGATGGTATAGATCTTAGGTCAGTGGTCTGAATAAGAAAAAGAAATGGTTTATTATGCATCATGTCTTGGCTGAGAAACTTGTAGAGAATATTTCACATCACTAGGATGAAAAAAGGGCCAGGGGAAGGGTTTTACTCTTATTTTCTTTTTGATTTTGCATAAATTGTATGCTTTCGTATTTTCTGTTGGTATTTTGCCTGAAGCTCAGGCTTATTCAGCTGTTTTCTCAACATGGTAACAAGCTGTCTTTTCAGAGACATTCGGAATTAATTTGAATTTAATTTCAAAGTAGCAGAAAATTCAAGTGAGTTGCGCAGATAACTAGCATTCAAACACTTCACTTTGTTGACAGACAATTTCACTACCATTTGCTGCTGTTGCAACATTCTTTTGAAACGATATCAGATTCTGAAATACTTTTAGCAGTGTAAAAGTTTTTATCGTGTTTTACTGATTCATTTTGCAGATCCAACAAAGGTGCATCAGTCTTTTAGTACTGCCTTGGTGATTATTCTGAAGTTTCAAGGGCTCATGCAATCGCCATATTTCTCCTTATGATGAGATTGTTTATCAAAGCTACCAAGACTAGAGTATTTAAAATGTCAAATGGAGCTTCCAATTTTATGTACTTGTTTTTACATAATCTTTGCCGTTGTGCTTCTTCTAAAACGCTCAGTGTTTTGAACTTTTTATATGATTTTAGTAAAAATTATGTAGTAAATTCCCAAATTTTTTTTCTGTGTTTGTGGTGTCTTCAAACTGCCCTTCCTATGGATATTATAGGACCTGCATTAATTCTCTCTGATTTGGTTTTCCTCTAAACCTAGCTTGCAGTCTACTTTCGTAACTTTGCTGATGTTCCCAAATGACGAATCTTTTGCTTAAAGGAGGGTGGCTAGTTCTGATTTTCCTGGGGTGGTCTGATATAAATGATATTATCTTTTCTGGTGTAGAATCTTCTAACTTAGTTCTAATGTGGCCGGCCATTACCTAAAGCTAGACCTTTCACACCCAGAAAAGTGCTGGATAGTCATATTATAAAATGTGCTGGGATTTCAATTGATGATATGATCCTCAATGAGAATCTGTTTCATGGCAAAGTGTTATGCTAGTGGCGGTTAATGTTCTGTTACCAGCTGGGCTAACAGTTTAATTCATGTTACTTTTCTGTTTACAGAGTGATCAATTTGCTGTTCCATTATTTAGATTTTTTTTTTTTTTTTTTTTTTTTTTTTTTCTCCCCCGTGCCAGTGTGTTTTGTAGAATTGGAGTGTATTATACTTGATGCTTGGATCTGATGTTATCTAATGGGTTATAAGTATGGACTGTGATCATGTTTCTGCAAGAAGCTGTCCTCATCATCTTAGAAAATAACAAAATAACTTAAATCTCAAAATTGAAAAGATATTGATAAACTAGGACTGTTATTCCTTTGTCATTCCTGCTGTATGTGGGTTTCTCAGAAGCAATAATCTAGTGGAGAAAAATTGAAGATATCTACTATCAGGTCCGTGAACTCAAAGAGGTCATGGCGGGAATTGAGTTCCCATTTTTGGAAATTGAATATGTTCGGAAGTTGAACTCTCATGCCTATGATTTTTTTTTTTTTTTTTCTGGCATGTGTGGAAGCTGTAATCCGCAATCTATGGATATGCTGTGAAAACTTCTGCAATGGAAAATTGTGTTAAAATGTTGATGGACTCCTCTCTATAGAAGGATTTAGGTAGATGATTGAATTTATTGGAACCTCAAACGTTCGTGTGCAATTATTAAAATGTCTTAGCTGGTTATCCTTCGAGGATGGCCAGAAAGACTTGGAATAAATTGAAAAATGGCCAGAAACAATCAAAGCCCGAAAAGATAGGGCCCCTGACGAAGTTGTCTTAATTCAACATCCCTGAGAACTGTGTTATGTTAAGTGCCAATGACAAAATGCAAACGAAGGGGGTCAAATGATAGTTGTCGTTTTTGTCCATTTTCATTTTTAGTTTATGTCATGAATTATTATCGTCCCTAGTTCTTATTTCTTCTTTTTGTTTATTTTGTCTTGGTTGAGAATAAAAGTAAAAGAGAAGCTGCTTCCGCGCATTTAGCGGTTCAACCAAAAAGTTTGTTATTATGCGCTCCTGTGATGCCCACGAGTTTAAGGGCAGGAACTCGCCACTGCTTAATCTACTTATGTTGACAGTATTTGTGACAAGGGGCTTTTGTGCCTATCCAACATAACAATCTCATTTCTATGTAAATGAAAAGCGCGAGATGGATATTGCTCCTGGATTCTGGAAAGGACAAGGATGCGAGGGCAGTGCTACCAAATCTGAGTATATGGATCTCTGCCCTGGCTGAGGTATATTGCTGAGCTAATCGTAGCTTGAGGCATTGTATGGACCATTAAGAAAGGCAGTCTATGTTAGAAGGGATGAATTTCTTAAAATAAGATGGAGCCTTGTATATGTAGGAGGCAGACATGTGTAAAATCCACTGGCCGACTTGAGAAAAGATGTGGATATGCTGCTTTTGTCGAAAGAGCGCGTGAAGTGTAGTAAGTGATCGTCCGGTTGGAGTCTTGTCTGAACGTCACAGGATGGTCTGATGGCCCCGTCCTCAGCAGGTGCGGTGGTGGGGGAAACATCTTAATTGGAAAGCCTCCAGAATAAGTATGACGATTCCGATGTCATGTCCTTTTCGGCGCAAATGATCGGAGTTTGGCGTTGAAATGTGCATTTCAATGTGCATGCTCCAATCTTTTCAGCCCAATATTTGTGCATGATCATTAGTGTATGATTGAGGGAGGCTTTATCGAGCCAGGGGCATTATGGGACATGACTTAGAGCTGTGGCCCGTTACATCCTAGTGTTATAATTCTCAAAAATCTCATATACAGTATCGATACATTTTCATCAAGAAAAGTATTATTCACACATTTTTATGAATTATATCATTTTTTTGACTTTCTTTAAATTCATATGTATTGAATAACATTAAGGAAAGTATACTTTACTCAACCAACAGCGTATATTTTTTCCTGCTTCCCCGATATCTCTCTCTTGACCTTAATTTTTGGGTTGCATTTTGAATCAGTCGGGTAATCCAGTATCTGTTGCGAAAAGGGCATCTTCAAAATATCAGTCAAAATCCATGAAAAATTCAAAATTAAGACAAAGGGTAGATTATGTATGAGCGACGATGAAATGAAGATTACTGGATAGATACACATATGAGGGTCACGCAGCAAACAACGTCGCTTAACACTTGGTGGATGTTCAATTCAAGGAGCTTTTCATTCAGATATTTGGTGATAAGACAATGTGTGTTGCGCACAATGGACTTGGCCAGGTTGGTGGTACCAAAGAGACATAAGTCGTCTGGATCAAATTGCGTTTAACGAAATGACATTGGCACGTGTAGAAGTTTTCTACGGAACCGATACTATTCAGCTTTAAAGATGCGTCATATGCACAAAAAAGAAGAATCAGGAAAGTGGAAGGAAAGGACATGGGCAAAGCAAAAGGCGTTCCCCAATATGCATTTATCCGGTCCACTCCGATAAAACGATCTCCTGTCGGTGTCTGGTTCGATTTCAAGTTCGGTCACGAAACCTTTTCACTGTTCCAGATGCAAAACTTTCAAAAAGCGAATAGAGAAAAAGAGAACAAGACTCCAGCACAGTGATTTCATCTTTTTCGCTGTTGATACCGACAGGGATTTAAACTACCCTGATGTTTTTTTTTTTTTTTGTGTATCGCTTTAAAAAGTTGGAAAAAATAAGCGCAGAGCATGCTTAAAGTCCCAGTCCGGTCTCACCGCAATCTATTATTTACCTCTCCACCTAGAAGATCCACTCCCATAAAAGAATTGCACTGTAACGTGTCCCCACCACACCAAACGACATGAATGACTTTAATGCACTTGCTTTTTCAGTGATGCCTAGGCTACACAACAAGTCTCTGCAAGCACAATAACACCTCATGGTCCACTTTTTGACAGGGAGAGAGAGAGAGAGATTTGCTCCTTTCACTTCACCCAACCCAAAATGGGGGAGGTTGGGCAGGACCCCAGTGGATGGATGAGTGAGACATGATAGTACAAGCACATGAATCTTGAGTTAGTGGTTGAAGCTGATGTCCACACCAACACACTCTAGAAAAACCTTGAAAGCCATAAAAAAGAAAGAGCTTTAACAGCAGATCTACTCTTTTTTGACGTCTCTTTCCGGTGACTTTGCTAACTCGCTTTTTTCAGAAAGATATTATCAAATTGGCGCAGTGGGAGGTTCTAGTTTCAAATATGCAATGGATAATGTTCTTATCTTTGGCCTCACTCCACTCACGTCCCACGCCAAAACATGTATCCCCCACCCAAGGCTTGGTAAAAAGCATACTCATGGCAGGCCTTTGAAATTCCCCCAATAAAGCAAAGTCTCAATGTGAAAGATAATGATATCGATTCCGTCTAGGTGCATTCCTCAGATATGCTCTCTCTCTCTCTCTCTCTCTCTCTCTCTCTCTCTCTCTCCCTTGACCCACCCACATTGCCCTTTACATTGAAAAATACAAATAGTCACGGTCCTGCCATTCTCCCACCTCCATCAAGTAGGAAACGAATAACCCACAAAAGCTCTCGTGGGGAATCTTTTGCTGTCGATTTTTTCCTTAGCTCTTTGTATTTTCCCTTGTTTTGTTTTTTTTTCCACCCCTCGAAGCATGCATAAATTTAAAAGCTCGATATCATGAGATTGACCCATCGATCGTCTTTTGGGCCCGGGTGCTTTGAGGGCGGCTGAGGGAATTCCCAATCGGAAAAGTCTAAAATCTTTAATTAGGGCGCTCGCTGTGGTGGTCCAATCAGGGGCGCAATGATGACTTGTGGAATGGGGACATGGCGTGTGTGGCTATCCAGTGCAAAAAACTTAAAAACAAGGAAAGAAAGGGAAGAGTGGATCGGCAGAGGACAATGAAAGCGACGCTCTCAATTATGAAATGATGGACTGATGCAAAAGATGGGGGTAGCCCCCACATCTCGCAATCATCTCCTGCCTCATTTGATAGCTTTTTCCCATTTATAATGTTGTTGTACCGTCCCTCGCTTGGCCTTCCCTCTTTTAAACACGCACACAAACCCACACGACGCAACCAAACCACAGAAAACGTAGAAAGAGAAAAGTAAAGAAGAATACGAATATAATGTGCGCGTTGATATCAGAAGGTTGGACAGCTTAGGCGGACAGCCATCTCCATCGCCCACTTGTCTTCCCTTTCGCACCAGAACCAAAAGGGCACATCTCGTCTCCAAAAAGCATGCACGTCGCTTTCTCTTTGGCAGAATCAGCTTTTTTCCCCGCGAAATTTGTCATTGTCCTCGACGTCTGCGTTTTAGGAGGGAGGTTGGCTGGCTCGGTAGCTTTGGTGTATGCGTGACGGTCAAGTCGGAGCAGGCCCTACTCACATTCAAACGTGTCCTTTATTGCAAGGCACTCATTTTGATGTGCCCTCTTTGTTTTTTCTTTTTAACTCATTTTTTCTCTCCGTCGTCAAAGGGAAGTTCCCCCTCTTCCCATCTTTCTCCCAACTGCCCAGTCCCAGTCCCCCCCGACTCTTTGCTTTTCCCCTCATCTGAAGTTTTGGCTTTGACATTTAATAAGAATATCTGGGGGATTTCCATGTCCCTGCGTCAAGCAAGGTTTAAGCAAAACTCGATGGCACTGGGAGAATCAAGAAGCCGTTCTCTCAAGCCTCAAAACTGCTAAAATTCCGGAACAAATCGTGGCTCTAGAATACGTGCACGTCTTTGCTAGTAATACCATAATTGTTAAATAAAGAAGGTCCGTTCCGGTGAGCAAGACCGGAACTGATTATGGAAAACTAATACGCATGTAATAACGACGGCGAGTCGGCAACCGAGTTGGGATTACGCTAAACATCTTTTCATCATGCCTACTTAGTCAAAGGGGTTTGAGATGGGGCCTCTTTGTCTTTGTTTCGGGATTAGCGATACTTTAATTATAATTCGGTGATTTTGGTAAGAGTGCTCTTAAAAAAATGGTTGATGATCCCAACGTGCAATATGCCCAAGACGTGACCCACCCCGACCCCATCCAAGACAAATACAAAAATTATATAGTTGTCATCGAAAGCGCCAAATCATGTTCCCCAAGATACCGTTTCTTTTTATGCAACCGGCATTGGAATAGGGATTCCACGGTGAGGGCTCGGCAAACACAGCACTGACACATTTACACTTGAAATATTTTTGGCTAAGTACTACCTAATCGTAGAGCGAGGTTCTTCCCTTGATGTGATCTGCAATCCGGTTGAATTCCCTCTTCTTTATATGAACTTAGTCAAACTCGACCCAATTTATGTTCGAGTCAAACTTAATGATCACAAAGGACAAAAAAAGAAGAAAAAGAATAGGGAATCATTAACATGAACACTCAGAGCTGATATTTTAAGCACAAAAAAAAAGGGGGTAGGTTGGTTGGTCTCGTTAGGTCCACGAAACGTATGATGAAACGATTGCATCAAATGCCAAAGCCAAAGTACATCAGGGAATTGCCAAAAGGTAGATCTAATAATTTACTATCATTATAACAAAGGAAAAGAAAGATGAAAATGGAGGATGATGTGGCAAGAGTTGATATGATAAAGATATGATATGGTAGTGTCATGAGATGTTACATGTACAAAGTATGGAAGCAAATGACAAAACACAAGAGGGAAACGCACTCGATCGATGTTTCGCCCGATGCGGACGGGGCCATCATTTCGTTCACCTCCCATTTGAATACCAAAAAGAATCCTTTTTCGGACCGCCCCGTGGCAAGTTCGGACAACAAAGACAAAAGCAGAATCGTCCAATCGAGCCCCATCGATTGCTCCAATTTCTTATCATTTCTCCGCATCGTAGGATTAGGAATTGCATCATCATTTCCTTCATTTCTTTTTTCTTGATATCTTTTTCTTCCCACAGAAGAAATTGCGGAGCATCATTGCATGTGGCAGATTTGCCGATTGACGATGCACGCAAAAGGACAGGCCATCCCCCCATGTGAATCCTATACATCTCTCTACCGACCGAATAACCTATATTTGAAGGCTTCAAGACCCCGTAATTTTATAATTCATGTAAACCCCAAACGAGATTGATTTCGTGGGCCTGTGCTGACAAAGGAAAAAAAATACAAATTTACTCGCGAGATCTGACATGGATTCAACCAAACACAAATATTAAGCCAATTTCTAGTCACATTGATTATTTACTTCAATAGTTTAGTAAACGTCCGCATTTATGCATGAGACATAAAAAGGAACGTGCATCGATATGTACGTCGATACTATATAAGACACGTTCCATCTCAAAAAAAAAAAATTCATGGGTTCTTCACATCATTGCCAACAAAGCATGTGCTATTGTAAGAATAGATAATCGTGCCATGTGATGGGTTTGACGACGACCGTATGCGACATGCAATTAGAGCGCTTGATTACAGAGAACAACCCATGAATCGATTCCGTCGCGCTAGATGAAGCACCTAACTACGAAATCGAAACACGCAAATACGAGTTCGAAAAGAGGTGGGGGCGGGACATATGGGTGGTGGATGCGTATGGAGCCCCGCCATTATTGATGATCTCTCCTAGTCAATCAAATAAATAAATAAATAAATAAGCAGGCGACAGACACCCTCCAGCTCCATCAAATCGTCCAATGGCGTCCATCCATCGTGATTTCCGACTGCCATTCTTGCCCCGAAATCAGATAATGAGAACAAAAGAAGGGAGAAAGGGAAAGGAGAAGGTGGAGAGCAGAGCACATCGACAAGATCGCAACTAAGTTTACTTTGAGAAACACCCCCCACCATAACCAAAAAGGGGGGATCCTCTTTCCCCCACTTCCCCAACTTTTTCTCCGTTTGGATTCCTAGGCCCCTTCTCGCACCCTCTCCTTTTTCATTTTTCTCAATTTTTAAATCGCGGGTGTTTATGTCGAGTAATTATAATACCCATGAAGTCCAGTGGACAATAAAAGAGCTCCTACTTTTCTACGCATCGTTTTTCTTTAATAAAATCGCAGTCGGTTCAGATGAACATTAGCATATTATTTGCCTCCCCGGTTGATTAAAGTAAAACTAAAGTTGAAGTAGAGGGTCATTATTGTCGCTGTCCCAAGTGGGGCCCGCGTTCGCGATAGGCGATACGCATATCGAGTGCACTGCACTGCACTTACCTTAATCTCGTCAATCAAAGACAGCAACAACAACAGCGACAGCTCTTAATAAAAAGATTACGATGAAAAAAAGAGGACGGAGAGAAACTGCGGGGTTGGAATCAGATTCACGTGTTGCAGAGAGCATGCCGGGTCGTAAAGGAACAGATGGTCCTGATCGGTGGGGTCCACCCTCCCCCCTTCAAAATAAAAAGTTAAATAGAATCCGTTGAATAGTCCAACTTATTATTTTATATTTATTATTAATAATTGATTTCCCACCCTCCTCCCCCCTGTGCGTGCTGTCGCTGTTAGCCAACACTAACCATCAATGCCATCCTCTCTGGGGCCCGTCGTTGAATTTCGCATTTTTACGCAAAGGAGAGAGAAAAAAGGAAAAGTGGGGGAAATTCAATTCAATGCTTTAGTTGCGAAACCGCACGATGCAAATCTGCCCCCGGAAAAAAAATCCCATTGAATCGGTCCGCACATTCACACATACCCAAAAAAATAAAGATAAAAATAAAAATGGGATGGGATGCGCGCGACCAGTCCCTATCCAAAAAGACGTTTTTTTTTTCTTTTTCATTTTTTTGGGGGTTGCCGTGGGAGCTGATTCCGATGTTGGGGGGATAATGAATAAAAATCAGCTTTGGGAATTGTCCACTCTCCCTTTAACCAATTCCCTTCCTTTCTCCATATCTCATCAACCCCCCCCGCCACGGGCCCTACTCACTCCCTACGCACACGCCAATCCAAAATAATATTTAATAATATGTAAATGTACACGTCCACTTCACCAAATTCAATGGCAATTAAACTTCCTTGGAGATGGACGGACGACAGAGCGACGTAACGTCCCTCTCTCCTCTCTCTCACTCTCATAAAATTAGCGCATTCATCTCTCCTCTTTTTTAATTTTTGGATTTTTTTGAGACTTTTTTTAATTGAATTTCGAAGTGGGTCCTTCCCGTTCCATCCCATTCGACGGTTGGCATCATCAATGAATTGTCTTGTTCTCAAGTGTCCCGATTCGCTTTTTCAAAATGATCCTCTGATGATTAACCTAAAGCCGATTCAATAGTGTGGAGAACATCTTTTTATTTGTGGAATGAGGTCATATCATTCAATCGAACACGCCCCCCCTCTCTTCGTCTCTACTCACGAGGAAGGTGCGTCGGCTTTTTCTTTAGTCCTCACCCGTCGTCATGCCTCGAATCTTTATGCACGCACTCGATAGGAAAATCCTTATACAAGTGCTGTAATCGGAATTAGGTGAAACGTCAGATTGATAAATTTTTATCCAAATGTCAACGTAATCCTCGTGTTCCACCAAGAAGCTAAAAGCCAAGTGACTCGATTGAAACATTAATGTCGTTGTATATGGCTCCGATTCCACGTCACATTCGGCGCACGATACCAAAAAAGAATGACAACTGAAGCCTACAGCGTCATCACCATTCCTATGTATTCAAACACGATCAGGCCTAGTTTGGCATCAAACGACTGTCCATTTAGCGCAATAAGAAAATGACTTGACCCAACCGAAATGTCCGAGCCGCCTAATAACACAGGAGTTAGGAAAATGGCAAACAAGATTAGGCAGGCTACAAGTCGATAGGACGTGGCCAATTGCGTCTTTGTCGACATACGGTAAAACCCCCCAAAAAGGGGCATGGTATCCAGGCTTAGAAAGTGACAATAACTTCAGGGCAAAGGCAATGATAATAATAATAATGAGGGGGGAGGGGGGAATTGGAATTGGAATTGGAATTGGATGGAGACGAAGAGATTGACAGTGGGGGGACCGTCAAACGACACAGAGACACTCCCCGGAATTAGCACGACCCTCGCTGTCCTCTCCATCCGCTTGTCTTTACTGGCTTATCTAAAACAAACCCCACTTCCTCCACAATCAACTTTGGCCCACGACATCGACGCCCACATCGGACGTCAAACATTTGATTGAATTCTAATGGGAAAGAGAAAAAGTTAGTAATCTTTAGACATCTTCAACGGATACGAAGTCTCGTGCTCTCTTCTGTTTTTGGCCCCCCACTCAAAGGAAAAAAGGCGTTGGGGGACGGCAACAAATGCTCGTGCCTCTCTCACCTTCCATTATCATCCCAAAAAAACAAAAAACAAAAATGAAATGGAAAAAGATAAGAGATAGAGATAGAGAGAGAAGAGGTGATTGGGGTTCTTATGCAATGAGAGCGACAGGGGAGACAAAACAACAACGTGATTAGGACGACCCTCGTTCGACCAACCACTCCCCTCACCTGGTCCACCTCGCAACTCCCAACCCACCCCTCTAATCCTTTTACAAAGATTAAGATAAAAATATCACGGGGTTTTCAAGATTTGCCCCCTCCTTTTAATAATACACCCCCCAACCCGATTATTACCATCATTATTCCCTTTTTATTTAATTTACATATCGAAGTGAATCTTTCCTCAAATCTAATCCACCCAATAAAGGCTGACGTGGTTGCGTAAAGAAATGACAAATGATGGCTGTGGGGACAGTAACCCATTCGCCTTTTCTATTTTGTCTGCTTATTTTAATTTTCGTTCGATGCAAAATTGTTCATGATTAAAGGCAGGATCAAGTGCTGCTTTTTGATTTTTACGGAGGGGTTGCGGGGATATATCTAACCGGATGATGATGATGATGGTGGCTGCGGTGGAAGGGGGGCAAACTGCACGAGAAACAGCGACGTTTGCGCGCGTCGGACGCGTCAGCCTTTCGGGCCCCACTTCCCTCCTCTCCCTTCGCTCCTCACACACGTCGCTTTCGGCCCCGTCCTCCACCCCCGTTGACCCATTCTCTCGACCGGGCGCGTAACCGCGACCGCTCCCCCCGCGCACTTCCAAACTGGCAATCCCACGATCTTCTCTGTCCGATAGACCCGCCTCCGGGACCCATCAAACAGACGGGGCCCCAAAAACATAACCATTTCTAACATGGGCATTCATCATCATCATCTCCCAACACCAGCACTAAAAATGGGCCGTACGTTTTTGCCAATCGCTCCAACGGGTCGTACGTCGCCAGACATATCCCACCATCTCGTTCACGCCACTCATTTCACTGGCAAACGGACGGATCCTCCCCGTCCCCTCGCATCGAAGGAATCGACTATTGAGTAATGACACGGACAATGCACAACGGAAAGATCAACTCACCCCCAAGCAACCACCGAGTTGGAGAATCGAAAGGGACGAGAAATATCTGCCAAAGAATTAATCAAATCACGAGACCCACCGGAACCACAAAAAAAAAAAAAAAAATTATGATCCGAGAGATTTCTATCTAACTCCTGGAAATATTTGTTCAGTTTTTTTTTTCCCTGGCTTTTTCGAAGAAAAAAGAAAAGTAAAAAAAAAAAAAAAAATGATCTAAGACAGGTTAACATGGACGCTGCCGGACTTGGGAGTGTCACAGAGGGGACAAGTATGGAGGGAAGAAGACCCGCACACCGCGCACAAGCAGAGGTGCCTGCAGGGCAACAGCAGCACGCTCGCCTCCTCCTTCCCGCACTTCCGGCACCACGTCGTCATCGCCCGCCCTCTCCTCTTATCCTCCGCCGCCTCCCCCGCCGCCCGCCGCCCTCTCTCCTCCTCCTCCTCCTCCTCGCCTTGGCAATTGCTCCCGCAGCACGACGCGGCGTCGTCGGCCTCCTCCTCCAGGGAGGCCCCGCCGCGGGGGCGGTCGTCCCTGCTGACCTGCGCCAGGACCTGCTCGAGGTTGGTGCGGAGGGCGTTGGCGGTGGCCTCGTTGGCCTGGGCGAGGTCCCTCCATATCTGGTTCTCCACGCACAGCGACTTCACCCGCTCCTCCAGCGCCCAGTTGAGCTTCCCGATCTTCTGGATCTCCTCCTCCTTGGCCCTCAGCCTCTTCGCCACCTCCTCCTCTATCCTGCCCACTATCTTCCTCGCCTGCCTCTTCCTCCTCTCCTCTACCTCCATCCTCACCTTCTCCATCTGTAATCAATCCGCGAATTAGCATTACAAAAAAAAATGAACCTCCGTCCGTTGTAATCAACCGACAAATATATATGTATATAAATATATGTAATAGCGCCCTGGGGACGCCCGTGCTTACATGGTGAGAAATGAGGCGATCGATGTCCAATTGCTGCTGTTGCATCTGCAGGGACAAGTCTTCCCCGAGAAAAGAGAAGCAAGTGCGAGACTTGTGGTCCGGAGACGGCGTCCCGTAGGAGAGGACGGGATTGATGGAGTCCCTGCCTCGCTTCCTCGATACCGCCGGTAGGTTGTAAGAGAGGCCGCTGTCGGACGGTTTCATCACGGCCTTGGGCGGGAGGGAATCGCTGAGGAGAGACCCGTGAGGTTGCAGGAGGGGCAGGGAGTCGGTGACCGTGGTGGTTCCCGACAGCGGCAGCCCGTAACCCAAATGGGCGGCGTTGTAAGCGTCCGGGATGGCGTCGACCGGGTTCATGAGCTCTCTGTTTCCGAGAAAGTGATGGAGGGCGAGGAGATTGAGATGCGCAGAGCTAGCATCGACAGCCATCGGAAATCAAAGGAGGGGTTTTGGGCTCTCTCCTGTGATGAGATGGAAGCGTGGTTGTGAGAAGAGGGCGAGGGGGGGGAGGTGGGCTTAAAAGAGAAGGACAAGACGAGGAAGATAGGGACAAACAAGGCATGCATATGCACAGATAGAGAGAGAGGGGGACAAAAGAAAGCACGAAACCAACGCACTCGATTCTCTTCGTTTACCGACGCAAAGTGGAATAAATACAAGTGAGGAGAGAGAGAGGAAGAGGAGGGGGGGTTTTGTGTTGATAAAAGGAGGTTTGTCCATAAGCGCGATTCGGTTGCCAGAAACGCCCTTGTTTTCCTCGACTCTATTATGGCGTTTGGAGATCCGGTCGTAGCCGTAATTCCAGCGACATTACAGGGGCGTTTCTTTACTCCCCTCCCCCTTTCTATCGTAGTGGGACGCAAAAAACGTTTTCCTTTCTCTTTTATTTTCTTTTTCTTTTTCTTTTCATTCGATAGAGACAGAGAGAGAGAGAAAGAAAAAACGCATTGGGAAAGATGGGGGTAAAGATTTTTTTTTTTTTTTTGCGATAACCGACGGAGGGAGCATCGGCCACGTACGACCTGCCGACGGGACGACTGCATGAGCCCGCCACGTCCGCTCCTCAAAGCCCTCTCTCTCTCTCTCTCGAGATCTTCTCTCCCTTCCCACGCTCCGTACAGGAAAACGAGAACGGGCGTGGGCCCGACGGGAGCACGTGGGGACAGGCCCTCCGGCTTAAGAACCCGACAAGGCCAGAGGGTGGACTCCCTCGGCCACGTGCGGGGCGCCACCGTGGCCCCCTGCCTTGCAGAGCGGCAAATCCCCCAACCGAAATGGTGGAATAATTAAATATATTAATTTAAAGAGAGGCGAAAAAAGGGAGGGGGCCGTTGAGAGAGAGTACGGTGTGGCCGGGGGGGTGGGGGGTGTGTGTGTGTTGGGGTTTTGGCGGTATGCGGCTGTGCGGTTGGGGCGGGGAACCTCGACCCCTCATGCAAGTCGCATTGGGAAGCGTTAACCTCTCCGGTGAATCCGCCACGTGGGCGCTCTGCTCATCGTACGGATCTCTCTCTCTCTCTCTCTCCTCGATCGGGGGGTTTGTAACTCGGTAGCTGTTACCTTTGCCAGCGCTACAGAATCGGCCATCGGGTTTTCCGGTGGATTCGATCCCAGCCGTTCAAAGTTGCCATGAAATCTCTGACGCGATGATGCGATGCGATGCGCCTTTGTTTCTGTTTTTGTTCGGTTTCGTGGACAGTCTTTCTCTCTCTTCTTTTTCCCTTCTTTTTTTAGTTTAGACTTTTCTTTAAAACTTAGCCCCACACACACAAACACACACACTTTGTCGGGGACCCACCTCGGCTTGTCTGGTTCGGCAGTCGCATGATCCTTGTTTTGACTGCGAGTGTCGTACACGTGTAATCTCCCTCACGCGCATTCGGTTTCTGGTTAAATTTATATTAATTGATATTGTACATAAGGGGACCGTTGAGAAAGGACGTCGCAACCTCACCTGACGAAAGGTGGCGTGCAATTATGATCACGATGTTTCGCCCTCGGACGTTTATGTTATCTTTAAAGCGTGTAGTCACGAAATTATAGGCGTAGCCTCGGCCGATGAAAAAGGAAAAAACTTGAATTTCGAAGTGCGTCTCATTTTCCGCTCGTGCTATGCTCAAGACTCCCGCGTATATTGCTTGTTATTATTATTTTATTTTTTTTTGGTGCGGATCGCATGGTCATCTGTTTTTTCCGGATGGCGAGTGCCGTAAATAGCAATTATTGAAAAGAGTTGTCCGGAACGAAGCCGTTACGTTTTCATGAAACTGCATTTAGAGGAATGATGTTGTGCAATGGCTGGTGAATGCGGTGCATGGTGGGATACTCGCTTTTTCCATCATTTGCATTAGAAATATCGAACTCCTTTTTCACCCAAATTAAAAAAAAAAAAAGTGAAGAAATAAAAAGGCACATCATTTCTCGACATAGGTTATACAGATAGCAATTACCCCACGCGGCACTTGATCTTGTGTTTATTAATGTGTTCATTGTAAGGATGGCTAAAGTTCTAACAAATTTAAATTAATTAGGTTTTTTTTTTTTTTTGCGAAAAATTTCTCTGGATACACTTTTTTTTTTTTTCATTTTTCAGCATTTAAATTTTTTAGAAAAATCCTATACTTAAATTCAAAAAAAAATATTTTCTCTACAAAAAAAAAAGAAATTGTTTAATAAAATACAACTAAATATCAATGCTTGAATTAGAAATTTGATGCTTGGGCATGGAAATGCAAATGCTCATTCCTGGCTCCCTGTCATTTAGAATCATGTCGCCAACCTCAAGCCCTGAACATTGGTACACATGCCTGAGTCCCCTCGCCTAGAACCAAGTCCTCGATGCTTATGCTCGAGCACATCCAAGGCCTAGCTCGATGCCTCGGCACTAGGACCAGGTCCACATAGCCCAGCGCAAGACCCCAATACCTATGCCCAAATCCCCTACGCCTAGGCTTGGGCCCATAAAGGCAATGCTTGGATCCTTAGTGCCCGGGCACAAATAGTCTGCGCTTGAGTCCATTGAGTCTAAGGCCAAGGACCCCCAACGCTTATTCCCAATTCCATCATGGTCAACCTAGGAATCCCAATGCCCATTTTTAAGTCTTTGATTTCGTGTCAAAGTCCATTGAGGTTGAGCCTAGGACCTTGTTGGCCAGCCTCGGGTCCATAGAGGCAAAGGCCTAATGCGTTGAGGTTAGGCTTAGGACCTTAATGCTCATGCCCGGATCCCTCACGCTTGAGCCCGAGTCTAGCTGGGTCCAGATTTGAGACTTAAGACCATATTGTGATTGCCCAAGTCCATTGAGGCCAAGTTTGGAACTTGGTGCCTAGACCTAGGTCTCTAGCACCCAGACTTGGGTCTATTGAGGCTAAGTTTGAGACTTTGTTACCTGTGCCCAAGTCCCTCTCCCCCTTTAATAATGCCAATGCCTATATCTCTTGTAGCCAGGTTTGTCGAGGTTGAAGTCTAGGACCCTAATGCTCGTGCCTAGGTCCATTGAGGCTGGGCCAATGACACCAATTCCGGTGCTTGGGCTTGGCTCTATTGATGTTGGGTTTGTGTCCTAGTCACCAAGGGTCGCAGCTTGATCTCAATTGGCTAGAGCCTAGTCACTGAGGGCCTGAGCCTAGTAGTCGAGACCTGAGCATAGGAACTAATGTCACTAAGCTAGCCTCAACGGATTAGGCCTTGAGCGTCAAGGACCCAAGCCCAAGGTCCAGGGACTTAGGGCACTGGGGTTATGTGCTCGATCCTTATGGACCTAGGCCAAGTGTCGAGGATTTGAGCACAGGCGCTAGGACCTTAGGCTCAGCCTTTGTGGACCCAGGTTGGGGCACCGAGAAGTTGTGCATAGATACCAACTTCTTGGTTTCGGCTTCCATTAACATGGGACAAGTGCTTGTGCTCTAGCTTGGGACCCAAGCGGCCTTACCCAAGTCCCTAATGCTCAGGTTGAGGTCCGTCAAGGTTAGGCCAAGATCCTAGTGCCCGTGCCTCATTTCTTGATTGTCCATGCGTAGGTCACCGATGTCTAAATAGTATATGTGTATTTAGAAAAATCAGATTATATTTTTCTTTCTAAATGACGGAAATATTTTTCCATTTTTCTTTTTCAGATTTCAGCCCAATATAAGAAAATGTTTATTGGAAATGTAATATTTTTTGTAAAATAAAAGGAGTGTAGGTTTTGCTGTATGTGTGCCGTTACCTCAAATAAGTGAAAATAATACAGGAATTTCCATATCATCCTAGCTACTAAATTCCTGCACTGTAATCGGAAGGATTTATTGCATGCGTTACATGCATTTTTCCATCTTTACAGGATATTGATCATTAAGCTCATGTTTACTGGCTACAACACATGTGCCTAACCTATTAAAGTTAAGGTTTCATGATGAGCTCGAATATAAAGTAGGAAATAGTAACCCTCAACCACTTCTTCTGATGTTAGAAGAAACTTGTCATTTTCGTGTAAAGCTAGGACGGTCCAGATTGATTTTTGTCCAGACTCTCTTGGCCTAATCAAGTCGAGAGTTTCAGCTTTGTTGTCGACGGCTAATTGTTTGCTTAACGATGAAAAAAAAAAAAAACAAAGAACTTCAGATGAAAAGACGATTTTGCCTGATAAAGAAGAAAGAAATGAAAATCAATGGGTACATGCTGTTTCCAAGCTAGTTCCGGATTAAATAAAGCCTTTGATTGTAGTTGAGTTCTTTCACCTTCTTTCGCTTACCATTATGTATGCCCTCAAAAGTGGACAGTCTACACGCACCTCAGGAATGAGAAACTTGACCGAAGCCAGTGTCGGGTGGTCTATACACGAACGTGATCATATGCCACATCAATTAATAAGCCTACATAATTCTCTAGCTGCTCGATTGCCCCACTGTCGATATCTTAACCTAGTCTATCCACTAAACCCCTATGTGGCTACATGCCGATCAAGGCGTCGTGAAAGATAATATAGCACTTTCTTGAAAAGCAAGTGCAGCATAGGAGCGTACCATTTAAAGATGTTCGTGTACACCGTAGGTTTAAAAGATAGAGTCCCTCTTTGCCCTTTTCTTCGGGCAGGCTTTGTCCCTATCACGTGGAATAATGCTACGTTTCTTGAGGCTAGTCTCGAAAATAGTAGTTTACTAAATGAGTATCGGAAGTGGGCTACTTATTTAATCGCCCATTTCTTTTCTAGCTTTGTCTGTTAAATTATTTTCTATAAATGTAGCATTATTCTAGGCTGTGATCCTATGGGACGAGGTGGCGTATTAATCCCTAAAGAAATCGAGTGCTCTCCAATTGCTAGGCATCGGCACCGGCAAAAATGTAAATTTATTCACTGGATGCGACCCGCATTGACAAGTTCGAGGCAATCTATATAGTTTAGGTAAATAAAGCGACTTAAACATTGGCAACAGATGCATATCGATATGCATCGGGCAGTATGCAGATCGGCCTAACTTAAGGAGATAATTCCGGCTGCCTTATCAACAAAGAAGATGCCATCGGGTTACTATGTCCTTGTCAAATTACAACACTCAAATCAAGATCGCATGAGATACTTTTCGAGTCTTTTTTACTCGAAAGTAGTTTTTCCTTTGTGTTTGATGCATGATGTAGCAAGTGCAATGGTTTTTAAAGAGCGAAATACGTTATTAACATGGTGTTTGAATTTGCCATCAACTTGGAGTACGACAAGGATGAGGCCCAATAGATTGACCTGTGAGTGAACGGTGAGCCAAAAATACAAAATGGCATCTCATTTCTTTCAAAAATCAGCCAAGACTGCCACGTCCTGAACCTCGAGCGCACGCACATCCCTCGGTGGTCAATCGAATCGTGATGTTTCCATGACGTGTTACCAATCCATTTATTTAATTGCATATGCGAAAGCGAATTAAACGATCTTCAAACAACAAACAAACATGGGATAGAAAAGTAAGACAATCAATTAACACAAAACATACTTTATAAACACATCCAATTTATATACAAAAGGTCTGACTTAAAAAGAAATCACCGGGCCATCTACATTATGGACCCTTCAGCCTCGGGCTCTGGATCCTCCACGCTATGACCCTGAAATTGGTAACTCATGACGGGGTGAGATAAAAATCTTAAAGAATCTACACCCTAAAACCCAATTACGGGTACTGGATATAGAATTGATTGAAAAATCGGTTTAGTGCATTTCGACACAAATTTTTTAATTAGGTGAAATCACCTACATTTTAATTTCATGCCTTTATTGAATAGACCTATCTCCGGTCTCTAATCGATTTTAACGAGCCATAGTGACCCTTGTCGATTAGCATAATCGAGTAGTTGATTTTTGATCGAATTCTCAAGTTTGTCGCGTTTATATTCCTTAATGGCTTTACCTAATAAATTAGTTATCTCATGAGTGATCAACTCAAAGAAAAAACTATAAGCGCGTTGATAAAAAGCCCATTTTATTTAATCGAAACAAGGTCGAAAAAATCAAGATATCACAAAGGTGGTTCAACTTCATTAATATGCTGAGAAGAACTGACATTATGAGTATACATTTGACTAACTGTACAATACAATGGAAGCAAAAGTTCCTTAGATTCACGAAGTGACGATATGCATGCTGCTGGGATAATGAAAAAGTGACTGGAGAGTCGAAACAATTTTTCATGATCCACTTCTCTAATACTTGAATCCTTGGACTCCAGAAACTCTTCAAATGAGGAGCGTTTGCCTGAGGCTATGCTCAGGAAAAGTTGGATGAACAATTTGTTTTGGGACGGTAGATGATAAATTAACTACAGTGAATAAAGTAGAATTCTTGGAAGGTTCTCAAAAATCATGAAAAGCGGGGCTTCATAGAAATCGTTGAAAGTAAACATTGAGAATTGGCGGGTGCATCTCAACCCAACAATCATTCAGATATTTGCTTTGTGGAAAGAAGAGATACAAACTCAAACGGCCCTAAGATTCGTTCCATGAAATTGCATTGATCTGTCCTGCTAATTCAGGACATCCTACAAACTGGAAAGGATAAAGGGAAAGAACCTAATGGCAATTGCGTACAAGTTGGGCGAGAGTGGGAGATCTTTTTGTGTCGTGTCGATTCCCTCTTTTCAAAGGGCAGACTTTTTTGGCAGAATGCAAACCCTCGCTTGACTTGTGGAGCTTCTTTATCTTTTCGTCCATTCAACTTAAAGTTGTTCCTCTCGCATTGTACGTACTTTTTCCTCTCACCAACCGCAGAACAACTCTCTCTCTCTCTCTCTCTCTCTCTCTCTCCTGAGGAACCAATTCATAAGCTACATGTAAAGCTTTCAGTTTCAGATGCTCAGAAAAGTTGAGACTTGAGTGGCAATCAGGCTCACTAACTTATTGGGAACATTCATTGCATCGTATGCTTTCCTTTTCCTTATTTGCTTAATTAGCTTTACTGTCAAGAATTCGTGGATAACGAACACACGCATTACCCGTTACACATAGAAAGAGTTGAAGGGTACTGAAAGGCAAAGGCAAAAGCCAAAAGCAGCTTGGCTTCTTCTTTGGTTCTTATCGGGGTTTCCACATGGCTTTGCATGGCTCTGACAATCTTACTGTAATGTTGGGTGGAGCCCGACTCGGATCGACTCTCCACCATGATGATGATCTCTTTGTGCTGAAGACATAGCTTCCTCGTGCATAGCATAGTATACACAAATTATGTATCTCTGCCTTTTTTTTTTTTTTAAATATATATTTGACCGTTAGGTGGGGACTCAGACTGGGAAAGAAAAAAGAGATGGGAGGACCATCATGGAAAGATGCATCTGATTCCCCTCGCCTGCAAATGCTCGTGGCAACACCACCCAATGCACTTAACTCCAGGACTCCTCAGCATACTGTCCCCACCTTCAATGTCTTCTCAGCCGGATTTCAAACTAAGGGGGAATGTATTTTAATATTTAGCAAATCACAATAGTTGCAACCATCATGTTTCTCAGCGAAACTTTCGGCGTATAGTAGAATATCAATGGTGGAAAGTTGATTGATTTTAAATAGAGAAAAATGATATCCCACATCATTATTGACAAAAGAACTGATTGTGATTAGGAGACAATGAGTAATGTGAGACGATGATGAGGATCAAATGGTGGGGCCAATGTGCAATAAATTCAACAACAAGTGAGCTCGATGAATTTGCACTTGAGGATGTTAAATAGGCTTGATCCTTGTCATCAACTAGAGCATTCGTTTGATCGTCAGTGTGGTTTTTGAAAGAAATCATCTATTGGTGACTTTCGTGTCGACCATCCTTGAGTCGAACAATAGCAAACAAGTGCAACATGAGTTAGCAAAAGCTTTTAATCTATAGATATATCAATTTCTCATGGATATAGTAGGGTGTGACAAGTATCCTCGAAAGAGAAATAGCAGGAACTGGGCAATGAAATTTGCCGACGAGATGGACAAAGATGGATGACCCCATTTGGTGAAATCCTTAAAAATGATATGAAGAGGGTTTGCCCGTGGTCCACTGCAGGAGCACTCATCTCATCGGGACAAGACAACTCACTTTCGCATCCTCCCCGGTTCGTCCTTGCAGCATTGTAGAGAGCTCTGCGATTCCAGTGCGATTTCTGCTCACCTCCAAAACTCCTAAATCCTTACGGTAAAAACCGGCACGGACGGACGTGCATGGGTGGCAAAATCTGTACGTAGCCAAGGGTGCGTGCGACAGAGACTAGTGGGGGTAGGGCATTAACTGTGGGTGAAGGCTGTTTTTGCCACCGAACACCATGAATTCGTGGACCTAGTGGAGTCTGGCGTTCGATCTGGTACCGACAGGGTGAACAGCGAAAGATCTTATTCACTACCTAACTCGAACTCGACATTGATGTGAATCGACAGCACTCTGTCCTCGTCCTCGTCCTGACTCGGACACGCGCGATCCTACGCATGGCATTCTGTTGGCCCACCGGGTCTGCGGATCACGCGGATCTGGCCCACAGTTAAATAATGGGCCGTGCACCTTCCGGTGAATCCAAATCCAATCGCGTCGTTCGTTCCGACCCATTGTTTTTCCTGCAAACCCAGTGGGCCTCGTCCAATCCAAACCCATCGCCACGATAGGTGGTCGGGCTTTGAACTCGAGCGTGATTTTTTTTTTTTTTTCATTTTTTTAAAAAGGGCCAGGACGTTCAGGGGATAACTTCTTCTATCTTCTTTACGCCACAAGAAAAAAAATCTCAGGCGCGCGCGAAAGGGGGAATGGCGGTGTCACTCCCGGGCTCCGCCACCGTGACTCTGCTTTCCGGCGAGCTCTCGCGTGCGGGAGTGAACTTCCCTCGACTCGAGGTACCTCACGCACGCTTTCTCCAGGGCGGATGCCGGTGGAAGATGGCCGCGTTCCGTAGCTCCAATTCGAAGCAGACCCACCGCGTGATTCCTTTCGCGTATGGCAAAGAGGTCGCCCCTCTCTCTCTCTCTCTCTCTCTCTCTACACTTAATTGGTGGCTGTGTTGTGGTTTATCCTTGTTCCGGTCGCGTTCGTTTCGTATTTCTCATAGATAAGAGTTCCGAGTACGTGCCACACTTCGCCTTCCTCTTGAATATGCAGAGCAAGGAGAACCCCGCTCAATGTTACGATTTCCCAGATGATGGGAACCGTGTTTCTGTAGAACTTAGACCTTGTTATTGTGGAATTTTGTGCCTGGCGCTAATCACATTTGTCCGAGTGATCCCTCTAATCGAACCGAAAATATTAATGCCTTGAAATGTAGTAAACGAGGACGGCACTGGGGATGCCTGCCTTAATTTCCACCACTCCATGTGGTGAGTGGAAGCTAGTCTGTACTGGATATATTCGTATTCCCGTGTCGCGTACTTCGCATGCTCTTTTGCTTTCCCTGGAAGAGGCTGCGTTAGTTATTGTTGTTATTATTCTATTCATCTGTTTGAGCTGTGCTTATTCCTTGTAATTCATATACTATCGACAGACATTGGCTACGAGTTGGGATATTTGTTATGCACGTCAGTCGGTGATAGTCTCTGGTTTTTGCAGAACGTGAATGAAGATACCGATGAGATGTTCGATGAGTTGTTCAATAAGTACGGAAAAGTGGTGTTCAGGAGAAATGACAAAAGACCTAGCGCTGAAGTTGATGATGATGCGGAAACTTTATCGTGTAAGCTGATCTTGCCACACATGTTATGCGCATAGAGAAGTAACAAGTCGGCATATCAGGTAGTTCACAAATGGAAAGTATCTTATGCAATGGTGACATCACCTGTCTTGCGGATGTGGAATGACTCAGTTAATCACATGTTTCCATTATGTTGCCGACGTGATAACCTCCCATTTTGTGGAACCTGGAATTTGGAGGGATCTCATTGGGTGGTGATACTGCATAAGCTTGACATGTGATGTCAACATTGCACGAGATACTTATTCTGATAGGTAGAATCAACATACTTCTATGCCCTAAAGCACTCAGTGATTTAGAACCTCTTCGGCTGAGTGAAGATGTTTCAGTGTTTCTTCTTAACTGACAAATAAGGGGGCAAGTATTTGTCTGCGATTTTGTAGGGATTCTGTTGCTTCATGACTTCCTGCAGTCACTTTTTCTTCCCCACTTACAGCATAATAGTAGATGTGCTTGCTTTTCTAGAGATTAAAAGCATAAATTTCTTCATGATATACCTTTTCGAGTGGGGATTATTCGACATCAATTGTTGAGTAGAAGCTTGAAATCGCTAGTTCATCTTATGCAGAGAATCTCTTTGTGATCTCCAACAAATCTTTGAACAGAAAAAAAATAATTAAAAAAAAAAAAATTCATGTTGAAATCCCCGAGGATGACTAAATTTACAAGGAAAGCTTGTTTGTGATGCCAATTAATAAACCCAAAGAAGTATGAATATGTCTAATGCTGTTTTGCCTTCCAATCTTTTTTGTTTAATATCTTTTGGTTTGTTTTTTTTTTTTTTTTTTGAAGAGGTAGGAGAGAACATAAGAGAACCACAGGAGGGTTTCTATCGACCAATTCTTTTAGATACAAATGAAGAGGGGTTAAGAAAAAAAAATCATGGAGAAGGAAAGCTGTTTCTCTTTATCCTTGAGTCTGTTCTTTTAGCAGAAAATGGCTCCATTAATCAGATGATTGTACTGAAAATGTGAAAAAAGTATCTTTCATAGTTGATTTTTAATTCTTGTAATATCCTAAATGTTCTACAGCTTAGGAAGAAAAGGTGTCAAGTTTGGGCCTATTTTAGTTGATTTAGTTTTGTGTGGATCAATTGATAATTTGGTTTTATGCTGTCTAGTGTATTTTCCCGCCTACTAAGTGTGGTTATTTCTACTATCTAAATATTGAAAGCAAGCAGTACAGTTGCAGCACTTAGCATGTGATTTCTATTTGACCAAAGAAAAAAAATATATTACTTATTACGAAGCCAAAACATGTAATTTCTTCTCTACAGATACTAAAGATTATAGTGTGAAGCGCAGTTGTTGTTCTTTGTTTTTTCCCAATATGGTCCTCTAGTGATCATTTTCTGCCATTTTTCAGTTGCGGTGGCAATGGCTAAGGTTGCGAGTGAGGTGAAAGCAGCAGACATAAAAGTCCTCTTCGTGAAGCCTCTTGTGTATTGGACCCGCTTTTTCATCATTGCCACAGCATTTTCCCGCCCTCAGATTGATGCCATTGGGTAAGGCTAACATGAAGGAGTATTCATCAATTATTGGACTGGCATAAATAGCTGCCAATCTAGATCTCTATTTTGTGTCCCTTGATGTCTTCCCTTTTGGTCTCACTGTCTTAGGTCAAGAATAAGAGACCTGGCAGAGAAGAAGTATGGGAAAGTTCCATCTGGAGACTCAAAACCTAACTCATGGACACTTTTGGATTTCGGTAAGAATTCTTATTTGATAGCAGCTGTCTCAATGAAGTAAACATGTAACAGTTTAGGAATTCTTAGTTTGCTTCATGTCATAGTTGAGTTCACTGATTCTATGCAGACATGTTTCCTTCTAAGAGATCGATCAAATGATTTAATTTTCTTGTTTATTTCTTACCTGTGTAATTTTTTAAAGAAGCTATCATCACTGATAAGCAGTCTGTGATATGATGGAATTATACTATTGTAAGGCCAATTTGGCTTATCTTCCGACTGGAAAGAAATAAAAATCTGGGTTAGCTCCTTTAATCTTCTTTTCAGATAAACATTCTGACTAAAACTTGTCTCGAGTGGTATCCAACTTCTGTCATGGGTTTAAAAAATAAATCTCGATAATTTTCCATGCTGTCAAGAATGGGTAATCTGAACACTCCATGGCTATTTATGCTGACAATAATCTCTATCTTTTTGTTACTGGCCTCTATTTATGCTACATGAAGGTGCAGCTGTTCTGCTACATGATTGACTATTTAAAAGAATGATAGCTTCAATCCCTCTTGCTGTTTTCAGTTGATTTACAATAAGCAGAATAAGCAGAATAAGAGAGCTTTCACTGGAGAAAAGACACCTGTTAATGTATTTATTGAAAGTCAAATGAAGTCTTACACTTGGTGTAGTGGAAAGTTGTGTGAGGATGTGAATGCTTTAATGGAGATCGTAGATGATTTGTCTTTGTACCCAAGCTTTTTTAGTAGTCTCTTCTTTTCCCTATTAAAGGAAAACTTCAACTATTTGTAATGGAAAACATATATATGGAGGTACCATAACTTTTCTGGCCTTATTTTCTTCCGAGGCAATAATTGAGTGTGAGGTTTTTGTGAGAAAAGAAAGAACAGATAATTGTAAAAGAGGTGAGTAAAGTTAAACAAAAACTGAGATTTGTTAATTTTTTTGGCTCGACTTTGGTTGAGGAAAAAGCAAAACCTGTAAGTTTGTTTGGCTTGTAATTTTTCATTGAACCAAGCAAAGCTAATGAACCTGGACATCTTATACATTCTTATCTATTTGTGGCCTGTGCTTTAGACACATACTTGCATATAAATAAGTATGAAATCTGTTTCTTTAGAAAAAGAAGAAGAAGAATGGTATGAAATTTACTTGCCATGTATGTTCAAAGTTGCCAGGGATACTCATCTGGAAGCTTAAACATGGTATTTTAAGCTGCCTGTCTTGTGTTTAACATCTGTGTGAAGGCTATTTTCTTGTATAGCTCATTTAGGATTGCCGACAGACACCTGTTTCATTAATTTTTGTGGTGGTTTGATTTATTTCAGGTGACGTGGTTATCCACATATTCCTTCCTCAACAGAGAGAATTCTACAACTTGGAAGAGTTCTATGGTAATGCGATGCCTATCGAGTTGCCTTTCGAAAACCAACCGCCACCATTCCGTCCTTGAGAGGAGGCGTCAACTCCTTGTTTGAGGATTAAAGAACTCATGCCAACGCAGTGCATTGGTCAACTTCACTTGGGCCGGCATTAACTTTGCTTCTTATTGTTCTGTGAAGTCAACCCTTTGACATGCTTAAGGGCTGAAAGTCTATCAGGGTTCTAAGGCATAACCTTCCGGCTCAGATGGTCCAGAAGCATTCGGAACATGATTAAGCCAATGGGGATTGTGGAGGAACTGGTCTAGGTTTCATTTTGGATGTGCAAATTTTGCAATCAATGCTTGTGCTGTTTTTTACTTCTTGAGGGTCAGCAAGGTTTGTAAGTGATGGTCTTCCCGCAACTGTCGGGCTTGGATATGCTTATATGACGTAGCTGTGGTTACCTTGTAGGTGGTAATTTGTACTTCACAGTTGCCTTTCGATATGTCAATCTTATCTTGCCCCTTTTCGCTAGGCTCTGCGCTCTCATGCTTTTTTGACGTTTTGTGCACAGAGAGAGAGAGAGAGAGATTTTTGGCCTAACGATCTATCATAAGGTTATCGCAAATTATGCAGTAAAGATTCTCCTACTGAATTTGCCATATCAGTGGTTTCCTACTAATGCTTTAGTAGCAAAGAGAAAAAAACCGTAAATGGAGTTTAAATATGAAACGGAGTGCAACGACAGAGGCATGTAAAATAAGACTTGATTTGCAGAACTTTCTTCTTTCCCTCTTTGGTCGTAGGCATATGAAATCCAGCTATGAGACCATCCAGGATCAAGTGCTAGATCCAGTACCCGTCCATGCTTTCTTAGATCTTCAGAAGCTACTGTTAGTTCTCTTTACTCACGCAGCTAAAAGCAAAAGACAGCCATTCAATATACCAACAAGCAGAAACATACCTAATATAAAGAAACCTGAGAAGTCCACTTTGAATGAAGGGCTTTGCCACCATTGATTCCGCAACATCACTCTCCAAAAACTAATTAATCGGTTTCTAAAAAGGCAGAGAGCGGAGAAAAAGAAAAGGCAAAAAAGCAAAATGAGAGAATACCCCTCCAGTTATTTGTCACATGAATCCTTCTAAAGCCCACTAAAGGGCAGTACATTCATCATGAAATGACTTGTCCAGTCATATGAAGCTAAATTACAAGTTATTTTAAAGGAACATTTGTACAGGAGTAATGAACAAGAAAAAAACTAGCCTTGAGCTGAGCCATGCGTGATAATCCAGCTCCATCCTTGACATCTCCATCAGAGCTTTAATAATCTCTTGAGAAGTTGCATTCCTGAGGCCGCAAGAGCAGCAATAAAACTCAGGATGCAAAGATAAAATTCTGAAGGAGCGGTCACCATGTCATGCGGAATCACCAGTTAAAAGCTAGAAACTAGTCTGTATCAATCACAAGGAGATCACAAGTTAATTGCAGGCTTGCAGCTGGGTGGCCACAGCAGAAACTATGGAGAGGGGTTCCTGCAGAGGTCAAGGTAAACTACATGTTCAGTCAGTAGAAACTGAGGAAAAAAAGAAGAAATGCAATTGCCAGATGGTCCAAGTATTTGTATGAGAACCCTAACATCACATTAGACAGGACAAGCCATTGACTGAATATATGCATAACATAGGCAACTTTTTCTCGAGAAGACCAATGCAAAGTCATTTAACATCGCTATTTACATCATAACAGCATCAATACCCTTTGTTTAATAGATGTATCTTCAATCTGAATGTTCTGTATCAAAACATGTTTTGACTGATGAGAGCCTCCTACTTGCAAATGTTAATTAAAGAAAGAAAGAGACATGACAGTTCCAGTTAAATTTCATCACTAAAATGCTCCTTCCCCAAATTATTTTGAGCCGAAAAGGAAAAATAACATCATGCAGACAAATATCAATTCACAGAGCATTCTGAGACAGATGACTACACATTCATTTGCTACACATATATTGAGTGCATGAGCAGGTAGTCACTTTGAAGGCAACCAAATTAATCTTATAAATGGCATACATAGTCCGTGCTCTAACTAAACAAAGAACTGACTACTTAATTATGAACATGATAAACTAACATGTGAGCGTGAAACATGGCAGAAGAGTTACAGTTAAAATCAGCTGAATGTTGATTGATCTGCCCAGGTTCAGTGAGACTTAACTCTGTATCATTAGTCGCTGTCCACCCAGGTTCATATGCTTTCAGAAATTCAACCTTTGCTTTATTAGGTAGATCATGGGGGTGGACAAATGGAACTCCTGGTGGCCACCCAATTTCCATTCTTATATTTGCACAAGGGCTATCTAATGAGTGAACATGAGTCTCGCAGTCCTTCAAGGTACAGAACCTCAGCTTGATGCCCCTTTTATCTGCGATGTCCTGAACTCTTTCCTTCAAAACTCTTTGAGCTTCAAGGCGCAATCTTTTGGAAGGTGGGAGTGGCTTGCATTTAGAGCTATTCTTCTTCCGTCTCATCAAGGGCTTCATAGATCCTGTACCAGCATTTCATCGATCCAAGGACCTGCTGTTAAAAACCTCTCACTAAGAGCATTCACACACAAGCAGCAGTCAACGTCAAGATTGTCCATACAAAAAATCAACAAGGAGACAAAAACCTAAAATAAGGTCCATTGATTATAAGCACAACAACTCAAGCACATATAAAGTCAAGTAAAACTTCATGAATTCATCAAGGCAGTATCCACTTCAAAGTTCAATCGCAGTAACAACAGATTGCCAGGATGATTAAAGGTATATGAATTATTTAAACAGTGGAGAACATGGCTATCTACAGAAGTATCATCATAATTAACAGCAAGAAGTGATACCAATATACATTATTTGGTTATGGTTTGTTATATAGTTGATTTATTTGTGTTCACCTCGAAAGGAATGAGAAAGCATAAGCCTTAAGCTACAGAGGGAGAAAATCTTGAGCAAGAATGAAATGAAGAGCAATAACAAC
This sequence comes from Eucalyptus victrix, assembly GCA_016097545.1. Taxonomy (NCBI): domain Eukaryota; kingdom Viridiplantae; phylum Streptophyta; class Magnoliopsida; order Myrtales; family Myrtaceae; genus Eucalyptus; species Eucalyptus victrix. The sequence continues at coordinate 14,056,905 of CM027840.1, read as the reverse complement.
TATCAAACAACTTCAATTATCAGTTTGTTAAATTCATGAGTTCCAAGTTCAGCCATAAAGTAGCTGAAACTTAATAAGTAGTCTTAATTTTCATAGTTCATACCATCTTGAGCTGTAGGGAAGTTAAAACTTTGGAGACTATGCCTGTTGAGGAGCTGATCTGTTGGGTGGGATCTTTGCATGAAATCATCAACTGGTACTGGAAGCTGGAATTGAGCTTCAACCCCATGACCAGCTGCTCTCATCTCAGAGCAGCTAAGACTGGTCATTGACTTAGGCATGAGCTTGAAAGCCAATGAACACCTTCCGTACATGTTAGCCTGCATGTTAGTGATATCTGTTTTAAGCAGAGCTGGATTCACGTAGCCAGCTGTTGCTTGATAAAGTGCAAGTCCAGGGAAAACAACTGCTTCCTGGGGTCCAAGGTCTCCATCCACAAGAACCCATCGACCTTGAAAGTCTCTTACATGTAAACCTGCTTTATCTGATTTCATAAGAGTTATTAAACTTTTATCAATCTGCTGATCATTGTCAGAAAACATAACTGATTGGCCATCATCTTGATTTATCAAACTAGGGTGCTGTGCTCCTTGAAATGATGGCCTTGCATGACAGCAAACAGACAATACCGAGGATGATATTTCCCGACTTCTCAAAGGGACATTATCGAGAATTTCAGAGAAAGGAGAGCTCCGCAAATTTAGGTAGAAACTGATGGCATCCAAGATATCCCTAGCTGCTTTTCCCAGAAGAGAAAATACATCTGGAAGACCTGCTGGTGGTAATTCCAATGTGTTTGGGTCAATGGGTGTCAGGCCAGGTCTGTAATCATAAGTTTCTTGCCACGACTGAGGATCTGCATAGTAACCAGACGTCTTGCACCACTCACGAGTTTCATTGGTGTGAATCATATCACTACCAGGGTACGACGCTCTTTGATGGAAATAAAGGCGAGCAGAATCTAAACCAGATCTCAAAAGAGCCCCATCACTAGTTGAAAATTGAATAACTGCAGCAGAATATTGAACGAGTGATTGTGACAGGGTCGAGACGGAAATTTTGTAGGAATCAGTAGGGAGCCCTTCGGAAGGTACAAGATCAGCAAGCTTCACACGGCCCAAGGATGGCAGGCCACTGCCTGCCATGAAATGCTTCAAGATACCTTTAAGAACAGGAGGAACTCTGAACCTATTGACAAAACACACATACGGAGGGCATCAATTTCTCACAAAAGTTGCATGACTATCCCTCCTCAATGACATGAACATGAAGGGTAAGGAAACAACCACCCAGCAATTAAGCAAAATATGACACCATTATTCGCCATCATTTCACTTCAAGACTTTCCTAACAGTTCTCCTCGAATACAAAGTGTCAACCCGACAGAGAAATTGCATATTTATCAGTGAATTATCTTAACAGCGATACATCCCCCATCAAAATAGCACTACTCTGAAGTCAAAAAGATAGGGCTAAATCTTTCTTGTGTCCCTGGGTAGAGTCGAGGGGATGCGTCCCACTACACCTTTCATTTGTAAATGCCTTTCCTCATGGACATTGTCAAGCCAAGCCTATATGCACTCATCTTCATTGACTGAGCTCCTACAATAAAAGAACTGCTTCAAATTCTATACAGAATGTGCACTCCTCTTGGTCTTCTTGCTCCATTCATATAGCACATATCTGAAGCAACAGAGGTTGCTCCTATTAAACTACTCCTTCGACTCTATTCATTTTCTACCAAAGCCCATGTCCCATTATAAATCGTCAAACAACTAACCCCCTACCCATTTAAACTCAGAAGCGAATGGCAATTGTTGGAGAACAAAGGGGATAAAAATTTTCAAACCTCTCCCAAAAGCATCTTCATCTTCTCATCAATTCCAGCAGCAGGATAGCATTCGAAAATCAGCTGCCTGAAATCATTTCCATAACACAATTAACGACCATGAAACCCAAGGAAACGTAAAACCCAACAAATTTTCCGAGGCACACAATCGTCGTTTCTGCGCAAGAAATCTCGGAAAACTCAAACCCCGAAGTTGAAGTTGAATTGCCACCCAGGAAATTTTAGCTCATGACTGCTGATTTCAACAGCAGAAAAGATAGGAGCAGAAAAAAAGGAAGGAAGGAAGGAAGGAGGGAAGGAAGCTTACCCTTTTGGCTGATTGAGCCAGTGAAGGACGAAAAGAACAAGTAAAAATCACAGCTTTTGACTGTTCAAGATGACAAGAAGCAGATTGAAGATTAGGGCTTGGCAGAAATCAGAGGAGACGGAGAGGGATTCGTTCCACAGTCGAAGTGTGCTCCGTGATCGATTGTGGGTTCCGTTCGAGTTCGCTTTTTTTTCCCCCTCTTCCTTTTGAAAGGAGAGAGAAAAACAAGAACTCGGAAAAACGTCTTCTTCTTTCACGTTCTTCTGAGGGGGGGCCAAAAAAATGTCTTTCACTCGCATCATTTTTCTCGAGATGTCTGACTTGCAATATATACAATCAAATTCCTGAGTTTTTGAAGCGATTACCTTAGTATTATCTTCGATTACGGTTCCAATAATATGAATCGTTGTCATCTATAATAAGAAATTATATGTTCTCGTAATTGAAATGGAAACCGTTTTCAAAATGGAATTTATAGATGTTAGAGCAAAGTTATGCTAAAAATTATCATAAATTTCGTTAAAAGTATTAATTTAGCTTATATGAAATGATTTCCTTTGAAGGAGTTCGTTAGGTTTTTGGATCAGTAGCTTACTTTTACATATTGTGATTAGCCTAAATTTATGGTAAATCGGTTTCTATGTGTTTCGTAATTTCTTTTTTATGACAAGTACTTTAGCTATAGATTTCATATTATGAGAGTCCAACCACTCAGTAAATAAAAAATAAATTTTGTAGAATATTTTTGGTTTGTAAATTACCTATTGTTCATTAAATAGTGATTGTTCGTTTGGCATGGTAATTTTATAAATATAATTTGCATACTACTCTTTGAGGTCTGTGAAATAATCTCTTGTTTCGTAAATTCCCCTTTTGTAAAGTAATTGCAGTAATATTTCATATTGTGTCATAGTTGATAAATAATATTCATAAGTTACCTTTTGCTAGCAAAGTATGTGCAGATTGATTGTAAAATAATCTTAAGTACCATAAATTTCCTTTTTCAAATAAATCGTGGATTGCATCATAAATTTTTAGATTAAGTTTTTTAAATTACCCTTTTGATACTTTGCCCAAGTTAAGTTTCTTCTTCGTAATCATTTTCAATAGTATTTATGTTGGATTGGAAGTGGTGAATAGAGTTCATAAGATACCTTTCGGTTTTGTAAATTACGTGTTCAATTGTAAGGTTTTTTGTAGTAATATTGCATGTCATATCATGAAAGATAAATAAAGCTTGCAAATTACTTTTAGGGTTTGTAAAATACCTTCTCCTTTCATAAATTACTTGTTTGATTTTGCAGATTAAGCAAGTTCTTAAATAATCCTTTTATCTGCAAAATGCTTTTAATTTCATTATTACCTTTTGTGCAAGTAGTTTTTCATTATACAAGAAAAATCCTAAAGGTCATAATGACTTTTATCTGGTTGTAAATGAATTTTAAAGTACTGTAAGTTGTGGCAACCTAAATTTTATAAATGAGATATTGCCGCATTTTGCTTGACATGGCCACCTAGAAGGAACCCAACTACGACACCAAATTTTTTCTCGCATTATTCCTTCTTTCTTGCATTGACAAACATGTCATTAAAATTTGTCAAAATCGGAGACCCTCTTGAACCTTGATCGGAAAACTCACAATTCTGATGCTTTGATCATACCGATTTATCAGTTTGAGAATCAAATTAAACAAATCACGACAATTTATGGACCAAATAGGGAACTTTTATCTCGGTCTTGCCACCCCATCTCCACCATGCTGTTTCATCTACCAAACTTGCCTCGGACATACTTTCATCCTCGACCGCAGTAGATTACGAAAACACTCAAAACAAGGCATTAATGATGAAAGGTTTGCATCAAAATCATTGATGGAGCAACAATGAAGGAACATAATGATTAATTTGCAAGAAACTCTACGGTTAACCCGCCATGTTTTCTGTTTATGCCGTCACACTGTGATGGCCCAACATACCGATCATAATCCTGTCATTGTTTGTTACCGCCGTCACCCCCGGAGGATTATGTTGAGCTTGGCATCTGTTCAGACATGTATGCAAATTGCAGTCGCAATTGCCACAGTCAATGCTTAAAAATTTACTGATCTCGTGTCTGAGGCTCGCACAATCATAATGTGGCTCTTCCTACAGTCATGTTCGGGAATGTCGACTTGCTTTCTCGGTCTACTTTCTAAGCATTTCTCTGAGCTGCTATACCGATGGCAATGGGCTTCGCCACACCATCTCACTTATTTAAAGCCACTACTGAGTCTTGATCCACAAATCGACGCAGTTCAATTAAAAAGTGCAGAGTCAGAGATTAAAGATTCGCACCATGGTTTTAAGATGCGAAGGGAGATGTACAATGTCATTTCAGATCTCCAGTCTCACTACAAGCATCGGAACGTTTCCTCTTGGCCTCGGTGTCACCCAACTGCAATGAGACACAAATATCTTCATCGCAGTTGTTTCTCAGTGACGATAGATTCTGAGAAACCATTTTGTCGGACAGATTGTTCTGATGGAGTGGAGACCGTCTACAGAAGCTTGGAGGAATAAACTCATGTTCAATGCTTGGACCAACCTTGATTCCATCTTCTATAGTGAAGTCGGGATCCATCAGGGACGGATTCATCTCAGAGCTGCTCGGTTCTACTTCCAGAGGGATGTGCTCTATCTGAAGACCGAGGGAATCTAGTTTCTCATCAATTTTTTCCTTACCCGTGATGCCATCTGGGGGCGATGAGTCACCAACAGTTGAGCCAATTGCTGTTGCTGAGGCAGCTCTTTGTTCTTGCACTGCCACTGTGAACCCAACCAAGGAAAGCAAATATGCATTAGAAAACTATGAATAAACCCATAGAGCTATTAAGCATTCAACCATCAACAGTACACCAGCTTTTTGCATGTGTATTTTTACCATGTGTCTTCAAGGGTTCCTGAGTAGTTACCCACATTTTCATGATAAAGTGCCGTGGATCTTTATTAGTAAAATAATGGAACTCCAACATTGATTTAGTACTCTGCCCAACTGAGATGTTTTGTCTCTCTTTCTGAAGAACAACCATTTCTATTTCTTAAAATTCTGGCCAAAAGAGAAACAAAAGAACACCTTTCCTAAAGATGCAACCCAGTCTTACTGGGAATGCTGTCCAACTTTAGGTTCATAAAACAAGAGTTCCTAGAAACAAGACAGTATTTTTCTTTTAATCTTTGATAAAGTAAGAAAACATTACAGCTAAATTCAAGATCCAGACAAATATGCGCCAGTAAAATGGAAAGGTGCCTTTGACCAAAAATAAAAAATAAAAAATGGTAAGGAGCCAATGTATTATACTGCCAAATGACAAACCTTTCAGCCCCTCATTGGTTGTTATTATATCAAGTTCAAGAAGATTGAGGAGACGTCCAAGATCTACTCCGCTGGTCCAATTTTCTGGAGGCTGGCCGATTTTTAGTTTTAGCCGTCCCCTATTAGCCGTTCCTCCCCAGATAATCCCAATGGGCTGTGGTTTCCCGCTGCCCTCACCCTTCAATATTATGAGACTTCCACTGTCTCCTTCGAGATCAAAAGTTTGTTGATTCTCTCCCACAACAAGGAAGTCAGTTAAAAAGCAGATCCCCTTCTCATCATTGTACTCAAGAGCATAAGCCAAAACTGTTCCAGTGGTCAGGCCAGAACTTCTCCCAACCTTCATCACTTGCCTCCCAATTAGGCTACCTATTGGAGCCTGCAGATCTATAATCTTGACATCACCAATTTCCCCCACGCCCCTTACAGATGTAGTAACAGTGGACATGTCAAAATCATCAGCGAAGGGAATGAATGCCCCATCAGCTCTCACAAATGTCTCTGGAAGTAGGAAGCCTCATTAGTTAATGCACACAAAGAATACTAGAAGAATATCTCAATCAATGTCCATTGGATCAAACTAACAGCTCCTAATCTAGGATGAAAACTCATCAAGATTATATTGAAAAGGCAACATAGGTTTTCAAACTGATCCAATAAAAGTGTTCGTGTAGCACCCCAGGAACGTTGCTTCATGAGTAGCCAAATTGCAAACCCGTGCCCAAGATCTCTCCAAGCTCACATTCATAATATGATCAACTATTTGTATCAGTGATATGAATTTATCAATTGGCCCAATTAGTTTTCCAGGTTCCAGTTCAGACACCTGTCCCCTGTATTAGATTATGACTGACCATAAGCCATCCTGTTTTACCAAAAACTATTTAAGAGAGCTTCACCAGTTTGCAGTTACACTACAACAGTTAGCACAACTCACCTACCAATTGCTCCTGAGACTGTACATCATCCTCAAATCTAAAATAGAGGCACGATTTACATATTTGTTGCATTCCCAAGTAAAGAAATGCACATAGTTTGCCTGCAAATGCTTCAGACATTGCACAGACCTCACAACTGGAAGTCATTTTACCTGGATTTATCCCGGCAAAAATGCCATACCAAAGTTCATCTGTGATGAAGGAAGTTGCCCTCTCAACAGCACCTAGGTATACCCCAGGCCCAAGAGTTGGAGGCAGAGGATGAAACATTTTCTGATTTGGATAATCTAAGTCAACAGCAACATGGCGATTGGTGAGAAAGCCAACTTGTCTACTCCCTGTCTGGCTCCTCACTATGGCACCCAAGGTTCCATATGTCTCTTGGCTTGCCACCTGAGCAAAAACAGACACAAAGCAACAACTTGAGCACATTGAAAAGAAAAATTAAGGTAATATGAATCTAAAAAGTAGAATATAGTGCTAACACTTGAATTCAATACTGAAAGAAGGCTCTACCTATCTACTATGATGAGACATTAAGCAGGAAATCACCAACAGCAGGTTCAACAAATAGCTGGTATAAAAGAAAAATTTCACTAGTTTTCTCCACCACCAATTCAAACCCACCATCAGGAGTCCCCATTTGTTTACCAGCAAATTTAACTGAAAAGTTGGCCTGTTTGGGTTGGTTTCTAAACTACTTTATATATCCTTTCCAATGAGATGTTCATTAATACCTGACACCTTAAATCTGTTTAAAGTACATAAGTACTAACATTCAACTTCATTTTGAATTTACTGTTATTTCTTAATTTAGAAAAATAATTTTTCCATCTCAGTGGAACACTGATAGGGCTGTATATCCAAGCAAACAATCTATATATTTAGCCAAGAACAAGCCACTGAAAGTAAAATAAGGAAATTTGAGTCCAAAAGCCAATTATCAAGATGGATGACATGTGAGGAAAGTAAAAGTATCTTAAGTTTTGCTAGAATCAGCAGGGAGGATATTCACAATGTAAGATAGGAAGGATACTCCGACATGCAACTTCAGCCTAACTCTCTCTTCCTGTCCTTTAGCCAGTGCATTATAAAGAGATATGGGGAACCAGTAGAGGGTACAGCATGTCATGTTTGCCATGTGGCATAAAAATTAAGCTACATATACGACTCTCAAAAATCTTATGAAGCTAAAAAATAGTTGTAACTGAAGTTCTACGCATGATTTAAAGTCTTTTTTTTTTTTTTAAGTACGGAAAAGGGCTTAAAGCCAAACAAAAATTAAGGTCGAGAATCTACTATCCCTATTTTATGACATAATAAAACATGAAGTAATTCTGTAGGCAGCAGTTGAAAGAACGTAGTGTCCAAGCACTCATCAATTCCAAGATTAGCAAGCCAATCACTAGGACGATTTCCTTCATGCAATCAAATTATTAACTGCCACTTAGAACCCTAATGCTGTTCTCAGCAAAAAAAAAAATCTCAAAAGTAATACATAAGATTTTAAAAACTCAAAACTCAATGCACGTGACTCTAGCATTCATCAGATTTCAGTCTAGCAAGTTACCTAGACAGATAGAAGAGAAATCGTATCACAAAAAATAAAGACATAATCTCAATCCACTATAAAGATATAACAGAACCAAATTGAATTACTCAAACAAAAAAACTCAATTCAGAGTAAGAGAAGTGAATATCTTCTAATCTTTAATATATATATATATTTTTTTTTTTTTAACGTAAAATACAGGATATTTTTCCATCTAGATTCAGATTCATTTATATGTTGGGAAGGCGCAGAAACTACCTGTGAGCCTGAACCAATGCATGGATCACCTCCACGCAAGTCATCCACAATCTCAGTGTATAACTGCTCTTTAGGAGCTGGCTCAGGTGCACCAAAGTATGAAAACTCAACCACATCAACATCACACCACACCCCTCCAGGTCCCTGATTAAAGGTTGCACTGAAATTTTTATTTACAACTTGACAGAAAAAGGAGGAGGTGACAAATTTTCACCTTTCCTACCCCTCAATGAAAATGGAGAAGGACAAATGATCAAATATACTTCTCTGACCTCTAGAGCAGTTGGAAGACATTGGATGGGGCTAAGCCACTGCTTATGGACTTTCCTAGAGACAAATACGAGAATGGCTGGTATGTTAGTCAAAACACCACGTCGAATCCGAAAACCAATGGCAGTGCCAAGACTGTAGCAGCGCAAGATTTTGCTATGAAATGCTCTTATGGTCATGAGTTCGAGCAATGTGTTAGCTTGCTGGCCTTTCGGCAACCGGCCAAGAGTTTCGGGTAGCACGCCTTTCTGCAAATTTGCAAAATAATTCGCACGCTCCTCAGCACAATCATTCAACCGACTTGGCCATGAGAAGTAAGCGGCGGCATTGCTCTCACAGTGCTGTCCAGCCGATGCAAATGGTTGGATCATTGGCGGACTGAGTGAAGGGAAATTAGAATGATTACAACAGCTCCTTTCGAGATCTAAAGCCGACTCTTCTGATGGCGTTGAGCCAGAGCAAACAGCCCTCAGATGCATTTTAGTCCGCTCCATCCGTCAGTCACGATGCACAGGCTAAGCCAAGCAAACCAAACTAAGATGCCGCAGCGTGTGGAAGGAATAACTTCAGGAGCAGAGGCTCATGGGAAGACTAGAGAACAGATGAGCAGACATACAAAGGTTCAGTTAATTGCCAGAGTTCCAATATTCAAAACGAGCACGAGCTTCCATCCGAGAATCAACAAAAACACAAGAAAATAATACAAGTCACTTATCCTGTAAACCAAGCAAGCACATCAGATAATCGCAACACAATGTGCTGTACCTGCCTAGGTCTCAAGCTATGCGAACTCCGACAAAGTCAATCCATAGGCCAGAGGCCGCATGGGTAGAACGGAGAATACACGAGATCCAGAAGTCTCTTTAAAGTGTTAAAAGATTATATACGGACAAATTGCAAGTACCCACGAAGGGAAGCGTGCTGATTGCCAGCTTCATTTCGCAACCCAAGAGATATGGGGGAAAAAGAACACAAAAGAAAAAAAATCCAAAAAATAGAATAGAAAAGAAAAAGAAATCAGATACAGCTCAGCCTTCTACTACAAAATGCACCACCGAAAGCAAAACATTCCACCTTCCCACTCAAACCAACTGCAGACACAACTCTCGGAACCGGTGAAGCTAGGCGAGACCAAAAGCCCTAGGAAACAGGGAAACACTCCAGTTCACCAAGTGAAGTTTCTTACATGACCCAAAAAAAGAGAACCCAAAAAGACAGCGAGCCCAAAACGGTCTCGGAAAGCAGAGCCGGTACCACCACCTCGACACGCGATGGCAAGGGCCAAAGGCGACGCAGCAGAATCCGAAGGGCGAAAGTGCGGAGAAGAAGAAGAGGACGACTACTCACTCGATCGAACACAGGAAAAAAAGGCAAAGCCCGGGTGCTCATTCAAAGCATGTTGCTCCTTTCCATTCGTGGCTTTTGCAATAAGAAATTCGTCAATGAGTGCGGGGGCGGGTAGCCCATTTGTCGCCACGCCCTGGGCATCATCGGTGCCCGCCTGTCCATGGCTCTCCGGGTATGGAGAGAGCTCCCTCAATGCTTAAAGCTACTTTTCTTCGCCATATAATATAATATATACATAGATATGTAAAAGAAGCTGCTTTTACGGATGTCGGAACTTGGAAAGACGGAGGAGAGAGAGAGAGACGGGTGGAGGAGGAGGAGGAGGAACAGTGATGATTTTCGTTTCGTTCACGGGAGGAGTTGTACAGTGCGGCGGGGCTCACCGATACGGCTCCTGATCAGCCAATCGGTGGCCCCCGATGCGTAAGTTTCGCTTTTTGATTGATTCCTATTCGATTTGATTAAGCCCTTTCCCATCTTGTCCACCCCTGACATCTTCTGCTTTTCACTATATATGGTTGTTGCATGGAGGATCTGCCGCCATCATTGTACCGAAAGATTCTCTTTTTAAAAAATTGCACTGAACGAATTATATATAAGTATCGGTCCGCTTTTGAAAATTTTGATTTAGTTCTAAACATTTAACAATATATCGATATAATCTTTTTAGCTAATTTTGATCGATGATCACTGGGTGGACTATTATTTTACTTTTTTTATACTTATAAACTTTTTTCTTTTATTTTTTTTTTTTTTGTTTGTTGCTAGACTCGACTTATAGAGAAATGAACAAGAGATACACATTCTATGCAGTCATTAGGATTTTTATTTGTTCAATAGTGTTTGTCTTTTTTCTTCATGAATTTGAGGGATGGAGATATGAAATGTGGACGTTGAATGCACATGCATCTTACTACTTTGCTACATATGCGGCTTGGGAACATGAAACCTTATTTTCATTGAATTTGTGGATAGCTCATTAACACTTCTCTAGTTCCGAATATGTTCAATGAAGCATATTGCACATACCATATTCCCTCGGTTTTTTAGATATATAAGCTCGAACTCACTAAGCATATTAGAGGGAAAAGAGATAATACAAGTGTTATAATTTTCATACAATCCTTACTTTGATGCCATAACTTTTTGTTGGATCATTTATACTAAATTGAAGGAAAAACAATCATTATAGTGTCTTTGGCGATAAATTCCAACCAAAAGTCCAAGATGACATCTATAACTAAATGTCGGAAAAAGTCACAAAAAAACCCCAAATTATGTCTACCGTAATACAATATTTAAGCTTTTTTTGTGATATCAAAAATCATAAACTATGCCCACCATGACCCATTAACTCTATATTTTTTTGATATTAGAAACCTCAAATTTGACACATGTACCTCATGTCAATATTCTATCCTCCAATTAAAACAATGTTGTGTTTTTTTCACTTAAGTCATGTGTGTACCATGTCAACATCGTTTGTTTTTTGGCATTTAGGTAGATTTTAATAATTTTTATTGACAAATTATTAATAAATGATAAATGTGTCAAATAGATATAAGTGTAAGATTTTTAGTGTCATAAAAAAGTTTAAAATAAATGTATCATGATAAGTATAATTAAGAGTTTTCGGTGACTTTGATTGTTAAATGTTTATTTCGAGGTAGTCAGCTTGGAAATTCCAGCGGCTCTCTCTACTTTTTAAGCAAACGGCGACGGTCCTCTCGCCGTTCGCCGCCTCAAGGTCATCGACGTTGCTCCTCGCGCCGAGCGATCCCTTGGAGGTGGGACGCTCCGTGGGAAGATTGCGACCAAAGTCAAAGGCGGGGACAAACAGAGATTCTGGTCACGCACGTGTCGGCGACTCCTCCTCTGGTCTGTGACAGAATCACTTGGATTGACGGCGGCAAATGATGGCCTCCACTGCTTCGCTTCCCCTGTTTTTTCTTCTCTATCTCACGATTTTTCCTTCTCTCTTTTTTCAAACTCGAATCATTCACTTTAGGTATCAGTGTTCAAGTTAGGAACTTCGATGCTCGTGGTTGCTGCCCATCTGGTTCACGATCTACTCTTCTCTCTGGTCTTCACTTCATGTTCAGGCTCAAATGGTGCACTCAGAATTTGCTGCACTTGTGGGTTGGGGCCTGTCACCGTACCAGCATCGCCACCCTCACATACCCGGCAAGGACCGTCGGCTTGCTAAGTATGGGGCAGCGACGCCTCCTTATAATCCAAAACACTGAATCTATTAGATATTTTGGCAATTTTGAAATATTTGTTAAAAATTATGACCATTATGAAAATTATCATTTTTATAACCGTTTTATAACGGTAATATGACGGCTTTATAACATGCTTTTTATAATATTGGATTTATTTTTTCATAAACTCTTCATTATTTTATAACGACTATGTAACAATCATATTCTTCTTTAAGTACCAATTTATTTATAACGGTTTTCATATGGCTCTCTCTCTCTCTCTCTCTCTCTCTCTCTCTCTCTCTCTCTCTCAAAACATATAAATAACTACTTTTATCATTATTGGAAAGTAATATTGATATATCAAAACCAAAATTGCAATGTTGAATTTTCTTTTATCCTAAATCGCAATTGGCAATGAAGTAGTCATTTTTTTTTTCCAAATATGGCACTAAAGTGATCCGATAAAAAGATTTGGTACCAAAATACAAAAATTATGTCACTTTTAGTATCTTTTTTTGCAAATTAGACTCTATTTCTTTCTTTCTTTCTTACTTTCTTCTTTGGCATCTACTAGTGCTCTCTCTATCTATATTCTCTATATGATACGAAAATGAAGCTATAATAACGTTCCTCCTTCTCATTTCCCTTTTGAACAATTCATCGATAATTTAAATTAAATAATCAGGGATCATTGTGCGTTCTTTATCATTAGATTACCTCTTGAATTGTTTTTGTTTTTGTTTTAAACAATATAGTTAATTGTGTTATGGCCTATGAGCATCGACACTCTTCGGAAGCTTTCATGCCGTATCCGATACTCCAATACGTGTTCGATACACTCTGACACTTTTCGACACGTGATCAACTCTTCTCGACGCGAAATTTCAACAAACATAGGGTCAATTTTAAAAAATTTCAATATTTGTGGGATCAAAATGTAAAAATATGAAAAAATAATGAAAATAACAAAAATAAAAGGGAAAGAATAAAATTCTCACTCTCGAGTTTCTCATTTCTAAGTTTTGACCTTCTTGTGAGTGACGATGGAACGTCCCTCTTCTTGCTGACATCACTCCTCTTGCCAAAATCACTCCGCCACCCTTGCGGCCCGCCCCACTAGTTGCCGCAGCCACCTCCGCCCCAAAAAAACTCACCCCGAACTCATATCCTCCAAGTGTTTTATGTACCCATTTCACAACTTGATTTGATTGATTGGGATTGGAATTTTCTCGGAGGGTCGCTTGTCGTGTGCAAACTTATCCAACAAAGGAGATCCCATGTCATTGTGTGGTTGTATCTAGGAAAAATGTTAGACGAGGTCAATGTTTGCCTAAGGAGTCAGATTCGATTGAAACTTGCAATTCAAGTAGTTTCGTTACTTTGGAATGAGACCCGGTTAGGAATTCCATCTTTTTGCTAGTTTGGGATTAGTGATTTCATGACCCAATTGTGGGTAGTTGGCTTGGCTCATGGTTAGAAAGATTGATAAGGATGAAGCAAAAGATACCCAATATTTGTATGATTCACAGATTCTTGATAGCAGACTTAAAGTTGTGATTTTTTTTGCTTCTTTCTGCCTCTCACAGGCGTCGCCTGTAAGTTATCTCCTTTGGTCTATGTCATTGGCTTATGAGTTATCTCTCACATTTTCTATGATAAATTTAGTGATTTCCTTGTTTTTTTGTCGTACTTCGAGAGTTCTTGTCCTGGATTTTCATTTTTCTCGAACCTTATTTTGCAAAGGAGCTCCAAGCTAGTTTTTATCAAAAACTCTTAACTCTGTCTGGGACTAAAAGAAATCTCACTAATCCTACAACAAGTGTAAGAAAAAGGATATGTTCCTTCAAGTTAACTTTTTTTTGGGGGGGGGGGGGGGGAGTAAAAGTAAGGATTATTTTGAGCTTTAACCAAACTATACAAGAAGTGAACCCGACACCAAAACTTACACTCAAAATGACAAGGAGTCATGGTGAGTGGAAGGTGCCAGGATGAAACAAAAGAAAGCCAAAATAGCGGCTCACATAGCCAACCGACAACACCCACCAATACGGCAATGAGAAACAGCCAAAAACAATGGCAAGAAACAAGCAAAGCACCGACAACAAAGGAGACAGGAGGGAAGGAACCACTAGCAATTGGAGCATCCCTCAAGCAACCTTCGAAGACAGAGCTAACTCCAACTACCAAAACTCCCAACCAACCACACCAGCTGCCAACAAACCTCCAAGGAGAATGTTGAAACAGCCCAACCTTTGCCTCCAAAAGAACACAACCATGAGAGAGGAAGATGCCCAACTCAGCGAAGTAGACCATAGCGAGACGCTAGCAATAGCATCAACAACCATGAAGAAATCGATAAAGAGGAGGCTCCAGAACCCTAGAAGAGAAAATGGACGGGTCAATTCCCCAATTGCGCTCAAACCTCCTATTTCTTGGATTATCCACAATGTTCCTAAACGTCAAGGCCTTATCCTTAATGATCTTAATGAGGTGGTTTTTCAAGGCCGAACTGCCAAAGTCTGGTCTCTAAATGGAATAATATTCCTCATCTTCCAAATCCCATGGCAAAGGGCACCAAAAGAGAAACGAGCAATGCAGTGATAAAAATCCTTACTTGAAAGATACTTCATAGCTCACTGGAGATCATCCGACCAAGACCTATTTTGCCAGGAGAGATTACATCTAGCTGCCCAAAAAAAAGCAAGGCCAATTGAGATGCGACATCCAAAAAATAAGTGATTGATGGAATCCGGCCTGTATTGCAAAAGGCGCACATCCCATTTTTTATCCTACCGTACGATAAAAGAACCTAGGTAGGACCCACCCCACTTGTGGGCATGCTAGGTTGGGCCTTTCCCCTGTAATTGCGGAAGGGGGGAGGTTCGAGTCCCAGTGTGTGCATTGCGTGCCTTACCTGCGACGTCGTGGGAGGTGGGTCCCTGCAGCGCCATCCCGGGTTTAAGTCGCCGGCTATACGGTGGTTCCCGGGTTACCAAAAAAAAAAAACCTAGGTAGGAAGCCAGTTCTTATTAATTCTCTTGGGTTTGCAATTTTTGAATTTCTCGTTTAATCTCTGTCAAATTAAAATAATGAATGATATTAACAAATGTTAGATTAATTTTTTAGTATATATTAATTATATGCTCTCTTTTTTGCATTTATATATAAAAATATATATTTAATATATAAAATGTCGGAACATATCCGAATTCTCTATTTTTTGATAAATGACTTGTCGACGTGTCATAGTGTGTTGTAGCGCGTGTCTATGTCGATGCTACATAGGTTATGGCTACATTAATGGTGCCACTTGCAATCTTTTTTGTTTACTAAATCTTCTTTACTCAAGATAATTTGGCCTTTCGTTAACTTTATTAGGTCACCTTTTGAAAGTACATCCAAAATTTCATAAAACTGGTTAATATTGAATGAGTAAATTTGAGTGTCTTTGGTCCTAGCCATTCTATCTTGTTCTATTTTGGCAGGCCTAAGGATCGACAAATGTGAAACTTGTTGAGCATAATTTTTGTCACATTTATTTCAATGTTTTCATTTGAGTCAGATTGATTCTCTAACTCATGTTTTTTATTAAAGCCATATTTTGTGCAATGTTTTTAGGTGGCCCTTTAGTTTTGTCTTTAAGAAGTTGTTCGTACCTAGATACTCACCTAGCCAACTGAAATAAATCGACACAATCTTGGCTTTCAAATATTTTTCTTAGATTGAATTTCAATTCATCAAAAATCAAACTTGTGAAATCTTTTTCCGGCAGTGAAGTAAGAAATTTATTCTTAATTTTATTAAATTGAGCAACCAACTGATTAATCGAGTCATTATTATATCGATAAAGTCTAGCTTAGCGATTGATGCCTTGGGTTTTGTTCTATAAAATTGAGAATGAAATTATCTTTCTATTTTTGCCCAATTACCCATCAAAGTAGGTGGTAAATTAATTTTCAACAAAGACAAAGGAAATAGCTAAGTTTTAAAAATTTATTTATCCTTGCTTCCCCACACTAGGCTGTAAATCAAACCATGTATTTGATGATCGATGGCTTATCCTCCCTGGTAAAAATGGCAAAGTTAGACGTTTTGAAACCTATTGAAAAATGTTGATAATCGACCTAGTATGTGGTTTCCTATACACTGGTATGATAACACTTCTGATATCCCCAAGTATTGTTGAACTTTTCGACAAATTGTGCAAGGCTAGTTGTGGATTTAGTTGGCCATCTCATCCCCCAGGCGGCGATGCTGTTTTCTAAGATTATATATGTTAATTGGCATGTTAGGCCCTAGAGGAATATTTGTATTGGGTGGTATCGATGGAGCCATCGAACTTACATTTTCAATATTTGGCAATTGAGCTTGTCAACCAGTTTAATTTTCCAAATTATTGTTATCAGTTTGGTTACTTTGACGAATTTTAGCTTGATTATTAACTTAATAAAAAGATTCAGCCCTTTGCATCTTTCTTTTGGAGGTTTGACTACTTTAACGAATATTATTAGCATCCGTAAATGGAGAGGGACTAGGAACATACCTTGCTACTACTGGATTGACTTGGAATGGTGGTGATGGATTGAACGATTTTGGCCTCGACAAAGCATCATTTACAGCATTAATGATAGCTGACTTGATCACATCCGACGTGCAATTCATGATGTACTTAGTCATATATCACTTTGCTATTATTTGAGCAATTTTCATGTTGGAATTTAGAGCAACATCTCTTAATTGCTCTTTAATAAGATGCCATTCCAGTGGCTGAGGACCCTGAATGTGCAACAACATCATTTCCACTTTGTGATACTGGATTGTTGCTGCCAGCAACATTATTGAACACTTATTGATTTATGGTTCTTACTATCATATATCTCTGAAAAGTGTCAATGGAATATCTTTAAAAAACATGGGTGGATCGATATGAATCGACAAACCTAATGAATGGTCCTTCATTGCTTTTTGCATAGGAAAGTAAATGACGATGAATGTAAAAGTTTGAAAACCGGAAGCAATTGTGGAAAACTATTTAAATTGCATGAAAATAATGATAAAGATAAATTTGCAAAATAATATTGAGTTCGGAGATCTTTTACAAAGAGAGAGATGTGGCTAATGGCTATACGAAAAGATAACTTCTTTATCCTATCTTTAGGACAAATAACTTCATGTTCCTATTTGTAGTTACAAGAAGTTGCAAAAATATTTATCGAAAAGAAGTCATAATATCCTTAAATAGCGGCAATGAATATAACTAAGTAGCATCACTTAGCTTGTAGTATTGATTGGCCGCTGTCAGTGATTTCCTTGTCATTATTCTTCAAGTTGTCGACCGTCTATATTATCGGTGACTTATGTTATTCACTAAACTCTTGTTGTTATCGACTAAGTTTGTCATTTGTTGATTATAACCAAAAGTTGATCATTTTTGGGCATCAACAAGACCCAATTAAATATCATTTTGTGTAGAATACTTTATAGGATGTACTGATAAGATTAGCAATCGCGGTGGGAAGAAAGAAATTCTTGAATTGAGTTTCTTATAGAACTTTTGATCCTTTTTCTGAAGATCCATCTCCTGCTCTCGTGGGTAGTTTTTTTCAGAAATTTAAGGATTTCATGAAAGCGAGCCGAACCATTTTGTCTTCTGCAGAAGCCCACAAAGTTGCATACTAGTTCACCAGCGGTGCTTGGGTAAAAACATAATTTCATATCATTCTCTATGGACTCTTATCTTTATATGGTGAAGCTCACTTATCTGAGTAATTGGCAACAGGAGAATTTATCTATTATATTTGACTCGGCAAATGATAGAATTTATGCATACCTTTTGGTCCTTGTTCCCATTTAGCACCTTGAAACTTACTCAATTCCATAAGGTTCGAACGCTAGCATAAACCGATTGAAAGAGGTCCATCAAATTAGAGGTTTCCCCTTCCGGAGAAAGCTCAAACTGTACCAATCCACAAGCGTGTTGAGTAACGCAAGCGATCAACTAAACAAATGCACAGTAATCATCTATACTTTTTTTCCCCTTGAACTCAATTATACAAGTGCAGAGACTCAACTATCTGGAGGCCTGAAAAACATCCTACAAGCCCTGTGAACACGCTGTTTCTTTTGTTTGTTCATCGACCAATGAATAAAAGATCATATATGTCTAGAAAAAGAAAAAAAAACAATGAATTGTCCGAATATCTGATCCAAATTTATTCAAGAACAGAGGGATCTAAATAGCAGAACCACGTACATGCCTGCGCCCGTATAAATCATATAGTAATATTGTGAGACAGCATGAATTCAGCACCTTATGCTATACACATGTAGATCCCACCCTTCCCCTTTGCCGCCATAACTCGAGTCCAACTTGTGACCCACCAGATCCATGGGATTACTTCTTTCATATGGTAATTACGTTTATTGCTGTAGATCCACAAAGAAATGCCGCAAGCACTCGACGATTCAATCTTATAAACTTTTGATCAGGTGCATTCGGCAGTCTTGACCTAATATGAAACGAATCAAGATTTGAAATTATTTATCTCTCTTAAAAATAAAAGAATCATTAATAGCTGGAGATCTAGATAAAATTTGCAGCGTAGGGAAAACGGAGCCCTTATCATCGTCAGAAAACGTAGAGCTCGGCCAGTTCTTCCAGCGACTCGGGACCGATGCTTGGGTCGGCATTGTCGAGCATCCACAGGAGGTGGTCGAAGAGAACCACTTCGCACTTCACCTGAATAACACCATCCCCGTCTCCTGGCTTCTGCTTAGACGACGAGGAGGACTTCTGGATGAGAGCGTTCAACAAGGGGTGGCTCAGGTGCTTGGAGCTGATCATGTAACGCTTCCTTGAGCTCCCGACAATTATGGTCTCGCGAGGCTCGTCGTCGCCGTCTTGCATGCCGCACCACAGCTCCACATCTCTCGCCGACTTGGACCTGAGGTTGCTGTAGGACAACGATCTCCCAAGTTGCCGGGACAAGCTCTTGCACTTCCTCAGTATCAGCTGATTGATCTTCTTCATGCTGTGCTCTCTCTCTCTCTCTCTCTCTTTCTCTCTCTGTTGGCTGAGAGAGGGGAGACAAAAGGGTGACTTGATATACACTCTTGATCGAAAGAAAGAGAGAAACAAAATTAAGTGGTGAAGGTGATGGTGTTGGGTAAGGAGTCATTGTCTTCCGGTGCTGGAAAAGGATGGGGTCTACACAGCTAAAACGCAACCGAACGTAAGTTGACGCAAACAAGTCATCTTTTTCTCATCGCAATTTTCCTTCTGCTGTAAAATCGCACCAGACCCTCTGCTGGTCACCAGTCATATGCATCTGCAATACGCGACAAAACTCAAAACCTTACATTCGTGCAGAGAATTATCGGGTTCGATTGAGACATCTCCTTAATTTTTGATCTCTTCCAGCGGACATTCATTATTCAGTTGCCTAAAAATATGGATTTTCGTTCCAATTTCATTAAGTGTTGTTAAGTGCCTAAAAAATACTTATAAGAAAATGACTTTTCTTTTTTTCAAATAACTTGTTGATAAATAATCAACACTTTTATGAAACCGTTAACTTCTTTTACTATCTTTCAAACTTAGTTTTATTTGGATAATTTACTCATGTTTTGAATTTATCAACTCTTATATGTAGATACCAATATAATTTAAAGTGATTTACTAAACTTTGTCAAATTAAAATTACGATCTACTTTTGAATTACCAACTCTCGGTTAAGTTACCATCAACATTTAGTACTTTTTCTTTCTAATTCACTAAATTTCCTATTAAGTTACCAATTTTTCTTCAACTTGGTCAATAACCCTTTACATTTATTAAATCTTTTAAGATTACCTACCTAGTGTGACCCACCATCTTTTCTCCCATTAAATTACCACGTAGTATTAGGTCACCGACAATCATTACAGGCATTCATATAGTTTTTAATTCCTCAACCTTTCTTATTGTTAACTAACTTTGTGCATATCTTAATAACGTCTTGAATTTACTAAACCTTTTTTAGATATAACCTACCTTAATTAGAATCTTCCATTTTTTATTGATTAAGTTACCAATTAGTTTTCTGTTAACAACTCTCATTCGAGTTACATACCAAGTTTGTTTTTCTTTTAATTATCAAATTTTCTTATATTTTACTAACTTTCGTTTACCTTTCTTAGGTCTTAAATTTGCCGATTCTTGTGTTAAACTACTGACTTTAATTTAAGTAACTTATCAGCTATTTTCAGATTAAGTTAACAACTAGTCTGGGTCATTGCCAACTCTCAATTGAGTTAGCTACCCACAATTTTAGGAATAAAGTTGGAAAATTACTAAATAAAGTTGGTACTAACATATGATAGTTTGTAAATTTAAAGTGTTCATAAGAATATTAAATAAAAGTTATACATAATAAAAGAAGTTTTGTACTATCAGATATAAGAGAGGTCGGTGACTAAAAATATATAATTGAACGTTCCTAATTAATTCAAGTAGGAGTTAGTAACGCATAATTAGTTGGTAATTTAATTGTGAATAGGGTTGGTGAGTAAGACAAATAAAAGTGCTGACTCGGTGAAAAAAATTCGTAAATTATAAAGACCAGATGAACATGAATATAAGAAATTGAAAGAGAGATGGTAATCTAAAACTAGTTGATAACATCTAACTAATGACACCTTCTCGTTTACAGACAAATAATAATTCATGGATACTCTAATGTTGGTTGAAAAAGTGATATGGTAAGTAACTAAGGCGAACTCTTATCAGGTGTTGAGGGTGTGTCACATGTTCAGGAATCTACTTGTAGCATGTTACTGTGTTATGTTACCAAACACTTGCTTTGAGAAACAACACTTTCTCTATTTTTCTGTGTCTTTTTAGTCAGTATACCAGCTTAGTGAATCAATCTTCATATTACTTATGGCGACTAATACATCTCGACACATGAGTTACTTTTCTTGGTTTAGATGATGAGTTTAGTTAGGATGTTCACGTTGTTCCCCATATTACTTGTCATGGTCTTTTGGAAGAAACATGAAGGACCAGACACCACGACATTTACTATGCTCTCATAAATTATATGCAATTTCTCTCATCATCGCCTGTTCACCTTTCATATTAACAGAATTAAATTAGCCCCATTACTTTGGCAGATTTTACGGGCTACCTGCTCTAAAAATAGGCAATTGACAAAATTTAAGTTAAACTTCACTTTAAGATTTTGTTCGTTTTGCGAAAAACAATTTTCAGGAAAACGTTTTCCGGATTTTCCGGTGTTCATTTCGCGGAAAATAAATTGAGTGGGTAAAACATTTTCTATGAAGAAAGGAAAGACTTCTAAACTAGGAGAAAATATTTTCCACTTTTCAAAAGTGAAAAACATTTTTTCACTTGATCTCTCTTATTTGAGACCCCTACAAGCCCTCACTTCCCCTTTTTTTCTTTTTTTTTTTTTTTTTTTAATTCAAAATATTTTTCTTTTTTTTTCTTTTTTTTTCCCTCTTCTTCTTTCTTGGCTAGTCGTCAGCCATGATGACAGCCAAAAAGAAGAGAAAAACAAAGAAAAAAAAAAAAAAGGAAAAAAAAATTTTTTTTTAATAATCTATTTAAAAAAATAAAATTAATGAGAAATTGATTTTAAAAAATAAAATAAATGAAAATGAGTGTATGGAGGAAAATATTTTCCTTATCGAACAACAAAAAATATTTTTCACTTCATTTTCAAGTTTCACCCAAACACCGAAAAATAATTACATGTTCTTAAAAAATGGCTTCCTAGAAAGTATTTTCCAAAAACACCATATTTTCTATGAAACAAATGGAACCTAAGAGCTTTGGAGGACCCATAAGACTGGAATGGCATACTCCCTTCAAAGTGGGAAAATTGTCTAAGAAGTCCTAAATTTATTGCGTTTTTACTAATTTAGTCATAAACCTTTTAATTATACAAATTAAGTCTTAACCTTTTTTCAAATCTTGCTAATTGAATTTATTTGGCCAATTTTGATGGAAATCGCTAAGTGGACGCCAATTGTCCTAAGTGGTTCAAGTCTAATTGATGATGACCAACATGTGTTCTTGTGTTCTTCAGACTATCGATAAGTCAGATGGTAGGTTTTCGATTTTTGGTTTAAGTCTCAAGTCTTGTTCTTCAAACAGTTTCACCTGCATGTTAACATCAGTCGTAACCATGGATTAAGTCAATGACGATAGCTAGGGGACAAGAGTTTAGGAAGAATGCATCTAATCGAGCTTAGCTTTCAAGAGGGAAAAGTTCCCCCTTATCTGCACTTTGCTTAGAAGCAAATGCATCCTCTGTCCACTTTTTGCGTCGGTGATGGGAAGGGAACTTATGTACTTAATTAGGATGTCTGTAATTCCCATGACACTGGCCCCACGGGAAAGCTGAGTTAAAATCAAAAGACATCATCATGTCCTCATTGCATCTCTTCTTATCTAAACTCACCAAATTCCTTATGCTCGAATGCTCGCCGTGATTACCTTCTTTCTAGTCCCGCGCTCCAATTCATCTTCACATCAACGCGATTGCCATTATATTTTCCTCCATCCAATTATTGATAGATGAAATATAAGCTTCACCATTACTTATATTTATTTACTTAAATTTGCATAAAGATAAGATGCTCATAAATAATGTTAGTATTTAAAGTTATTGTAAAATTATATTTTCATAAAATATATGTCTACTTAGCAGGAAACTCAACTGGGCCTTATTAGATTTGTTAAAGTCGTTAATAAGTTTATCCAAAAGGCCTCTGAGATATGAATCACGATATACATCTTCCTCAAAATTTTCTCAGGTGAAGAATTATCTTTTCAATTTACTTTTCTGTTGCAATTTTCAAATAATTTCAGAGCAGTTTTTCTTTCCATTGTAGTCAGGCTTCTATCTTTGAGTTTCTACGAATGAATATTTCAAATTGCAAAGCTCATGTCACAACTTCCAATATGTTAATATGCGATTCTGTAGCACTGAACCTGGGTACGTGATTCATGTCACAACTTCCAATATGTTAATATGCCATTCTGTAGCACTGAACCTGGGTATGTAATTCTGTAGAGCTGACGAATGCATCATATAGCCATTTAAGCATACAGAATAATTGCATAACGAGATGAAGTAGCTTTGGGTTCGATGGATAAAATTTAGATAATGGATTCTCTGCGTACAATTAATCAATATAATCTCATGCTTTCTCTCGTACCTTGCTAGTGGATTAGGAGGAACTCCACTAGTCACTTACCATCATTATGGTAATCAACCCATCATGACCGTGGACAATGGCCAAGAACATGACTCTGTACAAAATCACCTCTCCCCATCAAGACTCCAGGATCAACCCACTTAGAATACTCCATGTCTATCTGCCATAACTCTCTCAGGACCTGCTTGCCACTGACAAAAGATGTCCCAACAATCCCAACTTGACTACGGAAATTTCAGTCGCTTGAACTCATTCTTGAACAATCTCTTATAAGTTTATCTTTGAAAGGCAACGTAGTACAAAGGGTATTTCCAAATTGGGAGCTCGAGGTCATTCGGTGGGCTGAAGGATCCTCCTCCTAATATCATCAGCGCCTGGGTTCCTGCCCCCGCGAGGATGCTCATCAGGAAGTTCGGTACGTGCTTGCCACTGTCATCATCAGGCTCTCCACCAACATCATGCGAGTGAATAACACCGAGACGCGGAAGAACAAAGTGTTTTCATCCTCTCTGGAGTCCCATGAGGTAGTATGCAATCGCCCTGGGATCAGGGAGATCTGCAACAAATACGGCTTGGAGGAGAGTGCGTTCCTAATCACGAATGCCCCACTTCCATAGGGTCCGTTTAATCTTTTTTGTGGACATTAGTTCAAGGTCCAGAAAATTGAGACGAGAAAAGAAGTATTCGTTTTTTTTTTTTATTTTGTCGGGAATATAGTTTTCATTCATTAGGATTAAAGAATGAGCACGCATAATTGCAGCTTCAGAGCAAATGTGAGGCCAAATGGCTTGAAAAGATAAAAGGTCCAGTTGGAAGGATTGCTTTTTTGACTTTAAGATTTGATAAGTCAATCCACCACTTTATTTGCTTTTCGGATGCAGTGAGCCACTTTAAAGTCCGAATAATGTCTAAGCTGAGTCCGGGCTTCCTTGATATGTAAACTTATCTCCCAAGGTGCTTAATCTTCGCTGGTGAAGCCTTTGATCTGAGTTTAGTTCAAATTAAGTCTTTGACCGAGTTCTGAAGTATTAAGGGTTTCCAGCAGCGCCAGTGCTTCCACTGGAGCTGCAGAGGACGCCATGACCGTACGCGAGAAGCCATCCACGAGAAGACCCGAACTGCCACGACACGTGTTCTCCACAAAAGAAGAAAAAGCTAGCAATCGCCAGAAAGTCAAAAATGGACCGACTAAAGCCATGAACGATCCTCTAGCTGGCAAATGTCAATGTCGAAATTTCTGAGAATTATCCTTCCTAGTGATTACCCACTATGTATATAATTAGGTTTTCCCCTCGATTTGCAGAGTACATACATGCTGACCCCCTACTTGGCATATACCTGAACTGAGCATAAGTAGATCCAATGCCGTAGTATATGGTTTTGAGACCGGAGTCCTAAGTTACATATATTGCTAAAAGCGAACAGTAGGAGTCTCGATCACGGTCCATGTTCAGTGAAGATCTTCTAGTAAGAACAAGACACCGCGTCACAGATTCTGCATGGGCTTCTCTCTCACTGGTGCTCCGTGACCACGAGAACAGTTGGAGAAAACACGATCGAAATCACTGAAAATTTTGCATGAGCCAAGACAAAGTGTTGTTGATCCTGGGATTCCTCTAACTGTTGTGAGTCCCATGAGTAAATTCGGCATGACTCTGGCAACAAGACTTGACGCGAAGTCCTGCGAGATGGTAAGTGATGGCTCTAGGCATTAGGGAAATGATTAGTAAGAAGGGCATGGATAACAGGGTCTTGCCAGGAACAATTGCACTTGTTCCATTTGGTCTTTCCCTCTCAAGCACCTAGACAAAGGAAATGATGAGAAGTGAGGTAAGTCAGAATTTCATCATATAAATTGCTATCATCCGATCTTCAAATCCTCCATAAAGAAAGCAAAATTCCCAATCGCCATTGTCATCAAGAACGAAACAAGAAACATTAGCATTGAACTTCTGGCCTGAATTAGTCAACCAACTTGCATAAGTCTATTAACATCAATAAGCATCACTGCCGTTTGAATTGAAACTTTGTAAAAACAACTAAGAACATAAAGCGTCTTGATTGCAAAGATGGAGCTTACTTGAATCAAACTATATGACCTGAGCTGATGTCACAGAAAACTATGCCTAAACCTAATCCTAAAGGCTATTACATAAGACAATTGGTAACTGTCGACCAATAGTTTCCTGGATCCCCTTACAAGTTAACAAAGACCTTCTTGTAAGGACAGGGAATTGGGCAAAAAGCAAGCTTGGCTGTCTTTGGATGCATTTCGAAAGGCTTTTGGGGAAAGTTCTTGAAAAAATGCAAAGGTTTTTGAGTTAAAGGAATTTTTCAAAATGCAAATTGTGTTTGATAAATTATGTTTGTGAAAGTCCATTATGAAATACATTTGAGCAAAATAGTATTTGGACAAATTAAATTTACAAAAGACTTTTGTTATTAAAAAAAAAAAAGGAGAGTTGGTTGGCGACCTCTAGCGAAGAGCTAATAGTCACCGGCGAAGGGTAAGTGGTTCGGCAAGGGGCAGGTGTTCGACTAGGGTCGCCATGCGGAGGATGCGGCATTGTAAGGGTTGTTGCGATCCAAATCACATGAGTTGGTTGTGATCGAGGTCAGTGGGACCACATCAAGCGGCCCGATGACCTCCCCATAGAGGTTGTGGCACGGCAGGTCACGGCAACCCTCGCCGAAGGGTTGTTGTGACTCGCTGCATTGCGACCTCGTGAGGAGATCATTGGGGCCGCTTGATCTGGTCACGATGACCCACATTGCGACTGGATCGCGAGATTTGGGTCACGGCAACCCTCGCCGAATGTTCATGCGGCCCACCACATCGCGACCTCTGTGCGGAAGTTGTTGGCCGCGCGATCTAGTCATCGCAGCTCAGATCTGGGTCGCCGTGACCCTTGCTGTGCCACGTCCTTTGCATAGTGACCCTCGTCAAAGGGTCGTAGGACCCTAGTCGGACCACCTACCCTTCATCGCATTACCTGTCCTTCATCGACAACCACACGTAGATGCTGGTTGTGTTCAATAGAGAGAAGGGAAGAAGATGAAGATGATAAACAGTTATCGGGGGTAAAATCGAAAAACAAAATATTAGCGAGGATAATTTCAAGAGAAAATTTTCACTAGCGTTGAAGGCCAGCATGCCGAGAAAGCCCAAGTTAGGCTTGAGAAAGCCAAAGGCAGCCCCTAACGTGCATTGGACTTTCAATCTTTTGAAGGCTTGCATTTGACAAAAGCAAGTAAAAAAAAAAATTACCAAACACCAAATATTTGGCCCAAAGACCTTTACACGTCCAAGGAGCTTTGGAAAGGCAGTTCCCACACACACTAAAAACTATACCCACAAGATTCGCAAAGTCAAGTTGAAATACTTGTAAAAAAGTGTAAGAAAGAGCCAATTTATTTCAAGGTTCACAGCTTTCTCTTATAAGGGTGAAGTTATCATGTCAATACATTGTGAGATTATTACACATTGAATGAATTTATTATATCCTCGAATTGTTCCTTGCATAATACAGGATTAAAGTTGTCATAGAATTCCTCGGACTTGGGGACTTGCGGCCTTCTGCAAATTACGTTGCTTATAGGGATCACTACTACCCTTAATTTGCGCGTCTCAGAATTGTAGTATAAGGGATACGTGACGTGTGACATGACGGAATTTCATCATTTTGATTGGACCTCAGCCCGTCTCGTCAGGCCCAGGGAGTGAATAACACGGCGGTTGTTGCTGGTGAGGTCTTTCCCACGGTCGGTCATATCTGGCAGCTCTTGCAAAGTCCCCATTAATCTCGCTTCTGCCAAGTGCATGATCGCGAATTGGCATTTGGCTTCATAGCACTAACCCACCAACGGTGGGAAAGCGCCTTCTTTATATTATATTATCATGTTCAGGAGTTGCTTCGGCCTCCGGGAATCGCTACTTTCATTTTTATATCAGTTTCCGCATTAAGTTGGATGCGGACTGCGGAGTCGTTCGTCATTTCATTTTTTTTCTTTTCTGTCCTTTAGTTAGGCGGCCGTTTACTTTCGGGATTATATGGCGCAATGGCTTCGGTGGGAAACGGGGGCGAGCTCGCTTGACATTCTCGATGTCAACTTTGGCCGACTGCGTCGCTCTATGAAGTGTACTCTTTAAACCCAAAAAATTCAAGCGTAGAAACGGGTGCCCC
This sequence comes from Eucalyptus victrix, assembly GCA_016097545.1. Taxonomy (NCBI): domain Eukaryota; kingdom Viridiplantae; phylum Streptophyta; class Magnoliopsida; order Myrtales; family Myrtaceae; genus Eucalyptus; species Eucalyptus victrix. The sequence goes on along the minus strand of CM027840.1, from coordinate 14,029,415 downwards.
TGCTTCCGATCTAATTACAAGTCGTAACCACATGTCAATCGGCGCTGCGGAACTTGCCTCGTCAGTTGTCACGATGATTTTTGATTTGGACCAAGATTGAGTCGCTGGCGTTCAGTCAAATGAAACGGGCGTGACCTACAATTCCCTGTAAAAAAGCTCGACTCCCAGTCGCTTTCGAATCATTTATTTGTATGTTCTTGCATTAAAATTGGTGAAATATTCATTTCCAATGCCGAGCACGTTGCGTAAGCCTTAGTTCTCACTTCTCGGTCGCGACGTAACGAATTCGGGAACCAACAACGACGGCTTCGGTCAACTGGTATGCTCTGATCATTTTGATAAAAAAGGAACTGATAAAACCCCATCCCTGATGGTGCAGCGGGCATCACTAGATTTCGGGTTTGCGATCTTATCGGGTTACAACGAATAGGGTTCCAAGTTCCAACCAACGGCTCAAAACTAAAGGACTACGATTCGCCGAGGTTGCTAGTGCGCAGGCGTGTCAATCGCGTTTTGAGTCATGGAATTGACTGAGACGATGGTGGAGACAGTTGGAATCCCATGGCTCCCCACGAAAGAATTCGTTTTCATGAACATTTGAAAAAGAAAAAAGAAATAAGTGCTGCCGGCATGGTCAAAGTGTGCGAACGCCGAACGGTCTCCATCACCCGTAGCCCCCTCTTCACGGACTTTAGCCGGGGAGAGAAAAAGAATAGCAAGCGTACGTAGATTTCTAATGTGTTTTTGTCCTGGATACCAAGCTTGCCCGGGCCTTCCATATTCAAAGTTCATTAGCCACCCAGAAAGGACTAATTTGGCGGGGATCACGATCTACCTAATTTTCACGCTGGAGTCGTTTGACTTGCCCTGAGTTTATAGTGTAACCCAACATTTTTTAGTGCTAATCATTGCAAGCATAGTTGGACTCTCCCCTCTGATCCACATTATTATTGTGCAGTTCTTTCTCGCCAGGCAGCAACGCATTAACAGATGAATGAATCCAATTTGAGTGAACAAATTATTTCGGCTAATTATAATAGTTCGATAAGATATATTCATTTTGAATGAGATTAAACCAAGCAACAAGTAGAACCATCAAATGGATGGATCGAATTGAAAATGATTCGATCCAAATTGATCAATTTAACCTATTTTTATTTTATTTATATGTAACACAAATCTAGTTATCGATATTCGATCAAACCCAACTCAACCTTAATCCATCTTACTATATATTTAACCCAAACTGAGGGCTCGAGAAAATCTTCAAAGTGGGTTAAGTGTAAATAAATCGTGAATCAATTTTAACATCCATGTTATATTAAGCTTAATTATTCTAAATCCGTTTACTATGACTTGACCCATTAAATGTGCATTGAGAAATGGATTCGTGATCCATTTTAACAAGTTTAGTGGCCAATGAAAAATTGCCATCTTTTTGCATGGGGCATGTGGTTGTTAAAATAGAAATGCCTTGTTCTGATCATAATGAGATTTTGTTCTCTGGCTGATCTGGGAAGTGTGTACTTGTTTATTTTTGATCCCTTGGTCACAGCAATTTCTGTGCTACATCTTTGTTAATCTCGGGTTGAATTCCCCAGAGAAAGTTTCCACGCTTGAATTGGTCAGCGATGGCTGGCTCAGTGGCTAGCCAACTCTCCCGTATAAAAAACACAATCATCTGCTCACCACAAAGCACTCATCTACTCACCACAAAGCACTCGTTCTCTTCATTCATCGCTTCCCCTGCTCTCTCTCTCTGCCTCAAACACCAAACATTCTAAACATGGAGCTCCTGCTTCTCGTCTCGCTCTCCTCCGTCCTCGCCCTCTCTCTCATCTTCCTCCTGTTCAAGCACACGTTGAGCAGCGGGCCCAAGCTCCCGCCGGGCAGCTTCGGATGGCCCATCCTCGGCGAGACGGTCGAGTTCCTCTTCGGGAATCCGGATAAGTTCGTTGGGGACCGGATGAGGAAGTACTCGTCGACCGTGTTCAAGACCAAGATCCTCGGCGAGAAGGTGGCCGTCTTCTGCGGCCCCGCCGGCAACAAGTTCATATTCTCCAACGAGCAGAAGCTCGTGACCGAGTGGCGGCCACACTCCATGCAGAAGCTCATGCGATCCTACGAGGCCAATTCGCCGCCGCCGCCCTCGGCCAACCCGAACGAGTCCAAGACCAAGGTGCTGCGCCAGCCCGGGTTCCTCAAGCCCGAGGCCTTGTCCCGCTTCATGGAGCAAATGGACTCGACCACGCAACAGCACATGAAGCTCCACTGGGAAGGCCAGAGCAAGGTCCTCGTCTTCCCGCTCTCCAAGAACTTCACCTTGTCCCTCGCCAGCAAATTCTTCCTCGGGCTCAACGAGCACGACCGCATCACAAGGCTCGCGAACGAGTTCGACGACGTCTCCCTCGGGCTCCACTCGATCCCCTGGAAATTCCCGGGGACGATATTCTACAACGCCAGCCGTGGGGCTGTAGCAATCAGGAAGGCGCTCTTGTCGGTCATCAGGGAGAAGAAGGAGGCGCTGGCCAGCGGCGCGAGGTCGCAGGACATACTGACGTACATGGTGGCGGCCGCCGACCCGGCCACCGGGAGGATGATGCCCGAGACCGAGATCGCCGACAAGATGATGGGGCTGCTGACCGCCGGATACAACACGGTCGCTAGTGCCATCACCTTCCTCATGAAGTTCGTTGGCGAGAGGCCCGACATCTACGAAAAGATTCTCGCAGGTACAGTACAGTATGTCAATAATGTTGAAGACGAATCGCTTGTTTCAAAACAGTATGTCAATAATGTTGTCTAGGTCTAAGAAGAAAAATAATCTCGGGAGTGGCCTATGCGCGCCGTATTCCCAGGAAGAAAAAAATAATATAACATGCGAAGAAAAATCTGATTGCCCTGAGTAGATTAACAACTGAAGTTTTGACGTTATTTCTTTGGGTGGGAAACAGAGCAATTAGAGATCAAGAAATCCAAGAACCCTGGGGAGACACTGGCGTGGGAGGACATTCAGAAGATGAAGTACTCCTGGAACGTGACGAGCGAAGTGTTGAGGCTCACTCCGCCTCTGCAGGGAACTTTCAGAGAGGCCATGACCGACATCACCTACGAAGGCTACACCATTCCCAAAGGCTGGAAGGTGATTCTCGCTTCATAACTACGCAATTCCCGAATATCGACCCACATTTACATTACTAATTTCTCTCTCGTGGCTGTTCCGAATCGTTAGATCTACTGGACGGTGAGCACCACGAACAAGGATCCGACTTATTTCCCGAACCCGGCGACGTTCGACCCGACGAGGTACGAGGAAGGGAAGGCAGCGCTGCCGCCCTACACGTACGTCCCCTTCGGCGGAGGGCCGCGGCTGTGCCCGGGGAAAGAGTATGCGCGCTTGGTCATACTCACGTTCCTCCACAACATGGTGAACAGGTTCAAGTGGGAGCTAGTTGACCCCACGGAGAAGATCATCGAGGACATGATGCCCACTCCATCGAAAGGGCTCCCAGTTCGCCTCATTCCTCACTCGGCATAGATTCAAATTACCCACATGCGGAGCCCCCCACCTAGCGTTCAGACGCAAACTGTTACTCGTTTGGCTGTTTAGCTATTTTTAATTAATTTCTCTGTATAATTTCCAACACGCTGATGGGACAATACTGGTGTAACGACAATTCTAGAGCACCAGGAGGAAATTTGGCAAAATGCGCGTCCATCATTCACTGTAGCTTCGCACCTGGCACAATCGGAATGCAAGACGAAACTTTAAATTCGGGTCCTCGGTGTGTGCGAATGAGTGGAAGGAGAGAACCATAGTGGGGACCGTCCCCAGCGAAAGCGACATATCATTATGAGATATCTGCGCTAGGTACTGTTCTGGATAGATCACAACGTCGGTACGAAAAGGATTGCTAGACGGGGGAATCTACTCCGTCGCATTAAATGTTTCAAATTGATCGCACTTTCACTTCGAAAAGCAACGAGAGACCTTACCTTGCCATCGGATGGAGATATGCGTCCTCAGGATATAAATCCGAATATGTCGAGTATGCTGCAGTTCCAATGTCCTCTGCGTGTTTGTTTCCCCACTCAAATTTTGTTTCTCTTTTTATTAGCGAAACCGAGGCTCCAATAAATTTATGTCCATCTACATGCATAAGAGAAGAAAAAGAAGAAGAGAGGGTACGGGAACTTGTAATTTATTAACTGAAGCGAAACCCTTGACGGGAGCGGAGTACATAAGAGAAGAGAGTGAGAAAGAAAAGAAAGGAAAGGGCATGGACGTTGCTCAGCCGGTGCTTGTCGAGGTAGCAGGAGTCTTGTTAGGGGCGTTCGAATCATCATCGGCCGACGGAGGAGGCGGAGCCGCGCTAGGGTGGGGTCGCGGCTGTGGCTGGGACGGAGGAATGCTGTGGGCGGAGGAGAAGAGGTCGACCCGCTCCGATTCAGCTACGTGGCCTCCCTCCAGGGGAGTCCCGTGCTTGTACGCGACTCGCAGCGTCTCGTCTACGGCCAACTTCGCCTGCGCCGTTCCGTATTTGATGTCCTCCTTGCTCTTCGCCATCTCTCTCTCTCTCTCCCTCTCCCCTTCCCGGTGGGTGGGTGGGCCGTGACTCCTGCCATATAAGGACCTCCTCCCCTTTACGTGGCGGCCTCTTTGTCAGGTGTGATAACAAGTGTTGTCGAGGTAGGCCGACTGGTGGCTTCTCTGCCTGCGCCCCACGTGAGAGCGACAAGTTATTTTGACGAACGGACGGGGACAATTGCATTATTCTATGTTTACACTCTATGATCAGATATGTACACAAGCGAGTATTATGATATTTCCAAAATACTTAATATTTTCTGTGAGAGTAATTGAGTTCAAAAGCCTCTAATTAAAATATGATTGCGAACACCTGAGCTCTCAAAACCATCTTCGCCACCCCTTTTCTCGCCGCCGCCCGCCACCGCCACCGTGACGGGTTGCTCCGCCGCCACCAAGTCGATGCCCGTCGCTGCACCGATCTCCTCCTATCTCACCGTCCACCGTAGCTCTCCTTCTCTGTTTGCCACCGTCCCCTCCATTCATCCCCGTGCCTCTCTCCTCCACTGGATCTCTCTCTCTCTCTCTCTTCTCTCTTTCTCTCTCACCGTGCTTGCTTGTAGGGCTGAGGTAGCATTGCAGTGGTCACACGTGGACGGCAACGGCGATGTCAGTCTGGGAGGAGAGAGGGGGGTTCAAATTATGTCTACTATAAACTCAAACTTATGGGACATAATTACTCAAAATTTATACTCATGTAATGCAGTTACCCTTTCTCAAAATTTTGTTAGATGAAGGAGGAAGAAAAAGGAAAAGAAAAAGGAAAAAAGGTCTTGGCAAAGCGCAAATCTAAATTTTGGAATTTTTTTTGTGTACGCGAAACATTGATGTAAATTTTAAGATTTTTATATTTCAAAAAAATTGAGATAAATGTGTTGTATGATTATAAGTTTTTGGCCAAAATGTTATGTGGGTATATAAATTTGAGACTTTTGATATCATAAAATAAAAAAAAAAAAAAAAAAAACATTGAAATAAACATCTCAGAATGAACATAAGTTATAGGCTATTGGAGCTCAAGTTTAGATGTGAGCAAGTAGAAAGAGTGCGAAAGTAGTGAAATGACAAGTCCCGTAAAATCCAGGCTTGTCTTCGATATTTTACCTAGCTTTTTTAATAGTAGACCCAATTCTCAGGTAAGAATTTATTAGAAACTGTCATCGGCCGGTCCTCCATGTGCCGTAACTATGAAGCTAAAAAATGAATCAATGCACCAGAACCGTAGAACGTACGTCAATGGGGCATCATTGCAAAAATGCCCAAAAGTAGAGATCTTTCTTTCTTTACCCCGGCGACAAGATGACTAGCTGTAAAGAGCAGATCCCTCTTTTGGGTTTCTGTAAGGACGCGAGGCTGTTGGGCATCATTATTTACCCTGACCATCATAGTCAAGATCATTAAATAATTGCATCAAAGCGTGCATCAATATGTCAGCATTGCATGCCTGCAATGGAGGTCTCTTTTTTTTTTTTTACCCCCATTATTAAATGACAGCCATAGAGTGGATTCACAGAGGACGGCCGGACTCTCTCCTGGGTTTCGGTATGGGCGTTTGGCGCTAATTAGACCTGAATTTGGTCGGGTTTTCCACTTCAATCACGCACTTACAGTAAATTTCTGATTCCGATGGAATGTCTATGATAATTCGATACGGTCGCGGTGCCATAAAAGTTGCCCAATTATCAGACCGTAAAAACTAAAAGGTGCCCCATTTACCAAGTCCCAGCATTTTTCCCACCAAGGGTAAATCCTCAACAGCATCTTGTCAAGGGAAGTCTTAAATGGATCGTTTCAATGTTGAAGAGTCTTTTTTTAAACGAGTTAAAGAATTTAAAGTTTAAAATAGATGAATCTAAATAGATCGAGTTTAAAACTCAACTTCTACAAGACAGGTACACAGTCTCTCCCACTTCAGCTTTATAAAAATATTTTTTAAAATTAAAATTAATTTTTTTTTTTTTTCCTTTCTCTTTTTCTTACTATCAACGGCTGAACTTGAGATTGGTGATTTGTCGAGACTTGAGCCTCACATGATCCAATGAGACTAGAGCTGAGATTGGTGATTTGTCGAGACTCGAGCCTCACATGATCCGATGAGACTAGAGCTCACAGGCATCAAGCAAGCTCAATCTTGCCGATCTAGCAAGGTGGAGCCTCCCCTCGAAGATGACAAAAGAAGAACAAAAAAAAAAAAAGAAAATTAAAATGTCAATTTTTTAAAAATAAAATATAAGATATATAATTTCAATTTATTTTCATATTTTCAACAAACACTAGAAAATATTGTTATTTTCTTGAAAAATGAAAATATTTTAGCACTACCATTTAAAAAAAATAATGATATTATATTGCCTAAATTTAGTAAAATAAGTCAAGTTGGATATGGATTGAATACGAGTCAAGAAATTTACATTACGATGAATGGGCTATAAATGAAGTAAACAGGTTAATTTGGATTGGACTATTTATGACATGATCAATACTCAATCCGACCACCCATTTAACAATTTTAAAGAATACTTAGCATCAATTGGACATGGAGATCATATTGATCAAAGCTAAGTCAACTGGTTGAGGATATAGCCAATTACTAAAGGCCCTTCAATCAGCAACTTAATCCCGCATCCAGATGGGACAGTTTTGGCTTATTCTAAAGGCTCAGACGGCAAACTCTTTCTTCTGCTTGTAGGAAATCGCCATGTGAATGAGCTAAGGCAATGAGTTAGCGATGCCAGGCACCCTAATTGTAATATCTGCAGCCTGTCGGTATCATATTAAAACATGATATATGGACTTTGCGAAAATCCATACACAAGGAAGTTAACTAAATCATGAGCGGAAAATCCCTGCTTCATCGGTACTTAAACAATCTCCAAGCAACATGTCTAAGCGCATCAAAGCATTTCATTGAGTCAAACAACATGCCTATTTGTGTAGAACTCAAATAAAGTCTGATATGCAACAACTAAGCTAATACCAAATGATCAAAAAGCCCCTCATCCACTCTGACAGGCCCTTTATAGTATGTTTTATCAGGTAGACAAGATGAAGGCTAATCAAGGCCAACGGAACTTCACACAACATGAAACTACTTTGACCTCTGCCTCATCTTTCGGCGCTTCCTCTTAAGCCTCCTCATACGCTTCTTCTTCCACTGGATCGCAAAAGAGTCACGGGTTAGGGCGAAATAAAACCAGCTTGAACAAGAAAGTGATCAGTAATCAATTTTCATTATTGCAGATAATGAAAGCACCATTATCAAAGAAACTATGATAAGCATCTCTGCAGACCACAAGTTGAGAACAAGATGAAACAAGTGGCAGTAAGAAGAATTAAACCAATTGCACCATCAATGTAACTACAAAACAACGCTTTGTATTCATGTGCTTTCCAATCTAAATACAAAAAGCTCCATCAGCAAATATAGTTTTCCAAAAAGCAAGAAAAATGATCAAGGAATGACACTACAAGCATTGCAATGACAACATGGCACAAATTAAAGAGCATATTCAATTTCAGTTCAAGATCAAACAGGTGCCAGCAACAGAAACAGCTTATGCAATGCAACACCAAAACTTGATAGCACAAGAACATATATGGGTGCCCATCACGAAAGAGGAACACAGGCCATCCAAGAAGCATGGTCTATGATATCATAATCATGGGATGCCAACACAAACGGCAAATTGAATACATATTAAAAAAGGAACGACCTATTACAGAATGCAACCTCTCTATCTATCCCAAAAACAAGGATGAAGAGAATGCCGCGAGTTCACGATCTAGAATCTACTTTTCTTGATTGAAGAATGCCGCAAAGTTTGCAACCAAACGATCATTGGATTTCTATATTTTTCTCGCTAAAAACCCCAACAAATTATGCAGGGTAATGAAGGGAAAACGCCCAAAGTGCCAGCTCCAATAACTAGCAGAACAGTCCTCCTCATTCTAAATAAAAGCCGAACAAAATTCAGTTGTCTCTGCTAAAATGCAAGTGCGAAAAAACCCCATCCTAATCTCGTCGACACATCGACAATTTCCCCTCCCGCGAGCGACAATTTCCCCTCCCGCGAGCCGCTCAATCTGGTCAGGCCCTACGCCACGAACCCTCCTAACGCGTGCATTAATAAGACAGCTCCAATCACGAATGGGAACATGCACATTCTTCCACTCGACATCTATCGAAGCTACTCGGGACATGCGAAATCAAACGAATGGCAATAACACATTCACATCCTACACACGGAAAAGCACCCAACTAGACCGATCGCCGTTTCGGACACTGAGAGATTCGAATTACCTTGGCCCTCATTCTGATCTCAGCTTCGCTTTCTCTTTCTCTCTTCTATTCTCTTCCCTTCTCTTCTCTTCTTTGTCCGCGACGACAAATCTCCGAAACCCAAACGATATTGGGATGGCGGAGTTTCAGTTGTTATATATGACCTCGTGACGCGGAAACCCTAGCTCAACGGAGGGCCTTTCAGAGGGCCCTCATATGGTGGGCCGCTTAAAGGGCCCACTTCAATGGGCTTCAAAACAGGCCTATCCACTGGGCTCGCACGACCCATTTGTTCCCCTGTCCTGAAGAAAATTTCTTCCCATCGCGCGTTTATAGCCAAAGCGTCAACTCGACGAAATATGAACGTGGCGATGTCCACATTTTCAAAGCCACCAATCAAAAGATTGGTCAGAAGAAATTTCTCTGATCAGATCGGAGGCAAAGATAATCCCATTCAAAATACGGACCTACAAACCTTATTAGCATTAGAGGCGATCAAATAAAATAGTTTTAACGGGAACTCAGAAGTCGAACGAGCTCATAAATTTTGTTAGATTGGTATGACTTATTTCAATGGATGATGTTTGTGATTCAATAAAACAAGAACTTGTACGAGAAGATACACCGAGACAAACACTTTCTTCCTGGTATTATTAGTACTAATATTTATTAGACAATATAGGTACAGAATAGTAATCTCTATTTTCCCTCTGTTTCTTCTGCTGGTCTCCTTTGACGTTGTGCATTAAATTGTTGTCGCCAGCATCCGGACTTGGTCGATCCACCGCTAGAAAACTAACAAGCCTTGGCCTGCCAGGTAGGTTAGCTAACTCTTAGGTTTCAGATACGGTACAACAATGTAATTACTCCAAGTGCTAGCCATGCATTCGTCACTAGACGATATACATCACGAAGCACAGCGCAGCCCCATTGTCTTTTCTTTAAGACGGGCGGAAATTATAGTTTAAAACGGGGCAAACTGCATGGCTTGCACATGTCTGATTTAACAAACTGGGAAAAACCTAAGTGCTCCCCGTGAAAGCCGACTTTCTTCTGGAACTCGACAAGAAGGTGACCTAACAAAGGCCATCCACCGCAAGCACGCCGAACTTTTTTCTAACTTCATCCTCTGATTTCGCATTATACTAAGTTGGAGCCCCTGCATGGCCCTTCCCTATTTATACGCCCCAAAAACTCCCCCTCGTCTCCCACATCCCTCCCATCCGAAGCTCCGATCAATCCCGCACGCTCGCATATACTCTCGTAATCGAAAGAAGCAGCATCGATGGCTTCCGCACGCGGCTTCTTCTTCACGGCCTTCGTTCTGGCGCTCGTGGCTGTCCTAGCAACCGACCAAATGGGTCGGTGCGAAGCGGCTCGCAATCTGCTACAGCTGCCGAACATTCCGAACTTGCCAACAATCCCAGGGACGATGCCACTGCCCTCGATCCCAGGACTCCCCACCACAAACCCGACCATCCCGACACTCCCATCAGTCCCACCGCTCCCGTCGATCCCGACCATCCCTACGATCCCGACCATCCCCTCCATCCCTTTCCTCTCTCCACCACCCTCGACCTCTTCCACTAGCCCTTGAAGTATACAAGCCCCATTTGATTATGATATAGACGTTGCCCACACGACTTCGAGGGGCTAAATATTACACGAGTGCGTATGTTCCATTCAGTACGACGATGTATTGGAGATCTATAAGTTGTAGCTTAGCTAGGCCTAGCCTTTGGGATGAGTCGGTGAGGCTATGATGCCTCGCTTGTGTGTCTTGGATGTGGTCTCTCCGCTGGAGGACTTAGGTATGCATACTTTTTTAATCCCTACACGGGTGATTGGATGCTATGTAATCCACTCATGTTCCTACGTTATCCGGTATTGATCTATTTTGTATGGTATTATCTCCTTACTCGTTTTATTATGATTCAACCTTTTTGGAATGTATTGTTTCTATGCATTCATATTCGGTCCGTGTGACTGCAAGGAAAAATTTATCAATTTCGTAAAAAATAATAATGATACTACATCTACGAAGTAACATTGGAAATGGCAAAACCATTTTGGAGCTCACAAAAGGGAAATAGATAAATTAATTTCAAAAGAAAACTTTTTACTTCGGAAATGAAATTGATGGCTGTGATTGTTTGTGAATCGTTAATAAAATTACCGTAATATATCTATAGTCAAAGCTCTACCTCGCAAGTTAAAAAAGAGCAATTGACAATAGTCCAGGCCCCCAAAAAAGAGGAAACCAGGTATCCCCCTTACATCGTTCGTGGCTTGGAAGGGCTTGGTAGCTGCCCAGTTGGTAGGATCTCATGGCCCATCATTCAAATTGACCTGCCGAGCCTGCTGGGAACAATACAAAAAATCCAAATCTATCAGCTTGACTAAACCTTAAGAGATTATCATTGTGAATTTCAATAAATTCTTTGGGCATTACCACTCCAAACCTACTCTTACTCAACCAGAGTGATCGATTTACCTTACTCAATTCATACAATTGTATTGAATGAGAATCTTTGATACCGTCAATTTAAATTACATGTTTGGATATTAAGTATATATGCTTGCATGTTAGAGAGAGAGCAAGTAAAACATGAACTAATATTTGCAAAAAAAGAATAGATCTTGTAGGCCTATTACTCTTCAATTCACTTTGTTCCGATTAGGATGAAATCTATGTTGACGAAAATTGCACGAAAATAAATGACCTGAACCAAGCCCAGCTCATCTGTCTTTCACAAGGCCAGGGTGAATTTTGCCATGGAGACAAACACGAGCATGACGACCCGACCCGATGCATGGGCTCCATCAAAAATTGAGGAAACGATGATAAGGCCGGGTCCGATTACACTGATCCGGCCCGATCCATGCCCGATCGCTCCTCCTTCGAGATTTGGGGTCGATCGAATTCGAACTCGGAAATCAACTGAAACCGAGAGAGGTTGTAGCGTCTCCTCTCTTTCCTTGGCCGCCACCAGCAATGGCGGGGACAGGCAAGTATTCCTGCGAGACCGCAAGCCAAACCCTAGAATGGATCAACGCCATCGTCCGCTTCATCGAACCATACGCCTTCCTCACGAACGCTCACGTCGTCAATTTCTTCACGGTTCGTGGATCTCAGCTCAACTCCCGCTTCCGCTTTGACGCTTCCTTTACCAGCACCGCCGTAATCTGCATCGCTCGTTAGCTTCCGCATTGCTCGCATGCTGCTGCACGATCGTCCCGATTCGGTTCTGAATTTCGCTCATATCTCAGGATAGGTTATGGGAAGCAGTCGATAAGGAGTGGATGGATTGCTTGCGTGCGGAGCCTGTGGAAAACCTTATCCTGATTCCTTGCGGAGAAGTCCAGGTGCGCTTCTTTATTCCTCCGACGCATGGTCGCACGTTGCCTGCATCTGCTGCTGAAGTTGATCTCGGAAGGTCCGAGAGAGATTATTGGCTTATCTTGAAGGAGGAGGATTCCACATTCTCGTGCTACTACTGTTCTCAGCTCGTAGAGTAACTAGGTCGCAGACTGCGTGCAGTCTGGTTCTGATGGTTTCTTCGTAATCGTCTTGCTGCTAGGATCACTGGCCTGCTTCGCTCCAGAATTTCCTACGCGACCTCAGGTCTCTCGTTTTTCCTCGAGAGCAGGTGGACTTGCAGAAGGTAAAAATCTTTGGCCCTCGTTGAAGTTCGACGTTTGTCTACAGACAGTCGATACAAATCTATTGATCCGAATGTCAATGTAACATCCAAGTATTCTCGTCAGCTCGTTTCTTCAATTATATTGATGCTGTATACCATTTCATTTCTCCACAGCGTTCTAAGCTAGTACGTTATATTTTCTATTCTTGTCTGTAAAGCATTCAGAAATAGACAACTACCTTAGCAACTTATTATGTGTAGAAACCAGTATGCAGGTCTTTTCATTACTGGCCTCAGAAGTAGTGTCAGCCAAGAATCTCATATGTTATGAAAAACTATTTGGAGAGTGCTTCTTTGATTCATATTAGCTTGACTTAGCTTATTCTCCTCCTGTTGATTTCATTTTTAGCATTGTTCATATCCATTCACCCTGAATTTTCTGTCATTTTTCCCTATTTGAATTTATTACCCTCTTTTGCCTTGGATTTAGTTCTGAAACAGGTGCTAATGACATTCATATTATTTCTTTTGTTGCAGATTTTCCCCGGTTTGACTGTAGCTTCACTTGGTAGTGTTCTTGCCCAAGGCATGAATGTTAAAAAGAAACATGAAGTAGGCTGTTTCCCTAATTTGTGCTACATTTAGTACAATGCTTTCTACAATTCCTTTTCATTTTTCCAGTCACTGCTCTATCCAGATTCGATGTAATTTTCTGTGACCATCTTTCTTGTGTGTGCTTGTGACAGTGGTAATTCCTTTTTGTTCAAAACTTCTAGGGGGTTCCTTTTGATATCGCCTTTTTTTTTAAAATCGTGAATTGAGCTGGCAATTTTAATATAGGTTGTTGAATTTGATGTTCATATCTTTAATTGTAAATTTCTTGCAAAATCAGGTCGAAATTCTGTCTGCTATTACAAGTTTCATTGCAAAGAGGGTGGGAGCTCAAACAGTTGTCGACGTTGGTGCTGGTCAAGTATATTTTTTCTTTTCAAGATATGTTTTTCTTGTTTTGGAGTCCCAGTAATAAATGTTCACTCATATCAAAAGACATGATTGAGATTACTTTATGTGTTCATCTGACCAAATCTTCAATCCGGAGAAAAGCTATTTCTCTTTTTTAATTGTGTAAACTTTCTGTGCTTCATATCCATTTGACTATAATTTCTTTTTAACCACTTTGGCTTCAACAAGTTTGCTCTAAGTGCCTCCAAAATGTTTTCCCAGGGTTATCTTGCACAAGTACTTTCATTTCAATATCAGCACTCGGTAGTTGCAATTGATGCTTGTTCTCATCATGGGAGTGTTACAAATGCACGGGCAGAAAGAATTAAGAAGCATTATGCTGCTCAAATACGTAGATCTGGGTATGGTCAAATCTCTTTCTATTGAATCTTTCTTCCAAGGCACATTTCCTGACTTAATTGACAAAATTTGTCTTCTAAATTTCATACATTCAAAATGACCGGAGTATTATGTTCATGCAAGCATTTGGATATGTTGTTTCTAAAGAATCTGGCAGTGTGTAGTCCATTCTTTCTAGCTTTTGCTTTCTTGCTACTCGAAAAGTTAAAATGATATTCCTGCAATTGGCAGTCTCTCCCATTTCTTGTTGTTATGTTTCTTTGAAGATTGAAATGATGGCGAGCAGTTCCAACTTATAAGATTATCAGAGTTGCTATTTACTGCATAGTGCCTTGCATTCACCTTTATTATTATTTGTTGCCTAGCAAATTACCTCTCAAAATCTTTGACTTATTTTTTTCCGTTAGATCAGTGAACACGAGTTTACTTGTGCCCAAGACAGTAACGTGCCGGGTTTTGTCAACTGACATGTTGAAAGCCTTAAGTGACATGTTTATCCATGAAGATGGACAAACAAATTTGATAGGAGAGGACAATGAAGAAAATAGACTCATACGGCAAAGGGAAGGAAGATTCCTTGGTTCTTGCTGGTCTTCATGCATGTGGGATCTTTCAGTGACAATGCTCAAGTGAGTCCTACATCAATTCCGGGTGAAACTTTGTGTAATGCTCATACCTCATAGACACTGTGCGGTGAAGTTGCAATATCCCTATCCATCACAAGATTAGATTGTGAATGGCTTTGATTTAATGGGATATTTTGTTTCTCAGTGATTAGTATACAGTAGCAGTAGAGACCCTTGCTGTGTGCGGGACATATTTTTCTTTTTGGTTTAATTGATGAATTAATTTTCCAGTAGAGATATATAATTGGGCCATGTGCAACTTTAAGAGATGCCTTCTTGTTTTTCCTTGTTTATTGGCAATCTTTTTTGATTAGTCAATTATTGATAGTTTATATATTTTTTTAAAGAGTTTATTCTGTTAAGAACAGTATTGGAATGTACATGTTTGGTTGTCCTTTGCTTTTGTATTATGGAGAGCTAAATGTGGTGAAATACTTCCTCCATCATGTTTGATAAGAACAATATCACTATTGTTCTCATTCGTAACCTGCAGATTTTTGTCTTTTAAATAATCACTCAGTATTTGCAGCAAATGATCTCATTTACTATTCGTTTTTGTTAGATATTTATCTTTCAATTATCAATGTACTTCTTTTTCCAGTTGATAAGCAATGTTTCATATCATCTCATTAATGATAGGGTGCAAATTTGTAACATTGTATATTGGTCATGTGTTCTCATGGTAACTAAATGCATGATCTTCTCCAGTAGAGGCAATCAAGTGTTAATGTGTGCATGGAGTTCCAGGGAGCTATAATTATAGATGCCAGAGTTTCTTATCTCACCATCAATTTTGCATCATATGACATGTTTCCCTGGGACTCTTAAGCGACTGAGACTCAATTTTGCTTCTCTGTTTTTTTTTTTTTTTTTTTCTTTTCCAATTACATCATAAATGTCTTTTGTAACTGAATCAGGAACTTTGTGGAGTGTGTGGAAGTTAAAGCAGTTGTTAGCATTGGCTGTTGTTATAACTTATTGTCTGAGGAGGGTGTTGACAATGCTGGCATGGAGTGCGGCTTCCCCATGAGCAATGGTGTTAAATCTGAGGGCTTCTCAATTGGCAAATGTGCACGTGATCTTGCTTGTCAGGTGATTTCTGTTTTCTGTTTTTATTTTCAATAATTCAATAATTTATTGACAAAACACAAAAGCGGGGGAGCAACCTGCTACATGCTCAGCAACGGTGCTATAGCCTACAAAATCCAGTCCTCAAAACCCCAATTACAGCACAACGATCTATGTTTATCTGAAGACAGCTTGCTTCTAATGTTGAACAATTGCCATGCCTTTCCCTAACCAATCTCTTGATCAGGGAAGAATTGAACTAGGTTGCATAGTAGAAGTAATATGCATGCAGCAATTCCTAGCATGCCATATACAGTCAAAGAAGGCACAGGAGAAAAGTTAAAACGGAAGTTGAGGGAAGGCATTCCCTTGAAAAGCTGAGGCAGCCCAAGAAAGTTCCTCATCCCAATCTCCACTAGATCTAGGAATCAATTGAAGCTGCAGATTTTTTGTTTTCTTCTTTTCTTCTATAACCAGTTCTTACTTCATGGAAGAGGACATGATTAAGAGTTTGTTTTTTTTTTTTTTTTTTGAGTAGTTCACTTCTGAAAGCACCAAAAAAAAAAAAAAAAGAGAGAGAGAGAGAGAATGTAGAAATTGGTTGGCATCAACAGGGATAAGGAGAGTTTGAAATCTCTTTCATTTTGAGTTTTACACGTCTTTTTTTAGGAGGTCTACAGCACATAAAGTACAAAACTTAATAGTATACCACTTATATGAATAGTTAGTAATGCATCATCTCTTCCAAGACCCGGACCTTTTATCATGACTTCTACTCATTGCATATCTTGATCTACTACCATCCAAATAGCATTTCCTGCTGCAGTTTGACCAGAAAGTAACCATTTTTTTAAACTTTCTTTTTAGGTTTAGTGATTTTCCGCGGTATGCATAGGAAGCACCAAAGATCAGGACTTCTGCTTAGATGGATTGTCTACACCTTGAGACAAAATGTTATTTTGAACTAGAATATTAAACACATAGCAGTGGTTTGGCAGTACCACCCCCAGAATTAGTTTCTTCTGTTGAAAACCCAGCAGTTGATTGTCCACTGGAGATACTTACAGAAATTGACTTCTCTGTCTGTGCCAAGAATAATTATATTTCTGGTGCAAAAATGTATATGGGGCTTCTTGAACTGCATTCCAGTACACTGGGAAAGCTGTTTGTCTTTATTTCTTTGACTTTCTTGGGATCGGGGTGAAAAGAGAAAAACGGCAGCTTTAAGTTGGAACAAAATGATTAAGATGTATATTGTATTGGATGTAACTTTCTTTTTCCCTTAGCTATGATCTCCTGCTAGTGATCGATGTGTACTAGGCTTGCACCCCTTTATTTACTCTTTGATGAGTTTTCTGTTCATTTGGCCATACTTATTTATCTTTGAGGTAACTCTTTCAGAGTGCAGAGAGATGGAGAAGCCTCGAAAAAGATGATGCTAGTCACAACTTTGAGTTGCATTCATTTCGTGCTGCTTTTCAGATGGTAAATCACGACAAGAATACTCACACCTTTGTTTTGTTAGATATCTAAGTTTTTATTTTTGCAACTGTCAACTGCTTATGCCTATTGATCAGAATGCTGTTCAGTCAGATGGGTTTTTCTTGTATTTTTTTTTCCCTCCTTTCTGGATGTATGTCAGTGATTATACCCTGAGACTTCTCTAATATACTGGTGGACTTGCTTGTGCAGAAAATTAGACTCCTAAGATTTTTAGGTTAATTCAAAGAAAATAGAAGAGATTTTAATGCAAAACCAGATAGTGTTCATAGAGAAAACATCTACTAAAATCAACATCCACATGATGGGTTGCCTTTCTTAATAGAAGAATAAAATGAATAAAATGTCAGTAGCATTATTGTTTGCATTGAACCTAGCTGTCATCATGGTTTCTTTCATGATGGGCTGCAATTCCTTATATCTTTTAACCTTGCTAGAAGTTGGAATCCTATCATGGATAGTATTCTGTTTCTTTGAGGAAGACCGAATATTCTATGGCCATTCAGAATTTTAGCAGTATTAACTTATTTTCAAGCATCGATTCCATCTTTCAAATTTTCACAGCACGGGGCATGACTCCACTGGGCCGCTGGTGTGCTGCTCATCTTTAAACAAATATGTGCCTATTTGTTTTGGCTTTTTTGAAGAAAACAGTACTTGTTGACTCTCCTGTCAAAACTAAGAGTATTATCTTGATTTTAAAAAATAATGGAATAAATTCTATATGATTCTATATGTCAATATTAGCATCAATTTTACTTTCAGTGTTAAGTCCATATTTCTAATTTTCACTGGACAAGGCATCAGACCACAGGGCTGTTTGTGTGCTGCTCATCTTTGATTATCAGCTTGTTTTGTTTGGGCTTCTTTGGAGAAAAAAGTACTTGTTGACTATCCCACCAAAATTAAAAGTAGTATGTGAATTTTAAAAATTAATGAAATAAATATGATTCTATATGCCAAAATTTGCACATTTTGAAAAGTTTCAGGCATGTCACAAGTAAATAACTTGCTCCCAAAGTTGCATGAATGGGTGAAAATTTGTACTGTTGACCTTCTATAGGATGAGGAGAGTGTATGTCCTAGTTCGGAGTGTTCAGACGTGTGCTGACTTGCAAATTTAATTGATGACATAGGATTTTAATCCAGAGTCAATCAGGTCCCTTCCATGTTTTTGGATCCTTCAGATTGTAATTTGGGTGTGATACTGGACGAATGGCTTTGAAAAATGATCTCTGTCTGCTACCAACCAAAAAACAATATCCCTTTGCAAGCATGTGTTACTAACATGTAGTACATCTTAAATTGCTTGGCTGGAGACATACAAATTTAATTCTTTTCAAGTTTTTTTGTGTTTTTGCTTGGCCTATCCAATACAACTGTTCTTGTTATACCTACTGAAGGTTCTTTCCAAGTATTATCCGGAGGTATTGAAAACAAGTCCCTCAATTGGGCGCCATGGGAAGGCCTTGCGCCGTCAACAGCGGAGGAGGATCCTAGAGTCTTCAGTGAATTCAAGTGTGCAATCACAGAGAGATTGTGAAGGTGGCCCTCTTGTAAGACAAATTGAAGCAGAGACAGGTTCATAATGAGTCACATTGTGTAGAACCAATAAATGCTTAGACTAATACAATGGAACTGTACTGCAGTAGTTTGTGATGGATTATGAGTCAAATTATCTTAAGACTCACATTTAGTAATTTAATTATGCTGCAGGTGGCACATCAGGCTTGGTGTTGGCCAAACTTGCTGGGCAAAGTGGTGCTAGATGTGAGGACACCTTATTTGGAGACAAATGTCTGCATTTTGAGAAGTTTAACTTGTCTGGATTACATCGCCTTGGGCTTGAGCCTCTGCAGGGCATAAATTTTCAAACGATATGGAAAGAAGCTGAGCCATTTGCTGTATGCTACTTATCTTGACTTTGTCTTTAAATGCACAAGTTTCTTCCTTTTTGGTTGTCTGGGAAAGTAAGGAATTGGAAGCACACACTAAAAACCTAAAAATGGCATTTGCTTCAACGCTTATATCTATGGTTTATGAACTTCTGGGTATTGTCAGTTTATGCGGTGTACAGTTATCTTACAGTTATAGAAAGGAGTGCAATGGCTGTTTTTATGCAATTATACATACCAGTGCGTGTAAAAATGTTGGAAGAGTTTGCAGATGTGGTGTTCTTAATGTCTTATTATGTAGATTAAAATTTAACAAAAATTAATCTTAATGTAGACAACCTTCCCTTGTACTTTTGAGCCTAAGATGGACTTGTGCATAGCAATTGGATTGAAGTTTACTGGTCAGAAACAATGTGTCATTTAGCAGAACTGCCAATTGCTTTGATACTGACTTAATTTATCTGAAGGAATAGACAAGTGTCTTAAGAGAAGGGAAATAGTTTGGTATTTACTTGAAGCACATAAATAAGCTGGCTAGTGCTAATTAACCTTTTTCCATTCTAAGCAGGAACTTATAGGACCTTATTGGTCTCTGCGAGCTTCTCTAGGAGCTGTCCTGGAAACTCTCATTTTGCTCGATAGATTGTTGTTCCTTCAAGAGAAAGGGAGTTCCTTGGAAGCTTTCATGTTGCCTGCTTTTGATCCTTCTTTATCCCCGAGGAATTTAGCTATAGTGGCTGTAAAGATTTGAGACGAGCCTGGACTTTTGTTTTAACAGGTCTCTCTCTCTCTCTCTCTCTCTCCCCCCAGCACTATCTGTACAGGCATCCAGATGAGCAGGCTCATTTTTGTTTGGCATTTCTTGCTCTTCTATTTTTCTCTGTGGGGATGGACAATATCAGAGCAGCACTGTAATAATATGGTCGTGGTTCCTTCTCTCACATGCCATATTTAATCGGTTGTATATTCAAAATCTTTTATGTTATATCTGCAATCAGCGATTGCTTGTTATGTGCTCTATCTACTTGTCTTGCCTATTAGTCGCACACATTTTCCCAAGGACCATCTTGAGATCTGCTTCTTGGTTGCAAAATTGGGATTTCTACATGTTTCGATTGGAGAACTTGTGTTTCTTAGTTTGGTGGTTCAGATTTCTCTTTACGTATGTATCTGAGTTATCCTCAGGTAGAAGCGATTGCATAATTTATCCTATAGTCACTAAAGTCTGACGCTTATGGTTTGCTGTGGTGGCAAGTTATATGACACTTGGCCGAAAGGAAGTCATTAAATAATGACCCCTTATTGTGTGATGATGATATAACTAAATGACTGGAGATCAAGCATCAGATGGGCACTGCTTCTTATAATTATCTTTTACTGTCTCATTGACCAATGATTACCTTGGACCTATTTCCTCCTGCGAGCTATGAAGCGAATACCCTGATTAACGTTTAACTGGATAGGGACAACGTCTTTGTCAGTTAGATTGCCGTAGCAGCAAGGTGTATGCCATTGGGGTGTGCCTTCATATGTTTTGACTTTTGACTAGATTCAATTCCAGTTCGTGCGTACTGCAAAGTTGATGCGAACATGTATTTTGTCAATTCTGGATTTCCCTCAATCATAGCTACGCCTATGCCCTTGAAGGTCTCCTCGAAATGTCTAATTGAGCCCCTCGTGTGAGGGGGACGGATTTGTCTGCACTCCATCCTTTACCTGCTTGTTTTGACCCATTCTTAGAATCCGTGTGACTTCAGAGGGAAAGGAAGGGATTATACTATCTCTTGACATGAGCAATGACTATATTGACGGAAAGTTCAAACTATTCCCATCCTAAAATTTAGATACTCTAATCATTCATAGATTCTTCTAGGGACCATTCTATCTTAGCGGGCTAGTTTTGATGCCTTCTTCTGACTTTCTAACCCATGGTGATGCAAAACGGACCGTATTGGTTCGGTACCAACGTTTTTTGAACTGCTTGCGTTTTCAAGACGTAATTTGTGGAGACGTGCTGACGATGACACCCTGATTCCAGCTTTTCCCTGACGCTGTCGAGAATTTCTTGCTTGATGATACCCAGGTAAATTGTGGTACATAATTTTGCACGATTACAAGATTCTTTTTTTTTTTTTTTTTTTTTGTGGAAAGTGATTTCTTTGACCCGGAGCTTCGTGGATGCTAATTATGCAAAGTTCAACAGACTTTGAATTTACATGGCGACACGTCTCTTTACTCGTTTTGTCCGTTTGTACACCTGCACGTTCCTCCTATTCCTCCTGGTGGGGGCGATCGGGGGCTTGGAGCTTTGCGACACGGAGAGTGCCGTCGGGCCTATCATCGTGCGAGTTAAACTCGTTCCGAGTCGGTCCAAGTACAGAGTAGAGGGTGATGACACGAGAACATCCATCCATTTCAAGATTTCACCATCGCAGCCCATGGCCATGCCCACATGCGTGTCTTCGAGTGTATTCACCCGATGTCCCGATCAAGTTTCCGCAAGGCGCCAACGCCTTCTTTTGGAATCAGGGAATGAGTTTGGAAGGAAATTTAGTATTTTGTGTTTTATCTTTTCCGTATTCAAAGCTCTTCCTTTCCTTCCCTATCCTCTGATGTTAGTTGTCTTCTAGAGGAAGATAACTTCATCCGAAGAGGAAGTGGTGCGAATGATGAATTCGGAAGTGGACTATCAGCGTCGGGTCCTTGTCTTTCGATGCGGGTTATGTTGTTCTTATCTTGGTCAAAATTTAACATGGCGACGGCTTGGAACTCAGTTTGATTGTGATGCAGTGTAAATACGACGGCTAGACGACGGCTTGTCTTTTAGGGCATAGATTCTACCGCTGTCTACGGGCTTCTACCATCTCACAAGTTACCGTTCAGGAGATTGGTTGGATGAAACGAGGATAAGAATCCTACAAAAGAATTGTAAAAAGGCTTGTCCACCGTTCCTTAAGATTCGCGACTGTGCTTGTCCAAAGTGGGAGAGTGACTAGCGATTTAGATGGTGAGATCACAAAAAGTGAAGAAAAATGGATATCCTGCAAAGAAGAGTCGAAACCCTTTTTTTACGAGGGAAATTATTAAGAAAGTTATAAAATTATTGCATTTGTATCAATTTAGTCTTATTTGAATTTTGTCAATTGAGTCCTGAATATTTTAACAATTTACCAATGTAATCCATTTGGCTAATCTTGATCCGAAATCGTTAATTTGGATACCAGTTATTCTATTGTTACTAAAAAAAATTCAAAGAAACCTTAGAAAGGGGGGAAGGCGAGGAAGAAATAGACGTAGAAATAGAAATAACTTTCGAAACGAAGGGGACTAAATAGGAACAAGAGGGATCCACCGAAGAAGATTCTTCTCTTTTTTCGAAAGAAAAGGAGGATCCGGACAAAATCGATGAAAGGGAAGAGATCCGAGTGAACGAAAAGGAAAAAACAAGGGATGAATTCAACTTTCAAGAAACATTCTATAAAGATAGCCAAGTTTATAAAACTTCTTATATGGATAGGAATAAAAATAAAGAGAATTCGAAGTTAGAAATATTGTGACACAATTTACATTAATCTAAATAATTTTTAATATATTTTTTAATATATTTTTTGAGTTTATTTCTTTTTGCTGGTAGTCGTTTGTTGACCACTAGCCATAGGTGATGGTCAATAAGGGCAAGTGTCAGTAAGGCTCTCTTGCCCAGATCTAGCAAGGCAAATCCTCATGGCCAGGGCGGCCTTACTCTTGCTAGATCTGGTGAGGAGAGCTCTCATCGGTGCTTGTCTTCACCCAAGCAAGGCTGACTCTCGCTTGTAACTGATGGCTGTCAGCTAGCCATTGGCAAAAAGTAGAGGGAAAAAAAAAGTAACGAGTAAGAATGAAAAAAATTAGATTTTTTTAAAAAAAATATTTATGTTAGTGCTGATCGTATTGCATAAAATGACAACATCCATATTAACAATTTTCGCCAAAAAAGGCTAGATGGACCACATTATCAAATCGAAAAGATTATGACTATATTGACCAAATTAAAATATTTAAGATTTTTTTGCTTTTTTTTTTTGATAAATATAGATGAAACAGAAATGAGTCATCAAGGACCGACTCTACAATAATAAGTTTTATGCTTTGTCATAAAAAATTAGATAAGTGACCTTAAACTTGTAACGGGGTAATGGAGAATTCATGAATTTCTCATTTGAGTTTCAATAGCAGATAGAGCTATTTGGTAAGTCTCAGAACCACGTCTCCTCTTGGTAAAATGCAAAGGTTTTGCTAGGGTCAGATTGAGATTTAGGATCCCAATAAATGCAAACCACCTTCCCATCCTTACCGACGCGGTGATGGGGTATTAGTTGAGGGGTAGGGGCCCGGTAGGTACTGTAGGACGATAGGCCGAGATTAGTTGCAGGCGGCAGACGTCTTTCGGGTAATTGACCGTCCTGCGACAAATGCCGGCCACGAGGACGGAAGATGGGAACTTCGCTGGAACAATACCTCATCCTTTTTCACCTCCACATGAAAAAAGGGGAAGGAGAGGAACCACGGCTAAGTGGACAAGCCTCGGTCCTTTGCACCAGCCGCCAAACCAGTCGCACGGTCCTTGACCAGTGACCGGGGGAGTTGCAAAGATTCAATCCCGCAATCATGATGTCGCCCGCCGAGCCCCGGCGTGTGAGCGTCTGGTCATTCCTTTTTCTTTTGTTTTTTTTTCCAAAGGGGGTGGTTCGCCATGTGTTGTTTGGCCAATGGCCAGTCCTGCTTCTCTTTCCTCGCGTTGTTAGGCATCCAACACAAACTCCATCACTTTCAGCCCATCTCTTTTCCATGCCATATGATCAGGCGCATGAACCTGTATGCTTCAGTAGCTATGCTGGAAAAGTGTGGAAGATACACCCATCTCTTTTCCATGCCATATGATCAGGCGCAGAACCCTAACCCTGGATGCTTCAATAGCTATGCTGGAAAAGTGTGGAAGATACACCCTATTTTTTTGACTGACGGCCATTTATATATCTTTATATTTGTAATAATCATCGCATGCTTTCAAGTAGACCTGTCAAAATGAATCATTGATTCATTTCTTAATTGATAGTTGATAGTTGATGAGGTCAGTTGTTATATGAGTTGATTATATTTATAGGTTATAAGTGGATTATTCAAAATAATATGAGTGTTAAATGATTTTACAACTTACTTGGACCCAATAAACCTTTGCTCACTCTCTTTTGCCCTTGTTCAATCTTGCATTTACTCAATTTATGCTTTCACTCAATTTGGGTATAGGTTCTTTTAGATTGGGTCAATTATGAGGTGTTTTAGTAATATAGATTGGATCGGATATAGGTCACTAAATTTGTATTACATGAAAATAGGCTAAAATGAGTTAATTTGGTTGGACCATTTTTCACTTGATGTATCCGTTTGATGGGTTTACCTCGGAGCAATTATATCGCCTACTGACAAAACCAAATTGCCCCTCCCAGTCACTACAAACTCATTTTAGCAATTTACTTAGGGTTTGGATGGTTTATTCTTTAGTTGGGTGCAAAAGTTTAGGATTTGGGAATGGGCATTATTGAAAAGAAAATGTCTTTGGTAAATAATAGGGACATGGGATAAATATGCGAAGATATAAAATGTTCTTTGAAGGTGAAATTTTAGATCAAGTCTCGTGACCTCATTGGAGCCTCGTTGGTGGCTAGGTGAGCTGAGCCTTGGCAAGGCTCTTTTGACGCAATGACCAGCTAGAGAAATAAGAAAAAAAATAAAAAAAATAAAAAGAGAAAAATTATTAAAGAAATTTAAGTCAAAAAAATTGGGGGTTGGATCAAATATATTTTTATTTTGAGAATAAAATTTTTATGTAATTACCAAATACATTTTTTTTTAGAAACTTATCAAGGAAATAGAAATATAAAAAATTATTTCTGAATAAAAATTATTTTTCAAAAATAAAAACGTTATCATAGGATGTTAAGAGAGAAAAAGAAGACATGGGGGCACCCCGGCTTGCCAAATGGTTTAGTTGAGCTTTTTTGACCTCTCTAGAGAAAAGCTGATTTAGCTCAATAAATCACGGAATCTAGCTAAGAGACGGTGCATACTTTTCAATTACACACACACACTACATATATTTATATATATTTATATATATATATATATATATATATATATTTCCAAGGTCGTACATCGATGCTCTTTTTAGTACATCCTCTGCCAAACTCACAGTGAGGACCGAAAGGTGAGGTGGTTCACTGTAGAGTCTTCCCCTGCCTTAACTACACACGTTATCCCGAAGAAGACGGTTTCTCACACAAGCGACCACGTTATTCCAAGTCTATCTTGCTTCTTCTGATCTCAGTTTGGAAAAGTTACAGTCCAAGAGGCAACCGCGTACGGACATTATCAGATGATTGGATCTGGTTCGTGCCCCGAGCTTTCCTATTCTACCCAGGATTGGCCCCCTTTTTCTTTTTGTTGCAGCAATAATTTCCTTTGCGGAAAAGTCAATTTCCACGCTTGGACATTTCTTACTGGGCCTGACCTCAGGGCTACTTTGCAATTAATATTCAAAGAGAATTCAATCTAAGCGTACGGGTGCGAGAAAAATTCTCAGAAAATTTGGATATTGGTCCATCAGTCTCTGCATGTCTAATTGATGATACACCCTTACCCTTACGATAGGATTACACTAATTTCGTTCTATCTTTTCACGCCTTCTCTCACCCGAAGGAAGAAGAGAAGGCAAATGAAATGGAACTACTCGAATGATCTCTTATTTTTGATACCGTTAAGTTTAAGAGATTGGAAGATTTAAAATTGATTGAGGCCTAAGTGAAAGTGATGTTCCTAATCATCAAAGAGGCAACTTTACATCATAGGTCGAAAAACTTGAAAAGCTTTAATATGTACCTGAATTATATAAATTTACTTCATCCCAATTGTTAAATATCAAGAACCACACATGATTCAATCATTAGAATGAAATGAAAATCACATGTACACTGGGTGTATGTAGAAGTTGCCGACTCAAAATATTTTGTAAATTCTCTAATCTTTTTGTTTTGGTTCCAGCTCATCTATGATGTCAATAGAAGAAGCCAAACCATATTTGGGGTGTTGTGGTACACATCAGCAGACCGCCAGTGCCAGCTATTGGCGTTGCCACGTCATGGGATGCCCAACGCAAGATCCAATCCCACTCTTCCCTTTCCTTCTATTGCGGGATGATGACCAGTTTGACCTCCCCCACTATTTATACCCTTTGTTTATGCCCACCTATCATCTCTCCTAATTGCCTTCTTCTCCAACCTCTCTCCCTCTCCCTCTCCCTCCCCTCTCTCTCTCTCTCTCTCTCTCTCTGTGAGACACAGAAAATGAGCAACATAAGCATGGTGGAGGCAAAGTTGCCACCAGGATTCCGGTTCCACCCGAAAGACGACGAGCTCGTCTGTGATTATCTGATGAAGAAGATGACCCGCTCGGATTCCCTCCTCATGATCGAGGTCGACCTCAACAAGTGCGAACCTTGGGATATTCCTGGTTAGTTCAGCCATCTTCTCCCTTTCCCTCTCCCTCTCTCTCTCTCTGTCTCTGTCTCTCCTTCTCCTTCACCGTGCGCACCCGTCTTGACTTTTGCTATCGTTTATGTCCACCGATTGTTTGTTCCAAGCGCAGAGAGTTCATGCACTTGCTCATGCATGCATCAAAATCAACACATAACTTTTCCCTCATTTGTTTCATCAGGAAGAATCGATTACACATCGGTTTTGCAGTCTTCATACTGTTGTTCTCTGATTGGTGTCATTTAATTCTGTTTGTTCCATTTGGAGAAAGGAAACAAGGTTAGAGTGGAGTGTAGTGTATTTCTGGGGTGAGGCGATAGCAACTGCACTGGACATAAATAGACACATTCATGTGGATTCGTATGCGTGCTTGTCCTCAGCTTTGTGGCTCAGAAAGATTTGAACTCCATGATCTCATCTTACCTATTCCGAAGCAAAACAGACTTACGGTATGGTGATCATTCAGGAATTTATTGTGTACCTGTTTGATGAAGACAAGCACGATAGTTGCTTCTTTGACCTTCTTAAGTCCCCATCTTTTCCAGCTGTATATAACATTGCATTTCTTGCCTGCCCTACAACCCAAGATGCTTCCACAGAATCTTAACGGGCGTGTGCACAAAAAGCATCTTATGCAGTGGATTCACCACGCCACAGGTGATAGGTCAAAGTTTAGAAACGGTAAAATCATCAGTAACTATTAGGACATAACGACTTTATGAAGTGAAGTCATGAGATCAATTACTACTCTGCATAACTACAAGTTGTTACATGAATACTTTCTGTACATGTACAGCCTACGATACATATGCTGATGTTGATACTTCGAGAATTGATTAAAACTTTTTTGTCTGATTTTTGGACTGCAATTGTCTTAAAACTCATGTCCCTTTCTCATGTCACTGCACATATGTTGATTCATCATTGCCTTGAATAATTTTCTCCCCTAATACTGTCAGTTGCTTGTATCCTTCTCTACAATCAAAACTGATGTGCTCTATGTCAAAGCTTACCATCAAATTGATTGAAAGAAATGGATAAATTGAAAACGCGGGTCTAACAACTGGTTTGACTGTCTTGGTTTTAGCAAAACATATCACGGTATCATAGATTTAGGCTTGTGAATATTAGCCGCGTCAGATATGCAGCTTCATAGTAAATTATCATCTACTGAGGAGATAATTAAACATTTGTTGCATAGGTTTTGTAAGGTTTTGTCATAATTACGTGAGACTCCTGTTTCTGAAAGGTTTTATCTACTTCCATTTACCGTTACTCGAGAATTTACATCACCTTGTCTGATTTCATGTAAAGATACCATACACCACAAGGGACGAGAAACTAAACAATTGTGGACTCGAAAGGACACGCACATACCCAAAGTTAGGAGTATCACACGATATAAGATCGACCATTCCCCAGCACAATTCAAAGCATTTCGCAGTCGTTGCTTTTTGGTGACATTGACGCAATTCTTGGCGTCATATTGAACCAAAAAGATGTGATGGCGACCCTGATTACAATGCCAAGAGAACCCCCCTTTCCCCGAAGTCGTATCTCCCCATTGGCTCTATCTCAAATCCGCCACACGTGTTCACCCACTAGAAAATTTTTAGGTGTGCACAAATATTTT
Organism: Eucalyptus victrix; assembly: GCA_016097545.1. Lineage (NCBI taxonomy): Eukaryota > Viridiplantae > Streptophyta > Magnoliopsida > Myrtales > Myrtaceae > Eucalyptus > Eucalyptus victrix. Next base: position 14,001,252 of record CM027840.1, on the reverse strand, counting down.
TTATTTCATCCCTACCTAATCAAATAAAGGCTATGTCACCGTCGATGAGCTAGAAACTTTCTTTGTCCTTTTCCGGAAGAATTTTCATGCCCTCCCCTCTCTCCGGTTCACGGTGCCGAAATTTTCTTCCAAGAAAACAGTGAGGTTTTGAAAACTTTTGAGAGCTCCCATAGAAGTTGCGACTTTCAAGTTCAGCTTATTGTTGTCAAAGCTTTAGCCTTGGCATACTAACCACGGCCATCTCCCATAATGACGCATTACGGCACGGACATTGACCCATCACCGGCAATATCATTTAGATAAAATGGGGTCGACCGCGGATGGAGAGACTTGCCATTTTTATACATGATTTGCCTTCTTCTGTAGCCACGTGTTTGCCATGAGTGAACCTTTGTCCATGCTCATTTGATAGCAAGAAACCCCAGATTTTTCTTTACCGATTCAGTCCATACATTCAATGGTACATATGTTAAAAATACCGAAATTGCGAGGTCGATTTGTACCGTGATGCATGTAGATTGGTAGTATGGCGTTTGCTTTGCCATAGTATATAGCTGCATGTACTCGTGCCCTTTGGAGTTTTCTTAGCATACAAGATATTCTTTCTATTATCAAATCAACTCAATTTTCAGGAAGGAACCGCAACTCTATTACGATATTCTGTACTGTAAGATTGAAGAGGTCAAAGAAAAAGTGGAGCGGAAGGAAAAGAAAAATAAGACAAGCAACCGCTTTGACTAAATAGAAAATATCTTTCCTCTATGCTGATCTTTTTGCCCCTTTTTTTTTTTTTTTTTTTTTTTTTTTTTTTTTTTTGTGTAGAAACTGCGTGTGTGGGAGGGAAAGAGTGGTACTTCTACAGCCAACGTGACCGGAAATACGCGACCGGGCTCCGAACAAACCGTGCGACGGCAAGTGGGTATTGGAAGGCCACTGGGAAGGACAGAGCAGTGCTTAGGAAGGGCACGCTGGTGGGCATGAGGAAGACTCTGGTGTTTTACCAAGGGAGAGCCCCCAAAGGCAGAAAGACCGACTGGGTGATGCATGAGTTCCGAGTTGAGGGTCCTCAGGGCCCTCCAAATAACACCAAGATTTCTTCCCTCAAGGTAACACCTTTTTTTTTTTTTTTTTTCTGTTTATTTTTTGCAGTTGTGACCTGCTTTTCTAGGTTATATCTTCCATCTTAGACTTTATTTGAGTTCTGGCTTTGTTTTCTAACTTTGAAAAATCAACCATTCATTTCTCAGCCTGATGGGTTTTGCGGGAGTTATGCGCAAGTTGAGATTTTCTAAGCGCAGTTTGTTTAAAGTAAACCTTGACTCTCTTTTTTTTTTTTTTTTTGGGTCCCCCTTCTTTGGCTCACGCACCGAACCCTAATTTGTCTTAGTATATACTACAGCTAGGATTCGTACGAGAACCTTGGTTATTAGCTGACTTTTAAGATGTTCCTCGTTGATTATTGGTGATCATTGATTATTTTATTAGGCCTCACTAATGATACATCTTAATCTAATTATTCATATACTCGTGTGACTTGACCCTCCATCGGAATTCCAAGGCCATCGCTATCTACAAATAAGCATCCCAGCTTTCACATTCAACCCCTTGATCTAAAACTAATTCGTACAATAATTAAACCAACCTGTAAATAATAAGCTACTTGCGCTCATGGTGTGACCTTAATTAGGGGATGAAAAACAATGACCGACGTCCCGTCAACTGCTTCTAATTCGGTTGTGTTAGCAGGCGAAATAGTAGTTTAACCAATCATTAGCTCAAGGCCAAATTTTAATATAAAAGTCATGATGAAACCAGGGAATATCTTCTCGAGATTTGATTGAGTTTTTTCTTCTCTTCTTTCTCTTTTTTTATGAAATTTTTTTAAATCTCTTGTCCCTGGTTAACAGGAAGATTGGGTGTTGTGTCGGGTGTTCTTCAAGAGCGTAGAAGTGGCCACCAAACCGAGCACGGGAATAGTCAGTTGCCACGACAACAGAGGCACTTTATCTCTCCCGTCGCTGATGGACTCCTTCATCACCTTCGACCAAGCTCATCCTCAGCCTAACCTTATAAGCAACATCGAGCAAGTGCCCTGCTTCTCCATTTTCTCTCCGAGTCAAGCCAATCCTATCCATGTGGAACCAAGCATGCCCGCCAGGACCATCCTCAACGCGTCCGCATTCGGGGCAATGCCTGACTTCAGCTCCTGTAATAATCTGGACTCCTACGCATGCGACAAGAAGGTGCTAAAGGCCGTCTTGAACCAGCTCACCGAGATGGACTCGCCAAGCTTAGGAGATCAAGGGAGTTCTGAGAGCTTCTTGTCCGAAGTGGCCATGCCCAACAATATGTGGAATCATTTCTGAATTTTGGAGAGGCTTGAAGAGAGAGAGAAAAACAAAAAAGAGTGACCTAATTTGCCTTTAGTCTTCATATTAATCTCGCACCCTTCAAAAAGGATGATTAATGTGAAGTATTAGTTATGCATATTATGATTGATTATCTCCGTTTGGATGTGCATATCTAGGCTGTGGCATCGTTTCATTTGTCGACCTTGGAAGTGTTGTACACTAACTCTTGATTGTAATATAATCTTTGTCAAGTTAGGTGAATTGTTGAAATGTTATTTTCGAAGTTCAATCACAAATTGGGTTATGTTGCTATGTACATACGGGGTATATTATGATCTCGTTTTTAGGAAACCAACGCTGCTACCAAACTCGTAGAACTTCAAGTATCCACAGTTGAAAGTGCATGTGAACTCTTTGAATGTGTGAACTATAATATATGTTTGAATGATTCAATATGGACCCCATCTAGTCTAGCTATAACTCTCACGACCTAAAATTGAAAAGAGAAGAAGAAGAAGAAGAAGAAGAGAAAGTCAAGTTTCTTTAAAGTGACGACGTGGAGGAGCCGCTCTCAACTTTATTTTTACCTTCTCCATTGGCCTAATCTTTGTTTCCTCTTTCTTCTGTTTGACTTTTTCTCTTTGAAAACTCAATGTCAAGACACACAAACCTCGACGAATGATTTCACACGAGGCGTGTCATGTCCCCACAGGTTTTGACCTCTTCTTGGGTTAGGCATATGATGCTGTTAGCTTCCCAAGAATTTCACAGTAGAGTGGTTAACGTTAGGAATTCTTTTTTTTTTAGTTATGCCATGCGAATTTGTGCATGGAACCACAATGCCCAGACAAAAGCAAATGATTGCAACTCTCAGTTGCACTAGATTTCACCGGGAATAATTACTGTTAAAGATATTATAAATAAAATCACATTTTTATTTAACAGCTCAAATTTTTATAATAATTGATAATGATCTTATAAATTCTCACTTATTATCGAGCTAAATGATCCTAAAGGTACACTCAGTTCACATCTAAGTGCACGCCATGCCCAAAGCACGTATTGAGGTCAAGCCTAGGACCTTAGTGCTTGAGGACACTTGCACTAGGGTCCATCGAGGCTGGGATTGGAACCCTAGAGCCTATCTCTCAATCCTCGGCGCTAAGATCTATTGAGGCCAAGCCTAGGTCAGATCAAAGACCTTGGTCCTCATATCTGGTTGTCGGCTGTTTATGCGTAAGTTATTAGCGCTCGAATAAAGTATTTTTACGTAGAAGAAAAATCAAATCAGATTTTTCTTACCAAATAATAAAAAATACTTTCGAACTCTTTTTCAGATTATAGCTAAACACGAAATATTATCATTTTTCCCGAAAATAACTTCTGGAGTATATTTTCCAAAAATATCACATTTTTCGTTAAACGAAAGGAGGCTAAGATGGCGTTTGTGCAGACCTTCAACTTTTAAAAAGGGTAATTCAACTTCAACAATGTACGTGACAAAATATTAGCAAGTTCAATTACATCACATCTTGTAGAGCAAAAAAGAAACCAAGAAGCATCCCACGGACAAAAGCAATACGCAACTATGTTTCTAAGAAGTTGTCCCCACCCGATTCAAGAAATACCCATTTAAATCGTGTAATGCTAGGTGTATTTCACATTTTCTTTTGGTTTCTTTTGATAATGCAGGGCACGACCATAATTAGCCGGTTACGTTGAGGAGGCCTAGCACATGAACCCATCGATATGAACCCCTCTTAAATCTGAGTTCGTTAGAGCAGAAATCAAATCCACGATCATCAATTTCTGAGTCAAAGTTATGACGACTTTTTTAACATTGGGTCACTCCGAGGATTGATGTTCACATTTATTTTTGTAGGACAGTTGTAACACAAGACACGCTGCAATGATGAGTGCGCGTGCGCCCTTGATATTTGTTGAGTAAACTGAATATTTAAAGTCATAATTCTTAGAAATATCTCTAGTCGGAACAAGTGTTGGAGTTCATGTGCTCAAATGTAGAAATCTTGGTCCAAGCACCAATACGTAGTAATGTTTTTGAAAGTAATTTCTATTTTTTTTAAGAGGAGACCCATTTACCTAAATTTAAGCTTCGCTTGTTTTGAGGAAAATAAATTATTTGAAAAATATATTCCTAAAAATGATTGCTCGTATCACTTGAAATAATTATTTAATGAAAAATGTTTTAATTATCAACAACAATCTATGTTTAGGCAATTTTGAGAACAATTAAAAAAATTTCATTCATTCATTTTTTAAGAATTATGATCAATCATTTTTAGAAAAATGTTTTTTAAATAATTTATTTTCCACGAAAAAAATAAAATCTCAAACATGGATTTTCCATTAATTATGACAATATTTTTTGTCGACTCATTTTCCTAAGCAATCCAAATGTCGAAAAATAAGAAAAATGTTTTCTTGAAAAATATTTTTCGTGAAAAAAACGGAGCCTTAGAATTGAGTTATGGCAATTGTACATTGTTGAATTGAACTGATTTTGAGAAAATAAGCAAAATGAGGCTCATATATTATAAGATTGCATCCTCCTAAGCTAGGAAGGTCTAAATTACTCCATCTGTCTAGCTGTATTATTTACAAGGTATCACTTGTAATTTATTTTCAGTAATGCTTTTTCCAAATGATATTAGGGGATGGATGTGAGGAGTTAGAATGAAGTAAGGAAATTGAGAGGATTCCACTATTTTGTAATCTTTTTGTCTCTTGATTGCAAATTGCTGCTAGCATCCTCAAAATAGTGGTTGAGTCACCAGCTTGAACAATCATTTCAACCCCTTAGTATCGATATATCTATATAGTCATAAACTACCCTATATTCTCATGTACACGACTGTTAAACCATGTACATATTAAATCATACATTCATTAGTGGTTGATAGTGATTTCACATAACATTATCACTTAAAATTATGAGTTCAAATCTTTTCAAATTCTTTATTTGGCTCTCCTGTATTAACATATTTTCAAGCTTTGGTCCGAGGTCAAATTCTAGCTTCCAAGTGGGGGAGAGTGCTAAACCATTTAAATGTCAGACGCGCTTCATTTGCTTTTAGAGCAGTTGGAGTGGTTCTACAAAACTTCGAATTGAACACCATGGGGGAGAGAGAGAGAGAGAGAGAGAAATGAAAAGAGTAGCAGCCACAAAATCATTATTTTGCGGGGGCAGACTTTACCTAAAAATTGATTGGGAATCTCTGCAAAAAACTAGAGGAAACGCCAAGCACAAGAGAACAAGCAGAGGATGCGGTTTAGGAGGCAAAAACAATTTGGACTGTCTCTTTCCCTAAATTAACAAATCGGATTAGGACAAAAATGCAATGGGAAGAAAGACCAAATCCTCATGAGCTCACCCCAGAGATTCGCTGACTAAATTCCGAAGGCATCATTTGGTTTTGGTTTTTGCTTTTACTTTGCTTCCGAGACATCCCAAACGTACCCAGGAAGCAGCAGTTAGACAGTGGTCAAGTGCTTCATTGATTCAATCCAGCAAGCCAGTCTCCATTAAGGAAAACACATAAAAAAATCAGGAGCTCTCTCTGTTGCTTCCTTCGCTATAATATCCCCTAAGGGGAAGTAACTTCAATCGAGAAACCTTAGCTCGCCTGATTTTTTTATTGGTTGTTTAGGAATACGATTATTATATCATCTCCATTTTGAGGTTATGACTGGTATATACTCTCGTTTGGAAGATAATCAAAGGATTCTAGACTCCATCCGTGAGTAACCCCTTTTCCGGGCCAATCTACAAGACTTATTACTTCGCAAGGGATCCGGCGGCCTATAGAAAACAGCGAGTCAACGTCATTTTCCCGTTAGTTTCGCGTCCTTAAACTACAAAAATCAGCGAAAGAAGAAGAAGGAAAATATATATATTTATAGAAGCCTTAAATTGAGGTATGCCTTCTGACCCTCTGTTTGATCAAAGAGGTAGGGAGACGGCATAATCATTGTTCCTTACGAAATCCTACGACTTGGGCAAAACAACAACAGGGTTAGTAGGCATAAAACACAAGGGAAGTATCCTTTTCATCAGCACACGGATGCAAGTGACTGAATAGTCTCTTAGTACAGGAATATTATATGGTGATGGAGAATCTGTACCATCGATTATTCCCCGAGACGGACAAATCGTTTGCACAGTAGTAAACTATGGATGACGATGACTAATGGGAAAAGCAAAGGGAAGAAAATTAGGTGCGAGATGTAAAAAGTCTTCAATAGAATCTCAGACCGGGATTATAATAAACACCGAGTGTGGGGTAGGGCACCCGAGAAAGCAACGGATAACCAAACCCTCTTCCCTACTCCAAAGTCAGCAAGTCCTCCCACCACCACCCCATCTTTGTAGGTGCACAGTGAGCCTGTTTTCTTCTTCTTTTTTCTCGAGACAATGACCTAGCTACAGATCAATAGTAGCTAACACGGGTGCATATGTCTATGTTTTCATTGACCAAAAAAATGTCTATGTATGGAATGAGATATGAATGACCCTCGATCCCATCAACTATACTTGTGAAAAGTTGGTTCTAGTGAAAGTTGATAATTTTTTTTTCTTTTGGGCCAATAAAATCAATTGATGATAATGAACAAGGAGTTCTGAGACTACTAATAAAATGAATCCTCATCCATTTTTTGGTGGTCATCGGCTCTTGGTATTTCGTGCCTTCGATACGGATCTAGAGTTTATTAGGGATCCATGATGTTTTGTCATACAGACTTGATACTTTCACGGTGCGCTTCTTGCCTCTTGGAAACATGTGATGTGAAGATATTCTAATTTCTTGGTAATACAGCATTAAGTTCGTTCATCATTTGGTCGGTAAAATGAGCTTGTTACAGACAAAAATAGCTTGGGAACTGGCATTTGAAAACATTGGATGCGAAAACATGGGATTCTATTAGCTGTCTCAGCTGGTGTTCATCTGGGTTTTCTCCCTTAAAACCTCACGAGACCTTGGACGTTTTCAGCTCTCAAGCATGCAGAGCAGTTGGATGGGTGACTCGAATTCAAACTCAACAGCCCGACAGAAAGCCTAAGTTTAAGTTCAGACCCACGACCATCTAGGAACCAGAAAAAGGAAGAGGAGCGAAACCGAAAGAAAATGGAAATTGGGCCAAACGTGACCAATGGGCTTATTCCTAGTCCACCTAGGAGGGCCCGTTTTATGAACTTGGACTGAAGCCCAATAGCCCAATAAAAGTTTGGACATTTTTTTATTTGCTCATTTCCACTTTCTTCCCTTTTTGAGGAGAGGGCTTGTTTCTTGATGATTAAGTTTGAAGTAAAAAATGTAATCTTCTTTCCCCGCAATTTTAAAAATTACGCCAAAAAAAAAAAAATTGTACGTCACATTTCATTGCGTCCATCACAAGATTTTTTCCAAAAGTTTATTTTTTAACATCTGTTCTCATGTATTCATAATTTTTTTGGTCCCAAAAACGTGCTCATGGCCAAGCAAACTTGTCCGTTTTTTTTTTTTTTCCTTTTGTCATCTTATGCCAAATTTAAAACTGAATATATAATTAATATTTAATACATGTGATAATATTTTTTTATCATTTTTCCCTAGCACTTACCTCTCACACGATTGCACTCCATCGGAGAACAATTCTTTAATTTACCAATGGAAGAGTCATTGGATCTTACTTTCTTGCATTTTTTTTTTCATAATTCCTATGAAAAATGTTGTAACAAACAAAAAATTAAAAGGGTAAGATCACCTCCTTTTTTTTTCTTTTCCATTTGGTGATCATCCAAAGATCGGAATCCATTCACCAAGAATCCCTAGTAACGTTGCTTCATCCATTACCTTTTCATCGCTTCTTTCCCATTCTTATAGATGCACGACCACGACAAGTAAATGAAAACAAATATCATTTTAGTATTGAGGACATTTTTTAGGAATGTTTATCTCAATCTTTCTATCAATGATATAATATACATATCGATAGATAAAGGTGAGTATGGTCCGGATTGGTCCGAGCTATCCCTTAACCCTATGACTAACTCGTACAGTGTCGGTCCTCAATTTTTAGGATCAAGGACCGACCCTATTGAGCTTGGGACCAATGACCGAACTGACCCAATGGGTTCGGTCTGATTCTAGGGTCAACCGAGGGACCGATCGATAATTTTCTTCGTCTTATTTTTTATACTCCCTAAAAAAACAAACCTACAAATTCAAATTACACATCCATCGACAATGCGGTATTATGCAACTAAACTATAAATACCAATACATGTTTAGTAAATTTAAGATGACACGATAATAGAAATTTCGTACCTGTTAATCACTCATCGAGATATGGGACAACATGGAAAATTCTTGTAATCATTTATTTTTAATATTCATAACACCATATGCAAAAACATTTTCCTGCATTTGATCATGTAGAGTTCACTCAACAAAAAAATGAGCTTCACATCACTTGACTAGCAAATCACCGTAGTAATCGCAATACTACCGCTTCTTCAAAAACTTATATCATTTGACACATTTTGAAAAGCAAAGTGCAGCTGAAATTCATTATTAAAATACAATTAAACCATAAAAATTTCAAAATACTTAATATAAATCATGAATATATAACTTCACATCTTGTTAATTCACTTTAACTTCTAAACACTTAAAAACAAAACAAACGACACATAATTAATACTCAATAAAAGTTTTAAATTGAAATTATTATTAGTCTTATTGGTAGAACATCTCAATATAATATAATATAATGACATTTTATTTAGATTTGAATATATAAAAAAATTATAAATAATATACAAGGTTGGTCTAGGGTTTGACCGACCAAAAACTCTTAGGACCGAGGACCAACTTGTACAATATTGGTCTTGAAATTTCAGGACCAAGGACTGACCTAGTTCTCTTGGGAATCGGACAGGAAAAGAGACGATTGGGCGATCAGGATCGGCCAAGGCCGACCCTAAACCACTGCTCACTCCTATCGATAGATCAAAGATCAACCTCATTTCAATCATTTTTACTCAAGTTACTGCAGTAAATTGTCTTTTGAGCACAAGCAGTCAATCGAATTCATTCAATGTCCCCCCCGTTCAATTCATGCCTTTCAGACAATTTTGAGAAAACCTCTCTCCACATCTTCTTTTTATCCTGAAAATGCTTTTCTGTTCATATTTTATTTCTTCTAAAAGGCAAAATCGGCAGAAAAGCGGAAAAAGTGTCGAAAATATCCGAACCCGACGCCTTCGATTCCTCAAGTCCCCCCCCGACTCAGACACACTCAACACAAAAGAACAGCAGCTCCGCCCTCGCGACGAGCTTCTGCAATGGAGCTCTTGAGTTCCCGCGTGATTGCTCCGAGCTCGGGCGCGGCGTGCCCTCTGAAGCCCCGGCTCGCCGCTCCCGGAGCCAGGCCGCTCCTCCGAGCTTCCCGCGCGCGCTCCCTCGCCAGATCAGTTCAGCAGAAGCTGAAGGTCCAGTGCGAGCACGAAGGCAGGGTGAACGGCTCCGCCCTCCCCTTCGACCCCGACTCCCGCTTCCTCGACCGGGTAAGGTAAGACACGGCGCACCGATCCGGAGAAAAGCCGTTTCGGTCGCGCTCGCGTCCGCGCTCCCTCGTAATCTCCCGGAATCGGGCGAATGCACGCGGGGACGGAAAGACGATGCTCGACTTTCGGTCTTTAGGAGGAGAAAGGCGTTTTTGAATTCCCTCCGTTTCCGCGCGATGTGTTCTGCTTGTTTTGCTGCTGTCTTGCCTTTGCTAGCGTAGTTGCTTTGAATAAGCTAGAACAGAGGTGTTTTTCTGTGGTCCGTGACCGTCGCTTCAATCCGTTTGGAAAGTTAGCACGAGGTTACTACTAGCGCCAATGTGCTAGATCACATTGATCGACTTGCTATCGTTGGATTGCATCCCATGTTCATCAGCGCAGGACTGTAAGCGAACAGACCTGTTGAGGAGGCCACTGCATTATACTATAGCTGTTATCAATTTCCACCTCTAAGTCTGTTACTGGAAAACAAGGCTGCGCGGCACGCACTAAGAACCGTGTCAATTGTGAATCAGATAGGGTGCTACAGTCTTTCAGAGTCCTACGGCTGCATTTGGTTCAGCATTTTCGCCTGAAAGCCCTTTGGGGAAATGCTGGACTGTTTGGTTCAACTTTGAAGCCGGCTTTCAGCTTTTGAAGCCGGCTTTCAGCTTTCAACTTACCTTCAAAATGCTGAAATTATTTACCAAACACAATTGCATTTCCCCAAGTAGCTCTGGGCTTTCAGCATTTGCATTGGACTCAAAGCCCTTTGCAAATGCTGAACCAAATGCAGCATCATCTTTCGGTTATCTGCAGAGGCGTGATTGTGAATTTAGGCATCCGTTTGGCCTCATCGTTCTTTACAAACTGCTTCTGATATGGACCTTTTCTGTTTTCTTGATTTCTAGCAAAAAGCTTTGGAAGCTGCAATGACTGACATAAACAGCTCCTTTGGAAAAGGAAGTGTTACAAGGTTGGGTAGTGCTGGTGGTGCGCTCGTGTATGTGATCTCTTCTTTGCTATGTTTCTTCCTTATTATCTATGTTGGCTTTTTTCATGTGCGTAACTCGTAGAATGTTAGCAGGTGCATTGCCTGATGTCATGTTAGAGTTGCAATATGTGGTTGTGTAATATCATTTCCTGTGTTCATCTCTTTGGCCAGCATGGTGTAGTTTCACTGCATTATTTGGTTGTGACATTTTAGTGGAGTACACTTACACCTGCTTTCTCTCTTGCAAGACAGTGAGACATTTCCTAGTGGATGTTTGACTCTGGATTTAGCTTTAGGTGGAGGCCTTCCCAAAGGAAGAATTGTAGAGGTATTGCTTCTTTGTGTATGCATCTATCTTTTCTCCAAATTTTTATCTTTTCATGAAGTCCCTGCCATATGTAGCTCTTAGTTTATCTGGCCGCGTATGAGACTGTATATATTGTTGTGGTTGCTTCTTGTTCAGTGATCTTTAAAGTCGATTATGCAGGGCTAAACAATCTGTTCTATAGATGCTGATGATCAGCATGAAGTTGAATACCTGTCAATGCATCCGTTGAAGTATATTTATGGATATTAGCCAGTAGTTCATAGGTAGTCATAAGTTATATAATTATGATGTTGTTAGGCTCAGTTATCTAAATTTTGTACTGCTTTTTAATCAGGCTATTGTGGGCACTTATTATGGGTGAATGATTAGGAAAATTAAGAATTTTGGGATTTTTGCACAAGGCTTCTGCTTTCTACATTCTAATTGTGAGTTTTCTGCATAGGATTAGTTCTCCGTGATAACTACGCTAATTAGGTGGGCAGCACTTTGGCTTTTGTTCAAAAGGTTTTAGCTTTTGCAATTTTGAATTATCTGCTGGTGAGGAATTTTCTGAGATCATCATACTCAATAGCTGGGTAGCACTTCTTTAATAAGCTACATGACCAAAATCCCATGTCTGATTTAGTAAGATGTATCTGGGCAATAATTTTCCTCTTGAATTGTCTTGATGCATCTGAGAGAACCACGTCTATTAGAATTTGAGATTGAGAATGGGATTATGCCTTTTTCTTGTTGCCTATGGGTCATTATTATTGGTCCAACTCATCCTCTTCCTCCTTTCCTGTGTGGCAAATCTCAATTAAAATGTATCAAAACTGCGTCCTTTTTATTTGTACAGATTTTTGGACCAGAAAGTAGTGGAAAGACCACCTTAGCACTCCATGCAATTGCTGAAGTTCAGGTTTGATAATATGCTCCTTTTTTCCTCCTTAATCCATGTTATCTCTTTTCTGTTGTCCCAAGATCTCAATGCTTATCAATGGTGATGTCTGTTTTTTAAACCAACATTCAGCTATTATGTGCTAATGTTGCAGAAACTAGGAGGCAATGCAATGCTTGTTGATGCAGAGCATGCTTTTGATCCAGCATATTCTAAAGCCTTGGGAGTGGATGTAGAAAATTTGATCGTGTGCCAACCTGATCATGGAGAAATGGCATTAGAGAGTAATATGTCCTCCTTAGCATTGTAACATTGGCTGGAGATAGTCTTCTCAATCTGACAAAAACGAGTATCATAGAAAGGATGCTTGGTATATTTTCCCCGTAAGCTCACTATGCCTGTTCTAATTTTTCTTCACCAATCCTTGCAGTTGCAGATCGTATGTGCCGCTCGGGAGCAGTAGATCTTATCTGTGTTGATTCTGTCTCTGCTCTCACTCCACGAGCAGAGATTGAGGTGGCTGTCATGCTTTATTTCCTTTGGTTGTTTTGAAGGGAAAACATTGTGGTAGCACTGCATCACTGTTTTGTTATAATAGGGCGAGATAGGAATGCAGCAGATGGGTTTGCAAGCCCGGCTGATGAGTCAAGCTTTGCGTAAGATGTCTGGAAATGCCTCTAAAGCTGGATGTACCCTTATATTTTTAAATCAAATACGATATAAGGTATGATTAGTTGATAAATGTGTATTGTACTATTTTGTCGTCTTGGCATGTGGAGAACATCATAACTCTTGTGATTGGAGACCATCAAACTTACTTCAATCACAATAATTGGATGTTCCTTAGATCATCATTCAACATTCCTTTCTGTTTCCTCAATAGCGTTTGCCATTGTAGCGATGATCTGTATGGTGACTGGTTAAACCAGTTACACTTAGGTCAGGTCCTTCCTACTCTTATGAACCATTCTGGTTAAGTATTAACAACTGTTGGCTGAACCACCAACCTAACCAGTTTGCCCACCGTCCATATTTATCAGCACTGGTCATGATTGATTTTTCCATAGAGCTAAGCAAAGCCTTTATTCTTGTGTTAGATTGGTGTGTACTATGGCAATCCTGAAGTTACCAGTGGAGGAATAGCGCTGAAGTTTTTCGCCTCAGTTCGCCTGGAAATACGTTCGACTGGGAAGATTAAGTCTGTAAGTATGGAAGGCTCTCCATTGATGGAGGCTTACCTGTTTACTTAACCCCTCTGTTGATAAGCTGTCTCATTGATTCATATATGTGCAAAGGTAAAATGTATGAGACCTACTTTGGGCTATTGTAGGCTGATGAAGAGATTGGACTCCGCGTTCGAGTGAGAGTGCAAAAGAGTAAGGTATTCCAGCCTCAGATATCTAGATTGTCAACTGCACTGTTATCTCCTTAGCAATTTTCTCCATTTGAATGGAGATCTCTTGTCCTTAATAATTGTAACACTGTGGCAGGTGTCAAGGCCATACAAGCAGGCTGAATTTGAAATAATATTCGGCGAGGGAGTGAGTAAACTGGTTAGTGTTTTATGACAAGAACTTGTCTTTGCCAATGTGTCGTATTTGAACTTTGAATCTAATATTGTACTTGGATATGCAGGGATGCATTTTGGATTGTGCTGAAATGATGGATGTCGTGGCTAAGAAGGGCGCTTGGTATAGGTATGCGGACCATAGGTCTGTATCTGAAGTTCTTATTTTGATTGAAAACCCTTTTTTTTCTACAACTGCAATCTTCTCCTTTTAGTATAGTTCTGGGTCATGCACTGCCATTATGAGTCTCTCTAGGATCTAATGGGTGGTTTACTGGTGTTCGATGGGAGGGTATCACCATGCTATGGTGCTCGAAAATTGGCCTACTTGTCTTGGTTCCCTCACTCAAGTTAACTGCATAGTACTCTCAATTTTGAGCAACACCTAGTATATATCTCGACTTCTTTCTTCCTTGGCAAGTACGCTGTTTTGTCCAGTGGGCCATTTTATTGATGACTGACTGTGTCTGCTTGCTTGAACACTGGAAAGCTATTTCTTTCCCTGTGTTCTGTCGTTCTTTGATTGCTGGGTATTGAAAGTATCGACTTTTAGAATGTGTTAGTTTAGTGTATGCACTTAATTCTCTGTTTGTTATGAGATTTTTGGAATTGGGAAAGCTTTTTAAAGTAGAGCATTTGTCTACTTATCTTGAAATGCGCAATTGCTGTTGCTAATTGGTTTTGTACTGCTATTTATTTCTGCAAAAAGATTGGGGCAGGGACGAGACAAAGCATTGCAATACCTGAGAGAAAACCCTGCTTTACACGAGGAGATAGAGAAGGTATGATGATGCTGATCTTCCTTTACTTGTTAACATCCGCTTGTAAAGTTTATTGGAGCTGGCCAATTGTTGATAGATGCCCCATCCTTTTTGGTTAAAAAATGTGTCTAAGCTGCTATCGTTTTGAATGATTTACGGAAACGGTCTTCATTTCGGCATGCCAGATGGTTCGGCTGAGGATGGCAGAGGGCATTGGCCTAGTGGGATCTCCTCAAGGTAAGAACTTGCCCATGCCTCTTGACGAAGAAGACATCTGAGGAAATCCAATGAGATGGAGGTCATATGGTCAGCTCATGGATGTATTAGAATGGACCGAGGGAACTATGAAGGGTGTTCAAGCACATTTCAGTTTGGCTTTTCCATGGGCCATGACGGTTTCGCTCACCCTGCATGTTCTGATGGTTGACCGGTAAATTCTCATAATTTGGAAGAGCTTGAAGCGGCTGAAAATGCGGCAATTCTTGGGACTCTAGTGGTAGAAGCTCTGAGTTTCTTTGATACCGGGCTTTAACCAATTTAAATCAAGAGCGATTCATAGATGTTAGGACGGGAGGGCTTGAAACATTTTTTTTTTTTTTTGGCGAAAAAAATCAGTTTTCTTCCCGATTCATTGCTATAATTTTGACTGATAAATAGTGATGATGACAAACATCTGGCTCTAACCAGTCGGACACATGCGCTCCAATTTGCACCGTTTTGCTATTCGTCTTAAGGCATCAATACCTTGGTTTACCTTTTCTTTCTTTTCTGTGATCTCTCGTCTACTTACGTTGTTTTGTTGTGGTTCTGTTGTACTACTTTCTATGCATTGTAAAGAGATGAAAAGAGTAGCCAACCTGAAAGATCAGTGGAAAAATAGAAGTTTAACAGGTGAGATCTGAAAGAGCTACTATATATGCAAAACATAAAAAACTATGGCCACGTTTGTTTCCTCCCATCAGGACTTTACTCGTCTATAATACCATTTTTCTGAATATGATCATACTTGTGAATTGCATTATTATTAAAATCAAAAGTGGGTAAATTAAAGAACAAGAAAAGACAAAGGCTTGGTCTGGCTTTTTCACTTGACGACAGTTTTCCCCTCAGCCGCCAGGGAATTCGTGCAATGATAACTTTCCTCGACGGGAGGAGTTTAGACCGATACTTTGATTTATTGTTCCGAAAGTGAACTTGCTCATTGCCAATGTTTCGCACTTTCTTATCTACTCCGTTTGGGAACAGCTTTCCCAAGCGCCTTTGAGAGGTTAAAGGCCTTTGAGCCAAATGTTGAGTGTTTGGGAACTTTTTTTCACTTACCTTTGCCAAATGCAAAGCGCAAAGCTTACCTTTGCCAAATGCAAAGCGCAAAGCCTTCCCAAGGCTGAATGCCCAAAGCAGGTTAAAGCTAAGCGAAAAGATCAATGGACGTTCCAGTGAAAATCCAGTTAGACCAGAAACGATACATACTCATTACCCATCACACACCCTTCACAGGACAAAAGGTTTTCTCATGACCCATGGCAGTACATAAGGATGAAGTACAGTAACCTTCAATTATTTTACAGCAGCTACATATAACAGCGATAATTGATTTCCCGTGAGTTGGTTTTATTGTGCCAAAGCGCTGGTGTTGTAGACAAGGAGAGCCCCGTACAGTAACCTTCAGATATTTTACAGCAGCTACATATGACGGAGAATTGATTTACGCTGGATTGGTTTTATTGCGCCAAAGCGCTGGTGTTGTAAACAAGGAGAGCCCCTCCAGCAAGAATACCGGCCAGAGTGACTGCCCAAATAGCCAATCCTGTCGTACCTGGAGCGTAATATAGGCACTTAACCATGATAAATATCAAATTCCAAATTTTGAGCCTGAGTGCTTAGGCACCGGCACTGTAAATGGTAGGATAAGAGCTACTAACCTCCGACATAGACATCACCACTGGGAGACCATTCTTCGGGTGAGTATATGGGACTGTACAAAGGGTAAGGAAGCAAACAAGGCGTTAGTGGCGAGTCAAGAATCATTATACAAGGCAATCTGTCCTTGCATGTCATATAACATCAAACAACAAAAATACTTAGCAGTAGCAGAGGCAGCAAGCACCCTGCGCTAGATGCTAAAAATCCACAGTTCCGGGTGTTGTGAGGCAACCATCCTTATATCTGATTTAGGAGCTTGAGCTGATATATTCAGTAATCCACTGAGCCTTCCTCTCGGAATTCAGTTCTTTTTGTATTACTAGGTGAATATTCTTTCTAAATCCAGGCGAATGAACATAAATGATCTAGCGCTAATATATATTTTCTTCCTCGCTCTAATAAATATCCTTCTCGTCTGTAGATGTAAACTTTACGAAAGGTCTTGTATTTTGCTCTCAAAAACCTTAAAAGAGGAGCTCATGGCAACAAAGTTAACCTCGTTTCCATTCTCTACTCTAAGACCCAACGCCTTATTTTATAATAGGGCACCTCCGTAAAGCTTGCGTTGGCCTCACCATCGAGGAGATATTGTTGAAAATCAGAATCATATTTGCTGGTTATTTTGTTTCCAGATTTTCCAGATTTTTCAGATCTTCAAGATTTTCTAGATTTTCCAGATTTTATTTTTCCAGATTTGTTTGTTAGCTTTTAGGAATTTGTTTATTACGTTTTAGGTGGTGTAGCAGCTATAAAAAGGTGAGATGCCTCATGTAAATATTCATTTTTTTCTCTGTAGAATAAAAAAATCAGAGGAATTTCTCTTGAATTTCTTCATGGTATCAGAGCACGATCTGGACCATTCTCTTCTACCTTTTTTCTGAGAGTTTCCACCATGACAAAATACCCTAGAGCTGCCATGGCAAGCGAGGTTGAGAGTGAAACCTCATATCCTAGAGCTCAGAACTCTCCTCACATTACCCAACCTATCAACATATCCGAAGGTGGAACTCTTCTCATCACCGGTCATAAACTTACCGGTCACAACTTCAATCAATGGTCCCATTCTGTCATGATTTTCGTTTGCGGAAAAGGTAAAGAAGATTACCTAACTGGAGCTGCCGTACAACTTGAGGAGACGAGCCCAAATTATCGAACATGGAAGGCGGAAAATAACATGGTGATGTGCTGGCTGCTGAATTCAATGACAAATGAAACAGGGGAGAATTTCATGTACTACAAGACAGCAAAGGAGATTTGGGATGCTGTTCATGAAACCTATTCAAACAAAGACAACACCTCAGCCATATTCGAGATCAAGGGCATTCTTCATGATCTAAGGCAAGGGGAATTTTCTGTCACTGATTATTTTAACCAACTCATACGTCATTGGCAGCAACTTGACATGCTGGAAGATATGATGTGGAGTTGTCCTGAAGATAGCCAGCGGTACAAGCAGATTCAAGATCGAGAACGCATCTACAAATTTTTGTTAGGCCTAAATCAAGAGCTTGATGAGGTACGTGGACGAATTCTGAGCATAAAACCCCTACCTAGTGTACGAGAAGTTTTTGCTGAGGTCAGGAGAGAAGAGACTCGGCGAAAGGTGATGCTTGGTTCTTCAAACAACCAGACCAATCCAACAAATTCTGCTCTAATAGCTCGAGGATCTCAACCATCCTACAGTCGAGGCAGTCAATCAAACAACAACAACCAGCGAAGGGGTGGTCGTCCATGGTGTGATCATTGTAAACGAACGGGTCACAGAAAAGACACATGCTGGAAAATTCATGGTCGGCCAGATGATTGGAAGCCATCAGCCTCACATTCTACTCAAAATCGAGAGAGCAAAAGCAACGTAGTCCAAACCGAAACAATCGCTTCGGTAGATTCAAGTCCCTTCAACAAAGAACAACTGGAGATGCTAAAAAAGTTGCTACAAGAATCAGTTCAGAATGCAACCCATCCAGAAGGGGTTAGTACAGCAACGATAGCGCAACGAGGTAATTCTCTAAATGCCTTTAGTGCTAAACAGGAGAAGATCACATCTTGGGTTGTAGACTCAGGAGCAACCGACCACATGACAGGAGATATCACGGTATTCAACGAGTACAATTCATGTCAAAATGGCACTAGTGTACGAATTGCTGATGGTTCTTGCTCAAAGGTGGCCGGTGTTGGATCAGTGGCTATTTCAAAAGATATAACACTGAATTCAGTATTTTTTATTCCCAAACTCAGCTATAATCTTATCTCCATCAGCAAGTTAACCAAAGATTTAGGCTGCATTACTAAATTTTTCCCACACTCATGTGAATTTCAGGTTTTGAATTCGGGGATGACGATTGGCAGTGCTGAGATGGATGCGGGTCTCTATCTTCTGCGAGTTAATGCCTCAGAGTGGAAAAACAAGAAGCTGTCATGTGTAGCATCTCGTGCTAAAGAAGAGAGTGACGTAAGATTGTGGCACTATAGGTTAGGTCATCCAAATTTCTCATACTTGAAAAGGTTGTTTCCTTCGTTGTTCAATAAAGATTCAATAAAATTTCAATGTGAGGTGTGTCAATTATCCAAACATACTCGCAGTTCATATCCTTTGCAACCTTATAAGTCTTCTCATCCATTTCACATGATTCATAGCGATATTTGGGGGCCTTCTCGTGTCAATAACATTTCTGGTTCTAGGTGGTTTGTTACTTTCATTGATGATCATACAAGACTCACTTGGCTCTTCCTAATGAAAGAAAAATCAGATATTGGCCAAATTTTTCAAACCTTCAATCTAATGATCCAAACCCAATTCAGCACAAAAATCCAAGTATTCAAAACAGATAACGGGAGAGAATACTTTCACTCACAGCTCGGGTCATATCTAAACAGCCATGGTATCATACATATTAGCTCTTGTGTAGACACTCCACAGCAAAATGGAGTAGCGGAGAGGAAAAATAGGCATCTTTTGGAAGTCGCTCGTTCTCTTATGTTAACCACCCATGTTCCTAAATATTTTTGGGGAGAAGCAGTGTTGACAGCCACATATCTCATCAATCGTATGCCTTCCCGTGTCCTAGATTTCCAAACACCATTTCAGAGTCTACTTCGTAGCTACCCACATATTCGGTTTGCCTCACATATTCCACTCAAAGTATTCGGTTGCATAGCGTTTGTTCATATAAATCAGCAACATCGTAGTAAGCTAGATCCTAAGTCCCTCAAATGTGTGTTTCTAGGATACGCTCCAAATCAAAGTGGATATAAGTGTTATAGCCCACAAACAAAGCGTTTTTATACCACCATGGATGTTACCTTCTTTGAGCAGCAGCCATTTCACTCCAAAAATACCATTCAGGGGGAGAGTTGTGAGGAATATTATTTTTGGGACACCTTTCATTCACTCGAGTCACAACAAACAAATACAAATTCTGCTTGTCTTCCGTGTCTACCCATTCCAACATCTGAGAGTCATCCAACATCCGAAAGTCTTTCGTATCTACCAATTCAAGATGCTACACAAGACAAAAATAAAGAGGTAATTGTCTACTCTAGGCGGAAAACTCAAAAGGAGTTGGAGGACCGTATTACATCAAAGCCGGCTCAAGAGACAGACCTGAGTTCAAGACCCACAATAAATGAAGGTAATGCTCCTATAAGCTCAGAAAATTTTGCTGTACTTGATGATCTTGATCAGCCCATTGCTCTTAGGAAAGGGAAGAGACAATGCACTCAACATCCCATTAACAATTTTGTGTCATATGAAAAGTTGTCTCCTAAATATAAGGCATTTGTTTCAATGCTGGATAACATTCAAATTCCCAAGAATATCCAGGAGGCACTTGCTCAATCCGAGTGGAAAAAAGCGGTTCTTGAGGAAATTCATGCACTTGAGAAGAATAATACTTGGGAATATACAGAATTGCCAGCTGGGAAGAAATTGGTGGGATGTAAGTGGGTCTTTACAGTTAAACACAATGCTGATGGTAGCGTTGATCGTTTCAAGGCAAGGCTGGTTGCTAAAGGATTCACACAATCATATGGTATAGACTACGAAGAAACCTTCGCTCCGGTGGCCAAACTAAACTCCATTCGGGTGTTGCTCTCCCTTGCAGCTAACTTGGACTGGCCCCTACATCAATTAGACATAAAGAATGCCTTCTTGAATGGAGAATTGGAGGAAGAAGTCTTTATGGAGGTTCCACCGGGAATCGACACTAAAGAGAGCTTCAACAAGGTATGCAAACTGAAGAAATCTTTATACGGCCTAAAGCAATCACCCCGTGCTTGGTTCGAGAGGTTAACAAAGGTCGTTAAGAAGCTGAATTTCATTCAATGTCAAACAGACTACACAATATTTGTCAAGAAGTCAGCTGAAGGTAAAAGAATAAAGTAATGATTGTATATGTCGATGATATAATCCTAACCGGTGACAACGGAGGAGATTGGAAAACTGAAAAATATCTTGGCAAAAGAATTTGAGGTTAAAGACCTAGGTCAACTCAAATACTTCCTAGGTATGGAGGTAGCTCGGTCACGGAAAGGAATTGCAATTTCCCAACGCAAATATACTCTTGATCTTTTGAAGGAAACTGGTATGCTTGGATGTAAACCAGCCGACACACCCATGGATTCTACAAATAAACCGAGATGGAAGAAGAAGGACCATTAACGGACAAAGGAGGTATCAAAGATTAGTTGGCAAACTAATCTATCTCTCGCACACTCGGCCGACATTGGTTTCGCAGTAAGTATGGTTAGTAGATACATGAACCGACCAACAGAGAAACACATGCAGGCAGTTTTTCGAATCTTACAGTACTTGAAGAAAAGTCCTGGAAGAGGGCTCTACTTTAAGAAAACAGATGAAAGAAACGTGGAGATCTTCACGGATGCAGATTGGGCTGGATCTCTCATGGACCGAAGGTCGACAACAGGGTATTGTACCTTCATGTGGGGTAACATGGTTACTTGGAGAAGCAAGAAGCAACCTGTTGTTGCTAGGAGCAGTGCTGAAGCGGAGTTTCGAGCAATGTGTCAAGGAATATGTGAAGGCATATGGCTAAGAAGAATCTTAAATGAACTAGGATTCTTTAATATCAATCCTATGTCATTATTATGTGACAACAAAGCTGCTATTGAGATTGCCAAGAACCCGGTTCATCATGATAGAACAAAGCATGTGGAGATCGATCGACATTTCATCAAAGAAAAACTCGAGGAAGGAATCTTGAAGCTCTCGTATGTTCCAACCAATCATCAAACAGCGGACATACCGACCAAGGTTTTATCCAGAAATAGTTTCGAGACTCTAAGGTGCAAGCTGGGTATGATAGACATTCATAACCCAGCTTGAGGGGGAGTGTTGAAAATCAGAATCATATTTGCTGGTTATTTTGTTTCCAGATTTTCCAGATTTTTCAGATCTTCAAGATTTTCTAGATTTTCCAGATTTTATTTTTCCAGATTTGTTTGTTAGCTTTTAGGAATTTGTTTATTACGTTTTAGGTGGTGTAGCAGCTATAAAAAGGTGAGATGCCTCATGTAAATATTCATTTTTCTCTGTAGAATAAAAAAATCAGAGGAATTTCTCTTGAATTTCTTCAGATATCATATCTGAAAAGGCCTATTCCTACTTTGACATTATAATTATATGCTGAATACAAATTTAAGTAGCAAACCCATTTGCCTGAACCGACATGAAGGACAATGCCCCTTACAGGAAATTGGACAGTGAAGAGAGACACAAACACCCAAAAGGTAAATTAAAAATAAGGGAAGTAACAGAAGAAACATGCTAACCTGTATCCGTCGACATTGGCACCATATTTGTCCACAAATTGGTACACGCCCTTTCCCTGAATTTGCCATTTCGACAGATACCGACCATGATTAGTAAAAAGGAAATGCAGCGCGAAGCTTCGAACAAGCTCCGAATACCGTTGCTATAGACATCAAGCTGACAGGGCTTTAAGTAAATTTACCGTGGCAAACTGCTCTGCTACAGATAGTCTTAATCCTAAGACATATGCAACATCAAGTCTTCTTGGAGCCCTTTGGTTAGTTTTCTAAGTCGACGCTTTTATAAAGTACCTCTCCGACGGGGACGGGACATCGTCAACTAAATGAAGAAGGTATAAGGTTTGCCAAAACATCATGTCACCGATCACAAGGTAAGTATTCGGTCCGCGTCTTACTGATCTTAAGAGAAAATGCGTTCGCTTTGATTTGGAGTTGGAGAGAAGGCTGAACAGTGAAACAAAGAGTTAACATCCAAGATAAATAAGTACCAACCTTCCCCTTCCTGCCAGACGCGTCGACTCCATCCTGCAAGCTCATGCCGCCATTGACACCTGCCGCGGATTATCACGCCAGACACAAATAAAGAAAAAGGTCAATCACAAGGTCCGAACGGTGATAGTCAACGCGATAAACTGAGTGAGACAGGAGAGTCCCATAAGGCTTGTCGGTCTTGATCTTCTTGCCACCGCTGGCCTCGACTTTGAGCTGAGAAGTGCGGGCGAGAGAAGGAAGGCCTCTCGCTGATGATGATCTCTCCACAGCGAATGGAGCTGCTGGTTTCAGGCTCACTGATGAAATCAAGGAGGATGCCATTTTTGCTTCTTCTCTCTCTCTCTGACTTTGCGAAACTCGTGCGTCGGCTGGGGCTTAAGAACACGGGCTGGCCTATGCCAAGAATCCAGAATGCTCAAGAACAGTGGCGTCCACGTAAGCGTCGAGAGAACGCGAGAATCGCACGTGGCGCTGCCTATGTGGTCGACTATGGATAATGGCATTCCCTAAGTTTATCTATTCAGAGAATAGATATTCACTAAATTATTGATCAGGTAAATCAAATCCATCACGGTCATATAGATTTTAAGTGGTGGAAAGTGCCAAAAAAAAGTACTAAAAAAAGGAACAAGAAAAGAAAAAAATAAAAATTCAAAACAAATAAAATAATTATTAAAAATTGCAATGTTCGCATCAATCAATATCCACGTCTAACGCCAAAACTAAAATTGGGCTAGATTGGATAGAATTCAATACAAATATAAAAATGTTATGACTGAATTAATTAAATTGAAAGGTTTATGACTTTTTTGTACTTTTCCCTTTGTAAGTGTGATTCATGTTATTAATGATTGAAATGGTATTGATAATAAAATTATAAGGGTGTGTTATTTGAGAGAAATAATTTTTCACAAATTGATCCCTGGACTCTCATACATTTGATTTGCTGAAAATAATTAATTAATGCAAAATCATTTACGATCAAAGAAAATATGCATGTTTAAAGTTAATAAAATGAATTTCTTAACTTAATAAAGGGAAACATTTTTTGGAAAAAATAATATTTTATATATAAAATATTTTTTTTTATCATGAAATGAAACAATTTTTCAGAAATTAATATCAAGGTTATCTTCTCCCCCAGTTCTTAGACTTGATAAATGAGTGCTATAAATCATATCATTCTAGTTTAAACTCTACAGATGATCTTTCTTGGGTTCTTGTGCCCCTAGCTATAAATGACACTATCAACACAAACTCCTCATGTCATTAAAAAGGTAATTGTCAAAATCGTAAAGTACCTTTTATACATTCAATATATCATTAATTAATTAGATAAAGAATTTTGAGAGAGAAAAACTCACAAAGAGACATGAAATATATAGAGCTTACCATGGGGCTTGCAACTTTCAAAAGAGACCGAACTTATAGATTCAAGAAAGCAGATGATAATTTTTTTTTTATGTGTGCAAATTCAAATTTGGGACATCATCCTTAATCAAGGGCAACTCTTATTGGTAATTGATTAACCAGACATAGGATTCACATCAAACTTGCAAGCTTTTCTTTTTGGGGGTTGAATGTATGAGCTAATGTATGAGCTCTGGACGCATTGGCATCTAGCCTATCTAGACAGTTTGATCGCTAAATGATGAATGTGGATGGAATCTATTGGCACACTGGCATACATCGTCCTTACACGAACAATGGGGTCAGGGAATGCCGAACTCTTTCCACCACAACCACCGCACTCCTGTCTGGCATGGAAAACTCGAGCTAAAGTGTACCCCTCCACCAATCCCCCACAAGACTCCAATACAAATCTTTGTTTCCGACATGATTATGAGCATCGGACTTCAGAAGTTTCATTTCCAACCTCGGCTCGTGCTTCGGTTCGGGCTTTGATTTGGTTTTGGACATCGAGAAAAAGCCCATTGCCCCCCAAACGTCACTGTTTATGGCGCAAATGAGATAAGATCTCTTTTTAGGTTTAACCATCTCGGCCGACGGTTCCCAACTGGAGCACTGTCTAATTAAAACCCAACACGCAACAGAAAGACGAGAAGCCCGACGTCAACTCGTGGATCCCGTGTGGTTGATCCACCAACCCTGTTTATTCTTCTTCTCTTTAATCGCCATCGAGAATTACTGGCGTCGCCTTTAATTTGGTCATTTTCTGCATCGCAACGCTCGTCCAATGAGGAGGATTTGCAGCGAAACGGGTTGAAGTTGGTGGTTGCCATCACCTTACGTGCACCTGAATTCTTCCCCAGCGAAAACCCACCTTCGCCTCCGCCCCCTCTCAGGTCAACCCGCGACGACGACTTCTTCCTTTCTTTTCCTTTTTTGGGTCTAACCCGAATAAGCCCAAATCAGGCCCTTCCTTAGATCAGAAGATCTCGCTCCCGCGTAATCCCTGATTAGTCATAATCTATGATTCCGAGCGTCTTCCTTGCAATAAACAAAGCCCTAACTATCCCCATCCATCTGCGTAAGCAAACGATGCAAGGAAATTCTCATCCGTCATCGCCATTGACGATGTCCGTGCCGTTTCTCCCGTCGACTGGGCCTCCTAGCAATAATGATTGCCAACATTATAATACGAGTGATTATGTACTAAAGCCTCCCACCTCCAACCGTAGCCAACACTACATCACTATGTGTTGAGGGAGAACATCTGGAACCCAGCAGCCTGAGTCCTCTGAGAAGAGCGAGACACGCCACCGTACCTTGATTATTCTCGAGAATTCTTTGTCAACATGCGTCCACAGATCATTTACTCAGCAATCAATTGGATATCGAGTTAGATGGAATAATTAAATATCTCATTGTCCAACGTGAGATCATTCATTTCGGGTGGCATTAATAATTGAATTCATGTCATGTGTCTAATTCATCTGTATATAATTGAAATTTTTATTACGCTCTAGAAGACAAGTTCAATTCTAAAAGGATGTTTCGATCAACATGCATTAAAAATTAGGAAAACATCTCTTTAAATTAGTCAATGACAAAGCATGTCGATTACCCAAGCAGTTAAATTTCTGTAATCAGGACAGTCTTGCGCATAACTCCATCGTAAACAAGTCAAAAATATCTCGTCCGAACCAAAAAAAAAAAAAAAAAAAAAAAAAAAAAAAAAACAGAGTGGGGGAGGGACAGTGGCCCAGTGGGGGTGTGTAGAGGTGGGGGGACCCAATTTTCGCCCTAATCCACAAACAAAAAAGCCATTGGAGCAAGCAAAGCAAGAAGAAAGCGGCAACAACACCAACGCTAAAAAACAATATTATGTCAAAGAATGGCTGATTCTCTTCCTGCTGTTCCTGCAACTCCTCTCTCTCTTCTCCCTGGAGTCCGCCCCCTTTTCCAAGCTTTTTCCAACCTCCCACTTTTGTCTCTCACGGGCATCCCCTGAACCCCGACGACCCCCGCCACCACACCACTAGCTAGCCACCAGGGTTTCTCTCTCTCTCTCTCTCTCTCTCTCTCTCTCTACGAGCCGAGCCGGGGGGGAGCCCGCATTGGCTTCCGCTCCACTCTAGGGTTCCGCTCGAAGGGGAAGACCCCACCTCAGCCTCTGCTCGGGGTTCCGGCTGCGGGTGGGGGGACTTTTGCAGTCAAAAGAATGGAGAGGAATATTTGGTTGATTCCCCGCCTGCTTTCATGACTCCTCCCTCCTCCCCTCCCTCGTTCTTTTTCGCCTCTTCTTTTCCGCTTTTTTTGGTTTCCCGTCCTGGATGACGTACGTGGGAAGCAATCCGTGTTGAACGCCCCCGCCCCCTCCCCGAACGTGATCGAATTCATTGGTTTCATGTGACGCGACTCCTCAGCTCAGCCTCGGCCGAAGTCGGAGCTTCGATTGCGTCGAGATGGAGGCGGCCCCCTTGGATCTTTAAATAGCTGCGCTGAGCTCGCCTCGAGCTTTCGGAGATCGGTTTCCTTCCCCTCCCTCCCTCGTACGATGCTGCGATAGTCTGGTTTGCTCCGACGTCGTCCGGTCGCTGAGTGTCTACTCTCTGGTGCTGGATCGGAGGAGGAGGAGGGGGTCTTTGGGTATGGAGGATATAGGGCTGTTCAAGCAGGGATGGGAGTGGGTGCTGTCGCAGAAGCACGCCTTCTCGCGTGCCAAGAACGCGATGTGGCGCGCCCGCGACGGAATCTGCGTGTTCGTGGAGAGGCATTGGCCGATGGTGTGGGGCTGGTGCTCCCAGTTTTGAAGGCGTTGCTGCTGTCGTTGATTTACTGGAGGGACTGCTGCTTCCGGGGTTCTCAGTCGGTCGTGGGGTTCGGTTCGGCCTCGCTGCTCGTCATCATGTGGAGCTGCTTCCTCAGCCTTACTTCGATGTCTTGCTTGATTTATGCCCTTTTAAGCATGGTACGTTCGCCTCGTGTTGCGTCTGCCGATATGGAATTTATTGTGCGTCTGTTGTGGATTTTTTTTTTTTTTTTTTTGGAATGTATTTATTGCAATTCATTTTTCACATTCAGTGACTGCTTTCTTGGTGATGATTCTTGACTGATCGATGATACGTTTTCTTTTTTTGTTTCCGAATCTGATCTGAATTGTTCTTTCTACACAACCACGTGATGCAGAATTAGCAATTTCCTCGTCTGATCTTGAGGCTTAGTTATCAAAATCTGGTAAAGGAATCGAGGGAACAATCTAGACTTGTCTATGCATGATGTGTATGTACCAACAGTAAAAACTATAGCTAGAAGATCTTGATGGAATGTATGAGTTTTCCGTTGTCATCTGAAAGGGAGAGAGATACGTGAATAGACTTAGTGTAGATTCACCTGATCTTATCAAGTTACTTGAGCTACATTATCCTTTTCTGGGTATTGCGGAGAAATTCCACTGACTATCCTGTTCAATTCTTCAACTTTTCAGGGAGCTGCTGGAGCTGCGGTTAAGTACTTGGGATTTACTCCTGGGCTGTTTATTGTAGGACTCTTTGCTATTTTAATTTTATGGATGTTTGCTAACTTCTGGATAACGGGAACGTTGTTTTTAATAGGAGGTATAAGTTGGCTTCTTCCCTTATGTACTTAAAAATCAGTCTATTTGATTTTTTAACTTCCTCGATGCCATTCTTGTTGATCTTCATCTATTTAGGGATGCATTATACATTCTTAGCGGATGCTTGCTAAGACTCCATGCCATCTTAGTTAATCCTTGCAGCTGCTCTTTTCATGCAACTTTCATGTCGATAGTCCTTAGCAGTTTTTAGACATTGATTTCTTTCTGTACTTGGCCCAAATAGCAGCCTCTATTTGATGCTGCCGCTGCATTGTTCAGGAGAGAAAAATAAAAAAAAATTAAGACAGAGGGAATCTTGAGTAAGTTGTGGATTGAGGTTAAAATAAGACGTGTGCTGTGAATGTGGCATGGATTCTACTTGCAGGAAATTATGCTAGCCTAGTACGCACTAGCTAATGGATTACCTTCTTATCTTGTTCAAGGGAGGAACTTAATCACTTAATGGGACAAATTCCTTAATGGAAGATGCTTTTTTTTTATGTTGATTAGCATCTTAGTTGTTACCTGTTGTAGCAAGAACCTTGGCTGAAAGTAGGCAGCTCATGACTTTTCTACTGTAACTTAAGTAGCTATTTCATTGATGAAGAATCTCTCATTGGAACTTCTTTTACTCGCTTGATTGTCTCCGTCCTTCTTTTCTGTTCTGATTGTTACTATTGTCACTATAGATGTACTGTATATGTACATTGATATCTTGTAGGTGGACTAAGCATATTCCAATTTTGAGTAGGTTATAGACATGATCTGAGTTGTAGTTATTTCCTCTCTTTCTCTCTCTTTCTCTCTCTTTTAAATAAAAAATTAAATCATCACCCTATAGGCAATCTGAATTCCCTTGAAGTTTGTGTCAGGGTCTTAAGAGCGTTATGGAGATAACAGTTCATATTTCGTTGGAGCCTAATATGATGTTATATTAATGGTGAATCGTTTGTGCACATTGTGCTGCTGCTGCAATTGTTACTAGTTAATGTATTTAGGGGAAGAGAATGATGTTTACCTGACTGCAAAGAGAAGTGCAGTTACCTAGAAGTAGATCATGTTATGCTATATGTTGTACCACCATAATGGGATCGAGTAGTGGAACCTTAGCAAATAGATATTCGAGCTGTCCACTGTAATGAGTAAATCAGTTTGAAAGTTGCTTATGTTTCAACATTTAAAAGTAAAGGCCAACTTTGACTATAATGCTGATTTTTGGATTCTTGAACATGCAAATGCAGGTTACTTGTTCTCCCGCAGTCATGCTCGTCTGGTAATATTGATGGCTACCATTTATGCCATCTATTGTGTCAAAGTTCGAGTTGGATGGCATGGTGTTTTCCTCTCTATCAACCTTGCGTTCTTCTCAAATGACTTGCTGACATATTTGGTTCAGTGTTGTGACAATTTATCTGAGAAAAGGCACTACGAAGAGCAGAAAGAATCGGAAACGCTGACTGAAGATGATTTCCCTGAAGAATGTGAATTCTCAACTTTCAATGAAGAGCCTGAAAAGTTGCACTCGTGTAAATCATCCATCAAACAGCCTGCTTCCTCATCGTTTATTTGTAAGCAGAGAGACTTATCTGAAAATAAGGTGGTAAAAGAAGAAACTAGTTCATTAGATGAGATGAAAAGGATATTAAATAGTGCAGACCATTATGAAGCACTTGCGTTACCTCGGCACAAGAAAATTGATCCTGCAATGTTGAAAAAGGAATATCGAAAAATGGTAGGTACTCTAAATGCATGATTGATGGAATTGTAAGTCTTTCTTTCGGTGTTATGTATGAATTGGTAATTTATTCTTTTTATCTTTGGCTGCTGCTTGGCATTATGAGGTCATTAAACTCTCATTCATGAGGATGTAATAGTTCTGGAGCTTCTGATATGTTGTTACTTAGTATGCATAGAAAGCAATTTTAAGGAATCTAAATTAAGATGTAAACTTAGGCTTTAGAAATGTTATTGGAGAAAAAATGATAGATAAGTCTTTTGGTTGTTGTCCTCTGCTCTTCCATCAAGATGGTAAACAAATAAGTCAAGTGTTTCATTAAAATGATGTGCCATTAATATGCAGCTTCTGGAGATGTGTGTTGTTGATTTATTATCTAGTAACGGTGCTGCCATACTTCTTTTTGCTTAATGTAATAATTTGTCTATATGTCATGTTTACCTGCAGGCCATGCTTGTGCATCCCGATAAAAACATGGGAAGTTCACTAGCTAGTGAATCATTTAAGAAACTTCAATGTGCATATGAGGTGAACATTTCCCTTTGGTGATGCATTTCTTGTTAATGCACTGGTCAGCTAGTTTCAATTTTATTCCCGATGTTGTGGAAAAACGAGAAAGATGAAGAACATTAGGTTTCGGATTTTCTCAAACTGGATGTTTCTTGACAGATCCTCTCGGATTCCACAAAGAAGAGAGACTATGATGAGCAACTGAAGAAGGAAGAAAACAGAAGTAGGAGTGTCTGTCAAAGTTCCCACTCGCATCAGGTGAAACTTCTGCCATAGTGCTTCTATAAGATTTTCAGCACCTTCCATGATAGAGTTTATCCCCATGCATTTGTTTTGTGTTTAATGGGGGAAAATTCAGCAGAGATTTCCAAAATGATGTAAGTTCTACTAATTGATTGGACCTTTGCCTGGCCTATCAGTTGTGATTTAAATCCGGATGCCCTCCCTTGATTTCACATCTTCTTTAGCTCCTTATTTTACATCAATATCGGTGTCTCCGCCCTTTCTCTTGCCTGCGATAGAGTGTCCAATGGAGTTTGTTTGGGGAACAAATAACAAGTGAAATTTGCTGCAATTCTAGGAGCACTATCTTGTATTGCCCATGCAAGCGCACCCTTGCCTTTTATATGCTGCTTGTTGTTAGTTCCACTGTCGTGGACTAAATATTTGTCTCTCTGATTTTGCACTTCGCTTCTGCATTTTCTGTGTCTTTCATTTGTAAATTTCCTTACTTTGCACTATACCATCATCATTTAATAAGCAGGGGAATCAGGATTATCGTGCTGAGGAGTCAAGACGTATACAATGCACAAAGTGTGGAAATTCTCATGTGTGGGTGTGTACCAATCGGAGTAAGACCAATGCTAGATGGTGTCAGGTAGGTCTTCTTCTCATTTGCTCTACCTCCGTTGCTTATTTTCTCTCAATTTCTCTTGAAGCAAATTCTGTCAACTTAGAAAATGCAAAGAGGAGAAAACATATGAAGTATTTCATTTCTTAATTCATGCGAATTACTTTTTCCTCTATCAGGATTGTCGCCAATATCATCCAGCCAAAGATGGAGATGGATGGGTTGAATACAAGGGCTCATTGGTCTTTAATAGGCCTCAAAAGGTAACCCATTTGCAATCAGCCTGAAATGCTTGATGTGCTATTCCTTATCCATTGGTCATTGGTGACTATATGGTGGGGCATCACTTTTGTACTGTTCTTCTGGCATTGGTTATGTGTGAAGTGTTCTACATTATAGCCCAATCTCCAAGATAGAATTCCCAATGAGCCTTTCTTCCGTCCTATCTTTGCTTTCTAGCTTGTATTCGTCATATCATAAATTGTCCCTCCTTTCTCATATATACAATTAAAATTAGAATGTATCCAATATTCTTTTTCCTGAATGTTTGAACAAATCAATGGAACAAAATTCGTTTCATCTATGAACTGGAAATACTTATCTTTAAGCGCGTTTTTGGTTTTCTTAGCTAGTGGAAGTTTAGAGTTTGGTTGGAACAACTCACAAGGGTGACCTCTATCCCCATTTATCCCCTTTTCCCTAAAACATGCATGCTGCTTGAGTCAGACTGCATTTGGACAATGTGTATGGTGTCCGTGTGTACCATATTCATAGTCATTACCACAGAAAAGTTTACTTCTTCACCTATTGATTCATCAAGCATTCTTTCTCACCGATACCAGGGGCACTGCAAGTTCATTTGATCATTGCAAAATGAAATCAGAGTCGTTGTTCCTTTCTTTTTTTTTAACAGATGTGCTAGCTATTTTACTTAGGCAGTTTCCTTCTGTCCGTCAGATGGAAATTCCACGGGCTTTTGTGTGTGCCGAAAGCAAGATCTTTGATGTATCAGAATGGGCCATCTGCCAGGTCAGTACTTCCTTGCTGTTTAGTTGATTCATCCGTCAGCAGACTAGTGTCAGAGAAAATTCTTAAACATTATATCCTTTAGGAGTATGAACCACTAAAGGACAAGGCTTTTCCCTGATAGGAGAAAGAACTAGGTGAAAAAGAAACATCAGTTGACATTTCTCAAATGCTTGGATATAGTGTTACTGTTCCAGTGATATGTATCCATCATAACGCTTATTAACTCAATTTCTGTACATTTATGAACTCTTAAGTAGTCAAGGATATGCCTATTCCATTTTTGTTCACTGCCATTTTTAACTCCAGTAAAATGCTCAATACATACTTTTATGGTTTGTTCAATAGGGAAGCGATATTGGCCGTTGCTTTAGAGTCTTCATGTCATTAAACTTGCCAAGGGAGTGTTGAGAAATGCGTCTGGATGTGATATTTTTAGCTTGCTATACCTCTACTTTGAGTGGTTCTGGAGCGAGTTATGTTGACTTCTACCTCATCATCTGAGCAAACATCTCTTTACATCACAACTTGTATTAGATGATGCAGTTTTTGTTCTTAGTATGGCATTTACAGGGAAAATAATGATTTGTTAAGGATTTACTGACTTTGATAAATCGCCTGTGGAAGATCTGGACAAGTCTTGTGCTTCTTGGGTGAACTTGATTATTTGTTGGAGTTTCGGTTCTTCTTCATTTTTTATCAGTCATTCTTGTAGCGAAGTAGGGGGACAACGATCAAATTAGTTATCTTTGCACTCCCGGACACTTTCTAGTTCTAATCCTCACAATAAGCTCCTTGCCAGATCATAAAAATTGGGATTCTCCATTTTCAGCATTGCCTCCATAAAATCTATTTCTATAATTTTCCATGTAGCAAGAAACACCTTGGTTCTCCTCGGTCGAAATTTTTTTTTCTTCTTTTTTGCTTTTGATGGGTTTCGAGTGTCCTTGTGATTGGACTCGAATGTACTTTAATGTCCAACGATGTTGTCTGAGTCTTTTGGAAGGGCATTTCACAGTGGTCCTCATCATGGCTGTATCCATGCAGGGCATGGCTTGTCGGCCCAACACTCATCGTCCAAGCTTCCATGTGAATATGGTTGGCTTGGAAAGGAAGACACAGAGATCTAACTCGAGTAGGTACCCATGGGATCTGGATGCAGAGATGATGGATGAAGAGGATGAATTTGAGTTATGGCTTCAGCAAGCCCTAGCCTCTGGCCTCTTCTGTGAGACTTCCAAACGCAGAAAGAGCTGGAGTCCATTCAAGTTGCACCAGTTGAAGTGTAAGAAGCAATGGAGAAGAGCTTCATCATGAATGGCGGACCAAGCATAGAATTGGCCAAGTTCTTTCTATGCTCCTTGGAGCTGAGATTTCGAGGACCAGGATAACATTGGCAGAGAATATGGTGATGTGTCTGATGTACCCAAAGCATGTTACGTTTGACCAGCCAACCTGTCCAAACTCATCAAGGATGAGGTGAATGAAATTGAGGTCCTGGAGTCAAGCAATTGCTTTCTTCTGTTACTGTGTAAATAGATTTAGGTCAACTCTATGGCATTCCCTTGCTTCACAGTGTCAGTTTTGTCGAGGCCTTTTTGGGGAAGGGAATATTTCGAAGACAAGTTAGAGGGCAAAACGGATTTGTGTCTGTTGTACATTATTCAAGCAATCTTTGCTCAGTGAAGTTGTATCACAGGGTCTCCTAAGAATATTTGCTCTCTCTATAGATTTACCGTGGCTGCTACTTCTCTCTGAATATCCAGGTACTTATGCTAGAAGGGCAGATGTACCCAAGTGTTTGTAGAAGGTATCGGGTAGCTTTGTCACACCTACTTTAGGTTCAGTCATGGTCTTGGATGTAATAGCTTTACAATGTTGGGAAAGAGCTAGAAATTGAAACATCCATTGATTGATGTGACTGGTTTGAGCCTTTATTTGGTCCAACTAGGTTTTGTTGGTGAGCTTTCCATCATCGGTTTGGTGATTTGCCCGGTGCAGCCATCCCGTGCTATGGGCGAGCTTGACCTGTCTATATCGGATGTTGGGTACTGCAATTTCTTCAAGCTTTCTGATGTGAACAAGTCTATGTTTACTTCTACATCCATGGTGCTGTTTTTGGTTGAAGCAGCAACTGGTGGGTGGTGGGTTTCTGGAGAAAAGTTTTGATTGAGGGATGCCGAGTTTTTCACATTTTGATAACTGGTTTCGTATCGTTTGACTAGAGCTCATAAATTCTTAGGGCTGGAGAAGAGTTCATGAGGCCTGTCGATGCTTGTCGCCCTCCAGATTTTTCTCCTTCTGTAAGGTGGGAGAAAATATTTAGTGGTTTGGCCACGTCAACAGCTGACCTGGCGTGCGCTTATTTATTGATACCCAATTAGATTTTGACACGTGGATGTCGATATGGAAATTTAATTTTTTTTCTCTTTTCCCTCCATCTTCGGCCTCCGCTCCGCCTGGGCTTTGCCATCTCCACCGCCCAAGCGGCTATTGTGGCCACTGTCCTTGAACCACTGCCCCATTGTGGTCACCATAGTCTTTGGCAAAGCTATTGAGCCATGGATGAGCCAAGACTGAGCTCAAAGCTGTTGAGCAGTAAACTAGATCTAGAAATGTAGAGGAGTGTTGCAGCAAATCAGAGCTGGAGATGCAGAGGAGCAGTCGGCCATGGACAGCTTCTCGGTCTGCGGCAAAGCCGTTGAGCTCGTTGCCGGCAGCCATGGACGAGCCAAGATTGGAGCTTGAAGCTTTTGAGCAGCAAATCGGATATGGAGAGGTAGAGGAGCGGTCGGCTATGGATGGCTTCTCGATCAGCGGCGAAGTTGTTGAGCTTTTCGCCGGTAGCCATGGATGAGCCAAGATCTAGAGTAGCAAGCTGGATCTAAAGGTGCGGAGAAGTGTTGCAACAAACCAAATCTAGAGATAATCTCCGCGTCCACCCTCTCCATTGTCCCATTGGATTTGGAACTGAGGCATGGGCGGAGGAGACAGCCAAACTAGTTTGATGTGGCGTCGGCAACTCCAACTCCACCGGTGGTGATGGCGGAGGGAGGGGTGGAGGTTGGGCTCATGCGTGCAGATGGAAGAGGAGGAAAAGAGAAATCTAGATGGATTAAGGGATTTTTAATTTTTTTTAATGACGCGTGCCAATTTTTAATTGATTAATAATACATTAATGAACGCCACCTCAACTGTTAATGTGGCACTCATGAACCACTAAATATTTTCTCATAAAGTGGAGATGGATTCTTGTGAAGCTTACTATGTCTAAGTCTAATCAAGGAGGCGTCGTTAGAATCTTATGATAATAATAGGTAAAACGGTGGAAAATGAGAGGAATGAAGCCAATTAATGGAAATGAATTTGCTCTCTCTCTCTCTCTCTCTCTCTCTCTCACCCGGCCGGCCGTTGGGTCAAGGATTACAGGAATTTCTCTTTTAGCTCATTTTGGTCATTGGGCCCCCATGGGCCCAACCCAAAATATGGCATGGGCCGATACCATGGGCTGAACGACCCAAGATAAAACGGGCCAAGGCCCATGCACGGGTAGCCACATGTAGTCCCAATACTGGAGAAAAAAAATACTAAAAATCCAACGTCTAATCAGTGGTATTACGGTAAATTAAGGAAAAGGCAAACGTTCTTTATCAAAGTCGAATTCCTTTCCTTTTTTTCCAATGTCCATCAGGCATCACGTAAGGGAGAGCAATAGTGACAATGCCCTTCTTACAGAAGCCCGTGTCTAGTCCAAAAGGCGCACAGGAGGAGTGAGGGCGACAAAAGTTTTTTGCCACGATGGCGAAGGAAAGCGAAAGGACACGATTTGGGAGTGAAGATGACAAGGAGGGAGAAGGAGAAATAAAGGGTTGGAGGAGGAAGAAATGGCTGGAACGCTATTCGCCACATCATCAGATCCTGCTGGTGGGGGAAGGGGACTTCTCTTTCTCGTCGAGTTTGGCCTCGGCTTTTGGCTCTGCCTCCAATATGACCGCCACTTCCCTTGATCATTATGGTAAACGTGGTGCTTTACTACAATGCTGACGATCCTGCCTTTTGTATCCACAGGGTTTATGCATGCGTGAGTGTAATCAACCGTTGGTTTTCTAGGGCATGTGTTGTGGGGGCGATCGAACTGATCAAGGCACGTTTTCTTATGGCACTGCTCACTTTATTTGAGCATAGATGGTCTGTTTAGGCGTTAGGTTGTTATGAAATGCGCGAGTCATTTTTTTGTGGAAGGGATGAGAGGGGGTTGTGTCGCAGGAAAAATTCTTGCTTTCGTGACCTTCTTGTCTGGGATGAACTCGGGACTGAGACTAACAAATGCCGTGAAGTCTTATGTTATGTGAAACACTAACAATAGTATCACTCACCAACTTATTTTGAATGGAAGTAGTAGTCTGAATGATGCCATGTCAAGTGCCCTGACGATTCACAATACAAAATAGTTTCTTTCCCTTTCTTACATTGGCTAGGCCTGCTTCAAGCCTTCGCTATGTCTTTTTTTTTTTTTTTTTAATTTTTCTTGTTTTTACTAAGTGAGTCTTGCTTCGTCATCCTAGCCTTATGTGACAGGAACATGTGATTCATAAAAAGAAAAAAATAAAGAAAAAAAATAAAGAAGAGACTAATTGGATTGGCCGTGCGGTTTTAACTTATAAGCTTGTGTAATACGCGGCAGATGCCTTGAACAGGAAGTATAAGAAAGCAAAATCAAATCTTTGGAAGTTAGAGATGCTGGGAGCTTCCCTATTGCATGGAGTGGATGCCACCAAACTGAAATACCATCCAGATTTGAGAGTGCGGAAGTTTGATCGAATCATCTTCAACTTCCCTCATGCAGGGTTCCTTGGAAAGGAAAACAGCGAGCAGTTGATTGAGTAAAGTGCCTCATGTTACTCCATGTTTATCTATAGTCTATTAGACTATTACCATACCATATTTCATCCACACTGTGGGTAATGCATCATCGTATTCTTACTTCATTGCAGCACCAACTTTTCTCTTTTTTTTTTCGTTTTTCAAAGAACAGCAAGTAGAATATTTTTTTTCTGATATTAGTATCAGCAGTGGGCTCTCTACTGCAATATTATTCCAAATTTTGAAATGCTAAGTATCCCTCTAGAGCATTGTGGATGGAGGTCTAGAAGAAGAAAAGGAATTCATGTGAGTTGGATAATTTACAGTGTCCTCGTGGCAGAGTTTTTCCCTTCCATGCCTTAAAATTCGATGGTGGAGTTTTGGCTTTTATAGTAGATGGAAATCAACTTACATTTCTGAGGCTCGCATGTGCCCAATCCTGAAAATATGCTCCTCGGGAAATAAAGCGTGGACCGCTATTGATGCGTTTAATTGTGATTGTTCATATACAGCATGCATAGGATACTTCTGAATGGCTTCTTTCGCAATGCAAGCCAAATGCTTCGTGCTGACGGGGAAGTACATGTAAACCACAAGACCAAAGCTCCATATTGCCATTGGAAGCTGGAGGAACTTGCATCTTGGAATTCTCTAAAATTGATTGATCAGACAGCTTTCGAAAGCAAGAATTATCCAGGATATCACCACAAGCGCGGAGATGGCCATAGAAGTGATGAGCTCTTTCATCTGGGGCCTTGCAGTACCTTCAAGTTCAGGTTCTACCCTGGAGCTAGGGAAGTGTCGAGAGAGTTGAAGATGCACAACAATGCTATTCATGGAGAATATTGGCAAATTAATGCGAGTACTGTTCAGATGCCTGTGGAGTTTCCACTAATTTATGAGAGATCAGTTCAGTCGCATGGAGGATCTGACCGACTTTACGAGAACTTGATCCAGAAACAGGAGCAGTCGCTGCCACTCTCATTTGGTCCCTTCCCTTCGATGACCCATGTTCCTATATCCAGGGATACACATATAGAGTTGGGAATGTATCCCAGGAACGAATCTGGAGGGATTTGTGCTTATCACCGAAGCATTATGCAGGAGGTACCCCAAAGGACATGTTACGATGATGTAGGGTTTCCCTCGGTCCCTCTGCCTGGTCTTGCCTCTGAACAACATTATACAGATGTGGAAAGAAGAACATATGTTGGTGACCCGCATCTTTTCCAAGGGACCCAACAGCGGGAGAACTTGAGGAGGCTCATATATTCGTTTGGAAGGCAGGGACTGGATGGCACTTTCCTTCTGAAAGAAGGCTATGCAGAGGAATCTCGACGCTGGCAAGGGGTAGAATATTTTGGAATTGGTGCTGGTAAATGGTAGAATCCTTCGAAATCTGTTTTTGTGTGGGCTTGAAAGTTCTGAATTTCTGTGGTGCCTCCAAATGCGCATGTTAAGCTGAGGTTAAGGCCTGGACAGATTTCTGTGTTTAAATATTTGTCCGAGCACTTTCAAGCCCTGTTCTCCAACTAGAGCAAAGGATATCCATGGGTGTTAAACTGCCTCCTTTTTAAGGTTGGGGACAAATGGGTGACTTTGGACTCCTGTATCTTAACGTTTGTACACCGATCAATATTTTACTATGATTGGCCCCTCTTTTGATTTATCTTACTTGCAAACAGGTTACTTGTGAATGTCAAAAGGTTAAGGATTCAACATTTTAATCCAGGGTGTTTGATGCCACTTCAAAGTTGTAGCAAGCCGTGTTCTCATATGCTCTCCAAAACAAGTGAAATGGGTCGTAGGGCTAGGTAAAATCATCAATTTAAAGATATTGTGCCATTTAAATAATCAAGTCACTAAGCAACCCTGTGATCTTTCATAAACATAACAAAGGAAAAAGTACAAGTACCAAAAGTTGTCAAATGTTGGTACAAAGAGAACACTTAAAAGTGCCAAAATTAGATCAAAAAATCAAAATCAAATCGTTTTGTACGTTGATGTGCACAGACAATGCAAAAACAACGTCCTTTTGGTGTTGATATTTTAAATAAATTTAATTTTAATTTAATTTTTTATATTAATTTTTTTTACTTTATCAAAAAAAACATATCAGCTTTTGCATTTTTTTGTCGGAAAATTTTGACCAAATTGGCAGATTGACACTTAAGTGATTCATTTTGCTCCATTTTTGGCACTTTAAGAGTTACTTTCGTAACTTTTAGCATTGAAGTGTTCTTTGTGCCAACTTTGGGCACTCCAGAGGTTTGGGTGTCACATAACAAAGTACTTTACACAATTTGTAGCACTTGTTTGTCATCCACGAATGACTAGGACATGGCAGAAGTCCATTTTCTTAAGGACAAGGAGAGCATGTCGTCAGATATCTTTTCATCATCAAATTTAATTAGCTGCAATTGTGTTGCTCTAAAGGCACACCTCCCGTCAGTTGTTAGCCAACATTTAGAAAACACAATGCCATTTGCCATCCCCCTTGTTTCCATCTTTTACCAGATAGGGTTGTTGCTTTGCACAAGCACGCTGAAACAAACATCTATATTAATTGAAGGACAGGAGTAGGACCAAGCTTTTATATGTAGTTTAAAAAAGTGGCATAAGACCCTAGCTGGATGAAGCAGCGGCACACGTAGTCTCAGAGACTGCTTTGGAGGCATCTCAAGAAATTGAAACCACCCCGAGAACAGCAACACACGCACGATGGATGAAGAACATGGATGAACTTTGGTACAAAGAGGTGGGAGTAAGCATAGGCATTCTGTTGTTCTTCAGCAATGCTACACAGATTAACAGTACTGGCTTGTCGCCTGAAAACCTTAAAATGGAGTTTCAATCAATGATCATGTAAACAGGTTAAAATGATTTCGAGTGGCTGATTTAGTGCTGCTAATTACCCTAAATGGAGTGATCTAACACTGAAGGGCATAATTGGAAATGTCTATAACAAGCTGTCGGAGAGAATCCTACGGAATGAGACAATAGGGGTCAGACACTTGAGCCCCCCCAATGCTGTGCTTCTCATGAGCAAGTAGCTTCTCATACACGCACACGCGTGACTTCCAGAGCAAATATTAATACATGTTTTATAGCTGTAGGTATAAATTGATAATTGCCAAAATAATAAACAGTCGAATTGTGCATGTTAAACCACCAAGCTAACTAAGGAATTAATGATCATACGAGCAAGATTGACACGCTATACTTGCAAAAGCAAATTCACACAGCGAACAAGTGTCATGAAGTGGGGCTAGGAAAACAAGAAAACAATAACCAGAGAGTAAGCAAGTTCATAGCACATACTCATGTATTTGTAGGGGTGATCGGTTCCCGGTTCGGTCCGGTTCCACCTTGAAACCGGGAACCGGACCGGGAGCACCGGTTCCCAAAATTGCGAACCGTGGACCGGACCGACCATCGGTTCCGGTCTGTCCGGTCCGGTCCAAAAAAATCGACTCTACTTTTTTGCACTAAAGAACTAAAGAGTGACGCGCTCTTGACCGATCAATCCAATTCGATTCCCGGGCAATTCAACAAAACTAACCACATGTGTTTCACGTGCAAAATATTCAAACTTCATTCGTGTGATTCACGGGATCTCTTGAAGTCTTAATCTCACATCGAAACTAACAAGGAGATTTTTTCTATAAATAAAAGAGTAACAAAAAGGGTTTTAATGGTCTCTTGGCCACATAAGAGGTTGCTACCTCAAATTGCAACTTTGGTTGCAATAAGTTATCATGTTTATATGTTTTATTAATTCTATGTATATAAATTATATATAAAAAATTTGTTCGGTCCGGTCGGTCAGTTCGGTCCGTTCCCACCTTGAAACCGGAACGGACCAACCGGCCACCGGTTCCAAGATTAGGAACGGGGACCGGACCGCCGACCATGGGAACCGCCCAAAACCGACCGTTCGGTCCGTCCGATCGGGTTCCCGGTTCGGGCGGTTCCCGTTGCACACCCCTATGTATTTGCTTTCTTTACTGAATGATGGATAGAAATACAGTCGGAAAATCGCTGATCATCGATTTCGGAACCCAATAACAAATCTCCGAATACCAGCAAAATCAGATACTGTATTGACATTGCAAAAGCTTCCTAGTAATTGATTTTGCATGTAATCTACAAGAAACTTGCACTGTTTTTCTCCGTTTGTCTGCACAACACGATAATTAAGTCGGATTGGATAATGAGGACAATGACAATAACATGGAGCTAATAACTGAAAATAGCAGCTCTTTTTCCTAGACCTGAACACTTTATGTATTGGCTACTCAAATATGATCAAGCCTATGCTATATTCACACAGATTAGCCACTATAACAGCATGATAACCATGGCAACTTCTGATCTGCCCAAACGAACAGCTAGATTTAACTCGTCATGCATGTCCCCAGAGATGGAGAAGTCAGTATAACTTCAAATGTACCAGGTTTAGCGCATTAAGAGGACGGTGGAGATTCAATGACAAGGAGTACCTCAAAAGCAAAGAAACTACCAGGTTTCAACATTGAAGCAGCCCCATTACACAGATGGAGAAGATCATCCATGCCCTCGGCGCCACCATCCAGGGCAAGCCTCGGTGTCTCCCAACTTCGGCCTGTAAGCCACTTATGCCATCACTTGGGATATAAGGCGGATTGTTCACGAGACCTGCAACTTTTCCTTCAACGCCCTTCAGAGGTTCCAAACAAGAACCTTCCCTCACCTCAATTTTATCCTGCTTTCAAATAAATCAAACAAAATTAAAACATAATCT
The DNA here is from genome assembly GCA_016097545.1 of Eucalyptus victrix. Lineage (NCBI taxonomy): Eukaryota > Viridiplantae > Streptophyta > Magnoliopsida > Myrtales > Myrtaceae > Eucalyptus > Eucalyptus victrix. The sequence continues at coordinate 13,959,830 of CM027840.1, read as the reverse complement.
GTTTCATGCCATCCCTACAGCTAAATATATACATCTCAATCACACAGACTGCAAGCTATATCTTTCTACATTAAAGGAGGCAACTTGAATAGCGACAGGGCTCAAATCCGTCGCGATAACGCTTCCATAATTACCCAAGATCTTGGCAATTCCAATAGCAATAGCGCCACTACCGGTTCCCAAATCAACCCACAAACCCTCTCTCAATCCTTCATCTTTCGAAATCGCATCAGCCACCAAATCCACAATGATCTCGGTCTCGGGCCTCGGGATCAAGACACCCTCTCGAACGCACAGAATCAAGTCCCGCCAATGCTCGCACCAGACTATGTACTGAAAGGGCCTTCTCTCCTCGATCCTCTGCTTCCATAAGCTGTAAAGCTCCTGGACATCAGCTCTCGAGCTAATGATGACATCTGAGTCCTCGCGAGCGACGGCTTCGCACATCAATGAAGGGTCGAACCCGTGGAGGACGTCTTCCATCAGCCAGTTGAGCTCCCTGCAGAGGAGAGTGGAGTCCGGGCCGTTGTCGGAGTCCTCGAAGGAGGACCCGACAGAGGCGGCGAGAGATTTGGCCCAGGAGTGCCATTCTAGGAGGTCCGAGACGGTGGTCGCGTGCTTGGGCGGCCTTAGAAACAGTGGCAGCGGCTGCGAAGGCGGAGAAGAAGCCAGTAGCGGCGGCGGCGGTGGAGACAGAGAAGAGTGAATGCGGCGGTGGCGAATTTGAGTGATGTTGCGAGCATAAGCGAGGAGGAGGAGGAGGGGAGTTGAAAGAAGAAGGTAGAGACATTGAAGGCGATGCATGGCCATGCGCGGGCGAAGCTCGGCCTCAGGGTAGCAGGCTTCATCGGCTTCGGGCGAGGTCGAACGGGTCGTTCCGAGGTCCGGGAACTTGGCATGTACGATGATGATGTAATAACGAAGACAGGCCCGATCTGTGTTTTTCACCGACCCACCCAAATGATCATTATCCGGTTCTCCAATTCGTGAATTTTCAATTCGCCCTAGTTTTTGCCAATTGCCATTATAAAATGTTATTCGATGTTAGATTAGCAACGCACGCTTCAAATGAATGTGCAAAAATAGATTCACCATTCAGCTCGTATAGCTATAGCCGCATTAAAGAGTATGCATAACATGTCTTTTTAAAGCGATCTTTCAATGTATTGTCGCAAGCGTGAAGTGCTTACCAAACCCTTGCAACTTGATCTAAAGTAATTTGGCCATAATCTCTCTTTTCTGAAATCATAAAGACAGGTGGCTGCACTTAGTAATCGGGATACAATTTAATATAGGATAAGATTTATCTTATTTTACATTTACTACATTCAGATATGATAAGATTTGATATAAAAGGGATATAGTATGAATAAAATTCTCCAATGGGAGAAGTGACAAAAATATATATAAGATTTCTAATGTTCATGATATAAAAATTATTTTTTTGAAAACAAACTTCTTAAATTAACAAAATTAAAATAATATTTTAATTCTAATATAAAAAATTTGAAATAACAAAAAAATAAAAATAATTTCATTTTTATTTAATCTTATTTTATATATTCAAATTTATTGCTATCTTATAATATAAATTTGATATATATATATATATATATATATATATTATAATTAACTATTTAATAAAATTTTATTAGAATGATGGAGGGGGAAAAAGAATTAACGAAGAGAGGAAAAATAAAAATAAAATTTGGTAAATAAAAATGATGTAGGCAAAAGTGTTATGAGAGATTCTAACATATCTCCATTTGTGCAATCCATTTATTTACACTAATATGCTGTTCATGTCAAACAATATATAAGATATGATGTCAATGTATCCGGCTTTATTACTACGATTCACCAAATAATAGATATGATATAGCAAAATCCAAGCATTTTATGTCTTATCCTGATTAGAAATCCAGATGACCTAATATAACCTATATAAAATTGGGTTTATTGAGTTTGACATATACAAAAGACCTAAATTTCATCGGGTTTATTGAGTTTGGCATGTACAAAAGACCTAAATTTTGTCGAAGTATATTGGTCCATAAAGAAGGAACCAAACAATTGATAGAATCATCGAGCTAAGACAATTAAAAGAATCAATGAGGAAAGTACCTTCATCAGTCCATGTTCACAAATCAATTTTAATCAATCTTAATTACTAGTATTTGAGTAATGTTCGTTGCACATGATTAGTGATATTAAGGTTTTAATATAAATGACAACATTGCTCTTTACTCCGTCGTCATCACTTTCAAAGTGAGTGCATCCAAATAATAACAAATGTAATTACTCAATCCCTATTAAGAAAGGGATTTATGAAGTTTTGATGTCATTGTGATTGATCATCAAAAAAGAAAAATTATTGCCATTATAGAAAAAGTCCCGTCAATACTTTCATACTAGTATACCAATTAATTGCCATGTATGGTCCAACTCAGCAATTTGATAGTAAAATTTAACAGAAACTAATAAAGGGTAAATTTATTACAAGTGTATCGATTGGGGTAAACTTAACAAAGGGATATTAGTTTGTGGTTTTTGATGATGAAAAATTAATTTATGATAAATCTGTTACATGTGTACCAGTTTAGGATTTTTCTTGATATTAATCCTAAATAGATAGCTTGGGGTCACATCGACCTAACCAAGTATTCGATTCAGTTTTTTGTCTCTCAACAATAACATGCTCAATTCATACTTTTATAGTTTGTTGAATAGAAAAGTGATACCGGCCATTACTTTAGAGTTTTCATGTCATTAAACTAACGTATCTCTAATGCCTGGATACAATATTAGTGTTCTAGTTATATGTATCCATCGCCTGACACTTACTAGCTCAATTTCTGTGCATTTACGAACTCTAAGGTGTGACTACTGTCATGGGTCAAGGATATGCCTATTCCATTTTTGTTTACTAACATTTTTAACTCTAGTAAAATGCTCAATTCATACTTTTATAATTTGTTCAGTAGAAAAGTGATATTAGCCGTTGCTTTAGAATCTTCATATCATCGAATTTGCCAAGTGAGAATTGAGAAATGCAGCGGGATTTGCTATACTTCAACTTAAGTGGTTTTGGAGTGACTTGTGTTGACTTCTAGCTGGTCATCCGAGCAAACGTCTCTTTTCATTACAAATTGCATTACATGGTGCAATTTTGTTCTGGGTATGGCATTTACAGGGAAAAGAATGATTTATTAAGGATTTTGCTGACTTTGAAAATCACTTGCCAAAGATCTTGACAAGTCTTGTGCTTGGAGTTTTGGTTCTTTTCATTTTTTTTTTCAGTCATTCATGTAGCCAATTAGGAAGATCAAATTAGTTATCTTTGCACTCCTGGACACTTGCTAGTTCTAATCCTCACAATAAGCTCCTTGAGAGATCATAACAATTAGGATTCTCCATCTTCAACATTTACTTAGCATAAATTCTATTTCTATAATTTGCTAAGTAGCAAGAGACACCTCAGTTGTTCTCAGTTGAAATTTTTTCTTTCTTCTTTTGCTTTTGATGGGTTTTAAACATCCTTGTAATTGGACTTGAATGTACTTGAACGCCTATTGATGTTGTATTAGTCTTTTGGAAGGGGATTTCACAATAGTCCTCATCATTGCTGTATCCACGCAAGGTATGGCTTGTCGGCCCAACACTCATCGTCCAAGCTTCCATGTGAATATGGTTGGCTTGGAAAGGAAGACATAGCAATCTAACTCAAGTAGGTACCCCTGGGATCTGGATGTAGAGATGATGGATGAAGGTGAAGAATTCGAGTTATTGCTTCAGCAAGCCCTGGCCTCTGGCCTCTTCTGTGAGACTTCCAAATGCAGAAAGAGTTGGAGTCCATTTAGGTTGCACCAATTGAAGTGTAAGAAGCAGTGGAGAAGAGCTTCATCATGAATGACAGACCAAGCATAGAATTGCTCCAGTTCTTTCCATGCTCCTCGGAGTTGAGATTTCATAGGACTAGGATTACATTGGCAGAGAATATGGTGATGTGTCTGATGTACCCAAAGCATGTTATGTTTGACAAGCCAACCTGTCCAAACTCGTCGAGGACTAGGCGAATGAAATTGAGGTCCTGGAGTTCAGCAACTGCTTTCTTCTGTTATCATGTAAATAGATTTAGGTCATTGGTACGCATTCCCTTGTTTTACAGTGTCTATTTTGTCAAGGCCCTTTTGCGGAAGGGGAATATTTCGAAGTCAAGTCAGAGGGCAAAACTGATTTGCGTTTGTTGTACATTATTCAAGTAATCTTTGTTTATTGAAGTTGTAACACAGGGTCTCCTAAAAAAATTTGCTCTCTCTATGGATCTATTGTGGATGCTGCTACTCTTTGAATATCCAGATACTTATGCTGGAAGGGCAGATGTACCCAAGCATTTGTAGAAAGCATCATGTAGCTTTGTCATACCGATTTCAGGTTCAATCATGGTCTTGGGCGTAACGGCTTTATAATGTTTGGAAAGAGCTAGAAATTGAAACATCCATTGATTGAATGTGATCAAATTAAGTTTTTATTCGGTCCAATTAGATTTAGATGGTAAGCTTTTCATCACAAGCTTGGTGATTTGCCAGGTGCAACTATCCCATGTTTGTGCAGGCTAGACTTGTCTATACCGAATGCCGGGTACCGCAATTTCTTCAAGTTTCGAGCTTTTTGATGTGAACAAGTCAGTCTATGTTTATTTCTGTATTGAAGTAGCAACCGGTGGGTTTTTGGAGAAAAGTTTTGATTCAAGAATACCTAATTTTTCACATTTTAATCCCTGGTTTCATATCGTTAAATTAGAACTCATGAATTTTTAGCGCTGGAGAAGAGTTCAAGAGGCTTGTGATTGCTTGTGAGGTGGAGATGGATTCTTGTGAAGCTTGCTTGTCTGAATCTGATCAAGGAGGAGGCATAGGGATCTTATGATAATAATAAGTAGGATGGTGGAAAATGAGAGGAATGAGGCCAATTAGGGTGCGTTTGTTTGCACCGTGTTTTGTTCCCAGGAACAAAAATTTCCGTTTTTTTGTTCCTGGGAACAAAAAAGGAATAGAAAAGTGTTTGCGTGCGTTTGTTCCTTTTTGTTCTTTTGTTCCCAGGAACAAAAAAGAAACAGAAATAAGAAATAACAAATTTGTGTTTCTTATTTTTGAAACACATTTGAGAAATACTTTTTTATTTTCTTCTTATTTTCTTCTTTTTATTTTCTTTCTTTTCTCTTACGCCGATCGTCGGCCTCGGCCATGGTTGGCGACCGGCCGACGTGGGCCGGCGGCCTCGGCCATGGCCGGCGATCGGCCGACGAGGGCCGGCGGCCTCGACCAGCCACGGCGAGGCTCGCCGGCCCCGGTGAGGCCGAGCCTCGTGAGCCGTGGCCGGGTCGAGGCCGCCGGCCCTCGTCGGGCCGATCGCCGGCCATGGCCGAGGCCGGCGACCGGCCAAAAGAAGAAAAAAAAAAAAAAAAAAAAAGAAAAAAAGAAAAAAAAAGAAAAAAATAGAAAAAATAAAAGAAATAAAAAAATTATACAAATTTACCAAACGTGTTTCGTTTATTTTTTATTCCGGAACAAGTTTACCAAACGCATTTTTTTGTTCAAAAATTGTTTCTTGGGAACAGAAACACTTTTTTCATTTTTCGAAATAATTTTTAAACAGAAACGCAAACAAACGCACCCTTAATGGAAGTGAATTGGTTCTCCCTCTCCAGGCCGGGCGTTGGGTCAAGGATTACTAAAATCTCTCTTTGTTCAGCCCAACCCAAAAGTATGGTATGAGCCGAGTGATGGGCCTTACCGTGCCAAGATCAAGCGGGCCAAGGCCCAGGCTCGGGTTAGGACTCCGAGTTCCAATAGTTAAAAAAAAAAAAAGCCAACGTCCAGTCAGTGGCATTGTCGTGAATTAAGGAAAAAGCAAGCGTTCTCTATCAAAGTCACTTCCTTTTCTTTGCAATGCTCCTCCTCATCCGGCATCATTTATGTACGGAAAGGGAGAGCAAAAAGACAAAAAAAGAAACGCTTTTACGTCGGTCGTGAATATTTTCTCCCTGCGTACAGAAGAAGCCCGTGTCCAGTGGAAAAGCGCTCACTGCGAGGGCGCCGGGAGTTTACACACGATGGTGGAGGAGAGCGAAAGGACACGACTTGGAAGAGAGGGTTGGAGGCAGAAATGGCTGAAACACTATTCACCGCATCATCAGATACTGCTGGTGGGTGAAGGAGACTTCTCTTTCTCGTCCAGTTTGGCCTCGGCTTTCGGCTCTGCCTCCAATGTCACCGCCACTTCCCGTGATCTTTTTGGTAACGTAGCAGTGCTTACTATAATGCTGACGATCTTGCCTTGTGTCGACACGGTTTATGCATGTGCGAGCGTAATCTACTGTTGGTTTTCTAGGGCTTCTGTTATGGGAGCGATCGAACTGATCAAGCACGTTTTCTTATGCACTGCTCAAGTTATTTTGAGTATAGATGGTCTGTTTGGGCGTTAGGTGGTTATGAAATGCGCAAGTCATTCTTTTAGGGATGAGAGGTGGGTTTTGTGGCAGAAAAAATTCTTGCTTTCGTGACCTTCTTGTCTGGGATAAAGTCGGGACTGAGACTGTAACGAATGCTGTGATATCCACTCTGCTTGGTCTAGTTGGTAGGAGTCGCCTTTCTCTAACCAATCATATTGCCACAAGGAAGTCTTATGTTATGCGAAACACTGACATAGTATCACTCACCAATTTATTTTGAATGGAAGTAGTAGTCTGAATGGTGCCATGTCAAGTGCACTGATGATTCAGGTTGCCGCGTGATATAAGCATTGCAAAATAGTTTTCTTTCCCTTTCTTACACTGCTAGGCCTGGTTCAGGTCTCGCCATGTTTTTATTTTTATTTTTATTTTTCTTGTTTTACTGAGTGAGACTCGCTTCGTCATCCTGGGCTAGCCTTATGTGACAGGAACATGTGATTCATTTAAAAAAAAATAAAAACTAATTGGACTGGCCATGTGGTTTCAACTTTTAAGCTTGTGTCATACGCGGCAGATGCCTTGACCAGGAAGTATAAGAAAGCAAAATCAAATCTTTGGAAGTTAGAGAAGCTGGGAGCTTCCCTGTTGTATGAGGTGGATGCCACCAAAATGAAACATCGTGCAGATTTGAGTATGCGGAAGTTTGATCGAATCATCTTCAACTTCCCTCATGCGGGGTTCCATGGAAAGGAAGACAACGTGCAGTTGATCAAGTAAAGTGCCTCATATTTCTCCATGCTTATCTATAGTCTGTTAGGCTATTACCATACTATATCTTTTCATCCACTCTGTGGGTAATGCATTATCATATTCTAACTTTGTTGCAGCATCACCTTTCCTTCTTCTTCTTCTTATTCATTTCAAAGAACAACATGTATAATATTTTTTCTGATATTAGTATCAGCAGTGGGCTCTCTATTGCAATATTATTCCAAATTTTGAAATGTATGTATCCCTCTTTAGCATTGTGGATGGAAGTCTAGAATAAGAAAGGGAATTCGTGTGAGTTGGATAATTTAAGAGTCCTTATGGTAGAGTTTTCCCCTTCCATGTCTTTGAATTTGATGGTGGAGTTTTGGCTTTTCTAGTAGATGGAGATCAACTTACATTTCTGAGGCTTGTATGTGCCCAATCCTGAAAATATGTTCCTGGGGAAATAATGCGTGGACCGGTATTGATGTGTTTGATTGTGATTGTTCATATACAGAATGCATAGGATACTTATGAATGGCTTCTTTCGCAACGCGAGCCAAATGCTTCGTGCTGATGGGGAAGTACACGTAAGCCACAAGACCGATGCTCCATATTGCCATTGGAATCTGGAGGAACTTGCATCTTCGAATAATCTGGAATTGATCGATCAGACAGCTTTTGAAAGCAAGAATTATCCAGGATATCACCAAAAGAGCGGAAATGGTGGGAGATGTGATGAACTCTTTCCTCTGGGGCCTTGCAGTACCTTCAAGTTCAGGCTCTACCCTGGAGCTAGGAAAGTGTTGAGAGAGTTGAAGACGCACAACAGTGCAATTCATGGAGAATATCGGCAAATTAATGAAAGTCCAGTTCAGATGCCTGTAGAGTTCCCAACAATTTATGAGAGATCAGTTCAGGTGCATGGTGGATCTGAGCGAATTTATGAGAACTTGGTCCAGACACAGGAGCAGTCGTTGCCACTCTCATCTGGTCCCTTTCTGTCAATGACCCATGTTCCTTTACCCAGGAATAGACATATAGAGTTGGAAATGAATCCCAGGAACAAATATGGAGGGATTAGTGCTTATCACCGAAACATTATGCAGGAGATACCACAAAGAACATGTTATGATAATGTGGGGTTTCCCTTCGTCCCTCTGCCTGGTCTTGCCTCTGAACAACATTATGCAGATGCAGAAAGAACATCTGTTGGTGACCTGCAATGGCGGGAGAACTTGAGGAGGCTCATACATTCTTTTGGAAGGCAGTGAATGGATGGCACTTCCCTTCTGAATGCAGGTTACGGAGGAATCTCGACGCTGGCAAGGGGTAGAATATTTTGGGATCTGTTTTCATACGGAGGTTATGCAGATGTATCTCAGTGCTGGTAAATGGTAGAATCTTTTGAAATCTGTTTTTGTATGGGCTTGAAAGTTCCGAATTTCTTATGATGCCTCCAAGTTCGCATGTTTAATCTGAGGTCAAGGCCTGGACAGATTTCTGTGTTTAAATAATTATCAGAGCAATTTCAAGCCCTGTTCTCCAACTAGAGCAAAGAATGTCCATGGGTGTTAAACTGCCCCCTTTTTTAAGGTTGGGGGCAAATGGGTGACTTTGAACTCCGGTATCTTGACTTTTGCGAACCAATCTTTATTTTACTATGATTGGCCTTTCTTTTGATTTATCCTACTTCTGAACAGGCTACTTTTGTATGTCAAAAGGTTAAGGATTCAACATTTTAATCCTGGTGTTTGATGTAACTTCAAAGTTAAGCTAACTAATTTTACGGGAGCAAGTCCTGTTCTCATATGCTCTCCAAAACAAGTGAAATGGGTGGTAGGACTAGGCAAAATCATCAATTTAAAGATATTGTGCCATTTAAATAATCAAGTCACCAAGCAACCCTGTGATCTTTCATAAATTTAACAAAGTACCTTACACAATTTGTAGCGCTGCTTTGTCATCCACGAATCACTAGGATATGGCAGAAGTCCATTTTCTTTAGTACAAGAAGAGCATGCCGTCATATGTCTTTTCATTGTCAAATTTAAATATCCGCAATTGTGTAGCTCTAAAGACACACCTCCCGTTAGTTGTTTCCCAACATTTAGAAAACACAACGCCATTTGCCATCCTCCTTGTTTTCATCTTTTACCAGATAGGGTTGTTACTTTTGATGATCAGGCTGGAACAAACCTCTATAGCACCAAGCTTTTCTGTAAGGCTGTGTATGTAATTTATATCAGTGGCATAAGGGACAAGCTGGGTGAAGCAGCAGCACCCGTTGTCTCAGAGACTGCTTTCGGAGCTGATGCAGCATTAACTGTTGGAGGCATCTCAAGAAATGGAAACCACTCTGAGAACAGCAACACACGCATGATGGATGAAGAACATGGATCTGCTTTTTCAAAGAGGTGGGAGTAAGCATAGGCATTCTGTTGTGCTTCAGCAATGCTACACAGATCAACAGTATCAGCTTGTCACTTGGAAACCTTAAAAGGGAGATTCTAATCAATGATCATGTAAACAGGTTAAAATGATTTCGAATGGGTGAGTTAGTGCTGCTGATGACCCTAGCTGGAGTGATCTGATACTGAAGGGCATAATTGGCATGTTCATAACAAGCTGTCGGAGAGAATCCTACATAATGAGACTATAGGGTTCAGACACTTGAGCCCCCCCAATGCTGCCCTTCTCATGAGTAGGTAGCTTCTCAGACACGAACATGAGTGACTTCCACAGCAGAAATTATTATATGATTTATAGCTGTAGGTATAAATGTGATGATTGCCAAAATAATATACAGTCGAATTGTGTATGTTAAACCACAAAGCTAACTAAGGGATTAATGATCATGCAAGCAATATCAATATGCTACTCTTGCAAATGCAAATTCACACAACTGAGCAATATCGACATGCTACTCTTGCAAATGCAAATTCACACAGCAAACAAGTTTAATGAAGTTGGGGCTAGGAAAACAAGAAAACAATGACCAGAAAGTAAGCAAGTTCATAGCACATACTCATATATTTGGTTTCTTTCCTGAATGATGGATGGAAATACAGTCGGACAAATCGCTGATCATTGATTTCGGAACCCAGTAACAAATCTCTGAATACCAGCAAAATCAGATACTGTATTGACATTGCAAAAGCTTCCTGGTAATTGACTTTGCTTTGACTTTGCTTGTATTCTACAAGAAACTTGCACTGTTTTTCTCTGTTTGTATGTGCAACACGATAATTAAGTTGGATTGGATAATGAGGACAATGACAACAACATGGAGCTAATAACTGAAAATAACGGCTCTTTTTCGCTTCAATGAAGCATAAATATGTGCGATGTTTTTTCAGACTCCACAGTCTAAGTTTAAAGCACTATCCTAGACTTGAACGTTTATGTATTGGCTACTCAACTATAATCAAGCCTATGGCTACATTCACATAGATTAGCAACTACGACGATGATCTTATAATGAAGATAGGGCCCAATCATGTGTTTTTCACCGACCCGCCCAATTCGTGAATTTGCAATTCGCTCTAGTATTTGTCAATTGCCATCATAAAATGTTATTCATTGTTAGGTTAGCGACACCCGCTTTCAATGAATGTGCAAAAATAGATTAACCATTCAGGTCGTATAGCCATAGTCGCATCAAAGAATGTTTGTAGCATGTTTTTTTAAGGTATTCTTCAAGGTATTGTCATAGGAAGGGTGAAGTGTTTACTAAAACCTTATAACTCGATCTAAAGTAATTTGGCTATAAATTCTTTTCTTTAAAATCATAGACATATGGTTGCATTTGTAATCACGATAAAATTTAATAAAGGATAAGATTTATCTTATTTTATATTTGGTACCTATTCAAAATATGATAAAGTTTGATATAAAAGAAATCTAACTTGGATGAAATTCTCCAATTAGAGAAATGAGATAAATGTGGATAAGATTTTTAACATTCATAATATAAAGTTAATTTTCTCAAATAACAAGCTTCTTAATTTAACAAAAATAAAATAATATTTGAATAGAAATAATATTCTAATTATAATATAAAAATTAACAAAAAATAGCAATAATTTCATTTTTATTTAATCCTATTTTTTATATATTAAATTTATTTCTATCTTATAATATAAATTGAATTTGACTACAACAAAGGACCTAAATTTCATCTAAATATATCGATCCATAGAGAAGGAACCAAAAAATCGATAGAATCATCGAGGTAAGACAATTAAAACAACCGACGAGGAAAGTACCTTCATCGGTCCACGTTCACAAATCAATTTTAGACAATCTTAATTACTAGTATTAGAGTAATGTCCGTCACACACTTTTGGTGATATTAAGGTTTTAATATAAACGGCAACATTGCTCTTTACTCTGTCTTCATCACTTTCAAAGTGAGTGTGATCCAATCATAACAAATGTAATTACTCAATCCCTATTAAGAAAGGGATTTATGAAGTTTCGATGTCATCGCGATTGATCATCGGGAAAAAAATTATTGCTGTTATAGAGAGAGTCCCATCATCACTTTCAAACTAGTATGCCATTAGGCGCTATGTGTATCGACCCGTGCAGTGCTGTAGCTAACGCATTAAGTATCTCACCTTTCTTTTTCTTTTTTTCTATCTTATCATATTTTTTTTTTTTTTGCTCAGCTATAGATGGATTTAACAATTTAGATAGTGTATCCAAATGAATTCCTTCTTGATTAAAAGCAAAGGAAATTCCTATGACTTTAACTGTTACGTGTCATCTAACTCAGCAATTTGATAGCAAAATTTAACGGAAACTAATAAAGAGTAAATTTATCATAAGTATACTAGTTAAAGGTAAATTTGTTAAAGGTGTATCGGTTTGGAGTTTTAGATGGTCAAAAAATCAATTTGGGGCAAATTTGTCACAAATGTACAAGTTTGAGATTTTTCTTGATATTAACCCTAAATAGATAGCTTGGGGTCACATTGACCTAACCAAGCATTCGGTTTAGTTTGTTGTCTCTCAACAGTAACATGCTTGATTATTACTTTTATAGTTTGTTCAATAGAAAAGTGATATTGGCTATTGCTTTAGAGTCTTCATGTTATTAAACTAACATTTCTCGAATGCTTGGATACAATATTACTGTTCTAGTGATATGTATCCATCGCATGACAATTATTAGCTCAATTTATGTGCACTTAGGAACTCTAAGGTGTGACTACTGTCATGGTCAAGGATATGCCTATTCCATTTTTGTTTACTAACATTTTTAACTCTAGTAACATGCTCAATTCATACTTTTATAGTTTGTTCGATAGAAAAGTGATATTGGCCATTGCTTTAGAATCTTCATGTCAGTAAGCTTGTCAAGAGAGTGTTGAGAAATGCAGCTGGATGTGATATTTTTAATTAGCTATACTTCTACTTGAGTAGTTTTGGAGTGAGTTATGTTGACTTCTACCTAATCATTCGAGCAAACATCTCTTTACATTGCAAATTGCATTAGATGGTGCAGTTTTGTTATGAGTACGGCAATAACAGGGAAAAAAAGAAGATTTATTAGGGATTTTGCTGACTTTGAAAAATCGCCTGCGGAAGATCTTGACAAAGTCTTGTGCTTCGTGGGTGAACTTGATTATTTGTTCGAGTTTTAATTCTTTTCATTTTTTGTGAGTCATTCATGTAGCGAAGTAGGGGGACAAAGATCAAATAAGTTATCTTTGCACTCCTGGACACTTTCTAGTTCTAATCCTCACAATAAGCTCCTTGCCAGATTATAACAATTAGGATTCTCCATTTTCAGCATTTACCTCCATAAAATGTATTTTTATAATTTGCCAAGTAGTAACAGAAACACCTCGGTCTTTCTTAGTTGAAATTTTTTCTTCTTCTTTTTTGCTTGTGATAGGTTTCGAACATCCTTGTAATTGGACTTGAATGTACCTGAACGCCTAATGATGTTGTATCGGTCTTTTGGAAGGGCATTTCACAGTGGTCCTCATCATTGCTGTATCCATGCAGGGTATGGCTTGTCGGCCCAACACTCATCGTCCTAGCTTCCATGTGAATATGGTTGGCTTGGAAAGGAAGACACATCAATCTAACTCAACCCGTGGGATCTGGATGCAGTGATAATGGATGAAGGGGAAGAATTCAAGTTATGGCTTCAGCAAGCCCTGGCCTCTGGCCTCTTTTGTGAGACTTCCAAACGCAGAAAGAGCTGGAGTCCATTCAAGTTGCACCACTTGAAGTGTAAGAAGCAATGGAGAAGAGCTTCATCACAAATGGCGGACCAAGCATAGAATGGCCAAGTTCTTTCTATGCTCCTCAAGGCTGAGATTTCGCAGGACCAGCATTACATTGGTAGGTAATATGGTGATGTGTCTGATGTATCCAAAGCATGTTATGTTTGACCAGCCAACCTGCCCAAACTCGTCAAGGATGAGGTGAATGAAATTGAGGTCCTGGAGTTGAGCAACTGCTTTCTTCTGTTACCGTGTAAATAGATTTAGGTCATCTCTATGGCATTCCCTTGTTTCACAGCGTCAGTTTTGTCGAGGCCTTTTGGGGAAGGGAATATTTCGAAGACAAATTAGAGGGCAAAACCGATTTGTGTCTGTTGTACATTATTCAAGCAGTCTTTGCTTATTGAAGTTGTAACACAGGGTCTCCTAAAAAGATTTGCTCTCCCTATAGATCTAATGTGGCTGTTGCTACTCTTTGAATATCCACGTAATTATGCTGGAAGGGCAGATGTAGCCAAGTGTTTGTAGAAGGCATCGTGTAGCTTTGTCACACCTACTTTAGGCTTAGTCATGGTCTTGGACGTAACAACTTTACAATGTTTTGAAAGAGCTAGAAATTGAAGCATTTATTGATTGAATGTGGCCGATTTGAGCTTTTATTCAGTCCAGAAAGTGTCCAGGAGTGCAAAGATAACTTATTTGATCTTTGTCCCCCTACTTCGCTACATGAATGACTCACAAAAAATGAAAAGAATTAAAACTCTAACAAATAATCAAGTTTCACTCACGAAGCACAAGACTTTGTCAAGATCTTCCGCAGGCGATTTTTCAAAGTCAGCAAAATCCCTAATAAATCATTTTTTTCCCTGTAATTGCCGTACTCATAACAAAACTGCACCATCTAATGCAATTTGCAATGTAAAGAGATGTTTGCTCGAATGATTAGGTAGAAGTCAACATAACTCACTCCAAAACTAAAGTAGAAGTATAGCTAATTAAAAATATCACATCCAGCTGTATTTCTCAACACTCCCTTGGCAAGCTTAATGACATGAAGATTCTAAAGCAATGGCCAATATCACTTTTCTATCGAACAAACTATAAAAGTATGAATTGAGCATGTTACTAGAGTTAAAAATGTTAGTAAACAAAAATGGAATAGGCATATCCTTGACCCATGACAGTAGTCACACCTTAGAGCAGTGCACATAAATTGAGCCAATAATTGTCATGTGATGGATACATATCACTAGAAGAGTAATACTGTATCCAAGCATTCGAGAAATGTCAGTTTAATGACATGAAGACTCTAAAGCAATAGCCAATATCACTTTTCTATTGAACAAACTATAAAAGTAATAAATGAGCATGTTACTGTTGAGAGACAAAAAACTAAACCGAATGCTTGGTTAGGTCGATGTGACCCCAAGCTATGATTTAGTTGGTGAGCTTTTCATCACAAGCTTGGTGATTTGCCCGGTGCAGTTATCTCATGCTATGTGCAAGCTAGACCTGTCCATATTGGATGTTGAGTACTGCAATTTCTTCGAGTTTCAAGCTTTCTAATGTGAATGAGTCAGTTTATGTTTACTTTTGCATCCATGGCACTGTTTTCAGTCGAAGTAGCAATCCGTGGGTTTCTGGAGAAAAGACATTTTAATCCCTGGTTTCATATCATTAAACTAGAACTCAAGAATTCTTAGGGCTGGAGAAGAGTTCATGAGGCCCGTGATTGCTTGTGAGGTGGAGATGGATTCTTGTGAAGCTTACTATGTCTGAGTCTGATCAAGGAGGAGGCGTAGGAATCCTATGATAATAATATGTAGGATGGTGGAAAATGAGAGGAATGAGGCTAATTAACGGAAGTGAATCTGTTCTCCCTCACCAGGCCGGCCGTTGGGTCAAGGATTACTAAAATCTCTCTTTGTTCAGCCCAACCCAAAAGTATGGTATGAGCCGAGTCATGGGCCTTGCCGTCCCGAGATCAAGCGGGCCAAGGCCCAGGCACGGGTAAGGACTCCTAGTTCCAATAGTCTAAAAAAAAAAAGAAAACAGAGAGCCAACGTCCAATCAGTGGCATTGTCGTGAATTAAGGAAAAAGCAAAGCGTTCTTTATCAAAGTCACCTCCTTTCGTTCCCAGTGCTGGTCCGGCATCATCACGTACGGAAAGGGTGAGCAAGGACAAAGTAGAAACGCGCTTTTGCGTCAGTGGTGACAGTGAACAGTGCCCTGCGTACAGATGAAGAAGAAGAAGCCCGTGTCTAGTTGAAAAGCACACAGTAGGAGCGAGGACGCCGGGAGTTTTCCCACGATGGTGGAGGAGAGCGAAAGGACACGACTTGGAAGCGAAAATGGCGAGGAGGGAGAAAGAGAAATAGAGGGTCGGAGGCAGAAATGGCTGAAACTCTATTCACCGCATCATCAGATACTGCTGGTGGGTGAAGGAGACTTCTCTTTCTCGTCCAGTTTGGCCTCTGCTTTCGGCTCTGCCTCCAACGTCACCGCCACTTCCCTTGATCTTTATGGTAACGTAGTAGTGCTTACTATTATGCTGACGATCCTGCCTTGTGTCGGCACGGTTTATGCATGTGCGAGTGTAATCTACTGTTGGTTTTCTAGGGCTTGTGTTATTGGAGCGATCAAACTGATCAAGCACGTTTTCTTATGCACGGCTCAAGTTATTTTGAGTATAGATGGTCTGTTTGGGCGTTAGGTGGTCATGAAATGCGCAGGTCATTCTTTTAGGGATGAGAGGTGGGTTTTGTCGTAGGAAAAATTCTTGCTTTCGTGACCTTCTTGTCTGGGATAAAGTCGGGACTGAGACTATAACGAATGCTGTGATATCCGCTCTGCTTGGTCTAGTTGGTAGGAGTCGCCTTTCTCTAACCAATCATATTGCCACAAGGAAGTCTTTTGTCATGTGAAACACTGACATAGTATCACTCACCAGTTTATTTTGAATGGAAGTAGTAGTCTGAATGATGCCATATCAAGTGCACTGATGATTCAGGTTGTTGCGTGATATAAGCATTGCAAAATAGTTTTCTTTCCCTTTCTTACACTGCTAGGCCTGGTTCAAGTCTCGCTATGTCTTTTTTTTTTTTTTTTTTTCTTGTTTTTACTGAGTGAGACTCGCTTCGTCATCCTGGGCTAGCCTTATGTGACAGGAACATGTGATTCATTAAAAAAAAGAAAAAGAAAAAACTAATTGGACTGGCCATGTGGTTTTAACTTATAAGCTTGTGTCATACGTGGCAGATGCCTTGATCAGGAAGTATAAGAAAGCAAAATCAAATTTGGGGAATTTAAAGAAGCTGGGAGCTTTCCTGTTGCATGGAGTGGATGCCACCATAATGAATGATCATGTAGATTTGAGAGTGCGGAAGTTCGATCGAATCATCTTCAACTTCCCTCATGTGGGGTTCCTTGGAAGGGAAGACGACGTGCACTTGATCAGGTAAAGTGCCTCATATTTCTCCATGCTTATCTATAGTCCGTTAGGCTATTACCATACTATATCTTTTCATCCACACTGTGGGTAATGCATTATCATATTCTAACTTTGTTGCGGCACCACCTTTCCTCTTCTTCTTCTTTTTCATTTCAAAGAACATGTATAATATTTTTTCTGATATTAGTATCATCAGTGGGCTCACTATTGCAATATTATTCCAAATTTTGAAATGCTAAAGTATCCCTCTAGAGCATTGTGGATGGAAATCTAGAAGAAGAAAAAGAATTCATGTGAGTTGGATAATTTACAGAGTCCTCATGGTAGAGTTTTCCCCTTCCATGTCTTAGAATTTGATGGTGGAGTTTTGGCTTTTATAGTAAATGGAGATCAACTTACATTTCTGAGGCTCGTGTGTGCCCAATCCTGAAAATGTGCTCCTGGGGAAACAAAGCATGGACTGGTATTGATGTGTTTAATTGTGATTGTTCATATACAGCATGCATAGGAGACTTATGTTTGGCTTCTTTTGCAACGCGAGCCAAATGCTTCGTGCCGATGGGGAAGTACACGTAAGACACAAGACCAATGCTCCATATTGCTTTTGGAAGCTGGAGGAACTTGCATCTTGGAATTCTCTGAACTTGATCGATCGGACAGCTTTTGAAAGCAAGAATTATCCAGGATATAACCACAAGCGCGGAGATGGCTCGAGATGTGATGAACTCTTTCCTTTGGGGCGTTGCAGTACCTTCAAGTTCAGGTTCTACCCTAGATCTTGGGAAGTGTTGAGAGAGTCAAAGATGCACATCAATGCAATTCATGGAGAATATTGGCCAATTTATGGGAGTCCAGATCAGATGCCTGTAGAGTTCCCACCGATTTATGAGAGATCAGTTCAGTTGCATAGTGGATCTGAGCAAATTTATGAGAACTTAGTCCAGACACAGGAGCAGTCGCTGCCACTCTCATTTGGTCCCTTTCCTTCAATGACCCATGTTCCGTTGCCCAGGAATACACTTGTAGAGTTGGGAATGAATTCTAGGAACGAAGATGGAGGGATTAGTGCTTATCACCGAAACATTATGCAGGGGATACCACAAAGGCCATGTTATGATGATGTGGGGTTTTGCTCGGTCCCGCTGCCTGGTTTTGCCTTCGAACCGCATTATGCAGATGTAGAAAGAAGAACATCTATTGGTGACCTGCATCTTTTCCAAGGTCCCCAACATCAAGAGAACATGAGGAGGCTTGCACATTCTTTTGCTCAGTCAATTTATATGAGTCCAGTTCAGATGCCTGTAGAGTTCCCGCCAATTTATGAGGGATCAGTTCAGGTGCATGGTGGATCTGAGCGAATTTATGAGAACTTGGTCCAGACACAGAAGCAGTTGCTGCCACTCTCATTTGGTCCCTTTCCTTCAATGACCCATGTTCCGTTGCCTAGGAATACACTTATAGAGTTGGGAATGAATTCTAGGAACGAATATGGAGGGATTAGTGCTTATCACCGAAACATTATGCAGGAGATACCACGAAGACCATGTTATGATGATGCGGGGTTTTGCTCGGTCCCACTGCCTGGTCTTGCCTCTGAACCACATTATGCAGATGTAGAAAGAAGAATGTCTGTTGGTGACCTGCATCTTTTCCAAGGGCCCCAACATCAGGAGAACTTGAGGAGGCTCATAGATTCTTTTGCTCGGTCAATTTATGTGAGTCCAGTTCAGATGCCTGTAGAGGTCCCACCAATTTATGAGAGATCAGTTCAGGTGCATGGTGGATCTGAGCAAATTTATGAGAACTTGGTCCAGACACAGGAGCGGTCGCTGCCACTCTCATTTGGTCCCTTTCCTTCGATGACCCATGTTTCCAGGAACGAATATGGAGGGATTAGTGCTTATGATCGAAACATTATGCAGGAGATACCACAAAGACCATGTTATGATGATGAGAGGTTTTGCTCGGTCCCGCTGCCTGGTCTTGCCTCTGAACCACATTATGCAGATGTAGAAAGAAGACTGTCTGTTGGTGACCTGCATCTTTTACAGGGCCCCGACATCAGTAGAACTTGAGGAGGCTCGAATGTTCTTTTGCTCGGTCAATTCATGTGAGTCCAGTTCAGATGCCTGTAGAGTTCCCACCAATTTATGAGAGATCAGTTCAGGTGCATTGAGGATCTGAGCGAATTCATGAGAACTTGGTCCAGACACAAGAGCGGTCGCTGCCACTCTCATTTGGTCCCTTTCCTTCAATGATCCATGTTCCATTGCCCAGGAATACACTTATAGAGTTGGAAATGAATTCCAGGAACGAATATGGAGGGATTAGTGCTTATCACCGAAACATTATGCAGGAGGTATAACAAAGACCATGTTATGATGATGCAGGGTTTTGCTCGGTCCCGCTGCCTGGTCTTGCCTCCAAACCACATTATGCAGATTAGAAAGAAGACCGTCTGTTGGTGACCCGCATCTTTTCCAGGGCCCCAACATCTGGAGAACTCGAGGAGGCTTGTATATTCTTTTGCTCGGTCAATTTATGTGAGTCCAGTTCAGATGCCTGTAGAGTTCCCACCAATATATGAAGATCAGCTCAGGTGCATGGTGGATCTGAGCGAATTTATGAGAACTTGGTCCAGACACAGGAGCAGTCGCTGCCACTCTCATTTGGTCCATTTTCTTCAATGACCCATGTCCCTTGCCCAGGAATACACGTACAGAGTTGGGAACGAATTCCAGGAATGAATATGGAGGGATCAGTGCTTATGATGATGCGGGGTTTTGCTCGTTCCCTCTGCCTGGTCTTGCTTCCGAACCACATTATGCAGATGTAGAACGTCTGTTGGTGATCTACATCTTTTCCAAGGGCCCCAACATCAGGAGAACTTGAGGAGGCTTGTATATTCTTTTGGAAGGCCACGACTGGATTGCACTCCCCTTCTGAATGCAAGCGATGCAGAGGAATGTTGACGCTGGCAAGGGGTGGAATATTTTGGAATCTGGTTTTGTACAGAGGTTATGCAGATGTATCTCAGCGCTGGTAGATGGTAGAATCCTTTGAAATCTGTTTTTGTATGGGCTTGAAAGTTCTGAATTTCTTATGATGCCTTCAAGTTCGCATGTATAAGCTGAGGTAAAGGCCTGGACAGGTTTCAGTGTTTAAATATTTATCAGAGCAATTTCGAGCCCTGTTCTCCAACTAGAGCAAAGAATATCCATGGGCGTTAAAACTCCCCCCTTTTTATGGTTGGGGACAAATGGGTGGCTTTGGACACCCATATCTTGACGTTCGTGAACCAATCTTTATTTTACCATGATTGGCCCTTCTTTTGATTTATCATAGCTGCGAACAGGCTACTTGTAAATGTCAAGAGGTTAAGGATTCAACATTTAAATCCAGGGCGTTTGATGCCACTTCAAAGTTGAGATAACTAATTTTATGGTAGCAAGCCGTGTTCTCATATGCTCTCCAAAATAAAGTGAAATGGGTGCTAGGACTAGGCAAAATCATCATTTCAAAGATATTGTGCCATTTAAATAATCAACTCACCAAGCAACCCAATGATCTTTCATAAATATAACAAGATACCTTACACAATTCGTAGCGCTTCTCTGTCATCCTCGAATCACTAGGACATGGCAGAGTCCATTTTCTAAAGCTAAAAGAGAGTATGCTGTCATACGTCTCTTCATCATCAATTTTTTTTCCTTCATCATCAAATTCAAATAGCTGCAATTCTGTTGCTCCAAAGATGCACCTCCTGTTGGTTATTACCCAACATTTAGAAAACACGATGCCATTTGCCGTCCTCCTTGTTTTCATCTTTTACCAGATAGGGTTGTTAGTTTCGATAATCCCGCTGCAACAAACCTCTAGTAATTGAAGGATAGGAGTAGGACCAAGCTTTTCTGTAAGGCTGTGTATGTAGTTTATTTAAGTGGCATAAGAGACAAGCTCGATGAAGCAGCAGCACACGTTGTCTCAGAGACTGCTTTGAGAGCTGATGAATCAACTGCTGGAGGCATCTCAAGAAATTGAAACCACCCTCAGAGCAGCAACACACGCGCGATGGATGAAGAACATGGATCAGTTTTGCTTCAAAGAGGTGGTAGTAAGCATGGGCATTCTGTTGTGCACTTCAGCAATGCTACACAGATCAACAGTATCAGCTTGTCACCTGAAAATCTTAAAAGGGAGATTCTAATAAATGATCATGTAAACAAGTTAAAATGATTTCGAATGGCTGAGTTAGTGCTGCTGATGACCCTAGATGGAGTGATCTGACACTGAAGGGCACAACTGGCAATGTTTATAACAAGCTGTCGGAGAGAATCTTACTTCATGAGACACTAGGGATCAGACATTTGAGCCCCCTCGATGCTGTGTTTCTCATGAGCAAGCAGCTTCTCATACACGCACGTGCGTGATTTCCAGAGCAGAAATTATGACACGGTTTATAGCTGTAGGTATAAATGTGATGATTGCTGAAATAATACACAATCGAACTAATTCCGTATGTTAAACCACAAAGCTAACTAAGGGATTAATGATCATGCGAGCAATATCGACATGCTACTCTTGCAAATGCAAATTCACAACAGCAACAAGTGTCGCAAAATGGGGGCTAGGAAACCAAGAAAACAATGACCAGAAAGTAAGCAAGTTCATAGCACATACTCATGTATTTGCTTTCTTTCCGGAATGATGGATGAAAATACAGTCGGGCAATCGCTGATCATCGATTTCGGAACCCAGTAACAAATCTCTGAATACCAGCAAAATCAGATAGCGTATTGACATTGCAAAAGCTTCCTGGTAATTGATTTTGCATGTAATCTACAAGAAACTCGCACTGTTTTTCTCCGTTCGTCTGCACAACACGATTATTAAGTCAGATTAGATGATGAGGACAATGACAACATCATGGAGCTAACAACTGAAAATAACAGCTCTTTTTCGCTTCAATGAGGCATAAATATGTGCAATGTTACTCAGCTTTTCAGACTCCACAGACTAAGTTTAAAGTACTATCCTAGACTTGAACGCTTATGTACTGGCTACTCAAATATGATCAAGCCTATGGCTACATTCACATAGATTAGCAACTACATTTGCATGGTAATCATGGCAACTTCTGATCTGCCCAAACAAACAGCTAAATTTGACTCATCATGCGAGTCCCCAGAGATGGAGAAGTCAGTATACCTTCAAGCGTACCGAGTTTAGCGCATTAAGATGACGGTGGAGATTCAATGAAAAGGAGTACCTCAAAAGCAAAGAAACCACCAGGTTTCAACATTGAAGCAGCCCCATTACACAGATGGAGAAGATCATCCATGCCCTCAGCGCCACCATCCAGGGCAAGCCTTGGCTCATGTCTCCCAACTTCAGCTTGTAAGCCACTTATGTCATCACTCGGAATATAAGGTGGATTGCTCACGAGACCTGCAACTTTTCCTTCAACGCCCTTCAAAGGTTCCAACCAAGAACCTTCACTCACCTCAATCTTATCCTGAATTTCACAAAAACTAAACAAAATTAAAACCTAGCCCGTTTCATGCTATCCCTACAGCCAAATAGATACATGTCAATCACACAGACCTGCAAGCTATATCTTTGTACATTAAAGGAAGCAACTTGAATAGCAACAGGGCTCAAATCCGTTGCAATAACGCTTCCATAATTACCCAGGATCTTGGCAATTCCAATAGCAATAGCGCCACTACCAGTTCCCAAATCAGCCCACAAACCCTCTCTCAATCCTTCATCTTTCGAGATCACATCACCTACCAAATCCACAATGATCTCGGTCTCGGGCCTCGGGATCAAGACACCTTCTCGAACGCACAGAATCAAGTCCCTCCAATGCTCGCACCCGACTATATACTGAAAGGGCCTTCTCTCCTCGATCCTCTGCTTCCATAAGCTGTAAAGCTCCTGGACATCAGCTCTCAAGCTAATTACGATATCTGGGTCGTCGCGAACGACGGCTTTGCGCATCAATGAAGGGTCGAACCCGTGGAGGACGTCTTCCATCAGCCAGTTGAGCTCCCTGCAGAGGAGACTGGAGTCCGGGCCGTTGTCGGAGTCCTCGAAGGAGGACCCGACAGAGGCGGCGAGAGATTTGGCCCAGGAGTGCCATTCTAGGAGGTCCGAGATGGTGGCCGTGTGCTTGGGTGGCCTTAGAAACAGTGGCAGCGGCGGCGAAGGCGGAGAAGAAGCCAGTAGCGGCGGCGGCGGAGCAGACAGAGAAGAGTGAAAGCGACGATGGCGAATTTGAGCGATGTCGCGAGCATGAGCGAGAGGAGGAGGAGGAGGAGGAGGAGGCAGGCGGAGTTGGAAGAAAGAGGTAGAGAAATTGGAGGCGATGCATGGCCATGCGCGGACGAAGCTCGGCCGCAGCGTACAAGGCTTCATTTTGCTTCGGGCGAGGTCGGACAAATCGTGCGCAAGTACGATGACGATCTTATAAGGAAGACGGGCCAGGGCCCAATCATGTGTTTTCCACCGACCCGCCCAAATGATCGTCTCCTGGTCTCCAATTCCTGAATTTGCAAATTCGCTCTTTAGTATTGGTCAATTGTCATCATAAAATGCCATTTGCCGTTAGGTTAGCAATGCACGCTTCAAATGAATGTGCAAAAATAGATCCACCGTTCGGCTCGTATAGCTATAGCCGCATTAAAGGGCGTGTGTAGCATGCCTTTTTAAGGCGATCTTCAAGGTATTGTTGGGAGGGTGAAGTGTTTACTAAACCCTCTAAAAGTAATTTGGTCATAAACCCTCTTCTTTAGAATCATAGACATATATGGCTACTTTTAGTAATCAGGATAAAATTTAACATAAAATAAGATTTATCTTATTTTATATTTGGTACCAATTCAAAATAGGATAATATTTGATATAAAAGGAATATAGCTTAGATAAAATTCCATAATTAGAGAAATTCTCTAAATATGGATAAAATTTCTAACATTCATAATATAAAGTTAATTTTCCTAATAACAAGCTTCTTAAGTTAACAAAAATAAAATAACATTTGAATAGAAATTATATTTTAATTATAATATAAAAAAGTAACAAAAAATAACAATAATTTCATTTTTTTATTTAATCCTATTTTTGATATATTAAATTTATTTCTATCTTATAGTATAAATTGAATTTGACAAATACAAAAGACCTAAATTTCATCTAAACAATTAGTAGAAAAGGAACCAAACAATCAATAGAATCATCGAGATAAGACAATTAAAAGAACCAATTAGGAAAGTAACTTCATCGGTCCACGTTCACAAATCAATTTTAGACAATTTTAATTACTAGTATTCGAGTAACGTTCGTATAACTTAATTAGTGATATTAAAGTTTTAATATAAACAGCAATATTGCTCTTTACTCTATCATCATCACTTTCAAAGTGAGTGTGATCCAAATCATAACAAATGTAATTGCTCAATCCCTATTAAGAAAGGGATTTATCAAGTTTTGATGTCATCGGAATTGATCATCGGATGGGTTTTGATTATGGAAAAAAATTATTGTTCTTAGAGAGAGAGAGAGTCCTGTGAAGTTTGGCTTCCTTTACTTATTTCATGCTTCATCCAATTTGTCCCTTGACAAGAAAGTGAATACCTACTTTGGATTCGTTCTAAGAATGACGTTAAACTACTTCGTCTAAAGTTCCATGTAGTGATCGACATCCTTGGGATATAAATTAAGAAGAGAGTAGAGTCAAGCAAAAGACTCATAAAAATATTGTATCAATAAGAGGAATGGGTATGGACACATTAGAATAAAGATTGCATAGCTAGAGACATGCTTCTTTTATTTGCCAAGGAATGGAGAAAGAGAATTCTTGAAAAGGAGCATATTTTAAACACATAAAAACCGGAGAAAATATGGAGCACGAAAAAAGAGCAAAGACAAAATTCTCCAAAGCCTTATCTATCAGAACGAATTTTGACAGGCAGAGAAGAAGCCACATGCGAAATCGAGACGTATTTATATCCCCACCTCGAAAATGATATGAAAAATTTCAGGCCTCTTTCGTCATCGCCACTGCCATATATTTTCCTCTGGGCTCCCTCAGCCACAGAGGACTCCCTCTCTCTCTGCCTCAGTCTCATCCTCTTCCTAACCGGAAACATCGCTCCTCAGATGATTTCTCGGACACCCATTGCCGTTTCTTGATTCCTCGCAGAATCGGGCTTCAGGTAAATTATCTACTCCCGGTGTCTGACTAATTCGCTCGCCTGCCCTGTACGTGGAACTGAATTTCCTTCTTGATTAATTTGTCGAGAGCTCGGAATTTGATACCCTTTGGAGTAAATCGCCCTTTCGCCATGTGGGTTATGATAAACCTTAGGAGAGGGAAGAGGGTTGTGAATTTGAGGATTTGTTAGTTCGTTTCTTTTCGGTCGTTGGAGGTGTGTTTGGCTCTTCTTGCGTGAAAATTACTGATGGTGATGATTCTAGCGGGAGGTATGCAAGGAGGAACGATGGTTTCTTTGGCTTCTGCAGCTTCCGTCGTGAGTGCGGGGACTAGTGCCAACCGGGGTTCCTCTGAAGTGCCTTATTCGCTGGTTGGCAAGATTGCCTTCCCGAGAGGCAAGCACTGGAGTAGCGTCAAAAGATGGCATTGTAAATATTCAGTCACGACGACCGATTTCATTGCCGAGCATACCAATGCCGTCTCCCTTGATTCCAACAATGGTTATGGAGGGGATAAAGACGATGACAACGAGATTTTACTGAAGCCCGCGCCAAGGCCTGTTGTGAAACCATCCAATGCTAAGACCAATTCAGTGGGGTTAGAACCTTCGAGACCTAGCAGAGATTCCTCTGTTGAGACGCTAGATGGTTTGGAAAATAATAATAATGTTCTTGAGTCCCTTGATGAGGTGTTGGAGAAGGCGGAAAAGCTCGAAAAGTCTAATCTGGGTCGACAAGCAAGCAAAAAGGAG
This sequence comes from Eucalyptus victrix, assembly GCA_016097545.1. Lineage (NCBI taxonomy): Eukaryota > Viridiplantae > Streptophyta > Magnoliopsida > Myrtales > Myrtaceae > Eucalyptus > Eucalyptus victrix. The sequence goes on along the minus strand of CM027840.1, from coordinate 13,933,963 downwards.
GGTGGAAATGTAAATAAACCAACACCATCCAGTACAAGTGCTAATCCTAGAAACGGCAAACCTGTGAATTCTGCTGGAATTAAAAAGGCTAAGACTTTGAAGAGCGTGTGGAGGAAAGGGGACAATGTTGCCGCAGTGCAAAAGGTAAAGTTTCCAAAGGATTCTCCCGATAGCAACAAAGTAATTGATGATCCAGAATCTCAAAAGGTTGAAGAGCATGTTGAGCCTCGAGCCTCTCTAAGACCTGCTCAGCCACCTTTAAGACCGCAACCTAAGTTACAGGCCAAGCCTTCTGTGGCTCCACCACCTGCTTTAAAGAAACCTGTAATCTTGAAGGATGTTGGGGCAGCTCCAAAATCGTCGACTGTGGATGATGTTGATGCTTCAGGAAAAACTAAAGAAAGGAAGCCAATCTTGATAGATAAGTTTGCCACCAAAAAACCAGTTGTTGATCCTCTCATAGCTCAAGCAGTTTTAGCCCCTACAAAACCTTCAAAGGGACCTGCCTCTGGCAAATTCAAAGATGACTATCGGAAGAAGAATGCTTCAGCTGGTGGACCGCGGAGGAGAAAGGTCAATGATGATATTGATGAGGAGGCCTCAGAACTAAACGTCTCCATTCCAGGTGCAGCTAGTGCGAGGAAGGGTAGGAAGTGGAGTAAAGCAAGTAGGAAGGCAGCTAGACTCCAGGCAGCCAAAGAAGCTGCTCCAGTGAAAGTTGAAATTCTTGAGGTTGGGGAACAGGGTATGTTGATAGAGGACTTGGCATACAACTTGGCCACAAGTGAAGGTGAAATCCTTGGACTTTTGTATTCAAAAGGAATTAAGCCAGATGGGGTGCAAACTTTGGACAAGGAAATGGTGAAGATGGTCTGTAAAGAATATGAGGTGGAGGTCATAGAGGCTGATCCTATCAAAGTTGAAGAAATGGCAAGGAAGAAGGAAATATTTGATGAAGATGACTTGGACAAACTAGAAGATAGGCCACCTGTGCTGACTATCATGGGTCATGTGGATCATGGCAAGGTAATATAAGTGAGACCCTTGTTTCTCAGATGAGTGAAAAATGGCATTGCTTCTCCATTGATAATAACTTACGCTGATGTGTGTTGTGCATAATGTTTTGCAGACAACCCTGTTGGATTATATTCGTAAAAGCAAGGTATGAATGGAAGCTTCTATTACGATCACTTTTTAACTATTCTTGCACCGGATCTGCATTTAAGGTTTTCTAGATGGCTTCATTATACACCTTTATAAATGTGTTTCCTGAATGTACTTTTTCATTTAGTTTCACTTGTTATCAGTTGAGGAATGACATTAATGAATACCAATTTTAAAATGTAAATCATAGATCGCTGTGAAATGTCAGGTCTAGTTGCTCGTGTGCGTTATGGATTGGGTGACTGGACTTGACTGATAGACTTTTGCAGGTGGCTGCATCAGAAGCGGGTGGGATCACGCAAGGAATTGGGGCATATCAGGTGCTAGTGCCTGTGGATGGCAAATTGCAACCCTGTGTTTTCCTGGATACTCCTGGGCATGAGGTAATTTTGCTGCGCATATTAACCGGTTTATGATGTTCTGAACTTTAGGCTTATTATTATAGTGAGGGTATAGTTTGCGGGATCAATCTCTATTATGTTAATTGCCTGGTCTAACTTCAATTACTTTCTGTCTTACAGGCATTTGGAGCAATGAGGGCTCGTGGAGCGAGAGTGACAGATATTGCTATCATTGTAGTGGCTGCTGATGATGGGATCCGGCCTCAAACCAGTGAGGCTATTGCTCATGCCAAAGCAGCTGGAGTACCGATAGTGATTGCAATAAATAAGGTTCGCCAACTGAAGCAAAACTTACCTGAAGTGTTATAAGAAATAAATGCTTGAAGTAAACGTATTTGGGATAGTGATATTTGCTCATCCTGGTGTCTAATCAAGCTGCCCCATTTTTTCTTGATCAGATTGATAAAGATGGAGCCAGTCCAGAACGGGTAATGCAAGAACTTTCTTCAATTGGCTTGATGCCCGAAGATTGGGGCGGCGACATCCCTATGGTTCAGGTCCACCTTTTTCTCTGGACGGGATCTGTCTTTTCATCTTGTTGTGCTAGTTCATGGTGTCTCACAGTATTATGTGCCATTTTACAGATTAGCGCTCTCAAAGGGGAGAACGTAGATGATTTACTGGAGACTGTCATGCTTGTTGCAGAGGTATATCTAGATTGATGCATTGTACAGTTATTTGTAATGGAAGCAAATTTTCCTTATGGTATCTTTCCTGGGCGTGGGTTAGCAAACGTTTTTACCCCAATTTATTCTCTTATTTAATGCTTGTAATGTTAAAAGTAGATCCATCTTTTACTTCTTGGGGTTGACTTTCTGATGGCTTTCCTGTTTCTACTTTGACTCATGTTTTTTTCCTTTTGTTGGGCAAGATACTATAACTCATGATTAAGTGAGCTTTTTTGGACATTATTTAGCCCCCTTACAACTACAGAGTAATTCCTTTGATATTTTATGACATTTAGACTTCTCCTAAAACTCTGGCCATGTTTTTTGTGAAACATTTTCTCCTGTGACCTACAGAGTTATTATATGTGTTGCTGTGATTTTATGCTAACCCCAAACACATTTTTCATGAAGTTGCAAGAGCTGAAGGCCAATCCTCATAGAAATGCAAAGGGCACTGTAATTGAAGCTGGTCTTCATAAATCTAAAGGACCGACAGCTACATTTATTGTGCAAAATGGCACTCTTAAAAGAGGGGATGTTGTGGTCTGCGGAGGAGCTTTTGGAAAGGTTAGTGCGTAAAATAAACTCTCAGCAGTTCTGTTAAACTTAATATATGCACAGTGCAACTTCAGAAAACAGTTTCTCAATATTTTATTTTTAGATTGATCTGTCATTTAGTAATGCTTGAAAGGTTGTTCTGTGGTCAGGTTAGGGCACTATTTGATGAGAATGGCAAGCAAGTCCTAGAAGCTGGACCCTCCATCCCTGTACAGGTTGGTGCTTCTTTGACTATGTCGTTATTCCCTTAGGCATAATGATACTTGGGATACGATTTTACAACAACTCCTAGTGACATCAGTTGATGGGGTTTCTACCTAATTAGCCTTAATTTTGATTTATCATCCATTGATAAGTCATTGACATGGTCTTGCCATGCTTGACAAACATCTCTAAATTTTCCTTAGGCCAAATACGCTAGCAGATGTTTCCTTGGCAGTGCTATATGCAGATATACTTTCTCATTCACGAGTTCGGAAGTTGTGCGATGGCATACTCAATGCCTGGGCAATGTGCAATTTCTTTTTAACCTGTATAAGGTCTTAATCCAAATATTCCTGCATTGAGAGTTTCTACTATGGCTTCATAGCTGTAACACATGAAAAGCCCTTAAGTCTTGGATATGCAAACAAGTCATGCAGTGTGAACAATATTTACCTTCCCTACATGCAGTTGGAGTTAAAATTGGCTTAAGGCATGTTTATGTTATAATCTGTCACACATGATGCTACTGTGATGTACTGGGAATCATCCCCTGACATCTTTCTCATATATTATCCATGTTTTGAGAAGTCACTATCATTTAGAAAGAAAAAGCAGATTAGAAATGTTATGAAAACAGTCACATGCTCTGACTACTAGCATGTGTTTGTTGCTTGATGAATGAGAAGCAGAGATGTTCTTATTCCCGTAGATAACCTAGACTGAAAATTGTGGCCATGTAAGATATAATGATTTTGTTCATTTTCCATGTACTGTATTCCTTAAATTCTACAATGCACCACATATAATTTGCTGGTTGTGATATAATCATGGCAGGTAATTGGACTGAATAACGTTCCAATTGCTGGTGATGAGTTTGAGGTTGTTGGGTCCCTTGATACGGCACGGGAAAAGGCAGAAGCACGTGTAGAGTCTTTGCGAAATGAACATATTTCAGCCAAGGCTGGTGATGGGAAGGTCACGCTTTCTTCTTTAGCTTCTGCAGTTTCATCAGGAAAGCTTTCTGGTCTGGACTTGCACCAGCTGAATATTATCATGAAGGTTGATGTTCAGGTATGAACATAACATGCTTCGAATTCATGCGTTGGAGGGTAGTTGGTTATTTTGTTTTTCATGTTATATGTTATTGCATCGAATTCTTCTTCCTAGTTTCTGTGGAACTGAAGGATCTTTTTCATGCCCAGGGATCCATTGAGGCCATAAGACAAGCCTTGCAAGTGCTTCCACAAGTTAATGTCACTTTAAAATTTCTGTTGCAAGCGCCCGGGGATATTAGTGCTAGTGATGTTGATCTTGCAGTTGCTAGTAAAGCCATAATTGTTGGATTCAATGTTAAAGCACCAGGTTCGGTAAAGAGCTACGCAGACAATAAAGGTGTTGAGATTCGTCTGTATAGAGTGATCTATGAACTCATTGACGACATACGTAATGCAATGGAAGGACTTCTCGAGTCGGTGGAGGTTAGTTTCTAAAACAGACTTTTGAAAATTCCTCTATGTGAGGCTGTGGCATAATCTTGTATCACTTGATTTTGACTTGATTGACTCTGCATATCTGCCCCTACCCAAGAGACCACTTATCAGTGCTTTCAGAGTGATACGGTGTTTGAGATGCTTCTTAGAATAGAGTCTCTGTCTTAATTAGAGCTCAAGTCCAGCTAATCCTGCCAAAGCTACATGATTTTCTGCTTCTCTGAAAATCCTTGTGGGGATACCTAATAATGACTTCTATCATGTGCACACCTGTACAATGCTAGTTGATAGGTGCTGATGCTGAGTCCAATCAGGCTCAGTCGGAAAATATTGCTTTTGCGCTTAATATTGCCGCAATATCTGTTTCAGATTATTCATTCTAAGTTCTTTTATTAATATGCGTAGGAACAAGAAATGATTGGTTCTGCTGAAGTGCGAGCAATATTTAGCAGTGGCAGTGGTCGGGTTGCTGGATGCATGGTTACAGAGGGGAAGGTGGTGAAGGGCTGTGGTATACGAGTTGTTCGAAAAGGGAAAACTGCATATGTTGGTATTCTGGATTCTTTGAGACGGGTCAAGGAAATTGTGAAAGAGGTATGGCTAAAAGATGTTATTGATTGGACCTTTTTGCTAAGTCATATTTTTCTTTGTGTCGTAATAATCCGACTCTAGGCACAATTTTTTGCATGACTTTCTATATGGTCTACGTGCTCTTTCATGAGCTCCGCTGGAATTAGACTTACCTTTTAGTGGAAACAAGCTTTGTGTACAGAATGCTTATCATTTCCTTGATGGAAGGCATGTGTTATTGCTTTAATGTGAGGAATAGGGGTAAGATACAATTTGAAGAATTATATTTAGTAGCGTGATGAAAAACGGTAGTGACACTAGTAGAGCTCATCAAGTATGAATTCAAGTATAGTTCAATTATTCTGATATTTTAAGGTATAATTTGTGATGTACTGGAAAAAGAATCTTGTTTATAAGGATTTATATTTAGACACTTGTATGCATCCTGCAGTATGAGGGGAGAGGAAAACTGAGCAAAGTGATGATAGCTTATTGTCTGAGCATGACAATTGTTTGGTTCTTGTTGTGTAGCCTTATCCATCCATGAATTAGTTATCTTTTAGTTTTCACTCATGGCATCCTTTTGCTTTTAATATATTTCTTGACCACTGTTGGATCATCTTCTTGCCCTTGATTTAACTGGTTCCTTTAAGAGTAAAAGTCTCCAACCCTTAATCCCCACAGGAGTTGCTACTCTCTCAATAGCAATTCATTCACAGAAGTTAGAACTCTTTGTTTAGGGACCATCTGGTTTTGTCTCGTCTCTTAATTGTGATGCACAGAACTGAACATTGCGTAATTTGATCACTTTCTCATATAGGTTGGTGTGGGACTAGAATGTGGTATCGGGATGGAAGACTATGATGATTGGGAGGAGGGAGATATTGTGGAGGCCTTTAACACAGTTGAGAAGAGACGGACCCTTGAAGAAGCATCTGCTTCAATGACAGCTGCTTTGGAAGACGTTGGAATCAGATTATAGGAACGCACATGCATACTGTTGTACAAGTTGTTGCTAGGCATCATGTTACAGAATATCACCAATTGCCCTTGCCATTATGTAGAGTCAAGGCTTTCTGGCACAAGTTCCACCTGTGGAGAACAGACATTTGGTCGACTGTATTTACGTGATTCAAGGTGGAAGCATGGAAGGTCTTGGGCAGACCTAGCTTATCAGATACGATTTACAGCATTTGGCAATCCAGAGGAGGAGGTTTCAGCTGTAGGGTCCAGCCAATTGGAATGGGTTTTGTTCCCTTTAACTTTACAAATCAACATTTTTGTCAGGCCGTTAGCCTGGTTTAACTTGTAAAAATGTTACCTTATCATGAGAACTGTATCATTGTTTCTGTGTCAGCAAGCACTGTCCAAATGATGCGATGTAAAATATCTTCTGATAGATTAAATTTGAAGGAAGGTCATTTATTTAGTCGTTTTCCCAAAACCAAATGTTCCTTCTTGTTCTTCGAGTGATCCGTTATGATTATTTCTGAAAATGCAGTACATTCTAAAGTTTTGCTTTTCCTCTGCACTGTAATTGCTCTCTCGGAAAGTTGGCACAATGTTACGGAGTGACCTTCTGCGCTGGATTCATCAGCTGACTGTTGTTTGATCAGCTGCCCTTATACTCTTTGTATGTGATATATAAAAGGCTCTCTACGAGCCACGGACGCGAGCCTGATCTTTGTAGTTTCAACTGCATTTTGGGAGTACATCATCTTCATCAAGAAATGAGCATCCGGCTGGTCACTCCACTTATTCATGATTGCGATGGCGGTTCAGTAGTCACTTTAGGCTTCCATAATATTGCCAGTCACCGTAATGGAAAAGGGTATACAACGTCAATCCCAGGGACATTGTTTAAGTGAGGACTGGGAGCTTGAAATCGGTCTACTAAAAGTAATTTATGTTGTCATTATCCCCTAGTTTAATGAGTTGTTGCTAGCAGTATTGTCGAACCCTAGTTAATTTTTGGTTCTTGTCACCAGTCTTTTTGAATCAACAAAATATCCCACTGGGTGTGCCGAGGGGATATATCACTGAAAAGTATTGATAAAATATCCTTTGGGGTAGAGCGTGAAACCTGCAAGGTTGATTCTAAGGTGGAAGTTGGAATCTGAAATCGAATCCATTTTGGGATTGGTTTACCCATAAACCTAAGTAAATTCTTTGACTCTTTGTTTTTTAAAAACAAAATGTATTTATCGAAATTAAATATGTTCGATATATTATTTTCAACCAAAAAGAATTGTATACGCCGATGCTACGGAGTTTTGAGGTAACGTTCTTATTTAATTCACAATACTCCTCGATTCTCTAGGGTCGAGTGCTGGCTCAACAGTTGCTATCATTCATCCCCTTTTTAACACTTCGAAATTGCTCTGCTTCGATTCTCTTGGGTCACAAACACACACAGAGACTTTGAAGGCAATGGCCGATGAAGTGATCCTCCTGGACTTCTGGCCCAGCATGTTCGGGATAAGGTGCCGCGTAGCGCTGGCCGAGAAAGGGGTCGTGTACGAGTACAAGGAAGAGGACCTGTGGAACAAGGGGGAGCTCCTCCTTCAGATGAACCCGGTTCACAAGAAAATCCCTGTCCTCATCCACAACGGCAAGCCTGTGTGCGAGTCTCTCGTCATTGTGGAGTATGTCGACCAGACCTGGAGCCACAAGGCCCCCCTCTTGCCATCCGATCCTTACGAACGAGCCCGATCCAGATTCTGGGCTGATTTCATCGACAAGAAGGTATTAGTCCCCGTGGTTTCATCGTCGTGTTCGTTTGTTAATGTTGGAAGTTGACTGATGTTGCACGTATAATACTGAAGCATGAAGTGCTTTTACTAGGAGAAAGCTTGTGATGATTCTGATGACTTTCTGATCTGGGACCGATCTACGATTTTGCAGTTCTATGGTCAAGGGTGGAAGGTGCTGACGACGAAAGGGGAAGAACAGGAGGCGGCGAAGAAGGAATTCATCCACAGCCTAAAACTACTGGAAAGTGAGCTAGGAAACGAGCCTTTCTTTGGGGGCAAGAAGTTCGGGTTCTTGGACATATCATTCATCGGCTTCTACTGCCGGTTCTACTCCTATGAGATGTGCGGAAACTTCAGGATCGAAGTGGAGTGTCCCAAGCTCATTGCGTGGGGCAAAAGGTGCATGGAGAAGGAGAGCGTGTCCAAATCTCTCCCCGACCCTCAAAAGGTGCATGGCTTCGTCTTGGAGCTCAAGAAAGCAAAGGGCATAGAGTAGGGAACGCTGCTTCTGCTTTTGCTAGACCCTGTTTTTCTCCCTGGTGTGGCTGTCGGCATTTGCTATCCTTGTTAGTTATCCTCTTGTACTCGCTACGGGCTTCTTTGTTTTCTTAAGAATTCTGTAATCTGAGAGGACACTTCGTTGTGTCTTCTCTTCATCTCGTACTACTAGGCGATCATATGGCATAGTAAGGCAATCTACCTCATGTCATGTTCAGGTAGCAATTCTGATCAGGTCATGAGTACATTCTGGTTTTTGAATGTTCTTCGAAATCCTTCCTGTGTTCTTATTTTCTTTCATTTTTTGAGAATTATGCACTGCGATTTGAGTGCTCATCGAAGCTGAAAGAGCTGGGGAAGGACGAAGACTACTCTTTGTAACTGTCCTTAGTCCTGAAGTACTTTAGGTTCTCCACCTTGGGGAGTGACTTTTCCGGATGCTCTTTGACCACTTATAAGTTATAACCATCATCCCTTAATCAGCCCTAACACTTGGTTGTTAGGCAATTGATGATTGTAGTTGCCATTGAGGTGCCTAAATATTTCAGCAGTCGGGACACATTACTCACTGCTCCCTGTCACTAGCTGCATTTGAGAGGCAATGCGACATATACTACTCTCAATAAGAAAAGAAAGATGGACCTAAGGTCCGCATGACACAACATGATTTGGTAAAGATTCCTACACAGATGCTTTATGGAATACATCTAAACTGCTTGAGCGCGCCCGTGGCGAGAAAGACCTTGTTATTAACATCAAATTCAGAGAGAAACAAAATTGGACTACTAAAATGTGCTCGTGGTTGTTGACATTGACGAAGTATCGTATGAGCCAATACGGCTCCCACTGATGCGCGGATGACCAATAACATGGTCTGCACGATCTCCTTGCTTCCTCTTCAACAACAGTTTCTCGGTCCGTATTAATGGCATTATGAGGAGGAAGATACATCGGAAGCAGAAGAGTAGTAGTAGTTTCCAGATCATCAGTCTCTTCCTCTGCAATCGTCTCAAGCAATTGAATCAGCGGCGGACACCTTCTGGCAGAGACAAGTTTGCTCGGCGCAAATTCGACTGCAAATCTCATGGCTTGCGCCTTCTCCATGTTCTTTGAAAGGTCGAATATGAACTGATGTCCCAAAAAATAATTCGACCCGCGAACCAAATATAGAGGGGAGGGTGTGGCGGTCGCTATCAAGAGCGTTAAAAAGTTCGCGCAGCCGTATACGCTGCCCTCACTTTTTGCAATTAATTCGCATTGAATTGATAGACCTTGCCTTGCATTTGGTACTGTGTCTACTAAGGATGCACGACTATATGGTAGTTTTCCGCTCCACCGACTGTCACGAATCCGAGAAGAGGAATGTGGGAATTTTGTGTGGAGAGGAAAATTGTATTTGCGTCATTGATTTCTGTATGTAATACAATGATGTATATATCGTACAAGTGGATTTTATAAAAAAGTAAATAAATTCTTCTAATCTTTCTAGTCCTAAAATAATCACATTTCCTATCAATTACAATCAATACAAATCTTCAATCATATCTTCTTTCAACACCCCTCCTCAACCTGGTGGCTTGTATATATCCAAGACGCCCAATTTGTTTAGAAGATATGTATGCTATCTCTGACAAAGGGGTTTAGTGAAGATATCTGCAGGCTGTTCTATGGTCCTGATCCCTCTGGTTTTGATGATCCCTTCTTTGATCTTCTCTCGAGTAAAATGGCAATCAACTTTTATATGTTTTGTGCTTTCATGTAGTATATGATTTGCTGCAAGCTTGAGTGCCGAATCATTATCATAGAAAAGTAATGTTGGACCTTTAACTTATACCCCAAGGTCTAGAAGTAAGCCTCGTAGCCATATTACCTCGCAAACAGTTTTTGCCATAGATCGATATTTAGCTTCTGCCGATGACAATGATACAGTGGATTGTTTCTTTGTCTTCCATAAAAGTAATGACTCTCCAAATTTGATGCAAAAACCAGTGATAAATCTCCTACTTATGGGATATGTAGCATAGTCCACATCACAATAGGCTATCATCTCCATACTGCACTTTCTAGAGAGAAGTATCCCTAGTCCTGGACATCTCTTCAGATATTTCACCGCCTTTAAGGCTGCATTCATGTGTGACTGCTTTGGACTGTGCATGAATTGATTGAGAGTCTGTACTGCATAGCAAATGTCTGGCCTAGTCGTAGCGAGGTAGATAAGCTTCCCAACAAGTCTTTGGTAGCTTGTCGGGTCCTTCAATAGTGGATCATTAGAGGAGGACGTCCCAACATCATAATCAACATTGGTCAACTTGGCATTCTGTTCAATGGGAATAATTGCCAATTTGCACCCTGATAATCCCGCTTCTGATATAATCTCCATCACAAACTTTCGCTGACTAAGGGAAATCCCTAGATCAAAACGAGCTATCTCTATTCCAAAAAAAAAATACTTAGGTGACCCTAAGTCTTTGATATAAAAAGACGAATGTAGATGGTCTTTAAGCTTCTTTACAGCGGAATCATCATTTCCCATAATAAGTATGTCGTCAACATAAATCATCAAGTATATGACCGACGTACCTTTTGCCCAAGTGAACAAAGCGTAATCATGTTTGGATTGCTGGAACCCAGCTCCCGTAAGTGCAGTAGTAAACTTAGCGTACCACTGTCGAGAAGCATGTTTCAATCTATAAAGAGATTTGCGGAGATGACATACCTTAGACTCCCCCTGTCTCCGTAATCCTTGTGGAAGGTCCATGTAAATCTCCTCTTCCAGATCACCATGAAGAAAAGCATTGTGGACATCCATATGATGCAATGACCAGTTGCGAAAGGCGGCGACCGATAAGGAGTGAATCGTGACGTCCTTGGCTACCGGAGAAAATGTCTCATGGTAGTCAAAACCTTCTCACCATGTGAAACCTTTGGCCACCAACCGGGCCTTATATCTTTCCACAGAGCCATCTGCTCTATATTTGATCTTATAGACCCATTTACACCCAATGGGCTTGCGATCAAGAGGTAATGACATAATATCCCAAGTGTGATTATCAATCAGGGCCTTAAGTTTCGCCTCCATTGCTTTTTGCCAATGTTCATCATGTACAACCTCATTATAACTAGAAGGCTCCCTTTCCTCAGAAATTCGGCTAATGCAACATAAATGGTCTGACAACAAGCGGTTGAAAGAAATATATGAGGATAGAGGATAACAGGTACCTGATGATAGTGATGAGGAACAGACATGATCTTTGGTCCAGGCTAGTGGGCGAGTGATTTGACCAGATCTTCGTGGTGGCTCATCCGGCACCTTCAAAGATGATTCTTCAATACTTGTAGGTTCTCCGTGATTTGTCTCTTGGGAATCCTGTTCCATGAGTTGTTGCTCAACGGAATTGTCATGACATGAATCATTGGGTGGTGAAGGCAATATTGTATCTACTATTTGATGTCTTGGAGGAGAGGTAATAAGGTATGATTCTCCAGAAGATAGATCTTCTTCTGATAGGAATCGATGATTAGTTCTTATATCATCTGCAGACATAGAAGTAGTATCCCAAAAAGGGAAAATATCTTCATGAAAACCACATCCCTGCTGATAAAAAACTCTCCAGTAGACTGTTCATAAAATCATTAACCCTTTTTTAAGTTGGGATACCCCATGAAGATGCATTGTCGAGCATGAGGGGACATTTTATCCTAGGGACCTACTGTAGCCACATAACATAGACAGCCAAACACTCGGAGATGACTCAGATCTGGTTTCCTTCCATGCAATAATTCAAACGGAGTTTTGCCTTCTAGAATGCGTGATGGCATACGATTTATTGGATATGCCGCAATGACCACACAATCTCCCAAAAAATTTTCTGGTATAGATGCTTAAAACTTAAGAGCACGTGCCACTTCTAAAAGATGACGGTGCTTTCGCTTAACAAACCCCGTTTTGCTGTGGGGTATAAGTGAAGGTACTTTCATGCAAAATTCCATTTGAGGAAAGAAAGGAAGTACAATCACCATTGAAGAATTCTCTTCCATTATTAGTGCGGATGCGATGAATTGATTTTCCAAACTGAGTTTTGGATAAGGAAAGGAAGATTTTAAGGTGAGAAAGAACTTGACCTTTTGATTGTATGAGAAAGACCCAAGTGGCACGGGAGAAATCATCCACAATTATAAGAAAAAATCTTGAACCATCATGATTTATTGTGTGATATGGTCCCCAGACATCAGCATGAATTAAAGAAAAGATGATGTCTACTCAAGTCTTACTGTTTTGAAAGGGGGCACGAGTTTGTTTTGCTAAAGGGCAAATGGGACATTGAGGACAAGGGAAAGAAACAGTGTGACCCAATCTTTGATGATGAAGAAAATTTCTTTCATTGGCAACAATGTTACACAATGGTTTATTGAATGCAACAGAGGATAATTTAAAATTGCTTGGAAGATTAATAAAAAAATACAATTCTTGATAGATTCTACCCAAGCCCATCAGTTTGCCAATCGAAAGGGCCTGAAATAGACATTTATTAGAGTCAAAAGAGACATGACAAGAATTTTCTTCACAAGCTTGAGAGACTGATATGAGATTAAAATGGAAAGTAGGAACATAAAGGACATTTTTGAGAGTGATGAGTGGACTAAGATTCATAGTGCCAGTCATTCCAACATGTGTGGTGTTTCCATTGGGGAGTTGTACTAATATTGGAAAAGATAACCTTTTGACATTGGAAAAGAATTTTGGATTGCAAACAAGATGATCACTAACTCCTGTATCAATGATCCATGCATCATTCGAAATTGAGTTCATCAGGCAATAAGAAATACCTGTGAAACTTCTTGCCTTGTCAAAAGGATCCAATTTCTTTAGAGCTTCCATCAGCTCCTGATATTCCCCATGAGTGATTGACTTGTCTGCTGATTTACCTATCACCTAAAAGACAATTGAAAACTTTCCCTTTTCTTTTTCACCAAGTTTACCATGTAATTTCTAGCAACTTTCAACTGTGTGGTGCGGGCGTTTACAGTATTCACAATATAGCTTACCCTTTCCCTTGTGGTTGTTGTTTTTTGTGAATGAGGAAGGCCTGTTTACAGCATGGGCCTTCGAATGATGTGAAAAAATGGCCTCGTGGGCCGTCGGGCCCAGAAAAAATTTGGCTGCGTGGGCCATTGAACCCATAGAAACCCCCTGCACGTGAACCGTTGGATTCAGTGGCCGCGCCACTCTGTGAGCCGTCGAATCCAGCGGCTCCAGGGATTGATCATGAGCCGTTTGATCGATCAGGAAAATCGTGGCCATCCGTCATCCGTATATATGCTCTAGGGTTTTCATGGAACCCTAGATTGGATCCTCGACCTTCTCTTCCTCTTGTGGTTCTCTGTAGCGGGCGAGAGGAAACCCTTGCCGCCAGAGCCACACTCTCGCCTTCCTTTCCGAGATCTGCTACTCTTTGTTGGCTTTCCTCTTGGATAGTGAGTTGGTAGATACGGCCAAGGCTTGGCATCGACTCCATGGTTAAGATTTGCGATCGAAACGAAAGGTAAAATTCGTTTAATATGAGGAGAAATCTGATTGCTTTCTCCCTGTATCGCATCCTTTTGTACTGCTGTAAAATCGGCTCTGGCTAGTTGAATTTTTCTTCGGCCGCTTCCAATTCATTCCACAGACCTGAAAGTTTGTTAAAAATCACAGTAATAGTCATGTTTTCTTGCTTTAAATTCGAAATCTGTTGCGTCAAAGAAAAGATTTTTACTTGATCCAATTTTCCATACATCTCCTTGATGTTTTCCCACATTTGTTTCGAGTCCTTCGTCGAGGGAAGATCGGCCGCAACTTCGGAAGCGATGTTGTTTTTGATCCACGTTCTGACTAGTTGATTACATTTTTTCCAAAGTCGCACTAGTCGCTCATCGGATGGAATCGGAACCGTTCCGTCAATAAAGCCCTCCTTATCCTTCGTTACCAGAGCGCGTCGGAACTCACGTGACCATCTTAAGTAATTATTTGGTCCAGTTAACTGCTGAACAACAAGCTTTAGTTTTGGTTTGTCGGCATTAGTTGTGAAAAGAGGGTCGTCGGGCTCCGGCCGGCTGTTGGCAGCGTAGATTTGGTACGGGAGAAACCCTGGTGGCGGATTCGGGTAGGGATTTGCTCCCAAACCCGATCCCCTAGATCCGGTTGCATGACCCGCATTGGGAAAAAACGAACTCGGGTAGGGATTCATTCCCATACCCGGGTCGACTGATCCGCCTGTCTGCTGTGAATGTGTTTGTGCCTACCCCATTGTCACGTCTATACATCATTTCGAAATCCCGACAATGATGCATTTGGGCTCGTCCCATAGTACTAAGGATATAGTAGCCATTGGTAAGGTTGGCCCGAATAGGGTTGCCCCAAATTGACCTGAGCTGGAATAGGTACCCATTATGTATGCTAAGTTTGACTCTGTGGCTAGATTTGCTCTTCAGACATAGTGACAACTAATGATGATTCCTAGATTTGTGAGACTTGTGGCGTTATTTCTCCTGCGGACTGATCATCAGATCCTGAGGTAAGTGCCTGTGGATTTGTCATGAGGACAATCTTTCTAAAAATTCTGCAACAACTTTGTTTTGTAGATTAGTTTTTGAACAAAGAATTGAAGGCTGGATGAAGAACTGCCTATTGGATGCTGTTCTGTTTTGCGAATGTTGCAGCAACAAGGAACAGAGAAGAGACAGAGGCTGATTTTAGTGTGGAAGCTATGCCAGGATCAAGACACACTCTGATACCATGTCACAAATCCGAGAAGAGGAATGTGGGAATTTTGTGTGGAGAGGAAAATTATATTTGCTTCATTGATTTTTGTATGTAATACAATGATGTATATATCGTACAAGTGGGTTCAATAAAAAAAGTAAATAAGTTTTTCTAATATTTCTAATCCTAAAATAATCATATTTTTTATCCATTACAATCAATACAAATCTTCAATCAGATCTCCAACCATATCTTCTTTCAACACCGAAGCTATCATTGTTTGCCGACCAAAACAAGTGAAGGCTGAGCAGCGTGGGGCAAGCGAGCTGGGACCCTTTTTGTGTGATATCACGTGCTCTTTCCTCTGCTCTCGAGAGTTGCATCTTTCTGCAAAAAGGTATGCTGTCCCATCGCAATGCATTGCCGACGCGTAAATTGCGAAGGCTGATCATGAGCTGTGTGGATATGCGGTCGCACTCTAACGACACGACGGAGGGCGTGGTTTTCGTGGAAGTGAAAGTTGTCGTCCGTCCAAGGAATAATAAATCGTTAAATAAGTCGAGTGCACTCGGTATGAATCTATTGAATTTTAAGGTCTCTCGTGTATAAAGTAGTGTATAAAGGAGATGAATATGAATCTCATTAAATTTTGCGGTGTGGATGAATTTTATTGCAAGAGATGATATAAATGCAGCGATGTTGCCATGCCCGATTAAAGTGAATTTCATCAGATCTTGGCTACAATTGAAGCAAGAAAACCAAAAGCGTCAACTTAAAATAATAACTTGGAAGGCCAAGTCAAAATCATTATAAATTGCTTGATGCTTCTCACATGTAATTAAATCATTAACCATTTTTCCAGGTTAATAATTAAATGAGTAACCTAGATAAGATGATGATAATAATAATAATAATAATAATAATAATAATAATAATAATAATAATAATAATAATAATAATAATAAGGGTTAATATTATGAAAAATCCAGTATTTGATATATTTATGACAAATTTATTCAAATTAATTTTTTGACAACAAAAAATCCTAAGCCGACACACTTTTAACAAATTTACGATATGTTAGTTTTCATTAAATTTAACCTTTAAATGATTGAGTTTGATAACATATGACAAATGATTGTTATATCAGTTTGGGGTTTTATTTTTCATTTATTACAAATATACCGGTTTGTAATTTTTCGATTTCAAGGTAAATGGGATAAATTTCAAGTTTCAAAAACTAGGAATTGATTTTAACATAGTAATTCTAGATTTGGAGCTGATCACTCCCATTGAACTTGCATGGATTCTTTTGGACGCTTTTCCCTCTTATTTTTCGAGTTTATTATTTAGTTACCTTTCTATCGTTTTAAAGATGTCGACCTGGTTGACTTAAAATACAGGGATCCTTGTTGAATTAAGATTGAAATTCACGATGATAAAAGTAGAAGTTTCAATGACAGAAAACCATATGTATTCGTGCGTTTGCGTAAGAAAGCATCTTACATAGCCGATGCATTCCGTGTCATCAAAAAGTGAGGAAATGTATTGAAACTTCAAGCACAGCTATCTATTTTAATGAGAAACAAGAATTTTATGATTGACTAATTACTATTCACGCAAAATGCTTCCTCCAATTTCGAAGAGATATGCTGAGAAACGACATGTCCTATACACCGTCCGCGACTTGTGTTGTTTGTTTGGAAATATTGCTCAGCTCTGTTGGGTGGACCGCTCGCTCAACAGTAACTAGTATTCACCCCTCAACACTTCGATAATCCTCTCCTCCGATTCTCAAGGGCCAAGCACACGACCTTGAAGGAAATGGCCGATGAAGAAGTGACCCTCCTGGACGTCTGCGCGAGCATGTACGGGATGGGTGCCGAGCAGCGCTGGCCGAGAAAGGGGCCGAGCACAAGTCCATGGAGGAGCACTCGGTGAACAAGAGCGAGCCCCTCCTCCAGCTGAATCCGATTCACAAGAAAATCCCCGTCCTCATCCACAACGGCAAGCCCGTCTGCGAGTCCCCCGTCATTGTGGGGTGTACATCGATGAGACCTGGAGCCACAAGGCCCCTCTCTTGTCATCCGATCCATACGAACGAGCCCGAGCCAGATACTGGGCCGATTTGGTCGACAAGAAGGTATTATTAGTTCCTCTGTTTTATAGTCGTCTAATTCGTCAATGATTCTTCAGTCTGTTGACATTTACTGCCTTCATAATGGAGCGATCGTTTTTAGCTATTTACATCTCATGCTGAATGCGAAGAAAGATCATTGGGCTTAAGTCGTCATCATCATTGTCGTTATTCACCGTCGTTGATTCTTTGTATGGCTTTTCATTTTTTTTTTTTTTTGAAAGGGTCATTAATTTATTGCACTTGTGCCAATTTAATCTTAAACTTTTAATTTATCTAATTTAATTTTAAATATTTTGATAATTTACTAATTGAGTATTTTGGTCAATTTTAATCAGAAATCACTAAAGTGAATGTTGGTTTTCTTAAGTGACATAGTCAAGTACTAGCATAGACAATTTTTATAATTTTTATAAAAAAATATACTTATTTTACTTACTTCTTTTTTTTTTCTTTGTGGTCCCCAACGACCCTTGCCGGCCACTAGGTTGCAAAGCCTTGGGCGAGGGCCTTTATAGTCCTGTTGGCCGTGGGTGAGATGGCCTTAGTGAATGAGGGCGCAAAGGCTCTCACTAGACCTATGCGAGGGCCATGGTAGCCTCTCTTGCAGCCGGCGAGTATCATTAGTGATCCTTGCTCGCACAATGCCAAAAAAAGAAAAAGAAAGCAAACAAGAATTTTTTTTAAAAAAATTACGAAAATTATCCACATCAATGTCAATTGTGTCAGTAGTTACTGACCAAAATTGACAGAAGGAACTCGATTGGCAAATTATCAAAAGGTCTAGGATTATATTGATCAAATTAAAATGTTTAAAATTGAATTAGCTCAAGTGTAATGAATTTATGCATTTTTTTTTTTTTTTGGTAATCTCGCTTGACAAATGGTTGGACTGCACAATCCTGGTAATAAATTCACCACATGTTGGAAATCGATGATGTTGCACAAGTAATATTGCAGCACGAAGTGCTGATACTAATAATCAGCTTGTGATGATTCTAATGATTCTTTCTGATCCGGTACCATTATGAAGTAAATTATAAAAGTCAACAATTTTGCAGTTCTATGATCTCTGGAGGAAGTGGGAACGATGAAAGGGGAAGAGCAGGATGCGGCAAAGAAGAAATTCATCGAATGCCTGAAACTGGTAGAAAGTGAGCTTGGGGACGGGGCTTTCTTCGGGGGCGAGAAGTTCAGGTTCTTGGACATAGCGATCATCGGCTTCTACTGCTGGTTCTGCACCTACGGGACATGTGGGAACTTCAGCATCGAAGCCGAATGCCCCGAGCTCGCCGCGTGGGGCAAGAGATGCATGGCGAAGAAGAGCTTGTCCAAAGCTCTCACCGACCCGCGAAAGTTGTGTGCCTTCATCTTGGAAAGCAAGAACGCGAGGGGCAAAGAGTAGGGGAATGTGCTTCTGCTCTTGCTAGACCCCGTTTCCTTCCTGCTATGTGGCTGTTGGAATTTGCTATCTTTGTTTGCGATCCTATGCACGTAAGGGACTTCAGTGTTTTCTTATAGTTCTATGTTCTGAGAGGACACTTCGTGGAGTCTTCTCCTCATCTTGCACTGCTGGGCGATCATGTCGCATATAAGAAAGGCATGCTGGCTGATGTTGTGCCGAGGTTCTGGTCAGGTCCATGGGTACATTTCAGGTTTTTGGATGTTCTTCGGAATTCTTCCCATGTTTCTTTTTTTTCGTCGAGAATTATGGACTGCGATTTGCACACCTATCGGAGCTAAAAAAGCAGTCGAAGGAAGAAGCCTCCTCTTTGTTACCGTCCCTGTTCCTGAGCTACTGTATGCTCTCCATCTTGTGAAGTGACTATTTCAGATACTCTTAGACCAGTTATAACTGTCAATCTCATTACTTAATCAGTCCTATGCCTTAATTGTTGTGCAATTGATGATCGTAATTCGCATTGAAAGTGCCTAAAACTTTCATAGTTATAAACATTTTAACAAATTGTCGATTTAGTTATTTTGACTAATTTTAGCCATACATCGTTAACGTATTGGTCTAATCAATGCCAACTATCTTATGTGGTAAGATTGACCCTCACACGGATAGTCTTTTAATTTTTTAAAAAAATTCTGCAAATTTTATTTTATTTTTTGTCCATCTTTTTTGCCCAAAAAACTTAGGATAGGAGGCTGCCCACCACTAAGCAAGGGCCAATGACTCCTTTGGCCACTAGGCAAGGACTCATAAGCCCTTGCGATGCCTAGCGAGGGTTGCAATGCCCTCCCCCCGCCAAATCAGACAAGGGCATCATGGCCTTCACCAAGCTCTTGTAAGCCCCAATGAGCATATCACAACCCTCACCTACCCTTACCACGGCCAATGAGGGGTGGGGCAAGGGCTCCATGACATTTGCCTGAGGGCTACCAAGGTTGCTAGTGGTCTCCTGGTTCTCTCTCTCTCTCTCTCTCTCTCTCTCTCTCTCTCTCGTACAAGATAAAATAAGAAAAATAAAAGATAAAAAAATATAAAAAATTAATATTTTTTTAAATTTTTTTAAAAATTATTCATGTCAATGTTAGTCTTGTCATATGGAACAATTAGCGTTGACTAAATGGCTATGTCAGTAATATCTTGCTAAAATTACCTAGAATGACTAAATTGTCAATTTGTTAAAATATTTATGTTTAATTTGGCAAATCTTTAAAATGTTTATGACTAAATTGGTATAATTAAAAATTTTGTAATTGAATTGACAAGTTATCGAAAGGTTTTAGCATTGAATTGGTAAAATTAAAGAGTTCAAGATTAAATTGATTGTCATATAATAGTTTTTATACTTTTTGGAAAAAAAAATTCTAAGAAAGAGGAAACTAACGTTGTCCTGCAAAATTAAACAAATCTCTAATCGCTTGTACTTATGTGAAAATAAATTAGATTAGCATCAAATTTATGAAGGTAAAAAGATCTAAAATGGATCGTACTTCATATTAAAAGAACTTAGAATGACAAGAAAAGGGAAAATTCATAAAATAGAGTTTCCTCTAACAAATGCAGATCAAACCCACTAGAGTGTGGGAGAACAAACTCTAGCGATTCCAGCTTTGAAGAACTACCTCATCAAAGTTGTTAGAGATAAGGTTTTGACTTTCAGGAACGTGGCGGATACTCCAAGGAATAGGAGGTTCCAACGCGGCTGGGAATTGATCCGGTTATTTTCTCTGTGGAAGAGTCTGAAACTCATCCTTAACGCTGTCCGGATTCAGCTGAGGGCGTTCCGTCGCGTGTGATGCCCCGCTCCCTTGTGGCCGATGGTTCCGATGGATGGGCTGTTTCATCATTCGCCTGGAGGTTTGCTGGCAGCTGTTGCAGCTGTGAGTTTCGCTATTTGGGTTAGTGATGCGGGAGCATCCAATGTAGCTCCATCCACCAACTCGGAACCATCAATGTTTATCCAAGCCAAGAGAGAAATTGGACATTATGTGCTTCGATGGATCATTTTCAATGAATAATGTCAATTATTTATCAGTACTTCATGGTATATCGATAACTACCAATGGGGGACCATTCTAAATGTCTTGAATGACCAGTTTATGAAGTTTCAGAAGGATTATTTTCTGGTCAAGGGAGGAGCTCGAATTTGAAGGTTCAAGAATGCAGAAGGCCGAAGATTAAAGACATTTAATTCCCGTGTTAATAAAGGCTTTTATTATGTTATTATGTGTCTTTATTGTTATGCAGTCCAAGAGTCGAAGGTTTCGGTTTCTAGGCTATTAAGTTCTGTTTTTAATATGTATTAAGGTTTCAGTTTCTAGGCTATTAAGGTCTATTTTTAATATGTATTAAGGTTTCGGTTTCTAGGCTATAAGATTGACCTTCCGGGAGAGTTTGGAGTTTCAGCAACATTCAACGTGGGAGACCTTTCTCCTTACTTGGAGGATGAAAACCTTCTAGATTTGAGGACAAATCTCAAACAACCTGGGGAGGATGATGCAGGAGCATCCAATGTAGCTCCATCCACCAACTCGGAACCATCAATGTTTATCCAAGCCAAGAGAGAAATTGGACATTATGTGCTTCGATGGATCATTTTCAATGAATAATGTCAATTATTTATCGGTACTTCATGGTATATCGATAACTACCAATGGGGGACCATTCGATATTTTGATGCGTGATAGGTTGAGTGATTCAAGAACGGAGATTTTTTATAAGGGGAATTTTGTGGTTAAGTGTATGGAGTAGTGTATACGGGGAAGAAATGGAAAGGAATAAGAACAGATAAAAACAATCTCCTTCCAAGGTATAAAGGCAGCGCCACCAACCAAGGATGAGGATCGAGATCTACGAAGTTCACCACCAAGGCCTAAAGCTTCCACCAGCCAAGGATAAAGGACTTCGAGATAGGAGAAGCTCACCACCGAGGCCTAAAGATTCCACTAGCCAAGGATAAAGGGCTTCTTGGTTCACCACCAAGGAGTGATCTATGCTCCAAGGATAAAGAAACCGAAAGGAGTTATCCGTTCTCCAAAGGAATTCACTCAAGTTGAGGAAATCTCACAATTCTCATTCATAAAATTCGTATCCTTACATTGGATAGTTTCCCCCTCTTTATAGGAGGGTTTTAGAGTTAATACATATTAAAAACGGACCTTAATAGCCTAGAAACCGAAACCTTAATACATATTAAAAACAGACCTTAATAGCCTAGAAACTGAAACCTTAATACATATTAAAAACAGAACTTAATAGCCTAGAAACCGAAACCTTCGACTCTTGGACTGCATAACAATAAAGACACATAATAACATAATAAAAGCCTTTATTAACACGGGAATTAAATGCCTTTAATCTTCGGCCTTCTGTATTCTTGAACCTTCAAATTCGAGCTCCTCCCTTGACCAGAAAATAATCCTTCTGAAACTTCATAAACTGGTCATTCAAGACATTTAGAATGGTCCCCCATTGGTGGTTATCGATATACCATGAAGTACCGATAAATAATTGACATTATTCATTGAAAATGATCCATCGAAGCACATAATGTCCAATTTCTCTCTTGGCTTGGATAAACATTGATGGTTCCGAGTTGGTGGATGGAGCTACATTGGATGCTCCCGCATCAGTTAGCTCGGTCTCTGAAGGTTGATTGTGGGGCGCCGGCTGCTGGGTGCTCCTTCCCTCCTGTCTCCTTCTTGTTGCTGTTATTTTGTCGTTAATCGCCACTGTTTTGGCTGTTTTCCTTGCTGTTGTTGGTGGGTGTTGCCGGTTGGCTGTTTGTGCCGCTGTTTTGGCAGTCTTTTGTTCTGTCCCAACACCTGTCCACTCGCTATGACTTCTTATCATTTTAAGTGTAAGTTTTGGTGCCGTGATTGCCTCTTGTATAATTTGGTTAAAGCTCAATATAATTCTTACATTTACCAAAAAAAAAAAAAAACCACTAGAGTGAGACGAGTGCCAACAAGTTGGAGCTTTAAAACCCTCCTTGAGAATAGAGAATAGATTTATCTACTCATCCACAGCCGCACGGCTTTGCGGAGAGCTGTGCTTTGGATAAACCATCGTCCGGACCCTGGTCACTATTGCCGATCTGGGTTCTCGTCTTTAGACTACCTACTGAAATACGTTGAACTGTGTCGTTCTATTACGCTCATGGAAGTTGCTACACGATTTGATATTCAGTTGTTTGATTGGCCGATAGCTGTCCTCTATAGTCAATTTCCTTTCCTGTGATAATTAGGTTTCTGAGAAACTAAATAAACTCTTGCTAGGTTATGCTTAGATATTTGCATATCTTTTGTGGTTTCATATCTGATATTGCATCTTTTAATGCTTTTCTAATAAAAAGGCACAAGTGCAGGGAGGAGTCTGGATATTTAGAAATTCATGAAACATCCAGCTAGCCTTATGGACCAGTAGGGTTAATTTTTAGGCTACACAAGTGGTCCTAATAACACAACATTTTATATATCAATATTAATGAGATTTGAATAAAGGACTTTCAGGAACTAAATTAGAAAAATTCTTTACACTTCATTCGGCTATTTACGATAATTCTGGAAATTTTGATAATATTTTTAATCTCTAATAAGAGCTTGACTAATGAATTCTTATCATATTTAATAGAAGAGAAAATGGCATCTTTTTGACTTTGTCGAGGCATTCTTTAAACAACCTACAATAAAGATAATATTTTTTTTAATAAGTTAACTATTCTCATGATATGCATAATCGCATCTCTAATTTAAACAACTTTTTTTTTTTTTTTTTAGTAAAGATGCTTTATTAAGTGTCCTCAAGACACTCATAAATAAGATACTTCTTGTCCCGTTGACAGCCTTCTTTTCGCAAAAGGAGAGAAAAGTGCCAAAAAAGTCTTAAACCTTTGTGTTTGTGCCGATTTAGTCCTAAATCCAAAAACTCGATTTAGACTAAACCTTTTTATGTTGTGCAAATTTAGTCATTTTTGCTCAATTTTGTATCGGATTTTTTGATTTTGAATGCTAAGCCGGTTGGTCCAAAAGTAATACACGTGAATAATTTTTAATAATATCTTAATGTTTTAATTTTTTTTTTCTTTTCTTTTTTTCTTCTCCTCTTCTTCCTCTAGCCGGTCGCCAGACCTTAATGACCGGCCAGAGGGGACGGCCGGTGAGGTCGTCCCCGACTGTGGCCACGAGGGTGGCCTCACGCTGGGCGGCAAGGCTCGCCCTCGCCAAATCTAGCGAGGGTTGACGAGGCTTGACCTCACTAGATCGAGCGAGGGTGAGCCTCGCCCGCTTGGCGCAAGGCTGCCCTCGCCGGATGTAGCAAGGGTAGAGCCTCGCCCATGGTCGGTGAGGGTGAGCCCCGCCAGCTCGGTGCGAGGCCAGCTTGACGGCCACGGCAGGCGGCTAGATTAGCTTTGGCGGACTGTGAGCAAGGCGCAGGTGACGAGCGCGAGTCGGGGACGGCGCAAATGTAGCAAGGCCGCCTCCTTGTCCTCGCCCTCGCGGCCTCCTTGCCCTCACCCTCGCTGCCCAAGCCTCGAGGGCAGCCTCGCGCCGGGCGGGCGAGGCTTGACCCTCGCTGCCCAGCACGAGGCATCCCCTTGCGGCCACTGGCGAGGTGGCCGGCGAGATCGACCTCGATGTCGCCAGCCGTGGCCTCTGGCTAGTCGCCAAGGTCCGGCGATCGGCTGGAGGAAGAAGAGGAGAAGGAAAAAAGAAAAGAAAAAAAAAAAAATGAAAAAATGAAAAAAAGAAGAAAAAACGATTAAAATATTATTAAAAGTTATATCTCATCTAATTTTTTGTTATTGTCCAGGCCGGTTCAGGTTAGCAAAATCCGACCAAAATTAATCGGAAATAATTGTTGACACAACATAAAAATATTTAAGACTAAATCGGCACTAAAAAAATATTTAGGACTAAATCGGCACAAAAATAAAAGATTTAAGATTTTTTTGGTACTTTTTCCCCACCTCGGATGTAGTGCCGCATAGGGTCGTATGCGGTGGACCAGAAAATGCTGCTGACCATAAGGTTCCACCGCCGGCCCCAAAAGTCCTTCAGCGAGGTCGTGAGGTGGGACAGGTCAAACTGCAGATTGAGGTCAACCCCTGAGGTGGTGCGAACCGGATGGTAAGATGGTGAACAAGAGGTCCAATTCTAGGTACTTGTAGACGCAATAGCGTTGGGATTGTGTATATATGCAACTGAGACCTTTAGTCGTGGGCGTGAAAAATCCAGACCAAAATCAAAACCTCGATGGCCGGTCGAAGTGAATTTTGGGGAATTATTTTAGAGACTTTCTTTGTCTTGGTGTGGTGGTGGGTGAGTCATGAATGTGAAAAGACCATGAATAGGCCGAAGAAGAGGAAAGAGATGGATGGCGGGAAGAGAGGGCAATAGTGTAGGTATAGATGAAGGTTTTGCCTAGTTTCTATCCAGGTCTATATCACCTTTAGTGGGATTTTTTTTTTTTTTTATACGAACTATATCCAATCCACCAAATGCAGTTTTAGTATTTTTTGAAGGCAGTGATCCACGGACATAGTTTCACTTATAAAGCTATATAAAATAATATTAATTTGATAAATTTGATATTTAAAGATGAAGCGCTATTTCCAAATGTGGATTTGCCATCCTCAGCATACTCGTGTGTTGCAACGTTTTTTCAGTGACAAGTCTCGACTTTTCTCTCTCACCTTTTTAGTGATTGTTTAGAATCAACAAAAGCATGCAAGCACCACCTACTTGGGTGGCGTTGTCGGTGGTGAGCTTCTCCTCCTAACGCAAGGGGAGGAGTTCGATTTCTGGGCGTCGCAGGTTGACTTACCCGGTGGCACGTGTGTGGTGGCTAGCACGTGTTGCCCCCAGGTTTACCCCCCGTTACCTCGGGCCTTTCGGGCTGTCTGTGTTAGTACGGTGCGCGGGTTTCTTGGATCACTAAAAAAAAAAAAAAACAAAAGCATGTAAACTAAATCATGGGAGTATCTTCTTTTATACCTCGATTACGACAAAGAGTTATATTTATTCTTGAATGTAGAAGGTTGTGTGATTTCAGCGCCCCATAACTTTGCATAGGCTTTCCTTTAAAAAAAACTACATCATGTGTACATTTATGTCATAATTCACAATGCTCCAACAAAACCCTCCGGCCAAAGCACTTCTTTCTCCTCCTCTTGTTTGAATTAAACTTGGGAATTGCTTTGTGAAATCTAAATGTTATCTTGAATGCGATCTAGCTGACTTTTTTCCCAAAAAAAATTATATTTATCACAAAAAAACATACAAATAGAAGTACAATAACATAACGAATTGAAGTAAAGAAAAGTTAGGATATTGTAATACAAATCAAAATCTAGAAAACAAAGTGGATTGATAGAATATCGGTGGGGTTAAATACATGCTTGCTCACAATAACAGATCTCTAAAGTAAGATAATTGACGACTAATCACTAAATCTCGTATCTTCGTTAGTGATGAAGATATACTAGAAATTTTAGGTATTGTTAATTGGTAGTGCACGTCTAAATTCGTCTTTCTCTACACCATCACTATAATGAAGATAATCAAAACAAGTTAACAAACACAAATCTAATAGTTGAAAGAACAAATCTTCATGATTCAATGAGACTGAAGATTCTGTGGTAAACATTGGAGCCGGAGGTATATGACTTGTACACGGAATGGAGCACATGTGTGTCATATACAGAAAAATATATTTTATTATATCCTCAAATCTAGATAGAGAAAGAGTAAGAAATAAGAAAAGAAAAAACATAGCAATAAGGGAGGATGGGGAGGGCGAGACCCTGAGAAGCAGGTCATATCTGCTTTTCTACAACTTGGAGGGTCATATCTTTCTTTCCTCCTATGACATTAGAAATCGGGGCACTTCTCTTCTGGAATTAATATAAGAAGCAAAAAGTTCCCAAAAAATAACTTCCCCTTCCGGAAAACCAGGAAAAGGATTCGTAGCAAAATAACACTGATCCCTCCTCTCGTACCTTCCCAAAACGATAGGCGTTCAATTGGGGCAACAGAGCAAAATTATCATTTTGGGGGGGGGGGGGGGGGGGGGGCCAATCTTACAGATTCCTAGACGAATGGCTACATAAAGAGGGGACCAACAATTATTTCTTTATTTTTCTTTTTTGGGCCCTGTCTTGCCAAACTGGGTCCCATTGCCTTTCTTGAGTTTGGTTTTGTGGGGAGAGCGCGATGACGAAAGTGATTACGTTTTGGTGGAATAGTCTGGAATGGTCTGGAATTATCAACAACAGCAACCTCACAGACGACTTGTCGTCTCAGGTTATGTCGTTTTGGACAAGGGAATAAAAAAAATCTTTTAAGGATATGCCGTGTCTCGAACGTTAATGCTTTTGGAAAAATCCCGTCCCGCCCCCACCAAAAAATTATAAGCAATTGCCTTTAGAGCAGAGTTGTAATGACTAATATTATTTAAATTATCTATTAAGCGGTGTAGCAAAGTTTGACTGATTTCTTGATATCACCTTATCCGAATCACCATTTTAAGTTCACATATAAAACCATAGCCAATCATTTTAAAAATTTAAATAGTTAAAAGCAGCGTTATATGCAAAAAATCTAAATTTATGATAAAAATTTAAATAGCTAGAAAACAACGTTATATTCAAAAATATCTAAATCTATGATGTCATCTGAAATTTTATGAAGCCAATGAAACTCTAAAAATGTGCAGTATCATTCATTTATAAAATTAGAATAATATATCAAATGAAAATTGAAAAAGAAAACTGATATCCTGCGTATTAATATTTAATTTTTCGAGCGTAGTCATTGGAATTAATAGTTATACATTGAAGAAATTAACGATGCTAGATGTACTAAAACTTCTTACTAATATATGTATTTGTTAAACGATGCGTTGAATTTTGACCAATTAAAAAGGATATAAGTAATGCAAAATAGGTGAAACTAGTTGAAATTATGATTAATACTCTGAAAAACCTCCAATTAGTATATATGTGATAAATTTATCCAAAACTATTTTTTTTATCACCAAAAACCCCAAATTAGTATACATTTGACAAATTTACCAAAAACTGGTATATTTGTGATAAATTTACCATTTGTCGCCTTTCATTATATTTTTAAATGACACATGACACTATTATATCAATTTTGGATTTTACATTCCATTTTCATAGTTTATAATTTTGTAATTTTTTTATGGTATTAATTTAATTTAGCGGAAGATATATTTTGTCACAAATTTACCAGTTTATGATTTTTTGCGATCGACTAAATTAGTTTGGGGTAAATTTGTCATAAATATATAAGTTTAGGGTTTTTTATAGTCAGTTGGGATAAATTTGTCGCGTCTTAGGTTTGAGGTTTTTCATGATCAAAAAATAATTTGGAGTAAATTTATCATATGTTTATTAATTTGGGATTTTTTAAATTATTAACCCTTGAAATTATCGTTTAAGGATGACCAAATTCTCATTTTTTAAAGCAATCTAATTAGACCTGAGCCCATAAATACCCACTCTCTCACCCAGCCTCACACATAAATTCTTGCTGAGCTGGGCGCACCATCTGCATTAAACCTTGAGGCGCTTGGAATTCGCGATATCTCTGCTGCTTTCTCGAGAGATCGTGTGGTGGTGAGGCGGAAGCGATGGCGGACGAGGTGATCCTGCTGGACTTCTGGCCGAGCATGTTCGGCATGCGGTGCAGGTTGGCGCTGGCGGAGAAAGGGATCAAGTACGAGTACAAGGAGGAGGACCTGAGGAACAAGAGCGACCTCCTCCTCCGCATGAACCCCGTCCACAAGAAGATCCCCGTCCTCGTCCACAACGGCAAGCCCGTCTGCGAGTCCCTCATCATCCTCCAGTACATCGAGGAGACCTGGCCCGACAGGTGCCCCCTCTTGCCTTCAGACCCCTACCAGAGGGCTCAGGCCAGGTTCTGGGCCGATTATGTCGACAAGAAGGTAAAATTTGCCCCCTCTCAAAAACTCGCGCTCTAGGTTCTGTGGTAGTCGTGGTAGCTGAATCCGTAGCCGCTTGCAGCAGTAGTTGTACCTATACCTTTCGGGTCTTGCTACGTCGGACTAGCAGGGTCGTTTCGGACGGTGGGTGACGGTGGGGATAGAACCCGCTTGCTGTGTGATTGTGGGGTGTGAATGATTTCGCCTCTGTACCCTCGAACTTGTTAGTAATGCCAAGTGCCGTTGTCTGCATGGTAACTCTGAAAGTCGGTAGCGCCGCCTGCTTGGTTACCCATCTCTGCGTTAATTGGTTGGACAAAAATATGGAAGGGGGCTTCTCAGCTTATCTGATCAGATCTTTTTTTACATGTATGTGTCTCGCCGTCTGCTGGGTATGGATGTGATTTATTCAATTAATTTACTCACTATTCTGTTTATGATGAGTTCTGCGGACATTGAAATTAAACATCGTGTGATTCTAATGGTTTTGTAAAAATACTTGCAGTTCTATGACCTGGGTAGGAAGGTGTGGACCACAAAAGGAGAGGAACAGGAGGTGGCCAAGAAGGAGCTGATTGAAAGCATGAAGGTATTGGAAGGTGAGCTCGGTGACAAGCCCTTCTTTGGGGGTGAGAAGTTAGGATTCGTGGATGTTGCACTCGTCCCCTTCTCCACCTGGTTCTATGGGTACGAGATGTGCGGAAACTTCAGCATTGAGGCGGAGTGCCCCAAATTGATAGCATGGACCAAGAGGTGCCTGGAGATAGAGAACGTGTCCAAGTCTCTCGTCGACCCTCATAAGGTGTATGACTTCATCTTGCAGCTCAAGAAAGCCCTCGGGATTGAGTAGAGATCTGGATGACTCGTTGTGGGTACTTCTTATCTTTATCACCAGTCTTAATGTAATAGTTACTGCTCTGGGCTTTCTCTTGTTGTTGAATTTCTGGTACTGGGAAGGAGACACTTCATTGTGTCATCTTTCGAAACTTATGTTGGTGATCATGATGAGCACCAGAGAGTTGTTCGTGCTGTGAGGTAGTGTTTGGTTTGCAATAATAAAAAAGTCGCTGCTTGGATTTTGAGTAAGCTCGAAGCTTTTCCTTTATGATCTAGTCTTTTTTCTTTCAGTAGTAGTTAAGATGTGTGAGTACTGAGTAGACTTGTCAAAGCTGAAAAGATATGCAAATGTAATGCCTAATTTGTACCTACACCAGTGGCGAAAATGTGTTGGATTGAATCCTTATGTTTTCGGGAGCAATTATAGTCATCGGGACTACTCGATTCTTGCTCTACCATTGGCCCTTATTGGCCCCTCTGTGAGGCCAGGCGTTGAGCATTGTTGTTGTATTTCCCACTGGAGAAGAAAACAATGGCCAAGGATGGACAACGCGATTGGTTTCGTTATATTATGCCTCAACAATTTCGTCCACAACAAACGGTGAGCTGTATTACATTCGTTATTTGGAAAAGTCAGGACACATCAAAGTTGATACACAAACCAACATCCACTACAGGTCTGATTGTGAATAGGTTAAATTGTAATTGATTTTATTTTATTCTTGGAAATAAATGTGGAACTAAAATCGTTTGATAAATTTTTTTGTTCTTGAAAATAAATTTGGAATAAAATCAACAAGTTAGGAAAAGTTGCTTCTTTATTATCAGGAACAATTTCAGAATCAAGTCCGACCTATTTTTTTCTCTGTTCTCATATTCTTTTCTTCTTCCTTCCAATCGGTTGCCAGCCATGGCAAAGCTTGACCTTATCTAGGCGGCGCGAGGTTAGCCTTGTCCTAACTTGGTGAGGCTAAGCCTCATGTAGTCGCCAGGCTAGGGTGAGGCAGAGGCTCATGGTGGCCAAGTGAGGCTTTGATGAGCTTGTTGAATCTCGCCTAGCCGGTTGCTGGCCACTCTTGTGGCTGGCGACCTGTTACAAAGAAGAAGAAAAAGAAAAAGAGAAAAGGAAAAAAAAAAAAAAAGAAAAAAAGAGAAAAATATAATAAAAGTATTAAAAAATTAAAGAAAAAAATTGAGAGTTCTACAATATGCATTTTTATTTTGAAAATAAAATTTTTGGATAGTTATCAGATGCGCTTTAAATGTTTAAAAATTATTCCTAAAAATAGAATAAAAAAGAATCATTTTAGTGCGAAAATTATTTTTGAGAATAGGATGGTTATCAAACACATCTTAAATGACTTATGTTGGTCCCTTTGCTTCTCATCGTCCCGAACCCATTCTTCAGCTCCAACGTGAATCTGTGAACTTTTTCGCAGTTGGCTAGAGGCTTTGAAACACCGTCTTTCTGGGAATACCTCTTGTCCCATGCAATGAGCTTGGGGCATTATGTCTCGATGCTGAAACCGCCGCACTTCTCATACCCATAGAACCAGCTATAGAAGGGAATTAGAGAAATGTCGACAAGCGATCATGTTTCCCCTCTGAAGAAGGGGATGTCGAAGAGGGGCTCGTTGCCGAGCTTTCGTTCCAACACCTCGAGGCAATCCGTGAGCTCCCTCTTGGCCGCCTCTAGTTCTCCTCCTTTGGTCAAAATGATTCATTTCCCAATCTCCGTGGATTCGGACTTGGATCTGACTTTGTTGTCCTTTTATCTGTCTCATTTATTTGTGCTCGATGCTTCTTGGTACTCATATGAGTTGGTAAGACGGAGGTGACTGATTTTTGTGGATGTAACGACCCAGACCTGGGGCAGTACGGAGGGACGGACTAAGATTGCCTTGGTAGTACGCGGGCGAGGTTAAGGGCATTTTTCTTGTCCCACATCGCTTAGGGGGGAGTCCTGGGAGCCTTTATAAGGCTTGGGTCCCTTAATATGTGTGATGCGTTTTAAAACCGTGAAGGAAAAGACCATGACTGGGATGGCGGTTCGTTCGTGCTAGGGCGGGTGACCCAAAGTGGACAATATCACACGGTGGGGCCCAGGTCCTTACAAATGGTATCAGAGTCGACTCCCGCAGCGTGTGGGGCCACAGCGAGGGCGCTGTGCCTTAAGGGGGGAGAATGTAACAACCCAGACCCGGGGTAGTACGGAGGGACGGACTAAGATTGCCTCGGCAGTACGCGGACGAGGCTAAGGGCATTTCTCTTGTCCTACATCGCTTAGGGGGGAGTCCTGGGAGCCTTTATAAGGCTTGGGTCCCTTAATATGTGTGACGTGTTTTAAAACCGTGAAGGAAAAAACCATGAGGGAAAACACCATGGCTGGGATGGCAGTTCGTCCGCGCCAGGGCGGGCGACCCAAAGCGAACAATATCACACGGTGGGGCCCAGGTTCTTACAGTGGACTCCAGCGAAATGACAAAGTCAAGAAACACGAGTTCTCTAGTCGTTTTCGGTCGGTGATCTTAAGGCCATTATTGACCACAACCTCACCAACACAGCCATAAAATTCGGCCCGCAGCCTAAGTAAAATCCAGTGCTGTTAAAGTTAGGTCGTTTCCACCCTCTTGCTCTTTACTGACTCATTTGGTGACCGTTCCAAGAGTCGAACTTTGATAGAGTTCGATCACGAATCGAGCGGGAAGTGAGAGGCAGAGGGCACCTGCGAGAGTTCAGCCACGAATTAAGTAGGAAGTGAGAGTTCAGCAATGAATTGAGCTCCTTCCTATGGAGCAATTGAGATTTCGTCATCGTTTCAATGGAGCAACCGAGAGAGATGGAGAACAACCGAGTTCCACGAAGAACCTTAACCCCCCAAAACGAGAGAGAAATGAAGAGCAACAGAGAGATGAAGAGCACAACACCATTTCGTTAATAAACCAAGAAAAAAGACTTAGTTTCTCTTTCACTAATTCATGTGAGGGCCATTTGCATTTCATTGTCCACGTCAAGCTGCCACGTTGGAGTTTTAGAGGGCATCTTGATGAAAACGTAACAGAAAAATGTGTTATATCAGCACAAGTTTAAGATTTTTCGTGATACGATAAAGATCAGGATAAATGTGTCATAATAGACATAATTTGAAATCTTTGGTGATTTTTTTCCTTATTAAGAAATCTCATCTTGGATTTCTTTAAAAAGGGACATTCATTCATTATTATTGATTACTAACTTTCTATGAAGTCAGATATCCTTCCTTTTGTAAAGCAATCTAATCATACTCAATCCGATAAATCTACCCACGCCCTCACCCAGCCATTTCTCGCTAAGCACTGTACCATTTGCATTAACCGAGGCGTTTGTGAATCTTAATTGCTCTGCTTCTCGAGATTGTTGGTGAACTGGAAGCCATGGCTGACGAGGTGATCCTCCAGGACTTCTGGTCGAGCATGTTCGGCATGAGGTGCAGGATCGCACTGGCCGAGAAAGGGGTCAAGTATGAGTACAAGGAAGAGGACCTGAGAAAAAAGAGTGACCTCCTTCTCCGGATGAACCCCATCCACAAGAAGATCCCTGTCCTCGTCCACAACGGCAAGCCCGTCTGTGAATCCCTCGTCATCCTCCAGTACATCGACGAGACCTGGCCCGACAAGTGTTCCCTGTTGCCGTCCGACCCCTACCAGAGGGCTCAGGCTAGGTTCTGGGCTGATTATGTTGACAAGAAGGTTAATTTCTTATCTGAAATTTTACGCTCTAGGTTTTGTACCTGGTGTTCCACAAAGCTGAGGTTTTTATGGCTTTTCTTGGATGTACCACGATTATGGTGGCCTCCACAGGCTAATATTTCACAAACCTGACGTAACTACACACTCCCGCTGGCTAAGTTCAAGACCACTTGTAGTAGTTGTGCTTGTATTTATATTAAATAACCAGGAAAAAATTGAAAATATGATAAAATTGAATCTATCAGATGTATCTAATTTATGTTCAAGATGGGATATAATTGAATATAAATGGATACAACTTAGAAAAATTATCTTAGGAAAACTAGGATAAAGGCCAACAGGATTTTTTATATGTAAAATATAAGTTATTTTTCCAATTAAAAATTTCTTAAATTAATAAATTTAAAATAATATTTGAATATAAATAATATTTGAATTCTAATAGAAGAAGGAAATTCAAAATAAAAAATAACAACAATTGCCTTTTTATTTATATATTCGAATTTATTTTTATCTTATAATATATATTCAATATATAAATATATATTTAGTATTAACTTTATTGCATATTTTACGTATTTGAGTATTTTAGATATATTAGTATAATTTATCATTTAATAAAAATTTATTAGAAAATGAGAGAGGGGGAAAAAGAAATAATAAAATCAGAAAGAGAAAAAGAAAACGAGGGAAAAGAAAGAAAAAAAAAATGAAGTAGGCTAGAGTGTCATAAAATATTCTTACCATGTTCATTTGTGCAATTTTTAGGTTTAGACCAATGTATTAGATGTGTGGAAAACAAGGGCCAAGGACGGACATGGCGATTGGTTTCACAAAACCTTTATCACATAGTTTTCGAGTTTTCAAAATATATTAATTGATAAATTAGTAGCCGTTGTTCTTGTTCTTTTAGTACTTTTAGTGGTTCCAATACCTATTATGTTCCTTCGATTATTGACAAGTGGTATTCAAGCCTTTATTTTTGCAACTTCAGCTGTGGCTTACATCAGCAAATCCATGGAGAGTCATGATTGACTCTGTTTTCAAAATGATTGTTTTGTAGTTTAGACCAAGGTAATGTATGTGTAATTCAAGATAATCTACTTAGGCAAGATAAAAATAGACAAATAAGATATATATGATCTACATGAATAGGAAAAAGGATTAGGATACTTCAATCTAGGGAGTTGTTAGTAAGAATCCAAATTTACTTGCTGCGTAATCGTGCGTGCGGATTAGTTCACATCCATGGCGACGGGACTGCCTATCTTGAGCTTGTTGGAAATGCTGATTGCCGTCATCCCCATAGTCTTAAATCAGGATATTGCTTGGCACTGCTTGCTTGGTTACCCCTCTCTGCCTTTATGGGTTTGGCAAAATCATGACGTTTTCCGGGGAAGGGGCCTTTTGAGCCAATATGATCAGATCCTTTTTTTGTATATGGCTGTGGTTTATTCAGCTAAGTTCTTTGTGACGCAGACGTGAGTTTCGGGAAGGACTTTGCAAATAGAAGCAAAACGTACATTCTGGGAAAGAATGCTAAAAAATTGGTTGCCTATTCTATTTATTATGAGCTTTTCAGACATTGAAATTAAAGATCGTATGATTCTAATGGTGTCATAAAAAGCTCGCAGTTCTCTGACCTGGGGAGGAAGATTTGCACCACAAAAGGAGAAGAACAGGAGGTGGCCAAGAAGGAGCTGATTGACAGCCTGAAGCTATTGGAAGGCGAGCTCGGTGACAAACCCTTCTTTGGAGGAGAGAAGTTAGGATTCGTGGATTTAGCGATCGTTCCTTTCTACACCTATTTTCTTGCTTATGAGACGTGCGGAAACTTCAGCATCGAGGTGGAGTGCCCCAATTTCATAGCGTGGACCAAGAGGTGCCTGGAGATAGAGAGCGTGTCCAAGTCTCTCGCCGACCCTCAGAAGGTGTACGGCTTCGTCTTGCATCTCAAGAAAGCCAATGGCATTGAGTAGAGATCTGGATGACTCATTGTGGGTACTTCTTATATCCATCCCTAGTCTTAACGTTATAGTTGCTGCTTAGGGCTTTCTCTTGTAGTTGAATTTCTGGTATTGGGAAGGGGACACTTCATTGTGTCTTCTTTTGAAACTTATGTTGGTGATCCTGATGAGCAACAGAGAGTTGCTCGTGCTGGGGTAGTGTTTGTGTTGAGAATGACTGATCCCCGAAAACCGGATTCGACACTGAATTGAACCCCCAAATCAATGCGGAAGACGAAGCCCGGGAAAACACGTATCACCGATCGTAAAGCACACCACGGATTCGAGCGTACATTGTTAGCCACAGATTAAGCACCGACGCCGACAAGAGGAAGAGAAACTTAGTCCTGTTCAATCCGGTGACGCCAATTCGCCTTGAAAGGGGAGAAAACAGTGGCCTTGTGCTTACTATTCTTTTTGGAGGGAGAGAGAGCGTTGGAGAGGACGTACGTACGTTATGCGCCAAAAGGTGCGTCCTCTCTCTTTCTCATCCCTTTTATACGTTCCCTTATCAACGAGCCCTTATCCTGTGGGCCGGGCTTTTAGGCCCAACATGGGCGGACGGGCCAACTTAGGCCCATCACTATAAATAAAACCATCATCTCCCACTCGCACATGGTGGGCTGAACAGAATTCTCTTTATCTCTCTTCAACATTCATACTGGTGAATAATCCGTGCGACTAAAGATACTTTGAGAGCTCGTTGCTATACATCCGTTAGGAATATATAGCAGCTCATAATGGGCGTCACACTCCGAGTAGATTTAGTATGCGGTACCTAGATCGATCGATCACATTTTATATCTCTCTTGATCTCTTTTAAACATGATATATATATATATATATATATATATATATATATATATATATATATATATTATATTCACAATTATGATTATCACAAAGACAGTCATAATTGGTCGACCAATGAATACAAAACCATAATGTGATTCTCCAAAATCGATCTTCCTCTTTCCTTCAAACTCTCAATCTCAGTTCAGCTTGCTTTTCTAGAAATGCCCCATTAGATTGAATCATCTCATGACCATTGGCAATATCCTAAGATAGCAAACACTAAATAGAAATCTTGAGAATAAGTAAGAGTCCTGAGGGGACTAAAAATTGAGGAACTCTTTTCCTCAAGAGTCTCACACATCATAAAAGTTGAGATCAAATTTTTTGCCACTCTTATTGGTCGTCTCACGCATACGTAATATGAAATACGTATTATGGTATTAACTCCTTTCCCATGGAGCGTATGTCTACACTTTCCAATACCGTACAGATGATAGTTCAGACATATCCAATGTCTAACTTGAGTTCACGTATCTACTCATTCACAAAATTCATCAGAACTCACATCTGGCATCTTAGATAGATAAAGTAAAATATGTCGGGTATTTTACTTTCGGACATCGTAAATATGATGTCCTCATCTTAACACTTAGTTAAGGCGACATACGTATTTTAAGCTTGAGCTCTCGATTATCACATAGATAATAAGCTTAAAATCAGTCTTATTTCTATTTATCACACAGTAAATAGAGGCGATTACCCTTGTGAGTAGGGTAATCTTATATCTGTCTGACATACTTTCTCAAAATAATGCATTGAGCATTAAGATGCATAAAGATCAAACAAAGATTTATAGGCATTAATGATGAAAACACAAATTTATCAAATGTGAACACTTAGGGAAAATACAATATTCAGTACATCAGTCTCTACACAATCCTAGAGATTTCATATGGCCACAAAACACATCTCTAGGTATTGGTTTTGTCATAGGATCTGCTACCATTCTATGCGTAGTATGTAATTTAAGTTCACATCCTTTCGTGCAACCATATCCTTTAGAAAATTATACTTGGTATCTATGTGTTCGGTCTTGCCATGATATTTTGGATATTTGGTGTACGCTTTTGCTGCTTGGTTATCACAGTTAACCAATAATGAATCTGCAGCACTTCTAATAACACCTAAATGATCCAAAAAATCTCTTAAGCCAAACATCTTATTATATTGCTACTGATAATACCACGAACTCAACTTCTATCGTGGACAAGGCTATACACTTTTGTTTCTTACTGCTCCAACGTATGGTGCCATTATTCGGTAAGAAAACAAACCCAGAGGTAGATTTTCTTTCATCTAAATCTCCTCCCTAATCAGTATCACAATAGCCTTTGAGTTGCAGATCCTTTCATTAATAACTCAACGTATAATCATCAGTCCCCTTTAGATACCCTAGTATTCTCTTAACGGCTTTCTAATGTGCTTGACCTGGATTGGATTGGTATCTGCTCACCATTCCAACTGCAAAACATATGTCAGGTCTTGTACACATCATAATGTACATCAAGCTTCCAATAGCACTAGCATAAGGAACATGTTTCATTTGTTCCTTCTCTTGTGGAGTCCTTGGACACAGTCTATGGCTCAATTCTTCACCTTTTGCAATAGGAGTGTCTATGGGTTTATAATCTTGTATACAAAATCGTTTAAGAATCTTATTTATATATGATTCTTGCGAAAGAGACAATGATCTCTTCAAAATGATATCTTGAAATCTTAACTCCAAGAGTGTATGCAGCCTCACCCATATCCTTCATCGCAAAGTTGGAAGACAACCAACTCTTGACAAGTACTAATTAACTCCATATTGCTTCCGGCAATTAGTATATCATCAACATATAATGTTATGATCACAAATTGATCCTTAGATCTTTTGATATATATACAATAATCCTTATCAATCATCGTAAAAATCATATGCCATTATAGCATTATGAAAACGTATATACCATTGTCTTGATGACTGCTTAAGACCATATATCGACCTCAAAAGTCGACATACTTTTTCTTCTTGGCATTTCATTATGAAACCAGCAGGTTGT
This sequence comes from Eucalyptus victrix, assembly GCA_016097545.1. Classification (NCBI taxonomy): domain Eukaryota; kingdom Viridiplantae; phylum Streptophyta; class Magnoliopsida; order Myrtales; family Myrtaceae; genus Eucalyptus; species Eucalyptus victrix. The sequence goes on along the minus strand of CM027840.1, from coordinate 13,895,885 downwards.
TCCATATATGTTCCTTCCTCTAATTCTCCATTGAGGAAAGCAGTCTTTACATCCATTTGATGTAACTCAAGATCCATACTAGCCACTATTGTTAGAATAATGCGAATCGAGGTAAATCCCTCTACAGGAGAAAATGTATCTTCATCATCAATTCCTTCCTGTTGATTATACCCTTTTGCCACAAGGCGAGCCTTATGCCTTTCTATCGAGCCATCAGCCTTTCACTTTATTTTGAGAACCCACTTGTTCCCAATAGCTCTACGTCCTTTTGGAAGATCAACCAGTTCCCAGACTTGGTTTGACTTCATTGACTCCATTTTCTCTTTCATTGCATGAATCCATTTTTTCTTATTAGGGCAATTCAGAGCCTCATTAATATTTCTTGGCTCATCCTCATCTTGTGGAGCAACCATAAAAGTTTCCCTTTCAATGTCAAAACATCAACGGGGAATACTTTGGCGACTTGTTCATCGTATGGGAAATTGTACACTTAGCACATCATTCCCCATCATGCTCCCACTTGGATTAGGTAATGATGATGTCGTCACATCAGGTGGTTGCAATTGAGAATGAGTTGAATTCAATTCATCACATCTCATATTACTCCCACTTGGACGAACTCCACTGACATCATTATCTTGATCCAAGGTTTCAAATATGGAGTAATTTTCCCTTATTTCGCCCCTCTTAGGAAATTCATCTACTAAGGATGTGACATCCCGTGATTCAAATTCAGTTATACTCCCACTTTCCTGCTTACCTATGAACACATACCCTTTTGAGTGTTCAGAGTATCTCATTAAAATACTCTTCTTTCCTTCGGGACCCAATTTCCCAAACTTGTGAGAGGACTCATGAATATAGGCAGCACAACCCCATGGCTTAAGAAAACTTAAGTCCGGTTTTCTAACTGTCCATAACTCATATGAAGTGGAAATAACTAATTTGGAAGGCATCCGGTTAAGTATATTGGCAGCAGTTAACAACGCATCACTCCAAAAAGTGATAGGTAAGTTAACATGCGCCATCTTGGACCTAACCATTCCAGTAGGGTTCTGTTTATTCTCTCTGCAATACCATTTTGTTGAGGAGTGTACGGAATAGATAACTGTCTTTCTATTCCTTTTTCATCACATAATTTTTTAAACTCATCAGATAAATATTCTCGACCTCGATCGGATCTCAATGTTTTAATTTTCTTGTCTAATTGATTTTCTATTAGGTTCATAAACCTTTTGAAACAACTTATTGCTTTAGATTTATGAGGAATCAAATAGACATATCCGAATCGAGTATAATCATCAATAAATGTGATGAAATAAACAGCCCCATGCCTTCCTCTCACATTCATTGGACCACAGATATCAGAATGGATTAAATGCAGAGGAAATTCAGTTCTTTTACCTTTTCCAAATGGTTTCCGTATCGTTTTCCCTTCTAGGCAATGCTTACATATGGGCAAATCGACTTTTTTAATGTTGCCCAACAAGCCCTCTTTGGCTAGTCTATTCATACGTTGTTGGCCAATGTGACCAAGTCTAGCATGCCACACATTCACATCATTATCATATGAATTAGGAGATGTGATAAGGGAATAACAAACATTTGCATTAATATACTCAATATCTAATACAATGAAACCATCTAGAAAATAATCACAACCATAGTAGTTTGTATCCAAATACAAATCTACACCTCTATTATGGAAGTTCATATTAAAACCTAATTTAACCAACACTAATACTGACACCAAATTCCGACGAATCTCCGGAGTATACAACACATCATGAAGGAACAAAGTGCGTCCACCACGCATATTCAGTTGGCATGTGCCAATTCCTTTCACTTCAGCTCTGGAGTTGTTTCCCACATAGATTCACTTAGTTCCAGTTGGTACTCGTCGGAATTCTACGAAGGATCCTCTATCCTTCGCTACATGGTTCGTCGCTCCTGAATCCACAGTCCACAAAGGATTAGAGTCAGTTAAGAACACAGAACTCGACACATAAGCAAAGTTCTGAAAAGTACAAGGGGTGCATACCTTCTTTGGCTCACGACAGTCGCGAGCATAGTGACCCTTCTTGTCACAGTTGTAGCACCTCACCCTTGACATTTTCTTCACTTGAGGACGTTTTCCTCTCTTGTGTTGGTTAACTTTTGATTTCTTGCAACAAGGACTTGATCCTTTGCAATCCCAAATATTGAACAAATCAATACGCTTGCGCTTAGAACTCAAAGCTCTTTCTGAGCTAGAACCAGCATTGTAAATGTCTACTTTCGACTCAAATGCCGTTAGGCTGTCCTCGACTAGCTCAAGGTGGCGCACGGCATCCTTAAGATCTTCCATAATATGGTCAAGAGCTTCTAGTGCTTCTTGCTTTTCCAGCACATATTGGACTTTCATGTGCCAAATTTCATAGTTGTCACCATTGAGCTTTTCACCTTTGTTCAGCTCGGCAACTATGCTCTTTGTGGCTGAAGCCATTGATCTGAACACATCAGACATATGCACGAATTATTAATGCCTATCATTTATGCATCCCTTTTTATATAGACCCATCATATTAATGAATAATTTCAAGTAAAGTTTCAGAATCAAAAGGTCACTACGTTTCCAATCATCCTCCAAAATCCTAACTTAAAACTATCATTAATATGATTGTCATATGCAAAATCAATTCTATGAAGTTACAAAAACTTCTAAAACTACCCACAGCTAATTACCCATAGCAACCGGCAATAATAGAAAGCAATAGATAATTGACATACAATTAAAAAACAATAATGCTTTCAATTAATACAACTATACATTACACTAAGCAATATATACAAAGAAAAATATCAACATAGAAAGAGATATTCAATCATAAAAACATCTCATAACTAATCTAAGAAATAAATAGGGAAAGTCCCTTCTAATCTATCAGTCAAAACTTCTGAGAAAACTGAAGGCACATTTGCTAACCATGGAAAAACTTTTGGAGAGCTTTCATATCGCCACCAAGGCGCATTTACTCTACGCCATGTGGCGCTCAATCTAAGGATTGAAGTTTTGGCCAACTCAATCCTATAATACTCTCTTACAAAAGCTTCCACTAGCCTCCTATAACCCGGGACCACGTTGACCTCCCGTAGCCGATCTAACACTGCTTGCCATTCAGCTGGAAGAGTGTTCATCAGAGCCAACACCTTCTCAAAATCCTGCATAAGATAACCATTGTAGATGATTTCCTGTATCATCTGATTGACCCTGACCAAATGTGATACTAAATCACCGTCATGCCACCGATAATCAGCTAACCCTGTCATCAGCCTTTTAAGTCTTGCAATTCCCTCGTCCGTTCTCGGGATTGCAGGTATCCTTGCATAACGCATTATAGTTCTTGCAACAAATGCAGAACTAAAAATGGATTACTTATAATCCATAATGTACAAAAGGGAAAATATATAATTTTCCATAATTTATGCAACGAATGCAGAATAATAAAAAATGAATTACTTATAACCCACATAGGCATGACTGAAAAAAGAAACAAATTCCTTTTTTTTTTTTGGGTCAATGGTCAACGGTCAAAGTCAACGGTCAGCGGTCGTCGGTCAACGGTCAACGGTCGTCGGTCAATGGTGGTCAATGGTCTTCGGACCAGTCGGGCTGGAGGGGGCGGCTTGGGCGAACCGACGGCACGTGCCGCGCGCGTGCGCGGGCTGACGTCACGCAGACGTCATTCGGCATGTGCCGAGCGCGTGTCCAGTCTCCGCGGTTCGGGTCGGGTCGAATTGCCGGTCGGGTCGCCGGCTGGTGACAGCGCGGTGAAACGTCGTCGGCGATGACGTCATCGGTGACGTCATCCGAGCGGTTACCGACCGTTGGATGACGTCACGGTGACGTCATCACGTGACGTTAGCACGCGTCGGTCCGCGGACCGGCGCGTGCCGGTTCACTGGCCAGCGGCGAGCACGTGCCGGTTCTCCGACCGGCGCGTGTGTCGCACGCGCTGGGCGAACCAGCGCTTCCGGGCGCGTTGCGCCCACGCGCAGCACCTTTCGACTGCGCGTGTGGGCACGTGTGGCGTCGCCCGGCGGCGCTCGACGTATCGTCAGACTCGTCTCGACGTCGCCTTTCTTCCTATGCCATCACAATTTGATTTCGACTTACGAAAACTCGGAAAAATGGCCGAACAACGCTCGGGTGTCAGGATTTCTCGCCCCGATTCGTACGGCCGAATTGCTTTTGCGAAAAATCAATCAAAAATCGTCAAACAAGTTGGGAAAACGTGAACAGGGCTCTGATACCAATGTTGAGAATGACTGATCCCCGAAAACCGGATTCGACACTGAATTGAACCCCCAAATCAATGCGGAAGACGAAGCCCGAGAAAACACGTATCACCGATCGTAAAGCACATCACGGATTCAAGCGTACCATTTAGCCACAGATTAAGCACCGACGCCGACAAGAGGAAGAGAAACTTAGTCCTGTTCAATCCGGTGACACCAATTCGCCTTGAAAGGGGAGAAAACAGTGGCCTTGTGCTTACTGTTCTTTTTGGAGGGAGAGAGAGCGTTGGAGAGGACGTACGTACGTTATGCGCCAAAAGGTGCGTCCTCTCTCTCTCTCATCCCTTTTATACGTTCCCTTATCAACGGGCCCTTATCCTGTGGGCGGGGCTTTTAGGCCCAACGTGGGCGGACGGGCCAACTTAGGCCCATCACTATAAATAAAACCATCAGTTTGGTTTGCAATAATAAAAAAGTCGCTGCTTGGATTATGAGTAAGCTCGAAGCGTTTCTTTCATGATCTAGTCCTTCCAGTTTCAGTTGTAGTTAAGATGTGTGTGAGTACTGAGTGGACTTGTCAAAGCTAAAAAGATATGGAAATGTGAAGCCTAATTTGTACCTACACCAGCGGAAAAAATGTGTTGGAGTGAATTTTTTTGTATCTGAAAGAAACTATATTTATCAGTCTCAATTTTGTGGGGGTCCAATGGCTCTCTTTTAAATTTGATGGCGATTGCTCCTGGCGAAAAAAGTTCTTCAGGACTAGTCGATTCTTGCTCCACCATTGGCCTTTATCGGCCCCTTCACGAGGGCAGGCATTGAGCATTGTTGTCGTATTTCCCATTAGAGAAGAAAACAAGGGCCAAGGACGGACAAGGCGATCGGTTTCACTGGGCCATGTAAAGCATGTGTTATTTATTCCTCAACAGCTTTGTCCACAACAAACAATGAGTTATCTTTCATTCTTGGAAAATTTAGGACCCATCAAAGATTTTAACACAAACCAACATCCACAATACCACCTAAGTTGGTCCTTTTGCTTTTAATCAACCCTGAACCTCTTCTTGAGCTCCAACATGAATCCGCGAATTTTTTCGAGGTCGGCTAGAGACTTTGAAACACTGTCTTTCTGGGAACCCCTCTTGGCCCACCGATGAGCTTGGGGCAATGTGTCTCGATGCCGAAACCGCCGCACCTCTTGTAGCCATAAAACCAGCTATAGAAGGGGACAAGAGCGATATCGACAAGCCCTAATGTTTCCCCTCAGAAGAAGGGCTGTTCACCGAGCCTCCGTTCCAACACCTTGAGGCAATCTAGAGCTCCCTCTTGGCTGCCTCTTGTTCTTCTCCTTTGGGTCAAAATGACTGGTCTCCCAGTCTCATCGATCTGTACATTACAATGAAATGAGTGAACCATGTAAAGTTTTAATGAAAATGACCAAGTCATAAGAGGAGATTTTTGACAAGCTTGAAGTAAAGCTTGTACTTCCATAAACAGGGTTATCTCCACGGACTCAGACTTGGACGCGACTTTGTTGTCCTCCTTTTATCTGTCTCATTTACTTGTGCTCGATGCTTATTGGTACGCTTAGGAGTTGCTAAGACGGAGGTGCTTTGAATTTCGTGGACTCCAGGGAAATGAAAAAGTCAAAGCACGAGTTCTCTAGTCGTTTTCAGACGGTCATGTTAAGACCATTGTCAACCACAACCTCACCAACACAGCCATAAAATTCAGCCCGCAGCATAAGAAAAATCCAGTGCTATAAAAGTTATGTCTGTCTGCTCTTTCATTAAAAATCTGGCACATAAAATGGACACGACCTCGGATGATCAAACTCCTTACGAAATATCAAGGCTTTAGGTTATGATAACTGTCAGCAGAGTATAGTTCATAAATAAAGAGGGTGCACTAAAGTTACGCGCTCGAAAGTTGATAACCAAGCATCATTTGGTGCTTCTAATTAGCCGACGTAATCAGCCCAAAACTTGGCTTGGGCTCTATGATAGGGATCACATGGCAACAGAGAACCTCGGCTATGTATTGAACTACAATGAGGACCCGGATTTTCTTGGGAGCTGGGTTCATCTGCAAGAGCAGAGGGCTCTTGTTCTACAAATCTTATTTTGTATTCAGTTTGGGGCTTTACCATCCATTTTGTGGCAGTTGACTGAAATCTCAGTTATGCATTGAACCGCAATGAGACACTCACAGGCCAATTTGCTGTTGTGAATGAGGAATGGGATTTTCCTGCGAACGAGGCTCATCTGCAAGAGTAGAGGGCTCTTATTTTGCAAATCTTTCTTTCAGTATTCAGTTTGGGGTTTTATCATCCATTTTATGGTAGTTGATGTAAATCTCGGTTATGTATTGAAGCGCAATGAAAGACTCACAGACCAATTTGTCGTTGTGAATAAGGACCGGGATTTTCTTGTGAACTAGGCTAATTTGCAAGAGTGGACGGCTCTTGTTCTACAAATCTTTCTTTTTGTATTCAATTTGGGATTTTACCATCCTTTTTGTGGTAGTTTACGGAAACCTTGGCTATATATAGAACCACAATGAGAGACTCACAGACCATTCTGCTGTTGTGAATGAGGATATCGATTTTCTTGTGAACTAGGTTCATCTGCAAGAATGGAGGGATCTTGTTCTGCAAATCTTTCTTTTTGTATTTAGTTTGGGGTTTTATCACCTATTTTGCGGCAGTTGATGGGTGCTAAATGATAAGGTTATGATTTTTATTATTTGTTTAAATAGTTTAACTTTTGTGATTTTGCAAACATAGGGGCCTTTTTTTAAAGATTAATTATGGAATATTTTGTCCTTCAATTGCCCAAATGAGTCCGACTAGCGTAATGTAAGATTTTTGGCTATAAAAGCATTGTTACAAATTCATCATAACCATAAGGTTAGCGCAGCTAGACTCATATATAATCTCTATCACTTTTCAGGTATGAATTTACAAATTCAAAGAATTGATAAAACCATTCACATAGGAAAGTCTAAACCAAACCCTATAAGCTTTTTCAAGTAGACAAACTTGTAATCCAATCAGTTAAATAAGAAAAAAAAATCAAAATCAAATAAAATGCTACCTCAATACAAATTGACTAAACTAAGCTTAATTGTTGACAAAACGACACTAACACATAAACAAAATGTATGGTCAAAGCTAGGGGTGTGCAACCGGACCAGGTCAACCCGGTTCCTGGATCGGCCCACCCGGAAAACAGGGTCGGGAACCGATTTTGGTTGAAACCGGTCCGGGAACCGGTTTCCAAAATGCAGAACCGGTCCGGGAACCGGTTCCGAGGGATTAATCACCCGGAACCGGATTGATCGGACCGGTTTGGGAATTGGTTTGAGAACCAACCCAAAAAGACCAAAACCCTAAATTGTTTTTATTTGCTCTCACACCCGCAGACTTCCCCGAGCTCGTGACCTCCGCCGATTCCTTGCACCGCCGGTCCCCTGCAACGCCGGCCTCTGAATAGCAATGCCACACCACTCGTGCTACCACCTCACCGGCAAGCCCGCGCCTACCTCTCCGCCCGAGCGCCGACACTTGCTCGTCCTCACGTCCTAGATTTGAGCTGATCGTCGTGACGCTCACGCCTCCGATCTCCTTCGCTGACGCTCCCCGCTGCAGCTCAACCCAGCACCGTCGTGCTCTGCCTCACCCACGAGCCCACTGCCTTTGCTCGAGCCTTCACCCGCGATGCTCCTGCTCTGACACCTATTAGATTTGCCCTGGACCCACAAAGCCGTCGCTGTCCCATCTCGCTGAAACTCTCGCCTGTGAGCTTACGTCCCTGCATCGCGCCGCACCACCGTGCTCGCCTTGCTCTGCTCCTGTAGCTAGATCCGACCATCGTGACCTTCGATCAGTGACCCGATGCCACAGATCTAGCGATCCGACAACCCGGCGTTGCCCTCTGCTCTGTTCGTTTTTGCCAATGATTGACGCTAGCAAACCCTAATTTGTTCCATCCAAGCGTTGACGTTGCTTCCGCTCATCCACCATTGCCTTCCTCCCGCGACACCCACAACTCATGAGATCCCAACTTCACCACTCCGCCTCTCATTGCTCCGTGCCCCCGAAATCACGATGCTGCCTCTGTCAACCCAGTTCATGGCTGCTCACCAGCCTTGCAAAATAGGTTTCAATATAAACAAGGTTAACCCTATTCCCGGACCGGAAAAATAGGATGGGTTGGGAATAGGGTCCAATACAAACAAGATCGGAAATAGGGTCCAAAAAAAGAGAACCGGTTATAACAAGGATTGGGTATAGGGTCTAGGTCTAAACCCTACCCACCTTGGACCCGATCACCCCTAGTCAAAGCTATTCAAAGCTATCCACTACGTGAAGTGAGACAAAATATTAAAAATTCACTCCAATCAACTTAAACTATCATTTCTATTCATAGCTTAGCAACGCCAAAATGTACCCTTCAATACAAAATTTACATAATTTTGAAGATTACTTCAATTATATGAATAAAGGGCTTGAATCTTTACCAGTGTTGCTGAGATAGCTAGTATAAGCACCTAGAGGGGGGTGAATAGGTGTAAAAAACCAATTTCTCGAGATACCATAGCGATACTAGGCCGACGATAGAAAGGAAGTTCTCTTTTGATTAACAAAATAAATTACGATCAGCGTAAAATAAAGAGTAGGGAAGAGAAGATTAAACATAAGGTTTATAGTGGTTCGACTTATCCAAAGCCCACGTCCACTCTTCCGCACTGACAGCCCACCGACTGGATTTCACTATGAACAAAAGAGATGTTACAGCACAGTTCTTTCTTGATTCCACAGTGTAGATATTCTATCACATTTCCTCAAGGTTTCTCACAAATATAAATACTCTTTTGCGTACAAGATTTTGCTCAAAATGAATTGACTAAAGACAAGGATCTTTAGACTTTAGAATTCTTCTATCGTGCACTCCTCGAACAACTAGAACGTCTTCCTTATATACTCCTTTATGCCATCATACCCGTTGGCACTTACCAAAGGAATTTATCCAATCTTCCTATTGGATAGAATCAATTAGGAAGATCATTTGAGCTATTAAAGGAACGTGTCAATAGCCCATCAATCCTGTTCGCCCATATAATCAGGATCTCGGTTTCCATAAGTAGAACATTCCAAGAATATTTCGCCAATCATCGGATCTTTAATCTCTGAATCAATCACGATCAAATAAAGGATTCCGTTATGTCATATCCAGCCAAGCGATCTTCTCCAGTCGACAAGGTCACATCCTTAGTAAAACATCAAGTTATGGATAGCCTTTCTTCAACGGATTAGAAACTGTCAATGAGAATAGACTTTGAGTCTTGAGTCTGGCTGTCCGGAGGTCTTCAGACTTTAAATGGCAGAGTCTGCAAACCTTCACACTAGACTGATGGAAACATTTTGTCAGCTTTAAAACATTTTAAGAAGATTTCTCCAACAATCTCCCCCTTTTTGATGGTGACAAAACTTTCTTGCAGATTTGGATAACTTTGACCTGCAAAACATTACTCAAACAAATATGCATATCTTATAAAGATAAATGGCTAAATAAATAATAATACTAGAATCTGCAATCACATAAAATATGTTAGTCTTGTATGTGATAAAGCTATCAATAAGATATCAATAACAGTCAAATCCAAATTAAAATTCAGTTTTCATCCAGACACAAAAATAAAGTCAAACATCAAAACAATCCAAGTCAACCAATCCAAACGATTAAAAATTCAAAGTTTGATTCAAATCTTGCATCTCTCTTCCTTTTTGTCAACATAAAAAAGGTTGAGATGAAAATGAAATAGAGTCAAGATTGCTTGGGAACGCGAACAAGCTGGAAATCTCCCATGGACTGAACGATCCTTTCTAGCCTTTTCAAGTCTTCCTTCAGTTGTGCAACCTCCTCACCCTTAGCATTAGCCTGAATCTGAATAGAGAGGGCTTGGATCTGATCATTTAGAAACCTAAAGAAGCTTGACCTGCATTCTGCAAGTTCTGAACTTCGCATCCCAGAGCATATATTTGACATCGCATTTCCAAGAGAATATCCATAATTCTGCGAAAATCAATTGAATTATCGGTCTGCGTAGTGGCTTCAGCACGATCTGATGGAGTAAATGTAGACGATGGCAGATCGGCATAATCACGCAGATTTGGCGATGAAGCATCATGTTCTTCTTTAGGAAAATGAGAGGCATGAATGTATTTTGGATTTGCTGGAGAGCGGCTGACTCCCTCACTGGTAGCGGTGACATTCCTCTTTTCTCATGATCTCCCCTTGTTTGCATGCCTTCAGGTGGAGAAGAGTGTTTTTCATGTTCTCATTCCTCTTGATTTTCTCTCTCTTCTTCTTCAAACCTTTCCTCCTCTGCTTCTTTTTCTCCAGCTTCTCTTTCTTCTTCTTCTTTCTCTTGTCCTTCTCACTCCTCTGCTTCTTTCTCCTATTGTTCCATTGATTCTGGAACAGGATGACTTAGCTTCTTCAATGCTATAGCAGAAATGGTAAGGTCTTCATCATCATCTTCATCTTCAACGATGAGAGCTCTTCTTTTCTTGGATGAAGCAACCATGGGCTCCTTCCCCCCCTTTTTTTTTGTTGCAGAAGAGATTTGATGAGTTTTGACAGGAGTCTTCTCCTTGAATTTCTCCAATGCCTTGCTTAGTTCCTTTAGACACATTTTAGTCACCATTTTTAGTCCTACCACCATATGATCACACGATCTAACACAGAAAATTTGTGGAGGCTGAATATTCAGATGTCTGAATAATTTTGTCACAAGACCTGGATAAGGAAGTTGACCTCTATCTTTCGCCATTGCTCTATACATGTGGAACATAACAATGTGAGGAAAAGAAAACTTTTTCCCATTAATGATGGCATACATTAGCTTTGCCTCTGAACTTGAAACATCAATCTTGGAAGTTGATTTCAGTTTGAGGCAATTGATCACAATCTTGTGAAGCAGAATGTTAAACGCACTCATCCTCAAGTATGAGATCTTTTCCTCTGTTTTTCTATCCTTAACAACCTCCAATGTAGCACGAGCAGTAGAAACGTTGATCGGTTGATATCTTCCTCTCTCAACCCCAATCACATCCGCTAGCATATCCACATCAACCACAAAGTCTTGATCTCGGACACTAAAAGATATTCTATTCGCATCCAAGAAGCTAAGATTTGAATAAAAATATGCAGTTAATTGAGCATAGGCCTTTGTGGTGTCAGAACAGAACTTTTTTAGTTGAAGAAAACTGAACTTTTCCCTCAAGTTCACGTTCATAGCATCCAGAAAATCAAAATCCACACTCCTAAGGTTTATCACCCCACGCTTAAGCAATTTTGAGTATAAAGCCTTCTATTCCTTTGATCTAAACAACTCCCCCCTTCTTCCTCGAATTTCCGCTGCAACACCCATTCTCGGTTAAAATTGACTGTACAATTTGTCATAATCATTTCCATCTATTGGATTAAGTCCCCCAACACGCGGATCTCTTGGGATATTTGCAAGGGTTTCTTTTGCCACCCCTTTAGAAGCAATTCCCAAACGTTCCATTTTTCGCAAAAAGATGTATTCATTCCCATATCCTTTGTCCTTAAGAAACTCATTGACGTAGTTCAATGGAGTACCAGTCTTCTTTAAAGTGCGGTAAAGCTTATAAATAAAGAGGGCTTTTGAATTCTTATAGGATCTGTGTCTTCAACGATTTCTTCCTCTTGTTGATGACCAGCACCTTGTGGACTAGATGGTGGAGAATGACACTGCTGAGAATGTTGTGAGCTCTATTGCTGATTTGGAGACTCTTCTTCCTCGGTGAGATCAAAGTGCGTAGGCCCCTCACTCATCCGCCGTGGTCCCCTGCTTGCGATTCTTGAAGACTTTCTTGAAGACGACATCTTCCTCAGTCTTTGAAAGATTCATTGCTTGACTTTCCCAAGAAAGATGACAACTTTTTCGAAGATTAAACAAGGGAAGAAAATAGGAATGGAAGATCGGTGCTTTCTTAGGGTTTTTGGAGAGTAAAGCGAAGAAGAAACAACAGTGCATAATCAGTTAAAAGAGGTATACGGAACGTCATAAAAGTAAATAAAAAGATGCATTTTCAAAAAATAACTGCATTTTTCGAGAAAATAGTCATTTAAAAAATAACTTATTTTTCGAAAAGGAAACGTTGCAATAATTACGTCAATTAAAGATAGCAATAATCAAACACGGTTGATAATCGTACCTTTTCAAGATGAGATTCGAGAGAGAGAATAATTTACAGTCAAAGTCTTGTTTGCCTGAGTTTGAGAGTCTTTAGACTTTAACTTCTTCAAACCTCAAAATGTTGAGTCTGGAACGGATAATTTCAAATTGATTTTTCTCCAAAGGCTTTGTAAATATATCCGCCGGATAGTTATTTGAGTCAACAAACTGAATCGAAACTCCTCCATTTTGAGCATGATCTCTAATGAAGTGATGTCAAATCTCTATATGCTTTGCTCTTGAGTGAAGAATTGGATTTTTAGTAAGATTAATTGCACTGGTATTGTCACAGTTAATATCCGTGCATGAATCTTTAATTCCAAAGTCTCTTAGCTGTTGTTTTATCCACAAAATTCGTGAACAACAACTTCCGAGAGCTACATACTCTGCTTCTACTGCAGAAAGAGCAACTGTAGTTTGCTTCCTTGAAAACCAAGACACTATTCTCCCTCCAAGTAGTTGACAGGTACCCGAGGTGCTCTTTCTATCAACTCTGCATTCAGCTAGATCTGCGTCTAAGTATCCAAGAAGAGTAAAGTCTCCCTTTTTAGGATACCAAAGGCCGATGCTTGAAGTTGAAGCAATGTATTTGATAATCCGCTTTGCAGCACTTAAATGTGATTCTTTAGGGTCTGCTTGAAATCTTGCTACTGGTGCGTAAGTCTCGTCATAGTCTATCCATTCTTCTTGCGTATATCCTTTGGCCACGAGTCTTGCTTTGTTTCTTATGACTTTTCCTTTCTCGTCCATCTTGTTCCTGAAAACCCATTTAGCATCAATAATAGTTTTATCTTTTGGTTTAGGAGTTAACTCCCAAACATCATTAATGCTGAATTGCCTGAGTTCCTCTTGCATAGCTTCAATCCAGCTTTCATCAGTTAAGGCTTCTTCTATGCTTTTTGGTTCTATTTCCGAAATAAGAGCCACAGCACTAGACTCTTCGCGCCTTTTGGATCTTGTGCGAATTCCTTCATTGATGTCGCTAATAATAACATCTTTGGGATGATTGGACTTATGCTTCTAGTTGCTGGTTAATTTGTTAGATTAATGGTTACTTTCTTCACTTGATTCTTCAACAGTCACTTGTTGCTGGTCCTTCAAAGTCTGAGTTGCTTCCTAAGATATAGACTTTGTAGAGTCTGGAGCAGGTTTAGACTCTTCAAGATGAGTCTGAATAGATTCATTTTGTATAGAATCTTGGAATTTGACATTCATTCATTCCTCCACAGATTGACTCTTCTTGTTATAGACCTTGTAGGCTTTGCTTGAGGTTGAATATCCAAGGAAAATGCCTTCATCTGATTTTTCTTCAAACTTGCCAACTCGATCATTTGCATTTTTCAATATAAACATTTGCAACCGAACACATGAAAATATGAAACAATAGGCTTCTTTTCTTTGAATAATTCATAGGGTTTTTTCTAGAATAGGTCTTAGAAAAACTCTATTTATAATATAACAAGCTGTAAAAACTGCTTGACCCAAAATCGTGAAGAGATGTTTTTTCAATTAAAAGAATTCTAGCCATTTCTTGAAGCGATCTATTCTTTCTTTCCATAACTCCATTTTGCTCTAGAGTATATGGAGAAGAGAACACATGCTGAAAACCATATTCATCACAAAATTTTGTAAAATCTTGATTTTCAAATTCACCTCCATGGTCTGTTCTTATACTTGAAATAACATACCCTTTTTTCATTTTGAACCTTTTTAGCAAATTTTTCAAAATAAGAGAATGTTTCAGACTTACTTACCAGGAAATATACTCAAGTAAATTGTGAGTAGTCATCCACGATTATTAGACAATATTTCTTACCTCCAATGCTCTGTATTCTGGTTGGTTCAAAAAGATCCAAATGCAGAAGCTGCAGTACACGGTTAGTGGAAACTTGATTTATTGGTTTAAAGGAATTTCTTACTTGTTTTCCCAATATGCATGGTGTACATAGATCAGACTTTTGGTATGATAAATTGGGTAGACCACGAACAAGCTTCTTTGTAGAGATTTTAGCTATCTGTTTCATATTAATGTGCCCAAGCTTTCTGTGCCATAAGCTTGCTTCGTCTTGGATTGAGATTAGACATTGTGATTCATCTGATTTCACATCCAAGTGGTAGATATTTCCATGTCTTCGACCCATGAATGACTGAGTAGAGTCTTTACTGGTTCATGTACATATTCCCTCTTGAAAGTAGATTTTGAAACCGGTATCACACAGCTGACTGACATTGAGCAGATTGTAGTTGAGTCATTCAACTAAAGAAACATTGCTTATTGTGAGATTTCCAATCTTTAGAGTTCCAAATCCCACTATTCCTCCTTTGCTATTTCCTCCAAATGAGACTTTTCCACCATTCACTTGAACAAGCTTTATGAAGCAATTTGAATCTCCTGTTATATGTCTTGAGTATCCACTATCTAGATACCATTTTACCTTTTTCTTGATAGTGATATGCATTTAAAGAGAGACTCAAACTTTCTTTGGTACCCATATTTTCTTGGGTCCATTGGAGTTAGTATGATATGGTTTTTGCCCATACTTTCTTAACATGTTTCCAAACCATAGAACATTCTTTTTCAAAATGATCTGCACTATTGTACTTTGAACATCTAAGAGCATTGCAACCCACTGGTTTTACAAAGATCTTTTTAAAATGATTTTTGTAAGTATCTCTTGTCAGTCTTTGCTTAATCCTTTCTTTCATCTTTGGAAAATCAATTAAAGGAATGGTTTCAGCAGTCATTCCTAAACTAGATTTGTTGAAATAAAGTCTTTGAACAAAAAGAATTTTTTCCAGTTTTTCAGATCCTATAGAAAATTTTTTAGAAATATTTGAGATATCATTTTTCAATAGAGCATTTTCTTTCGAAAGATTATCTTCACTTTCTTTAAGAGAAGAAACATTCATGTCTAAACATTTCACCTTTTCTTTCAAAATATTTTCCTGTTGTTTTAGAGCAGAATTTTCTCTTTTGAGTTCGGAGATCTTTTTAAAAGAAGTTTTAAGACTAAAACACAACTCATCAATGTATTTAGAAACTTTAATAGGGATTTTGAAGTTACTCACCTCAAATTCACTATCTGAATCTGATTCTATCTCGGAGTTTGAATCTGAATCTGATCGTGCCATTAGACATATATTGGCATAATCATCATCACTTTCTTTACACTCTGTATCACTCCAAGTTTCTGCTTTAAGAGCCTTTCTATACTTTTCAGCTTTTCCTTTCTTCTTCCTCAGAAGAGGACAGTTGGGTCTGATGTGTCTCTTTTTCTTACATTCAAAGTAGACTACATCTTTGTTTGATCCATCATCTTCAATAGACTTAGTCTGTTGCTTTTGAGAACTTTGTTTCTTTGGATTGAATTTTCTTCCTTTTCTGTTCAGCTTTCTGAATCTTCTTATCATGAGAGCAAGCTCCTCATCATCCATATCGTCTTCAGAATCTGTAACGTCAGAATCATCATTGGATTTTAATGCAATGGATTTCTTACCTTTAGGGTCTTCATCTTCATTGATTCGTTCTATTTCATAAGACTGAAGAGTCCCAACCAACTCATCAATAGATAGTGGCATGATTCTTTGGGTCTCTCTGATTGAGGTCTTTATGTGATTCCAATCCTTGGAGAGTCCACGCAGTAGCTTGTTTACCTTCATGGGATCAGAAATTGGTTGACCTTGATTTTCAAGACCATTCACGATTTCTGTAAAACGACTAAACATGTCAGTTATAGATTCTCCCGATTTCATTCTGAAAGCTTTGTATTGACCGAGGAGAATGTTGATTCTAGTCTCTTTCACTCGATCGGTTCCTTCATAGGTAATATGTAATCTATCCCAGACTTCTTTAGCTGTAACACAAGAAGATATTTTGTTATATTCAGTTGGAGATAAAGCACAATATAAATAATAAATTGCTTTTGCATCAAGAGCTTGTCTCTTGATTATCTCTTCTTGAGTCATTTAACTAGACTTTACAATATCTTTTCCTCTCTCTGAGACAGGTGCAGCTTTAGGAGTGATTCCTTTTTCTACAATGTCCCATTCCAGAGGATCCTTTGATCTTAGGAACTCCTTCATTTTGTTTTTCCATATGTTCTAATCATTTCCATCAAAGTAAGGTGGTCTGGTATTGCTTTGCCCTTCTACCAGCCCTGGAGCCAACATACTAGCCATGGATCTTTAACTCTGAAGTAAAACACTTCAAACAAAGTGAGTACACAAGCTCTGATACTAGTTGAGATAGCTAGTATAAGCACATAGAGAGGAGTGAATAGTTGTAAAAAACAATTTCTCGAGATACCACATCGATACTAGGTAGACGATAGAAAGGAAGTTCTCTTTTGATTAACAAAATAAATTACGATCAAAGTAAAGTAAAGAGTAGGGAAGAGAAGATTAAACACAAGGTTTATAGTGGTTTGGCTTATCCAAAGCCTACGTCCACTCTTCCGCAGTGACAGCCCACCGGCTGGATTTCACTATGAACAAAAGAGATGTTATAGTATAGTTCTTCCTTGATTCCATAGTGTAGATATTCTATCACACTTCCTCAAGGTTTCTCACAAATATAAACACTCTTTTGCATACAAGATTTCGCTCAAAATGAATTGACTAAAGACAAGGATCTTTAGACTTTGGAATTCTTCTATCGTGCACTCCTTGAACAACTAGAACGTCTTCCTTATATACTCCTTTATGCCATCATACCCGTTGGCACTTACCAAAGGAATTTATCCAATCTTCCCGTTGGATAGAATCAATTAGGAAGATTATTCGAGCTATTAAAGAAACATGTCGATAGCCCATCAATCCTGTTTGCTCATATAATCAGGATCTCGGTTTCCATAGGTAGAACCTTCCAAGAATATTTCGCCAATCATCGGATCCTTAATCTCTGAATCAATCACGATCAAATAAAGGATTCCGTTATGTCATATCCAGCCAAGAGATCTTCTCCAATCGATAAGGTCGCATCCTTAGTAAAACATCCAGTTCTGGATAGCCTTTCTTCAACGGATTAGAAACTGTCAATGAGGATAGACTTTGAGTTTTGAGTTTGGTTGTTTGGAGGTCTTTAGACTTTAAATGGCAGAGTCTGCAAACCTTCTGACTAGACTGATGGAAACGTTTTGTCAGCTTCAAAACATTTTAAGAAGATTTCTCCAATAGTTGCAAACGAGATCACCCATGTTTGTATGCATGAATTTTTCTTGCTTTTCATTTCTTTCTTTTTGCCTCCTCGTTGGCCACGCCCCTGTTGAAGGAAGCCTCTCTTCTTTCTTCTTATATCTCTTTGTCGTCACTTTATATTCTTTCTTTCTTTTCTTAATCTTTAAGTGAGTGTACTTAACAAGCCAGTTTCAAAAGAGAGATCTACTCGTTAGCTAATCTGTATTGCCTTCCAGAGCTACGACGTTGACATGTCAAGCAAGAAATAGAGAGTACGTGGTCCCTCTTTATGGCAGGTCGGTGCCTTAGACTCTTTTATTAGTGACCGTTAGGTCCCCCCCCTCCCAAGCCCTTCCTTCCTCCCTCTTCACTTTCTGGGTTTCCTTAGCAATAAGTAAGACATCTACATGAGGAAATTCATGCAAAAAGTGGGTGGTCTCCCACTTGCCATTGCTGGAAGATGGAGACATGGAGATGTTTGTGTCCATGGGCAATCCGTAAAAGGTGTCGTATCAAGATATTCACGTCCGTATCCTAGATCTTTTTCGATCTCGTGGATTCTCGGTTTCGTTTTTTAACTTCACATTGCTCATGTGCTATTTTCCATGTTTATTTAAGGTTGGTTGGTGCTCGATGCCAATGGCGAAGGCATCTTTTTGCAATGTCTGGAGTTCAAGTTCCCAAGAATGATTAGACTTGTGTATGTCTTAGGAAATGCAAGTCGTCATTTTAGCTCTTGAAAACCCTGCCCATTAGTATAATGCGTGCGGCTTGCTCAGCTTATTGAAAGTTATCCAACACATAAGCTTCATAAAACATGTTGGCACTCCAAATTTACATGAAGTGGAGAGAGAATCAAATGAACATTTCCCTTGGAGTAGGTATGGTAAAAGAACTCCAAAAAGGAATAGAACTAATCGAAGAGGCATTAATAGCATGTGCCACCAATTGACAACAAAAATAGTACGGAAAGAACGCTCTCCACATTTCCCTTGGTGTTCATTAAGTTTCACTGGATTCCGAGGCCTCCGAGTTTATAATCATATATGCTCTCAGAGTTTGTCTTCTGTCGGAGAAAACTTCCTTATTTATTTTGAAGCTGACGAAACATTTCCATCAATCTAGTCTGAAGACTTGCACTCTTTCGTCAAAGTCTGAAGACCACCAGACTGCCAGACTCAAGATTCAAAGTATACCCTCATTGACAGTTTCTAGACCGACGAAGAAGACTTATCCATAATCGAGTATTTCTTTAAGGATTTGATTCGAGCGGTTGAAGAAGATCTCACGGCTGGAGATAGCATCTCAAGATCTATTATTCGATTTAAATTTAATTCGACTAATTTGGATTCGTTGAATGGCAAAGCCTACTTGGAAGATTCTACTTATGGAAACTTAGATCTTGATTGTATAGACGAGCATGATTGGTGGGCTATCATCATATTTCTTAAATAACTCGAGATCTCCTTAATTGATTCTATCCAATGGGTAGATTAGAAGAACTCCTTTGGAAAGTGCCAATGGTTATGAAGGCATGGAGTAGTATATAAGGAAGATACTCTTGTTATTTAAGTGTGTGTGTGATAGATAAATTTCAAAGTCTGAAGCTCATTGTTCTTTGTTGATTCATTTGTTGAGCGTAAACTTGTACTTAAAAGAGAGAGCTTATACATTTGTAAGGTCTTGAGGAAGTGTAGTAGAGTTTTTACACCATGGAATCAAGGATGTGATATTGTAATGACTTTTTTGATTCTTAGTGGAATCCAGCCGGTGGGCCATCAGTGCGGGAGAGTGGACGTAGGCTTGGGTTAAACCGAACCACTATAAATCTTGTGTTCTTATTCCTTTCTTTGAACTCTTTTATCTTGTTCGTAATTTTATTCAATTGGTAAAGTCTGATCACGCTCAAAGCCTGCTGCTCTTCAGACTCAATTTCAAAAGTCTATTGTTATTAAGACTCAGTTTAAAAGTAAAGGTTCTCACATTATATTGCAAAATCTATTTTTACACCTATTCACCCTCCTCTAAGTGTTCATACTAGCATTTACAATTGGTATCAGAGCATGTGTACTCATTTAAATTAAAGTGTTTTTACTTCAGAGTTAATGATCCATGGCTAGTATTTTGGCTCCAGATTTGGTTAAAGGGCAAAGCAACACCATACCGCCTTATTTTGATGGAAATGAATATAGCATATGGAAAAACAAGATGAAGGCATTCCTAAGATCAAAAGATCCTCTGGAATGAGACGTGGTAGACAAAATGAATCATTCCTAAAGCTACAATAGTCTTAGAAAGGGAAAAAAAGCTGTTGAGTTCAGCAAGATGACTCAAGAAAAGATAATCAAGGGACAAACTCTCAATGCAAAATCAATTTATTCCTTATATTATCCATTATCTCCTACTGAATATAACAGAATATCTTCTTTGTGAAACAGTTAAAGAAGTCTAGGATATATTACACATCACCTATGAAGGAATTGATCAAGTGAAAGAAACCATAATCAATATTTTGCTCGGTCAATATGAAGCATTCAAGATGCAACCAGGAGAATTTATTACTGACATGTTTAGTCGTTTTACATAAATCGTGAATGGTTTTGAGTATCAAGGTTAACCAATGTATCAAGGTTAACTAATCTTTGGATTCATGAAAGTTAACAAATTACTGCATGGACTTTCTAAAGATTGAATCACATAAAAACCTCAATAAGGGAGACATAATGGATCATGCCACTCTCCGTTGACGAATTGATTGGCATTCTTCAGTTTTATGAAGTGTAGCAAATCAATGAAGATGAATATTCTAAAGGTAAAAAATCGGGACAAGGACCGCTGGAGTGCCAAAAGTTGGCATAAAGGGATATTTAAGTGCTAAAAGTTACAAAATGTATACTTAAGTGCCAAAATCGGAGCAAAATGGATCACTTGAGTGCCAATCCGGCCAAAATCCAGCCAAAATGTCGACGTGGCATTTTTCCGGTGAACCGAGCCTAAAACGACGCCGTTTTGCACGCTGACATGGCCAAATAATGCAAAAACGACGTCGTTTTGGGCTCATGTGATAAAAAAAAATAATATAAAAAATTAAATAAATTAAATTTAAAATTAGATTTAGTTAAAATAGTTTTTAAAAAATAAATTTAAAATTAAATTTAGTTAAAATATTAGAAAATAATAATTTAAAATTAAAAAATTAAAAAAATTAAAAAAAAAAAAAAAAAAATTAATAAAAAGGGGGGCGGTGGCTGAGGGCAGCCTCAGCCACCACCCCCTTTTTTAATTTTTTTTATAAATTTTATAAATTTTAAATTATTATTTTTTAATATTTTAACTAAATTTAATTTTAAAATTATTTTTTAATATTTTAACTAAATTTAATTTTAAATTTTTATTTTTTAAAAAAAATGTTTTAACAATTAAAATTATTATTTTTTAAATATTTTATCTAAATCTAATTTTAAATTTAATTTTTTAAAATTTTATATTATTTTTTTACCACGTCAACCCAAAGCGACGCCGTTTTTGCATTATTTGCCACGTCAGCATACAAAACGGCGTTGTTTTTGGTTCACTTCACCGGAAATTCGTCGAAAAAATGCCACGTCAGCCTTTTGGCTGGAGTGGCACTTAAATGATCCGTTTTTCTTCGAATGTGATACTTAAATGTACATTTCGTAACTTTTAGCACTTAAGTGTCCTTTTGTGCCAACTTTTGATAGTTGAAGCGTTCTTATCCCTATTGCTTTAAAATCTAACAATGACTAATGTTATTGATTCTGAAGATGATTTGGACGATGAAGAGCTTGCTCTCATGATAAGAAAGTTCATAAAACTGAACAAAAAGGGAAGAAGATTCAATTAGAAGAAACAAAGTTCTCAAAAGTTTCAAAATAAATCAACATAGGACGATGAATCCAATAAAAATGTGATTTGTTTTGAATGTAAAAAAAAATGGATATATCAGACCCAACTATCCCTTGTTGAAAAAGAAGAAGAAAGGAAAAGCTGAGAAATACAGAAAGGCTCTCAAAGTAGAAACTTGGAGTGATATCGAATGTGAAGAGAGTGATAATTATTATGCTAATATTTGTCTAATGGCTCAATTCGAATCAGATTCAGACTCTGAGACAGACTCAGACTCAGACTTAGATAGTGAAATCGAGGCAAGTAATTTAAAAATTCCTATTAAAGTCTCTAAATATATTGATGAACTGTGTCTTAGTCTCAAAATGTCTCTCAAGAGGATTTCCGAACTAAAAAAGAAAAATTCTGCATTGAAGTAACATGAGATTGTTTGGAAAGAAAAGGTCGAAAATTTAGATAAAAGTGTTATTACTTTGAAAGAAAATGCAGACTCTCTTTTAAAAGAAAACACACTTTTGAAAAATGATATTTCAAGTATTTCAAAAAGGTTTTCTATAGGATCTCGAGAAACTATAAAAATTCTTTCAGCGTAAAGACCTTACTTTAATAAATCAGTTTGGAATGACTGCTAAAATCATTCTTCTAATTGATTTTCCAAAAGTAAAGGAAAGAATCAAACAAAGACCTATAAAAGATTTTTATAAAAATCATTTTCAAAAAGTTTTTGTAAAACTGTAGGTCGTAGTGCTCTTAAATGTTTTAAGTGTAATAGCTCAGAACATTTTGAAAAAGAATGTCCTATGGTTTGGAAACCTGTTAAGAAAGCTTGGGCAAAGACCGCATATCGCACTAACTCCATTGGACCCAAGAAAGTATGGGTACCAAAGAAACCTTGAGTTTCTTTTTTAAATGCAGGTCACTATCAAGAAAAATATTAAATAGTACTTGGATAGTGGATTCTCAAGACATATGACATAAGACTCAAATTATTTCATAAAGCTTATGCAAGTTAATAGTAGAAAACTTTCTTTGGGTGGTAATAGCAAAGGCAGAATTGTTGGATGTGGAACAATAAAAATTGGAAGTCTCACAATTAACAATGTTTCCTTAGTAGAATGACTCAACTACAACTTGCTGAGTGTTAGCCAACTGTGCGACACGGGTTTCAAAATCAACTTTCAAGAAGGAATATGTTCAAGAACGAGTAAAGACTCCTTTCAGACTTTCATGGGGCGAAGACATGGGAACATCTATCTTCTGGACATCAAATTAGAAAAATCCCAATGTCTAATTTCAATTCAAGAGGAAGCTAATCTTTGGCATAGAAAACTTGGCCACATCAACATGAAGCAAATAGCCAATATTTCTATAAAGAAGCTTGTTCGTGGACTATTCAACCCGAAATACCAAAAATCCGATCTATGCACATCGTGTGTATTGGGAAAACAAGTTACAAATTCTTTCAAACCATTAAATTAAGTTTCCACTAATCAGGTAATGCAGCTCTTACATATGGATTTTTTCAGACCAATTAGGACTCAAAGCATTGGAGGAAAGAAATATTGCCTAGTAATAGTGGATGATTATTCACAATTCACTTGGATATATTTCTTAGTAAGTAAGTCTAAAACTTTTTCTTATTTTATAAAGTTTGCTAAGAAAGTATAGAATGAGAAAGTGTATGTTATTTCAAGTATACGGACAGACCATGGAGGTGAGTTTGGAAATCAATATTTTGCTAAATTTTGTGATGAATTTGGCTTTTAGCATGTATTCTCCTTACCATACACTCCAGGGCATAATGGAGTTGTGGAAAGGAAGAATAGATCATTGCAAGAAATGGTTATAACTCTTTTAATTGAAAGCAACATTTCTTCTCGTTTTTGGGCTGAAGTAGTTTCTACAGTATGTTATATCATTAATAGAGTCTTTTTAAGGCCTATTTTGGAGAAAACTCCTTATAAGTTATTCAAAGGAAAGAAGCCAATTGTTTTATATTTTCATGTGTTTGGATGCAAATGTTTTATATTGAAAAGTGCAAATGATCGAATTGGTAAGTTTGAAGAAAAATCAAACGAAGGCATCTTCCTTGGATATTCAACCACTAGCAAAACTTACAGATTATACAACAAAAAGACTCAATCTGTGGAGGAATTAATGAATGTCAAATTTCAAGACCTTATTCAAAATCAATCGATTCAGACTCAACCCGAAGAATCTGAACCTGCTCCAAACTCTACAAAGTCTAAATCACCAGAAGTAGCTCAGACTTCAGAAGACTAGCAATGAACAATTGTTGTAGAATCAAATGAAGAAAAAGATCAACAGTCTGTCAAACCAACTAGCAACTGGAAGCACAAGTCTAGTCATCCTAAAGAACTCATTATTGGCAACATTAATGAAGGGACTCATACAAGATCTAAAAGGCATGAAGGGTCTAGTGCCGTGGCCCTTATTTCTGAAATAGAACCCAAGAGCATAGATGAAGCTTTAATTGATGAAAGCTGGATTGAAGATATGCAATAAGAATTCAAGCAATTCAATATCAATGATGTCTTGGAATTGACTCATAAACCAAAAGGTAAATATGTTATTGGAGCTAAATGGGTTTTCAGGAACAAGATGAACGAGAAAGGAAAAAAGTTGTAAGGAACAAAGCAAGACTCATGGCCAAAGGATATACGCAAGAAGAAAGGATAGACTATGATGAGACTTACGCACTAGTAGCAAGGTTAGAAGCAATTAGATTATTACTTGCTTTTGCTTGTTATAAGAATTTCAGGTTATTTCAAATGGACATCAAAAGTGCATTCTTAAATGGTTTTATCCAAGAAGAAGTCTATGTGGAACAACCTCCCGGTTTTGAAGACCCAAAGAAACCAGACTCTGTATTTAGACTAAAAAATGCGCTATATGGTTTAAAGCAAGCTCATCGAGCTTGGTACGACATGTTAAGTAAGTTTTTAATTCAAAATGATTTTGTTAAATGTAAAGTGGACACTACCTTGTTTATGAAAAGAGAAAGTAAAAACTTCTTATTTGTTCAAATCTATATTGATAATATTATTTTTGGATCATTTAACGAAAATCTGTGCAATAAATTTTCTAAGTCTATGTAAAATGAATTTGAAATGAGTATGATTGATGAACTATTCTTCTTTCTCGGACTTCAAGTAAAACAATTGAAGGAAGGAACTTTTATTCACCAAGAAAAATATGCTAAAGAACTTCTTAAAAAGTTTGGCTTAGAGAATTGCAAAAAGACTAATATACCAATGTCAAGTTCTTCGAAGCTAGATAAAGATGAAGGAGGAAAGAAAGTTGACCAGAAGCTATATAGGAGTATCATTGGTTCACTTCTTTATCTTAGTGCTTTTAGACTTGATATTCTGTTTAGTGTTTGTATTTGTGCAAGATTTCAATTAGATCCTAAAGAATCTCATTTAAGTGCTGCGAAATGCATCATCAAATACGTTGCAACAACCTCTAATTTGGGTCTCTAGTATCCTAAATAATGAGACTTTACTCTCCTTGGATATTCAGATGTAGACCTAGCATGATGTAGAGTTGATAGAAAGAGTACCTCGGGCACTTGTCAATTACTTGGTAACAAGACAGTATCTTGGTTTTCAAGGAAGCAAAATACTGTAGCTCTTTCAATAGAAAAAACAGAGTATGTGGCTCTTGGAAGTTGTTGTTCTTAAATTTTGTGGATAAAACAACAGCTAAGAGACTTTGGAATCAAAGACTCATGCACTAAGATCAAATGTGACAACACTAACGTGATTAATCTCACCAAAAATCTAATTCTTTATTCAAGAGCAAAGCATATAGAGATTTAATATCATTTTATTAGAGGCCATGTTCAAAATGGAGAAGTCTTGATTCAATTCATAGACTAAAAGAATTAGTTGGTAGATATTTTTACAAAGTCACTGGAGAACGGTCAATTCGAGTTTATTCGATCTAGACTTAATATCTTAAAGTCTGAAGAAGTTCAGACTCAGGGCTAAAAAGTCTAAAGATGCTCAGACTCAGAAGATCAACAATACAACTGTAAGTTATTTCTATTTTAGAAATTTATCTTGCGGATAAAAAACTCGAAAAGGTACGTTTGTCTATTAATCCGTAATTAATTGATGTTATCTTCCGCAGTTTTCGTAATTATTGCAATAATTCCTTCTTGAAAAAGAAGTTATCTTTTAAAATGACAGTTATCTATTTTCAAAAAGGAATTTATTTTCTGAAAAGGCATTTTTTATTTCTTTTGATGATGATCCGTATATCCCGTTTCGATTGCTTTATATACTAACCGTCTTCTTCACAAACCCTAGAAGCACAGAACAACACTTTCTTATTTTTACTCTCTAGTTTAATCTTCAAAGTTCTCATCTTTCTCACAAATCGAGTTTGGAATCTCTCAAAGATTGTGAAAATGGCTTCCCAAAGAAAATCTTCAAGGATCGCTAAACAGGGGACCATAGTATATGCGTGAGGGTCCTACGCATTTTGACCTTACCGAGGAAGAAGAATCTCCAAGACAGCAACAAAGTCCTCAACATTCTCAATCGCGTCATTTGCCTCGTGCTAGACCACAGGATGTTCAACAACAAGTGGAGGAAGAAATTATTGATGATGCAGAACCTGTAAGAACCCTCAAGCCCGCTTTTACCTTCAAAATCTACTCCGCCTTAAAGGATGGAAGCTCTGCATTAAACTTTATTAATGAATTTTTGAAAGAAAAGGGGTATCGAAATGAAACCCACTTCTTGCGAATGATGGAACGTTTGGGAATTGCTCCCGTAGGCTCAGCAGAAAGGGCATTTGCGAATATCCCTAGTGATTCATGTGTTGGAGGACATAGTCAACCTAATGGAAATGATGATGAAAAGATGTTCACTAACTTTAAGCCTAGAATGGGTGTTGCAACGAATATTCAAAACAAAAAGATGGATATGTTTCGTTCTGACAAGCGACTTTACTCTAAGTTATTGAAGCGAGGGGTGATGAACCCAAGGAGTGTAGACTTTGATTTTCTCAACTCTCTAAATGTGAAGTTGCGAGAGAAATTCACTTTACTTCAACTTGAACAATTTTGCTCTGAAACAATAGTGGCTCATCCAAAACTTACTGTGTATTTCTATTCAAATCTAAGCTTTTTGGATGTGAATAGATTCTCTTTCAATGTTAGAAACCAGGACTATGTAGTTGATATGGACACTTTGGCTGATGTGATTGGAGTTAAGAGAGGGGTATTCCAATCAATTAGTGTGTCTATTGGTCAGGCAACGGTAGAGCTTGTTTGGGATGGAATGGCGGAAGGAAAAATTTCATACTTGAGGATGAATGCCTCAAATATTCTGCTTCACAAGATTATGATCAATTGCCTTAGACCCAAATCGACTTTGAAGACTGACGTCTCCAACTCAGAAGCAAAGCCGATGTATACTATCAACGCTGGCAAAAAGTTATCTCTTCCACACACTATCATGTTTCACATTTATAGATTGATGGTGAATGACAAGGGCCAACTTCCTTACTTAGTACTTGTTACTAAGTTATTCAGACATTTGAATGTTCAGCCTCCCAAGATTCTGTGTGTTAGTACTTGTGATCAAATGGTGGTGGGACTGAAAATGGTTTTCTAAATGCGTTTGAAGGAGCTGAACAAAGCTTTGGAGCGATTTAAGGAGAAAACCTCTGTCAAGACTCACCAAGTTTCTATGGCTGCAAAACGGAAAGGGAAGGAGCCCATGATAGCTCCATTCAAGAAAAGAAGAGCACTCATCTTGCAGGATGAAGAAGATGAGGAAGATGTTACCATTTCTGCTCTTGCATTGAGAAACTTATAACGTTCTGCTCCAGAGATAGAAGAGAGAGAAATTCAAGACAGAGAAGAGTCAGAGCAAAGGAGTAGAAAGAGAGAATCGATGAGAAAAGAAGCAGAGGAAGAAAGAACTGCAGAAGAAGAGGATAGAGGAGAACAATAAGAGATAGAGTATGAAGAGTACTTCTCTCCGCCTGAAGGCATTAAAACATGGGGAGTTGTTGAGAAAAGAGGTAGCTCTTCAATTGCTTTTACTAGTAAAGATGTTAGCTGTGCACCTGCAGATCTAGAAGATGTATATGTCTCTCAATTCCTTGAGGAAGGTCATGAGGTTTCATCTCCAAATTTGGGTGCTCATGCTAAAATGTTATCATCTGCCAATACTCCTCAAACTAATCATGCAGAAGCAAGCACTCAGGCTGATAATTCAGCAGACTTTCGGAGATTGCTCGATATTCTTATGGAGATACGAGGCTAGATTTATGCCCTGGGATGCGAAGTTCAGAATTTGCAGAATACCAGTCAAGCCTTTTCAGTTTCTTTACACGATCAAATTTAGGCCCTTGCTCTTCAAGTCCAAGAAAATGGCAAGGGTGAAGAAGTTGCACAATTGAAGGAGGATTTGAAAAAGTTGGAAGAGATTGTTAAGTCGATGGGAGATTTCTAGCTTGTTCGCGTTCCAAAACAATCCTAATTTTATTCTCTTTTCATCTCTACCTTTTTAATGCTAACAAAAAGGGGGAGATGGTGCAGATTTGAGATTTGACTATTGTTTGATTTGACTTTTGATTGACTTTACTTTTGTTTGGTTGTTTGGGTATGACTAGTTTGGATTTGGATTGTTTGATCTTCTAATGTTTGCAATATCTTAAGCGCTGTTAATATTCATGGCAAAGATAGTTGTTGTTGTTGTTTTTTTTTTTTTTTAAACATGACTAACTCATCTCCTATGGATGCAGATTTAATACTATCTTTTGTGAGATATCAATGTTTGCTTGAGTATTGTCTTACAGGTCAAAAATATCCAAATCTGCAGGAAAGTTTTGTGATCATCAAAAAGGGGGAGATTGTTGGAGAAAACTTCCCTATTTGTTTTGAAGCTGACAAAACGTTTCCATCAGTCTAGTTTGAAGACTTGCAGACTCTTTTGTCAAAGTCTGAAGACCACCGGACCGCCAGACTTAAGATTCAAAGTCTACCCTCATTGACAGTTCCTAGACCGACGAAGAAGACTTATCTAGAATTGAGTATTTCTTTAAGAATTTGATTCGAGCGGCTGAAGAAGATCTCACGGCTGGAGATAGCATCTCAAGATCTATTATTTGATTTGAATTTAATTCGAGTAACTTGGATACGTTGAATGGCGAAGCATACTTGGAAGGTTCTACTTATGAAAACTTGAATCTTGATTGTATGGGTGAGCGGGATTGATGGGCTATCATCATATTCCTTAAATAACTCGAGATCTCCTTAATTGATTCTGTCCAACGGGTAGATTGGAAGAACTCATTTGGAAAATGCCAATGGTTATGAAGGCATAAATGAGTATATAAGGAAGACACTCTAGTTATTTGAGTGTGTGTGAGATAGATAAATTCTAAAGTCTGAAGCTTCTTGTTCTTTGTTGATTCAATTGTTGAGTGTAAACTTGTACTCAAAAGAGAGAGCTTATACATTTGTGAGGCCTTGAGGAAGTATATTAAAGTCTCTACACTGTGGAATCAAGGACGTGATATTGTAACGACTCTTTTGATTTTTAGTGGAATCCAGCCGGTGGGCTATCAGTGGGAGAGAGTGGACATAGGCTTGGGTTAAGCCGAACCATTATAAATCTTGTGTTATTATTTTTTCCCTGAACTCTTTTATTTTGTTTGTAATCTATTTAACTGCTAAAGTCTGATCACGCTCAAAGCCTGTTGCTCTTCAGACTTAGTTTCAAAAGTTTGTTATTATTTAGACTCGGGTTAAAAGTAAAGGTTTTCACAGTATATTGCAAAATCTGTTTTTACACCTATTCACCTCTCCTCTAGGTGTTCATACTAGCATTTACATCTTCAACTTGTTCATACACCTAGTTTTAGCTTTGCGTTACTGGGGACTGTCTTTTAGATGGCCAAGAAACAATGCACCAGGTTCATCACAGAGGTTGCCCCCCCGAGATTCCTTCACTTGGCAAAGCGCCCATTGACGAGTGCTTTGGCGACGATCCTCGAAGAAGAAAGAGATTCTTCAAGTGTCAATGCAGATCCCTCGTCATCTTCATCATCATCATCGTCCAGACCTCCTCTAGTGTTCGCTTCGCTTTAGATTTCCACATAGAGCACGCCCATGTGATAGAGTCCAATTGACATTCGTTTCTCTTCTGTTATCGATGTATGTTTTTTAATGATGATGTGGGCTTCTGTGCACGCACTCTCGAGAAAGAAACAAGGGGCCATGGCGTATTTTTAGCCAAGCCATGAGAAGGCAGCTTAATAAGGTGAGTGAATCTAATTTATCGAGTGAACTTTTTAACGTTTGCTAAATAAATTTGTTAACTTTTGGCAGATTTGTTATTGGAAACAGAGGATATATTCCCTAGCGTGACTGAAAGAGATCAACGGAATTGATGAAATGCTGTGTATAGTTTATTAGCTGATCCAGAAACACTCGAATACAGAAAGGAAAACATAGAAGTACAAAGAAGCTTAGCCTCGTCCAAAGGAGAGGGGTTATTATTGTACAATAGTCATAAGATGACCATAATCAGACTTAAGAGATTTGTCTATTGCGCCTGAAGTTTTTTCCTGCGCTCCATGATGTAGTCACAGAGCTTGTGCTGGTCGGGCAACGACTTGGCCACGCTCTCCCTCTGCATGCACCGCTTGGCCCACGCCGCCAGCTTGGGGCACTCCTCCACGATGTTGGAGTCGGCCAATGTCTCCAAAGCATATAACCAACTATAGAAGGGTATCAGCGACACATCCGCATACCCGAAACTCTGCCCGCCAAAGTAAGCCTTGTCCCCGAGCTCTCCCTCCAACACCTTCAAGCACTCGATGTACTCCTTCCTTGCCGCCTCCTGGTCCTTCCCCATCGACAGGAACGCTGTTCGCGCCGCCGGATACATCTGCACCATCATTTCGTGTCTCAATGTTAAGCACAGATGATAACAGAACGTTCGAAAGACTAAAGGGTTGTTGTCTTACCTTCTTGTCCGCATAGTCGGCCCAGAACCTGACCCGGGCACGCTCGTAAGGATTCGAAGGCAGGAGAGGAGACTCGTGACCCCAGGTCTCGTCGATGTACTGGACGATGAGGAGGGACTCGCAAACGGGCTTGCCATTGTGGATGAGGACGGGGATCTTCTTGTGGACTGGGTTCATCAAGAGCAGGGGGCTCTTGTTGCTCAGGTCCTCCTCCCTCCAGTCGAACTCCACGCCCTTCTCACGCAGGGCAATCCTGGCCCTCATCCCGAACGCGCTCGCCCAGACGTCCAACAAAATCACTTGCTCCGCCATTGAATTTGTAGCTACAAGCTGAAGCTTTTGCTAATTTGAACTGAAATGAAGAACGCTGTACGCAGTGAAATCAGGCTAACTCGGGTGCCACTTATGTAGACGGAAGGAGGATTTTGGCGGGATTTTGACGATGTGACTTTTATTTTGTCGCAGGGTGGGTGGAGAGGCTGCTCGATATGCTCATTGCTTGCGTCACTCTCAGATCTCAAGTCTCCATGCCCGAGCCGATGAGGTCATGGCTTAGGTGTCGCACGAACGAGAGATATAATTATTATTACCATCAGCTCGACTTTCTGACTGGTGTGCCTCCCTCTTTCAAGTGCCTTCCAGTTCCTCACCTACTCCTTCATTTTCCATTTCTCGATTATTTATGTACTTGGGCTACATCGAATCCGCTTTTATTATTTATAAAATTAAATGAAAGAAAAATATTTTCATTACATATAAAATATTTGGATATAAATTATTATTGATAAAGAAATGTATTTTTAATTTCATTTAAAAAAAAAAAAATATTTTTTTCACGACACAAATAGCGTTATAAGTACAATCAGCTTGTCATTGATATAGAGTCTAGCTTTTATCTATAAACAAATTACAATTTTATGCTGCAAAAAGTAACTTGAAGAAAATAAGCAAGGCAAGAAGAGGACAAGAAGGGACCAGATCTTACTCAAGATCAAGATTAGGAAGCAGGTTACATCTTGGAGACAGCTATTTTGACTTTGCTACCTTCTTAAAGTTTTTTAATATTATTTCTTCATGTTGAAAAGGATGAACTTCACAACTTACTATATGTCAATTGACTTTGCTCTGAATTTCATCGGAGGGTTAAAGATTACTTCAACAGATGAATTAAGACGTAGAAACTGTCGAGAATGAATGGAACTTATCTAGTTTAGTTTTCGATTGATTGAACAAGTCTTGAGTTAAAAATGGTGCAATTTGCAATCTACGAATGGAACAATAAATAAATTGTTTTTCAACCTCATGATATTTTCAATTTATGTCAGAAACTCTAACTTCCTTTATCCAAATGAGACAAAAAGCGGCTCCATGGTAGTGCTTCCCTTTGTATACAAAGATGGAAAGCCAAATGTGTGCTCACGCATCCAAGATAATAAACCCTTATTGAAGATTACCCACTCCAGCCAATCTCTTTGAGGATAGATCTTGTATGACATGTTGAGAAGAGAAGAATGTTATTGAACATTGCAAATCTAAACTCAATTTTCTAACAAAAATAAGATTGCACTAAAAGTTTGGAGCATATAGCATATCATGCAAAATAATTAGGGCTTAAATGAACATCGCCTCTCTTAATAGCATGAATCACTTTTCCATCAGGAGTTCATATTAGGGGTGAGCATGGAATGGGTGGGTAGTTCCAACCGTAGAATAGAAAACTATCCACTAAGGACCGATTCCAAAAAATTGGAGTTGGAAATCACCCATTGGTTCCATGGATCCATCCGGATCCAGCTCCCTAGTGGGCCCATGAAATTGGTCCCTAAAACTTACAAAATTGCATCGATAAATTAATATTAGGTTGAACCTAGTTTTTGTTTTAGAGCACCAAAACTTGTTCGGCATTATATTGGGGTTGAATTGTAAGCCATTGATTTTAATTAAGGATTGAAAATTATAGGGCGAAACGAATAGACAATACTCGTTAGATAGAAGCTTAATTTCTTTGAAGATTATGTTATGGTCCCCTTGGGATTTCCCGACATTGGGAACATGCCGAGAATTAAACTCTATGTTAAAAATCTTAACTTCCACATAAGTTAAAAAATTAATTGTTTGATTCATTTTTTTTAGCATCAACCTAATTTAATCATGTGGATGGCTAACAAGAGATTTAATTATGCTCTTGAAATGAGCCTTTGGCTCTTAATTTCGTGTCATGACGATAAAGCAACATTTATGGGCATCTCCAATTGGTCTTCTCCTTCCTCTTCGTTTGTTTATTTTGTTTTGGTTGAGAAAGTAAGTAAATGGATTATTAGAATGGTAAAAAAGGTAAGGAATTAATCCTATCACACACCCAATAGACAAAATTAGTCAATAATGTCTGATAACTACAAATATATGCACGAGCATGCATGTTGGTTGAGAAAGTAAGTAAATGGATTATTAGAATGGTAAAAAAAAAAGGTAAGGAATTAATCCTATGACACGCCCAATAGACAAAATTAGTCAATAATGTCTGATAACTAAAATATACATGCGTGCGTGCGTGCGTGCGTGCGTGCGTGTGTGTTAGGTTGACGGCTACAAAATAATTAAGTAATTGTGATAGAATTTCTTTTTCAAAATAAATAAATAAATAAATAAATACACGCACACACACACACACACACACACACACACACACACACACACACACACACACCAGTCATGTTTGAGTGAGTGAGTGAGTGGTACACACACACACATACACCAGTCATGTTTGAGTGAGTGAGTGAGTGGTTCAACACCTAGAATCATGACACACACCAGTCATGTTTGAGTGAGTGAGTGAGTGGTTCAACACCTAGAATCATGAACCAAATTGATACTCACCATTTCCACTAAATTGCAACCGAGAACTGAATCGTCTCCCATACGAACTGCCATTTCCGATTCTGGTCCATTCTGGTTCCAGGCAATTTGTGTGGTAAAATTCTTTTGTTCATCTCCAATTCATATAGGAAATCCCCCTATGTTGTTTCTCGGTTGATTTAGAAGAAAAAACCGCCTTATCATATGTTTAGAGGTGACACTATCGATAATCTAATTTGTGGAGACATCATTAGGCCAATTGACCTTACTTGTGAGTCGATCATTCAAAGGAGGCAGTTTCCTTGTCGTGAGTAGATTGATCAAATGCTAATATTAATCATTGCTAATTGTTGCTGTTGTCTCACTCCCCTTTAGACCTCCTTGATTGGTATTTGCAATAGTGTCAGAATTGTCATTGCTATCCTCTACGGAATGTACAGCTGCTGTGGAAAGATTCCCTTTGTGTGCCTTTCCACCTTGCCTTGGCTCCCAATTTGGAGGATATCCAACTAACTCCCAGCAATAACTCTTCTCATGCCCAATCTTCCCACAGTGGTCACATTTAGATTTCCCAAATGACATTTTCCTTGGGCTGTTCTTCCAATAGAGAAAGCAGCATCCTTGATCTTCTCTTCCCTCCCCCAAACAATTGATCGTTGGCACTCCTCTTATGTGATCATAGAATAAACCTTACTGAGGAACAAGAGTGGCTCGAGGTTGAGAATTTGAGAACGAACATTCCCATAGATGCAGCACACGTAACATTATGAGACATCATCATAATCATCGAGTTTATTCCACAAGACTTTCGTAGTGTTCCACCACCGAGAGTCCTCCATGGTGTAGGAGCTCGATCTTGGTTTTGATCTCATGGATTTGAAGTTCGTTACCTTAAGTGAATCTCTCCTTCAACTGGCCCATAGTAATTTTGCTTCTTTTACATATGCCATGCTTCCTTGTAAACTCTTGTCAAGGGAATTGAAGATCCATGAAACTATCATGGAATTACAAACGTCCTAGACATTAAATTCAGGTGCCTTTGGATCTAGCTTCTCTAGCAATCCATCAATAAACCCAGGTTTATTATTCACTTCTAATGCATGTCTCCTCACCTTCGATCATGTTGCATAGTTATCTTGAGTAAGCATGAATAAAACAAATACACCTCCATGTTGCTCAGCTGATTAAAAGTTATCCAACACATAAGCTTCATAAAACACGTTGGCACTCCTAATTTACACAAAGTGGAGAGAGAATCAAATGCATGTTTCACTCATTAGGAGTAGGTATGGTAAAAGAACTCGTAAAAGAAAAAATTGACCGGCGAGGCATTCATTTTCTTGGAACCTGAAACCCACCCCACATACTTTAGATTTTGGAATCTACCATGTTACAGGTTTTAGGGTTTATCCAGGTTCCACTTATATTAGTAATTGAACGATTGCAGTGAATTAAAACCTTTAATGATCACTACTTAATGCACAATTCATTGATCATAATGGTATATAGATAATATGAATATTAATAAAGTAAAAATCTTACTTATAAAATGGAAGCTCAAACTATATTGCAAAATTGCGTGAAGTCATGAATCAAGAAAAACCTTAAAACTTGTTCAAAGTTTTATGTTACATTACAGGTTTCAGGTTTTAGGTTCTTTCAACCAAGAATCTGAACTATACCCATCAGAATAGGTTTTTCATTTTTTGCAATTTAGAATCTACCCTGCATGTTTTAAAACTTAGAACCTCTAGGCTCTCACCGGTCCGGTTCTCAGGTTTCAAATTTTATCCTAAAACCATATTCACTCCTAATTAATAGCATGTGCTACCAATTGAGAACTAAATTAGTACGGAAAGAATGCACTCCACAAGCTCCTTCCATTGTAAGATCCCAGTGTCCACTATATATTCTGAGGCATATGCCTGCAACTTCTTCATCTTATTCGGCGTTCTGGTGTTTCTCAAGTTTCACTGGATTCTGAGGCGTGAGTCTATAATCATATATGCTCGCAGAGTTTGTCGTCAACTTGTTTTTTTTTTTTTTTTTTTAGGTAAGGAGTTTATCGTGAACTTGTTCATACACCCAATTTCAACTTCGCGTAATTGGGGACTGATTTGTAGATGGCCAAGATACAACGCACCGGGTTCATCACAGAGGTTGTACCCCCGAGATTCCTTCACTTAGCAAAGCAGCCATTGACGAGTGCTTTAGCGACGATCCTTAAAGAAGAAAGAGATTCTTCAAGTTTCAACGCAGATCCCTCATCATCTTCATCATCATCATCCAGACCTCCTCCAGTGTTCGCTTTGCTTTAGATTTCCACATAGAGCACGTCCATGGGATGGAGTCCAATTGACATTCGTTTGTTTTCTATTATCGATGTATTTTTTTATTATTTATTTATGCTGTGAGTGTCTGTGCAAGCACTGTCGAGAGAGAGATAAGAGACCGTGGCATATTTTTAGCCAAGCCATGGGCAGACGGCTTAAAAATTTAAGTGCATCTAATTTGTCGAGTGAATGCTTCAACATGTGCTAAATAACTTTTGAAGTATTTGTTATTAGAAACAGAGGAGATATTCCCTAACGTGACAGAAAGAGATCAAAGGAATTGATGAAATGCTGGGTATGGTCCATAAGCCGATCCAGAAACACTCGAATACGAAAAAGGAAAGCATTAGAGGTACAAAAGGGCTCAGCCTCGTGAAAGGAGAGGGGTTATTGAACAATAGAGTCAGAAGATGATCATAATCAGACTCGAGTTGTTTATTGCGCCTGAAGCTTCTTAATGCGCGCCAAGAGGAAGTCATAAAGCTTGTGCTGGTCGGGCAATGACTTGGCCACGCTCTCCCTCTGCATGCACCGCTTGGCCCACGCCACCAGCTTGGGGCACTCCTCCACGATGCTGAAGTTGGCCATCGTCTCCAACCCATAGAACCAGCTATAGAAGGGTATCAGCGACACATCCACGTACCCGAACCTCTCACCGCCAAAGTAAGCCTTGTCCCCGAGTTCTCCCTCCAACACCTTCAAGCACTCGATGTACTCCTTCTTCGCCGCCTCCTGGGCCTCCCCCCTCGACTGCCACACCGTTCGCCCCACAGGATAAATCTGCACCGTCATTTCGTGTCTCGATGTTGAGGGCAGTTAATAAGGAATTGTTAAAAAGACTAGGCGTTGTTGTCTTACCTTCTTGTCCACGTAGTCAGCCCAGAACCTGGCCCGGGCACGCTCGTAAGGATCCAAAGGCAAGAGAGGAGACTCGCGAACCCAGGTCTCGTCAATGTAGTGGACCATGAGGAGGGACTCACAGACGGGCTTGCCATTATGGACGAGGACGGGGATTTGCTTGTTGACCGGGTTCATCTTCGAGAGCAGGGGGCTCTTGTTGCTCATATCCTCCTCCCTCATATCGAACTCCACGCCCTTCTCTCGCAGGGCAATCCTGGCCCTCATCCCGAACGGGCTCTGCCAGAAGTCCAACAAAATCACTTCCTCCGCCATTGGATTTGTCACTACAAGCTGAAGCGTTTGGTAATTTGAATTGAATTGAAGAATGCTGTTCGCCGTGAAATCAGGCTAACTCGGGTACCACTTATATAGAGTAAAAGAGGGCTTTTACGATGTGACTTCTTGGTGTGTGGAGAGGCTGCTGAAAATATGGTCATTGCTTGCGTCACTCTCAGATCCAAGTCTAAGTCCCCACGCCCGAGACGATTAGGTCATGGCTTAGGTGTCGCATGAACGAGAAATTAACTATAATTATTAATTCTGCCGGAAGTTGCCTCCCAGTTCCTCACTGACTTCTTCATTTTCCATTTCTCGATTATTTATGTACTTGGGCTCCATCAAAGTGAATAATTTTAAAAATATTTTTCAAAAAGTCATCACTTTTATCACTTATAAAATTGAATAAAAGAAAAATATTTTCTTTCCACACAAAATATTTAGATATAAATTATTATCAAGAAATAATTTTTTTATTGATTAATTATATTAAGAGATACAAGTAATTGGTTTTAGAAAAATATTTTTCAAAATATTTATTTTTCACAACATAAATGGAATCTTATATACAACAAGTAGTTATTGATTTAGAGCCAAGCTTTTATCTGTAGACACATTGCGGTTTTATGGCGCAAAAAACAATTAATAGAAGTTCTTAAAATAAGATTAATATTCTTTCTTCATGTTAAAAAGGATGAACTTCACAAATTAATGAATGTCATCGGAGAGTTAAAGAATACCACAATCGATGAATTAAGACGTAGAAGCTTTGAAGAATTAATGGAATTTATCGAGTTAAGTTTTCGATTGATGGAACAAGTCTTGAGTTAAGAATGGTGCAATTTGCAATCTTCGAATAGAACCATAAGTGATTTGTTTTGCAACCTCGTAATTTTTTCAATTTATGTCAGAAACTCTTACTTCCTTTATCCAATTGAGACAAAAGGCAGCTCCATAGCAGTGCTTCCTTTTGTATAGAAAGATGGAAAGCCAAATGCATTTCCACGCATCCAAGATAATAAACCCCTTATTGAAGATTACCCACTCCAATTGATCTCTTCAAGGATAGTCGTGTATGAGACGTCAAGAAGAGAAGAATGTTATTGAGCATTGCAAATCTAAACTTAATTTCCTGACAAAAATAAGATTGCACTTAAAGTTATAGCACATCATGCAAAATAAAATTGGGGCTTTGTTGATACCTAAATTTTAGTAACCTAGTCATTCATTTACTACATAGAAAATTAGGACAAAAATTTGGCCCCGGAACAAAAATATTCAATTAAATTGCATTACACACACACACACACACACACACACACACACACACACACACATATATGAAAGGGGCTAGTGCGAACACCTAGAGTGAGATGAATAGGTGTTAAAGGAAATTCTTGCAAAAATGTTTGTAAAATGCTTTTCTTTTGAAATAGAGTCCGAAAGTCAATGAACTTAGATGATTCTTGAATCTCTAACAATTAAACAAAATTACGAGTAAGTTAAGCAATTTATGGAAGAGAATAAAAATACAAAGTTTATAGTGGTTCGACTTAGATCAAGCCTACGTCCACTCTTCAGAACTAACAACTTACTGGTTGAATTTCACTATGAATCAAAAGAGATTTTACAATCACGCGATCTCGACTTCATTGTGCAGAAGCTCTTCTACACTCTTTTGAAGTCTCACAAATGTTTGTTTTCTCTTTTGAGTACAATTTGAGTTTAGCAAATAAAATAGCAATGAACTAGGAAGCTTTAGACTTTGAAATTTTTCTTTCACGCACACTTTCAAACAACTTAAGACAAGTCCGCCTTAAATACTCCTTCATGCCTTCTCGACCGTTGGCACTTTTCAAAGGAGTTCTTCCAATCTACTCGTTGGATAGAATTAATTAATGAGATCTTGAGTCGTTTTAAGATTATGATGATAGCCCATCAATTCTGTTTACCCATACAATCAGGATTTTGGTTTTCATAAGTAGAACATTCCAAGTTTGTTTGCCTTCCAAAAGATTTGATTATTGGAATTGATTCCAATAATGATAATCAATCACTTAAATGCTATATCTAGCCATAAGGTCTTCCATGAGCCATACGAATTGAATTCTTAAAAAAATAAAGATAATCTCGCATCTGAATAAGTCTTCATTCTTCAGTGTCGTTCAGCCTAGAATCTGTCATTGTGAGTAGACTTTGATCCTAAAGTTTGTCGGTCTTTAGACTTTGACCTTAAAGTCTCGGAGTCTTTAGACTAGACTGGGGAAATGTTTTGTCAATCTTCAAAACAATAAGGGAGTTTTATCCAATAATATATGTGTATATATATATATATATATATATATATATATATATATACATATAATTGCAATTGTAGTGGACCAATGATAGATGGACATAACTGATTGGCCTTGAATTTTATTTAGCCCGCAAATTCGAGCAAGTGCATGGATGAGAATCACATAATGCCTTTCACATGATGGCTCATGATATGAAGAGGATATTGCATTATCGAGAGAATATTACACTGACTTCGAAAAGGAAAAGATTTGATATGAGGTATAATATTCGGTCAAGCAAAAGGGAAGGAAGAGATATATTTGTCCAAAGAAGAATAAGTTTTCTCACATATAAAAGTGGACTTGATATATTAAGGAAGATATTCTTGGTCAAAAAGAGATAATTCATGAAGATTCGTTCTGGCACGTAAGCGTGGAAGGTCGAGAACAAAATAGGAAATGAAGATTATTTCTCTGTGGTATAAAGACAAACGGGAAAGAAAAAGGAGTTGAGAAATCGGAGGACCTTTCTGAGTAATCAAGCTTCTGTTTTTGGGTCAAGCGTGAACAGTATAAAAGGAGGCAAGGAAGACATTCCAGAGGAGGGAGGCCGTGCAATTCAATACACGGCCACAATTCTGAGAATGTTCATAGAGAGGACGTGAGCTAGAAAAGAAGGGTCTTTTCTTCTCTGAAAATTGCAGAGAAGTAAAAGACAAGAATAAAGGGCGGTCTTCTTCGGCTCCCCCGACTGGTGCCTCTAGCTGCTCAACCGTGAAGCCGACGCCTGCAGCCCACCATCTGTGGCTGCCATTCCTTCGTCGAATCGCTGCTGCTACTTGTCCAAACTGGTGCCCACATTGCCTTTGCCACCGCTCACCGAAACCCATCCTGATGTTGCGACCAGCCCGAGTGCTGCCGCACCCCTGCTCTCCGCAATCACTGTAGGCTCGAGCACTACTGTTCGTGATCCACATCCTGAGCCAACGACAACTGAGCTTGCCGCTCTGATCATCGTTGTGACCCACGCCGAGTCTCGTCCATGATGAGTTGCGATTTGCTGATCCGAGTCGAGCTCCCGCCGTGTCAACGAGCTATTTCACCAAGCCTCCTGCAGTACTGGCGAATTATTGTTCTCCCGAAGTCCACCAGCGAAGAGAGAGGGCACATAAAGAGCAATTAAGGAAAAAAAAAAAGA
Source organism: Eucalyptus victrix (assembly GCA_016097545.1). NCBI lineage: Eukaryota > Viridiplantae > Streptophyta > Magnoliopsida > Myrtales > Myrtaceae > Eucalyptus > Eucalyptus victrix. The sequence continues at coordinate 13,855,440 of CM027840.1, read as the reverse complement.
ATAGAAAGATCACTTGCTTCCTCTTTGCAGGCCATTCACGTTGACCAGTGAAGTCCAAGCGAACCAATCCCCACAAAGCCAGCATCTCTCGCTTTTGTGTCTCGAGTCCAGAAAGCGTGCAAATAGCTAGCAACGGCCGCTATTCGCATGTTGCGTTCGGCGACACCGCAGCTGAAAGGGCTAGTAAGAACACCTAGAGAGGGGTGAATAGGAGTAAATAAAATTTTCTTGCAAGACTGAATAGTAATAAATTGCTTTTTAAAGATAATTGACTAAGAACGTAAATAGCTTTAAACAATTATATAAAGCAACGAATAAAAGTAAGAGTTAAGGAAAGGGAATTGGAACACAAGGTTTACAGTGGTTTGGCTTAGATCAAGCCCATGTCCGCTCTCCCACACTGATAGCCCATTGGCTAGATTTCATTATGAATCAAAAAAGATTTTACAATCTCACATCTTTGACTTCTCAGTGTAGAACCTCTACTACCCTCTTACAAAGTCTCATAGGTGTTTGCTCTCTCTTTTGAGTACAGCTTTTAGCTCGACCATTGAAGTAGTAAAGAACTATAAAGCTTCAGACTTTGAAAATTTTCTTTTACACACACACTCGAACAACTTAAGAGTCTTCCTTATATACTATTTCATGCCTCTACAACCGTTGGCACTTTCCAAATGAGTTCTTCTAATCTACCCGTTGGACAAAATCAATTAAGGAGATCTCGAGTCGTTTAAGGAATGTGATGATAGCCCATTAATTCTGCTCGCCCATACAATCAGGATTTTGGTTTCCATAAGTAGAATCTTCCAAGTTTGTTCGCCATTCAAAAGATCTTCATATCGGAGTGGATTCTAATAAGAATAATTGATCATAACATGTTATATCTGATATAGCTAGTACGAGTACCTAGAGGGGGGGTGAATAGGTATATAAAAAATTTTCTTAAAGATTGCACAATACTTAGACAGTTGGATAATTAAAAATCAATCGTGAGACTGAGTAAGGGAAAGAGAGAATTGAACACACGGTTTATAGTGGTTCGGCTTGATTCAAGCCTACGTCCACTCTTTCGCACCGAGCCAATTGGCTGGATTCCACTATGATCAAAGAGATGTTACAAAGTGTTGATCTTCCTTGATTTCTAGGTGTAGACGATCTACCACACTCGCTCAAGGTGTCACCAAGTATAAACACTCTCTCGTGTATACAATTTCGCTCGAACAATATCGACTAACAATCAAGGTTCTTCGACTCGGAATTTTTCTATCGATCACACTCGCTAAAACAACTAGAACGTCTTCCTTTTATACTCCTTTATGCCATCATAGCCGTTGGCACTTACCAAAGGAATTCCTCCAATCTACCCGTTGGACGGAATCAATCAAGAAGATCATCCGAGCTATTTAAGGAATCGATGATAGCCCATCAATCCGTTCGCCCATACAATCAGGATCTTGGTTTCCAAGAATAGAACATTCCAAGAATATTTCGTCAACCATCGGATCTTCAATCGATCTTAGATAAGAATTAAAGAATCCGAAATGATTATCCAACCAAAGAATCTTCTCCGAGAAGATAGGATCTAATCCTCAACCATATACCTCGGCTTTGGATTTCCTTCGTCATCGGATTAGAAAGAGCGCGGTGAGAATAGACTTAAGTCTTGAGTCTTGAGTCTTGAGTCTTGAGTCTTAAGTCTTGAGTCTCGAGAATACAAAGTCTTCAGACTTTAAACTGTCGGTCTCCAAACATCCAGACTTAGACTGATAGAAACGTTTTGTCAGCTTCAAAATATTCTAGAAAGATTTCTCCAACAATATCTAGCCATGAAATCTTCCATGAACCAAACAAATCGAATCCTTAAAGATAAACCTTCATTTGGATAAGTCTTCATTCTTCGATTTGGAATCTATCGGTGAGGTAGACTTTGAGATTAAAGTCTAACAGTCTTTAGATTTTGACAGTAGCGTCTGGAGTTCTTCAAACTAAACTATGGGAAATGTTTTGTCAGCTTCAAAATAATAAGGAGTTTTCTCCAACAATCTCCTCCTTTTTAATGGTGACAAAACTTTCCTGTAAATTTGAAAATTCTTAACTTGCAAAACAACACTTAAGCCAAACATGATATCTTATAAAAATAAGTTGATTAGGACTTGGATAGCATCGATTTTGCATCCACAGAAAAACATGTTAGTCCAGCAAAATAAAATAACTATCCATCCATAATCAATATCACAGGCTAAGTTACTGCAAGCCTCAGAGATTCAAATCAAGATAGTAGTCAAAGGTCCAAAGTCAGAAGTCCAATAATAAAAATACCAACCAAAGGTCATCAAAATCAACCAAAACATGAGAAATGTGCTTAAAAAGATAAATCAGCACAAATTTGCACAACTTCTCTCCCTTTTATCAACAGCAAAAAGATTGAGTAATAAACGAGCAAAAAGGTTGAGTGACAAGAGTTGTGTGAAAATTATGGCTGTTTTGGAATTCGAATGAGCTGAAATTCTCCCATGGATTTGACCGTGTCCTCAAGCTTTCCAAGAGTCTCCTTTAGTTGCTGTAAATCTTCACCCTTCATAGTATCCTACACTTGAGTCTTTAGTGTGAGCAGCTATTCTTACAGAGAAACTGAAGTAGTTAAGAAGGCTTTCTTTAGATCATTTATCTCAAACTCTAAGCCATATTGTTGTCTCCTTAGATCCAATAAGATATCCAACAGTCTTGAAAAGTTTGCTATTTGTTCTAGTGCAGCACCGGCCGAGTTAGTTTCAGGAGTCTTGAGATTGGAGAGTTCTTCAACAGTTCGTCCACCATGACTAGGAGTGGATGCCTCAATGTTTGCTTCAAGGAAGGCATACACATCCTCTAGATCTGCTGCAGATTGACTAACATCACTAGTAGGCGATATCAGAGTAGGTGAAGAAATACCTTGTTTTTTAGCAGCTCCCCCTATTTGTGTGCCCTCAGGTGGAGAAATTAATTCTTCTTCTGTTCTACTTCAGCTTTAACATTTGAGTGATGTGTCCCTTTTCCTCTTTCTCCAACAGTTCCATTATTTGTCTTTTCAGAGTCACTTGACAAAGATACAGCCAAGGTTAGCTCAAAAGAGTCCTCTTAACCTTCTTCTTCTTCTTCTTCTTCTTCTCTTCTTATTTCTTCTTCCTCTGTTCTCATCTCTTCTCTTCCCTCATCTCTCTTCTCAATCTCTTCTTCTTCTTCTTTTGCTATTGCTCTTCCTTCTTGAAAGCTAACAAAACTTTGTAAGTTCTTTAAGGCAAAGATGGAGAGAGTAATGTCATCATCTTCGTCTTCATCCTCTAGGATAAGTGCTCTCCTCTTCTTGATAGGTTTAGTCATTGGTTCCTTGCCTTTCCACTTTGTTGATGCAGAGTCTTGCTTTGCCTTGACAGGAGACTTCTCATTCATGCTCTCTAAAGCCTTGCTGAGCTCCTTCAAACGCATTTTAGTAACTATCTTCAATCCAATCACCATTGGAGCAATGCTTTGCATACATAAAAGAGCAGGAATATGAATGTTGAAGTGTTTGAAGAGTCTTGTGACAAGACTAGAGTAAGGGAGTTGTCTCTTGTTCTTCACTACTGTCCTGTACATGTGCATGAGGATAGTGTGAGACAGAGAGAACTTGTAGCCAATTTTGATGGCGTACATCAGCTTTGCTTTTGAATGAGAAACATCAGTCTTTGACGTAGACTTAGGCCAGATGCAGTTGATCATGATGTTATGAAGCAAGATGTTGGAAGCATTCATCCTTGTGTAGGAAATTCTGCCTTCTACAAACCTATCTCGTACAAGTTCCAGTGAAGCGTGATCAATTGATACATTGATTGGTTGAAAACACCCTCTTTCCACCCCCAATCAAGTCAGCCAAGGTGTCTACATCGACCACAAATTCCTTGTCCCTAATTGTAAAGGAAAATCTATTCGCATCCAAAAATGATAAATTTGAATAGAAGTACATTGTGAGTTCTGGATAAGCGACTGTTGTCTTAGAGCAAAATTGTTCCATTTGAAAGAGCGCAAACTTCTCCCTAGATTTACATTTACCGAATCAAGAAAATTAAAATCAACACTTCTAGGATTCATAACTCCTCACTTTAGCAAATTTGAGTTGTCTTCTTATGATCCTTAGAGTGGAAAATACTTGCTCCCTCACCACGAACATTTCCAGCCACTCCCATTTTAGTTTGAAAATGTGTAAACATCCTTTCATCGTCGTCTTTTTCTTCAGGCTGATTGAAAGTACCATAACGAGGGTCACTCGGAAAGTTGGCAAATGTTCTATCAACCAACCCTTTAGGCACAATGTCCATATTTTCCATCTCACACAAGAATAAGGTTTCATTCTTGTAACACCTATCTTTCAGAAATTCATCGATCAAAGTCATTGCAGTACCACATTCTTTCAACTTAGAATAAAGTTTGAAAAGAATGTTAGAGTCAACGTTCTTATAGGTTCTACATCTTCCACCATTTCTTTTTCTGGTTGATTCTGTGGAGGATCTTGTGTCCAGTATTGAGAAGACTGGTGCGGTTGAGAATGTTGTTGTTGACTTTGCTTCTGCTGCTGAGGAGAGTCATCTTCCTTGGTCAGATCAAAGTGTGTAGGACCCTCACGTATATGCTGTAGTTCTCTCTGCTAGCGATTCTAGAAGACTTTCTTGAAGACATAGTCGCTTTCTGGGTGAAATTCTTGAACTTGTTCGTGAAAAAGGTGAAATCTTTTTGTAATAAACTAGAGAGAAAGTGAGAACATGTGGGAATTTCATATTCTAGGGTTTGAGAGTGAAAATGAAGAAGATGAAAATCAACAATACATAAAGCAGATGAAACGATGTATATGGATCGTCATAAAGGAAAAAGTAAAAACTGCCTTTTTGAAAATAAAAGAAAACTGCCTTTTTGAAAATGAAAAACTGCCATGAATTCAAAAAGATAATTTCTAAAAATAAAATAAGTAATTAACAATTCAAAAAGCCAACGTACATTTTTCAAGTTTTTATCCAAAAATTAAATTACTAAAATAGGAATAACTTACAGTCGCAATTTTTGGTTATTATGAGTCTGATCATCTTTAGACTTTAACTGATAAAGGGTATAATGTTCAGTTTGGTGCGAATGGACTCAAATAGTGTGACACCCCGAAGCACCTAGGGTCGTCACAGGCACCTGGCGTTACACCTGATGGAACACTAACTACACCTTTTATAAGAAACAACGTAAAATCATAAACATTTTTTTTTTTGAAAATGGTCTCAGCGTGACTCATTAGCGGAAGCAAAATATAACATCGTCGTCTCTCCCTCCATCAACCATGATACAATTGCACACCACTAAACATCATAATAACATACAACCATGACACTTTATTTACATATTTTCAAGATGGGTTTCTTTGGGTCGTTACATCAAAAGGAAGGCCAAGACATTAGCCACACTTGGCCTAAACACCAAAAAGAGACAATCGACCCTCTACGATTCATATGCAAGATCCCCCATCACTAGTGTCGGCTAACCATCCCAAAAAGTTTCGGCTCCTACTTATCATGCACGGCCCTCACACCCATCCCGGTGCATCAGGTGATGGCGGCGGCAACATCCCACGCATCACTCCATCACGTCGAACATGGACAGATATGAACTCTTGAACAACAGGGCCCCCAGCCAGGCCCACATCGTACATAACTAAACAGGGCACTCGAATATACGTCAGACTAGGAACAGAGGGACAGTCAAACTCCTCGCACTCGACCTCTACATCGGAAGATATGCCGTAAAATACACCCTGCGCGATAGCAGGGAGCGGCATGCTGCTAATCTGAAATATTAGTCTCCGAAGGGGTGAGTACAACCACTCAGCAGGTAAAAGAATCCAATAACCACGCAACGCATTATACAATACAATCACATCATCATACATGTCATTCATGCATTCATGCATGCTTACCTTGAAGCCATGCATATACCATCATACATCTTCATCACACTCATAACACATATATGTCGTCATGTCATAAGTTATCATCATCATGTCATACACATGTATCATCATATCATAGGTCACCATCATATCATACACATGCCATCATAATTATGTCTTAGACATATCATCATCATCTTATCATATCATATATCATCATCATCATGATATCATCATATCATACACATGTCATCATCATCATGACATCACCATATCATACACATGTCATCATGCCATAAGTGATCATCATCATATCACATCATACATGCATATCATCATGTCATAAGTGATCATCATCATATCACATCATCATGTCACAGGTGATCATCATCATATCACATCATACATGCATATCATCATGCCATATGTGATCATCATAATCATATCATCATGCCACATGTGATCATTATCATATCACATCATACATGCATATCATCATGCCATAGGTGATCATCATAATCATATCATGTATGCATGATTCAATTTCCTCTTTTAACTTTCAATTCGATCACCACATCGCCCTTTCTCAAGATCATCAATTTCATCTCATACTTTACACTCGCACCCCATCTTGGCATCGCGAGAAAAACCTCCGGCATTCAGCCACTCAAGGCCACCGGGCATCCGGCACCCCCACATTCCGGGCATCTCACATCCCAACTGGCATCACGAGGCATCCCCTCGGGCAAAGACCTCCGAGGCTTCCGACACCCAACCATTCCGGGCATCCTGATACTCCTAGGGCCATCCGGCAATGTATCTCTATACATTCCGGGCATTCGGCACCCCCCATCTCGAGCATCTTGATACTCCCTAGGGCATTATCATCCGCCATAACAATTTCCTCATTTGCCCTTATTCATGTCCACCAATTTTGGTCTTAATTTAGCATTGCACATGATGTAATGGCAAACAAAATCATATTCAGCATTGAATTTATACATGCATCTCAATTCATTGTCATGCATGCATCAAGACCTCATCATACATGCATTAAGGTACAATTATTCATAACATAAAATATATGGAATTCGTACAAATTAGAATAATCATTTATCATGCCCTTTTTACATTTATTTAAATTTCAGCTTGTACCACTTTCGAAAATATTTAATTTAAATATCCATATGATTCTAAAAAATCATAAAATTAAGGCAAGTGATAGACAAGACAATAGGATAATGATTTCATGCAAAATACATGGCCAAATAGAATTTCACACAAATTCATAATTCACACAAATTCAGCATGTAATTTCGGATGAAATCAGCACGTACAGTTTCCGAAATAATTTGATTAAAATATCCACAAAACCTCCAAAAATTACGAAATTTTACCAAGTTATAGCCAAGACACTAAAGTAGATTTTTCATGAAGACTTCTAAGCTAAATTCTTTTTGGATTATTTTCCACAGTCACACGAAACTTCTGGATCTAACACCGAAACGTCCAGTGCATGCTTCTCCGAAATACTGAGTCTTCACCTACCTATTCTTCTTCGTTTCCTCTGAAATTTGGATATGCTTTACTTCAAGATGTTTTCTACAAGTTTCATGAAGAGATCCAAATCAAATATCCAGAGTATAGTCGTCGTTTAGGTCCATGAAGTCTCGGGTGTCCTGTACCACGTCTCCAGATTTACCATCTTCAAGATTAAGTCGATTTACTAGGTTGTACTTGTTAATTTTACTTCAAATTTGAGTATGTTGTAGTTTAAGCTGTTAGATACAACTTCCATGAAGAGATCAAAGTCAAAATCGAACTCAAAACATGCATGCAAACCTCCACAAAGTTCTGACTCAGGCGGATTCATGCAAAAACATTTCAGATCTAGCATCTCCATAGGATGAGAGTTTGACCCCTCAAATATCCCTCATTTTGTACCAAATTTGAGTATGTTGTAGCTTAAGGTGTCCCCTACAACTTTCATGAAGAAATAGAAGAGAGATTCTTAGCACAAATCAACATGCAACCACAAATTCACCGAAAGGTTAGTGAAATCGTTCCAGATCTAGGGTCTCCGTAGGATAAGAGTTTGACCCCTCAAATATCCATCATTTTGTACCAAATTTGAGTATGTTGTATTTTAAGATGTTATCTACAACTTTCATGAAGAGATCAAAGTCAAAATCGAACTCAAAACATGCATGCAAACCTCCACAAAGTTCTGACTCAGGCGGATTCATGCGAAAACATTTCAGATCGAGCATCTCCATAGGATGAGAGTTTGACCCCTCAAATATCCCTCATTTTGTACCAAATTTGAGTATGTTGTAGTTTAAGGTGTCCCCTACAACTTTCATGAAGAAATAGAAGAGAGATTCTTAGCACAAATCAACATGCAACCACAACTTCACCGAAAGGTTAGTGAAATCGTTCCAGATCTAGGGTCTCCATAGGATAAGAGTTTGACCCCTCAAATATCCATCATTTTGTACCAAATTTGAGTATGTTGTATTTTAAGATGTTAGCTACAACTTTCATGAAGAGATCAAAGTCAAAATCGAACTCTAAACATGCATGCAAGCTCTCACAAGGTTCTGACTCAAACAGTTCATGCGAAAACAGCATGCAACAAACCACACTTGCTTCACTCCCACGCCTCCAAACATCCTAAATTTCGACCATACATGCAAAACATTGGTGCAAGAGTAGAAAGTGGATTCCCAACTTGCCTCTAGACCACATGAACGACGGCACACGGCGGCGAACGGGCGGCACACGGGCGGACGGACGGCGTGCGACGGCGACTCCTTCCTCTTGGCTTCTCCTCCCTCTCGGCCTTACTCTCGCCTCTCTCTCGCACAATCTCTCTCTCTCTTTGGGCGGTAGCTCAACCGGCCACCTCTCTCTCTCCTCTTACCTTTTATTCCCCTATTTCTTAATCATTTGCAATGATTAGTTTGCCTTTCAATTTGGCCAATGCATGAGCTCCTCTTTGCCACTTGGCAAAGCTCATGCATGGGCTTGGGCCTCCTCTTGGGCCTCCTTTTGGGCCAGCAATAGACCCCTTCCATGGGCTTCTATTGGGCTGGCCATTCAGTCCATCAAGGCTTTGGCCAATGGGCCTAAGGCCCAACCTAAATAAAAATTAAATTTTCCCCTTTTATAATTTCTTCTATAAATTTTAAATTTTAAATTCCACATGGCCAAAGTCTTGTTACATTTTATTCATAGGAATTCAATTTATGAGGTGCATGGCCAAGCATAGATTATTATCATTAATCTATCAAGTTTAAAATCTCATAAACACAAGCACAATAACACCTAGCCTTAAGAAAACTTGGCTAACACATAGACCATAGGAAATTTTCATTACCTAATTATAGGCTTTAATTCCTCTAGAGGGTGACTTGAATTTTTGGGATGCCACAAATAGACTTTTCTCTAGTGGCTTTATAAATATGTCTGCCAACTGATTCTTCGAGTCAATAAACTGTATCATAACTTCTCCATTTTGAACATGATTTCTAATAAAATGATGTCAAATCTCTATATGCTTTGCCCTTGAGTGAATAATTGGATTCTTTGTGAGATTAATGGCACTGGTGTTGTCGCATTTGATCTCGGTACACGATTTTTCAATTTCAAAATCTCTTAGCCATTGCCTTATTCATAAGATTTGAGAGCAGCAACTTTGGAGAGCTACATATTCTGTTTCAGCTATTGAAAAAGCTAAAGTATTTTGTTTTCTTGAAAACTATGATACAAGATTGTTTCCAAGTAATTGACATGTACTAGAAGTACTCTTTCTATCCACTTTGCATCCTGCAAACTTTGCATCTAAAATCCAAAGAGAGTAAAGTCTCATTCTTTGGAATACCACATATCTAGCTTTGGAGTTGTTGCAACGTATTTGATGATGCACTTTGCAGCAGTTAGATGAGATTCTTTGGGATTTGATTGGAATCTAGCACAGACATAAATACTAAACAAAATGTCAGGTCTAGATGCAGTAAGGTAAAGAAATGAACTAATTATGCTCCTGTATAGCTTCTGGTCTACACTCTTCCCTCCTTCATCTTTATCCAGCGTTGAAGAACTTGACATAGGTGTCTGTGTCTCTTTGTAATTCTCCAATCCAAACTTCTTGATAAGATCCTTTGCATACTTTTCTTGGTGAATGAAAATTCATTCCTTTGATTGTTTAACTTGTAATCTCAGAAAGAAAGTTAACTCACATATCATATTCATTTCGAATTCATCCTGCATGCTTCTAGAAAATTTCTTGTAGAGATATTCATTAGGTGATCCAAATATGATATAATCAACATAAATCTGAACAAGTAAAAAATATTTACCTTCTCTTTTAATAAACAAAGTATTGTCTACATTTTCTTTAACAAAACCATTTTGAGTTAGAAATTTACTTAACCTTTCATACCAAGCTCAAGGTGCTTGTTTTAGTCCATATAGGGCCTTTTTTAGTTTAAACTAAATTTGGCTTTCTTGGATCTTCAAAACCAGGTGGTTGTTCCACATAGACTTCTTCTTGGATAAATTCGTTTAGAAATGCATTTTTCACGTCCATTTGGAATAACATGAAATTTTTATAGTAAGCAAAAGCAAGTAGTAATCTAATTGCTTCTAACATCGCTATTGGTGCATAGGTCTCATCATAGTCTATTCATTCTTCTTGCGTATATTCTTTGGCCATGAGTCTTGCTTTGTTTCTAACCATTTTTTCTTTTTCATCCACCTTGTTCTTGAAAAATCATTTAGTTTCAATAACAGATTTACCTTTAGGTTTAGGAATTAATTCCCAAACATCGTTGATGCTAAACTGTTTGAGCTTTTCTTGCATGGCTTCAATCCAGCTTTCATCAATTAAGGTTTCTTCTACATTTTTGGGTTTAATTTTAGAAATAAGTGCTAAGGTACTAGACTCTTCTCGCCATTTGGATCTGGTATAAATTCCTTCATCAATGTTGCCAATGATAAGTTCTTTTGGATGACTTGACTTGTGCTTCCAGTTGCTAGTTAGTTTGTGAGTCTGCTGATCCTCTACTTCCGTTGATTCTTCTGGAACATCTTGTGGTTGAGCTTCAGGAGTTTGAACGACTTTGGGGGAAGTAGACTTTGGAAGGTATGGAACAGGTTCAGAATCTTCAAGTTGAGTCCGATCCAGTTGAATCTGCATAGAGTCTTGGAACTTGACGTTCATAGATTCTTCCACATACTGAGTCTTCTTGTTGAATACTTTGTAGGCTTTGCTTGAGATTGAGTATCCAAGGAAAATTCATTCATTTGATTTTTCCTCAAACTTACCAGTTTGATCATTTGCATTTTTCAAAATAAAACACTTATAACCAAACACATGAAAATAAGAAATATTTGGCTTTTTCCCTTTAAAAACTTGATAAGGAGTTTTTTTTTTTTTTTTTCTAAAATAGGTCTTAAAAACACTATGTTAATAATATGACAAGTTGTAGAAATTGCTTTAGTTTAAAATCGAGAAGAAATGTTACTTTCAATTAAAAAAGTTTTTCCACAACTCCATTATGCTCTGGAGTATATGAAAAAGAGAAAACATGCTGGATACCAGATTTATCACAAAATTTAGCAAAGTTTTGATTTTCAAACTCATCTCTATGGTTTGTCCGTATGCTTGATATAGTATAACCTTTTTCATTTTGTACCTTCTTGGCAAATTTTAAAAAGTAAGGGAATGTTTGAGACTTACTTGTCAAGAAGTATACTTATGTAAAGCGAGAGTAATCATCCATAATTACTAGACAATATTTCTTTCCACCGATACTTTGAGTTCTGGTTGGTCCAAAGAGATCCATATTGAGAAGTTGCAAAACTTAATTAGTAGAAACTTGATTTATAGGTTTAAAAGAACTTCTAACATGTTTTCCCAAAATATATGATGTGCATAGATCAGTCTTTTGAAAAGTCAGATTGGGGAGTCCACGAACAAGTTTCTTAAAGGAGATCTTGGCAATCTGCTTCATATTAACATGACCAAGCTTTCGATGCGAAAGATTTGCTTCTTCATGAATGGATATTAGACACTGAGAGCTTTCTGGTTTTATATCCAAAAGATAAATATTCCTATGTCTTTGTCTAGTGAAGGATTGAGATAGATCTTTACTAGTTCCCGGACAAATTATCTCTTGGAAATTGATTTTGAATCCATTGTCGCACAATTGACTAATGTTGAGTAGATTGTAATTTAATCCTTCCACCAATGAAACATTGTTGATTGTGAGACTTTCAATTTTCATAGTTCCACATCCAACAATTCTTCCTTTACTATTTTCACCAAAAGAAACTTTTCCACAATTTAGTTGCTCGAGCTTAATGAAACAGCTTGAATCTCCAGTCATGTGTCTCGAATAGCCACTATCCAAATACCACTTCATTTTTTTTTCTTGATAGTGACTTGCAATTACAAAAAGAACTCAAGCTTTCTTTGGTACCCATATCTTCTTGGTTCCAGGGGAGTTAGTACAAAATACAATTCTTGCCCAATCCTTCTTAATAGGTCTCCAAACATTGGGACATTCTTTCTTAAAATGTTTTGAGCTGTTACACTTTGAACATTTGAGAGCACTTCGGCCAATAGATTTTACAAAAAAAATTTTGAAAATGATTTCTGTAAAATGTTTTTGTAAGTCTTTATTTGATTCTTTCTTTTACTTTTGGAAAATTATTAGAAGAATGATTTTGGTATCATTCCCAAACCAGATTTGTTGAAATAAGGTCTTTGAATTGAAAGAATATTTTCTAATTTCTCAGATTATTTTGAAAACATTTTTGTGATATTTGAAATATCCTCTTTCAAAAAGGTATTTTCTTTTGAAAGAGAATCTGCATTTTCTTTCAAATTAGCAAAACTTTTGTCTAGATTTTCAAACTTTTCTTTCCAAAAAGTTTCATGTTGCTTAAGTTTAGAATTCTCCTTCTTCAGTTCGGAAATCCTTTTAAGAGAGGTCTTGAGACCAAAACAATGTTCATCTATGTATTTCGAGACTTTAGTAGGAATTTTTAAATTACTAACCTTGATTTCATTGTCTAAACCTAAATCTGTTTCAATATCTGAGTCCGATTCTAAATTTGCCATTAGATATATATTGGCATATTCTTCATTACTTTCTTCGCATTTAGTATCAGTCCATGTCTCTACTTTGAGAGTCTTTCTATATTTCTTGATTCTTCCCTTATTTTTCTTCAACAGAGGACAGTTGGGTCTAACGTGCCCCATTTTTTTTTTTGCATTCAAAACATATCATATCTTTGTTGACTTCATCGTTCTCAATTGATTTGTTCTGAAATTTTTGAATGCCTTGCTTTTTCCAGTTGAATCTTCTTCCTTTTCTATTCAACTTTCTGAATCTCCTTATCATGAGTGCTAGTTCTTTATCATCCATATCATCTTTTGAATCTGTATCAGAATCGTCGTTAGATTTTAAAGCAATTGACTTCTTACCTTTAGGATTTTCTTCTTCATTGATTTGCTCCACTTCATATGATTGAAGTGTGCCAATAAGTTTGTCTACAAAGAGTGGTATGATTATTTGGGTTTCTCTTATTGAAGTCTTCATGTGATTCCAGTCTTTGGAGAGTCCACGCAGTAATTTATTAACCTTCATTGGTCCTGAGATTGGCTGTCCCTGATATGCTAGACCGTTTGCAATTTTTGTGGAACGACTAAACATATCAGTGATAGATTCTCTTGGCTTCATTTTGAAGGCTTCACACCGTCATAGTAGAATATTGATTTTTGTTTCTTTAACTCGATCAATTCCTTCATAAGTAACGTGTAACTTATCCCAAACTTCTTTAGCTGTTTCACAAAATGAAATTCTGTTTTACTCATTAGGAGATAAATCACAATATAAAGAGCAAATGGCTTTAGCATCAAAATTTTGTCTCTTGATTATTTCTTTTTGTGCCATTTCGCCAGCGTCTGCAACTTCTTTTCCTCTTTCTAAGGTGGATGTAGCTTTGGGAATAATCTCTTTTTCTACTATGTCCCATTCTAGGGGATCTTTCGATCTTAGGAATGTCTTCATCTTGTTTTTTCATACATTATATTCCTTCCCATTAAAGTAAGGGGGTTTGGTGTCGCTTTGGCCTTCAACCAAACTTGAAGCTAAAATACTAGCCATAGATCTTTAACTCAGAAGTAAAAACACTTCAATAAAATAAGCACACAGGCTCTGATATAAATTGAAAGGGCTAGTAAGAACACCTAGAGGGGAGTAAATAAGTGTAAATAAAATTTTCTTGCAAGACTGAATAGTAATAAATTGCTTTTTAAAGATAATTGACTAAGAACGTAAATATCTTTAAACAATTATATAAAGCATCGAAAAAAAAAAGTAAGGAGTTAAGGAAAGGGAATTGGAACATAAGGTTTATAGTGGTTTGGCTTAGATCAAACCTACGTCCACTCTCCCGCACTGATAGCCCATTGGCTGGATTTCACTATCTCACGTCCTTAATTTCTTAGTGTAGAACCTCTACTATACTCTTACAAAGTCTCACATGTGTTTGCCCTCTCTTTTGAGTATAGCTTTTAGCTTGACAACTGAAGTAGCAAAGAAATAGGAAGCTTTAGATTTTGAAAAATTTTCTTTTATACACACACTCGAACAACTTAAGAGTCTTCCTTATATACTCCTTCATGCCTCTACAACCGTTGGCACTTTCAAAATGAGTTATTCTAATCTACCCGTTGGATAGAATCAATTAAGGAGTGTTGACACCTAAATTTTGACCAATCATTTAGTAATTTATTGCATAAAAATTTAGGGATTAATCTTTAACCCCTAAGAAAAAATATTAAAATTACATCTCATGTAGTCGCATTTGCATCGGTACCAAAACGCAACCAAACACGGCAGCTCGCGGTCAATTACGTGCACAAAAGGTGGTCTCTCTCTTGCTAATTTGAAAGTATCCAATGAAAAAGAAGAAAGAAGAGTTCTTCACGTCCATTGTCTCTTCCTCATTAATGCATGCACCATGCGTGGACAAAATTCGGCGGACGTAAAAAAATTCTAGCCGCATGCGTGAAGGAAGCAAAAAGAAAAATCCCGCGCACGCGAGGATCCCGGAGAAAGTCTCGCAAGAGCATGGGCTCACCATTTTATAATATTTTGTAGTGAGAATTCTCTACTTCCCGGAGAGCAAATCAAGGAAGAAGCAAGTAACAAGCAAAGAAAAGTCAATACTTGTGGCTAACTTAATGAGTGTCGACGGTGGCCTCCTTATTTAAAAAATCCGGACGTGAACAAAGAAGGAAAAAGGACGGCCGCCTCCTATTCACACTAAAGTGGGTTGGACTCCAAGAACCCTATAAATACGCAAGGGGGGAGGCCACGCAAAGGGAGAGGAAAAATTGGACTGAGGAGTTTTGTGAGAGCTATTAAAAAAGAGAAAATTGAGACGAGAGGTCCGGGTGGGGAGCAAAAACAAAAAAATTTCCATTGTGAGGGCTTCTTCGGTCAGACAAGGGGGAAAGAGAAAACAAAAAGAAAAGTTACATGGGGAGGGGAGCTTCTCCTTCGTTCAAAAGAAGAGAGAGAGAGAGTCTGTCAGAGGGAGAAACAAGGTGAAGTCAGAAAGGGGGTGTGCGGCAGGGTGAAAAGATAAAAAAAGTGAGAAAAGTCAAAAAAAGACTCAACTTCTGCAAGAGAGTGCAGTGACAGAGAGAAGGGAGGTACGAAGTGGACAGGTGAAAAAAAATAAAAGGAAAAAAGCAGCTGTTGGTCTTCTTCTTCGCGGATTCGTCTTGCCAGTGTCGGTGGCTGTTGTCCTCCGCACCAACCCTCCTCGCCGATCAAGCCACCGGACTCCACACCGCCACGAAGACCCAAGTGACGCCCTTGTCATCGATGCTCGTCACCCCCGACGGCCACGCCTCTGCTCACCAATCCGCACAGCCACTCCCTACTGCTGTAGATCGCAACACCAGCAGCTCACTGAAGCCTGTTGACGCCGTCATCGCTGCTCCCCCCCTTGCCGTCGCTGAGCACCACCAGAACCCGACGCCTGCGCCCTGCCTCCGACGACCCGCGAGCCCGAATGCCTGCAGTGCTCGTGTCCAGCTCCGCTCGCCGATCTCCCTGTTCTCGCTGCGCTTGACGCCGCGGCACTTGACGACAGCCGGTCCGGATCCGTACACGACCCACCTCTGCAGACCACCCACCGCTCGAAGCCACGAGTGACGCCCGTAAGCCGCAGACCCGTCCACCGATCCCGCCCGTCGCCGTCCCCACAGCTCACCGCCCCCGAGCCGCAACGTCAGCCGCCTCCACCACTCTCCTCCTGCCGTCCGCGAGCCGTGCCGATCCGCGCTGAGCCCCATCGGAGCCGACCCGCAACGACCCGACGCCCAGCAACCCGTGCCGCACCTGCACCTCCGCACGACTCCCGCACCTCGAATACCAGCAGCTTCGTGAGCCGTGCCGGTCCTCGCCGGAGCGCCACCTTGGAGACCCACGAGCAAGCCGTGCGTAGAAGCAAAACATAAAGAAGAAAAAAAAAGCAAAAGGGAAACATTAGGTAGATTATTATTATTATTATTATTACCTTATCTTTATTTTTTATATAGTTTATAGTCTGTTTTTATATATAGTTTTTTTAGTGTGATTATTCATTAATGCATGATTGAGGTTCCAATGTGAAATAACCCCTAAAATTAGGGATTAGGAGTCCAATTTTCACGCCCGAAATTTGACTCACGATCTCTCAAAAATCGACAATCCAATCTCACGCCGGAGATTCGATTTGCGATTTAATTTAGAATTGACCAACCCGATCTCATGCACGAGATATGGTTCGTCGTTTTGGGTATTAATCTTATTTTTATTGGATTAGATATTGGGTTATTTGAATTAACTTTTATTTTTGCATAAAAAAAACTTTAAAAAATGCAAGTTAGGTTAGGGTTAGGGTTAGTGTATTTAGTTATTTTGTTTTTTTTAAAATAACCAAAAAACCCAAAAAAAATGCATTCAGGATATTAGTTTTTCTTAAGAATTGCACTAGTCAATTTAGAATAGGATTTTTGATTTTAAATTTTTATAACAAAAAAAAAATCCCAAAAAAAATAATTAATTTAGGATGCTAGGTTGCATGTTTAATTGTGCGCAATTTTTTATATCGAATTTTATATATATAAAACAAACAAAAAATCATCATGCTTTTTAGAATAGAATTACATGTCTCATTTTAAGATTAGATCAATTTGCATCTTAGGTTAGAAATTGCTAGATTAAAATAACATCTTAGTTTAAATTAGGATTTAGCATGATTTAATCCTGAGTTTAAATTGGATGGAATTTTAATTTAGCTAGGTAATATTTGCATTTGTCTTAATTTCGAATATCATGAAAAATACAAAATTTGTCTTTAGATAAATTAGTTTCAATTCTTAGGATGAATTGCATTTTTAGGAATAGAAATATCATGTGCACGTCATGTGGGATTATGTTCATAAAATGTATGTCATGTAGAATTAGTTTCATTAAAAATTGCCCGTCATTATAATTAGGTCATTTTGATTTGCATATTTGATTATTGCATGTTCATTAAGAAAAACAAAAAAAAATATTTCACTTATGTCATGTAGTTTAGAACATATTGTCATGCCATTTCATGTTAGATTAGATGCACTACATGGTTCTTATTGAATAAGTGAAAATGAAATTGAGAAATTACATTGTTAAGTAAAAATCATATCAAGGATTGCGGATGTGAGTTCTAATTTAACTCGCAGATGTTTTCATTGCCATGAGGTAAGTCTTGCATTTTTCTTACTTGCTTTCTTGAGTGCTAAATTGGTGGATTGCGCACCCGCATGATCACTTCACATGTTAGGAAGATAAATTAAAATCAATTCAAGCTGCCTGCAAAAACATTTTTGAAAATGAAAGAATGGTATCGAAAGGGCATTAGAGAAATCTAGTGTAACCAAGTCCCCGAACTCACAATCTCTGGTTCGTAGGAGTGAAGTAATTCTCCCATTACTTTACTTGGGTTTCTAATCGACCCACCAAAAATAGATTAGTGGCGACTCCATGATAAAAATCATTTGCATATTAAGAACTTAAACCCTAAGTCGCGAATTGGTATGGGCTTGGGAGAGCTCGAGCTAAGTCTAGGCTTAGCAATCCATTAGCCGAACCCTTAGGTGGTCCAAACCCGCTTCGGGGAGGTCGCGACAGCTTGGCGACTCTGGGGACTTAAGTTGAAACTTTTAGTGGACTTAGGCCAATTTTCTTTTTGAAAAAATATTTTTGTTTGGCAGCGAGGATCCTGTGTACGTCCCTAACATTTAAGGTGTTAAATGTTCTTTAATGGGAGGTATAAGGGGAAGCGTTTGTTGACATTTGTTTTGCAGGGAGGTGTAGGAATGTATGGTTTACTTTCACTTATGAAGTGTTGCTTGATATGAATTGCCGTGCATGCCTTGTATCTAGCACTACACTATTGCACACACAACCCGCCGCCGGACCTAGGCCGCATAGGATCATCTAGGATGGTATTGAGATGGATACCACTTCGACCACATGCCCGCGGTACGAGTCGCCCATCTCAATCCCGAAGTTTCTTTTCTGGTGTCAAGAGTACCCACCTCGGTTCGCATGCCCGCAACCCAGGTCGGCTCTTTGACCAAGCCGAAGTCATAGGGACCCGACTTAGTCCGCACGCCTGTGGCTAGTCCGATCATCCTTGTGGCTTCACTTTGTTAAGCCTTATAGACTAGAAATCGAGCCACTTACCATGCGCATGTCTATGTGATTGCCCTTTGTTTATTGGTAAAGTAATTTCTCTAAATTCTCGCCTTTGCAATTTACTTACTCTACCGTATTATTTTGTCGGTCCATGGCATTAGGATTGTCCTGAGTCTTGATCAATATACAATGGGAATATCGGACATTCGAATTATTCTCCCTCCAAAGGAAGAGCTTAGCGCATGGTGGGACAAGTTAGACCAAGCTGGCCGTCAATTTGTAGAGTCACACATTAGTTGACTACTTCCATTGCTGCGTATCAACATCCATGGCGGCCTCATCCAAGCACTTGCTCACTGTTGGTGCCCCGAGACTTCTACTTTCATCTTCGGCGGTAAGCATGAACTCACGCCCACCTTGGAAGAGTATAGTATTACCATAGGGAAACCTTTGAAAGCTGAATTAATTAGCCCACCTATCGGAATAGACCCCGTTGTGGCCTTATCCGATTTTCTGAGAATTAAGGAAAATAATGTAAGAAAGGTTTTAAAAGCTCACCGCAATACATGTCACTTGTCTTTTCTAAAAGAATGTTTTGAAAATGGCAATTCATTTCAAATGAGAAGAGTTTTCCTTTTAGCTTTCTTTGGGTTTATACTTTTTCCTCATTGCAAGAATGCTATTAACCCTTTGATGGCTCACTTAGTTTAACAAGTGTTGGGAGGAAAAAATTTCATAAACACTATTTTGGCTGAAACCTTTCTTTCCCTCACTCGATTTAAAGGAAACAGGGATAAGACCTTCCGTTCCTCTCCTGAGCTTTTACAAATTTGGTTCCTTTCTCATATAAAAGGGTTTGGTGGTTCAATGACTATACTTGATGTTAATAACTCTAATCACCCTATTATGAGATTTGAGAACAACCAAAAACATGCACCGGATTACCATTATTCTAGGTGGCTAGCTTTCATGAAAAAACCAACTTCCAAGGGTTTCCTATGGCATGCTAAGTGGTTCCAAGTTCGTGTGGCGAGACTTTCATGTGGAGGTGTTGGCCCAATCCCTCTACTGGGATTCACTGGAGCAACGGAGTACTATCCAACTAGAGTAACCCGTCAGTATCAAGTTGTACAAGAGCTTCCCCCGGCATTGCAAGCAGATCCACTCCGAGTCAGCTTCATTGATGGAGACCGAGGCCATGAAGATTCCATTCTCACAATTAAATCAATGTGGGATATGTGCCAGCCACGAAAACTCAAGTGGCCTGAGGAGGAGCTCAAGGGCAAAGAAATGAAGTACTATGCCTCAATTAAGTACATTCAACAACACAAGATTCCAGAGGAGTTACTTCCAAAGATACCAGAGGTGCCGCTGAAGATCACCAACCGCGCTGAGAATAAACGCCTCAAGAGGGTTGCTGAAAAAGCTCAAGAGGAGAATAAGCGATTGCGCCGAGTGGTGTCCCGAGTGTATATTGATCAAGCTAGATGAAGTGTTTGAGTCAATCTTGTTGTTTCATTTCTAGATTAATGTTTAGGAAGTTGAGTCATTTACTTTCCTAGTTTGTTTGTTTAGGGCATTTCGAGCTTCTATTTCATTAATGAAGTGTTTAAATCAATCTTGCTTCTATTTTGTTAGGATTGTCAAAAACTCCGTTAATGAATAAAAGTTTTAGACCATTGCCATGGACCGGTGTATTTCATATGAGATACTTATTTTTGTCCGTTTCTTCAAATTAGGTGATAACGGATCCTCCACGTTCGCCCATCATTACACGATCAAGAGCAAAAATGGCCGACCAAATCGAAATGCGTGATCGTATGACCGCTGTGGAAAATCAACTCCAGCGAGTTGCTCACCTCTATGCAGCTTATGACAGATCAAATGCAATCCCTCCAAGTGCATCGACTCTTGCACCCGTTCTCCCCGAGATAGTAGTCCCAAAGCAGACGAACAAGGCCCAAATAGGTGATGATGACATGCCGGAATTGGAGGATGACCCACTGTTCGTCACAGCTGAAAAGGCTAAGCCCGACAATGTCCCTAAGGCGGAGCAAGATGAACGCTTTGCCAAACTTGAAGAGAAACTGACACAATTGCAAGAATCACAGAATTCACTCCCGTTCGACTTATCAGTTTATGAGAAAGTCAAAGTGCCGAAGAAGTTTAAGATGCCGGAGTTCGAGAAATACGATGGTACTTCCTGCCCAAAAGCACATTTGCAGATGTACCACGTACGCATGGCCCAATACGTCAAGAATGAGCCTCTCATGATCCAATCGTTTCATGCAAGCTTGACTGGGCCCGCACTCAACTGGTACATAATGAAAAATATAAACCTTCTCGACACCTGGAATGAAGTGGCTGACGCTTTCCTAAAGCAATATAAGTTCAACATGGACATTGTACCTTCCCGAGAGGATCTTGAGCGGATGGAGAAGAAGAAAAGTGAGTCATTTAAGGAGTATGCTGTAAGGTGGCGAAACTTGGCGGCTCAAATCACTCCTGAGCCTACAAACAAGGAGTTGATGAAGTTGTTCGTCAAGACTCTCCCATATGAGTTCCGTAACCGGATGGCTAGCACATACGTTGAGAACTTCAACCAGCTTATCCCAGTGGGTGAACAGATCGAGATGGGCCTAAGGGATGGATGGTTCAATGAACCAACTCTTCAGGGCAAAAGGTTCACCATGAAGAAAGATAAAGAACCAACCACCGAAGTCAATGTTGCATATGTGCAACCAGCCCCTAGTAAGCCTCCGATGGTTCGTGTCCCCGGAATCAGCAAGATGGAGGCCGAGTGCCCGCACGGCAATTCACCAAAAGGCGTTCTCTCCTCTTTCCCGGCCCTCTATCTCAGGTCTTACCGATACTCCGAAACAAGGGATTGATCTCTCACGAACCAAAGCGGCCTAATGCTGAAAAATTCTCCAACTATGACCCCTCCAAAAATGTGAGTATCATATGGGAGAGGTCGGCCATTCAACTGATGAATGTTTGACTTTGAAGCACAAGATCCAAAATTTGTTGAATACTAAGGCATTTTCTTTCCGTACCACCCAACCGAATGTCAAGAAGAATCCGTTGCCGGAACATCAGGGAAACGTGAATGCAATCTTCGAGTTCAATGCTAGCAAAAAGATAAACTTGAAGGTTTCTGTCAAAGATATCTATAGCGGATTAGTTAGAGTTGGTTATTATCCGACAGATGAGTATCCTCCCTTACCTACCATGAAAGAAAGGGTTCAAGAAACGGTTAAGGCTGGCATGATCATATATGCTGACCAAGCTGGAATAGTGTCAACTATCTTCGAAGTCGTCATTGATTGGGAGAAGGAATTCGCTAAGTTAAGTGCTGAAAAGAGTAAACCAAATCCATTGATCGAGGACATGCCCCCACTTGAGGACGCCTCCGACCATGAAGGATTGATAGTGGAAGTGCCTTCAACTGATGAAGAAATAATTATTAAGATGCCCAAATTGTATGAGTACAAGGATAATAAAGCAGTCCCCTGGTCATACGAGCTAGATGTTGACCTGATTACAAGGTCCGGTCGGACCTATGCTCAAGCTAATGCCCAACCCGCAAAGCCGATTATCGACGAAGAGGCCAAAGAATTTCGGCTATAATCAAAGCAAGTGAGTATAACGTGGTCGACCGATTGCGGAAATTGCCTGCTCAAATCTCTTTGCTTGAACTCTTGCAAACATCTCCTACACATCAAAAGTCTCTAATGAAGGTTCTAAGCGAAGTTCGCGTACCGAGACGATCGAGGAAGACAGTTGGAGGAATTCGTAGGATCGATTCTTCTTAGGGATTTAATAGCCTTTTCGATGAAGAATTCCCTCTTGAGGGGAGGGGACATACCAAGGCATTATATATATCCGTCAAGTGCAAGGCTTCCCATGTGGCTCGAGTACTCATTGATAATGGGTCTGCTTGAATATCCGTCCATTGGCAACTCTTCACCGCCTGAAAATAGACCCTTCAAAAATAAGTGCTGCAAAGACCTCCGTCCGAGCTTTTGATGGTACAAGAAAGGAGGTGATAGGAGAGACCCACCTTGATCTGCAAATAGGGCCGGTGATGTTTAACGTCCTTTTCCAGGTGATGGACATTCCTACCGCATTCAATTTTCTATTAGGGCATCCTTGGATTCATACCGCTGGAGCTGTGCCATCAAGTCTCCACCAAAGTGTGAAATTTGTTGTCAAAGGAAAGCTAGTCATTGTTCATGGCGAGGAGGATCATCGGATCTATCATGAGACGGCTATCCCCTATGTCGAGCCGGAACGTAGGGAGGAGTCGAGCTACCAATCGTTTGAGCTCGTATCCACTATCCATGCATCTCGAGGATTGAGAGCACCCATCCCCGATGTGTCAAATGCAGCAGCTTATGGTAGCAAGAGTGATGGTTGGAAATGGCTTTATTCCTGGCCGTGGACTTGGTAGACAAGAACAGGGCATTCGGAATCCTATTGAAGCCCCTCGGAGGTTTCGTTCCGCCGGATTAGGATACCATGGAAGAGGTGGAGGACATGAACAAGAGAGGAGAAACTCATTACTCCTCGATATCCGCGAGACATTCCCGGGCCCTGCTAGAATGATGCATGATGAGGGAGGAATGATCAACACCCGTGGTATCGCGCCTGATGGATGGAGTGGCATGGATGACCCGACAAAGACAGAGGATCCAGATGATGGGATGGAAGGGATTACGACTCTATTCGATGATCTCCTCATAGGTGCCATTGATGAAGAACCATCGGAGGAAACGGGTGCTAGCCCACAAGAGTAACACGTTTACTTTTCTGCACTCCCTTGCGTGGGAATCCTATCTCTTTTAGGATGTGTTGTTTTCTAGGGTTTGCTTATCATATTCTGTATGTCGTTTGTCAGGAAGTTGATGTTTGTTAGGGTTTCGTTTCACTTTGATCGCCGTACTTTTCAATCCAATAAATGTAATTTGGTTGATGAATATCAATTATGATTACAAGTTTTATTTTGAGGGCATGATGGGGTATACCAAACCAGCCCGTTGATGATATCCAACCGATGAAAGAAAAGAAAAATCGAAGGAGAATTCTGAGGCCTGGGCTTCATCATGCTTCCTCGTGTCAAAAAGTTTTTCCAAAATATTATGCCAAAATTCTTTAAGTAAATAAAATTTCAAAAAAAATCAATCAAAAAATTCAAAAGGAAGGAAAATTCAAAAAAAAATAGAAAAGAAATTCATGCCTTTTAGCCCTGTTTGTTTTTCTGAACTATCCACTTTATGTTTCAGGAGCAGCCTTATGATAGGCAAAGAGGAGAAAATGGTCCAATCCAATGGCATGAGCGATGACGGTGATGACCCTGATGATCCAAATGGTGACTCCATTGGAGTACAACAAAGTTGGGAGCAACATGAAAAACCCAAAATTCTCACCTCTGAGCAAACCATCACTATCAATCTGGGTGATGCCGAGGAGCCCAAAGAGATAAAGATTGGGGCAAATCTTCCCAAAGATGAGGCCGAGCACCTGACTCAATTGCTAAAAGAATATCAAGATATCTTTGCTTGGACATACGCCGATATGCCGGGTTTAGATCCGTCGATTGTGGAACATTGTTTGCCCACTAATCCGACGTGCATCCTAAGAAGCAGAAGCTCCGGAGGACTAAACCAGAGCTCTCGAAGAAGATAGAAGAGGAAGTAATGAAACTTCTCAAAGTGGGGTTCATTGAAGTCTCGCAATACCCTGAATGGGTGGCCAACATAGTACCGGTCATGAAGAAAGACGGTCGAGTCCGAGTGTGTGTTGATTACCGTGATTTGAACAAGGCCAGCCCAAAGGACGACTTCCCATTGCCACATATCGATGTTCTTGTGGATAGTACTGCCGGATTTGAATTATTTTCTTTCATGGATGGTTTTTCTGGCTACAACCAGATAAGAATGAAGGATGAAGACAAAGAGAAGACGGCATTTATCATCCCATGGGGAGCCTTTCATTATAAGGTCATGCCCTTCGGACTCAAAAATGCAGGGGCGACTTACCAACGAGCCATGGTTACGTTATTCCATGACATGATGCATGAAGAAATCGAGGTCTATGTTGACGATATGATTGCAAAAACCCGGCCTGGGAAAAGTCATGTTGAAACCCTCAAGAAGTTATTTGATCGACTTCGTGAATTCAAACTCCGTTTAAACCCTGCCAAGTGCGTGTTCGGGGCAGCATCAGGAAAATTACTTGGGTTTATGGTGAGTAGCAAAGGGATCGAAATTGACCCATCTAAAGCCAAGGCAATATGCGAGTTGCAACCTCCGTCGACAGTGAAGGAAGTCCGGAGTCTCCTAGGGAGACTGAATTACATTGCACGATTCATTTCCCAACTCTCGGAGACCGCTAAGCCATTCTTCAAACTCTTGAGGAAAAATGTACGAGTTGAGTGGAATGATGAATGTCGAGAGGCGTTCGATAAGCTGAAGTAATATTTGATTAATCCACCGGTTCTTGTCCCACCAATATCGGGGCATCCTTTGATTTTGTACCTCACAATCCATAGTGAGTCCCTCGGCGCGATGTTAGCTCAGAAGAGTCCCGTGGATCAGAAGGAACGGGCCATTTATTACCTCGCAAAAAGTTCACTGTCTCGGAGCTAAAGTATTCGATGCTGAAAAACTTGTGCTGCGTTAGTATGGGTATTGCATAGACTGCGACAGTACACCTTGCATTACCAGACGTTCCTCGTGACTGAGAACGATCCCATCAAGTATTTATTTAATCAACCGGCTTTGGTGGGTAAGCTTGCCAAATGGCAAGTCTTGATTTCGGAATTCGACGTGCAGTTCATACCACAAAAATCAGTTAAAGGCCGAGTAATTGCTGATTTATTGGCTGAGAATCCTAGAACCTTCAATGATGATGATTGTCCTCCGGATGATCGTATTTTGGCCATAAATGAAGAAGCATGGTGCATGTTCTTCGACGGAGCTGTGAACTTGTCCGGTTCGCACCGCGCACTAATATCCCTGCACGGACAACACCACCCAGCTTGCCTGCGAAATTAATATTTCCATGCACTAACAATATTGCTGAATACGAAGCTTGTATTCTCGGACTTGGCCGCAATTGAAATGGGAGTGGCCAAATTGAAAGTATATGGAGATTCTGCACTAATCATACTCCAAACCGTAGGTGAATGGAAAACCAGGGATGCCAAATTACTACCATATCATAAGTACCTCGAAGAGTTGGTGAAGGAGTTTGATGAAATTTCATTTGACTACTTGGCTAGATCCCATAATCAGTTCGCCGATGCCTTGGCAACGTTGTCATCTATGTTGCAAGTTACTGATGGTTTAGAAGTTGAGCCTTTGAAAATTGAGGTTCTAGCCAAACCTTCTTATTGCATGGCCGTGAATGAAGAGCTTGATGAGAAGCCATGGTATTATGACATCATGAACTATATTCAAAAGCAGGAATTTCCTGAAGGGAGCACTCCAGCCGATAGAAAATACATAATGAAGATGGCCTCAAAGTTCTTCGTTAGTGGTAAGAATTTATACAAGAGATCTTATGATTCGGTTTTATTGAGATGCGTAGATGAAGCAGAAGCTACCCAAATCATGCAAGAGGTGCATGAAGGAGTTTGTGGCCCACACATGAATGGGCATATGTTGGCCAAGAAGATCATGAGACTAGGTTACTATTGGCTTGCGCTGGAAAGTGATTGCATACAGCATGTCAGAAGTTGCCATCGTTGCCAAATTCATGGAGATAAAATAAATGTTCCGCCAACGGAGTTGCACCAGCTATCTGAGCCATGGCCTTTTTCAATGTGGGGGATCGATGTGATTGGCCCAATAAATCCCAAAGCTTCAAATGGGCACCGATTCATATTGGTGGCAATAGATTATTTTTCAAAGTGGATTGAAGCCGCATCATATGTTAATGTCACAGCTCGAAACGTGGTGAAATTTATTTGGCGTGACATAATCGCTCGTTATGGTGTCCTCGAAGCAATTGTCACCGACAATGGAACAAATCTGAATAACAAGTTCGTTGATGAGTTGTTCAAGTGAGTTCAAAATCAAGCATTTGAATTCATCACCTTACGCCCGCAAATGAATGGAGCCGTTGAGGCAGCTAATAAGAACATCAAGAAGATCCCGGCTAAGACAGTAGAGAATTATCGAGATTGGCATGACAGTTACCCTTTGCTCTAATGGCGTATCGGACATCAATCCGAACATCTACCGGGGCAACCCCTTTCTCCTTAGTTTATGGCATGGAGGCAGTCTTGCCTGTGGAAGTAGAAATCCCCTCTTTGAGAGTCTTATCCCAAGTGGAATTGTCCGAGGCCGAATGGACACAACAAAGGTTCGAGCAGTTGAACCTGATTGATGAGAGAAGATTAAAAGCTCTTTGCCATGGTCAGACGTATCAACAAAGAGTAGCCAGGTCTTTCAATCGGAAGGTACGGCCGAGGCACTTCGAAGTGAATGATCTAGTTCTAAGAAAGGTGTTGCCGATTTTTCCTGATCCCGGAGGCAAATTTGCTCCAAATTATAGTGGCCCGTATATGGTGAAGAGGGTACTCCCGGAGGTGCCTTGATCCTTACGAAATGGATGGTCGTGAGTTTTCTAATCCCGTTAACTCGATCTTTGTGAAGAAGTATTACCCTTGAAAAAATTTGTTGTGAATTGAAGGAACTCATTTCTTCGTTGAATTGTGTGGGAATTGATTGAATGAGATGAGAAGTAGGCCCTGTTCCATACACATATCGAATTCATTTGATTTGGTATGTCAGACGTGTTGACTCAGTGTCAGTTCAATTAAATAAAAAAGGAAACGCCCTGAGGACACCACCAGCGCCTCGGCCTGGTGGCAAGGGGAATGAAAAGGTCCGAAAGTGACCAGGGTTCGATCCCTGGAAATGGCAACAAGTTTGCCGCAAAAAAAAAAAAAAAAAAAAAAAAAACATTTTTTTTACCAATCCTTTTCTTTCTTTTTGAGCTACAAACTCTTTGTGTTCAAAGCTGATGAGTTCATGAGGTAATTGTGACCTTTCAAAGGAGAATTTTGCATGATAGTTTTACCTGTTTAATTACCAATTTCATTGAGGATCGTCGCCATCGATCAAGTTAATGAATGATGTGGAATGAATTGAACATGCTAAATGAGACATGTCGGGATGATGAAGGGCAAGCCTTATCCTATACACAGTCCCTTATACTGGTGAGATGAGTGTAGAAGTTCCATGTTTCTAAGGAAAAGAATTTTCTCGCGAAAGGTACGATGATCGAAATGATGAGAGACGGTTCATTCTCCATCCCGAACACTACGTGATCATCCATTGTTTAAACCCTTTTGAGCCCACACACGTGGATAATTTTTAAATTACCCCTGTCAAGAACCACCCCACATTGGGGCAAGTTGGAAGTAAGACGACATCATGAGGTGAGGAATTTGATAGGAATATTCTTGCTCTCACTTGCATCAATCTTCAGGTATTGCTATTACATTGAATTCATACGATAATTCAAGTGCCTTAGGATGACGAAGAGCAGTTCTTTCTCTATCCTACACACTCTATCCATTGCGTAACCCCTTGAGCCTGTAAATTCGTTTCATTTAAACCCAATTGGTGATCATCCCCCACACCGGGGCAAGGCAAAAGGCAAATATTCAAGCAGCAAAATCCCGAGTGCTGACAAAAAATGAACACTCCTCGAGAACCCAGATGTTAAAGCATTACGGGGTTATTAAAAAAAAAAAGAAGAAAAAAAAACAAAGGGGGCATGAAAAAGCAGTGAGCCTGGTAAAAGCAAGGCCAATGCCCATAGAAAATGAAAGAAAGAGTCAAGAAAAATGAGTATCAATTGTAAAAGGGTGTGTTCCCAATGGAGTGTTACTCAAAAAACTCAAATGCCAAGTTTTTATAGTACCTATGAGGGAAATCCCAATGATGAAGAAGAAGACCGGTGACAATGCCAAGATGATCACCAATTCTCATCCCCCTATACGCATTTTGAGCCTAATGACCCATGAACTTAACCTACGTTACGTCCCTTACAAAGTCTCTTCAAATTAGGGCACTGAAATTAACGTAGGAATTCATATGCTTAAAAGCATCGCTCGAAGAAGTGCGAGCAAGACCATTTCTATCTCATTTCGCAGGTTCCTTGACTTGTAAACCCGGAGGTGATTGCGAAGTATTGTTCTTTCATTAGCCTTGACTCGAAGAGTCCCTCTTTGTTGAGCCATTGACCGAGCCTACATTACAGTCCTGATAAAGACCTCTCAGATTGACAAGGTCGTACCGCTTGCGAGAATACTCGAGCCCTTGTTGACATGATGAAAGTAAGATGGAGTGATTCCTGTGATCCCACATTAATGGTCGGGACAAAATAGCCTTCTTAATGAGAGTGAGTGAAAGTCCTTTCTAACTGAAAGTCTCTCATTTGGTATTCTTGAAAATCCATGCCATGAGTGAAAATTGTCTTAAACGACGATTCTCCCCAGTGAAAATTTGGTGGTGCAAATATGGTAAAACCATCATGCATAAATCTTGATGGAATTGATAAAAGTTTCAGTGGATTTTGGAGTGTGCTGAATTGCTTACTTCTTTGGCAAATGCATGTATTTTTGCTCTAATCATGTCCGATGTAATGTTTCCTTGAAGACCCAAGAGCTCCTGACATTTATGTTGCCTTTCAGAAGTCTCGAGGTGAGAAACCTCCATGAATATTTGAAGTACATCCTTGATGTTCCAAAATTTCTGTTTACCAAGAGGTAAGTGACCCTCACGAATATCCCAGGTTTGTCCTAGGTATTCCCAAATTCTTGATATATGTCTCAAAACTCGTTGTTAAGCATTTCACTCAGGATGTGAATGCTTTCTGATCTTTTTCGTTATACCTTAGTCTGGATCTAGGTATTTCGAATCATCTTAATCCAATATTCATCTCACCTAACATTGAGTGTCTATTGGTTAAGTTCCAAAATTCTCGACATCTCAGTTTGGATCTGGATGTCTCAAAACTCTTCGTTAAACATCTCACTCTGGATGTGAATGTTTTTCGATCTTTTTCGTTATACCTTAGTCTGGATCTAGGTATTTCGAATCTTCTTAATCCAATATTCATCTCACCTAACATTGAGTGTCTATTGGTTAAGTCCCAAAATTTCGACATCTCATGCCTCGGATCCGGATGTCTCAAAACTCTTCGTTAAACATTTCACTGGATGTGAATGTTTTTCGATCTTTTCGTTATACCTTAGTCTCGGATCTAGGTATTTCGAATCATCTTGATCCAATATTCATCTCACCTAACATTGAGTGTCTATTGGTTAAGTCTCGAAATTCTTGACATCTCAGTCTGGATCTGGATGTCTCAAAACTCTTCGTTAAACATTTCACTATGGATGTGAATGTTTTTCGATCTTTTTCGTTATACCTTAGTCTGGATCTAGGTATTTCGAATCTTCTTAATCCAATATTCATCTCACCTAACATTGAGTGTCTATTGGTTAAGTTCCCAAATTCTTGACATCTCAGGCTAGATCTAGATGTCTCAAAAATTTTCCCGTTTAGGCGACCGTAGAATGGTACGGGTCCTAGACACAACCAAGCAATGCCATACTGGGCGACCGTAGAGTGATACGGGTCCTGGGAAAGCAGATTCTTTGTGAAGTCATGTTACTATTCTAAGCGACCGTAGAGTGGTACGGGTACTGGACATGTAACACCAACTATCTCGAGTTACTCTACCCTCCTCGAAGGTAAGTTATTCCAGGTAAGTTCCTTTTATCACTGGCATTAGCATTTTCATGCATCATATAAATTGCATTTAAAAAAAAAAAACAACAAAAAAAAAAACAAAACAAAAACAAAAATCCATGGCCTGCCAAAATATCATCCATTGCATGTGCATGGTCAAAATTTAGGTATCATATTGTCTTTGAATGCAACCTCTGCGAGCTCACCTTCAAAGAGGGGCAGCTGTTGACACCTAAATTTTGACCAATCATTTAGTAATTTATTGCATAAAAATTTAGGGATTAATCTTTAACCCCTAAGAAAAAATATTAAAATTACATCTCATGTAGTCGCATTTGCATCGGTACCAAAATGCAACCAAACACGGCAGCTCGCGGTCAATTACGTGCACAAAAGGTGGTCTCTCTCTTGCTAATTTGAAAGTACCCAATGAAAAAGAAGAAAGAAGAGTTCTTCACGTCCATTGTCTCTTCCTCATTAATGCATGCACCATGCGTGGACAAAATTCGGCGGACGTAAAAAAAATTCTAGCCGCATGCGTGAAGGAAGCAAAGAAAAATCCACTGCGCACGCGAGGATCCTGGAGAAAGTCTGCAAGAGCATGGGCTCACCATTTTATAATATTTTGTAGTGAGAATTCTCTACTTCCTGGAGAGCAAATCAAGGAAGAAGCAAGTAACAAGCAAAGAAAAGTCAATACTTGTGGCTAACTTAATGAGTGTCAGACGGTGGCCTCCTTATTTAAAAAATCCGGACGTGAACAGCAAGGAAAAAAGGACGGCCGCCTCCTATTCACACTAAAGTGGGTTGGACTCCAAGAACCCTATAAATACGCAAGGGGGGAGGCCACGCAAAGGGAGAGGAAAAATTGGACTGAGGAGTTTTGTGAGAGCTATTAAAAAAGACAAGGGGGAAAGAGAAAACAAAAAGAAAAGTTACATGGGGAGGGGAGCTTCTCCTTCGTTCAAAAGAAGAGAGAGAGAGAGAGTCTGTCAGAGGGAGAAACAAGGTGAAGTCAGAAAGGGGGTGTGCGGCAGGGTGAAAAGATAAAAAAAAGTGAGAAAAGTCAAAAAAAGACTCAACTTCTGCAAGAGAGTGCAGTGACAGAGAGAAGGGAGGTACGAAGTGGACAGGTGAAAAAAATAAAAGGAAAAAAGCAGCTGTTGGTCTTCTTCTTCGCGGATTCGCCTTGCCAGTGTCGGTGGCTGTTGTCCTCCGCACCAACCCTCCTTGCCGATCAAGCCACCGGACTCCACACTGCCACGAAGACCCAAGTGACGCCCCTGTCATCGGTGCTCGTCACCCCCGACGGCCACGCCTCTGCTCACCAATCCGCACAGCCACTCCCTGCTGCTGCAGATCGCAACACCAGCAGCTCACTGAAGCCCGTTGACGCCGTCATCGCTGCTCCCCCCCTTGCCGCCGCTGAGCACCACCAGAACTCGACGCCTGCGCCCTGCCTCCGACGACCCGCTAGCCCGAATGCCTGCAGTGCTCGTGTCCAGCTCCGCTCGCCGATCTCCCTGTTCTCGCTGCGCTTGACGCCGCGGCACTTGACGACAGCCGGTCCGGATCCGTACATGACCCACCTCTGCAGACCACCCATCGCTCGAAGCCACGAGTGACGCTCGTAAGCTGCAGCACCCGTCACTGAATCCTGCCCGTCGCCGTCCCCACAGCTCACCGCCCCCGAGCCGTAACGTCAGCCGCCTCCACCACTCTCCTCCTGCCGTCGGCGAGCCGTGCCGATCCGCGCTGAGCCCCATCGGAGCCGACCCGCGACGACCCGACGCCCAGCAACCCGCGCCGCACCTGCACCTCCGCACGACTCCCGCACCTCGAATACCGGCAGCTTCGTGAGCCGTGCCGGTCCTCGCCGGAGCGCCACCTTGGAGACCCACGAGCAAGCCGTGCGTAGAAGCAAAACATAAAGAAGAAAAAAAAAGCAAAAGGGAAACATTAGGTAGATTATTATTATTATTATTATTACCTTATCTTTATTTTTTATATAGTTTATAGTCTGTTTTTATATATAGTTTTTTTAGTGTGATTATTCATTAATGCATGATTGAGGTTCCAATGTGAAATAACCCCTAAAATTAGGGATTAGGAGTCCAATTTTCACGCCCGAAATTTGACTCACGATCTCTCTCAAAAATCGACAATCCAATCTCACGCCGGAGATTCGATTTGCGATTTAATTTAGAATTGACCAACCCGATCTCATGCACGAGATATGGTTCGTCAGTTTTGGGTATTAATCTTATTTTTATTGGATTAGATATTGGGTTATTTGAATTAACTTTTATTTTTGCATAAAAAAAACTTTAAAAAAATGCAAGTTAGGTTAGGGTTAGGGTTAGTGTATTTAGTTATTTCGTTTTTTTTAAAATAACCAAAAAACCCAAAAAAAATGCATTCAGGATATTAGTTTTTCTTAAGAATTGCACTAGTCAATTTAGAATAGGATTTTTGATTTTAAATTTTTATAACAAAAAAAATCCCAAAAAAAATTAATTAATTTAGGATGCTAGGTTGCGTGTTTAATTGTGCGCAATTTTTTATATCGAATTATATATATATATATATATATATATATATATATATATATATATAAAACAAACAAAAAATCATCATGCATTTTAGAATAGAATTACATGTCTCATTTTAAGATTAGATCAATTTGCATCTTAGGTTAGAAATTGCTAGATTAAAATAACATCTTAGTTTAAATTAGGATTTAGCATGATTTAATCCTGAGTTTAAATTGGATGGAATTTTAATTTAGCTAGGTAATATTTGCATTTGTCTTAATTTCGAATATCATGAAAAATACAAAATTTGTCTTTAGATAAATTAGTTTCAATTCTTAGGATGAATTGCATTTTTAGGAATAGAAATATCATGTGCACGTCATGTGGGATTATGTTCATAAAATGTATGTCATGTAGAATTAGTTTCATTAAAAATTGCCCGTCATTATAATTAGGTCATTTTGATTTGCATATTTGATTATTGCATGTTCATTAAGAAAACACAAAAAAAAAATATTTCACTTATGTCATGTAGTTTAGAACATATTGTCATGCCATTTCATGTTAGATTAGATGCACTACATGGTTCTCATTGAATAAGTGAAAATGAAATTGAGAAATTACATTGTTAAGTAAAAATCATATCAAGGATTGCGGATGTGAGTTCTAATTTAACTCTGCAGATGTTTTCATTGCCATGAGGTAAGTCTTGCATTTTTCTTACTTGCTTTCTTGAGTGCTAAATTGGTGGATTGCGCACCCGCATGATCACTTTACATGTTAGGAAGATAAATTAAAATCAATTCAAGCTGCCTGCAAAAACATTTTTGAAAATGAAAGAATGGTACCGAAAGGGCATTAGAGAAATCTAGTGTAACCAAGTCCCCGAACTCACAATCTCTCCGGTTCGTAGGAGTGAAGTAATTCTCCCATTACTTTACTTGGGTTTCTAATCGACCCACCAAAAATAGATTAGTGGCGACTCCATGATAAAAATCATTTGCATATTAAGAACTTAAACCCTAAGTCGCGAATTGGTATGGGCTTGGGAGAGCTCGAGCTAAGTCTAGGCTTAGCAATCCATTAGCCGAACCCTTAGGTGGTCCAAACCCGCTTCGGGGAGGTCGCGACAAGGAGATCTCGAGTCGTTTAAGGAATATGATGATAGCTCATCAATCTTGCTCACCCATACAATCAGGATCTTAGTTTCCACAAGTAAAACCTTCCAAGTTTGTTCGCCCTTCAAAAGATCTTCATATCGGAGTGGATTCCAATAAGAATAATTGATCATAAGATACTATATCCAGCCATGAGATCTTTCATGAACCAAACGAATTGAATCCTTAAAGATAAACCTTTATTTGGATAAGTTTTCATTCTTCGGTGTGGAATTTGTCAGTGAGGTCAGATTTTGAGATTAAAGTCTAGCAGTCTTTAGACTTTGACAGTAGCATCTAGAGTTCTTCAAACTAAACTATGGGAAAGGTTTTGTTAGCTTCAAAACAATAAGGAGTTTTCTCCAACAATAGCTATCATCTAGAACTGTTCCTTAATTGAAGCGGTCACCACAGTGAGCCATCCTTATGCCATCACACTAAGCCTCGATCATGATTCACGAGTTGCTGTTCGCAAATCCTTGGTGCTGATCCCATTTTGGAAACAAATAATCCAAACAAGGTAATTTTTTTGAACCAAATTTCATCTCGATATTATTGCCTGAATTGGAATATTTGATGCTAATAGTGATTTCATTGAGAGTTTAGACATTATCCATTAGGATATTATTAGCAAAAAAATCACTATAATTACTAACTTGATTCGTAAGACTTCAGATCACTTTTTTAAAAATTATTTTGATCTCTTTTTTGCACATTGATGATGTTTCAACTTTAAAATCATTATAATTATTAATTTGATCCGTGAGACTTTGGATCAATCTTTTAATTATATTGATTTTTCTTGCATGTTGTGATGTTTAGGGCTACAATAATTGTTAATTTAATCCTTGAGTCAATGGATTATTTTTTCAATTATTTTAACTCTTTGTTTGAATTCTCGGTGAATATCTTGAGTGGATTGGATATAATTCTTATATTTGTTAATTGCTTGTTTTCAAAAACATCCAAAAAAAAAAAATCAAATTGTGTATTAGATAGGATAGTTTCCCAAGTTAGGATTGCATATTTTAGATTAGATTGCATGTTAGAATATGTAGGATTTCTAGATAATATTGCCTAGTTTTAATAGAATTGCATGTTTAGATAATTCTAGAATAGATTATAATAGATTCTAGAAAGTATTTTCTTTCATAGATAGGGTTCTAAATAATGTCTGCATGTTTAGATAATGTCACATCTTTAAAATAGTTTTCTGAGATAGGATAGGGTTTAGGTCAAATTAATCCTTAAACTAGATTAGATAACTATTCATTTTAGATAGTTTAATTAGGGTTTTTATTTATTTCGAATTTTAATATAAAAAGGCAAAAATAGCTCACGCGTGTCATATGGCTTTTAATTTCAAGACAAGAGAAAATCCAAAGATATAATTTCTTGCCTTGGTGTGTTTAATTCTTTTGGTGCAATTTATTTAATTCATTGAGTGTTTAATAATGGTTGCGCACATGCATGATCACTCCATTGCATGATAGTAATTTAGTCTAAAACCAATCTAGACTACCTGCAAAGATATTTTTGAAAATAAAAAGAATAGTACTGAAAAGGCATTAGAGAAATTTAAAGTAACCAAGTCCTCGTACCCAAATTCTCTTATTTGGAATAAAATAATTCTCTTGTTATTTTACGTAAGTGTCTAATTGACCAACCATAAACTGATTAGTGGTGACTTTTAGATAATAATCTTTTGCATGTTAAAAACTTAAACTTTAAATCGCGAATTCGTATGGGCTTGAGAGAGTTCGAGCTAAGTCTAGGCTTAGTAATCTATTAACCAAGCCCTAGACGATCCACCTAAGGTAAGGTCACAATAGGCTTAAATGAACATCGCCTCTCTTAATAGCATGAGTCACTTTTCTATGAAGAGTTCATATAGGAAATCCAACTGTGATGTTCCTCAATTGATTTAGAAGAAAAAGCTAACCTGTCACATGTTCGAAGTGCTAATATTGATAATCTAATTTGTGGAGACATCATTGGGCCAACTGATCTTATATGTGAGTTGATTATTTGAAGTGGGCAGTTTCATGGCCATAAGTAGATTGACCAAAATGCTAAAAATGATCAATGCTAATTATTGTTGTTGTCTCAGTCTCGTTCAAACCTCTTGAATTGGTATCTACAATAGTGTTAGAACTATCATTGCTAGCCTATGCTAAATGTACAACCATTGTGGAAGGCTTCCCTTTGAGTGCCTTTCCACCTTTCCACCTCGCCTTGGCAGAATTGAGCTTCTCACTAAGAGAATCGTAAGCTTTATCGAAGATAATGAAGACTGAGAAATTGATTGATGATTGGTGGATCTAAGATTTACAAATAGAAATTAGGGAAAAATACTAGCGAAAAAGCCCATAGCGGGGAGGGGGGGCTCCCTATAAAGAAAGGGTAGGCGTGCTATAAGCTTACCTTGCCTTGAGAGAGATCATAGGACAAAGTAGAACTAGTAATGCAGCTCTAGACCTAGGTCAGGTAGGTAAGTTGTCTAAGCTAACCCGTTCACTGAGCTCTTAATTATAAGCCCTTAAAAATAGCTCTGAAGGAACTCTCCTTTTTGGATGTAGGTTATTTATGGGATCTCTAATGGGAAAAATTGGAAAATTGGAATGTCACAAACTGCCCTCTACAATTGCAAATGTGAAAGATGATGATGATTTGGCAGGAGAAGAGGATTAGACCGAACGTGAAGAACCCCTGTCTTAGTCGAAACTTTGGGATAAGAAATCCTAGACTGAAACTCCTTAGGGATGGTTGACCCTCGGAATCCTAGCGACATAAAAAGAAAGTCAAACTTAGATTGGCTTGCTTAAAACTAGCTTTATAATTGTTTTATTGATAACTAGAGCGAAAGCTCTATGTTAGCTTTGTTCGAATTCGAAAGTCATACTCAAACTCAAACGAAAGTTCTTTTGAAGAGCTACTTTCATTAATGTGTAACTTGATCTACAGATTATAAGCCACAGCTCACTTCGACGTTTCCAATTTCCCATAGAATCTCCGGAGCTTTCCTAGCCACTATAGTTTTGTTTTTTTATCTTCTTTGTCTGAAAATAGGTTTGATTTGCTTCACCTATGAGAATTTCTACCAATTCTTCTTTTATTCATCAAAGTTCATCCTAATCCCCGTCGAGATTACTGCCTTAGCCCTACTTGTGAGGAAAGAAGAGCGACAAGGTTCAGTTCAGATTTGACTGTTTGCAGCATGGGAGCGGATTACCCAAAAAATCCCTGGGAACAATGAAAAAAAAGATATCTCGGTAACGAAAACTATAGGGGGCTGTATTGGCGAGATCCAACGGTGAACAGCTGCCTAAAAGAAAAACCGCCTGGAAGTCCGAGGACCTTTAGTACCGTACCCTACCCCCGAACCAGCAGCCTTCGCGCCAAGCAAGACCGCCCTTGTCCCTTTCCTTTCTCCATTCCGCCTCCTTCTTTGCTTTGTTTCAATAGAGTCTAAGGCAAAGCAAAACGCCAAGAACACGAGTATTGCCCCATTCCATATATAGGATCTGTATCGCATTTTCATGGCGATGTTAAGTGTGAAATCAAATAATTTGTCTTGGCTTACACTTTTTGTTTGTCGACCCTTGGATTCACTTCTTTGTGAGTAAATACTGAGCCTAATGGCCCATCTCTAACTTATTTATTGGATACTGAGAATTCGATCCACACCTTCTAATCAACTTGAACAACGTATACGGATCTTTTCAACCTCTTTTTCCATTACTAAAGGAATATCCTTCACTATATTACTAAATAAGTAAGCTGTACTAAAGATCTTGGGCAATTGCATCAATCCCTACTACTAATGGAATATCATTCACTATATTACTAAATAAGTACTAATTGGATGCTAGGGAAGTTGCATCGATCCCTACTACTAGTAAGATAGTGATCCAGGCAAGACGTGCACCTCTTCCGTAGGAGGAATTTTTCCTTAATAGCCGTCTGTTTCGGGTATAGGTATTCTATTGTTAAAGGTCGTTCAAGCTTTTTCTAGGAGTATGACATGGGTTACTTTAGTGCTATAGTGCCTGGCACTTGAACATTGGCTCGAAAGAAGTGATGCAATTGAAAAATGCAAGTCCTCTTTTTTAGGATTGATTCAATTTGAAGTTCACCTTCTTGTAAACAACAAAACCTGATGCCGCTACGCTATTCGATTCAGTCCATTAGTTTCAGTCAATCAAATCTGTCTTATGAGCTCTTAGGGTCAAAGAGATGAAATGCACACATCACATTCAACCTTTAGGAGAAATAGTCACGCGGAAGGGCCTAATCTTTGATCACTCAACCACTTCTAGGGCTTCTTATTGATTAAAAAAGAGTATGCGAAGTGGTCTGTGAGTAATCCTATCTATCAATCTCCTTTTTATTATGAGCAATCCTTTTGCTTTATATGTGAGTTTGGCTTAGCCCATTGGCTACTTCATAGGCCCTTCCCCGTACTACCTTGTCTTAGTTTCAACTTGTTTTCTAACCTTTGTTCATTCGCTTGGTTAGATCTTCCTTTCCTATTTATGAAAAATTATCCACTACACTCTAAAGTGTTCAACAATTATATTTGTTAAGTCATTTTGAAATGGATGTTTTTTTAGTTCCATTTATTTATCTGTAAAAGCTTGCGCATATTCATTAGCTACCTTTTCGTCTGTGATCAAAACATCGTCACCAAGTACCGCATACTTAGTAAAGAGCCAGGAGGTCATATAGATCAGAACTCGAAGCGATAAGAATGAAAGCCCTACCCACAGCTACAACTACTAGCACTTCAAAAGGCTTAGATTCGCAGGGCTGTCAGATCATTAGCCCCTTTGAAATCGAAGCATTAAGTACTTGAGGTATTTGTTAGTCTTTTTCCCAGGGGATGGCAAGCCACTCCTAAGGGAAGGCCTTTACCACGTGATAGGTCAGCGAACTGTGAGCAGGTGCGGAGAAGGTAAGGCCAAAGACTTCGGCCTAAGGGAAATGAGCAACAATGAAATGACAAAATGAGGTGCTTTGAGCACTCCCATTTAAAAAGAAGTTCTATTTATTCCCTAAAAGGAAGAAGGACAAAGAAGCTCTTTGAAAGAATGAGCACTCTGTTAGGTAGTTAGGGTCTTTGCCTTTTAGAAAGGGGGTAAGTACATTATCAGTCCAAAAGTTGTGTATGGTGCTCACTTTGGTGCCAAAAGTTTCAATTGGATCATTTAAGTGCCAAATCGGAGAAAAAACGATCACTTTGGTGTCATTGGCGATAGATTCCGGCCAAAATGATTGCGTAGCTTATATTTATATATATATATATATATATATATATATTTTAAAAAATCAACATGGCTTTTAAACGACATTGTTTTCAGTCCTCCATAAGAAAACATTGTCATTTTGCCGTCCTAAGTGGATGGCCTCACAAAAACATGCCGCACAACTCATTTGGGGATTTTTTATTATTTTATTTTTATTTTGGGGATTGAAATTAGGGTTTTTTGTTCGATCCTAGCCCAACACCAACCTAGCTCACTTGGCCACCGGAGCTTGGCGACATGAGGTTTGCACTTGAGCGAGATCACGGCCTTCAACTTGGCCGTCGAGCGGCTGTTGTTAGGGTCGAGGTTGGGGTCAAAGCTGTTAAGATATGAAATCTTTTTCTGATATTATTTTTTGAATATGAAATCTTTTTGATATCTTTTTTGATTTTCATCTTAGCATACCAACTGTAGATGAGTTGGTATTCCATTATTCTTGCTTTGTCAAAGATTGTATTTTCTTTCTCTTTATAAGTGTGTACAATCGTAAATTATGTGATATGAAAAATCATCCACACATTGTGACCTTCTTCATGGTATCAGAGCTATTTTGCTCCTAAGAGCTTTTTGATCCGACTACTCTGCAATTTTTTTGCAATCTTCCGCACCCTTTAGCCATGGAAGTCCCTTCAGAATCAGCTCGCACCACCTCGAATTCTAGTTCGTTTCCATCGAACAGTTGCACCTAATGGTCTGATCTCAATCTCAGCTGCTGTCCAATTGCCATTCAAGCTCTCTCGCTGCCAATTATCCCTCTTGGCGTGCTCAATTCCGGCGCTACTCATTGGTTATGATTTAATGGGATTTGTTGACGGAACTTCGTCCATCCGCCTCTCACCATTTCAACTAGAAATCAAACGGTGCCAAATCCAGCCGCAACAACTTGGATTCACCAGGATCAACTCTTGCTTCATGCAATTTTTGCATCTGTATCCGAAGCCGTGATTCCTCTCATTGCCTCTTGCAATTCATCACATGCTGCTGGACAAAACTCATGAATTTATATGCAAATAAATCCCGCTCAAGAGTTATGCATCTCAAGGATCAACTCTCTACCGCTCGTCGAAACTCACGTTCTGTTTCAGAATTTTTGCAGGAACTTAAAGCCCTTGCTGATGAATTGGCAATCATTGACACTCCTATCTCTGATGATGATTTAGTCATTCATGCACTTCGAGGACTTGGAACTGAATACAAAGAAATCGCAGCAGCGATTAGGGCTCGTGAAAACACAATCAGCTTTGAAGAAATGCATGACAAATTGGTAGCCTATGAAACCCAACTAAAACTGGAAGAAATTAGACTTGAAGCAGCACCAGTCACAGCCAACTACAGCAACAAAAGCCGTGGCTCAGGAAGCAACTCTCGCTGGCCCAATAATCGTAGCCGTCATCAAAATTATTCCAGATCTAACCAGCAACGTGGACCTTCTCATAGGAGGTATTCTAATAGAGACAACAAAGAGCCTCGTCCGACATGTTAGTTTTGCGATCAATATGGACACTCGGCCAAATCTTGTTTTCGCATTCGCAATAGTCTTCGCGAACCTACTGCTCATGTTGCAACAGCTCCACGTCAAGAAAATGGTTGGCTACTAGACTTAGGAGCATCACATCACGTTACAAGCAATCTCAACAACCTCTTTACTCACTCCGAGTACGAAGGCCCCAACAAGATCGTCATTGGTGATGGCACAGGTTTGCGTATCAGTCACGTTGGTTCTACTAATTTATCCTATCCAAACCAATCCTTTAAATTAACCAATGTTTTATGTGCACCCGATAGTACAAAAGAACTGATTTCCGTCTCACAATTTTGTCGCAATAACCACTCATCTATCGAATTTTTTGCCAATTATTTTTTGGTGAAGGATCTTCGCATGGGAGCGATGTTACTTCGAGGAGGGCTTAGCAATGGTGTGTATCGGATGCCTCTCACAAACACTCATCCAAAATTCATAGCCTTTGTCAGTGAGCGGACAAAACCGATGGTTTGGCACTGTCGACTAGGTCACCCTTCATTTCGTATTCTAAGTCATGTTCTTAACAATTTTCCAACTCGTTTGTCTTCTGAGTCAATCGTAGGCTCTAAATTATCCTGTGATGCGTGTCAGTGCAATAAGAGTCACAAACTTTCATTTGGGGTATCAACTCTTGTAAGTCATTTTCCACTTGATGTTATTTTTTCCGATGTTTGGGGTCCTGTGTCAACTACTTCAATTGATGGTTTCCGTTACTATCTTATATTTGTCGACCACTATACGAA
The DNA here is from genome assembly GCA_016097545.1 of Eucalyptus victrix. Taxonomy (NCBI): domain Eukaryota; kingdom Viridiplantae; phylum Streptophyta; class Magnoliopsida; order Myrtales; family Myrtaceae; genus Eucalyptus; species Eucalyptus victrix. The sequence continues at coordinate 13,813,711 of CM027840.1, read as the reverse complement.
ATACACTTGGCTTTATCCTATAAGAAAAAAATTAGATGTTACTCAAATTTTTGAACAATTCAAAAGCTTGGTTGAAAAACAATTTTCTATCGCTATTCGAAATTTATACTCGGATGGTGGTGGAGAATTTCAAAACTTGAAACCTTGTCTTGCAAAACATGGAATTTCACATCTAACTACACCACCACACACACCAGAACACAATGGCACTGCAGAAAGAAAGCATCAACACATAGTTGAAACCGGACTTGCCCTATTACACAAAGCAAATCTACCACATTCTTTTTGGTCATATGCGTTTCAAACTGCTACATACCTCATTAATCGTTTGCCAACACCCGTTTTAAATATGCATTCACCATTTCAAACATTATTCCAAATGGCTCCTAATTATAAAAAACTTCGCACATTTGGTTGTCTTTGCTATCCGTGGTTACGTCCATACAACACAAATAAACTTATGTCCCGCTCTCGACAGTGTATATTTTTAGGGTATTCATTGTCACAAAGTGCATATAAATGTTTTGATCCACAAAATAATCGTCTTTATATCTCACGTCATGTTGTGTTCGAAGAAAACACATTTCCGTACCAAACACTTCTCAATACTAAACGTGTCTTGTCGGCCCCTCAAAGTTCATCTCCTCCACCTCTTGTTTCACTTCCAGTTTAGTGCCAAACATTGGACCATATGCACAGTGCCCCCTCGAAGCAACATTCCATCCCGTGCTGCATCCTCATCGACTTTCCAACCCTCACATCAATCCCCACAAATGCCACCTCTTGAAAACCCAATTGCCACTATCAATAATGACCAAACATCAACCCCCAAAAATCCACCTCCAAGAACTCACAACATGACCACTAGATTCCAAAATAATATTTTCAAGCCCAAACAACTCAACCACATCATCACCAAACATCCACTTCCACCGACTATAGAACCAACGGGAATTATACAAGCTATGTGCGATCCTCAATGGCGTGAAGTAATGTCGGCTGAGATCAATGCCCTTATTCGTAACGGGACTTGGGAACTAATACCTTTTGATCCATCTTTGAATGTTGTAGGTTGCAAATGGGTTTATTGGATAAAAAGACGTGTGGACGGCAGTATTGAGAGGTACAAGGCACGTCTTGTGGCCAAAGGTTTTCACCAACGACCGGGCCTTAATTACACCGATACATTTAGCCCGGTCATCAAGCCAAATACTATTCGGGTGGTTTTATCATTGGCTTTAATGCGTGGATGGACATTGAGACAAATGGATGTCAACAATGCCTTCCTCCAAGGCACTCTTCAGGATGAGGTTTATATGTCGCAACCGCCTGGCTTTAAAGACCCAGAAAAACCAACACACATTTGCAAACTTCGCAAAGCCATATATGGTTTAAAGCAGGCTCTGCGGGCTTGGTATAATGAGTTAAGTTCATTCCTTCTCGCAAATTCATTTGTCAATTCAAAGAATGATAGTTCGCTGTTCATTTACAATCATGGTGGTGTTCAAGCCTATTTTTTAGTGTACGTGGATGATCTCATTATCATAGGAAGTAACCAAAAGTTTGTTTCGGACTTCATCAACACTCTCTCTAATCGGTTCTCAATTAAAGACTTGGGGCCACTGCATTTCTGTTGGAGAAATCTTTCCAGAATATTTTGAAGCTGACAAAACGTTTCTTTCAGTCTAAAGTCTGGATGTTCGGAGACCGTCAGTTTAAAGTCTGAAGACTTTGTTCACTCAAGACCCAAGACTCAAGACCCAAGACTCAAGACTCAAAGACTTAAGACTCGGGACTCAAGACTTAAGTCTATTCTCACCGACAGTCTTTCTACTCGGTGTCGAAGGAAATCCTAAGCCGAGGTTTATGGTTAAGGATTCGATACTCGAAATAGATTTCTTGGTTGGATAATCATTTCGGATTCTTTAATTCTTATCTAAGATCGATTGAAGATCCGATGGTTGACGAAACAATCTTGGAAATATTCTATTCATGGAAACCGAGATCCCGATTGTATGGGCGAACGGGATTGATGGGCTATCATCGATTCCTTAAATAGCTCGGATGATCTTCTTGATTGATTCCGTCCAACGGGTAGATTGGAGGAATTCCTTTGGTAAGTGCCAACGGCTATGATGGCATGAAGGAGTACAAAAGGAAGACGTCTAGCTGTTTTAAGTGTGTGATCGATAGAAAAATTCCAGTCGAAGATCCTTGATTGTTAGTCGAGGCGAGCAAAATTGTACACAGAGAGTGTTTATACTTTGTAACGCCTTGAGTGAGTGTGGTAGATCATCTACACCTAGAAACCAAGGAAGATCAACACCGTAACATCTCTTTGATCATAGTGGAATCCAGCCAATCGGCTGTCGGTCTTGAAGAGTGGACGTAGGCTTGAATCAAGCCGAACCACTATAAACCGAGCGTTCAATTCTCACTTTCCCTTACTCGGTCTTGCGATTGAATTTTTAACTGTTGCAAATCCTCTAATCGTTTAAATATCGTGCAAGCTTCGAGAAAATTTTTGTATACCTATTCACCCCCTCTAGGTACTCGTACTAGCTATTTCAATTGGTATCGAGCTCGTGTTCTCACTCTGTTTTGAAGTGTCTTACTTGAGTAAAAGATCCATGGCTAGTATGCTAGCACCGGGGGCTGATGGAGGGGCAAAGCAATACCAGACCTCCCTACTTCGATGGAAAGGATTACAACATCTGGAAAAACAAGATGAAAGCTTTCCTACGATCAAAGGATCCTACGGAATGGGACGTTGTGGAAAGAGGAATCACTCCGCTGCTGCATCAATCTACGAAAGAGGAAAGAAAGCTGTTGAAGCCAGCGGAATGTCTCAAGAAGAATTAAACAAGAGACAAGCACTCGATGCGAAAGCGATTTATTCTTTATATTGTGCTTTATCACCAACTGAATATAATGAGAATATCTTCTTGTGTTACGGCAAAAGAAGTACGGGACGGAGTTACATATCACTTATGAAGGGACAGATCGAGTGAAGGAGACCAGAATTAATATTCTTCTTGGTCAATATGAATCCTTCAAAATGAAATCGGGAGAATCTATAAGCGACATGTTTAGTCGTTTTACGAGATATTGTCAATGGTCTTGAAAACCAAGGACAAAAAATTTCTGATCCTATGAAGGTGAACAAGCTTCGCGTGGACTCTCCAAGGATTGGAATCATATAAAGACTTCAATAAGAGAGACGCAAAGAATCATGCCATTATCGTAGACGAACCGATCGGAACTCTTCGGTCTTACGAAGTGGAACGAATTAATGAAGACGAAGATCCAAGAGGTAAGAAATCTATTGCACTAAAATCAAATGATGATTCGATGATGCAGATTCGAGAAGATGATATGGATGATGAGGAGCTCGCCCTCATGATAAGAAAATTCAGAAAACTGAATAGAAAAGGCAGAAGATTCATTCCAAAGAAACGAGTTTTCGAGAGACAGCGAGACCAAGTCGTTGATGATGTGGAACCAAACAAAGATGTAGTTTGCTTCGAATGTAAAAAGAAGGGACACATCGGACCCAACTGTCCTCTTCGAAAAGAAAAGAGGAAAAAGTGAGAAGTCTCGAAAAGCTCTCAAAGCCGAGACTGGAGCGATACGAGTGTGAAGAGAGTGATGAGGAATATGCCAACCGTGTCGATGGCACAATCGGACTCGGACTCTGGATCGGATCGACTGGATCGACTCGGCATGTGAATTTGAGGTAAGTGATTATAAAATCCCTGTCAAAGTCTCTAAATATATTGATGAGTTATGTTTCGGTCTTAAGACTTCTCTTAAAAAGATTTCCGAACTTAAAAAGGAAAACTCAGTTTTAAAACAAAAGGAAAACATTTTAGAAGAAAAGGTAAAAAATTTAGACTTGAATGTTTCTACTCTTAAAGAGAGTAAAGACAATCTTTCGAAAGAAAATGCTTTCTTAAAAACTGATTTATCAAATATTTCAAAGAAATTTTCAATAGGGTCCGAAAAACTTGAAAAAGTTCTTTCAATCCAAAGACCTTACTTCAATAAGTCGGGTCTAGGTATGACAAATTTGAAACAATTCCTTTGATTGATTTTCCGAAAGTAAAAGAAAGAATTAAGAAAAGACCATCGAGAGAGGCTTATAAAAATCATTTTAAAAGAATTTTTGTAAAGCACTGTAGGACGAAATGCTTTAAGGTGTTCCAAGTGTAATTGTCGGGATCATTTTGAAAAAGAGTGTCCTATGGTTTGGAGGCCTGTTAAAAGAGTATGGCCCAATAATGCTCATCCTACTAACACCAAAGGACCCAAGAAAATTTGGGTACCAAAGAAAGCTTGAGACTCTCTTTTGAATGCAGGTCTCTGTCAAAAAGAAGGTAAAGTGGTATCTTGACAGTGGATGCTCAAGACACATGACAGGAGACTCAAATTGTTTCATAAAGCTTATTCAAGTAAATGGTGGAAAAGTTTCATTCGGAGGAAATAGCAAAGGAAGTATTGTGGGATTCGGAGCTGTGAAAATTGGAAATCTCACAATAAGCAATGTCTCTCTAGTGGAAGGACTCAACTACAATCTACTCGGTATTAGCCAAGCGTGTGATGCGGTTATAAGATCTCTTTTCAAGAAGGCATATGTTCTGGAATTAGCAAAGATTCGACTCGAGTCTTTCATGGGTCGAAGGCATGGAAACATTTACCTCCTTGATGTAAAGCTAAATGAAGAACAATGCTTAATCTCAATTCAAGATGAAGCAGTTCTATGGCACGAAAAACTTGGCCATATCAACAAGAAGCAATTAGTCAAAATCTCTTCAAAGCGGCTTGTTCGAGGTCTACCTAAATTGCCTTACCAAAAGTCGACTTATGCACTCCATGCATTGGGGAAGCAGGTAAGAAATTCTTTTAAGCAAATAAATCATGTATCAACTAATCATGCATTGCGGTTGCTTCATATGGATCTCTTCGGACCTACAAGAACCCATTGGAGGTAAGAAATATTGCATTGGAGATGAAGGTATCTTCCTTGGATATTCTACATCAAGCAAAGCCTACAAAATGGAGTTGTGGAAAGAAAGAATAGAGTCTACAACAAGAAAAGCCTATTCTTGAGAAAACCCCCCTAATTGTGGAAGAATCAATGAATGTCAAATTCCAAGACTCGTGGGTAAGTGCAAGACGAATCCTACAACAAGACTCGAATCAATGAAGAGACTCGAACCCGCTCTAGACCTTCAAATGTCTACATCTCGAAACCATCTCGAGTCCGGAAATACATCATCAAGACGCTCATGGAGAATCAAGTAAAGAAAGAGATCATCAACACGACAAATCAACTAGTAAGCTGGAAGCACAAATCCGGTCATCCCAAAGATCTTATTATTGGCGAACTTAATGAAGGAATTCGTACCGGATCAAAAAGGCATGAAGAATCTAGTCTTTGTGGCTCTCATCTCGAAATTGAACCAAAAAGCATAGAAGAAGCTTTATCCGATGAAAGCTGGATCGAAGCTATGCAAGAAGAGCTCGGACAATTCAACATCAATGATGTCTGGGAATTGACATCTAAACCAAAAGGTAAAACTATTATTGGAACCAAATGGGTTTTCAGGAATAAGATGGACGAAAAAGGAAAAGTCGTACGAAACAAAGCAAGACTCGTGGCCAAAGGCTATACGCAAGAAGAAGGAATAGACTATGACGAGACCTACGCACCCGTTGCAAGGTTAGAAGCTATTCGACTATTACTTGCTTTTGCTTGTTACAAAAATCTCGGGTTATTCCAAATGGATGTCAAAAGTGCTTTCCTAAATGGATTTATCCATGAGGAAGTTTATGTGGAACAACGCCTGGATTTGAAGACCCAAAGAAGCCGGACTCGTCTTTAGACCGAAAAAGGCTCGTGCGGTCTTAAGCAAGCACCTCGAGCTTGGTACGACGAGACTAAGTAAGTTTTTATTACAAAATGGTTTTGTCAAAGGTAAAGTAGATACTACCTTATTTATTAAAAAGGAAAACAATAACTTCTTACTTGTCCAAATATATGTTGATGACATTATTTTTGGATCCTCTAATGAAAGTCTTTGCAAGAAATTTTCTAAGTCTATGCGGGATGAATTTGAAATGAGTATGATGGGAGAATTAACATTCTTTCTTGGACTTCAAGTGAAACAAATGAATGAAGGAACTTTCATTCATCAAGAAAAATATGCGAATGATCTTGTCAAAAGGTTTGGATTGGAAAAATGCAAGAAGACCGACATACCAATGTCATGTTCTCGGAAGATAGACAAGGATGAAGAAGGGAAGAAAGTAGATCAAAAAGCATGTACGGGAGCATGATCGGTTCACTTCTTTATCTTCCGCTTCTAGACCACGATATTTTGTTTAGTGTTTGTATCTGTGCTAGGTTTCAATCGGATCCTAGAGAATCACATCTCATTGCCGTGAAACGTATTATCAAATACGTTGCTTCATCTTCAAGCATCGGTCTTTGGTATCCAAAGAGGGGAGACTTTAATCTTCTAGGATACTCGAGATGCGAGATCCGCCGGTTGCGAGTCGATAGAAAGAGCACTACGGAACTTGTCAATTGCTTGGAAATAGGACGGTGTCTTGGTTTTCAAGGAAGCAAAGCAACTTGTAGCTCTCTCAACAACGGAGCGAGTATGTAGCTCTTGGAAGCTGCTGTTCGCAAATTCTATGGATAAAACAACAGCTACAAGACTTTGGCATTGAAGACTCATGCACAGAAATCAGATGTGACAACACAAGCGCGATCAATCTCACCAAAAATCCAATCCTTCATTCTAGAGCAAAGCATATTGAGATTCGTCATCACTTCATTAGAGATCATATTCAAAATGGAGAAATCTCAATTCAATTTGTTGATTCAAAAAGTCAACTAGCGGACATATTCACAAAGCCTTTGGAGAAGAATCAATTCGACTTCATCCGCTCAAGACTCAACATTTTGAAGCTTGAAGAAGTTAAAGTCTAGAGACTCACCAACTCTAAGACTCGATCTCTTAGACTTTAAATCCGAGACTCAATCATTCATCGCTTAAGGCGTAAGTCGATATCTTATCTAAAAGGTATGAATTCTTGCTTATTTTATCTCGAAAAAGGTACGTTCTTTTATTCAGATATAATTTGTGTGAAATTTGAAAACTTGTTTTTTTAGAGGAAGTTATTTTTGGCAGTTATTTTTGAAAAAGGAGTGTTCGTACACTTTCCTTGTACCGTTTAAAATTCTATTTTCAAATCCGAGGCACATATAAATACACGAGTCATTCTACCCCCAATTTTAAAAACCCTAAAAGACACTCTTCTTCCGATCTTGTTTTTACTCTCTGTTCATCGTCGAGAAAGTGATCATCTCTCTTGGGAAAAGCAAGTGAAGAAATCCTCCAATAGACAAAGAAAGATGTCGTCTTCGAGGAAATCATCAAGAATCGCAAGCAGGGGACCACAAAGAATGGAGAAGGGACCGACTCACTTCGATCTTGCGAGGAAGAAGACTCACCAAGTCAGCGACAAAGTCCGATTCGCTCTCCTCCACGTCATTCAGCATCTCTCGACCCACAAGGTGCAAGTCAAAATCTAGAAGAAGACATTATCGAGGATGCCGACCCGAGTAAGAGTCCAAAAACCCCTCGTTATCTATAAGCTTTATCGTGCGTTGAAAAACACCGGTTCTTCATTAAAGTATATAGATGACTTTCTTAAGGACAAAAATTATGGGAATGAGTATCTTTTCTCGCGGAAAATGGAAGAGTTGGGAATTGCTCCGAAAGGAAGAGCGAGAGGAGGCTCTTGCGAACATTCCTAGTGATCCTCGTATGCCAGGACAGAATCTAATTGACGGGAACGATGATGACAAAATGTTCCTTGAATTTAAACCTAGAATGGGTGTGGCTGCAAAGGTGAAAGGAAATCGGATGGATTTGTTTAAATCCAAGGATCAAGAAAAAATGTATTTGTTTGTTGAAAAGAGGGGTAATCAACCCTAGAAGTGTCGACTTTGACTTCTGGATTCCATCAACTTGAACTTAAGGGAGAAGTTGAGTTTGCTTCAACTTGAGACTTTTTGCTCGACTCTGAGACGGGTATGATCAACGACTGCTTACTTCTATTCAAATCTTAGCTTTTTGGATGCGAATAGAATTTCATTCGATGTCCGAGACCAAGTCTATGTGGTAGATGTAAATATGTTGGCGGACATAATTGGAGTTGAAAGGGACGCTATCTCCCAATCAAAGTCTCACCTGCTCGTACTACTCGGATCTTGTCAAAGATAGGGACGTTGATAAGAAAATCATCTATTCCAGGATGAATGCTATCGACATTGTGCTTCATAAGATTGTGATCAATTGTCTTAGACCAAAGTCTACGTCAAAGACTTCGTGTCTTTTCGAAGCAAAGTTGATGTATGCGATCAACTCGGGACGGAAATTTTCTCTCCCGCACACTATTCTTTTCCATATGTACGGAGCGGTGTCAAAAGACAAAGGACAATTGCCTTATCCTGGTCTGGTGACCAAGATCTTGAACATCGAATATTGAAGCGCCACATACTTTTTGTGTTCGACCGTGTGACAAGATGGTGGTAGGGTTGAAAATGTTAATGAAGATGCGTCGAAAGAACTTTCTAAGGCAATGGAGAAATTCAAGGTGAAATCTCCGATCGATGTCTGCTTCAAAAAGGAAAGGAAAGGAGGCTATTGGTGCCTCTTCGAAAAAGAGGAAAAGAACTCTTATCCCGGAGGATGAGGATGAAGATGAAGATGATGAAGATCCCACTATTCCAAAGACCGACAAGAACAAGACGTTCCGTGTCTCATTCGAGAACTTCAGCGGAGCGAGAGAAGAAGAAGAACGAGAGAAAGAAGGAAAAAGAAGTTGAGGAAGAAGGAGACGAAGAAAAAGAAAAGTCTGCTGATAAATGCGGAGAGAAGGGAAATCCCGAGCATGATCATCATTCTTCCCTCTCGATGTCCTAGAGACGGGGGGAGTAAGCTTGCAAGAAAGGTCTACACCTCTTGTTGTTGAAGATCTAAGACAATCTCCGGAAGACCCGGAAGAAGTTCAGGTCTCTCAATTGCACGAAGAAGGTGATACATCGATTCCAAATCTGCCGGACCGAACGAAGCACCATCGTACGCATACACACCATCCGAGAAAGCCAATGCCGGTACACGAGACGGATGATTGCGAGATCTTCGTAGTATCATGAATATTCTTCGGAAATGCGTAACCGGATATATGTTACGGATTTGTGAAATCCAAGCTTTGAAGCATGCTGGACAAGAATCTTCGGTCTCTATGGAAGATAAATTCAAAGACCTCGCTCAAAGCAACTCCAAGCCAATGCCAAGGGAGAAGAGGTAGCTCGTACGCGAGAAGACTGAAGAAGCTTGAAGGAGTAGTCAGTCCATTGGGGATTTCCGGATCGTGCGCATTCCCAGCAGACATGAATCCTTTCTCACCCTTTTCAATGCTGACAAAAAGGGGGAGAATCAATTTGAACTTTCATTTTTTTAATCTTTGACCTTTGTGGTTATGTTTATTTATTTTTGAGTATTACTTGAGAACTTGAATTTGGGTGTGAATTTGACTGACTGTGGATTGCGGATTATGAACTTGACTGGTTGCATTTATTCAAGTGTTGTTATATGGTGTTTCTCATGAAAGACTAACCAATTGTCTGTGGATGCGAGTCCGGTTGTTTTATTAATCTTTATGAGTTAGCCATATTACTTGAGAAATGTTTTGCGAGGTCAAAGTTGTTCAAATCTTCAAGAAAGTTTTGTCACCATCAAAAAGGGGGAGATTGTTGGAGAAATCTTTCCAGAATATTTTGAAGTGACAAAACGTTTCTTTCGATCTAAAGTCCGGATGTTCGGAGACCGTCGTTTAAAGTCGAAGACTTTGTTCACTCAAGACCCAAGACTCAAGACCCAAGACTCAAGACTCAAAGACTTAAGACTCGGGACTCAAGACTTAAGTCTATTCTCACCATGACAGTCTTTCTACTCGAGTGTCGAAGGAAATCCTAAGCCGAGGTTTATGGTTAAGGATTCGATACTCGAAATAGATTTCTTGGTTGGATAATCATTTCGGATTCTTTAATTCTTATCTAAGATCGATTGAAGATCCGATGGTTGATGAAACAATCTTGGAAATATTCTATTCATGGAAACCGAGATCGATTGTATGGGCGAACGGGATTGATGGGCTATCATCGAATTCCTTAAATAGCTCGGATGATCTTCTTGATTGATTCCGTCCAACGGGTAGATTGGAGGAATTCCTTTGGTAAGTGCCAACGGCTATGATGGCATGAAGGAGTACAAAAGGAAGACGTCTAGCTGTTTTAAGTGTGTGATCGATAGAAAAATTCAGTCCGAAGATCCTTGATTGTTAGTCGAGGCGAGCAAAATTGTACACGAGAGTGTTTATACTTTGTAACGCCTTGAGTGAGTGTGGTAGATCATCTACACCTAGAAACCAAGGAAGATCAACACCGTAACATCTCTTTGATCATAGTGGAATCCAGCCAATCGGCTGTCGGTCTTTGAAGAGTGGACGTAGGCTTGAATCAAGCCGAACCACTATAAACCGAGCGTTCAATTCTCACTTTCCCTTACTCAGTCTTGCGATTGAATTTTTAACTGTTGCAAATCCTCTAATCGTTTAAATATCGTGCAAGCTTCGAGAAAATTTTTGTATACCTATTCACCCCCCCTCTAGGTACTCGTACTAGCTATTTCAATTTCTTTTTGGGAATTGAAGTCATTCCTACAAAGACTGGTTTACTTCTTTCTCAACATAAATACATAAGAGAGCTACTTGAGCGCTTCAAAATGGGAGATGCAAAAGAGGTAGCGACACCATTAGCCACGGGTCAATCTCTTTCGGTTCATGACAAACAATCACCAGCCAATGCTACAGAATTTCAAAGCCTTATTGGCGCACTTCAGTACCTCAACATCACTCGCCCAGATCTTGGTTTTGCAGTAAACAAGCTATCTCAATTCATGCATAAGCCAACCACAACCCATTGGACAGCTGCAAAAAGGCTTTTACGCTATCTTAAGGGAACATTATTCCATGGGTTGCACTTGCGACGCGACATATAACCTGTGCTTCATGGCTACACCGATGTAGATTGGGCAGGTAACATTGATGATCACACATCTACTTCGGGTTTTGTGATTTATATAGGAGCCAATCCTATCTCTTGGAGTTCTCGAAAGCAACGATCGGTTGCATAGTCGTCTACTGAAGCAGAATATCGAGCCATTGCCACGGCCTCGGCGGAACTCATTTGGGTAAAATCTTTGCTTCAAGAACTAGGCATTCACATGGACACGGCACCAAGCTTGTATTGCGACAACATAGGTGCTACTTATGTTTGTGAAAATCCCGTCTTCCATTCCCGCATGAAACACATTGAGATAGATTACCATTTCGTTCGGGAACTTGTTAAAGCCGGCAAAATGCGAGTCTCTCATATTTCCACCCATGATCAACTTGCCGACATTCTCACGAAACCGTTATCAAGGCTGCGGGCAATACAATTACGAGACAAGATGGGCATTTCCAATGGAACGTCCATCTTGCGGGGGCGTGTTAAGATATGAAATCTTTTTCTGATATTATTTTTTGAATATGAAATCTTTTTGATATCTTTTTTGATTTTCATCTTAGCATACCAACTATAGATGAGTTGGTATTCCATGATTCTTGCTTTGTCAAAGATTGTATTTTTCCTTCTCTTTATAAGTGTGTACAATCTGTGAATTATGTGATATGAAAAATCATCCACACATTGTGACCTTCTTCAAAAGCCACGGCCGCCGAGTGTGGGGGCCGTTAAGGACGGCGATTGGCCCATCGCAGACGGAGGTGGAGGCGAGGGATGTGGGCGGTTGAAGGGGGGAGGAGGAGGGAAAACCATCATAATTTTTAAAACAACACCGAAGAGTGGTCGAGATTATTCGGCAAGTCAAACCGGAATCGGTTGTCGTTGATGAAAATGGTGTCCAGATCCTTGTTGAAGAGCTCCCGTGGGACCGACTTGTCGAATTGGTTGAACCAGAGGTCCAAGAACTTGAGCGCTAGGAACTCCAGCATGCCCCTCGGGAATTTCTCGACGAACTGGTTGTTGCTCAAATCTAGCTCCAAGAGCCGCTTTAGGTTCTGGAACTTTTGCGGCACGTTGCCGCAGAAGCGGTTGGAGTTGAGGTGGAAGAGCGCGAGGTTGGCGAGCAAGTCGAGCTCCTCGGGGAGGTACCCGATGATGTCTCCGTGGTTGAGGTCGATGTTGGAGATAGTGTGGATGCCGAGGTCGTCAAGGGCGGGGGAGTAGAAGACGTTGGAGTAGTTACAGATGTCGAGGTTGACCCAGTTGGCAGTGAAGTTGTTGGGGTTGGAGAGGATGGCCTACTTTTGGGCCTGGAGGGCGATGTAGGCGTTGCAGAGACGCAGGTTCTCGAAGGAGGCGGAGGGGTCGATGGTGACTTGCTCACCGTGGTCACCGAACTCGCCGAGGTAGTGGAGGAGGTGGCGGTGCTTGGCGGCGCCATCGGCGGCAGCATATAGGATGACGAGGGAGGAGAAGAGGACGAAGAGGGCGGTGGTGGTTGAGATTATCCGGCATATTTAGGGTTTAGGGTTTTGAATTGGGGGAGAGACACCAAATGGTGTCATTTTGTTATTTAAATGCCGACTGTACTCTCCGGCGAGCCACATCAGCTTCAAAAATTAATAAAAAGTGTCACGTCGGATTTTCGGCCAACCAGATCATCGTTGATGCTGAAATGATCGTTTTTCAAAAGTTTTGCCACTTAAGTGATTTGATTGAAACTTTTGGCATCAAAGTGAGTGTCATACACAAGTTTTGACACTGATAGTATACTTACCCCTTTCGAAAGGAAGTATAGAAAGGGACATAGAAGACCCTTCATGCAAAACATGGAAGTGCCTAGCACCCAGAAGAGCAAAGCTCATTTTCCTTTCAACTCGGAGTCCGTATCATGGTGAAGGTAAGGCAGCGCTGTGATTCTTGCTCAAACAAAAGACTGAGAAGCAAGTGAATGGAGCCGGTGCGTGCCAAAGGGAAGGGTTCATTTATAAAATTAGTACAATATATCAAATGAAAATTGAAAGAGAAAACTGATATTCTATGTATCAATATTTAATTTTCCGAGTGAACTAATCATTTGAATTAATAACTATACGTTGAAGAAATTAACAATGCTAGATGTACTAAAACTCTTTACTAATATATGTATTTGTTAAACGATGCGTTGAATTTTGACCGATTGAAAGGGATATAGGTAATAAATAATGGGGGAAACTAGTTGAAATTATCCTTAACGATGACCAACTTCTCATTTTTTTAAGCAATCTAATTGGACTCGAGCCCATAAATACCCACTCTCTCACCCAGCCTCACACAGCCCCTTCTTGCTGAGCTTGCCGCGCCGTCTGCATTATCCTTGAGGCGCTAGGAATTCGCGATTTATCTGCTGCTTTCTCGAGAGATCGTGTGGTGGTGAGGCGGAAGCGATGGCGGACAAGGTGATCCTGCTGGACTTCTGGCCGAGCATGTTCGGCATGCGGTGCAGGATCGCGCTGGCGGAGAAAGGGGTCAAGTATGAGTACAAGGAGGAGGACCTGAGGAACAAGAGCGACCTCCTCCTCCGCATGAACCCCGTCCACAAGAAGATCCCCGTCCTCGTCCACAACGGCAAGCCCGTCTGCGAGTCCCGCATTATCCTCCAGTACATCGAGGAGACCTGACCCGACAGGTGCCCCCTCTTGCTTTCCGACCCCTACCAGAGGGCTCAGGCCAGGTTCTGGGCCGATTATGTCAACAAGAAGGTAAAATTTGCCCCCTCTCAAAAACTTGCGCTCGAGGTTCTGTGGTAGTTGTGGTAGCTGAATCCGTAGCCGCTTGCAGCAGTAGTTGTACGTATACCTTTCGGGTCTTGCTACGTCGGACTAGCAGGGTCGTTTCGGACGGTGGGTGACGGTGGGGATAGAACCCGCTTGCTGTGTGATTGTGGGGTGCGAATGATTTCGCCTCTATACCCTCGAGCTTGTTAGTAATGCCGAGTGCCGTTGTCTCCATGGTAACTCTAAAAGTCGGTAGCGCCGCCTGCTTGGTTACCCATCTCTGCCTTAATCGGTTGGACAAAAAGATGGAAGGGGCTTCTCAGCTTATCTGATCAGATCTTTTTTTTTACATGTATGTGTCTCGCCGTCTGCTGGGTACGGATGTGATTTATTCAATTAATTTACTTGTCACGGTGAAGTGAGTTTCAGGAAGAAATTCTCAAGCAAAACTTAATGTTATATTCGGGGGAAGGAGTGCACGAAAATTGGTTTGCACTATTCTGTTTATGATGAGTTCTGCGGACATTGAAATTAAACATCGTGTGATTCTAATGGTTTTGTAAAAATACTTGCAGTTCTATGAGCTAGGGAGGAAGGTGTGGACCACAAAAGGAGAGGAACAGGAGGTGGCCAAGAAGGAGCTGATTGAAAGCATGAAGGTATTGGAAGGCGAGCTCGGTGACAAGCCCTTCTTTGGGGGTGAGAAGTTAGGATTCGTGGATGTTGCAATCGTCCCCTTCTCCACCTGGTTCTATGGGTACGAGATGTGCGGAAACTTCAGCATTGAGGCGGAGTGCCCCAAATTGATAGCATGGACCAAGAGGTGCCTGGAGATAGAGAACGTGTCCAAGTCTCTCGTCGACCCTCATAAGGTGTACGACTTCATCTTGCAGCTCAAGAAAGCCCTCGGGATTGAGTAGAGATCTGGATTAGTCGTTGTGGGTACTTCTTATCTTTATCACCAGTCTTAATGTAATAGTTACTGCTCTGGGCTTTCTCTTGTTGTTGAATATCTGGTACTGGGAAGGAGACACTTCATTGTGTCATCTTTCGAAACTTATGTTGGTGATCATGATGAACAACAGAGAGTTGCTCGGGCTGTGAGGTAGTGTTTGGTTTGCAATAATAAAAAAAGTCGCTGCTTGGATTTTGAGTAAGCTCGAAGCTTTTCCCTTAATGATCTAGTCTTTTTTCTTTCATTAGTAATTAAGATGTGTGAGTACTGAGTGGACTTGTCAAAGCTGAAAAGATATGCAAATGTGATGCCTAATTTGTACCTACACCAGTGGCGAAAATGTGTTGGAGTGAATCCTTATGTTTTCGGGAGCAATTATATTCATCGGGACTACTCGATTCTTGCTCTACCATTGGCCCTTATTGGCCCCTCTGTGAGGCCAGGCGTTGAGCATTGTTGTTGTATTTCCCACTGGAGAAGAAAACAAGGGCCAAGGATGGACAACGCGATTCCTTTCGTTATATTATGCCTCAACAACTTCGTCCACAACAAACGGTGAGCTGTATTACATTCTTTATTTGGAAAAGTCAGGACACATCAAAGTTGATACGCAAACCAACATCCACTACAGGTCTGATTGTGAATAGGTTAAATTGTAATTGATTTTATTCTTTTATTCTTGGAAATAAATGTGGAACTAAAATCCGTTTGATAATATTTTTTGTTCTTGGAAATAAATTTGGAATAAAATCAAGAAGTTAGGAAAAGTTGCTTCTTTATTATCATGAACAATTTCAGAATCAAGTTCGACCTATTTTTTTCTCTGTTCTCATTTTCTCTTATTCTTCCTTCTAGTTGGTCGTCGGCCATGGCAAGGCTTGACCTCATCTAGGTGGCGCGAGGTTAGCCTTGTCCTAACTTGGTGAGGCTAAGCCTCATGTAGTCGCTAGGCTAGGGTGAGGTAGAGGCTCATGGTGGCCAAGTGAGGCTTTGATGAGCTTGTCGAATCTCGCCTAGCCGGTTGCTGGCCACGTGGCCGGCGACCTGTTACAAAGAAGAAGAAAGAAGAAAAAAGAACAAGAGAAAAGGAAAAAAAAAAAAAAGAAAAAAAGAGAAAAATATAATAAAAGTATTAAAAAATTAAAGAAACAAAAAAAAATTGAGAGTTCTACAATATGCATTTTTATTTTGGAAATAAAAATTTTAGATAGTTATCATATGCCTTTAAATGTTTAGAAATTATTCCTAAAAATAGAATAAAAAAGAATCATTTTAGTGCGAAAATTATTCTTGAGAACAGAATGGTTATCAAACACATCTTAAATGACTTATGTTGGTCCCTTTGCTTCTCATCGTCCCGAACCCATTCTTGAGCTCCAACATGAATCTGTGAACTTTTTCGCAGTTGGCTAGAGACTTTGAAACACCGTCTTTCTGGGAATACCTCTTGTCCCATGCAATGAGCTTGGGGCATTGTGTCTCGATGCTGAAACCGCCGCACTTCTCATACCCATAGAACCAGCTATAGAAGGGAATGAGAGAAATGTCGACAAGCCATAATGTTTCCCCTCTGAAGAAGGGGATGTCGAAGAGGGGCTCGTCGCCGAGCTTTCGTTCCAACACCTTGAGGCAATCCGTGAGCTCCCTCTTGGCCGCCTCTAGTTCTCCTCCTTTGGTCAAAATGATTCATCTCCCAATCTCCGTGGATTGTCCTTCTTTTATCTGTCTCATTTATTTGTGCTCGATGCTTCTTGGTACTCATATGAGTTGGTAAGACGGAGGTGACTGATTTTCGTGGACTCCAGCGAAATGACAAAGTCAAGAAACACGAGTTCTCTGGTCGTTTTCGGACGGTGATCTTAAGGCCATTATCGACCACAACCTCACCAACACAGCCATAAAATTCGGCCCGCAGCCTAAGTAAAATCCAGTGCTGTTAAAGTTAGGTCGTTCCCACCCTCTTGCTCTTTACTGACTCATTTGGTGACCGTTCCAAGAGTCGAACTTTGATAGTGTTCGATCACGAATCGAGCGGGAAGTGAGAGGCAGAGGGCACCTGCGAGAGTTCAGCCACGAATTAAGCAGGAAGTGAGAGTTCAGCAATGAATTGAGTTCCTTCATATGGAGCAATTGAGATTTCGTCATCGTTTCAATGGAGCAACCGAGAGAGATGGAGAACAACCGAGTTCCACGAAGAACCTTAACCCCCCAAAACGAGAGAAATGAAGAGCAACAGAGAGATGAAGAGCACAACACCATTTCGTTAATAAACCAAGAAAAAAGACTTAGTTTCTCTTTCACTAATTCATGTGAGGGCCATTTGCATTTCATTGTCCACATCAAGCTGCCACGTCGGAGTTTTAGAGGGCATCTTGATGAAAACGTAACAGAAAAATGTGTTATATGAGCACAAGTTTAAGATTTTTCGTGATACAATAAATATCAGGATAAATGTGTCATAATAAACATAATTTGAAATCTTTGGTGATTTTTTTCCTTATTAAGAAATCTCATCTTGGATTTCTTTAAAAAGGGACATTCATTCATTATTATTGATTACTAACTTTCTATGAAGTCAGATATCCTTCCTTTTGTAAAGCAATCTAATCATACTCAATCCGATAAATCTACCCACGCCCTCACCCAGCCATTTCTCGCTAAGCACCGTACCCTTTGCATTAACCGAGGCGTTTGTGAATCGTAATTGCTCTGCTTCTCGAGATTGTTGGTGAACTGGAAGCCATGGCTGACGAGGTGATCCTCCAGGACTTCTGGTCGAGCATGTTCGGCATGAGGTGCAGGATCGCACTGGCCGAGAAAGGGGTCAAGTATGAGTACAAGGAAGAGGACCTGAGAAAAAAGAGTGACCTCCTTCTCCAGATGAACCCCATCCACAAGAAGATCCCTGTCCTCGTCCACAACGGCAAGCCCGTCTGTGAATCCCTCGTCATCCTCCAGTACATCGACGAGACCTGGCCCGACAAGTGTTCCCTGTTGCCGTCCGACCCCTACCAGAGGGCTCAGGCTAGGTTCTGGGCTGATTATGTTGACAAGAAGGTTAATTTCTTATCTGAAATTTTACGCTCTAGGTTTTGTACCTGGTGTTCCACAAAGCTGAGGTTTTTATGGCTTTTCTTGGATGTACCACGATTATGGTGGCCTCCACAGGCTAATATTTCACAAACCTGACGTAACTACACACTCCCGCTGGCTAAGTTCAAGACCACTTGTAGTAGTTGTGCTTGTATTTATATTAAATAACCAGGAAAAAATTGAAAATATGATAAAATTGAATCTATCAGATGTATCTAATTTATGTTCAAGATGGGATATAATTGAATATAAATGGATACAACTTAGAAAAAATTATCTTAGGAAAACTAGGATAAAGGCCAACAGGATTTTTTATATGTAAAATATAAGTTATTTTTCCAATTAAAAATTTCTTAAATTAATAAATTTAAAATAATATTTGAATATAAATAATATTTGAATTCTAATAGAAGAAGGAAATTCAAAATAAAAAATAACAACAATTGCCTTTTTATTTATATATTCAAATTTATTTTTATCTTATAATATATATTCAATATATAAATATATATTTAGTATTAACTTTATTGCATATTTTACGTATTTGAGTATTTTAGATATATTAGTATAATTTATCATTTAATAAAAATTTATTAGAAAATGATAGAGGGGGAAAAAGAAATAATAAAATCAGAAAGAGAAAAAGAAAACGAGGGAAAAGAAAGAAAAAAAAATGAAGTAGGCTAGAGTGTCATAAAATATTCTTACCATGTTCATTTGTGCAATTTTTAGGTTTAGACCAATGTATTAGATGTGTGGAAAACAAGGGCCAAGGATGGACATGGCGATTGGTTTCACAAAACTTTTATCACATAGTTTTCGAGTTTTCAAAATATATTAATTGATAAATTAGTAGCCGTTGTTCTTGTTCTTTTAGTACTTTTAGTGGTTCCAATACCTATTATGTTCCTTCGATTATTTACAAGTGGGTATTCAAGCCTTTATTTTTGCAACTTCAGCTGTGGCTTACATCAGCAAATCCATGGAGAGTCATGATTGACTCTGTTTTCAAAATGGTTGTTTTGTAGTTTAGACCAAGGTAATGTATGTGTAATTCAAGATAATCTACTTAGGCAAGATAAAAATAGACAAATAAGATATATATATGATCTACATGAATAGGAAAAAGGATTAGGATACTTCGATCTAGGGAGTTGTTAGTAGGAATCCAAATTTACTTGCTGCGTAATCGTGCGTGTGGATTAGTTCACATCCATGGCGACGGGACTGCCTATCTTGAACTTGTTAGAAATGCTGATTGCCGTCATCCCCATAGTCTTAAATCAGGATAGTGCTTGGCACTGCTTGCTTGGTTACCCCTCTCTGCCTGTATGGGATTGGCAAAATCATGACGTTTTCCGGGGAAGGGGCCTTTTGAGCCAATATGATCAGATCCTTTTTTTGTGTATGGCTGTGGTTTATTCAGCTAAGTTCTTTGTGACGCAGACGTGAGTTTCGGGAAGGACTTTGCAAATAGAAGCAAAACGTACATTCTGGGAAAGAATGCTAAAAAATTGGTTGCCTATTCTATTTATTATGAGCTTTTCAGACATTGAAATTAAAGATCGTATGATTCTAATGGTGTCATAAAAAGCTCGCAGTTCTCTGACCTGGGGAGGAAGATTTGCACCACAAAAGGAGAAGAACAGGAGGTGGCCAAGAAGGAACTGATTGACAGCCTGAAGCTATTGGAAGGCGAGCTCGGTGACAAACCCTTCTTTGGAGGAGAGAAGTTAGGATTCGTGGATTTAGCGATCGTTCCTTTCTACACCTATTTTCTTGCTTATGAGACGTGCGGAAACTTCAGCATCGAGGTGGAGTGCCCCAATTTCATAGCGTGGACCAAGAGGTGCCCGGAGATAGAGAGCGTGTCCAAGTCTCTCGCCGACCCTCAGAAGGTGTACGGCTTCGTCTTGCATCTCAAGAAAGCCAATGGCATTGAGTAGAGATCTGGATGACTCATTGTGGGTACTTCTTATATCCATCCCTAGTCTTAACGTTATAGTTGCTGCTTAGGGCTTTCTCTTGTAGTTGAATTTCTGGTATTGGGAAGGGGACATTTCATTGTGTCTTCTTTTGAAACTTATGTTGGTGATCCTGAGGAGCAACAGAGAGTTGCTCGTGCTGAGGTAGTATTTGCTGTGCAATAATAAAAAAGTCGCTGCTCGGATTATGAGTAAGCTCGAAGCGTTTCTTTCATGATCTAGTCCTTTCAGTTTCAGTTGTAGTTAAGATGTGTGTGAGTACTGAGTGGACTTGTCAAAGCTAAAAAGATATGGAAATGTGAAGCCTAATTTGTACCTACACAAGCGGAAAAAATGTGTTGGAGTGAATTTTTTTGTATCCGAAAGAAATTATATTTATCTATCTCAATTTTGTGGGGGTCCAATGGCTCTCGTTTAAATTTGATGGCGATTGCTCCTGGCGAAAAAAGTTCTTCAGGACTAGTCGATTCTTGCTCCACCATTGGCCTTTATTGGCCCCTTCACAAGGGCAGGCATTGAGCATTGTTGTCGTATTTCCCATTAGAGAAGAAAACAAGGGCCAAGGACGGACAAGGCGATCGGTTTCACTAGGCCAAGTAAAGCATGTGTTATTTATTCCTCAACAGCTTTCTCCACAACAAACACTGAGTTATCTTTCATTCTTTACTTGGAAAATTTAGGACCCATCAAAGATTGAAATACAAACCAACATCCACTATACCACCTAAGTTGGTCCTTTTGCTTTTAATCAACCCTGAACCTCTTCTTGATCTCCAACAGGAATCCGTGAATTTTTTTCGAGGTCGGCTAGAGACTTTGAAACACTGTCTTTCTGGGAACCCCTCTTGGCCCACCAATGAGCTTGGGGCAATGTGTCTCGATGCTGAAACCGCCGCACCTCTTATAGCCATAAAACCAGCTATAGAAGGGGACAAGAGCGATATCGACAAGCCCTAATGCTTCCCCTCAGAAGAAGGGCTGTTCACCGAGCCTCCGTTCCAACACCTTGAGGCAATCTAGAGCTCCATCTTGGCTGCCTCTTGTTCTTCTCCTTTGGGTCAAAATGACTCGTCTCCCAGTCTCATCGATCTGCACATTACAATGAAATGAGTGAACCCTGTAAAGTTTTAATGAATATGACCAACTCATAAGAGGAGGAGATTTTTGACTTGAAGTAAAGCTTGTACTTCCATAAACACGGTTATCTCCACGGACTCAGACTTGGACGCGACTTTGCTGTCCTTTTATCTGTCTCATTTATTTGTGCTCAATGCTTATTGGTACGCTTAGGAGTTGCTAAGACGGAGGTCATTTGAATTCCGTGGACTCCAGGGAAATGACAAAGTCAAAACACGAGTTCTCTAGTCGTTTTCAGACGGTCATGTTAAGACCATTGTCAACCACAACCTCACCAACACAGCCATAAAATTCAGCCCGCAGCATAAGAAAAATCCAGTGCTATAAAAGTTATGTCTGTCTGCTCTTTCATTAAAAATCTGGTACATAAAATGGCCATGACCTCGGATGATCAAACTCCTTACGTAATATCAAGGCCTTAGGTTATGATAACTGTCAGCAAAGTATTCATAAATAAAGAGGGTGCACTAAAGTTACGCGCTGGAAAGTTGATAATTAAGCATCATTTGGTGCTTCTAATTAGCCGACGTAATCAGCCCAAAACTTGGCTTGGGCTCTATGATAGGGATCACATGGCAACAGAGAACCTCGGCTATGTATTGCACTACAATGAGGACCCGGATTTTCTTGGGAGCTGGGTTCATCTGCAAGAGCAGGGGGCTCTTGTTCTACAAATCTTTCTTTTTGTATTCAGTTTGGGGCTTTGCCATCCATTTTGTGGTAATTGACTGAAATCTCAGTTATGTATTGAACCGCAAGGAGACACTCACATGCCAATTTGCTGGTTTGAATGAGGAATGGGATTTTCTTGCGAATGGGGCTCATCTGCAAGAGTAGAGGGCTCTTGTTTTGCAAATCTTTCTTTTTGTATTTAGTTTGGGGTTTTATCCTCCATTTTATGGTAGTTGATGGAAATCTCGGTTATGTATTGAACCGCAATGAAAGACTCACAGACCAATTTGTTGTTGTGAATAAAGACCGGGATTTTCTTGTGAACTAGGTTAATTTACGAGAGCGGAGGGCTCTTGTTCTACAATCTTTCTTTTCGTATTGAGTTTGGGGTTTTACCGTCCCTTTTTGGTAGTTTATGGAAACCTTGGCTATATATTGAACCACAATGAGAGGCTCAAGGACCAATTTGCTGTTGCGAATGAGGATATTGATTTTCTTGTGAACTAGGTTCATCTGCAAGAGCGGAGGGATCTTGTTCTGCAGATCTTTCTTTTTGTATTTAGTTTGGGGTTTTATCACCTATTTTGTGGTAGTTGATGGGTGCTAAATGATAAGGTTATGATTTTTATTATTTGTTTAAATGGTTTAACTTTTGTGATTTTGCAAACATAGGGGCCTTTTTTTAAGATTAATTTTGGAATATTTTTTACTTCAATTGCCCAAATGAGTCCAACTAGCGTAATGTAAGATTTTTGGCTATAAAAGCACCGTTACAAATTCAATATAACTATAAGGTTAGTCCAGCTAGACTCATATATAATCTCTATCACTTTCAGGTATGAGTTTACAAATTCAGAGAATAGATAAAACCATTCACATAGGAAAGTCTAAACCAAACCAAAACCATTCACATAGGAAAGTGTAAACCAAACCACGTAAGCTTATTCAAGTAGACAAACTTGTAATCCAATCGGTTAAATGAGAAAAAAAATCAAAATCAAATAAAATGCTACCTCAATACAAATCGACTAAACTGAGCTTAATTGCTGATGAAACGACACTTACACATAAACGAAATGTATGGTCAAAGCTATTCAAAGCTATCCACTATGTGGAGTGAGACAAAATATTAAAAATTCACTCCAACCAAATTAAACTATCATTTCTATTCATAGCTTAGCAACTTAAATACAAAATTCACATAATTTTGAAGATTACTTCAATTAGATGAATAAAGGGCTTGAGTCTTTACCAGCGTTGCAAACGAGATCTCCCATGTGTGTACGCATGAATTTTTCCTGCTTTTCCTTTCTTTCTTTTTCCCTCCTCGTCGGTCACGCCTCTGTTGAACGAAGCCTCTCTCTTCTTTCTTCTTATTTCTCTTTGTTTTCACTTTATATTCCCTCTTTCTTTTTTTGTCCTAAGCAGAAGCGTTACCAAATTGATGGGGGCTTAGGCCCATTTATTACAAAACCGATCGTACCATAAGAAAAATGGCAACAGAATACTGAAATCAGTTTGCAAAATGTCCTGACAAACTATTATAAATGGCTTCTGACCAAAAAAAGAAACTATTGTAAGTGGCCTTTAAAATCCGATTAAGAAAGCACTCAATATAAACCTGTCCCTTCTTTCTGTAAGTCCATTCTACAAAATTTTATAAGAATACATAGCGCTATACACACACTCTCCCTCTCTCTCCGTCGGTAGCTGTATCTGCGAATAATGAAGTTTGTTTTCTTAATCTTGAAGTAAGTGTACTTAACAAGCCAGTTTCGAAAGAGAGATCTATTCGTTAGCTAATCTGTATTGCCTTCCAGAGCTATGACGTCGACATGTCAAGCAAGAAATAGAGAGTACGTGGTCCCCCCTTATGGCAGGTCGGTGCCTTTGTCTCTTGCGACCGTTAGGTCCACACCCACCCCACCCCTCAAGCCCCACCTTCCTCCCTCCCTCTTCACTTTCTGGGTTTCCTTAGCAATAAGTAAGACATCTTTTTGCAAAAAGTGGGTGGTCTCCGACTTGCCATTGCTGGAAGATGGAGACGTGGAGACGTCTGTGTCCATGGACAATCCGTAGAAGGTGTTGTATCAAGATATTCGCATCCGTATCCTAGATCCTTTTCGATCTCATGGATTCTCGGTTCCGTTTTTTAACTTCACATTGCTCATGTGCTATTTTCCATGTTTATTTGAGGTTGGTTGGTGCTCGATGCCAATGGCGAAGGCATCTTTTTGCAATGTCTGGATTTCAAGTTCCTAAGAATGATTAGACTTATGTGTATGTCTAAGGAAATGCAAGTCATAATTTTAGCTCCTGAAAACCCTGCCCATTATTACATTGCGTGCGGCTTGCTCAGCGTATTGAAAGTTATCCAACACATAAGCTTCATAAAACATGTTGGCACTCCAAATTTACACGAAGTGGAGAGAGAATCAAATGAACGTTTCTCTCATTTGGAGTAGGTATGGTAAAAGAACTCCAAAAAGGAACAAAACTGACCGGCGAGGCATTAATAGCATGTGCCGCCAATTGACAACAAAAATAGTACGGAAAGAACGCTCTCCACATGCTCCCTCGATTGTAAGATACCAGTGTCCACTATATATTCTAAGGGAAATGCCCGCAACTTCTTCATCTCATTCGGCGTTCTGGTGTTCATTAAGTTTCACTGGATTCCGAGGCCTCCGAGTTTATAATCATATATGCTCTCAGAGTTTGTCTTCAACTTGTTCATATAGCCAGTTTTAACTTTGCGTTACTGGGGACCGTTTTTTAGATGGCCAAGATACAACACACCAGGTTCATCACAGAGGTTGCCCCCCCGAGATTCCTTTACTTAGCAAAGCGCCCATTGACGAGTGCTTTGGCGACGATCCTCGAAGAAGAAATAGATTCTTCAAGTGTCAATGCAGATCCCTCGTCATCTTCATCATCATCATCGTCCAGACCTCCTCCAGTGCTCGCTTTGCTTTAGATTTCCACATAGAGCACGCCCATGTGATAGAGTCCAATTGACATTCGTTTCTCTTCTGTTATCGATGTATGTTTTTTAGTGATGCTGTGGGCGTCTGTGCACGCACTCTCGAGAGAGAAATAAGGGGCCATGGCGTACTTTTGGCCAAGCCATGGGAAGTCAGCTTAATAAGTTGAGTGAATCTATTTTGTCGAGCGAACGCTTTAACGTGTGCTAAATAAATTTGTACTTTTGGCCGATTTGTTATTGGAAACAGAGGATATATTCCCTAGCGTGACTGAAAGAGATCAACGGAATTGATGAAATGCTGTGTATAGTTTATTAGCTGATCCAGAAACACTCGAATACAGAAAGGAAAACATAGAAGTACAAAGGAGCTTAGCCTCGTCCAAAGGAGAGGGGTTATTATTGTACAATAGTCATAAGATGACCATAATCAGACTCAAGAGAGATGTCTATTGCGCCTGAAGTTTTTTCCTGCGCTCCATGATGTAGTCACAGAGCTTGTGCTGGTCGGGCAACGACTTGGCCACGCTCTCCCTCTGCATGCACCGCTTGGCCCACGACGCCATCTTGGGGAACTCCTCCACGATGTTGGAGTCGGCCAATGTCTCCAAAGCATATAACCAACTATAGAAGGGCATCAGCGACACATCCGCATACCCGAAACTCTCCCCGCCAAAGTAAGCCTTGTCCCCGAGCTCTCCCTCCAACACCTTCAAGCACTCGATGTACTCCTTCCTCGCCGCCTCCTGGTCCTCCCCCATCGACAGGACCGCTGTTCGCGCCGCCGGAAACATCTGCACCATCATTTCGTGTCTCGATGTAAAGCACAGATGATAACAGAACGTTCGAAAGACTAAAGGGTTGTTGTCTTACCTTCTTGTCCGCATAGTCGGCCCAGAACCTGACCCGGGCACGCTCGTAAGGATTCGAAGGCAGGAGAGGAGACTCGTGACCCCAGGTCTCGTCGATGTACTGGACGATGAAGAGGGACTCGCAAACGGGCTTGCCATTGTGGATGAGGACGGGGATCTTCTTGTGGACTGGGTTCATCTTCAAGAGCAGGGGGCTCTTGTTGCTCAGGTCCTCCTCCCTCAAGTCGAACTCCACACCCTTCTCACGCAGGGCAATCCTGGCCCTCATCCCGAACGGGCTCGCCCATACGTCCAACAAAATCACTTCCTCCGCCATTGAATTTGTAGCTACAAGCTGAAGCTTTTGCTAATTTGGACTGAAATGAAGAACGCTGTCCGCGGTGAAATCAGGCTAACTCGGGTGCCACTTATGTAGAGAGACAGGATTTTGACGGGATTTTGACGATGTGACTTTTCTTTTGTCGCAGGGTGGGTGGAGAGGCTGCTCGATATGCTCATTGCTTGCGTCACTCTCAGATCTCAAGTCTCCATGCCCGAGCCGATGAGGTCATGGCATAGGTGTCGCACGAACGAGAGATATAATTATTATTACTATCAGCTCGACTTTCTCCGACTGGCAGTGCCCTCCCTCTTTCAAGTGCCTTCCAGTTCCTCACCTACTCCTTCATTTTCCATTTCGCGATTATTTATGTGCTTGGGCTACATCGAATCCGCTTTTATTATTTATAAAATTAAATGAAAGAAAAATATTTTCATTACATATAAAATATTTAGATATAAATTATTATTGATAAAGAAATGTATTTTTAATTTCATTTAAAAAAATATTTTTCACGACACAAATAGCGTTATAAGTACAGTCAATTTCGTCATTGATATAGAGTCTAGCTTTTATCTATAAACAAATTACAATTTTATGCTGCAAAAAGTAACTTGAAGAAAATAAGCAAGGCAAGAAGAGGACAAGAAGGGACCAGATCTTACTCAAGATCAAGATTAGGAAGCAGGTTACATCTTGGAGACAGCTATTTTGACTTTGCTACCTTCTTAAAGTTTTTTTTAATATTATTTCTTCATGTTGAAAAGGATGAACTTCACAACTTACTATATGTCAATCGACTTTGCTCTGAATTTCATCGGAGGGTTAAAGATTACTTCAACAGATGAATTAAGACGTAGAAACTGTCGAGAATGAATGGAACTTATCTAGTTTAGTTTTCGATTGATTGAACAAGTATTGAGTTAAAAATGGTGCAATTTGCAATCTACTAATGGAACCATAAATGATTTGTTTTTCAACCTCGCGATACTTTCAATTTATGTCAGAAACTCTGACTTCCTTTATCCAAATGAGACGAAAAGCGGCTCCATGGTAGTGCTTCCCTTTGTATACAAAGATGGAAAGCCAAATGCTGCCCACGCATCCAAGATAATAAACCCCTTGTTGAGAAGGCAAGTGGATGTGCAAGTAAAATAATCACTTTATTTTTATATAAGTAATATTGCAAACTTCTTTACACACACACCACTCTCATATACATCTCACACCTCACATGAACACAATTTCTTGCACACACCCACTCACTCTTTCTCACCTACTCCACCCACTCACACACTCACGTACACTCTTCACTTACGCACACAACACCACTCACACTTTTTACACAAGACCCCTATCACCCCTACCTCTCAACTCTCTCGTACAAGACACACTTCCTCCTATTTATAGGCTGCAAAGTCGGTGGAGTCCTTCGAGCTCTCAACTTGCCGACTTTAAATAGTCAACAATTGTGGGCTGCATGTTTTCTTTTGACTTTCTTCTGCAGCAACCTACGACTTCTAGAAGACAAGAGACAAATCTAGAGAGAGGGATCTAGAGAGCTTTAGAAAGAGAGAGAGAGAGAGAGAGGCGGTGCTTTTTCAACACTCCCCCTCACCGACTACTCTCTCTTAATTTAGATATGGTAGTCGTGCCGATATTGCTTTTAAACTCTTCAACTATCTTCCTCCGTTCAGCATATTGCGAAGCTTCCTCGTACGTGGATGGCTCTATGGCTTCATCTCCAATTTCTTCTCTTGCTGCGACTTTCCATTGAGTCTTGTGATTCTTGAATTTTTGTAATGCTAATTCATTCTGTCCTTTAGTCTCCTTTTCCTTCTTACTTAATTCGGTCTTCGTATTCAGCATATCTCCTCTAAGAATTTTGAGATTGGAACTCACCTGATCAACCCTCTCATTCATGGCTTTCATTTCGTGCTTCAACCAATTCAGTCCCATCCGAAGCACTTCAATGTAGACCTCCTGATCCTTTTTCTCATAAAGTTTCTTCTCCTCAATCTTATTCCTCCTATCCTTGCACCATGGGATGTAGGGTGTAGATGGCCTCCTTTCCTCAAACATGTGTTTGATATTTCTCTCAGCATAGCCAATTGGGAACATCATAGTGGGTTTGAGATCCTAAAGCTTCTGCGGCTTCTTGAACTCACATCAGAACTTCTCTAGCTCCCTTTCTTTTGCCTTGAGCTCTCAATCCTTTTGCCTTATCATCTCATCCCTTTTCTTCAACATATTCTCCATATTTGCATTCTTAACTTTTAGCTTCTTTATCATCTCCTGCATCTCTTGCAGTTTCTTTCCACGACTGCTTGTTGGCGTTGTTAGTTGCTTCTTCAAGTTCTCCCTTGGCTTGCTCTTATTCAGGGTCGTGATAGAACCTGTCGAATTATCCAACTCAACTATACAAGCTGTTGCAAGCTCTTCTCGTTTCTTCATTGCAACAGGCACTTGAAAGTCCCATTCTTCTTTACTTTCAATCTCCTTCTTGCAAGAGGTGATGACATTTCCTTCTTCTTGCCTGTACCAACAAAATCTAGCAATATGTCCTACCTTGCCACAAACGTAGCACCGTTTGCTACGCCTTTTGTTGCTCTTATCTCCGTCGTCGTCGTCGTCACGATCTTGACGAGCTCCCCCTGGCTGATAACATTTCTCTTCTAATTGCCTTCGCCAATCTTCATGATTTTTCCATGGCTTGCCATCTCTTGCACCTGCTCTATTTCTATTCTGGCCTTTGAACCCTTTTTTATTACTGAAGAGGGCACTTTCATCCTCCTTAATTGAGACCTTGGGGATTTGTTTATCTAAGGCCTCTTGGTTGGCCAATATATTCTCCAACTCTATTAGAGTTGGCTCATTTGCCCATCCACGGGTGGCCGTAACAATACTGTTATACTCCGGCCTTAACCCATGAATTATTATTCTTCTCATTCTTGTCTCGGAGATGGCATTCTCAGGATCTAATTTTGAAATTTCTTCGCAAATAGTTTTAACTTTAGAGAAGTATTGACTCACCGTCATATTTTGTTGCGAGATTGAGAGGAGCTCGTTCTCCAGGTATTGTAACTTGGCATCGTTTGTCCTCGCAAACAGCGTTGCCAAGTTATCCTAGGCCTCCTTCGGGGTCTTGGCACTCTTTATGTGTTGCAATAATTCATCTTCAACAGTTACAGCAAGAACGTAAAGAGCCTTACCTGACTTGACGTTCCACTTTCTTAAATCACTATCATTTGTGGGTGGTGTGGTGTTGTTGCCGCCAACAATATCCCATAAATCTTGTCCAAGCAAATAATACCGCATGCGGGTACTTCAATTATTATAATTAAAGTCATTGAGCTTCTCCATCCCGTTCACCGGACTCGAGAAATCCACCATGGTGACTTGAGTATAATGCCCCGCACTATACCAAGTAAGCCTGGTCCCAGACCAACCGACTTCACAATCCCAGATTGCGCACTGGTAGAACTCCGACGTCCTTCGCTTCTTCGCTCCTTGGCTCGACGATCCCTGACCACCTTGCTCACTTACAATGGTCCCCGACCACTGTCTTCGCACGGCCTCCAACAACCTGCTCTGATACCACTTGTTGAGAAGGCAAGTGGATGTGCAAGTAAAATAATCACTTTATTTTTATATAAGTAATATTGCAAACTTCTTTACACACACACCACTCTCATATACATCTCACACCTCACATGAACACAATTTCTTGCACACACCCACTCACTCTTTCTCACCTACTCCACCCACTCACACACTCACGTACACTCTTCACTTACGCACACAACACCACTCACACTTTTTACACAAGACCCCTATCACCCCTACCTCTCAACTCTCTCGTACAAGACACACTTCCTCCTATTTATAGGCTGCAAAGTCGGTGGAGTCCTTCGAGCTCTCAACTTGCCGACTTTAAATAGTCAACAATTGTGGGCTGCATGTTTTCTTTTGACTTTCTTCTGCAGCAACCTACGACTTCTAGAAGACAAGAGACAAATCTAGAGAGAGGGATCTAGAGAGCTCTAGAAAAGAGAGAGAGAGAGAGAGGCGGTGCTTTTTCAACACCCCTTATTAAAGATTACCCACTCCAATCAATCTCTTCGAGGATAGATCTTGTATGACATGTTGAAAAGAGAAGAATGTTATCGAGCATTGCAAATCTAAACTCAATTTTCTAACAGAAAATAAGATTGTATTGAAAGTTTGGAACATATAGCATATCATACAAAATAATTAGGGGTTAAATGAACATTGCCTCTCTTAATAGCATGAATCACTTTTCTATCAGGAGTTCATATTAGTGGTGAGCATGGTATGGGTGGGTGGTTTCAACTGTAGAATAGAAAACTATCCACTAAGGACCGGTTCCAAAAGATTGGAATCGGAAATCACTCGTTGGTTCCTTGGATCCACTCAAGAATTGGACTGTCGGTCCGATCTAGTTCCCCAGTGGGTCCATGAAACCGGTCCCTAAAACTTACAAAATTGCATTGATCAATTAATATTAGGTTGAACCTAGTTTTTGTTTTAGAGCACCAAAACTTGTTTGGCATTATATTTGGGTTGAATTGTAAGCCATTGACTTTAATTAAGGATTGAAAATTATAGGGCGAAACAAATGGACAATACTCATTAGATAGAAGCTTAATTTCTTTGAAGGTTATGTTATGGCCCTCTTGGGATTTCCTGACACTGGGAACATGCCGAGAATTAAACTCTACATTAAAAATCTTAACTTCCACATAAGTTAAAACATTAATTGTTCTAATCATTTTTTTAGCATCAATCTAATTTAATCCACGGGGATTGCTAATGAGAGATTTAATTATGCTCTTGAAATGAGCTGTTGGCTCTTAATTTTGTATCATGACGGTAAAGCAACATTTATGGGCATCTCCAATTGGTCTTCTCCTTCCTCTTCGTTTGTTTATTTATTTATTTATTTATTTTGGTTGAGAAAGTAAGTAAATGGATTATTAGAATAGAAAAAAAAAATGTAAGGAGTTAATCCTATCATACACCCAATAGACAAAATTAGTCAATAATGTCTTATAACTACAAATATACATAAATGTGTATATGTGTGTGTGTGTCAAGTTGACGGCTACAAAATAAATAAGTCATTGTGATAGAATTTCTTTTTCTTTTTTAAGAATATATATATAAGTCATGTTCGAGTGAGTGAATGAGTGGTTCTAAACCTAGAACCGGGAACCAAGTTGGTACTCACCATTTCCACTACATTGCAGCCGAGAACTGAATTGTCTCCCTTACAAATTGCCGTTTCCGATTCTGGCCCGTTCTAGTTCCGAGCAGTCCGGGTGGTAAAATTCTTTTGTTCATCCCCAATTCATATAGGAAATCCACTTGTGTTGTTTCTCGGTTGATTTAGAAGAAAAAACCGTCTTATCATATGTTTAGAGGTGCCGCTATCGATAATCTAATTTGTGGAGACATCATTAGGCCAATTGACCTTACTTGTGAGTTGATCATTCAAAGTAGGCAGTTTCCTTGTCATGAGCAAATTGACCAAATGCTAATATTAATCATTGCTAATTGTTGATGTTGTCTCACTCCCCTTTAGACCTCCTTGATTGGTATCTGCAATAGTGTCAGAACTGTCATTGCTATCCTCTACGGAATGTATAGCTACTGTGGAAAGATTCCCTTTGTGTGCCTTTCCACCTCGCCTTGGCTCCCAATTTGGAGGATATCCAACTAACTCCTAGCAATGACTCTTCTCATGCCCAATCTTCCCACAGTGGTCTCATTTAGATTTCCCAAATGATGTTTTCCTTGGGGCTGTTCTTCCAATAGAGAAAGCAGCATCCTCGATCTTCTCTTCCCTACCTTGAACAATTGATCGTCGGCACTCCTCTTATGTGATCATAGAATAAACCTTACTAAGGAACAAGAATGGCTCAAGGTTTGAGAATTTGAGAATGAACCTTCCCATAGGTCTCAGTACTGAGGCCCATGAGAAACCGGTGGACCTACTCCACCTTCTTCTTCTTATCATATCTCATGGGTGCAGCACACGTAACATTATGGGACATCATCATAATCATCGAGTTTATCCCATAAGACTTTCAATTTGGTGTAGTGTTCCACCACCGAGAGTCCTCCATGGTGTAGGAGCTCGATCTTGGTTTTGATCTTGTGGATGTGAGGTCCGTTACCTTAAGCGAATCTCTCCTTCAACTTGGCCCATAGTAATTTTGCTTCTTCTACATTGCCATGCTTCCTTGTAAACTCTTGTCAAGGGAATTGAAGATCCATGAAAGTATCATGGAATTACAAACGTCCTAGACATTAAATTCGGATGCCTTTGGATCTTGCTTCTCTAGCGATCCGTCAATAAACCCAAGTTTATTATTCACTTGTCATGCACGTCTCCTCACCTTCGATCATGTTGCATAGTTATCTCAAGTAAGCACGCATAAAACAAATACACCTCCATGTTGCTCAGCTTATTAAAATTTATCCAACACATAAGCTTCATAAAACATGTTGGCACTCCTAATTTACACAAAGTGGAGAGAGAATCAAATGCATGTTTCGCTCATTAGGAGTAGGTATGGTAAAAGAGCTTGTAAAAGACAAAATTGACCAGGGAGGCATTAATAATAGGGGTGAGCGGTTTCAAGTTTCGTACATGTTCTACTTGGAATTCGGAGCCTATTCATTGAAACAGATTTTTCATTTTCTTGAAACCTAAAACCCACCCTGCATACTTTATAGTCTAGAACCTACCATGTTACAATTTTTATGGTTTATTCATGTCCCACTTATATTAGTAATTAAACGATTGCAATGAATTAAAACCTTTAATGATTACTACTTGATGCACAATTCATTGATCATAAAGGCATATAGATAATATGAATATTAATAAAGTAAAAAACTCAGTTATAAAATGGAAGCTCAAACTATATCACAAAATTGCGTGAAGACATGAATCAAGAAAAACCTTAAAACTTGTTCCAGGTTTTATGTTACAAACTTACAGGTTCCAGGTTTTAGGTTCTTCCAAGGGAAAATGTCACAAATGGTCCATATACTATTACTTAGTGTGCAATTTTGTCCTTGAACTTTCGATTGGCTCAATTTGGTCCTTGAACTATTGATAAATGCCTGATTTGGTCCCTAAATTTTCGATCGGCTTAATTTGATCATTGAACTATTGATAAATGTCCGATTTAGTCATTCGTTACTATTTTTCCTTTTTTTTTTTATGGTAACAAAATTGAAAAAATAAAAAAATAACGAAAAAAAGAAAAAATAGTAACGAAAAAAAATAACAAAAAAATAACGAAAAAAATAGTAACAAAAAAAAAAAAAAGAAACCCTAGCGTGTACTGTTCATCTTTCTCGCAGAAGTAGCCTTGCCCACATCGGCCACTGCGCTAGCAGACCTCGACCGCGTCGACGACCCACGAGCCCTCTTTGCTCCATTGCCGCTCCACCGGTCTCACCCGCCGCCCGTCAACCTTGCAACGCCTCAATCGCCCGCAACTTCTAGATCTGGCAACCTTCGTGTCCATGCCGCACCTCAACGCTCTACCCGACGACCAGCGACAACTTGACGCTTCTGCTACCTCGCCAAGCCGATCCTTGCCGCCGTGACCTAGTGCTCAACGTCCCCCGCTCCAGCCCGTGCTGACTTGTGATGCCATCGTTGTCTTGATCTTGCCGCTCGAGTGTCCGACGCCAGTAGATCTAAGAGTCTCGCAGCAGCCATGACCCGAACGCCCCTGCTCGCCTCCGCCCGACGCTCAACCGCTACCATGCCGCTGTCCTAGCCGTGACCCGACGCCGTCGGAGCCCACACCGCCGCTGCTCGCCTCTCCTCGATGTCCGACAACAAGCCTTGCGCCCCACGACACCCCTCGCCGGTGCCCTGTCACGCCAGAGTCCCTCGCCGGTGTCAACCCTCGCTTTCCCGCACTAGACGTGTTGCTCGCCGTGCCCTTGCTAGCCACTCCCCTCGCCAGAGTTCCGAACCGACCAAGATTTCTTTTTTTTTTTCCAAAAAGAAAGAAGAAAAAAATTAAAGGCATATTTATTTTATTAGGCAAGTTTATTTTATTTTATTTTATTTGAGATATTTTCCTATGCATAATTGGCCGGTGCGAGCAAGGTGCTCTCATGAGGAAGATGAGCAGTACTCGCTAGGGTTTTTTTTTTTTTCATTACTATTTTTTTCTTTTTCTTTTTTCGTTATTTTTTTTATTTTTTCAATTTTGTTACTATAAGCAAAAAAAAAAATGAAAAATAGTAACGAAGGACTAAATCGGACATTTATCAATAGTTCAGGGACCAAATTGAGCCGATCATAAATTTAGGGACCAAATTGGACATTTATTAATAGTTCAGGGACCAAATTGAGCCGATCGAAAGTTCAGGGATGAAATTGCACATTAAGTAATAGTATAGGGACCATTTGTGACATTTTCCCTTCTTCCAACTAAGAATTTGGAATATACTCATCGAAACAGGTTCTTTATTTTTTGGAATTTAGAATCTACCTTGCATGCTTTAAAACTTAGAACTTCCAGGCTCTCACTAGTCTGGTTATCAAGTTTCAAATTCTATCCTATAACCATGTTCACTCCTAATTAATTGCATGTGCTACCAATTGAGAACTAAATTAGTACAGAAAGAATGCACTCCACAAGCTCCCTCCATTGTTGCCCGCAACTTCTAGATCTGGCAACCTCCGCGTCCATGCCGCACCTCAACGCTCTGCCCGACGACCAGCGACAACCTGACGCTTTTGCTACCTCGCCGAGCCGATCCTTGCTGCCATGACCTAGCGCTCAACGTCCCCCGCTCCAGCCTGTGCTGACTTGTGATGCCATCGTTGTCTCGATCTTGCCGCTCGAGTGTCCGACGCCAGTAGATCTAAGAGTCCCGCAGCAGCCATGACCCGAACGCCCCTGCTCGCCTCCGCCCGATGCTCAACCGCTGCCGTGCCGCTGTCCCAGCCGTGACCCGACGCCGTCGGAGCCCACACCGCCGCTGCTCGCCTCTCCTCGATGTCCGACAACAAGCCTTGCGCCCCACAACGCCCCTCGCCGGTGCCCTGTCACGCCAGAGTCCCTCGCCGGTGTCAACCCTTGCTTTCCCGCACCAGACGTGTTGCTCTCGTGCCCTTGCCAGCCACTCCCCTTGCTAGAGTTCCGAACCGACCAAGATTTCTTTTTTTTTTTTTTCCAAAAAGAAAGAAGAAAAAAATTAAAGGTATATTTATTTTATTAGGCAAGTTTATTTTATTTTATTTTATTTGAGATATTTTCCTATGCATAATTGGCCGGTGTGAGCAAGGCTGCTTTCACGAGGAAGATGAACAGTACTCGCTAGGGTTTTTTTTTTTTTCGTTACTAGTTTTTTGTTATTTTTTTCGTAACTATTTTTTCTTTTTCTTTTTTTTCGTTATTTTTTTTTTATTTTTTCAATTTCGTTACTATAAGCCAAAAAAAAAAAAATGAAAAATGAAAAATAGTAATAAAGGACTAAATCGGACATTTATCAATAGTTCAGGGACCAAATTGAGCCGATCATAAATTCAGGGACCAAATTGGACATTTATTAATAGTTCGGGGACCAAATTGAGCCGATCGAAAGTTCAGGGATGAAATTGCACATTAAGTAATAGTATAGGGACCGTTTGTGACATTTTCCCTTCTTCCAACTAAGAATTTGGAATATACTTATCGAAACAGGTTCCTTATTTTTTGGAATTTAGAATCTACCCTGCATGCTTTAAAACTTAGAACTTCCAGGCTCTCACTAGTCTGGTTATCAAGTTTCAAATTCTATCCTATAACCATGTTCACTCCTAATTAATTGCATGTGCTACCAATTGAGAACTAAATTAGTACGGAAAGAATGCACTCCACAAGCTCCCTCCATTGTAAGATCCTAGTGTCCATTATATATTCTGAGGCAAATGTCTGCAACTTCTTCATCTTAATCGGCGTTGTGGTGTTTCTCAAGTTTCACTGGATTCCGAGGCGTGAGTTTATAATCACATATGCTCGCAGAGTTTGTCGTCAACTTGTTCATACACCCAGTTTCAACTTCGCGTAATTGGGGACTGATTTGTAGATGACCAAGATACAACGCACCGGGTTCATCACAGAGGTTGTACCCCCGAGATTCCTTCACTTAGCAAAGCACCCATTGACGAGTGCTTTAGCGACGATCCTTAAAGAAGAAAGAGATTCTTCAAGTTTCAACGCAGATCCCTCATCATCTTCATCATCATCATCCAGACCTCCTCCAGTGTTCGCTTTGCTTTATATTTCCACATAGAGCACGCCCATGGGATGGAGTCCAATTGACAATCGTTTGTTTTCTATTATCGATGTATTTTTTATTATTTATTTATGCTGTGAGTGTCTGTGCAAGCACTGTCGAGAGAGATAAGAGACCGTGGCATATTTTTAGCCAAGCCATGGGCAGACGGCTTAAAAAGTTAAGTTCATCTAATTTGTCGAGTGAATGCTTCAACATGTGTTAAATAACTTTTGGAGGATTTGTTATTAGAAACAGAGGAGATATTCCCTAACGTGACAAAAAGAGATCAAAGGAATTGATGAAATGCTGGGTATAGTCCATAAGCTGATCCAGAAACACTCGAATACAAAAAGGAAAGCAATAGAGGTACAAAAGGGCTCAGCCTCGTGAAAGGAGAGGGGTTATTGAACAATAGAGTCATAAGATGATCATAATCAGACTCGAGTTGTTTATTGCGCCTGAAGCTTCTTAATGCGCGCCAAGAGGAAGTCATAAAGCTTGTGCTGGTCGGGTAATGACTTGGCCACGCTCTCCCTCTGCATGCACCGCTTGGCCCACGCCACCAGCTTGGGGCACTCCTCCACGATGCTGAAGTTGGCCATCGTCTCCAACCCATAGAACCAGCTATAGAAGGGTATCAGCGATACATCCACGTACCCGAACCTCTCACCGTCAAAGTAAGCCTTGTCCCCGAGCTCTCCCTCCAACACCTTCAAGCACTCGATGTACTCCTTCTTCGCCGCCTCCTGGGCCTCCCCCCTCGACTGCCACACCGTTCGCCCCACCGGATAAATCTGCACCGTCATTTCGTGTCTCGATGTTGAGGGCAGTTAATAAGGAATTGTTAAAAAAAAACTAGGACTTTGCTGTCTTAGCTTCTTGTCCACGTAGTCAGCCCAGAACCTGGCCCGGGCACGCTCGTAAGGATCCGAAGGCAAGAGAGGAGACTCGCGAACCCAGGTCTCGTCAATGTACTGGACCATGAGGAGGGACTCACAGACGGGCTTGCCATTATGGACAAGGACGGGGATTTGCTTGTTGACCGGGTTCATCTTCAAGAGCAGGGGGCTCTTGTTGCTCAGATCCTCCTCCCTAATATCGAACTCCACGCCCTTCTCTCGCAGGGCAATCCTGGCCCTCATCCCGAACGGGCTCGGCCAGAAGTCCAACAAAATCACTTCCTCCGCCATTGAATTTGTCACTACAAGCTGAAGCTTTTGGTAATTTGAACTGAATTGAAGAACGCTGTTCGCGATGAAGTCAGGCTAGCTCGGGTACCACTTATATAGAGGGAAAGAGGACTTTGACGATGTGACTTCTATTTCGTCGCAGGGTGGGTGGGGTGGACACTGGACAGGCTGCTGAAAATATGGTCATTGCTCGCGTCACTCTCAGATCCAAGTCTAAGTCCCCACGCCCGAGACGATTAGGTCATGGCTTAGGTGTCGCATGAACGAGAAATTAATTATTATTATTAGTTCTGCAGGAAGTTTCTTCCTTCTTTCTAGTGCTCTATGTAGCACCGACATGCGACACGACACAAGTGTCTGACACGATATGACACGACACGTCGACACGTCATTTAAAAAAGAATTAATTCGACACATCATGACACGTTATATATTAAATGAATATTTTTATTTTTAATTAATTTGACTCAAATTCATAAATAATTAATTAATTAAAAAAGAGCCTATAATAAATTTATACTAGTAATATTAACAAAAGTTATCGATGAAACTA
Organism: Eucalyptus victrix; assembly: GCA_016097545.1. Classification (NCBI taxonomy): domain Eukaryota; kingdom Viridiplantae; phylum Streptophyta; class Magnoliopsida; order Myrtales; family Myrtaceae; genus Eucalyptus; species Eucalyptus victrix. The sequence goes on along the minus strand of CM027840.1, from coordinate 13,775,727 downwards.
AAAATTAATAAGAAATTAGAATCAATTTATTTAAATAAATCCATGATTTTCTGCAATAACCAAAATTTATCATTATTCAAAATTTAATATTTTTATTTTTCAAAATCATTTTTTAATTTCATTTATTTAATTTTCCAGTTAAAAAAACAATCCCCAAAATCCAACCCTTCTTTCGTTTGTCCTTTTCCCTCCACCCTACATTTATTTTATTTTTTTTTTCTCTCCCTTTGACATATTTTCCCTCCCCTTCACAGTGATAGGTGAGCTGTCACTTCCCCCCCTCTCTCTCACGCCATCAGACCTCCTTTCTTATTTTTTTTTGGATTTCTTTCTGAAAAACCCTAGCGAGCCGTCGAGCCCTCCTTTTCCTATCCTCCTTGCCACGCCGCACGACCCCCTTCCCTCCTCTCCTCTTCCTCTTGTCGCCGATCCATCGCAACAGTGGCGGCCCTCACCTCTCTCTGGCAGTCTCTCGCCGTCGCAGTGGTCCGTTTGTGGCTTCGTCTCGCCGGCGGGAGTTTGCCTTCTCTCTTCTTTCTCTCTGTTCGGCTCTTTCTCTAGCCGTTTCTCACCGTCGCGGTGGTCCGTTCGTCGCTTCGTCTCGCCGATGCTCGCGACCTCTGCTCCCTCCCCCTCCCTCACCTCCACCCTCCATCAGTCTTCTGGACACGCGTCGACACGCGTGTCGATAAAAGTTGACTACGTGTCGAAAAATCCGACACGCGTTGACCGCGTGTCTGACCGTATCCGAGCGTGTCGACGTGTCCAACACACTCCGACATGCGTTGGACACGACACGGAAGCACAGACAACGTGTCCGTGCTTCATAGCTAGTGCCTCCTAGTTCCTCACCGACTTCTTCATTTTCCATTTCTCGATTATTTATGTACTTGGGCTCCATCAAAATGAATAATTTTGAAAATATTTTTCAAAAAGTCATCAGTTTTATCACTTATAAAATTGAATGAACGAAAAATATTTTATTTCCACACAAAATATTTAGATATAATTTATTATCAATAAATACTTTTTTATTGATTATTATATTAAGAGATACAAGCAATTGATTATAGAAAAATATGTTTTCAAAATATTTATTTTCCACAACATAAATGGAATCTAATGGAATCTTATATACAATCAAGTAGTTATTGATTTAGAGCTGAGCTTTTATAACACATTGCGGTTTTATGGCGCGAAAAACAATTAATATTCTTTCTTCATGTTAAAACGGATGAACTTCACGAATTAATATATGTCATCGGAGAAATAAAGATTACCACAACCGATGAATTAAGATGTAGAAGCTATGGAGAATGAATGGAATTTATCGAGTTAAGTTTTCGATTGATGGAACGAGTCTTGATTTAAAAATGGTGAAATTTGCAATCTTCGAATAGAACCATAAGTGATTTGTTTTGCAACCTCGCAATATTTTCAATTTATGTCAGAAACTCTTACTTCCTTTATCCAAATGAGATGAAAGGCGGCTCCATAGCAGTGCTTCCTTTTGTATAGAAAGATGGAAAGCTAAATGCAGTTCCACGCATCCAAGATAATAAACCCTTACTGAAGATTACCCACTCCAATTGATCTCTTCAAGTATAGTCGTGTATGAGATGTCAAGAAGAGAAGAATGTTATTGAGCATTGCAAATCTAAACTTAATTTACTGACAAAAATAAGATTGCACTTAAAAGTTATAGCACATCATGCAAAATAAAATTAGGGCTTTGTTGATACCTAAATTTTAGCAACTTAGTCATTCATTTACTGCATAGAAAATTAGGGACCAAAATTTAGCCCAAGAACAAAAATATTCAATTAAATTGGCTAATCAGTTAAGTCCATCTATCATTGGTCCAATGCAAATGCAATGTATATATATATATATACATTGCATTTGCATTGGACCAATGATAGATGGACTTAACTGATTAGCCTTGAATTTTATTTAGCCCGCAAATTTGAGCAAGTCCATGGATGAGAATCACATTATGCCTTTCACATGATGGCTCATGATATGAAGAGGATATTGCATTATCAAGAGAATATTACATTGACTTAAAAAAGGAAAGGATTTTATGTGAGGTAATATTCGGTCAAGCAAAAGGGAAGGAAGAGATATATTTGTCCAAAGAAGAATAAGCTTTCTCACATATAAAAGTGGACTTGATATACATTAAGGAAGATATTCTTGGTCAAAAAGAGATAATTCATGAAGACTCGTACAGGCACGTAAGCATGGAAGGTCAAGAACAAAATAGGAAATGAAGATTATTTCTCTATGGTATAAAGACAAATAGGAAAGAAAGATGAGTTGAGAAATTGGAGGATCTCTAAATATTCACGCTTCTGTTTTTGGGTGCAAGCAGGAACAGTATAAAGGGAGACAAAGAAGACATTCCAGAGGAGGGAGGCCGTGCAATTCAATACACGGCCACGATTCTGAGTATCACACCCCAAGTCCTACAAGGATGGGGATGACACAGCCATCCTTCCACCAGAAGGACGCAGCCTCAAACCATACCCAAAGTCCACTTCCAAAGGTTCCCATCAATAGCACTCTTTGACCTATTAGCTGCTAACCAAAGGACCTGAAAAGGTTTGGAAATAGAGGGGTGAGCAACCATAAGCTCAGTGAGTAATACATACCATAAAAGTATATCAAACTTCCACATTACACATTTAAAACACTAGACATGGCTCATTATTGCCAAACAAAAATATGATAACTTGCATGAATAAAATGCGTTATGTGTTACCTCAACCTAGCTATATCAAATAGCAAAATTTCTCATTCATCCATAATAACAAAACCAACATCACCAATTTTGTTCAATAATCAGACTCATCCTATCTCATATCGATGATTCATTCCACACTCAATATCCAAACTCAAGGCCTTAGAGGTGACTTCCACGGAATTGCGTTATCGTGTAACACTTAGCACTTTACCACATATAACAATAGTACAAGGCCCTAGATGTGACTTCCACAAAATTACGTTACTCTGTAGCACTTAGGGTGCATTTGGTTGGACTTTTGGGGAAAGCCATTGAGAAAATGCAAAGGATTTTAGGTTGAAGGGACTTTTCAGAATGCAAATTGTGTTTGGTAAATTACAATTTAAAAGTCCATTGTGAAGTATCTTTGAGCAAAATGGTGTTTGGGGAATTATACTTACAAAGGACTTTTGTGATAAAAAAATTATAAAAATAAATAAAAAAATAACTGGCAAGGGCAAAGGTCGGGAGACCCTCGGTGAGGGTTGCCGGACATTGGGCGAACCTCAGTGAGGGCTGCCGGACGTCGGGCAACCCCTAGCGAGGGAAGCTAGACATCGAGCGACCCCCAGCAAGGGTTGTCGGACATTGGGTGACCACGCCGCGACCCAGATCCGGGGGTGACAAGATCCCGCGACCTTGGCGGGAGGCTGCTGGATGCCGGGCGACCCCACCGCGACCCATATCTGGGGCGGCGAGGTCCCACGACCTCGCCGCCCCTAGATCTAGGTCTCGGTGAGGTCGCGTGACCTCTAGTGACCACCGCAACCTAGATCTAGGGCGGTGAGGTTGCAAGAGGACCTTATCGCCCCTGCATCTAGGTCGCGGTGGGGTCGAGCGACCTCGCTGTCCTCAGATCTGGGTTGGCAAGGTTGCGGGAGGTCGTGCGACCTTGTCGACCCAGATTTGGGGGCGGTGAGGTTGCGTGACCCCACTGTGACCCACGGCAATCGCCGCGCCCCAGACATGCACCACTCCCCGGCAACGATCTCCTAGGCCATTGCGACCATGCCGAGCCATTGGTGGAGCTTCGAGCAACAAGTCCTTCAACGGAGAAGAAGATGAACAGTACAATATGATGGTTTTTAAAGAAAATAAAATGACGAACAGTGTCACTTGTATGCTGAGAAAGCTAAAAGCCCAAGGCACCCTTACACTTGCCTTGGGCTTTCAGCCTTCAGAAGGCCAACTTTGGCCTAATGGGAATTGCAAAGTGGTTCCCAAACACCCCAACTTTGACCTAAGTATCTTTAGAAGCCCAAAGCCCTTTGCAAAGCCAATTCCAAACGCACCCTTAATCCTTTACTATGCATGTCAATAGTGCAAGGCCCTTGAGGTGGCTCCCATGTAACTTAAGTTGTATGTAGCACTTAGCCCTTGACTATAAGGCCCTAGAGGTGACTCACACGAAGTTTTGTTATCATGTAGCACTTAGTCTTTTACCTGTTTACAATACATTTGATTTCCTCAACACTACACATATAATCTTTCAATAGTTATCACAAAACCACATAAAATAATTGTACCAAAATAGCATGCATAACCTCGAATCATCCCACAATAACTCAAAATTACCGAGCACTATATCAATCTTTATACAACAAATAGGTCATCACTTCCCTACACAAGTATATGTTGATTAATCTTACCTTAGTACATGAGTTTCACAAAACCAAAGAAGACATTAGTGAAATAGCTAGTACGAGTACCTAGAGGGGGGGTGAATAGGTATACAAAAAATTTCTCGAAGCTTGCACGATATTTAAACAATTAGAGGATTTGCAACAGTTAAAAAATTCAATCGCAAGACTGAGTAAGGGAAAGAGAGAATTGAACGCTCGGTTTATAGTGGTTCGGCTTGATTCAAGCCTACGTCCACTCTTCAAAGACCGATGCTCGATTGGCTGGATTCCACTATGATCAAAGAGTTGTTACGGTGTTGATCTTCCTTGATTTCTAGGTGTAGATGATCTACCACACTCACTCAAGGCGTCACAAAGTATAAACACTCTCTGTGTACAATTTCGCTCAGTCTCAACTAACAATCAAGGATCTTCAGACTCTAGAATTTTTCTATCGATCACACACTTAAAACAACTAGACGTCTTCCTTTTATACTCCTTCATGCCATCATAGCCATTGGCACTTACCAAAGGAATTCCTCCAATCTACTCGTTGGACGGAATCAATCAAGAAGATCATCCGAGTTATTTAAGGAATCGATGATAGCCCATCAATCTGTTCGCCCATACAATCGGATCTTGGTTTCCAAGAATAGAATATTTCAAGATTATTTCGTCGACCATCGGATCTTCAATCGATCTTAGATAAGAATTAAAGAATCCGAAATGATTATCCAACCAAAGAATCTATTCCAGAGGATAGGATCGAATCCTCAACCATAAACCTCGGCTTTGGATTTCCTTCGTCACTGGATTAGAAAGACTGTCAGTGAGAATAGACTTAAGTCTTGAGTCCTGAGTCTTAAGTCTTGAGTCTTGAGTCTTGAGTCTTGGGTCTTGAGTCTTGAGTCTTGAGTCTTGAGAGAACAAAGTCTTCAGACTTTAAACTGACGGTCTCCGAACATCCAGACTTTAGACTGAAAGAAACGTTTTGTCAGCTTCAAAATATTCTGGAAAGATTTCTCCAACAATCTCCCCCTTTTTGATGGTGACAAAACTTTCTTGAAGATTTGAACAACTTTGACCGCAAAACATTTCTCAAGCAATATGGCTAACTCATAAAGATTAATAAAACAACCAGACTCGCATCCACAGAAAATTGGTTAGTCTTTCATGAGAAACACCATATAACAACACTTGAATAAATGCAACCAAATCAAGTTCATAATCCACAATCAATTCAGTCAAATTCACACCCAAGTTCAAGTTCTCAAGTCATACTCAAAAATAAATAAACATAACTACAAAGGTCAAAGATTAAAAAATGAAAGTTCAAATTGATTCTCCCCTTTTTGTCAAGCATTGAAAAGGGTGAGAAAGGAGTCATGTCTGCTTGGGAATGCGCACGATCTGGAAATCCCCAATGGACTGGACTACTCCTTCGAGCTTCTTCAGGTCTTCTCGCAGATGAGCTACCTCTTCTCCCTTGGCATTGGCTTGAAGTTGTAGAGCGAGGTCTTTGAATTTATCCTCCAGAGAGACCGAAGATGCTTGTCCAGCATGCTTCAAAGCTTGGATTTCACAGTCCAGAATATATATCTGATTACGCATTTCCAGAAGAATATTCATGATACTACGAAGATCTGCAGAATCATCCGTCGTGTACCGGCATTGGCTTTCTCGGATGGAGTGTATGCGAGACGATGGCGCTCGTTCGGTCCGGCAGATTTGGAATCGATGTATCACCTTCTTCAGGCAATTGAGAGACCTGAACTTCTTCTGGGTCTTCTGGAGATTGTCTTAGATCTTCAGCAACATGAGGTGTAGACCTCTCTTGCACGCTTACTCCCCCTGTCTCTAGGACATCGAGAGGGGAAGAGTGATGATCATGCTCTTGATTTCCCTTCTCTCCAGATTTATCAGCAGACTGTTCTTTTTCTTCTTCTCCTTCTTCCTCAACTTCTTTCTCCTTCTCTCTCTGTTCTTCTTCTTCTCTGCTCTGCTGAAGTTCTGTCGGATAAGACACAGAACGTCTTGTTCTTGTCAGTGCTGGGATAGTGGGATCTTCATCATCTTCATCTTCATCCTCATCCTCCAGGATAAGAGTTCTTTTCCTCTTTTTCGATGAGGCACCAATAGCCTCCTTTCCTTTCCTTTTTGAAGCGGACTGGACCGGAGATTTCACCTTGAATTTCTCCATTGCCTTAGAGAGTTCTTTCGACGCATCTTCATTAACATTTTCAACCCTACCACCATCTTGTCACACGGTCGAACACAAAAAGTATGTGGCGGTTCAATATTCAGATGTCGAAGATCTTGGTCACCGACCAGGATAAGGCAATTGTCCTTTGTCTTTTGACACCGCTTCTCCGTACATATGGAAAAGAATAGTGTGCGGGAGAGAAAACTTCCGTCCCGAGTTGATCGCATACATCAACTTTGCTTCAGAGAAAGACACAGAAGTCTTTGACGTAGACTTTGTCTAAGACAATTGATTACAATCTTATGAAGCACAATGTTGATGGCATTCATCCTGGAATAGATGATTTTCTTATCAACGTCCCTATCTTTGACAAGATCCAGAGTAGTGCGAGCAGGTGAGACTTTGATTGGGAGATAGCGTCCCCGTTCAACTCCAATTATGTCCGCCAACATATTCACATCTACCACATAGACTTGGTCTCGAACACGAATGAAATTCTATTCGCATCCAAAAAGCTAAGATTTGAATAGAAATAAGTGGTCGTTGATCATACCCGTCTCGTAGAGTCAGAGCAAAAAGTCTCAAGTTGAAGCAAATTCAACTTCTCTCTTAAGTTCAAGTTGATGGAATCCAGGAAGTCAAAATCGACACTTCTAGGGTTGATTACCCCTCTTTTCAACAAACTGAAATACACTTTTTCCCGATCCTTGGATTTAAACAAATCCATCCGATTTCCTTTCACCTTTGCTTTGCCACACCCATTCTAGGTTTAAATTCAAGGAACATTTTGTCATCATCGTTCCGTCAATCGATTTTGTCCTCGGCATACGAGGATCACTTGGAATGTTCGCAAGAGCCTCCTCTCCGCTCTTCCTTTCGGAGCAATTCCCAACTCTTCCATTTTCCGCAGAAAAAGATACTCATTTCCATAATTTTTGTCTTTAAGAAAGTCATCTATATACTTTAACGAAGAACCGGTGCTTTTCAACGCACGATAAAGCTTATAGATAACGAGAGGGTTTTTGGACTCTTACAGGGTCGGCATCCTCGATTATCTCATCTTCCAGATTTTGACTTGCACCTTGTGGGTCAGGAGATGTTGAATGACGTGGAGGAGAGCGAATCGGACTTTGTCGCTGACTTGGTAAGTCTTCTTCCTCGTAAGATCGAAGTGAGTCGGTCCCTTCTCCATTCTTTGTGGTCCCCTGTTTGCGATTCTTGATGATTTCCTCGAAGACGACATCTTTCTTTGTCTATTGGAGGATTCCTTCACTTGCTTTTCCCAAGAAAAATGACCACTTTCTCGACGATGAACAAAGAGTAGAAACAAAAGTATCGGGAGGAGAGTGTCTTTTTAGGGTTTTGAAAATTGGGGTAGAATGACCGTATTTATATATGCCTCGGATTTGAAAAGAGAAGATTAAACGGTACAAGGAAAGTGTACGAACACTTCTTTTCAAAATCAATAACTGCCAAAATTAACTTCCTTTAAAAAAGACAAGTTTTCAAATTTCACACGAATTATATCTGAATAAAAGAACGTACCTTTACGAGATAAGATAAACGAGAATTCGTACCTTTTAGATAGAATAGCAACTTACAGTCTTTAGCGATGAATGATTGAGTCTCAGGATTTAAAGTCTAAGAGATCAGAGTCTTAGAGTTGGTGAGTCTCTAGACTTTAACTTCTTCAAGCTTCAAAATGTTGAGTCTTGAGCGGATGAAGTCGAATTGGTTCTTCTCCAAAGGCTTTGTGAATATGTCCGCTAGTTGACTTTTTGAATCAACAAATTGAATCGAGATTTCTCCATTTTGAATATGATCTCTAATGAAATGATGACGAATCTCAATATGCTTTGCTCTTGAATGAAGGATTGGATTTTTGGTGAGATTGATCACGCTGGTGTTGTCACATCGATTTACGTGCATGAGTCTTCAATGCCAAAGTCTTGTAGCTGTTGTTTTATCCATAGAATTTGCGAACAGCAGCTTCCAAGAGCTACATACTCGCTTCCGTCGTTGAGAGAGCTACGTGCTTTGCTTCCTTGAAAACCAAGACACTCGTCCCGTTTCCTAACAGTGACAAGCTCCAAGTGCTCTTTCTATCGACTCCCCGCAACCGGCCAGATCGCATCGAGTATCCTAGAAGATTAAAGTCTCCCCTCTTTGGATACCAAAGACCGATGCTTAAAGATGAAGCAACGTATTTGATAATACGTTTCACGGCAATGAGATGTGATTCTCTAGGATCGATTGAAACCTAGCACAGATACAAACACTAAACAAAATATCAGGTCTAGAAGCGTAAGATAAAGAAGTGAACCGATCATGCTCCTGTACAGCTTTTGATCTACTTTCTTCCCTTCTTCATCCTTGTCTATCTTCGAGAACATGACATTGGTATGTCGGTCTTTTTGCACTTTTCCAATCCAAACCTTTTAACAAGATCATTCGCATATTTTTCTTGATGAATGAAAGTTCCTTCCTTCATTTGTTTCACTTGAAGTCCAAGAAAGAATGTTAACTCTCCCATCATACTCATTTCAAATTCATCCCGCATAGACTTAGAAAATTTCTTGCAAAGACTTTCATTAGAGGATCCAAAAATAATGTCATCAATATATATTTGAACAAGTAAAAAGTTTTTGTTTTCCTTTTTGATAAACAAAGTAGTATCTACTTTACCTTTGACAAAATCATTCGTAATAAAAACTTACTTAGTCCGTCGTACCAAGCTCGAGGTGCTTGCTTTAGACCATACGAGCCTTTTTCAGTCTAAAGAGGCGAGTCCGGCTTCTTTGGGTCTTCAAATCCAGGCGGTTGTTCCACATAAACTTTCTCATGGATAAATCCATTTAGGAAAGCACTTTTGACGTCCATTTGGAATAACCTGAAATTTTTGTAACAAGCAAACGCAAGTAATAGTCGAATAGCTTCTAACCTTGCAAGCGGGTGCGTAGGTCTCGTCATAGTCTATTCCTTCTTCTTGCGTATAGCCTTTGGCCACGAGTCTTGCTTTGTTCCGTACGACTTTTCCTTTTTCGTTCATCTTGTTCCTGAATACCCATTTGGTTCCAATAACGGTTTTACCTTTTGGTTTAGATGTCAATTCCCAGACATCATTGATGTTGAACTGTCTGAGCTCTTCTTGCATAGCTTCGATCCAGCTTTCATCGGATAAAGCTTCTTCTATGCTTTTTGGTTCAATTTCAGAGATGAGAGCCACAAGCACTAGATTCTTCATGCCTTTTTGATCGGTACGGATTCCTTCATTAAGTTCGCCAATAATAAGATCTTTGGGATGACCGGATTTGTGCTTCCGAGTTACTAGTTGATTTGCCAGGTTGATGATCTCTTTCTTTATTTGATTCTCCATGAGCGTCTTGATGATGGACTTCCGAGACTCGAGATGGTTCATGAGATGTAGACATTTGAAGGTCTAGAGCGGGTTCGGTCTCTTCGTGCGAGTCCATTTGGATTCATCTTGCATTGAGTCTTGGAATTTGACATTCATTGATTCTTCCATGAGATCGGCTTTTCTTGTTGTAGACTCGTAGGCTTTGCTTGATGTAGAATATCCAAGGAAGATGCCTTCATCGATCTTTCTTCAAACTTACCAACTCGATCATTTGCATTTTTCAAAATAAAGCATTTGCAACCAAATACATGAAAGTATGAAACAATAGGCTTCTTACCTTTGAACAATTCATAGGGGTTTTCTCAAGAATAGGTCTTAGAAAGACTCTATTTATAATATAGCAAGCAGTTGAAACAGCTTCAGCCCAAAAACGTGAAGGAATTTTACTTTCAATTAAAAGTGTTCTAGCCATTTCTTGAAGAGATCTATTCTTTCTTTCCACAACTCCATTTTGCTCTGGAGTATACGGAGAGGAAAACATGTGATTAACGCCAGATTTATCACAGAATCTCGTAAAATCTTAATTTTCAAATTCACTTCCATGATCTGTTCTTATACTAGAAATAGCACATCCTTTTTCATTTTGAACCTTTTTAGCAAACTTCTCAAAGTACAAAAAGGTTTCTGATTTATTTGCAAGAAAATATACCCAAGTAAAATGAGAGTAATCGTCTACAATTACTAGACAATATTTCTTACCTCCAATGCTCTGGGTTCTTGTTGGTCCGAAGAGATCCATATGAAGCAACTGCAGTACATGATTAGTTGATACATGATTTATTTGCTTAAATGAATTTCTTACCTGCTTTCCCAGAATGCATGGAGTGCATAAGTCAGACTTTTGGTAAGGCAATTTAGGTAGACCTCGAACAAGCTGCTTTGAAGAGATTTTGGCTAATTGCTTCTTGTTGATATGGCCAAGTTTTCTGTGCCATAGAACTGCTTCATCTTGAATTGAGATTAAGCATTGTTCTTCATTTGGCTTTACATCAAGGAGGTAGATGTTTCCATGCCTTCGACCCATGAAAGACCGAGTCGAATCTTTGCTAATTCAGAACATATGCCTTCTTGAAAGGAGATCTTGTAACCAGTATCACACGTTGGCTAATGCTTTGAGTAGATTGTAGTTGAGTCCTTCCACTAGAGAAACATTGCTTATTGTGAGATTTCCAATTTTCACGATTCGAATCCCACAATACTTCCTTTGCTATTTCCTCCGAATGAAACTTTTCCACCATTTACTTGAATAAGCTTTATGAAACAATTTGAGTCTCGTCATGTGTCTTGAGCATCCCTGTCAAGATACCACTTTACATTCTTTTTGACAGAGACTCGCATTCAAAAAAGAGTCTCAAGCTTTCTTTGGTACCCAAATTTTCTTGGGTCCTTTGGCGTTAGTAGGATGAGCATTATTAGGCCATACTCTCTTAACAGGCTTCCAAACCATAGGACACTCTTTTTCAAAATGATCGATTTGTTACTCTTAGAACACCTTAAAGCATTTCGACCTACGGGCTTTACAAAGACTCTTTTGAAATGATTTTTATAAGCCTCTCTCGATGGTCTTTTCTTAATTCTTTCTTTTACTTTCGGAAAATCAATCAAAGGGATTGTTTCAGCTGTCATACCTAGACCCGACTTATTGAAGTAAGGTCTTTGGATTGAAAGAACTTTTTCAAGTTTTTTAGATCCTATTGAAAATTTCTTTGAAATATTTGATAAATCAGTTTTTAAGAAAGCATATTCTTTTGAAAGATTGTCTTCACTCTCTTTAAGAGTAGAAACATTTAAGTCTAAATTTTTTACCTTTTCTTCTAAAATGTTTTCCTTTTGTTTTAAAACCGAGTTTTCCTTTTTAAGTTCGGAAATCTTTTTGAGAGAAGTCTTAAGACCGAAACATAACTCATCAATATATTTAGAGACTTTGACAGGGATTTTATAATCACTTACCTCAAATTCACTGTCGAGTCGATCCAGAGTCCGAGTCGATTGTGCCATCGACACGGGTTGGCATATTCCTCATCACTCTCTTCACACTCAGACGCTCCAGTCTCGCTTTGAGAGCTTTTCGAGACTTCTCGGCTTTTCCTCTTTTCTTTTTCGAGAAGAGGACGGTTGGGTCGATGTGTCCCTTCTTTTTACATTCGAAGCAAACTACATCTTTGTTTGGTTCCACATCATCAACGAGACTTGGTCTCGCTGTCTCGAAAACTCTGTTTCTTTGGAATGAACCTTCGCCTTTTCTATTCAGTTTTCTAAATCTTCTTATCATGAGGGCGAGCTCCTCATCATCCATATCATCTTCAGAATCTGCATCATCGAATCATCATTTGATTTTAGTGCAATAGATTTCTTACCTCTTGGATCTTCGTCTTCATTAATTCGTTCCACTTCGTAAGACCGAAGAGTTCCAATCGGTTCGTCTACGAGATAATGGCATGATTCTTTGCGTCTCTCTTATTGAAGTCTTTATATGATTCCAATCCTTGGAGAGTCCACGCAGAAGCTTGTTCACCTTCATGGGATCAGAAATTTTTTGTCCTTGGTTCTCAAGACCATTGACAATATCTGTAAAACGACTAAACATGTCAGTTATAGATTCTCCTGGTTTCATTTTGAAGGATTCATATTGACCAAGAAGAATGTTAATTCTGGTCTCCTTCACTCGATCTGTCCCTTCATAAGTGATATGTAACCTGTCCCAGACTTCTTTTGCTGTAACACAAGAAGATATTCTGTTATATTCAGTTGGTGACAAAGCACAATATAAAGAATAAATTGCTTTAGCATCGAGTGCTTGTCTCTTGTTTATTTCTTCTTGAGACATTCCGCTGGCTTCAACAGTTTCTTTCCCTCTTTCAGAGATTGATGCAGCAGCAGGAGTGATTCCTCTTTCCACAACGTCCCATTCCAGAGGATCCTTTGATCGAAGGAAAGCTTTCATCTTGTTCTTCCAGATGTTGTAATCCTTTCCATCGAAGTAGGGAGGTCTGGTATTGCTTTGCCCCTCCATCAGCCCTGGTGCTAGCATACTAGCCATGGATCTTTTACTCTGAAGTAAAACACTTCAAACAAAGTAAGAACCTTGCTCTGATACCAATTGAAATAGCTAGTACGAGTACCTAGAGGGGGGGTGAATAGGTATACAAAAAATTTCTCGAAGCTTGCACGATATTTAAACAATTAGAGGATTTGCAACAGTTAAAAAATTCAATCGCAAGACCGAGTAAGGGAAAGAGAGAATTGAACGCTCGGTTTATAGTGGTTCGGCTTGATTCAAGCCTACGTCCACTCTTCAAGACCGACGGCCGATTGGCTGGATTCCACTATGATCAAAGAGTTGTTACGGTGTTGATCTTCCTTGATTTCTAGGTGTAGATGATCTACCACACTCACTCAAGGCGTCACAAAGTATAAACACTCGTGTACAATTTCGCTCAGTCTCAACTAACAATCAAGGATCTTCAGACTCTAGAATTTTTCTATCGATCACACACTTAAAACAACTAGACGTCTTCCTTTTATACTCCTTCATGCCATCATAGCCGTTGGCACTTACCAAAGGAATTCCTCCAATCTACCCGTTGGACGGAATCAATCAAGAAGATCATCCGAGTTATTTAAGGAATCGATGATAGCCCATCAATCGTTCGCCCATACAATCGGGATCTTGGTTTCCAAGAATAGAATATTCCAAGATTATTTCGTCGACCATCGGATCTTCAATCGATCTTAGATAAGAATTAAAGAATCCGAAATGATTATCCAACCAAAGAATCTATTCCGAGAGGATAGGATCGAATCCTCAACCATAAACCTCGGCTTTGGATTTCCTTCGTCACTGAATTAGAAAGACGTCGGTGAGAATAGACTTAAGTCTTGAGTCCCGAGTCTTAAGTCTTGAGTCTTGAGTCTTGAGTCTTGGGTCTTGAGTCTTGAGTCGTGAGTCTTGAGAGAACAAAGTCTTCAGACTTTGAACTGACGGTCTCCGAACATCCAGACTTTAGACTGAAAGAAACGTTTTGTCAGCTTCAAAATATTCTGGAAAGATTTCTCCAACAATTAGTAGTACTCACCCGGGGATGCCCAAAATCAAATAACACACGTTATTTGATTCTTCAATATCGCGGTCCTATCAAATAAGCGAGAAACAACATTAAATTTGAGTAACACACTACGTCAACCATGAAACGGCTATATTACACCTAAACATTAACAAAACAATTTTTATGTGCTAATAAATCACATAACCAAAGTGCTTGTTCAAGCCATTTGTAACAAGAAGTTTAAGCATAAAACTTGATCGTGCCTTAACTTTCTCCTTCGAACCCCGATCTGAACATACTTATAATCAATAGAAAGCCCTTCAAACATACTACAAGAATCCAAACTTGGCCATCCCAAAATCAAGCCAATAATTGACAAAATATGGGCCCAAACTGCTGGATGTGTACTGTTCACTGCACGCAGGAAACTTTAAATGTTTTGAACAAACCATAAACTAAAATCACGATCTGTAAAATCCCACATCTCCACAACACCCTAAAATATCATTCCTACAAAAATACGCAATGTAGCGACTCCAAAATTGGACTTTGCCGCTTGATTTTCCCAAATTCCAAATTTCAAACCCTAACTTTGAAACTACTATGATTGGAAGAACGAAAGGTGCGATCATTTACCGGGCGTTGTAAATAAGCTTGGTGAGTTGCCTATGGTGTGAACACATAAAGCCCTCTCTCTTCTTTCTTCTCTTTCTTCTTCTTCTTCTTCTTCTTCTTCTTCTTCTTCTTCTTCTTCTTCTTCTTCTTCTTCTTCTTTCCTCTCTTTTTGCTGCCCGAATGGGGGCCTTCCTTTCCTTTTTGTTTTCTTTTTGTTTATTTATTTAAAGTGGGTCCCACCACCTTTTCTTTGATCTAATAAAAAACCTCAAATATTACATTCTACCCTCTTTATAAAAATTTCGTCCTAAAAATTTAGGAATACGTCAATAAACAAACTTACAAAATATCCGTGTCTTTCCTTTTTAAACTCCCAAATAGCTTCCTACTATTAGATCTTCACATATATGCTTGGTATCTTTTCGTTGAGGATGTGTCTCATCACCAACCATAAATTCATGAATTACTCCATGCTTCAATCCTACTACAACTTGGGATTTTTTTTTTTTTTTGGTTAGTCATGCTGCTCCATAATTCCTCTAATCTCAAGCACATTATTTGAATTTCCTTTGGAAGCATATAAGGTTGATAATAACACGTGGAAATCATAATGGTCTAGTTGAAATTCACCGAGCTTTCTTCCTATCCTCACCCCATTTTCAATGTCATCGTGCTTTCTACAAAAACCAAGAAGGGTTCATGAAATAGAAATATCAAGTACCATAGGCATGCTCTCAAAGGTGCCAGCCAAAGGTAGGGACCACCCAATAGAGAACTTGGTTAGCCCTGGGATCATGATAAAGTCTATAATTCGTGAAAAGTGAAGAAAACTATACATAGTGTACTTCATGAGCCAATCTGACCTCACACTTTCACTCCATGAATGTATGGTCCCTTGTGTTTCAATTTTTTCTGCAGTTATCATGATCATGGGCTAGTTTCTTCAGAATGAGTAGCCCCAAATTAATGAAAGTCCAATGTCCGTAGTCCTCATGGTCAAAGAAGATTTTCTTTTCTCTAATTTCATCTGCTATGGAACTGAGGTTACTGTTTTTTAATAGAAGAGATGATATTGATTCCATTGCCTTGGTTATCCCAGCGACCCAAAGGGAGTTTTGCTTTTTCCCCGCTAATTTGGAAACTATTTCTACGGCTGATGCCATAATTTCTTCTTCTTGTGGGTCTTCCTAGTTTAAGATCTCCACTAGTCTCTCAATAACTGGTAGAGTTGTTCCTATCTAAGCGTGTCATTCGAAAACCATTCATTCATAGAAAATTGGTGAAGAATTTTGGCTCCTATGAGCTACTCATGCGGCGAGTTTGAAGGTAAGAGATCCATAGCAAAAGTCACCATATCCATTCCCAGGCCATAAAAAATGCTATCATTTATACATCTCGAATAGGAGTCATAGAAAAATCTCTTAGTCGAGTTCATACCTGAAGCCCCCGGATCGCATTCCTCGTTCGCTCGTTCGAGAAGCTTACAGATGACAACCTTCCACTCCCAGTAAATTTTCCGTCAAGACGACCAAAGCTTCTGCCAAAGCCAAGCCATAAAAGATATACAGAGGAGCTTTCTCGTTCCTCTCGTTAGTGTCTCCTTTAGCAATGTCACCAAAATTGCGCTTGATGAGCTTCATAAATGAAAGCACAATGCAAGCTATTGCAGATAAGAGCTGAAGCCAATAGAGAATCTTGCTCATGTTTCTCGAAAGGAAAATGCTCCCTGCATAAGGTATAATAGGAACTTTGGAAGAAGTTGTTGGAGAAATCTTCTTAAAGTGATTTGAAGCTAACAAAATGTTTCCATCAGTCTAGTCTGAAGATTTGTAGACTCTGCTATTTAAAGTCTGAAAACATCCGGACAGCCATACTCAAGACTCAAAGTCTATTCTCATTGACAGTTTCTAATCCGTTGAAGAAAGGCTATCCAGAACTAGATGTTTCATTAAGGGTGTGACTTTATCAACTGGAGAAGATCTCTTAGCTGGATATGACATAACCGAATCCTTTATTTGATCATGATTGATTCGAAGACTAAGAATCCGATAATTGACAAAGTATACTTGGAAGCTTTTACTTATGGAAACCGAGATCCTGATTGTATGGGCGAACATGATTGATGGGCTATCAACATATTCCTTTAATAGCTCGAATGATCTTCCTAATTGATTTCGTCCAACGGGTAGATTGGAGGAATTCCTTTGGTAAGTGCCAACGGGTATGATGGCATAAATGAGTATATAAGGAAGACGTTCTAGTTGTTCGAGAGAGTGCACGATAGAAAAATTCCAAAGTCTGAAGCTCCCTGTTTTTAGTCAATTCATTTGAGCAAAGTCTTGTACGCAAAAGAGAGTCCATATTCGTGAGAAACCTTGAGGAAGTGTGGTAGAATATCTACACTGTGGAACCAAGGGAGAACCTTGCTGTAACATCTCTTTTGTTTATAGTGAAATTCACCCGGTGGACTGTCAGTGCGAAAAAGTGGACGTAGGCTTTGAATAAGCCGAACCACTATAAACCTTGTGTTCAATTTTCTCTTCCCTACTCTTTACTTTACTTTGATCGTAATTCATTTTGTTAATCAAAAGAGAACTTCTTTCTATCGTTTGTCTAGTATCGCTTTCGTATATTGAGAAATTATTTTTACACCTATTCACCCCTCTCTAGGTGCTTATACTAGCTATCTTAATTGGTATCAGAGCTTGTGTACTCACTTTTGTTTGAAGTGTTTTACTTTAGAGTTAAAGATCCATGGCTAGTATGTTGGCTCCAAGGCTGGTAGAAAGGCAAAGCAATACCAGACCACCTTACTTTGATGGAAAGGATTACAACATATGGAAAAACATGATGAAGGCATTCTTAAGATCAAAGGATTCTCTGGAATGGGACGTTGTAGAAAAATGAATCATTCCTAAAGCTGCACCTATCTCAGAGAGAGGAAAAGATACTGTTGAGTCTATTGAAATGACTTAGGAAGAGATAGTCAAGAGACAAGCTCTTGATGCAAAAGCAATTTATTCTTTATATTGTGCTTTATCTCCTACTAAATATAACAAAATATCTTATTGTGTTACAGCTAAAGAAGTCTGGGATAGATTACATATTACCTATGAAGGAACCGATCGAGTGAAAGAGACTAGAATCAACATTCTCCTCGATCAATACGAAGCCTTCAAAATGAAATCGGGAGAATCTATAACTGACATGTTTAGTCGTTTTACAGAAATCGTGAATGGTCTTGAAAATCAAGGTCAACCAATTTCTGATCCCATGAAGGTAAACAAGCTACTGCGTGGACTCTCCAAGAATTGGAATCACATAAAGACCTCAATCAGAGAGACCCAAAGAATCATGCCACTATCTGTTGATAAGTTGGTTGGGACTCTTCAGTCTTATGAAGTGAAATGAATCAATGAAGACGGAGATCCTAAAGGTGAGAAATTCATTGCATTAAAATCTAATGATGATTCTGATGTTACAGATTCTGAAGACGATATGGATGATGAGGAGCTTGCTTTCATGACAAGAAGATTCAGAAAGCTGAACAGAAAAGGAAGAAGATTCAATCCAAAGAAACAAAGTTTTTAAAAGTAATAGACTAAGTCTGTTGAGGATGCTGAATCAAACAAAGATGTAGTTTGCTTTGAATGTAAGAAAAAGGGACACATCAGACAAAACTGTCCTCTTCTGAGGAAGAAGAAAGGAAAAGCTAAAAAGTATCGAAAGGCTCTTAAAGCAGAAACTTGGAGTGATACAGAGTCTGAAGAAAGTGATAATGATTATGCCAATGTATGTCTAATGGCACAATCAGATTCAGATTCAAACTCCGAGACAGAATCAGATTCAGACAGTGAATTTGAGGTGAGTAACTTCAAAATCCCTATTAAAGTTTCTAAATACATTGATGAGTTGTGTTTTAGTCTTAAGACTTCTCTTAAAAAATTTCTGAACTCAAAAGAGAAAATTCTGTTCTAAAACAACAGGAAAATGTTTTGAAAGAAAAAGTGAAATGTTTAGACATGAATGTTTCTTCTCTTAGAGAAAGTGAAGATAATCTTTCAAAAGAAAATGCATTCTTGAAAAATGATATCTCAAACATTTCTAAAATATTTTCTATAGGATCTGAGAAACTAGAAAAAATTCTTTCTGTTCAAAGACCTTATTTCAACAAATTTGGTTTGGAAATGACTGCTGAAACCATTCATTTAATTGATTTTCCAAAAGTGAAAGAAAGAATTAAGTAAAGACCCACAAGAGATGCTTACAAAAATCATTTTAAAAGGATTTTTGTAAAACTAGTAGGTCGCAATGCTCTCAGATGTTTAAAGTGCAATAGTGCATATCATTTTGAAAAAGAATGTCCTATGGTTTGGAAACCTGTTAAGAAAGTATGGGAAAAAACTGCATATCATACTAATACCAATGGACCCAAGAAAATATGGGTACCAAAGAAAGTTTGAATTTCTTTTTTAAATGCAGGTTACTATCAAGAAAAAGGTAAAATGGTATTTGGATAGTGGATGCTCAAGACATATGACAGGAGATTCAAATTGCTTCATAAAGCTTGTTCAAGTGAATGGTTAAAAAGTCTCATTCGAAGGAAATAGCAAAGGAAGAATTGTGGGATTTGGAACTGTAAAGATTGGAAACCTCACAATAAGCAATGTTTCTTTAGTTGAAGTACTCAACTACAATCTGCTCAGTGTCAGTTAGCTGTGTGATACCGGTTTCAAAATCTGCTTTCAAGAGGGAATATGTTCAGGAACAGTAAAGATTCTACTCAGTCATTCATGAGTCGAAGACATGGAAATATTTACTTCTTGGATGTGAAACCAAATGAATCGTAATGTCTAATCTCAATCTAATACGAAGCAAGCTTATGGCACAGAAAGCTTGGGCACATTAATATTAAGCAGATAGCCAAAATCTCAGCTTAGAAGCTTGTTCGTGGTCTACCCAATTTATCATACCAAAAGTCTAATCTATGTACACCTTGCATATTGGGAAAACAAGTAAGAAATTCCTTTAAACCAATAAATCAAGTTTCCACTAACCGTGTACTGCAGTTTCTGCATATGGATCTCTTTGGAACAACCAGAACTTAGAGCATTGGAGGTAAGAAATATTGCATAGTAATTGTGGATGACTACTCACGATTTACTTGGGTACATTTCCTGGCAAGTAAGTCTAAAACTTTCCCTTACTTCGAAAAATTTGCTAAAAATGTTCAAAATGAAAAATGGTATGTTATTTCAAGTATAAGAACAAACCATTGAGATGAATTTGAAAATCAAGATTTTACAAAATTTTGTGATGAATATGGTTTTCAGCATTTGTTCTCCTCTCCATATACTCCAGAGCAAAATGGAGTTGTGGAAAGAAAGAATAGATCGCTTTAAGAAATGGCTAGAACTCTTTTAATTAAAAGCAACATCTCTTCACGATTTTGGGCTGAAGTAGTTTCTACAGCATGTTATATTATTAATAGAGTTTTTCTAAGGCCTATTCTAGAAAAAACTCCCTATGAATTATTCAAAGAAAAGAAGCCTATTGTTTCATATTTTCATGTGTTTGGATGCAAATGCTTTATATTGAAAAATGCAAATAATCGAGTTGGCAAGTTTGAAGAAAAGTCAATGAATGCATCTTCCTTGGATATTCAACCTCAAGCAAAGCCTACGAGTCTATAACAAGAAAAGTCAATCTGTGGAGGAATCAATGAATGTCAAATTCTAAGATTCTATGCAAAATGAATCTATTCAGACTCATCTTTAAGAGCCTGAACCTGCTCCAGACTATACAAAGTCTAAATCTCAGGAAGCAGCTCAGACTTTAAAGGACCAGCAACAAATGACTATTGAAGATTCAAGTGAAGGAAGTGATCATCAACCTGATAAATTAACCAGCAACTGGAAGCATAAGTCCAATCATCCCAAAGATCTTATTATTGGCGACATTAATGAACGAATTCGCACAAGATCCAAAAGATGTGAAGAGTCTAGTGCTATGGCTCTTATTTTTGAAATAGAACCCAAAAGTATAGAAGAAGCTTTGTCTAATGAAAGCTGGATTGAAGTTATACAAGAAGAACTCAGGCAATTCAACATTAATGATGTTTGGGAGTTAACTCCTAAACCAAAAGGTAAATCTATTATTGGTGCTAAATGGGTTTTCAGGAACAAGATGGACGAGGAAGGAAAAGTCATAAGAAACAAAGCAAGACTCGTGGCCAAGGGATATATGCAAGAAGAAGGTATAGACTATGACGAGACTTATGCACCAGTAGCAAGGTTAAAAGCAATTCACTTATTACTTGCTTTTGCTTGTTATAAGAATTTCAGGTTATTCCAAATGGACGTCAAAAGTGCTTTCCTAAATGGATTTATCCATGAGGAAGTCTATGTGGAACAACCACCTGGGTTTGAAGACCCAAGGAAACCAGACTCAGTATTCAGACTCAAAAAGGCTTTATATGGTCTAAAGCAAGCATCTCGAGCTTGGTACGACAGGCTGAGTAAGTTTTTAATTCAAAATGACTTTGTCAAAGGTAAAGTAGACACTACTCTATTTATCAAAAGAAAAGCAAAAGTTTTGTGCTTGTTCAAATATATGTTGATGATATTATATTCGGATCTCCTAATGAAAGTATGTGTAAGAAATTCTCTAAGACTATGCAGGATGAATTTGAAATGAGCATGATGGGTGAGTTAACCTTCTTTCTCGGGCTTCAAGTAAAACAACTGAAGGAAGGAACTTTTATTCATCAAGAAAAGTATGCTAAAGATCTTGTCAAAAAGTTTGGACTAGACAATTGCAAAAAGGCTAATATACCAATGTCAAGTTCCTTGAAGATAGACAAAGATGAAGGAGGAAAGAAAGTCGACCAGAAGCTATACAGGACTATCATTGGCTCACTTCTTTATTTTACTGCTTCTAGACCTGACATTTTGTTTAGTGTTTGCATTTGTGCTAGATTTCAAGTAGACCCTAAAGAATCTCATTTAAGTGCTGCAAAGCGTATTATCAAATACATTGCTTCAACTTTAAGCATCGACCTTTGGTATCCTAAAAAGGGAGACTTTACTCTTCTTGGATACTCAGACGCAGACCTAGCCGGATACAGAGTTGATAGAAAGAGCACCTTGGGTACATGTTAGTTACTTGGAAGCAGGACAGTGTCTTGGTTTTCAGCGAAGCAAAATACGTTAGCTCTTTCTACAATAGAAGCATAGTATGTAGCTTCGGAAGTTGTTGTTCACAAATTCTGTGGATAAAACAACAGCTAAGAGACTTTGGAATTGAAGATTCATGCACGGAGATTAACTACGACAACACCAGTGTAATCAATCTTACCAAAAATCCAATTCTTCACTCAAGAGCAAAGCATATAGAAATTCGACATCACTTCATTAGAGATCATGTTCAAAATGGAGAAGTTTCGATTCAGTTTGTTGACTCAAAGAACCAACTGGCGGATATATTCACAAAGCATTTGGAGAAAAATCAATTTGAAATTATCTGTTCCAGACTCAACATTTTGAGGTTTGAAGAAGTTAAAGTCTAGAGACTCTCAGACTTACACAAACAAGACTTTGACTGTAAGTTATTCTCTCTCTCGAATCTCATCTTGAAAAGGTATGATTATCAACCATGTTTGATTATTGCTATCTTTAATTGATGTGATTATTACAACGTTTCCTTTTTGAAAAAGGAGTTATTTTGAAATGACTATTTTCTAAAAAAAGGCAGTTATTTTTTGAAAAGACATATTTTTACTTTCTTTTATGACGTTCCATATACCTTTTTTTAACTGTTTATGCACTGTTGTTTCTTCTTTGCTTTACTCTTCAAAAACCCTAATAAAGCATCGATCTTCCATTCCTGTTTTCTTCCCTTGTTTAATCTTCGAAAAAGTTGTCATCTTTCTTAGGAAAGTCAAGCAATGAATCTTTCAAAGACTGAGAAAGATGTCGTCTTCAAAAAAGTCTTCGAGGATTGCAAGCAGGGGACCACGGCGAATGAGTGAGGGGCCTACGCACTTTGATCTCACCGAGGAAGAAGAGTCTCCAAATCAGCAGCAGAGCCCACAACATTTTCAGCAGCGTCATTCTCCACCATTTAGTCAACAGGGTGTTGGTCATCAACAAGAGAAAGAAATCATTGCCCTCCTTTATTTATAAGACCGTGCTTTAAAGAAGACCGGTACTCCATTGAACTACATCGATGAGTTTCTTAAGGACAAATGATATGGGAATGAGTACATCTTTTTGCGAAAAATGGAGTGTTTGGGAATTGCTCTTAAAGGGTTGGCAGAAGAAACCCTTGCAAATATCCTAAGTGATCCGCATGTTGGGGGATTTAATCCGATAGATGGGAATGATGATGATAAATTATACAGCCAATTTCAACCAAGAATGGGTGTTGCAGCGAAAATTCGAGGAAAAAGGACAGAGTTGTTTAGATCGAAGGAACAAAAGGTTCTATACTCAAAATTGTTGAAGCGTGGGGTGATAAACCCAAGGAGTGTGGATTTTGATTTCCTTGATGCTGTAAATATTAATTTAAGGGAAAAGTTCAGTTTTTTCAATTTGAGCAGTTCTGTTCTGACACCATAGAAGTCCATGCTAAGTTAACTGCATACTTCTATTCGAATCTTAGCTTCTTAGATGCGAATAGAATCTCTTTCAGTGTCTGAGATTAGGACTTTGTGGTGGATATGGATATGCTGGCGGATGTGATTGGGGTTGAGAGAGGGAGATATCAACCGATCAATGTTTCTATTGCTCGTGCCACATTGGAACTTGTTAAGGATAGAAGAATAGAGGAAAATATTTCCTACATGAGGATGAGTGCGTTTAACATTCTGCTTCACAAGATTATGATCAATTGCCTCAACCGAAATCAACTTCCAAGATTGATGTTTCAAGTTTAGAGTCAAAGCTGATGTATGCCATCATCACTGAGAAAAAGTTTCATCTTCCTCACACTGTTATGTTCCACATGTATAGAACAGTGGTGAATGACAGAGGTCAACTTCCTTATCCAGGTCTTGTGACGAAGTTATTCAAACATCTGAATATTCAGCCTCCATAAATTCTTTGTGTTTGATCGTGTGATCATATGGTGGTAGGACTGAAAATGGTGACTAAAATGCGTCTGAAGGAACTAAGCAAGGCATTGGAGAAATTCAAGGAGAAGACTTCTGTCAAATCTCATCAAATCTCTTCAACAGCAAAAAAAAAAGGGAAGGAGCCCATGGTTGCTCCATCCAAGAAAAGAAGAGCTCTCATCGTTGAGGATGAAGATGATGAGGAAAACATCACTATTTTTGCAATGGCATTGAAGAATCTGAGTCGTTCTGTTCTAGAGAAAGACTCAGAACATAGGACTAGAGAAAGAGAAGAGAAATAAGTAGAGGAGAGAGAAGAAGAAGAAAAGAGATGCTGAGAAGGAAAGAGTTGAAAAAGAAGAAGAAGAGAAAAGAGATCAAGAGGAAGGAGAAAATGAGGAACACTCTTCTCCACCTAAAGGCATGGAACATGGGGAGATCATGAGAAAAGAAGAATGTCCTCATATCCTGCTACCAGTGAGGGAGTCAGTCGCTCTCTAGCAGATCCAGAGGACATTTATGCCTCTCAATTTCCTGAGGAAGGACATGATGTTTCTTCACCAAATCTGTGTGATTATGCTGACTTGCCATCGTTTGCCTTTACTCCATTAGATCGCACCGAAACCAGTACACAGACCGATAATTCAGCAGATTTTCGCAGAATTCTGGATATTCTCTTGGAAATGCGAGGTCAGATATATGCTCTGGGATGCAAAGTTCAGAATTTGCAAAATGCAGGTCAAGCTTCTTCAGGTTCTTTGAATGATAAGATCCAAGCCCTTTCTCTTCATATTTAGGCTAATGCTAAGGGTGAGGAGGTTGCATAACTGAAGGAAGACTTGAAAAGGCTAGAAGGCATCGTTTAGTCAATGAGAGATTTCCAGCTTGTTCATGTTCCTAAGCAATATTGACTCTATTCCATTTTCATCTCAACATTTTTTTTTAATGTTGACAAAAAGGGAGAGAGATACAAGATTTGAAACTTTTACTTTTTAATCGTTTGGATTGTTTGACTTGGATTGTTTTGATGTTTGACTTTGCTTTTGTGTCTGGATATGAGCTGAATTTAGGATTTGGATTTGACTGCTTATATTAACTACTATTGATATCTTATGAATGGCTGTATCACATGTAAGACTAACCTATTTTCTGTGGTTGCAGATTCTAGTGTTATTATTCATTAAGCCATTTATCTTTATAAGATATCCACATTTGTTTGAGTAATGTTTTGCAGGTCAAATTTATCCAAATCTGCAGGAAAGTTTTGTCACCACCAAAAAGGGGGAGATTGTTGGAGAAATCTTCTTGAAGTGTTTTGAAGCTAACAAAACGTTTCCATCAGTCTAGTCTGAAGATTTGCAAACTCTACTATTTAAAGTCTAAAGGCCTCCGGACAGCCAGACTCAAGACTCAAAGTCTATTCTCATTGATAATTTCTAATTCGTTGAAGAAAGGCTATCCAGAACTGGATGTTTCATTAAGGGTGTGACTTTATCAACTGGAGAAGATCTCTTGGCTGGATATGACATAATAGAATCCTTTATTTGATCATGATTGATTCAAAAATTAAGGATCCGATGATTGGCAAAGTACACTTGGAAGGTTTTACTTATGGAAACCGACATCCTGATTGTATGGGCGAACATGATTGATGGGCTATCAACATATTCCTTTAATAGCTCGAATGATCTTCCTAATTGATTCCGTCCAACGGGTAGATTGGAGGAATTTCTTTGGTAAGTGCCAACGGGTATGATGGCATAAATGAGTATATAAGGAAGACGTTCTAGTTGTTCGAGAGAGTGCACGATAGAAGAATTCCAAAGTCTGAAGCTCCTTGTTCTTAGTCAATTCATTTGAGCGAAGTCTTGTACGCAAAAGAGAGTCCATATTCGTGAGAAACCTTGAGGAAGTGTGGTAGAATATCTACACTATGGAACCAAGGGAGAACCTTGCTATAACATCTCTTTTGTTTATAGTGAAATCCAGCCGGTGGACTGTCAGTGCGAAAAAGTGGACGTAGGCTTTGAATAAGCCGAACCACTATAAACCTTGTGTTCAATTTTCTCTTCCCTACTCTTTACTTTATTTTGATCGTAATTCATTTTGTTAATCAAAAGAGAACTTCATTTCTATCGTTTGCCTAATATCGCTTTTGTATACTGAGAAATTATTTTTACACCTATTCGCCCCCCTCTAGGTGCTTATACTAACTATCTCAAAAGTCCATATCCGGGTCGGCTTCCATCTCAATTTCTGCTCTCTAATGTTTGTTGCATCTATAGTTTTGGAAATTTCCTTGCTCTCTTGACTTTGCTTCCTTGTAGCAGAGCTTACAAGGCTTAACAGATCCTTCACGGATTCAACTAGAGCTCTAGGGCTCAATCTGAACATTCGGAAGCTGCTAACTCCGGCATCGGCTATTGACCTTGTGGACTGGTGTTGCCATTCCACCTCATGACTTCTGCTGAATATTCAAGCTCCTTCAATTAATAAAATGATGGTGATGAGACAGAAGTCGGTTTTGTCTAGGGCATTGGCAAAGTCCCCTAGGATTACAACCATCGCCCCGATAAAACCAAGGGTTCCTAGGCCAGTGGCTGCGTTTTCGAGAACCGCAAGGCAAAGAGCAAACAATGTTAGCTTTTTCTCGGGGGCCAGAACAGCCAGCAGAGTGGGGAAAGCAGAGTTTCTTCTGTTTCTGTCTCTCATACTAGCACTACTTTGCGGCTCAAAGATTGTGGCGGGTTAAATGATAGTATCATTTTTATTCTGAAGCGGAGGAATATCCAGATAAATGCTGCTTCGACCTTCAGCAGAGTTCTTCACCTTCATTTTGCTGTCTGGAGTGGCTCAAGAACGGACACCTCTTTATATGTCAAATTGGATGAGGAAAACTTATATTTAGCGGCGTTCAGTAAAACCTGAATTCAATTTCCAAACTTTATGTTTAGGACTTTCCTGGGTTGGGATGAGAAAGAGCAAAGTTAAGCCACATATATTGCCAACTTTCCTGGAAGTTCTCTTGCGCTTGGATCAAATTCCAATATCGTTGGCTTGCTTACTTCTGAAGTTCCATTGACGAGCTTTCTTTTTCAGCACCCAGTTGAATTCGAAAGTGCTACAATGCGAATTGATGACATGGTGCACAAAATTTGTAATTTTAGCCCGACTAGTATTAAACTGTCATATAAGAGAACTCCGCCAAAGCACACGTCTTCACCACAACATGCACTTAAAGCACTAGAAAATGTCGCTGTTATGAGGTTGACATTTTCATTCTTTGCCAAGGAATAGTACTCCAGCTATACTCCCACACGTCATTCTCAATTAGTCTATACATTCCATGCCACTACATTGCTCCTGTCCGCTAGATAATTAAACAAAATGAACGCATATCTTGGTCTCCTACCACTTGAGTATCTCCGATAACAATTCTAGTAACCTTAAAAAAAAAAAAAAAAAAAACTCATTTCTGAATAAGATTCTTCTGTTACTACAAACAAGTTTGCCTTTTTCTTGAATATCAGCATCCTGCATTTGCACCTACAGTTGGATCATTGTTTGATGTTCTCCGATTGCACTGATCTAAATAGTTCAAAGCAAGTCTTAACTCAATCATAGATTCTATCTTTTGGTTTTCCAAATTCATCTTTTACTTGATAATCCCCTAAATTGCTGCTAAAACCATACAAGGAAGATCCTCCTCTTTTCTTCATGCTATAAGTTTCTATTTCATTTCTCAAGCTCTTCAATTAAAACTTCACTACTAGTAAGAGTCGCAAGATCCTGTAAACCTACTTTCCTATTTCCTCCAAAACCAAGGGCCTTAATAGTACAAACCTTGATTCTATTGCAAAGCTTATTTATGGTAAGGGTTGCTAGTCATAACTTTCAACGTCCTTAACAACAATGAGTAATGGCCAATAAAACTGTCACAATCGAACCTCAAGGACCTTAAGATACATTTCCAATATTAAAAGTAATAACTCGCTTGCTTTTGTTGTCCCTTAAAAATAAAGAATGCGACTCATTGATCACTTGAACCCAAAATAAAACATACATCCTAGTACCTAACAGATGACTATAGCGTTATAAACTAGCATAATCTCATAACGTCCCATAAAATCTACACAAAAAAATCATAATCTAAGCTCTGATACCACAAGATGTCACACCCCAAGTCCTATAAGGATGGGGATGACACGGCTGTCCTTCCACCAAAAGACGCAGCCTCAAACCATACCCAAAGTCCACTTCCAAAGGTTCCCATCGGTAGCACTCTTTGACCTACTAGCTGCTAACCAAAGGACTTGAAAAGGTTTGGAAATAGAGGGGTGAGCAACCACAAGCTCCATGAGTAATACATACCATAAAAGCATATCAAACTTCCACATTACACATTTAAAACACAAGACATGGCTCATTATTGCCAAACAAAAATATGATAACTTGCATGAATAAAATGTGTTATATGTTATCCCAACCTAGCTATATCAAATAGCAAAAGTTCTCATTAATCCATAATAACAAAACAAGCATCACCAATTTTGTTCAATAATCGGACTCATTCTATCTCATATCGATGGTCCATTCCACGTTCAATATCCAAACTCAAGGCCTTAGAGGTGACTCTCACGAAATTACGTTATCGTATAGCACTTAGCCTTTGACCACATATAGTAATAGTACAAGGCCCTAGAGGTGACTCCCATGAAATTACGTTATCGTATAGCACTTAGTCCTTTACTATACATGTCAATAGTGTAATGCCCTAGAGTTGGCTCCAATGTGACTTAAGTCGCCATATAGCACTTAGTTCTTGACTACAAGGCCCTAGAGGTGACTCACACAAAATTTCGTTATCGTGTACCACTTGGTCCTTTACCTGTTCACAGTACATTTGATTTCCTTAACACTACACATATCATCTTTCAATAGTTATCACATAACCACATAAATCCATTGTACCAAAACAACATGCATAACCTCAAATCATCCCACAATAACTTAAAATTACCAAGCACTATATCAATCTTTATACAACAAATAAGTCCTCACTTCCCTATACAAATATATGTTGATTAATCTTACCTTAGTACATGAGTTTCACAAAACCAAAGAAGACATTAGTACTACTCACCCGGGGATGCCCAAAATCAAATAACACATGTTATTTGATCCTTCAATCTCGCGGTCCTATCAAATAAGCGAGAAACAACATTAAATTTGGGTAACACACTACGTCAAACATGAAATGGCTATATTACACCTAAATGTTAACAAAACAATTCCTATGCACTAATAAATCACATAATCAAAGCGATTGTTCAAGCCATTTGCAACACGGAGATTAAGCGCAAAACTTGATCTCGCCTTAACTTTCTCCTCCAAACCCTGATTCGAACACACTTATAATCAATAGAAAGCCCTTCAAACATACTATAAGAATCCCAACTTGGCCGTCCCAAAATCAAGCGAAGAAATGACAAAATACGGGCCCAAAGCTGCTGGACGCATACTGTTCACTACGTGCAGGAAATTTCAAAATTTTGTTTTGGACAAACCATAAACTCAAATCATGATCCGTAAAATCCCATAACTCTACAACACCCTAAAATATCATTCCTACAAAAATATGCAGCTCAACGACTCCAAAATTGGACTTCACCGCTCGATTTTCCCAAATTCCGAATTTCAAACCCTAACTCTAAAACTACTCCGATTAGAAGAACGAAAGGTGCAATCACTTACCGGGCATTGTAAATAAGCTTGGTGAGTTGCTTGCAGTGTGAACACGTGAAGTCCTCTCTCTTCTTTCTTCTACTTCTTCTTCTTCTTCTTCTTCTTCTTCTTTCCTCTTTTCTTTTGCTGCTCAAACGTGGGCTTTCCATTCATTTTTATCTCTTATACTTTTTGTTTTCTTTTTCTTTATTTATTTAAAGTGGGTCCCACCACCTTTTCTTTGACCTAATAAAAAAACCTCAAATATTACACTGAGAGTGTTCATAGAGAGGACGTGAGCTAGAAAAGAAGGGCCTTTTCTTCTCTGAGGATCTTTTCTTCTCTGAAAAGTGCAGAGAAGTAAAAGACGAGAATAAAGGGTGGTCTTCTTCGGCCCCCCCGACTGGTGCCTCTAGCTGCTCAACCGTGAAGCCGACGCCCGCAGCCCACCATCCGCGGCTGCCATTCCTTCATCGAATCGCTGCTGTTACTCATCCAAACCGGTGCCCATATCGCCTTTGCCACCGCTCACCGAAACCCATCCCGAGGTCGCGACCAGCCTGAGTGCTGCTGCACCCCTGCTCTCCGCAATCACTGTAGCCCCGAGCACTGCTGCTCGTGATCCACTACCCGAGCCAACGACAACCGAGCTTGCCGCTCTAATCATCGTTGTGACCCTTGCCGAGTCTCATCCATGACGAGTTGTGATTTGCTGATCCGAGTCGAGCTCCCGCCGTGTCAACGAGCTATTTCACCAAGCCTCCTGCAGTACTGGCGAATTTCTGTTCTCCCGAAGTCCACCAGCGAAGAGAGATGGCACATAAAGAGCAATTAAAAAAAAAAAAAAAAAAAAGAATAGAAAGATCACTTGCTTCCTCTTTGCAGGCCATTCACGTTGACCCGTGAAAGTCCAAGCGAACTAATCCCCACGAGGCTAGCATCTCTCGCTTTTGTGTCACAAGTCCAGAAAGCGTGCAAATAGCTAGCAACGGCCGCTATTCGCATGTTGCGGTCGGCGACACCGCAGCTACCGTCCAGAACTGTTCCTTAGTTGAAGTGGTCACCACAACCAGCCGTCCTTGTGCCATCATGCCAAGCCCCGATCATGATTCACGAGTTGCTGTTCGTGAATCCTTGGCGCTGATCCCATTTTGGAAACAAATAATCCAAACAAGGTAATTTTCTTGAACCAAATTTCATCTCGATATTATTGCTTGAATTGGAATATTTGATGTTAATAGTGATTTCATTGAGAGTTTAGACATTATCCATTAGGATATTATTAGCAAAAAATCACTATAATTACTAACTTGACCCGTAAGACTTTGGATTCCTTTTTTACTTATTTTGATTTTTTTTTTTGCACATTGATGATATTTCAGCTTTAAAATCATTATAATTATTAATTTGATCTGCAAGACTTCGGATCAATCTTTTAATTATATTGATTTTTCTTGCATGTTGTGATGTTTAGGGTTATGATAATTGTTAATTTAATCCTTGAGTCAATGGATTATTTTTTAATTAGTTTAGATTATTTTTTCAATTAGTTTAACTGTTTGTCTGAATTCTCGGTGAATATCTTGAGTGGGTTGGATATAATTCTTATATTTGTTAATTGTTTTTTTTTTTGGTAAAGAATATTTGTTAATTGTTTGTTTTCAAAAACATCCAAAAAAAAATCAAATTGTGTGTTAGATAGGATAGTTTTCCAAGTTATGATTGCATATTTTATATTAGATTGCATGTTCGAATATGTAGGATTTCTAGATATTATTGCCTAGTTTGAATAGAATTGCATGTTTAGATAATTCTAGAATAGATTATAATAGATTCTAGAAAGTATTTTCTTTCATAGATAGGGTTCTAAATAATGTTTGCATGTTTAGATAATGTCACATCTTTAAAATAGTTTTCTGAGATAGGATAGGGTTTAGGACAAATTAATCCCTAAACTAGATTAGATAACTATTCATTTTAGATACTTTAATTAGGGTTTTTATTAACTTCGAATTTTAATATAAAAAGGCAAAAATAGCTCATGTGTGTCATATGGGTTCTAATTTCAAGACGAGAAAATCCAAAGATGTAATTTCTTGCCTTGTTGTGTTCAATTCCTTTGGTGCAATTTATTTAATTCATTAAGCATTTAATAATGGCTGCGCACATGCATGATCACTCCATTGCATGATAGTGATTTAGTCTAAAACCAATCTAGACTACTTGCAAAGATATTTTTGAAAATAAAAAGAATGTTACTAAAAGGGCATTAGAGAAATCTAACATAACCAAGTCCCCATACCCAAATTCTCTTATTTGGAATAAAATAATTATCACGTTATTTACTTAAGTGTCTAATCAACCTACCATAAACTGATTAGTGGTGACTTCTAGATAATAATCATTTTCATGTTAAGAACTTAAACTTTAAATCACGAATTCATATGGGCTTGAGAGAGCTCGAGCTAAGTCTAAGCTTAGTAATTTATTAACCAAACCCTAGACAATCCACCTAAGGTAAGGTCGCAACAGGTTTAAATGAACATCACCTCTCTTAATAGCATGAGTCACTTTTCCATTAAGAGTTCATATAGGAAATCCACCCGCGATGTTCCTCGGTTGATTTAGAAGAAAAAGCTAACCTGTCACATGTTCGGAGTGCCAATTTTGATAATCTAATATGTGGAGACATCATTGGGCCAACTAATCTTACCTGTGAGTTGATTATTCGAAGTGGGCAGTTTCGTTGCCATAAGTAGATTGACCAAAATGCTAAAATTGATCAATGCTAATTGTTGTTGTTGTCTCAGTCTCGTTCAAACCTCCTAAATCGATATCTACAATAGTGTTAGAACTATCATTGCTAGCCTATGCGGAATGTACAGCCATTGTGGAAGGCTACCCTTTGAGTGCCTTTCCACCTCGCCTTGGCAGAATTGAGCTTCTCACTAAGAGAATTGTAAGCTTCATTTCGATATTGAAGACAATGAAGACTGAGAAATCGATTGATGATTGGTCGATCTAAGATTTACAAATAGAAATTAGGGAAAATACTAGCGAAAAAGCCCATAGCTAGGAGGGGAACTCCCTATGAAGAAAGGGTAGGCGAGCTATAAGCTTACTTTGCCTTCAGAGAGATCATAGGACAAAGTAGAACCGGCAATGCACCTCTAGACCTAGGTCGGGTAGGTAAGTTGTCTAGGCTAACTCCTTCACTGAGCTCTTAGCTATAAACCCTTAAAAATAGCTCTGAAAGAACTCTCCTTTTTGGATGTAGGTTATTTATGGGATCTCCAGTGGGAAAAATTGGAAAATTGGTGTTGGAGAAAACTCCTTAATTGTTTTAAAGTTGACAAAATCTTTCCAAAGTCTCGTCTGAAGGCTTCCAAACTTTAGTGTCAAAGTTTGAAAGACCGCTAGACTTTAGGTTCAAAGTCTGCCCACACTAACAATTTCCAAACTGAAGATTGAAGATTTATCCAGATGTGAGATTATCTTTATTTTTTCAAGAATTCAATTCATATGGTTTATGGATGACTTGATGGTTGGATTTAGCACATACATGATTGATTATCCTTATTGGAATCAATTTTGATATTCAATTTTTTTGGAAGGCAAGTAAACTTGGAAGGTTCTACTTATGGAAATCGAGACCTTGATTGTATGAGCGAACAAGATTGATGAGCTTTCATCACAAATCTTCAAACGACTCGAGATCTCCTTGATTGATTATGTCTAAAGTGCCAATGATCGAGAAGGCATGAAGGAGTATTTAAGGCGGACTCTCCAGTTGTTCGATAGAGTGCGTGAAAGAAAAATTTCAAAGTCTGAAGCTTCTTAGTTCCTTGTTATTTCTTTTGCTGAACTCAAAGTTGTATACAAAAGAAAGAAACTCATAGTGAGACCTCTAAGAGACTAGTAGAGACTCTTCGCTGTGAAGTCGAGATCGCAAGACTGTAAAATCTCCTTTAATTCTTAATAGAATCTAGCTAATGGGCTGTTAGCGTGGGAGAGTGGACGTAGGCTTGATCTAAGCCGAACCACTATAAACCTTGTGTTCTTATTCTCTTTCCTAAACTCCTTTATTTTGATTTGTAGCTCTAATTAACTATTTAAGTTTAAATTCTTTTATTTTGTTTGAAGTTTTATCTAATCGCTAAAGTCTAAATTCGTCTGTGATTTCCTAAAGGCAAAGTATTTGTACTAAACTTTGCGAAGATTTTTGTTCACACCTATTCATCCCCCTCTAAGTGTTCATACTAGCCCTTTCAATTGGAAGGTCACAAACTACCCTCTACAATTGCAAATGTGAAAGACGATTTGGTAGGAGAAGAGGATTAGACTGAACGTGAAGAACCCCTATCTTAGTCGAAACTTTGGGGTAAGAAATCCTAGACAGAAACTCCTTAGGGATGGCTGTCCCTCCGAATCCTAGCGACATAAAAAGAAAGTCAAACTTAGACCGGCTTGCTTAAAACTAGCTTTATAACTGTTTTATTGATAACTAGAGTGAAAGCTCTATGTTACCTTTGTTCGAATTCAAAAGTCATACTCGAACTCAAAAGTAAATTCTTTTGGAGAGCGACTTTCGTTAATGTGTACCTTGATCTACATATTAGAACCCACAACTCACTTCGACATTTTCAATTTCCCATAGAATCTTTGGGGCTTTCCTAGCCACTATAGTTTTGTCTTTTCATCTTCTTTGTCTAAAGATAGGTTTGATTTGCTTCACCTATGATAATTTCTACCAATTCTTCTTTTTATTCATCAAAGTTTACCCTAATCCCCATTGAGATTACTGCCTTAGCCCTACTTGTGAGGAAAGTAGAGCGACAAGGTTCACTTCAAATTTGACTATTTGTAGCATGGGAGTGGATTACCCAAAAAATCCCTGAGAACATTATAAAAAATATATCTCAGTAACGAAAACTATAAGGGGCTATATTGGTGAGATCCAACAATGAATAGTTGCCAAAAAGAAAAACCACCTGAAAGTCCTTTAGTACCGTACCCTACCCTATGATGCATGGACACGTCCCACATGCCTCTGTGTCGTGTCCGACATGTGTCGGAGCGTGTCGGACACGTCGACACGCTCGGACGCGCGTTGACCGCGTGTCGGATTTGTCGACACGTGGTCAACTTTTGTTGACATGCTTCGACATGCGTGTCTAGAAGAGAATGGAGGGCAGAGGTGAGGGTGAGGGAGTAGAGATGAGGCCGCGAGTGAGGGCAAGCCCGTGACGGCGAGAGACGGCTAGAGAAAGAGGGCAAGGGCCGTGAGGAGAAACTTTAGGAGGGAGGCGCGTGTGGGGGAGGGCGGCGTCGTCGAGTGGGGCGGCGGCGGCAAGGGGGAGGAGGAGGAGGAGGAGGAGGAGGAGGAGGAGTTCGCGGCGGTGTGCAGCCTCTCGGCGCATAGGGACCGCGCGTTCCGCTTTCTTTTTTGATTTCTTTTCACTGAAACTTTTTCTAGGTTACTCCCTTTTCCACTCCTTCGGCGAATGCTGGTGCTTTTCTTGATCGAGTCTTCAATGCTTTCGAAGATAGGCATCGTGCGGCAAGGAGGAGGAGGCAAGGAGGAGGAGGAGAAGAAGGTGTTGTGCCGCACTGCTAGGGTTTTGAAAATAATTAAAAAAGGACTTGGCATTTTGGAGGGAGGGGAAAGTGACAGGAGGGAGGGGGAAGTGATGGGCTGTCAAGTGGTGGGGAGGGAAAAAAAAGTGAAAAAATTTTTTTTGGGGGGGGGAAGAGACGAGGGAAGTTTGGGCGCGGGGGGTGGTTTCAAAAAATAAAAGTAAATTTGGAGGAGGGGGAATTTCAAAAAATAAATGTAAATTTGGGATAATGAAATAAAAAAGTGTAAGATTTATTAATATTATTAGTATAAATTCATTGCAAACTCTTTATTTATTTATTTGTAAATTTGAATAAAATTAATTAAACTTAAAAATATTTATTTAATATTTAACATGTTGGAATGTGTCGAAATTCTCTACTTTTTGAAAAATGATGTGTCGCCTGTCGTGTCGTGTCGTGTCACGTGTCGTGTCGCCGTGTCTATGCTACATAAACCCTACCCCTAAACCAGTAGTGTTTGTGCCAAGCAAGACCACCTTTGTCCCTTTCCCTTCTCCATTTTGCCTCGTTCTTTTCTTTGTTTCAACAGAGTCCAAGGCAAGGCAAAATGCCAAGAACATGGGTATTGCTCCATTCCATATATAAGATTTGTATCGCATTTTCATGGTGATGTTAAGTGTGAAATCGAATAATTTGTCTAGGCTTGGCTTACACCTTTTGTTTGTCGACCCCGGATTCACTTCTTTGTGAGTAAATACCGAGCCAAAAGGCCCATCTCTTATTTATTTATTGGATACTGAGAATCCAATCCACACCTTCTGATCGACTTGAACAACGTATACGGATCTTTTCAACCCCTTTTTTCATTACTAATGGA
Source organism: Eucalyptus victrix (assembly GCA_016097545.1). Classification (NCBI taxonomy): domain Eukaryota; kingdom Viridiplantae; phylum Streptophyta; class Magnoliopsida; order Myrtales; family Myrtaceae; genus Eucalyptus; species Eucalyptus victrix. The sequence continues at coordinate 13,739,745 of CM027840.1, read as the reverse complement.
ATATCCTTCACTATATTACTAAATAAGTAAGCATGCATTGGATGCTTGGGCAACCACATCGATCCCTACTACTAGTAAGATAGTGATCTAGGCAAGACGCGAACCTCTTCCGTAGTGAGGAATTTTTCCTTAATAGCCACTTGTTTCAGGTATAGGTATTCTATTGTTAAAGGTCGTTCAAGCATTTTCTAGGAGTATGACATGGGTTACTTTAGTGCTATAGTGCCTGGCACTTGAACATTGGCTCAAAAGAAGTGATGCAATTGAAAAATGCAAGTCCTCTTTTTTGGGATTGATTCAATTTAAAGTTCACCTTCTCATAAACAACAGAACCTGATGCCGCTACGCTATTCGATTCAGTCCATTAGTTTCAGGCCATTAGTTTCAGTCAATCAAATCTGTCTTATGAGCTCCTAGGGTCAAAGAGATGAAATGCACACATCACATTCAACCTTTAGGAGAAATAGTCATGCTGGAAGGGCCTAATCTTTGATCACTCAACCATTTCTAGGGCTTCTTATCGATTAAAAAGAGTATGCGAAGTGGTCTATGAGTAATCCTGTTTTACAGTCTCCTTCTTTTTACTGTGAGCAATCTTTTTGCTTTATATGTATTTTGGCTTAGCCCATTGGCTACTTTGTGTTGGAGAAAACTCCTATTAGATTTTGAAGTTGATAAAACTTCTCTCGTTCTATTCTCATTTTCATTCTAAGGAATACGAGACTTTTGTGTAACTCTTTCAAAGTCTATCTTGTATCAAAAGTCTGCTCCACTCTAACGAAGATCCAGACTAAACGCAAGTGAAGATTGAAGATATAATCAGACTCAAGATTATTTTTCCTTCAAGGCTTCAGTACAAATATGATATATATGATTTTCTGGATGGAAATCTTACTTACCTTCTTTGGATATTATTATCAAAATCAATCAAGAATAGTAATATGATTTTGGAAGGCAAGTTTATTTGGAAAGAATCTACTTATGGAAACCTAGACCCTAATTGTATGGGTAACAAGGATCATTGGGCTTTCATCTCAATCTTCAAACAGCTTGAGATCTCCTTAATTGATTATGTCCAATAGGATGATTGGAAGAACTTCTCTGGAAAGTGCCAATGATCAAGAAGGCATAGAGAAGTATTTAAGAAGGTTTTTAAAGACATTCGAAAGTGTACGTGAAAGAAGAATTCCAAGTCTAAAGCTTCCAAACTACTTATTCTTCGTCTTACATTGCTCAAATTTGTATTCAAAGAAGGGAAAAACTCTAGAGAGTGACTTTGTGAGAGCCGTAGAATATCTTTACGAGAAGTCGAGATCATAAGGTGTAACACTCTTTTTCTATTCGTACTGAAATCTAGTCAGAAGGCCATCAGCATGGAGAGTTGACGTAGGCTTAAACTAAGCCGAACCACTATAAATATTGTGCTTATTTTATCTATTGTGATATTTTTCTATGTTTTGAAATAGTTGTTCAAGTCTAAATTCTTCTTCAAAATCTGTTGTTCATCAAACTCAGTTTAAAAGTAAAAGTATTTTGAGTGCATTTCTCAAAAGTTGTTTTCACACCTATTCACCCCCCCTCTAGGTGTTTATACTAGCACTTTCACTTCATAGGCCCTTCCCCGTACCACCTTGTCTTAGCTTCAAGTTGTTTTCTAACCTTCGTTCATTCGCTTGGTTAGATCTTTCTTTCCTATTTATAAAAAATTATCCACTACACTCTAAAGTGTTCAACAATTATATTCGTTGAGTCATTTTGAAATGGATGGTTTTTTAGTTGCATTTATTTATCTGTAAAAGCTTGCGCATATTCATTAGCTACATTTTCGTCTGTGATCAAAACATCATCACCAAGTACAACATACTTAGCAAAGAGCCAAGAGGTCATATAGATCGGAACTCGAAGCGATAAGAATGAAAGCCATACCCACAGCTACAACTACTAGAGCTTCAAAAGGCTTAGGCTGCGTTTGGTTCAGCATTTGCAATGGGCTTTAAGTCCAATGCAAATGCTGAAAGCCCAAAGCTATTTCGGGAAAATGCAGTTGCGTTTGGTAAAAAAATTTTGCAAATGGACTTTGAGTTGGATGTGTGTTTGGTAAAAAAAAATTTTGCAAGGGGCTTTGGGTATTATTTTTTTCTTTTCTTTTTTTTTTTTTTGAAAATTCAGCTAAACCCTTCGCCGGTCTGGCGAAGGGCGACGGCCGCCCGGCGAGCGGATCTAGCGCCGCCGGCCGTCGGCTGAGGTCGCCCAAGGTCGGGCGACCTCCGACGAGGGTCGCACAACCCAGTCGAGGGCCGCCGGAGGTCGCCCGACCTCGGGCGACCCTCGGCGAGGGTCGCGCGACCCAACCGAGGGCCGTCGGAGGTCGCCCGACCTCGGGCGACTGTGGTCGCTCGACCCAGGGCCGCGCGACCCAGCGGCGCCGCTCGGGTCTCGCGGCCGCAGCGGCGGTCGCTCGGGTCGCGGCCCCGGGTCGAGCGACCCCGGTCGCCCGAGGTCCGGCGACCTCCGGCGGCCCTCGGCTGGGTCGCACGACCCTCGCCGAGGGTCGCCCGAGGTCGGGCGACCTCCGGCGGCCCTCGGGCCGGGTCGCGCGACCCTCGCCGAGGGTCGCCCGAGGTCGGGCGACCTCCGGCAGCCCTCGGCGGGTCGCGCGACCCTCGCGGAGGTCGCCCGACCTCGGGCGACCTCAGCCGACGGCCGCCGGTGCGGATCGGCTCGCCGGCGCCGTCGCCCTTCGCCGGTCCGGCGAAGGGCTGCTCCTTTTACATTTAAAAGAAAAATAAATAAAAGGGCAATAACGGAAATATGAAAAATCAATGGGGGCAATTTAGGAAGAAAAAAAATGCTTTCAGCATTTGGTAGAACGCTGAAAGCCCAAGGCTGGTCCCTACCAGCCTTGGGCTTTCAGCATTTCCAAGGACCCTGCGTTCAAATGAAAGCTCCTTGAGGAGGTTGCCAAACACCTCATCTTTGGCCGAAGGGGCTGGATGGGCTGGATGGGTTTTTTAGTTGCATATTCATTAGCTACATTTTCGTCTGTGATCAAAACATCATCACCAAGTACAACATACTTAGTAAAGAGCCAAGAGGTCATATAGATCGGAACTCGAAGCGATAAGAATGAAAGCCATACCCACAGCTACAACTACTAGAGCTTCAAAAGGCTTAGATTCGCAGGGCTGTCAGATCGTTAGCTCCTTTGAAATCGAAGCATTAAGTACTCGAGGGATTCGTTAGTCTTTTTCCCACTTGATGGCAGGGCACTCCTAGGGGAAGGCCTTTACCACGCGATAGGTCAGCGAAGCGTGAGCGGGCGCGGAGAAGGAAAGGCCAAAGACTTCGGCCTAAGGGAAATGAGCAACGACGAAATGACAAAATGAGGTGCTCCGGGCACTCCCATTTAGAAAGAATTTCTATTTATTCCTAAAAGGAAGAAGGACAAAGAAGCTCTTTGAGAGAATGAGCACTCCGTTAGGTAGTTAGGGTCTTTGCCTTTTCAAAAGGAAGTATAGAAAGGGACACTGAAGACCCTTCATGCGAAACACGGAAGCGCCTAGCACCTAGAGGAGCAAAGCTCATTTTCCTTTCAACTTGGAGTCCGTATCATGGTGAAGGTAAGGTAACGCTGTGATTCTTGCTCAAACAAAAGACCAAGAAGCAAGTGAATGGGGCCGGTGTGTGGCGAAGGGAAGGGTTCATTTTTGAAATTAGTACAATATATCAAACGAAAATTTAAAAAGAAAACTGATATTCTGTGTATCAATATTTAATTTTCCGAGTGAACTAGTCATTTGAATTAATAACTTTACGTTGAATGAATTAACAATGCTAGATGTACTAAAACTCTTTACTAATATATGTATATGTTAAACGATGCGTTGAATTTTGACCGATAGAAAAAGGGATATAGGTAATGCATAATGGGGGAAACTAGTTGAAACTATCCTTAACGATGACCAACTTCTCATTTTTTAAAGCAATCTAATTGGACTCGAGCCCATAAATACCCACACTCTCACCCAGCCAACCTCTTCTTGCTGAGCTGAGCGCGCCGTCTGCATTATCCTTGAGGCGCTTGGAATTCGCGATATCTCTGCTGCTTTATCGAGAGATCGTGTGGTGGTGAGCCGGAAGGGATGGCGGACGAGGTGATCCTGCTGGACTTCTGGCCGAGCATGTTCAGCATGCGGTGCAGGATCGCGCTGGCGGAGAAAGGGGTCAAGTACGAGTACAAGGAGGAGGACCTGAGGAACAAGAGCGACCTCCTCCTCCGCATGAACCCCGTCCACAAGAAGATCCCCGTCCTCGTCCACAACGGCAAGCCCGTCTGCGAGTCCCTCATCATCCTCCAGTACATCGAGGAGACCTGACCCGACAGGTGCCCCCTCTTGCCTTCCAACCCCTACCAGAGGGCTCAGGCCAGGTTATGGGCCGATTATGTCGACAAGAAGGTAAAATTTGCCCCCTCTCAAAAACGCGCGCTCTAGGTTCTGTGGTAGTTGTAGTAGCTGAATCCGTAGCCGCTTGCAGCACTTGTTGTACCTATACCTTTTGGGTCTTGCTACGTCGGACTAGCTGGGTCATTTTGGACGATGGGGATAGAACCCGCTTTTTGTGTGATTGTGGGGTGTGAATGATTTCGCCTCTATACCCTCGAGCTTGTTAGTAATGCCGAGTGCCATTGTCTCCATGGTAAATCTGAAAGTTGGTAGTGCTGCCTGCTTGGTTACCCATCTCTGCCCTAATTGGTTGGACAAAAATATGGAAGGGGGCTTCTCAGCTTATCTGATCAGGTTGTTCTTTACATGTATGTGTACTGGGTACGGATGTGGTTTATTCAATTGATTTATTTGTCACGGTGAAGTGAGTTTCGGGAAGAACTTCTCAAGCAAAATTTAATGTTATATTCTGGGGAAAGAGTGCGCAAAAATTGGTTTGCAGTGTTCTATTTATGATGAGTTCTGCGGACATTGAAATTAAATATCATGTGATTCTAATGGTTTTGTAAAAATACTTGCAGTTCTATGAGCTGGGAAGGAAGGTGTGGACCACAAAAGGAGAGGAACAGGAGGTAGCCAAGAAGGAGCTGATTGAAAGCATGAAGCTATGGAAGGCGAGCTCGGTGTCAAGTCCTTCTTTGGGGGCGAGAAGTTAGGATTCGTGGATGTTGCAATCGTCCCCTTCTCCACCTGGTTCTATGCGTACGTGATGTGCGGAAACTTCAACATTGAGGCGGAGTGCCCCAAATTGATAGCATGGACCAAGAGGTGCCTGGAGATAGAGAACGTGTCCAAGTCTCTCATCGACCCTCATAAGGTGTATGACTTCGTCTTGCAGCTCAAGAAAGCCCTCAGCATTGAGTAGCGATCTGGATGATTGTTGTGGGTACTTCTTATCTTTATCACCAGTCTTAGGGTCCGTTTGTTTCGCGGAAAATGACAATATTTTCTGATGTTCAGCTAAAATCTGAAAATGTTTTGAAAAATATTTTCCGGTGTTAGGAAAAGAAAAAATATTTTCTAGGACTTCACCACTTAAGCATGCATCACTTACCGACCTATAAATCCATCAAATATGAATTTGCCTTTAAATTCGGGCAAATTTGCTTCATATCTTTATTCTCTCATTGTCGCCAAATGCTCATCTATTCTAAAAAATGTTCATATGGATTTCAAAAAGAAGCAAAACATATACATCCTTAATGAGAATCTTCCAGTTGAGTGGCTTGTTCTCCCCTTCGTCTTTTGAGCTATAATAAACAAAAGAAAAATGAAGCAAAGTGTACAGCCTAAATTTTCAGAATTCGTTTTCGATTAAATAAATTGGGTCTTTCATCGGCACGCCGATAAAGTTATCCTCTAAGTTGATCACTCACCGAGATAATTAGACTATCTAGGAAAGCCGTTAAGGGATTGTAACGCAATAGACTTGAAAATTCGATCAGGAATCGACTATTTGATCGTGTTAATCTGCAAGGGTCATTACGACACCGTCAAAAAATTGATCAAAGACCGGAGATAGATCGATTTGATAGGCCGATCGATGGAGATATGTGACTAGTGCACATGTGATTCCACCTAATTACAAAATTCTCGTCAAACGGCACAATATCGATTTTTCCGTCATTTCTGTACCCAGTGTCCATATTTGAAATCTCGAGATTATCATGACAACCAAGAGTTGCCAATGAGTTGAAAATGTACATTGTGAATTGATATAAATCGATCAAGAGTCAATTGCACTAAAAATTCCTAAAAGTTACCCAGTAGACTAGGTCACGCTAAAATCGCACTGGATTGAAATTAATCGCGAATTTGAACTTGATTTTAGAAATTGAAAATTTTGTCGTGTAACGATTTATTTTTGAAATGTCAACTCATCCTTTCAAGATATTTTGGAGATTCTGAGATTTTTACGGAAAATCGATTTGGACGTTGCGAAAAAATAACGAAAATTCGGATGGGTTTAGTTCAATGGAATTTGGACTTCCAAGTTGAGCCTTTGAGTGTTAGAGACTTGCAGAAAATTGTTCGGGCTTTTTCCTTGGCAAAATTGGACGCTGATTTGGAGAAATTGTGAAGAAATTGAAGTCCCGAAATTGTGAAATTCAGATCTAGGCTTGAGGCTGAAAACTTTGGCATCAATTTGGATGATTTTGTGAGGACTTGTTTCAAGAAAGAATTAGGGGGAGACAAGCAATTAATGGAAAAGATAGCCTTGACTTTTTTCTTCCTTAGCTTCTCAATTACATCTTTGCCAGCTGCTCAACCTATCTCACACGCCTCTTTTTCCCTTATCCGATCATCATCTGCTCCAGCTTTGCTTTTATTTTTCATTCCTTCGGAGCTTTGTCCAATTCCTTCCACCAATTGCCCTACTGCCTACGTCCTCGTCTTATTGTTTGGTCAACAGCCCCGCAACGGCGTCAAGATTTCTTCTTCTTTGCTGCTCTGCATCAGCGGTTCAACTCCACCGCTTTGCTCCCTAAAGAACCGTTGCCAGCGAAGCCCCCTCAAATGTAGTCAACAAGCTAGTGAAATCCTCCCCAAAGTTGACCACAATCTCCACCTGTCCAGCAACCGAAGCTCTCCACCCCCTCTCACGCTGCCAGCTCGCCACTGCTCCTCCACCTTGCGTCTCCATCGATCAAGACCACCAGTAGAATGCCTCAACGTTGACCGAAGTAGCCAAGCGTTCCATTCGCTTCGTCTGCTTCTCCATCGCCTCACACGACCGTGCCTTCAACCAAGTTCGGCAGCCCATGGATCTAGCGGATTTCATAGCCCAATTTCTTCAGTCTCGCGGGCCCAGCATTTCCATCAAGCTCAACCCATTTCTAGTTGGATCCAAGCCTGCTCTGTTCAACCCACAAAGCCCATGAATTCAACTCAGCAGCCCATCCTCGGCCCAATTCCAACTCACTTGAGGCCTGCGCAGTCAAGCCCAATTCCGAGCCCAAGCCCGTGACCAGTAGCCCTGCATAAGCCCAAGGCCAAAGCTCAGCCTTGCTGAGCTGTGTTGGGCCAATTCTAGGCCCGGTCCAAGTGTCTGTTGACGCCGTCGAAAGTTCGGGTTTCGGCCACCGTCACGCCATCGTCACAGGGAACTAGTTTCCGCAATAAACCGATGAGTTTATACACTAAACTCTTATTAGTAGGCTAATGATGTTTAAGGGGCGTTTAGACTTATTTAAGTGTAATTAGTTTAATTATTAGTTTAGTTAGTTAAATTAGGTTAGTTAGATTATTTAATTAGGTGGTTAGAGATTATAGTTAATTAGATTAGTGTGTTGTTATATAGTTAGGATGCTTGGAATAATTTGTTTAGCTCAATAGGTGGTTAGATTAGAATTATTTGGCCTAAGTTAGCATTTTTAGTATTTAATGTATTTATTTAATTAATTTTAATAATTATTTAATAATTAAAAATTTTTCGAAAATTAGGCCAGGATAGCGGGTGACTAGAATTTAGTGCTAATTACAATAGTGTGGTTAATTTTTGCAATTGAGTGTTAAATTGTGAAAATTGAGTGTTGATTGAAAATTTGGTCAATTATTCCAAAGATTGTGAAATTTGATATTTATTTAGGAAAACCTGGGTGTTGGGTTTTAAACAACAAAAATGGTTTTATATACTATATAAACTAGTGAGATTTTGAAAAGAAGGTTATGAATTTTCCAAGTCCAATCTGACCGTGTATCCACACACGACTATTTTCATCGGGTGTTTTTAATACGAAGAAAATAGGCCAGGAACACTATTTTAATTGAGGCATTTAAGTGCATGGTGTCCTGGGCTGAGATTAATTGGTCGTGTGTTGGTTAAGAAAACCCGTCCCCGAACTGTGTCAGATGGATGTTACCCTTTATGGGATACCCATTTATTGGGATTTGGGTCACAGTAGAGGTTGAACCTATACTCCTTTGGGAAATTCATCTTTGAGAGATGTGATCGTGTTCAATGGGATGAGACGATGCCTGGCTACGCCAGTAGACCGCTGAACTTCAAGTAGGCCATATCCTAGAGTGGGCATAATTATCAATTGGAATGCGTGTTGAGTGAATTAAATGCGTCAGATTATAGGACAAAATTGTGTGACATGGTATGGGACATGTTATAACAATTTAGCCTTATAATCAGGACTCTTGCGATTTATTAAGTTGAGTAAGGTGTTTCAATTCTTGTGTGCATCGATTTTATACATAATGTGTATAAACTGTGCTGACTTGCAAGGTGGAACTGAGGCGAGGTAAGTCCTCTATATTGAATGTGTGATTGTGTGGTTATGATGCCTCTAGATGTATTCCCCTCCTAATTAGGATTTAGAGTGTGAACTCCCTAAGATTTATATCTCACCCCGTCGTGGGCTAAATTTTAAGAGTCATCGAGTGGAGGACCTAGAGATGAGAGAAGGTGATCGGAAGTGTAGGTTAGTTAGGACCGTTTCTTTTTGGAAAGCCAATCTTTGTACTCTTTTGGTCATAGACCTTGTACATGACTCTATGTGAATATAAAAGCATGTTGGTTTGTGAAATTGTTGTCCTACTATTCTATCCCAAGATGATTACTGTCAAGGAATTTATTTTCACTTCCGTATGTGCAATAAAACGAAAAGGGTCAGTGAATCGTCCTAAGAAATCGCAAAAATATTATCGACCAGAAAGGGATGGGCATGCGCTCAGGGTTCGGGGCGTGACACAAAGCATGTAGAGCCATTTGCTTGAGCAATATACAACTGCAGGGTAGAGTAAATAAAGAAACGGATAAGCAAGAATGCAGAGCACGAGCTTGAGATCGACGAGCTCAAGTTTGCCTAGCAATGGCCGATGACTAGCCAAGAAAGAAGAAGATGGGAAACAAAGAAAAGAAAATTAAAAAGAAAATTAAAAAATAATTCAAATAAAAAAAGAAATGAAGAAGAAGAAATTGGAGGAGGAAGTGAGGATTTGTAGAGGTGCGAAATAAAAGAGATCAAGTGAGGAAAATGTTTTCCACTTTTGAAAAGTGGAAAACATTTTTCCCTAATTTAGAAGACTTTTTTCCTTTCATGGAAAGCATTTTCCCCGATGAATTCATTTTCCGTGAAACGAACGCTGGAAAATCCAAAAATTATTTTTCTAAAAATTATTTTTCGCGAAATGAACGGAGCCTTAATGTAATAGTCTAGGTTTTCTCTTGTTGAATTTCTAGTACTAGGAAGGAGGCACTTCATTGTGTCTTCTTTCGAAACTTATGTTGGTGATCATGATGAGCAACAGAGAGTTGCTCGTGCTGTGAGGCAGTGTTTGGTTTGCAATAATAAAGAAGTCGCTGCTTGGATTATGAGTAAGCTCGAAGCTTTTCCTTTATGATCTAGACTTTTCAGTTTCAGTAGTAGTTAAGATGTGTGAGTACTAAGTGGACTTGTCAAGGCTGAAAAGATATGCAAATGTGATGCCTAATTTGTAACCACACCAGTGGCAAAAATGTGTTGGAGTGAATCCTTATGTTTCCGGGAGCAATTATATTCATCAGGACTATTTGATTCTTACTCTACCAATTGGCCCCTCTATGAGGGCAAGCGTTGAGCATTGTTGTTGTATTTCCCACTGGAGAAGAAAACAAGGGCCAAGGATGGACAACGCGATTGGTTTCATTATATTATGCCTCAACAACGTCATCCGCAACAAACGGTGAGCTGTATTACATTCTTTATTTGGAAAGGCTAACACATCAAAGTGGATACACAAACCAACATCCACTATAGGTCTGTTTGTTAATAGGTTAAATTGTAATTGATTTTATAAAATAGATATGGAATTGAAATCCATTTGATAAATTTTTTATTCTTGAGAATAAATTTGGAACAAAATAAAGAAGTTAATAAAAGTTGTTTGGTAGAAGTACAGAGCAAGTGCCATAACTTGGCACCGAGGGACACTTAAGTGCCATAACTTTAAAATGGTACACTTGAGTGCTAGTTTTGAAGTTAAATGGGACACTTAAGTGCCACTCCGGCGAAGATCCGGCCAAATGGCTTACGTGGCGACTTTTCGGCGAGCTTGGTCCAAAAATGGCGTCGTTTTGCACGTTGACGTGGCGGAGAAAATGCAAAAATGACGCCGTTTTTGGACCAACATGTAAATAATAATATAAAAATTAATTAAATTTAATTTAAAATATTCAAAAAATTTAAAAAAAAATAAGAAAATTTAAAAAATTTAAAAATTAATAAAAATTTTAAAATTTAATTTTTTTAAAAAAAAAAAGAGGGGGAGGTCGAACGGGGCGGCTCCTCGCCGCCGCCACCTCCCCGCCGCGCCGGGAAGAGCCGGCAATGGAGGGGGAGGGTCGGCCGAGGTCGTCGGCCCCGGCTAACCGACGGCGAGGGCTGCGAGCCCTCGTCGGATCGCGACGAGGGCTACGACCCTCGCCCCAGATCTGGGCGAGGGCTCGCGGGCCCTTGCCCCCAGTAGGCCGACCCTCCCCACTCCATCGCCAGCCCTTCCCGACAGCGGCGGGGAGGCGGCGAGGGCTCGCGGGCCCTTGCCGCCTCCCCGCTACCGCCGATAAGGGCCGGCGACGGAGTGGGGAGGGTCAGTCGGCCTCGCCGGCTGACTAGCGGCGAGGGTCCACAAGCCCTCGCCCAGATCTGGGGCGAGGGTCGCGGCCCTCGCCGTGATCCAGCCGAGGGCTCGCGGCCCTCGGCGTCGGTCGGCCGGGGGCGACGACCTCGACCGACCCTTCCCCCTCCGTCACCGGCCCTTACCGATGACCGGCGGCGGCGAAGGAGCCGGCCCCGTTCGACCTCCCCCCCCCCTTTTTTTCTTAATTTTTCTTAATTTAAAAAATAATTTTTCTTAATTTTTTAAAATTTTTTTAAATTTTCTTAATTTTTTAAAATTTTTAAAATTTTCTTATTTTTTTTAAAATTTTTTGAATATTTTAAATCTAATTTAATTACTTTATATATTATTATTTACATGTAGACACGAAACGGCGTTGTTTATGCGTTTTCTCCGCCACGTCAGCATGCAAAACGACACCATTTTGGACCAAACTCGCTGGAAAATTGCTACGTCAGCCATTTCGCCGAATTTTCGCCGGAGTGGCACTTAAGTGTCCCATTTTACTCCGATATTGGCACTCAAGTGTACCATTTTAAAGTTATGGCACTTAAGTGTCCCTCCGTGCCAAGTTATGGCACTCCAGGTGTCCCAACCTCAAAGTTGTTTCTTTGTTCTCGTGAACAATTCTAGAATTAAGTCTAGCCTATTTTTTTTTCTCTTTTCTCCTTTTCTCTTCTTCTTCCTCCCGGTCGGTTGCTGACCATGGCACCATTGCCGCCGTTGCCGATTGCCAATGACTGGCTGCGCGAGGTCCGATGAGCTCATTGGAGGCTTGGCTCGCCACCGCAAGCCTTGGCCTCGTTGGCGGCCAGGTAAGTCACACCCAGCCCGGCTAGGCCTGACCTCATCCAGGCAGCGCGAGGTTAGCCTCACTATGGCGAGGCTAAGCCTTATGCAGTTGCCAGGCCAGGGCGAGGCCGAGGCTCGCAATGGCCAAGCGAGGGTTTGACGAGTTCATCGAATCTCGCCTAGCTGGTCGCTGCTTCTTGGTACCCATATGAGTTGGTAAGACGGAGGTGACTGATTTTGGTGGACTCCAGCGAAATGACAAAGTCAAGAAACACGAGTTCTCTAGTCGTTTTCGGACGGTGATCTTAAGGCCATTATTAACCATAACCTCACCAACACAGCCATAAAATTCAGTACGAAGCCTAAGAAAAATCCAGTGCTGTTAAAGTTAGGTCGTTTTCCACCCTCTTGCTCTTTACTGACTCATTTGGTGACCGTTCTGAGAGTCGAACTTTGATAGAGTTCGACCACGAATCGAGCGGGAAGTGAGAGGCTGAGGGCACCCGCGAGAGTTCAGCCTCGAATTAAGTAGGAAGTGAGAGTTCAGCAATGAATTGAGCTCTTTCCTATGGAGCAATTGATATTTCGTCATCGTTTCAATGGAGCAACCGAGAGAGATGCAGAACAACCGAGTTCCACGAAGAACCTTAACCCCCCCAAAACGAGAGAAATGAAGAGCAACAGAGAGATGAAGAGCACAACACCATTTCGTTAATAAACCAAGAAAAAAGACCTTTTTTTCTCTTTCGCTAGTCCATGTGAGAGCCATTTGCATTTCATTGTCCACGTCAAGCTCCCACATCGGAGTTTTAAAGGGCTTCATGATGAAAACATAACAGAAATAAATGTGTTATATGAACACAAGTTTAAGATTTTTCGTGATACACTAAAGATCGAGATAAATGTGTCATAATAGACATAATTTAAAATCTTTGGTGATTTTTTCCTTATCAAGAAATCTCATCTTGGATTTCTTAAAAAAAGGGACATTCATTCATGATTATTGATTACTAACTTTCTATCAAATCTGATATCTATCGTTTTGTAAAGCAATCTAATCATACTCAATCCGATAAATCTACCCACGCCCTCACCCAGCCATTTCTCGCTAAGCACTGTACCCTTTGCATTAACCGACGCGCTTGTGAATCGTAATTGCTCTGCTTCTCGAGATTGTTGGTGAACTGGAACCCATGGCTGACGAGGTGATCCTCCAGGACTTCTGGTCGAGCATGTTCGGCATGAGGTGCAGGATCGCACTGGCCAAGAAAGGGGTCAAGTACGAGTACAAGGAAGAGGACCTGAGAAAAAAGAGTGACCTCCTTCTCTAGATGAACCCCATCCACAAGAAGATCCCTGTCCTCGTCCACAACGGCAAGCCCGTCTGTGAATCCCTCGTCATCCTCCAGTACATCGACGAGACCTGGCCTGACAAGTGTTCCCTGTTGCCGTCGGACCCCTACCAGAGGGCTCAGGCCAGGTTCTGGGCTGATTATGTTGACAAGAAGGTTAATTTCCTATCTGAAATTTTACGCTCTAGGTTTTGTACCGGGTGTTCCACAAAGCTGAGGTTTTTATGGCTTTTCTTGGATGTACCACGATTATGGTGGCCTCCCCGGACAGGCTAATATTTGACAAACCTGACGTGACTACACACTCCGGCTGGCTAAGTTCAGGACCACTTGTAGTAGCTGTGCTTGTAGTTGTATTCAAAAACCCGGAAAAAGTTGAAGATATGATAGAATTGAATCTATCATATATACCTAATTTATGCTCAAGATAGGATAAAATTGAATATAAATGGATAAAACTTGGATAAAATATCTTAGGAAAACTAGGATAAAGGTCGATATGATTTTTTATATATAAAATATAAGTTATTTTTCCCAATTAATTTTTTTAAAATAATAAAATTAAAATAATATTTGAATATAAAAAATATTTAAATTCTAATATAAGAAGGAAATTCAAAATAAAAAAAATAACAACAATTGCTTTTTTTATTTATATATTCGATTTTTTTATCTTATAATATATATTCAATTTATAAATATATATATATTTAGTATTAAATTAATTGCATATTTTACGTATTTTAGATATATGCCTGGATTGTGAAATTCAAGCCATCAAGAATGCTGGACAAGCATCTTCGCTCACCCGGAGGACAAAATGAAAGACCTCGCTCGCAACTTCAAGCCAATGCCAAAGGAGAGGAGGTAGCTCAACTAAGGGAGGACTTGAAGAGGCTAGAAGGTGTAGTCCAACTACACACTCACCCTTTTTAATGATGACAAAAGGGGAGAATCAATTTGGCTTTGGTGGTTATGTTTATTTTTAAGTTCAAGACCATGACAAAACATTTTATCGTAGTCCGGATACCGACAAGCGGTTTCTCGAAGACTTTGTATTCTCGAGACTCAAGACTCAAGACTCGAGACTCAAAACTCAAGACTCAAGACTATTCTCACTGACAGTCTTTCTAATCCAGTAACGAAGGAAATCCAAAGCCGAAGTAGATGGTTGAGGATTCGATCCTATCCTCTGGAAAAGATTCTTTGGTTGGATAAACATTTCGGATTCTTTTATTGTTATCTAGATCAATTGAAGATCCGATGGTCGACGAAATATTCTTGGAATGTTCTATTCTTGGAAACCAAGATCCTGATTGTATGGGCGAATAGGATTGATGGGCTATCATCAGTTCCCAAATAGCTCGGATGATCTTCTTAATTGATTCCGTCCAACGGGTAGATTGGAGGAATTCCTTTGGTAAGTGCCAATGGCTATGATGGCATAAAGGAATATAAAAGGAAGACGTTCTAGTTGTTTTAGTAGCATGATTGATAGAAAAATTCCAGAGTCTCAAGAACCTTGATTATTAGTATCGAAAGCGAAATTGTATACACAGAGTGTTTATGCTTGGTGACACCTTGAGCGAGTGTGGTAGATCATCTACACCTAGAAATCAAGGAAGATCAACACGTAACATCTCTTTGTTCATAGTGGAATTCAGCCAATTGGCTGTCGGTGCGTAAGAGTGGACGTAGGCTTGAATCAAGCCGAACCACTATAAACCGCGTGTTCAATTCTCTCTTTCCCTTACTCGTCTTACGATTGATTTTTAATTATTGCAAATCCTTCAATTTTACTAGGAAAAAGGTCGATATGATTTTTTATATATAAAATATAACTTATTTTTCCCAATTAAAAATAATAAAATTAAAATAATATTTGAATATAAAAAAATATTTAAATTCTAATATAAGAAGGAAATTCAAAATAAAAAATAACAACAATTGCTTTTTTATTTATATATTCGAATTTTTTATCTTATAATATATATTCAATTTATAAATATATATTTAGTATTAAATTAATTGCATATTTTACGTATTTTACGATATATTAGTATAATTTATCATTTAATAAAAATTTATTAGAAAATGATAGAAGGGGAAAAAGAAATAATAAAATTAGAAAAAAGAAAAATAAAACGAGGGAAAAAAAGAAAAAGAATGAAGTAGACTAGAGTGTCATAAAATATTCTTACCATGTCCATTTGTGCAATTTTTAGGTTTAGACCAAGGTATGAGATGTGTGGAAAACAAGGGCCAAGGACGGACAAGGCGATCGGTTTCACAAAACCTTTATCACCTAGTTTTTGAGTTTTCAAAATATATTAACTGATGAATTAGTAGCCCTTTTAGTACTTTTAGCGGTTCCAATACCTACAATGTTCCTTCGATTGTTTACAAGTGATATTTAAGCCTTTATTTTTGCAACTTCAGCTGCGGCTTATATCAACGAATCCATGGAGAGTCATGATTGACTCTAATTTGAAAATGGTTGTTTTGTAGTTTAGACTAAGGTAATATATGTGTAATTCAAGATAACCTACTTAGGCAAGATAAAAATAAACAAATAAGATATATGATCTGCATGAATAGGAAAAAGGATTAGCATACTTCGATTTAGGGAATTGTTTGAGTCTTGCTAAATCGAACTAGTAGGGTCGTTTCTAACACTCGGTGATAGTAATGATGCATTTGATAGCGTTTCTATTCTCATAAATAATTTATGATAAAAAATTATTCTTTTTTATTATGTTCCTAGGATCAATTTCAATTCCCAAAATAGAATTGTTTTTGGTACCGTCCTCAAAATTTCTACCTTAAATCATTTTTTAAAAAATTTTAAATAATTTTATTGCTTTTTTCTTCTTTTTTTTTTTTTTCTTTCTCCTTTTCTTCTTCTTCTTCAAGGTCACCGGTCGCGGGCCTTGGGATGATCGGCCAGACGAGGGTCACTGACCTCACCAAAGCGTAGCTAGCCCTTGGCGAGGTCATGCCTTGTCGGCCGAGCCTCATCGGCAGCTGGGCGAGCAGCCTCGCCAGATCTGGGTGAGGTCGAGCCCAGCCCAACAACGGTTGGATCGAGCCGAGCTTGGCTTGGTGAGCCTTTAGCGAGCTTACCAAACCTCGCCCTGGCTTGGCGAGCCTTCGACGAGCTCATCAGACCAATCACCGGCGACCGGTGGCGATGGCCGGTGGATGGCGAACAGTGGTGGATGGCAACAACGGTAGTTACAGCAATTGAAGAAGAAGAAAGAGGGAAGAAGAACAAGAAAAAAGAAAAGAAAAGAGAGAAAATAGGTTGGTTGATTCTAGAATTATTCCTAGAAACAAAGAATCAACTTTTTTTTTTTTACTTCTCAATTATGTTCCAAATCTACTTCCGAGAACAAAAAAATAGAAATTTATTCCAGAAAACAAAAATTTTACCAAACGAATTTCTGTTCAAAATCTACTCTTGGAAACAAAATAATAGAAATTGTTATTGTTGGCAAGTTGCCAAATAGACCCTAAGAATCCAAATTTACTTGCTGTGTAATTATGCATGCTGATTGGTTCACATCCATGTTGACGGAATTGACTATCTTGAGCTTGTTAGAAATGCTGATTGACGTCATTCCCATAGTCTTAAATCAAGATATTGCATGTGTGGCATCCCAAAATTCATAATGACCTCTAGTTACATTAAAGTCTATGAATAGGTGATGGAAGTGCCATTAAGTTATTTTATAGCCATTTAATCCATAATTTGCAATAAGATTTATGGCCAAGCTTTTAATGGATAATTATGTGATAGGAAAGAAAATTCTATTATTGGCCATGTGTTTTATAAATTGGAATTTATGGATTTATGATTTCAAGTTTTATGGCCATATGAAATTGTAATTTAATATTTATATAAGTTGGGATTTAGGTAAATTATTTAAAGTAAAAATGGACTTATTTAAGAAAATTTTGGGCCATTTAAGCTTGGACTTTAGGCCCAAGTGAGATGGGCCTAAAGTGGGCCAAGAGGCCCGGCCCATGAAGCCCATTGGGCTGCTGACGCATGGAGGGGAGGAGTGAGGAGCCGCATGGCCCCCAAGTGTCCTCGGCAAAGGAGACACTTGTCTCCTTCTTAGGGACAAGTGTCCCCCATGCAAATTGAGGGTGCATGCAATTTATATAGCAACCAAAGAGAGAGAGAGAGAGAGAGAGAGAGAGAGGAGAGTGGTAAGAGAGAAGGGGGAGCCGAGAGAAGGAGCTATCCGCCCGTCGCCGCCCGCATGCCGTTGGTCCGTCGCCGGTGTGCCGTCCGTGTGCTCGTATTTGCTCTGTCTTAGAAGCAAGTTGGAACTGATTTCCACCCCTTGCATGTGTGCCTTGCATGTGTGGTTGAATTTTTGGATGTTTAGGCCCTGTTTGGTAACCATCCAAATATAACCAAATTCTGATTCTTTGTTCTCGGAATCAGTTTTGGCCTAGGATCGCGTTTGGTAAATTTTTTGTTCCAAGGAACAAATTTGTTCCGGGAACAAATTGGGAATAGAATCAAGAACAAAAAAAAAGTTGATTCTTGTTCCGGAACGAATTTGAGAATCAAAATCAAGAAATTTTCTTCTTCCCTTCGGCCATCTCGCGACCGCTGTAGACCACCCCCCGCTAGCCGTCGTCCGCCGTCCGTCGGTCTAGCGAGCTCGCCGAAGGCTCGCCAAACCAGGGCGAGGTCCGGCGAGCTCGCCGGAGGCAAGCCCAGCCATCGGCAAGGCTCGGCCTCCCCAGATCGGGCGAGGCCGAGCCTCGCCGGGACTGGGCAGGGGTTGGGCGAGCCTCGCGACGCCTAGCCCCACCGGTGGCCAGGCGAGGCTCGCCCAGCCCCGCCGGTGGCCTAGCAGGCCTCGCCCAACCCCGACGAGGTCGGCCTATCCACCGGCAGGGCTCGGCCTCGCCAGATCTAGGGAGGCCGAGCCTCGGCGAGGCTAGGCGAGCCTCGCCCGGCTGCCGACGAGGCTCGGCCGATGAGGGCCGGCCTCGCCAAGGGCCGGCGACGCTCCGGTGAGGTTGCCGGCCCTTTGAGGTCGCCGGTCCGGCAAGAAAGAAGAAGAAGAAGATGAGAAAAGGAAAAGAAAAAAGAAAAAAAAAAAAAAAAAGAAAAAGAAAAGAAAAAAATGAAAAAATGAAAAAAAGAAAAAAAAAAAGTAAAAAAAAGTAAAAAAATATTTAAAAATTAAAAGAAATTGATTTGGAACATAATTAATGAACACGGTACCACACACAATTTTATTCTAGAATCAGAAATTTTAAACAGTTACCAAACGGCTTAAAATGCTTAGAATCAGTTCCCGGGAATAGAATAAAAAAGAATCAGTTCTGATCAAAATCTACTCCCGGGAACAGAATCGTTACCAAATACACCCTTAGAGGTTAGAAATCGAAGTACATGAGGTTTGTTCTTGGAGATGCATGCTGTTTTCATATGAACCGCCTGAACCAGAATCTTGTGAGAGCTTGCATGCATGTTTCGAGTTTGATTTTGACCTTGATTCCTTCATGAAAGTTGTAGCCAACATCTTAAACTATAACATACTAAAATTTGGTGCAAAAAAATGGAGATTTAAGGGGTCAAACTCTCATCCTATGGAGATGCTATATCTGGAATGTTTTCGCATGAACCGCCTGACCCAGAATCCTGTGAGAGCTTGCATGCATGTTTTAAGTTCGATTTTGACATTAATCTCTTCATGAAAGTTGTATCCAACATCTTAAAATACAACATACTAAAATTTGGTGCAAAACGATGGAGATTTAAGGGGCCAAACTCTCATCCTACGGAGATGCTAGATCTGGAATGTTTTCGCATGAACCACCTGACCCAGAATCTTGTGAGAGCTTACATGCATGTTTTGAGTTCGATTTTGACTTTTATCTCTTCATGAAAGTTGTATCCAACATCTTAAACTACAACATACTCAAATTTGGTGCAAAACGATGGAGATTTAAGGGGTCAAACTCTCATCCTACGGAGATGCTAGATCTGGAATGTTTTCGCATGAACCGCCAGACCCAGAATCTTGTGAGAGCTTGAATGCATGTTTTGATTTCGATTTTAACTTTGATATCTTCATAAAAGATGTATCCAACATCTTAAACTATAACATACTAAAATTTGGTACAAAATGATGGAGATTTGAGGGGTCAAACACTCATCCTACGGAGACACCAGATCTGGAACGATTTCACTGACCTTTCGGTGGAATTGTGGTTGCATGTTGATTTTTACTAAGAATCTCTTTTCGACTTCTCATAAAACTTGTATAGAACATCTTGAAGTTTAGCATACTAAAATTTGAAAAAAAATGAACAAGTATAGCCTAGTGAATCAACTTACTCTTGAAAACCGTAGATCTGGAGACGCGGTATAGGTTACCCGAGACTTCATGGACCCGAATGATGACTATACTCTGGAAGTTTGAATTAGATCCCTTCATGAAAGTTGTAGGGACCTCTTGAAGTAAAAAAAATATCCAAATTTCAGAGGAAACGAAGAAGATTAGGTAGGTGAAAACTCAGTATTTCGGAGAAGCATGCACTGGACGTTTCAGTGTTAGATCCAGAAGCTTCGTGTGACTGTAGAAAATAATCTAAAAACAATTTGGCTTAGAATTCTTCATGAAAAATCCACTTTAGTGTCTTGGCTATAACCTGGTAAAATTTCATAATTTTCAGAGGTCGTTTGGATATTTTAATCAAGTTATTTCGGAAATTGTGCATTCTGTTTTTATCCGAAATTACATGCTGTATTTGTGTGAATTATAATTTTGTGTGGAATTTGATTGGCCTTGTTTTTTTCATGAAATTATTACCCTATTGCCTTGTCTATCACTAGCCTTAATTTCATGATTTTTGAGAAGCATATGGATATTTAATTTAAATATTTTCTAAAAATGGTACATGCTGGAATTTTGTAAACTTTGAAAAGGCATGAGATATGGACCATTTTATATTGCATGGACTCCATGAATTGTATTGTGATGGATGGTGGTGTCTAGCTGCATGCATGATAATGATTTGAGATGCATGTATGAATTCAATGATGAATATGATATTGATTGCCATCACATCACATGCCATGTTATAATTGAACTATAATTGAAGATGTGAATTGAGATAAGTGAGAAGGCCATCGGAGGTGTGAGCCAACAATTCCCCGGGAGTGTCGGGTTGCCCGGTGGTATACGGTACGTAATTCCGGGGAGGCTTGGTGGTATGTCGGTACATAATTCCGGAAGCCCCGGAGGTTTGTGCCCGGGGGATGCCTCACGATGCTAGTTGGGATGCAAGATGCCCGGCCAAGGAGTGTAAATGCCGGAAGCCCTAGAAGTTTGTGCCCAGGGGGATGCCTCATGATGCCAGTTGGGATACGAGATGCCCGGAATATGGGGGGGGGGGTGGATGCCCGGTGGCCTTAAATGGCTGAATGCCGGAGGTTCTCGCGATGCTAGGATTGGGCACAAGTGATGAATATGGGATGCAAACATTGGTCCCAAGAAAGAGAAATATGGCGGTCCAATATGAAAGGATGAAATTGAGAAATTGAAATTGAAATATGCATGATGGTATATGCATGTGATATGATGATGATGTTACATGCATGGATGCATGACAATGATGATGGTACATGTGATATGATGATGATGTTACATGCATGGATGCATGGCAATGATGATGGTACATGTGATATGATGATGATGTTATACGCATGGATGCATGGTAATGATGATGCCACATGTGACATGTTGATGGTAAGTATATGATATGATGATGATGGTACATGAGGTATGATGACATGTGCATGATGCCATGGTATGTTGTGCATGGATGCTTGTATGACATGTGATGCTATGATTGTGATGATTGCATGGCATGATGTATTGAGTGGTTTATTGGCCTTTTACCTGCTAAGTGGTTCTACTCACCTCTTTTGGGGAATAACATTTCAGACTAGATAAGATCCCTATGTTGCCACTGCTACCAGTAGATGAATCAAGTGGTTGGATATGATTGCGAGGAGGAGGATATCAAAGGGAGGAACTTTTGGACACCGACATAAATCGATGGACTTTAATTATTCGACGGTTAGAAGAGATGTTGGTCATCTTTTGAAGTATAGCCGAATATTGAAACATTGGCATTTCGATGTACTGACTAAAGATGTCCATATGCCTTATGTAAATAAACGTATTCGGCTTTAACTTATATAAGATGTTTAGTCGGTGCGCATCGTTTTCTGAATATAGGGAAGGGAGTATGTTGGATGTGCTTCCGTATATGAATCACGCAAGGAACCTATAAAAAAAATGTGTAAACCCCCTATGTTGTATGGACCCGCTACAATTGAAATGGTATCAGAGTGACATGTTAATAGGGAAAGTGAAAGGTAGAGCGAACTGTGGCGACCTTAATGGATCGGGGGCCGTCGAGGGGTGCCACAGCCCTTTTTGGTATAAGAGCTATGGTCTATTTAGAGTGATAAGGTGCCTCAGATGGAAATGAGGATAAAATGATGCACACCATAGGATATAAAATGGAAAAAATTTGATTAACATTGAATAACGGGTGATGAGTATTCACTCGTAGATCCCTAATAGTTTATCTTGAGTTGTCTTTAGGTACCAATAACATGTATATGTTACTTATGTAGTAGTAGTAGTTGCTTTGAATAGGAGACGGTGAGTCTCAGATTATTCCTGAGGCAATGTTTGGAAATTGCAGGAAAATCATGGTACAAGCTAGAAGTGCTCATCCATCGAGGGCTGAACTCCGGATGGAAGATATCCTGCAGGCGTTGGCTAATATTGGAAATCTTATGGATAGACAAGCGTAGCAACAACCCGAGTGGAACGTCGCCCTCAAGGACTCGTGGAACAATTCCTAAAATTGAAGCCACTTAAGTTTAGTGGAATGGGGAGTCTTGAGGAGGCGGAACAATGGATTGATGGAATGGAACGAATTTTCCGGTTGTTGGACTGCAGTGATGCTGAGAAAATAGTTTTGGCAGAGTACCAGTTGGAGGGAAATGCAAAGTTTTGGTGGAGAGCTTCGAGGATACGATCTTTCCACTAGGTACTGAGATAAACCGGGATGTTAAGAAAAAGAGTTACTTTGGAAATTTTAGAGGAGCTTGGAATGGCTCGATTTTAGGAAAAGCACCCTACCGGGGTAATTTTTGTTAGATGTATGCCCTAAATTGCTATGTAATAGTTACATCTTAGGGATTTCAATTGTACATATAAGGATTATGTTATTTTAATTTTAAAGAGAATTGATTAATTAATTGATTATTCATTTAATTAATTAATTAATTAATTAACTAATTAAAAAAATTAAAGCTTCATGCATGTGCACAAATTCGTGCACATGCACAAAGCATAATGGTTAGCGATTATGCGAAGCATGACCATTATGCATGAAGCATGGATGGTCAACAACCATCATGATAAGATCGAAACACATGAGTGATGCTTTGCTGAAAATGCACGATCGTTATCTCGTTCGGGCCGTGACTATTATACATCAAGAATACAACGAATTGTTTCCACATGATTGCTAGCACGATCGAAGTGGAATATCCAAAAACGATGTTCGTTGTTGGTGTGTCGAACTAGAGGTCCTACGCTTGTGGGACTCGAACCGTAGAACATCCAAACCGACTCGTTTCAAAGCGCGCTTTGAGAGGTATTTCATTTAACTCTCTTTTATGTTTAGATTTTTGATTGAACAACACATTAGGAGAATCATGTGTAAAATTTATCTTTGTTTTATTAATTGATTTATAGTTCAAATATGTTTTTTTGCGTTTAATTGATTTATAGTTCAAATATGTTTTTGTGTTCTAATGGCCAATTTATTTTTATTAAGAGAATTGGTTCTCTTGCTCAAATGTAGCCTATAGAAGTTGATTGATTTATGTGATAAATTTAATCAACAAAGCAAACATTAGAACTAAATCAATTTTGAATCAAAAAATCCGTAACTTGTTATACTTAATGTTTATATTTTGCAACTGATATGCAGAATTTTATGCATGCCTTCCAGAGCTTTAAATTTTGAATTTATGGCTCGTAAGGAAGGGTGGTGATCATGGAAAAATCCCTAAATGTTGTGATTGTTGTATGGATAAATGTATGATGATTACAAGTATTTTTTTAGGGATGTAATTATTAAATGGAGGCTGCGTCCTTCTTTTTATATATATTTTTATGAAATGTAATTTAAGTATAGTGTAGTATTTCAATTATTGATGTAAATACTACAAAAGAAGAGGAGCCATTGGAGGAGCCATTAAACCGGTGAGCTCTCTGGGCCCGGTCTTTGAAGAGTTCAAAGATTGAAGAAAAAGTGAAGAACAGGTCCATATTATTAAAATATTAAAATGGCTAAATGGGTCTTTTTGGCTCGAGACCCATTGAACCATAATTCCATGATCACCACATAGGATGAATATTATGTGATATCTATTTATTTATTGTGTTTATCATATCGTGCATGTTAAACCGGTTAATGTGCAAAATGAGACCGTTAATAACGACCCAAATCTTTTTACAAAGAATATTAAGTCAAAACGGGTTTCGGACTTGTGACCTTTCATCGTTCGTGATTTGATCCAATATTATAGTGGTTAACTAACAATTATGGATACATAGGGGTTAATTACCATTTATAATATTGGACCACTCCATTATGCATATGATGCTGTGGGGTTTGAGCCAAATGATTTCTAATAACTGTCAGGTAAGGGAATCATTTGTGTTTTCAATACTTGCATGAGACGATGGGCTAGACTTAACTATGATCATGATGCCAATAACTATTAGGTGAGGCTTTTATGGTCTAGAGGCCGAAGTTATGATTGGGACGCGCATATGATGCGTTGAACAAGCTAGTTCACTCACTAAGTTCATAGGACACTAATAACTGTTAGGAGATGTGGACTTTGGACTAGTGGGACTCCAATCCCCACTAGTAATCTTTACCCAACAAAGATTACCGCTTCCTATCTTAAGGAGTATGGGATTCGAATATAAATTTAGTGGGAGGATCTATTTTATTTAAATGCGAAAATGAAATAGTTACTTTGAAAGATACAACGGCTATTAATTTATTTTCTGCAACAGATATATCATTACTCTAAAAATGGTGACCACAAACCCACTCGCTTCTATGCTTGACAAGAATTGTTTGACTGGACTCAATTTCACTGACTGGGTGAGGAATTTGAGAATTGTTCTCAATTCAGAAAAAATTGGGTATGTGCTTGATGAAAAGATACCAACCTCCTTTCCTGAGGGTGGGACCCAAGAGGAGCGTGTCACTTATGATAAGTGGCGTGATGATGACTTGACAGTTAGATCATATATGCTTGCTTCTATGAATAATGAATTACAGAAGAAGTATGAATCTATGGAAGATGCTGGGTCGATCATTTTGCACTTAAAGGAATACTTTAATGAGAATGGTCGAATCTCTAAATATGAGATATCTAAGGCATTGTACCGTATGAGGATGGCTGAAGGATCATCTATTAATGATCATGTTTTGAAAATGATCTGGCACATTGAAGAATTGGCTAGGCAGAATTTCGTTATGGACAATGAGTTAGCTGTGGATTTGATCCTCCAATCTTTACCCGACTCATTCTGTGGTTTTGTCCAAAACTTTCACATGCATAAGATGGAGAAAACTCTTGCTGAGTTACATAGCATGCTGGTAGTTTATGATAAGGAAATGCATAACACAAGGCCAAATGTAGTGGCTATGGCTAAGGCTTCTTCTTCAAAAGGTAAGATTGTTTTAAAGAAGAAAAAATGGAAGAGGCCTGCCAAACCTGTTATGCAACCAAAACCCATGATTGATAAAGGGAAATGTCATTACTGTGGTGTCAAAGGGCACTGGAGGAGGAACTGTAAGAGGTACCTCACGAGCTTGAAGGTCAAGCCCAAGAACCGACCTTATGAAGGTATGGTATCTATGCTTATTGAAACTAATATTATGGTTAGTGCTAAATCTAGCTCATGGGTTTTAGATTCTGCTGCAACTTCACATATTTGTGTGTCTTTCCAAAATCTGGAAATAAGCAAGATGCTAGGGCGAAATGAGATTGTCTTGACGTTCGCCATTGGAGTAAGAGTTGCTGCATTAGCTATAGGGACTTTTCGTTTATGTTTGCCTTCTGGACATGTAATGGTTTTAAAGAACCGTTTGCATTATAAGAATGCTGTTAGGAATATCATCTCTATACCTCGTTTGGGTAAAGAGAATTATGAATTTTCTTTTGCCGATGATGTATGTTCTATTTATCATAATAAAATATGTGTTGGTTCTAACTTATTAACCAACAATCTTTATATCATTACAATGCCCGGTAATGCGATTACCAATGTCAATAAGCAAAATAGAATTGATATAAATGCCATAACTAATAAACGCCCTAGAGACGTTCCAAATAAAAAGTATGTTTGGCATCTCCGATTAGGTCATATTGGAGAAGACAGAATTAATAAGTTAAGTAATGATGGATACATTGATCCTTCAAATTTTGAGTCATACTCGACTTGTGAGGCATGTCTTCTAGGAAAAATGACCAAAGCACCTTTTGTGGGACAAAGTGTGCAAGCTACTAATATATTAGAATTAATACATACAGATGTATGTGGACCAATTAATGAAACTGCTAGAGGTGGTTATAATTACTTCATTACCTTCACTGATGATCAGTCACAATATGGTTATTTATACCTCATGAAGTATAAATCTGAATCCTTTGAAAAGTTCAAGGAATTCAAGGCTGAAGTTGAGAAACAAACAGGAAAATGTATTAAGGCTCTTCAATCATATCGAGGAGGTGAATACCTTAGTACTGAATTCCTGGACTTTCTTAAAGAGAATGGCATTTTATTACAATGGACACATCTTGGAACTCTAGAACATAATGGTGTATATGAACGAAGAAATCGTACTTTATTAGATATGGTACGATCTATGATGAGTTATGAGATAGCTAGTATAAGCACCTAGAGGGGGTGAATAGGTGCACAATCAATTTATCGAAATACGGAAGCAATTCTTGGCAAACGATATAAAGGTAGTTCACTATTGATTGACAAAATGAAATACGATCAAAGTAAAGAGAGTAAGGGAGAGAAGATTGAATACAGGGTTTATAGTGGTTCGGCTTAATCCAAGCCTACGTCTACTCTTCCGCACTGATAGCTCACCAGCTGGATTTCACTATGTAGATGTTACAACACTGCTTTTCCTTGATTCTACAGTGTAGATGTTCTATCACACCTCCTCAAGGTTTCTCACAAATATAGACTCTCTTTTATATACAAGTATTCGCTCAAAGGAATTGTCTAAACAACAAAGAGTTTCAGACTTTGAAATTCTTCTATCGCGCACACCTCAACAACTTAGAACATCTTCCTTATATACTCCTTTATGCCATCATACCCGTTGGCACTTACCAAAGAAATTCCTCCGATCTACCCATTGGACGGAATCAATTAGGAAGATCATTCTGGCTATTAAAGGAATGTGTTGATAGCCCATCAATCATGTTCGCCCATACAATCAGGATCTCAGTTTCCATAAGTAGAACCTTCCAAGAATATTTAGGCAATCAACGATTCCTTAATCTTCGAGTCAATCACAATCAATCAAAGAATTCCGTTGAGTCTTTTCCAGCCACAAGAACTTCTCCAGTTGATAAGGTCAAGCCCTTAACGAAACATCCAGTTCTGGATAACCTTTCTTCAACGGATTAGAGATTATCAATGAGGATAGACTTTGAGTCTTGAGTCGGCTGTTGGAGGTCTTCGGAGACTTTAAATAGAATCAAACCTTTAGACTAAACTAATGGAAACGTTTTGTCAGCTTCAAAACACTTCAAGAAGATTTCTCCAACAATCTCCCCCTTTTTTTATGGTGACAAAACTTTGGCCTGCAAAACATTTCTCAAACACATATGTATATCTTATAGAGATAAATGGCTAAATGAATAACACTAGAATCTGCAACCACAGAAAATAGGTTAGTCTAATAAGTGATAAAGTCATCCATAATAAAGCCATCCATAAGATACCAATGGTAGTTAATAAAAGTAGTCAAGTCCAAGTTTAGTTCATTTCTCATCCAAACACAAAAACAAAATCAAACAAATAGAGTTCAAACATCAAAACAATCCAACAAATAGTCCACACGACTAAAAATCAAGTTGTTTAAATCTTGCATCTCTCCCCCTTTTTGTCAGCATTTAAAAAGGTTGAGATAAAAATGGAATGAAGTCAAGATTGCTTGGGAACGCGGACAAGCTGGAAATCTCCCATAGACTGAACGATGCCTTCTAGCCTTTTCAAGTCTTCCTTCAATTGTGCAATCTCCTCACCCCTGGCATTGGCCTGAATCTGAACAGAGAGGGCTTGGATTTGATCATTCAATGAACATGAAGAAACTTGACCGGCAATTTGCAAATTTTGAACCTCACATCCCAAGGCATAAATTTGACCTCGCGTTTCCATTAGAATATCCATGATTCTGCGAAAATTGGCTAGGTTGTCAGTTTGCGTACTAGCTTCAGCACGTTCTGCAAATGATGGCATATCAGAATAATCTCGCAGGTTTGGCGATGAAACTTCATGACCTTCTTCTAGAAATTAAGAGGCATAAACATCCTCTGGGTCTGCAGGTGATCGATTGACTCCTTCACTCGCATCAAGATATGAGGACTTCCGTCATTTCTCTTGATCTCCCCCTGTTTCCATGCCTACAGGTGGAGAGGAGTGTTCCTTAGGTTCTCTTTCTTCTTGTCTTTCTTCTTCAGGTCTTTCCTCCTCTGTTTCTTTTTCACCAACTGCTCTTTCTTCTTCCTTCTCTTCTTCTTCTCGACCTTCTTTTTCCTCTTGGCCTTCTTTCTCACGATGTTCCATTGACTCTGGAACAGTGCGACTTAGCTTCTTCAAAACTATGGCCGAAATGGTAAGGTCATCATCTTCTTCATCTTCCACAATAAGAGCTCTCCTTTTTGGTTTTGAAGCAACCAAGGGCTCCTTTCCTTTCCGTTTTGAAGAAGAGATTTGATGAGCTTTGATGAGTCTTCTCCTTGAATTTCTCCAACTCCTTGTTCAGTTCCTTCATACGCATTTTGGTCACCATCTTCATTCTTACCACCATATGATCGCACGATCGAACACAAAACATTTGTGGAGGCTGAATATTCAGATGTCTGAATAACTTCGTCACAAGGCTTGGGTAAGGAAGTTGACGTCTATCCTTCATCATTGCTCTATACATGTGAAACATGATAGTGTGAAGGAGAGAAAACCTTTTCCCAGTGAGGATGGCATACATCAGCTTTGCCTCTGAGCTTGAAACATCAGTCTTGGAGGTTGATTTCGGTCGAAGGCAATTAATCACAATCTTGTGAAGCAAGATGTTGAATGCTCTCATCCTCAAGTAGGTGATCTTTTCCTTTGTTCTCCTGTCCTTCACCAGTTCCAGTGTGACCCAAGCAATGGAAGCTTTGATCAGTTGATATTTTCCTCTTTCAACTCCTAACACATCTGCCAGCATATCCATATCGACAACATAGTCTTGATCTTTAACACTAAAAGAAAATCTATTCGCATCCAAAAAGCTAAGATTTGAATAGAAATATGCAGTTAGTTCAGCATACGCCTCTGTAGTGTCGGAGCAGAACCTTTCAAGTTGAAGACAACTGAACTTCTCCCTCAAGTTCATATTCACAGCATCCAGGAAGTCAAAATCCACACTTCTAGGGTTTATTACCCCACGCTTCAGCAATTTCGAATACAAATCCTTTTGTTCCTTCGATCTGAACAAATCTCCCCTTTTTCCTCGACTTTCAACCGCAATACCCATTCTCGGTTGAAATTGATTGTACAATTTGTCATCATCATTCCCATCTACAGAATTCGGTCCCCAATCACGAGGATCACGAGGAATATTCGCAAGAGTTTCCTCAGCCAACCATTTACGAGCAATTCCCAAACTTTCCATTCTTCGCAGAAAGATATATTCATTCCTATATCCTTTGTCTTTAAGAAAATCATCGACATATTTCAAGGGAGTACGAGTTACTTTTAAGGCACGATACAGCTTATAAATAAGAGTGGGCTTTTGAATTCTTATTGGATCTGCATCCTCAATGATTTGTTCCTCTTGTTGATGATCAACGCCTTGAGGACTAGATGGAGGAGAATGACGCTGCGGAGAATGTTGTGGGCTCGGTTGTTGTTCTGGAGACACTTCTTCTTCGGTGAGATCGAAGTGCGTAGGCCCCTCACTCATTCGTCGTGGTCCCCTGCTTGCGATTCTCGAAGACTTTCTTGAAGATGACATCTTTCTCAGTTTTTGGAAGATTCCTTGCTTGACTTTTCCAAGAAAGATGACAACTTTTTGAAGATTAAACAAGGGAAGAAAACGGGAATGGAGGATCGATGCTTTCTAGGGTTTCTGAGAGTAAAGTGAAGAGGAATCGACAGTGCACGATCGGTTTTAAAAGAGAGATAAGCGAACCGTCACAAAGGAA
This sequence comes from Eucalyptus victrix, assembly GCA_016097545.1. Lineage (NCBI taxonomy): Eukaryota > Viridiplantae > Streptophyta > Magnoliopsida > Myrtales > Myrtaceae > Eucalyptus > Eucalyptus victrix. The sequence continues at coordinate 13,709,902 of CM027840.1, read as the reverse complement.
ATAAAGAAATGCCTTTTCAAAATAACTATCTTTTTCCGCAAAAATAGTCATTTCAAAAATAACTTCCTTTTTGAAAATGAAATGATGCAATAAATAAGTTGATTAATATAGTAACAATTTAAACACAGTCTGACAATCGTACCTCTTCAAGATAAGATTCAAAAGAGAGAGAGAGAGAGAAAAAAAGACTTACAGTCTGATGGTCGTACCAAGACTAACTTACAATTAAAGTCTTGTATGTCTGAGTCTGAAAGTCTTTAGATTTTGATCTCCTCATATTTTAAAATGTTGAGTCTGGAACGGATGGTTTCAAATTGATTTTTCTCCAAAAGCTTTGTGAATATATCCGCCAGTTGGTTCTTTGAATCAACATATTGGATTGAAACATCTCCATTTTGAACATGGTCTATAATAAAGTGATGTCGAATCTCTATATGCTTTACTCTTGAGTGGAGAATTGGATTTTTGGTGAGGTTGATAGCGCTGGTGTTGTCGCAATTAATCTACGTGCATGAGTGTTCAATTTCAAAGTCTCTTAGCTGTTGTTTTATCCACAGAATTTGCGAACAACAACTTCCGAAAGCTATATACTCTGCTTCTACTGTAGAGAGAGCTACTGTACTTTGCTTTCTGGAAAACCAAGACATTGTCTTGCCTCCAAGTAGTTGACAAGTACCTGAGGTGCTCTTTCTATCGACTCTGCATCCAGCAAGGTCTGCGTCTGAATATCCAAGAAGAGTAAAGTCTCCCATTTTTAGATACCAGAGACCAAAGCTTGAAGTTGATGAAACATATTTAATAATACGCTTCGCAGCATTCAAATGAGATTCTTTTGGGTCTGATTGAAATCTAGCACAAATACAAACACTAAACAGAATGTCAGGTCTAGAAGCAGTAAGATAAAGAAGTGATCCGATGATACTCCAGTATAGCTTTTGATCGACTTTCTTTCCTTCTTCATCTTTGTCTATCTTCAAGGAACTTGACATTGGTATGTCAGTCTTTTTGCAATTGTCCAATCCAAACTTTTTGACAAGATCATTTGCATACTTTTCTTGATGAATGAAAGTTCTTTCCTCCAATTGTTTTATTTGAAGTCCAAGAAAGAAGGTTAACTCACCCATCATGCTTATTTCAAATTCATCCTGCATAGTCTTAGAGAATTTCTTGCACAGACTTTCATTAGAGGATCCAAAAATGATATCATCGACATATATTTGAACAAGTAGAAAACTTTTGCTTTCTCTTTTAATAAAAATAGTAGTGTCTACTTTACCTTTAACAAATCCATTTCGAATTAAAAACTTAATTAATCTGTCGTACCAAGCTCGAGCTGCTTGCTTTAAGCCATACAAGACATTTTTGAGTCTCGAATCGAGTCTGCGGTTTCTTTGGGTCTTCAAACCCTGGTGGTTGTTCTACATAGACTTCCTCACGGATGAAACCGTTTAGGAAAGCACTTTTGACGTCCATTTGAAATAACCTGAAATTTTTATGACAAGCAAATACAAGTAATAAATGAATTGCTTCTAACCTTGCTATCGGTGCATAAGTCTCATCATAGTCGATCCCTTCTTCTTGTGTGTATCCCTTGGCCACGAGTCTAGCCTTGTTTCTTATGATTTTTCATTTCTCATCCATCTTGTTCCTGAAAACCCATTTAGCTCCAACAATTGATTTACCTTTTGGTTTAGGAGTCAGCTCCCAGACATCATTAACTCTGAATTGTCTGAGTTCTTCTTGCATAGCTTCAATCCAGCTTTCATCGGATAAAGCTTCTTCTATGCTCCTAGGTTCTATTTCAAAAATAAGAGCCACAGCACTAGACTCTTCTCGCCTTTTGGATCTTGTGCGGATTCCTTCATTGATGTCGCCAATAATAAGATCTTTGGGATGACTGGACTTATGTTTCCAGTTGCTGGTTAATTTATCAGATTGATGGTCACTTCCTTCACTAGAATCTTCAATAGTCACTTGTTGCTGGTCCTTCAAAGTCTGAGCTGCTTCTTGAGATTTAGACTTTGTAGAGTCTGGAGCAGGTTCAGTCTCTTCGAGATGAGTCTGAATGGATTCATTTTGTGTAGAATCTTGGAATTTGACGTTCATTAATTCTTCCACTGTTTGAGTCTTCTTATTGTAGACTCTATATGCCTGCTTGTGGTTGAATATCCAAGAAAGATGCCTTCATCTGACTTTTCTTCAAACTTACCAACTCGATCATTTTCATTTTTTAGTATGAAACATTTGCATCCAAATACATGAAAATATGAAACAATAGGCTTCTTTTCTTTAAATAGTTCATAGGGGGTTTTTTTCTAGAATAGGTCTTAGAAAAACTCTATTGATAATATAACATAATGTTGAAACTGCTTCAGCCCAAAACTGTAAAGAAATATTACTTTCAATTAAGAGAATTCTAGCCATTTCTTAAAGAGATCTATTTTTCCTTTCCACAACTCCGTTTTGCTCTCGGAGTATATGGAGAAGAGAACAAATGCTGAAAACCAGATTCTTCACAAAATTTGGCAAAATCCTAATTTTCAAATTCACCTCCATGGTCTGTTTTTATACTTGAAATAGCATATCACTTTTTATTTTGAACCTTCTTAGCAAATTTTTCAAAGTAAGAGAAAGTTTCAGACTTACTTGCCAAAAAATATACCCAAGTAAATCGTGAGTAGTCATCCATAATTACTAGGCAATATTTCTTACCTCCAATGCTCTGCGTTCTTATTGGTCCGAAGAGATCCATATGCAAGAGCTGCAGTACACGGTTAGTGGAAAATTGATTTATTGGCTTAAAGGAATTTCTTACATGTTTTCCCAATATACATGGTGTACATAGATCAGACTTTTGGTATGATAAATTGGGTAGACCACGAACAAGCTTCTTTGCTAAGATCTTGGCTATCTGCTTCATGTTGACATGCCCAAGCTTTTTATGTCATAAGTTTGCTTCATCTTGGATTGAGATTAGATATTGCAATTCATCTGGTTTCACGTCCAAGAGGTAGATATTTCCATGTCGTTGACCCATGAATGACTGAGTAGAGTCTTTACTGGTTCTTAAACAAAAACCTATTGAAAGTTGATTTTAAGACCAGCATCACACAGTTGACTGATACTGAGCAGATTGTAATTGAGCCATTTAACTAAAGAAACATTGCTTATTGTGAGGTTCCCAATCTTTACAGTTCTAAATCCTACTATATTTCCTTTGCTGTTTCCTCCAAATGATACTTTTCCACCATTCACTTGAACAATCTTTATGAAGCAATTTGAGTCTCCTGTCATGTGTCTCGAGCATCCACTATCCAGATACCATTTCACCTTTTTCTTGATAGTGACCTGCATTTAAAAAGAAACTCAAGCTTTCTTTGGTACTCATATTTTCTTGGGTCCTTTTGGGTTAGTCTGATATACGATTTTTGCCCAAACTTTATTGACAGGTCTCCAAACCATAGGACATTCTTTCTCAAAATGATCTGCACTATTGCATTTTGAACATCTAAGAGCATTGCAATCTACTTTGGTTTTACAAAGTTTCTTTCAAAATGATTTTTGTAAGCATTTCTTGTGGGTCTTTGCTTAATTCTTTCTTTTACTTTAGGAAAATCGATTAAATGAAAAGTTTCAACAATCATTCACAAACCAGATTTATTGAAATAAGGTCTTTGAACAGAAAGTATTTTCTCTAGTTTTTCAGATCTTAGAGAAAATCTTTTGGAAATATTTGAAATATCATTTTCAAAAATGCATTTTCTTTTAAAAGATTATCTTTACTTTCTCCGAGAGAGGAAACATTCTGGTCTAAGCATTTCACTTTTTCTTCCAAAACATTCTCTTGTTGTTTTAAAGCATAATTTTTTTTTTTTTTGAGTTCGGAAATTCTTTTAAGAGAAGTCTTAAGACTAAAACATAATTCATCAATGTATTTTGAAACTTTAATAGGGATTTTGAAATTACTTACCTCAAATTCACTTTACGAATCTGAATCGTCTCGGAGTTTGATTCTGAGTCTGATTGTGCCATTAGACATATGTTGGCATAATCATCATCACTATATTCACACTCCGTATCACTCCAGGTTTCAGCTTTGAGAGCTTTTCGATACCTTTAAGTTTTTCCTTTCTTCTTCCTCAGAAGAGGATAGTTGGGTCTGATGTGTCCCTTTTTCTTGCATTCAAAGCAGACTACATCTTTGTTTGATTCATCATCTTCAGCAGACTTGGTCTGTTGCTTTTGAAAACTTTGTTTCCTTGAATTGAATCTTCTTCCTTTTCAATTCAGCTTTCTGAATCTTCTTATCATGAGAGCAAGTTCTTCATCATCCATGTCGTCTTCAGAATCTGTTACATCAGAGTCATCATTAGATTTTAATGCAATAGATTTCTTACCTTTAGGATCTTCGTCTTTATTGATTTGTTTCACTTCATAAGACTGAAGAGTCCCAGCCAACTCATTGACAGACAGTGGCATGATCCTTTGGGTCTCTCGGATTGAGGTCTTTATATGATTCCAATCCTTGGAGAGTCCACGCAGTAGCTTGTTTACTTTCATGGAATCAGAAATTGGTTGACCTTGATTTTCAAGACCATTCACGATTTCTGTAAAACGACTAAACATGTCAGTTATAGATTCTCCTGGTTTCATTCTGAAGGCTTCATATTGACCGAGAAGAATGTTGATTCTAGTCTCTTTCACTCGATCGGTTCCTTCATAAGTGATGTGTAATCTATCCCAGACTTCTTTGGCTGTATCACAAGAAGATATTCTGTTATATTCAGTAGGTGATAAAGTACAATATAAATAGTAAATTGTTTTTGCATCAAGAGCTTGTCTCTTGATTATCTCTTCCGACTCATTTTTGGACTCAACAATGTCATTTGCTCTTTCTAAGACAGATGCAGCTTTAGGAATGATTCCTTTTTCTACAACATCCCATTCTAGAGGATCCTTTGATCTTAAGAACGCCTTCATCTTGTTCTTCCATATATTGTAGTCCTTTCCATCAAAGTAAGACGGTCTGGTGTTGCTTTGCCCTTCTACTAGCCCTGGAGCCAACATACTAGCCATGGATCTTTTACTCTAAAGTAAAACACTCCAAACAAAGTAAGTACACGAGCTTTGATACCAATTGAGATAGCTAGTATAAGCACCTAGAGGGGGGTGAATAAGTGCATAATCAATTTATCGAAATACGAAAGCAGTTCTTGGCAAACGATAGAAAGGTAGTTCACTATTGATTGACAAAATGAAATACGATCAAAGTAAAGAGAGTAAGGGAGAGAAGATTGAACACGGGGTTTATAGTGGTTCGGCTTAATCCAAGCCTACGTCCACTCTTCCGCATTGACAGCTCACCGGCTGGATTTCACTATGAACAAAAGAGAAGTTACAGCACTGCTTTTCCTTGATTCTACAGTGTAGATGTTCTATCACACCTCCTCAAGGTTTCTCACAAATATAGACTCTCTTTTGTATACAAGTATTCGCTCAAAGGAATTGTTTAAACAATAAGGAGCTTCAGACTTTAAAATTCTTCTATTGCGTACACCTCAACAACTTAGAACGTCTTCCTTATATACTAATTTATACCATCATACCGGTTGGCACTTACCAAAGGAATTCCTCCAATCTACCCGTTGGACGGAATCAATTAGGAAGATCATTCTAGCTATTAAAGGAACGTGTCGATAGCCCATCAATCATGTTCGCCCATACAATCAGGATCTTGGTTTCCATAAGTAGAACCTTCCAAGAATATTTAGGCAATCAATGATTCCTTAATCTTCGAGTCAATCACGATCAATCAAAGAATTCCGTTGAGTCTTTTCTAGACACGAGAACTTCTCCAGTTGATAAGGTCAAGCCCTTAACGAAACATCCAAATCTGGATAACCTTTCTTCAACGGATTAAAGACTGTCAATGAGGATAGACTTTGAGTCTTGAGTATGGCTATCCGGAGGTCTTCAGACTTTAAATAGCAGAGTCTGCAAACCTTCAGACTAGACTAATGGAAACATTTTGTCAGCTTCAAAACACTTCAAGAAGATTTCTCCAACAAGTTACACCGATTTGCCAATATTCCTTTGGGGATATGCCCTTGAGACTGCTGTATATATACTGAATAGAGTGCCGTCCAAATTTGTTCCAACTACGCCCTATGAGATATGGCATAGTAGGAAACCTAGTCTTAATCATATTAAGATTTGGGGTTGTCCAGCTTTTGTGAAAAAGTTGAAAAAAGATCTGAACAGGGTCGCTTCATTGGATATCCAAAGGAAACTCTTGGATATTATTTCTACTTTCATTCAAACCAAAGAATTTTGGTATGCAAGCACGCTTCTTTTTTAGAGAATCAGTTCATCTAAGAAAGTGGTGCTGGGTGGAAAATAGTCTTACAAGAAGAAAATAATGAAGTACCAAACAATCGAGGTCAGATATCAATCTCTAATTTAGTGGGAGCTTCTGATACACAACCTCTTAGGAGAAGTGCGAGAACGTCTCGCCCACATGCTTGTTATAGACACTCGGTTGATCATATTGAACCATTATTCATTGTGACTGATAATGATCAACCCAGTGATCCTAAAACCTATGAGGAGGCGAAGTTGGACATCAATTCTAGTAAATGGCTAGAAGCCATGAAATCCGAAATGGATTCAATGTATTCCAATGAGGTATGGAACTTGACTAACCTGCCTAATGGTATTGTACCAATTGGCTGTAAATGGATTTTCCAAAGGAAGATGAATATTGAAGGTCAAATTGGAATTTACAAAGCACGGCTGGTGGTGAAAGGATATCGTCAAAAATAATAAATTGATTATGACGAAACTTTCTCACCTGTGGCCATGCTAAAATCCATTCGGATTATGTTGGTTATAGCTGCACACCTTGATTATGAGATATTCCAGATGGATGTCAAAACGGCTTTTCTAAATGGTTTTCTCGATGAGGACATCTATATAGAATAGCCACAGGGTTTTGAATCCAATAGTGAAAAGCACAAGGTGTGTAAGCTTAAGAGATCCATTTATGGACTCAAACAAGCCTCCAGAAGTTGGAACATCCGTTTTGATGAGGTAGTCAAATCGTTTGGCTTCATAAAAAATCCGAATGAACCTTGTGTATATAAGAAGATCAGTGGGAGTGCAATTGCATTTCTGGTTTTGTATGTCGATGATATACTTTTGATTGGAAATGATGTACCAATGATATCATCGATAAAACTATTCTTATCACAGAAATTCTCCATGAAAGATTTAAGAGAGGCAACCTACATTTTAGGTATCAAGATCTATAGAGATAGATCAAGACGATTGATTGGCCCCTCACAATCTACGTACATAGACAAAGTGTTAACACAGTTTAACATGCAATGTTCCAAGAGAGGATTATTGCCTTTTAGGCAAGGGATCCGTCTTTCTAAGGAGATATGTCCCAACACTCCTAAAGAAAGAGAGCGGATGGCAAAGATATCATATGCATCCGTTATTCGAAGCATAATGTATGCTATGCTATGTACTAGACCTGATATTGCGCATGCTGTAAGTATTACTAGCAGATATCAGTCTAATCCAGGAGAAGAGCACTATATAGTAGTCAAGAATATTCTTAAGTACTTGTGAAGGACTAAAGATTTATTCTTAATATATGAAGAAGGAGAATTTAAAGTTGTAGGTTATGCTGATTCTGATTTTCAATCAGATCCTAATGATTATAAGTCTACGTCTGGGTTTGTCTTTACATTCAATGGTGGTGCAGTTAGTTGGAAAAGTTCCAAACAAAGTATAACCGCCGATTCCACCACTGAGGCAGAGTATGTAGCTGCTTCTAAAGTAGAAAAGGAAGCCGTTTGGATAAAAAAAGTTTATTTCTGAACTTGGAGTCGTTCCTTCAATTGAGCAACCGATCACATTGTTTTGTGATAACAATGGGGCGATAGCTCAAGCTAAGGAACCAAGGTCTCACCAGAAGTCCAAGCACATTGAGAGACGCTTCCATCTCATCAGAGAAATTGTTGGGAGAGGTGATATCGCCTTGCAGAAAATTGCCTTAGCAGAAAACATGGCAGATCCCTTCACTAAGGCCTTACCTCAGTCTTCTTTTGAAAGACATATTGACAAAATGGGTTTGAGGTACTAGACAAGTTGGCTTTAGTACAACTGGGAGATTGTTGGATGTATGCCCTAAAGCTACTATGTAATGGTTACATATTAGGGATTTCAGTTGTACTTTCATTATTATTATTTAATTAATGGCAATGATGTATTCATTCATTTGTCCAATTATTTTATATTGATGAATAATTCCATAAGATTAGTTGCAACTAGACCTATTCTTGAGACGTCAAGAATATATGTGACTGGTTCATAGTTAAACTGAATCTTTAAATCGTTCTCAGTCGATGGATTATTGAGTGGATATTAATAATTCTGTTGAGGCCGGTGTGTTCTTAACTTCGCCATTAAGTATTGGATACTTAAGGGAATGATGAGTCACATGTCATTGGGTATTATGATGCTTGAGTTAGAACACATGTGTTTGTATTAGACAAATTCACTGAACGTGACGTATATAAAACGATTAACGACATGGAAGCTTTTAGTGTGGTCAATGTCTAATTATTCATGCTTTGGTCTTGTGTAAATAATCCTTAGACCTAAGGCACAGTGTTAACTTGTGTATTGAACAACTATGGTTCATAGGTGCACATAATGCCGGGTCATTGATTCATCTTTATACCTGATGGTCATAGTTTGTTCATATATGAAGTTACACGTGTGCGCAATATGGAATCTGTCTCCTTGTTAGATGCAAGGTATGATAATGATATCCTATGCAATCTAATTGTGACAATGCATTGAAATCCTCGACCGGGGTTGTAACAGAGAATAAATTGTTCATGTCTCGAATAAAATGCATGTCAATTAGTTTTGTGCATATGATCGAATTAATGACTTGACAAATATTCCATGGTCTTTGTTTGGTCGAGACATAGTAAGATAGAGGGATTGAATTACATTGTAGCCAAAGCTAACAGGTTCATTATGTTCTTAAAGTATTCACATTATCTAGGTAGCCATGACATATTGCTAGATGTCAATCGTGGCTTGTAGGATCTAAAAGATTAATCAGGACAATTAATTCTTTTGGAAGTACTAATGTGTTAGTACAAGTCTTACTACCAGCTTAGTGATGAACCTAGGGATGTCACACACCATAAACAATTAGGATGACGTGGAACAAGAGAGAAATATTATTGCAAATATGTTTGCAATTACTGCAATCGAATTGAGTCAATTTGAAATTTAATTTAATTTGTATTATAGTCATGAGCCTACTTGCATATGATACACACGCATGTCCAAAGTGAATCCCCAATTGACCAAATGGGTTTGAGGTACCAAACAAGTTTGCTTTAGTGCAAGTGGGAGATTGTTAGATGTATGCCCTAAAGCTGCTATGTAATAGTTACATCTTAGGGATTTCAATTGTACATATAAGGATTATGTTATTTTAATTTTAAAGAGAATTAATTAATTAATTAATTATTCATTTAATTAATTAATTAACTAATTAAAAAATTAAAGCTTCATGCATGTGCACGCATAATCCGTGCATTATGCATGAAGCATGGATGGTCAGCAACCGCTGACCATCATGCCAAGATCATGCATGAGCGGTTGCTTCGTGCACATGCACGAAGCATAATGGTCAGCAGTTGCTGACCATTATGCATGAAGCATGGATGGTCAGCAACCGCTGACCATCATGCCAAGATCATGCATGAGCGGTTGCTCATGCACGATCGTTTGCTATGGACGATCAGCAACAGTTGCTGATCGTCCATTGATTAGCAACCGTTGCTTGTCAATTTTTATTATAAAAACAATTGAGGGATGAGAGTTAAAGGGGCTGTTGAAAAACAGAGAAAAGTGTCATTGTGTTTTGGTTTTGTTTTAGAAACACAAGCGAGGAATTAGTGATGCTTTGTTGAAAATAGAGAGAAAAGTGTGTGCGTGTTCTTGTGTCTTTTAGATGCAAGAAAGAAGAGCATTATCTCATTCGGGCCGTGACTATTATACATCAAGAATACAATGAATTGTGTTTTGATCGAAGTGGTGAATATCCAAAAATTCTCTCTTCTGTTCGACGTTCGTTGTTGGTGTGTCTGAACTAGTGGTCCGACGCTTGTGGGACTCGAACCGTAGAACATCTAAACCGACTCGTTTCAAAGCGCGCTTCGAGAGGTATTTCATTTAACTCCCTTTTATGTTTAGATTTTTTATTAAAACGCACGAACAACGCCTTAGGAGAATCATGTGTAAAATATATCTTTATTTCCGCTGCATTCATTTCATTAATTTCTCTTATACATGATTCATGAAACCCCAACAATTTTTGCCAAATATATGGTAGACAACATGGGTCAGGACCTTGTAATAGCCAACTAAGATGTAATGGATGTGGGCAAATAGGACACTTTAAGAGAAATTGTCCACGCAATGGGTCACAGCCGAATGTTAGCTCGGTGCGATAGGTACAACAAAGTACTACTAAACCAAATCCACCAAGGAATCCACAGAGGCCACCACCATAAGGAAGGGTGTATGTGGTCACTCAAGAGGATGATTTTGATAGAAGGATAAGAAGGTATATGTGTTATTTGATATGAGTGACATGCATTCATTTGTGTCTGAAAAATATAGGTGATTGTGAGGAGTAGGAACAAATCTCTAGATATGCCTCTTCGTATTTCTACATCGCTGAAAGATATGTTGTTATCTACGTTAGTATGTGAGATGTGTGACATAACCCTAGTAGAATGAGATATGGGAATGGACTTGATAATGATAGTTATGTATGACTTTGACGTCGTCATAAGTATGGACTAGCTCCATAAGCAATGGACTAGGATGAGTGATCTCCTGAGATAGTGCTTGCCCATGCGCCAAGGATGAAACCATGAGGCCTAGTATGGGATAGGCCAAAATGGATAATAACTCTGTAAGTTAATCCCTATTGAAACGAGACCTTCGTAGATGTGTAGTTTGGGTTCGAACCAAGTGAAAGCTGATGTACCTGTAACGTCCCGGTCCGATGAGAGCGGGGAGTGGATGCCGAGGTCAGAGGACCTGAACAAGGAGTGGCTCCTGGCAGGCTTCTAGAATGGCAAAAGGGGGTAGGAATGAACTGAACCATGAACTGAACTAGGAGGGTAGTGTTTCTGGGATAAGTCTATTAGAGTGGCACAGTGGAAGCATGGTTAAGCTTGTAGAACTCTTGTTTGTGAAAAGGAAGGACAAGTTGATGCGTTTGTACATTAATTATAAGCAATTGAATCAAGTGACAGTTAAGAATAAGTATCCCTTATCTAGAATTGATGACGTATTCGACCAACTGCAAGGAAGTTTGGTCTTTAATTGACTTGAGATTAGGATACCAGTTAAGGATTAAGAAAGAAGACATTCCTAAGACCGTATCTAAGACTCGCTATGGACACTATGAGTTCCTAGTTATGCTATGTGGATTGACAAATGCCTTAGCTACATTCATGGACTTAATGAATAGGATATTTAAGCCTTATTTGGATCAATTGTGATTATCTTCATTTGATGATATCCTAATATATTCTAAAGGACTTGAAGATCATGTGTAGCATCTAAGCGTGGTGTTGCAAACAAGGCTTAAGAAGTGAATTATGGAGAGTGAATTATGAATTTGAGGATTAGGTTATGATCATTTGAGCTAATTAGTGACTTCCTATTTGAGGATTTCATTGGAATGTCTTGATGCATTACATGGAGGCATTTAGTATGTATAGATTAATCTTGAAAGTCATGAGTTGAGTGGTCATAGGAGATATGAAATTACTTGTGGTTTATATGTCGGAATAATAGGTTTAATCGATGGTGGTCAACTTTTAATTTTAGGTGATGATCTCAGTTTGAAAAGTTTGGTGGAATTAGTGAATATGATCATTTGTGGTTATAGTCTTTCCAAGGTGAGATGGTGGAAGTTCAAATTGTGGATTTGATGAATGATTAGTCTAAGTGATGATCCTTTAGGATGAAATATGAGATATACTCGATGGAAACTAGACAAGTTCTTATTTTGATGGATTGTCGATCTTTGAATTGAATGAGTCTTGGTGGACTATCAATATTTGAACCGAATGAATGGTGCTGTATTTTAGGCTTGAATCTATGTTGCGGTGAATGCATAGTGAATGTCTTTGTTGGACTGAGCCAAATGAGTTATTGGTGGTGTCGATTTTGATGGTTATAGGCTTGAATTGGTGGTGACAAAGGCATAGGAATAATTTGGCTAAATGGTGTGTTCGATTGAGTCGAGAAGGTGGAATTCTTTAAATTTGAATCTCATTGATAGTTGCACTTAGGATAGAGCTTGAAATAGATGTTTTCACAAAAGGAATCGAATATGAGACAGAGGAGGTGGATGGAATTATTAAAAGATTTTGATTGTGAACTATTTTAGAAAATCTCTTGAATTTCATCAAAATTTATGAGTACTTGTGACATCATGCCCAAATGTTTTAAGAAATGTTTTCTATTTCAAGGACTTCTGAACTTTTTATAGAAAACATTCCAACCCATCGGAGTTGGGATTGAAATTGGAATTTTGCCAACGTACCGATTTAAATTTACTAAGGGTTTTGATAAAGTATTTTATTTCACGCCATGATGCAAGTGCGACTCAAGGTTTTACATGTGGATTTTGAAAAACATTTGAAATTTAAACGTGATCATGGATTTTATGGAATTGGTATCATGCTTTGATTTTATGAATTGGTTTCAACGATATGAGATTTACCTATTTTCAAAGACTATTACTGTTATATTGCTGTCTTTGGAATCCCTATTTTACATCATAAAGTTGAATTTTCAAGAACTCAAAGGATTTTCCACATTAGTGATTTGAAAACGTTTTGACATGGAAATGACATATGATTTCAAAGCCTGCTATTGTAGTATTGATGTGCTTTTGAAAACCTCAGTTTGTATTGTTTGATTTCATGGAGGAAGATTTTCAAGCGTTCAAAAGAAATTTCAGATGTGGTTATTGTTTTAAAACTGTTTTGGTGTTGAGATAAATTAAGATATGTTAAGAGCTTGCATCCTTAACTTTAGAGGAAGTATCAGCCCGATCCAAGACACATACTCAATCATGAAGCCATTGAAATGGATGAGAAAGTGAGATACATTAAGGAGCTTATGCAAGTATTGGATCGAAATGAACAAATCCTCAGGACCAAGAAAATTCCATTGGTCATGTGTTTTATAAATTGGAATTTATGGATTTATGATTTTAAGTTTTATGGCCATATGAAATTGTAATTTAGTATTTATATAAGTTGGGATTTAAGGTAAATTATTAAAAGTAAAATGGACTTATTTAAGAAAATTTTGGGCCATTTAAGCTTGGACTTTAGGCCCAAGTGAGATGGGCCTAAAGTGGGCCAAGAGGCCCGGCCCATGAAGCCCATTGGGCTGCCGACGCATGGAGGGAAGGAGTGAGGAGCCGCATGGCCCCCAAGTGTCCTCGGCAAAGGAGACACTTGTCTCCTTCTTAGGGACAAGTGTCCCCCATGCAAATTGAGGGTGCATGCAATTTATATAGCAACCAAAAATAGAGAGAGAGAGAGAGAGAGAGAGAGAGAGAGAGAGTGGCTGGTTTTGAGAGAGTGAGAGAGAGAGGGAGTGGCGAGAGAGAAGGGGGAGCCGAGAGAAGGAGCTGTCCGCCCGTCGCCGCCCGCATGCCGTTCGTCCGTCACCGGTGTGCCGTCCATGTGCTCGTATTTGCTCAGTCTTAGAGGCAAGTTGGGACTGATTTCCACCCCTTGCATGTGTGACTTGCATGTGTGGTTGAATTTTTGGATATTTAGAGGTTAGAAATCGAAGTACATGAGGTTTGTTCTTGGAGATGCATGCTGTTTTCGTATGAACCGCCTGAACCAGAATCTTGTGAGAGCTTGCATGCATGTTTTGAGTTTGATTTTGACCTTGATTCCTTAATGAAAGTTGTAGCCAACATCTTAAACTACAACATACTAAAATTTGGTGCAAAACGATGGAGATTTCAAGGGTCAAACTCTCATCCTACAGAGATGCTAGATCTGGAATGTTTTCGCATGAACCGCCTGACTCAGAATCTTGTGAGAGCTTGCATGCATGTTTTGAGTTTGATTTTGACTTTGATATCTTCATGAAAGTTGTATCCAACATCTTAAACTACAACATACTCAAATTTTGTGCAAAAAAAAAAAAAGGATATTTAAGGGGTCAAACTCTCATCCTATGGAGATGCTAGATCTGGAATGTTTTCGCATGAACTGCCTGACCCAGAATCTTGTGAGAGCTTGCATGCATGTTTTGAGTTCGATTTTGACTTTGATCTCTTCATGAAATTTGTAGCCAACATCTTAAACTACAACATACTAAAATTTGGTGCAAAATGATGGACATTTAAGGGGTCAAACTCTCATCCTACGGAGATGCTAGATCTGGAATGTTTTCGCATGAACCGCCTGACCCAGAATCTTGTGAAAGCTTGCATGCATGTTTTGAGTTCGATTTTGACTTTGATCTCTTCTTGAAAGTTATAGCCAACATCTTAAACTATAACATACTAAAATTTGGTACAAAATGATGGAGATTTGAGGGGTCAAACACTCATGAAACTTGTAGAGAACATCTTGAAGTTTAGCATACTCAAATTTGAAGTAAAATGAACAAGTGTAGCCTAGTGAATCAACTTACTCTTGAAAACCGTAGATCTGGAGACGCGGTATAGGTTACCTGAGACTTCATGGACCCGAATGATGACTATACTCTAGAAGTTTGACTTAGATCCCTTCATGAAAGTTGTAGGGGACCTCTTGAAGTAAAAAAAATATCCAAATTTCAGAGGAAACGAAGAAGAATAGGTAGGTGAAAACTCAGTATTTCGGAGAAGCATGCACTGGACGTTTCGGTGTTAGATCTAGAAGTTTCGTGTGACTGTAGAAAATAATCTAAAAATAATTTGGCTTAGAAGTCTTCATGAAAAATCCACTTTAGTGTCTTGTTTATAACCTGGTAAAATTTCATAATTTTCGGAGGTCATTTGGATATTTTAATCAAGTTATTTCGGAAATTGTGCATTTTGTTTTTATCCGAAATTACATGTTGTATTTGTGTGAATTATAATTTTGTGTGGAATTTGATTGGCCTTGTGTTTTTCATGAAATTATTACCCTATTGTCTTGTCTATCACTAGCCTTAATTTCATGATTTTTTAGAAGCATATGGATATTTAATTTAAATATTTTCTAAAAATGGTACATGCTGGAATTTTGTAAACTTTGAAAAGGCATGAAATATGGACGATTTTATATTGCATGGACTCCATGAATTGTATTGTGATGGATGATGGTGTCTAGCTGCTTGCATGATAATGATTTGAGATGCATGTATGAATTCAATGATGAATATGATTTTGATTGCCATCATATCACATGCTATGTTATAATTGAACTATAATTGAAGATGTGAATTGAGATAAGTGATAAGGCCGTCGGAGGTGTGAGCCAACGATTCCCCGGGAGTGTCGGGATGCTTGGTGGTATACAGTACGTAATTCCGGAGGGCAGGGGAAACCATTTTCATGGCGAGCCCAAAGATTCCCCGGGAGTGTCGGGATGCCCGGTGGTATACGGTACGTAAATCCATGGGAGGCCTGGTAGTATGTTGGTACATAATTCTGGAAGCCTCGGAGGTTTATGCCCGGGGAGATGCCTCGCGATACTAGTTGGGATGCGAGATGCCCGGCTAGGGAGTGTAAATGCCGGAAGCCCTTGAGGTTTGTGCCTAGGGGGATGCCTCGTGATGCCAATTAGGATACGAGATGCCTGGAATGTGGGGGGGGGGGCCGGATGCCCCGTGGCCTTAAATGGCTGAATGCCGGAGGTTCTTGTGATGCCAGGATTGGGGGCAAGTGATGAATATGGGATGCAACCATTGGTTCCAGGAAAGAGAAATGTGGCAGTCCAATATGAAAGGATGAAATTGAGAAACTGAAATTAAAATATGCATGATGGTATATGCATGTGATATGATGATGATGTTACATGCATGGATGCATGGCAATGATGATGGTACATGTGATAGGATGATGATGTTATATGCATGGATGAATGGCAATGATGATGGTACATGTGATATGATGATGATGTTACATGCATGGATGCATGGCAATGATGATGGTACATGTGATATGATGATGATGTTATACGCATGGATGCATGGTAAGGATGATGTCATATGTGATATGTTGATGGTAAGTGTATAATATGATGATTATGGTACATGAGGTATGATGACATGTGCATGATGCCATGGTATGTTGTGCATGGATGCTTGTATGACATGTGATGCTTTGATTGTGATGATTGCATGGCATGATGTATTGAGTGGTTTATTGGCCATTTATCTGCTGAGTGGTTGTACTCACCCCTTTTGGGGAATAACATTTCAGACTAGATAAGATCCCTCTGCTGCCACTGCTACCAATAGATGAATCAAGTGGTTGGATATTATTGTGAGGAGGAAGATATCAAAGGGAGGAACTTTTGGACGCCGACACAAATCGATGGACTTTAAGTATTCGACGATTAGAAGAGATGTTGGTCATCTTTTGAAGTATAGTCGAGTATAGAAACATTGACATTTCGATGTATCGACTAAAAATGTCCATCTGCCTTATGTAAATAAACGTGTTCGGCTTTAACTTATATAAGATGTTTAGTCGGTGTGCATTGTTTTCTAAATATAGGGAAGGGAGTTTGTTGGATGTGCTTCCGTATATGAATCGCGCAAGTGACCTATCAAAAAAAAAGTGTAAACCCTCTATGTTGTATGGACCTGCTGCAATTAAAATGGTATCATAGTGACATGTTAATAGGGAAAGTGAAAGGTAGAGCGAACTATGGCGACTCTAACGGATCGGGGGCCGTCAAGGGGTGCCACAGCTTGACACTGCTTGCTTGTGATATAGCTAGTGTAAGCACCTAGAGGGGGGTGAATAGGTGTAGAAATAATTTCTCGATATATGAAAGTAATACTAGGTAGACAAAAGAAAGGAAGCTCTCCTTCAGTTAACAAAACGAACTATGATCAAAGTAAAACAGAGAATAAGAAAGAGAAAATTAAACACAATGTTTATAGTGGTTCGGTTTATTCCAAGCCTACGTCTACTCTTCTGCACTGACAGCCCACTAGCTGGATTTCACTATAAACAAAAGAGATGTTACAGCAATGCTTTCCATTGATTCCACAATGTAGATATTCTATCACACTTCCTCAAGGTATCTCAAAATATGGACTCTCTTTTGCGTACAAGATTTCACTCAGTAAAAGAATTCGCTATGAATCAAGGAGCTTCAGACTTTGGAATTCTTCTATCGTGCACTCACTCAAACAACTAGAACGTCTTCCTTTTATACTCATTTATGCCATCATACCCGTTGGCACTTACCAAAGGAATTCTTCCAATCTTCCTGTTGGACAAAATCAATTAGGAAGATCATTCGAGCTATTAAATGAACATGTTGATAGCCCATCAATCCTGTTCGCCCATACAATCAGGATCTTGGTTTCCATAAGTAGAACCTTCCAAGAATACTTTGCCAATCATCGGATCCTTAATCTCCGAATCAATCATGATCAAATAAAGGATTCCGTTATATCATATCTAGCCAAGAGATATTCTCTAGTCGATAAGGTCACATCCTTAAAGAAATATCCAAATCTGGATAGCCTTTATTCAACGGATTAGAAGCTCTCAATGATAATAGACTTTGAATCTTGAATCTGGTTGTCCGAAGGTCTTCAGACTTTAAATAACAAAGTCTGCAAATCTTCAAACTAGACTGATGGAAACGTTTTGTCAACTTCAAAATATTCTAGAGAGATTTATGCAACAATCTCCCCATTTTTTATGGTGACAAAACTTTCCTGCAGATTTGAATAACTTTGACCTGCAAAACATTACTCAAGCAATATGGATATCTCATAAAGATTAATAGCTTAATGATAACACTAGAATGTGCAACCACATAAAATAGGTTAGTCTTTGCATGAGAGTAAAGCCATTCATAAGATATCAATAATACTTAATATAAAAGCAGCAGTCAAATCCAAATCCACATTCAGTTCATATCCAGACACAAAAGTAAAGTCAAACATCAAAACAATCTAAGTCAAACAATCCAAATGATTAAAGAGTCAAAGTATCAAATCTTGCATCTCTCTCCCTTTTTGTCAGCATAAAAAAAGTTGAGATGAAAATGGAATAGAGTCAACATTGCTTGGGAACATGAACAAGCTGAAAATCTCCTATTGGCTTAACGATGCCTTCTAGCCTTTTCAAGTCTTCCTTCAATTGTGCAACCTCCTCACCCTTAGCATTAGCCTGAATCTGAAGAGAAAGGGCTTGGATCTAATCATTCAAGAAACCTGAAGAAGCTTGACCTGCATTCTGCAAATTCTAAACTTCGCATCCCATAACATATATTTGACCACGCATTTCCAAGAAAATATCTAGAATTCTGTGAAAATCTACTGAATTATCGGTCTACGTACTAGCTTCGGCACGATCCGATGGAGTAAAGGCAAATGATGGTATATTAGCATAATCACGCAGATTTGGCGATGAAACATCATGTCCCTCCTCAAGAAATTGAGAGGCATAAATGTCCTCTGGATTTGTTGGAAGAGCCTGACTCCCTCACTGGTAGCAGGATATGAGGACATTCCTTTTTTCTCTTAGTCTCCCCTTGTTTCCATGCCTTCAGGTGGAGAAGAGTATTTTTCATGCTCTCATTCCTCTTGATTTTCTCTCTCTTCTTCTTCTTCTTCAAACCTTTCCTCCTCTACTTCTTTTTCTCCAGCTTCTCTTTCTTCTTCTTCTTTCTCTTTTTCTTCTTTCTCTTCTTCTTCTTTCTCCTATCCTTCTCTCTCTCTCTACTTCTTTCTCTTGTCGTTCCATTGATTCTGGAACAGGATGACTTAGCTTCTTCAATGCTATAGCAAAAATGGTGAGGTCATCCTCATCATCTTCATCCTTTAAGAGAAGAGCTCTTCTTTTCTTGGATGGAGCAACCATAGACTCCTTCCCTTTTCTTTTCGCTGCAGAAGAGACTTGATGAGTCTTGATAGGGGTTTTCTCCTTAAATTTCTCCAACGCCTTGCTTAGTTCCTTCAGACGCATTTTATTCACCATTTTCAGTCCTACCACCATATGATCATACGATCGAACACAGAGAATTTGTGGAGGCTGAATACTCAGATGTTTGAATAACTTCATCACAAGACCTGGATAAGGAAGTTGACCTTTGTCCTTCACCACTGCTCTATATATGTGGAACATAACAGTGTGAGGAAGAAAAAACTTTTTCCCAATGATGATGGCATACATCAGCTTTGCCTCTGAACTTGAAACATCAATTTTGGAAGTTGATTTTGGTCTGAGGCAATTGATCACGATCTTGTGAAGCGGAATGTTAAACGCACTCACCCTCAAGTAGGAAATCTTTTCTTTTGTTCTTCTATCCTTAACAAGTTCCAATGTAGCACGAGCAATAGAAACATTGATCGGTTGATACCTTCCTCTCTCAACCCCAATCACATCCGCCAGCATTTCCACATCAACCACAAAGTCATGATCTCGGACACTAAAAGATATTCTATTTGCATCCAAGAAACTAAGATTTGAATAGAAATATGCAGTTAATTGAGCATAGGCATCTGTGGTGTCAGAACAGAACTATTCTAGTTGAAGAAAACTGAATTTTTCCCTCAAGTTCACATTCACAGCATCCAGGAAATCAAAATCTACACTCCTAAGGTTTATCACCTCACGTTTCAACAATTTGGAGTATAGATCCTTCTATTCTTTTGATCTAAACAACTCTGCCATTTTTCCTCGAATTTTCGCTGCAACACCCATTCTCTCTTGAAATTGGCTGTACAATTTGTCATCATCATTTCCATCTATCGGATTAAGTCCCCCAACACGTGGATCACTTGGGATATTTGCAAGGGCTTCTTCTGCCAACCCCTTAGGAGCAATTCCCAAACGTTCCTTTTTTCGCAAAAAGATATACTCATTCCCATATCCCTTATCCTTAAAAAACTCATCGACGTAGTTCAATGGAGTACCAGTCCTCTTTAAAGCACGGTAAAGCTTATAAATAAAAGAGGGCCTTTGAATTCTTACAGGATCTGCATCTTCAACGATTTCTTCCTCTTGTTGATGACCCACACCCTGTGGACTAGTTGGTGGAGAATGACACCGTTGAGAATGTTGCGGGCTCTGCTGCTGATTTGGTGACTCCTCTTCCTCGGTGAGATCAAAGTGAGTAGGCCCCTCACTCATTCGCCGTGGTCCCCTGCTTGCGATCCTCGAAGACTTTTTTGAAGACGACATCTTTCTTAGTCTTTGAAAGATTTCTTACTTGACTTTCTCAAGAAAAATGACAACTTTTTCAAAGATTAAACAAGGGAGGAAGACAGGAGTGGAAAATCAATGCTTTTTAGGGTTTTGGAGTTAAGCGGAGAGGAACTGACTGTATATAGCCCAGTCGAAAGGGAAAATACCAAACGTAATAAAGGAAAGTGTAAAGATACCTTTTCAAAAAATAACTGCCTTTTTCGAGAAAATAGTCATTTCAAAAATAACTTCTTTTTCGAAAAGGAAACGTTGCAATAATCACGTCAATTAAATAGCAATAATCAAACATGGTTGATAATCATACCTTTTTAATATGAGATTCGAGAGAAAGAATAACTTACAGTCAAAGTTTTGTTTGTCTCGAGTCTGAGAGTTTCTAGACTTTAACTTTTTCAAACCTCAAAATGTTGAGTCTGGAACGGATAATTTCAAATTGATTTTTCTCCAAAGGCTTTGTGAATATATCCGCCAATTGGTTTTTTGAGTCAACAAACTGAATCGAAACTTCTCCATTTGAACATGATCTCTAATGAAGTGATGTCGAATTTCTATATGCTTTGCTCTTGAGTGAATAATTGGATTTTTGGTAAGATTGATTGTACTGGTGTTGTTACAGTTAATCTTCGTGCATGAATCTTTAATTCCAAAGTCTCTTAGCTATTGTTTTATTCACAGAATTTGTGAACAACAACTTCTGAAAGCTACATACTCTGCTTCTGCTGTAGAAAGAGCTATTGTATTTTGCTTCCTTGAAAACCAAGACACTGTCCTACTTCCAAGTGACTGACAGGTACCCGAGGTGCTCTTTCTATCAATTCTGCAAGCGGCTAGATCTGCATTTGAGTATCCAAGAAGAGTAAAAGTCTCCCTTTTTGGGATGCCAAAAGCCGATACTTGAAGTTGAAGCAGTGTATTTGATAATACGCTTTGCAGCACTTAGATGAGATTCTCTAAGGTCTGCTTGAAATCTAGCACAAATGTAAACACTAAACAAAATGTCAGGTCTAGAAGCAGTAAGATAAAGAAGTGAACCGATGATACTCCTGTATAGCTTCTGGTCAACTTTCTTTCATCATTCATCTTTGTCTATCTTCAAGGAACTTGACATAGGTATATCAGTCTTTTGCAATTTTCCAGTCCAAACTTTTTGACAAGATCATTAGCATATTTTTCTTGATGAATAAAAGTTCCTTCCTTCAGTTGTTTCACTTGAAGCCTGAGAAAGAAGGTTAACTCACCCATCATGCTCATTTCAAATTCATCATGCATGGTCTTAGAGAATTTCTTACACAGACTTTCATTAGGAGATCCGAATATAATATCATCGATATATATTTGAACAAGCACAAAACTTTTGTTTTTTCTTTTGATAAACATAGTAGTGTCTATTTTACCTTTTACAAAACCGTTTTGAATTAAAAACTTACCCAGCCTGTCATACCAAGCTCGAGGTGCTTGTTTTAAACCATACAAGGCCTTTTTCAGTCTGAATACTAAGTTTGGTTTCCTTGGGTCTTCAAACCCAGGTGGTTGTTCCACATAGACTTCCTCATGGATAAATCAATTTAGGAAAGCATTTTTGACGTCCATTTGGAATAACTTGAAATTTTTGTAACAAGCAAAAGTAAGTAATAATCAAATTGCTTCTAACCTTGTGATTGGTGCGTAAGTCTCGTCATAGTATATCCCTTCTTCTTGCGTATATCCCTTAGTCACGAGTCTTACTTTGTTTCTTACGACTTTTCCTTTCTCGTTCATGTTGTTCCTAAAAACCCATTTAGCTCCAATAATAGATTTACCTTTTGGTTTAGGAATCAATTCCCAAACATCATTAATGCTGAATTGTCTGAGTTCTTCTTGCATAGCTTCAATCCAACTTTCATCAGATAAAGCTTCTTCTATGGTTTTTGGTTCTATTTTAGAAATAAGAGCCATAGCACTAGACTCTTCGCGCCTTTTGAATCTTGTACGAATTCCATCATTAATGTCGCCAATAATGACATCTTTGGGATGACTGGACTTATGCTTCCAGTTACTGGTTGATTTGTCAGGTTGATGATCACTTCCTTCATTTGAATCTTCAATAACCACTTGTAGCTAGTCTTTCAGAGTCTGAGCTGCTTCTTGAGATTTAGACTTTTTAGAGTCTGGAGTAGGTTCAGATTCTTCAAGATAAGTTTGAATAGATTCATTTTGCATAGAATCTTGGAATTTGACATTCATTGATTCCTCCACAGATTGACCTTTCTTGTTATAGACTCTGTAGGCTTTGCTTGAGGTAAAATATCCAAGGAAGATGCCTTCGTCTAATTTTTCTTCAAACTTACCAACTCGATCATTTGCATTTTTCAATATAAAGCATTTGTATCCGAACGCATGAAAATATGAAACAATAGACTTCTTTTCTTTGAATAATTCATAGGGAGTTTTTTCCAGAATAGGCCTTAGAAAAACTCTATTGATAATATAACATGCTGTTGAAACTGCTTCAGCTCAAAATCATGAAGAGATATTGCTTTCAATTAAAAGAGTTCTAGCCATTTCTTGAAGCGATCTATTCTTTCTTTCCACAACTTTATTTTGCTCTGGAGTATATGGAGAGGAGAACACATGCTGAAAACTAGATTCATCAAAAAATTTTGTAAAATCTTGATTTTCAAATTCACCTCCATGGTCTGTTCTTATACTTGAAATAACATACCCTTTTTCATTTTGAACCTTTTTAGCAAATTTTTCAAAATAAGAGAAGGCTTCAGACTTACTTGCCAAGAAATATACCCAAGTAAATCGTGAGTAGTCATCCACAATTACTAGGCAATATTTCTTACTTCCAATGCTCTGTGTTCTGGTTGGTCCAAAGAGATCCATATGCAAAAGCTGCAGTATACGGTTAGTGGAAACTTGATTTATTGATTTAAAGGAATTTCTTACTTGTTTTCCCAATATGCATGGTGTACATAGATCAGACTTTTGGTATGATAAATTGAGTAGACCACGAACAAGCTTCTTTGTTGAGATTTTGGTTATCTGCTTCATATTAATGTGCTCAAGCTTTTTGTGTCATAAGCTTGCTTCGTCTTAGATTGAGATTAGACATTGCGATTCATCTGGTTTCACATCCAAGAGGTAGATATTTCCATGTCTTCGACCCATGAATGATTGAGTAGAATCTTTACTGGTTCTTGAACATATTCCCTCTTGAAAATTGATTTTGAAACCAGTATCACACAGCTGACTGATACTAAGCAGATTGTAGTTGAGTCCTTCCACTAGAGAAACAGCAAATTGTAGTTGAGTCCTTCCACTAGAGAAACATTGCTTATTGTGAGGTTTCCAATCTTTACAGTTCCAAATCCCACTATTCTTCCTTTGTTGTTTCCTCCAAATGAGACTTTTCCACCATTTACTTGAACAAGTTTTATGAAGCAATTTGAATCTCTCGTCATATGTCTTGAGCATCCACTATCCAGATACCATTTTACCTTTTTCTTAATAGTGACCTGCATTTAAAAAAGAAACTCAAACTTTCTTTGGTACCAATATTTTCTTGGGTCCATTGGTATTAGTATGATATGCGATATTTGCCCATACTTTCTTAACAGATGTCCAAACCATAGGACATTCTTCTTCAAAATGATCTGCACTATTGCACTTTGAACATCTGAGAGCATTGCGACCTACTGGTTTTACAAAGATTTTTTTTAAATGATTTTTGTAAGTATCTCTTATGGGTCTTTACTTAATTCTTTCTTTCATCTTTGGAAAATCAATTAAAGGAATGGTTTCAGCAGTCATTCTCAAACCGAGTTGTTGAAATAAGGTTTTGAACGTAAAGAATTTTTTCCAGTTTCTTAGATCCTATAGAAAATTTTTTAGAAATATTTGAGATATCATTTTTCAATAATGCATTTTCTTTTGAAAGATTATATTCACTTTCTCTAAGAGAAGAAACATTCATGTCTAAACATTTCACCTTTTCTTTCAAACATTTTCCTATTGTTTTAGAGCAGAATTTTCTCTTTTGAGTTCGGAAATCTTTTTAAGAGAAGTCTTAAGACTAAAACACAACTCATCAATGTATTTAGAAACTTTAATAGGGATTTTGAAGTTACTCACCTCAAATTCATTGTCTGAATCTGATTCTATCTCGGAGTTTGAGTCTGAATCCGACTGTACCATTAGACATATATTGGCATAATCATCATCACTTTCTTCACACTCTGTATCACTCCAGGTTTCTGCTTTAAGAGCCTTTCGATACCTTTCGGCTTTTCCTTTCTTCTTCCTCAGAATAGGACAGTTGGGTCTGATGTGTCCCTTTTTCTTACATTCAAAGCATACTACATCTTTGTTTGATTCATCATCATCAACAAATTTGGTCTGTTGCTTTTGAAAACTCTGTTTCTTTGGATTGAATCTTCTTCATTTTCTGTTCAGCTTTCTGAATCTTCTTATCATAAGAGCAAGCTCCTTATCGTCCATATCGTCTTCAGAATCTGTAACATCAGAGTCATCATTGGATTTTAATGCAATAGATTTCTTACCTTTAAGATCTTCATCTTCATTGATTCGCTCAACTTCATAAGATTGAAGAGTTCCAACCAACTCATCGACAAATAGTGGCATGATTCTTTGTGTCTCTCTTATTGAGGTCTTTATATAATTTCAATCCTTGGAGAGTCCACGCAGTAGCTTGTTTACCTTCATGGGATCAGAAATTGGTTGACCCTGATTTTCAAGACCATTCACGATTTCTGTAAAATTGCTAAATATGTCAGTTATAGATTCTCCTGATTTCATTTTGAAGGCTTCGTATTGACCGAGAAGAATGTTGATTCTGGTTTCTTTCACTCGATCTGTTCCTTCATAGGTGATATGTAATATATCCCAGACTTCTTTTGCTGTAACACAAGAAGATATTATGTTATATTCAGTAGGTGACAAAGCACAATATAAAGAATAAATTGCTTTTGCATCAAGAGCTTGTCTCTTGATTATCTCTTCCTGAGTCATTTCACTTGACTCAACAGTTTCTTTTCCTCTCTCTGAGACAGATGCAGCTTTATGAGTGATTCTTTTTTCTACAACGTCCCATTCCAGAGGATCCTTTGATCGTAGGAACGCTTTCATCTTGTTTTTCCAGATGTTGTAATCCTTTTCACCAAAGTAAGGTGGTTTGGCATTGCTTTGCCCTTCCACCAGCCCTGGAGCTAGCATACTAGCCATGGATCTTTAACTCTGAAGTAAAACACTTCAAACAAAGTGAGTACACAGGCTCTGATACCAATTGATATAGCTAGTGTAAGCACCTAGAGGGGGTGAATAGGTGTAGAAATAATTTCTCGAGATATGAAAGTAATACTAGGCAGACAATAGAAAGGAAGCTCTCCTTCAGTTAACGAAACAAACTATGATCAAAGTAAAATAGAGAGTAAGGAAAAGAAAATTGAACACAAGGTTTATAGTGGTTTGGTTTATTCCAAGCCTACGTCCACTCTTCTGCACTGACAGCCCACTGGCTGAATTTCACTATGAACAAAAAAAAATGTTACAGCAATGATTTCCCTTGATTCCACAGTGTAGATATTCTACCACACTTCCTCAAGGTATCTCAAAATATAGACTCTCTTTTGCGTACAAGATTTCACTCAGTAAAAGAATTTGCTATGAATCAAGGAACTTCAGACTTTGGAATTCTTCTATCGTGCACTCACTCGAACAACTAGAACGTCTTCATTTTATACTCCTTTATGCTATCATACCCATTGGCACTTACCAAAGGAATTCTTCCAATCTTCCCGTTGGACAGAATCAATTAGGAAGATCATTCGAGCTATTAAAGGAGCATGTCGATAGCCCATCAATCTTGTTCACCCATACAATTAGGATCTTGGTTTCCATAAGTAGAACCTTCCAAGAATACTTTGCCAATCATCGGATCCTTAATCTTCGAATCAATCATGATCAAATAAAGGATTCCGTTATGTCATATCCAGCCAAGAGATCTTCTCTAGTCGATAAGGTCACATCCTTAAAGAAACATCTAGTTCTTGATAGCCTTTCTTCAACGGATTAGAAACTGTTAATGAGAATAGACTTTAATCTTGAGTCTGGCTGTCCGAAGGTTTTCAAACTTTAAATAGTAAAGTCTGCAAATCTTTAGACTAGACTGATGGAAATGTTTTGTCAGCTTCAAAATATTCCAGAAAGATTTCTCCAATAGCTTGGTTACCCCTCTCTGCCTTTATTGGTTTGGCAAAATCATGACATTTTCCGGGGAAGGGGTCTTTTGAGCTAATATGATCAGATCCTTTTTTTGTATATGGCTTTGGTTTATTCAGTTAAGTTCTTTGTGACACAAACGTGAGTTTCGGGAAGGACTTTGCAAATAGAAGCAAAACGTACATTCTGGGAAAGAATGCTAAAAAATTGGTTGCCTATTCTATTTATCATGAAATTTTCAGACATTGGAATTAAAGATCGTGTGATTCTAATGGTGTCATAAAAAACTTGCAGTTCTTTGACCTGGGGAGGAAGATATGCACCACAAAAGGAGAAGAACAGGAGGTGGCCAAGAAGGAGCTGATTGATAACCTGAAGCTATTGGAAGGCGAGCTCGGTGACAAACCCTTCTTTGGAGGAGAGAAGTTAGGATTCGTGAATTTAACGATCGTTCCTTTCTACACCTATTTTCTTGCTTATGAGACGTGCGGAAACTTCAGCATCGAGGTGGAGTGCTCCAATTTCATAGCGTGGACCAAGAGGTGCCTGGAGATAGAGAGCGTGTCCAAGTCTCTCGCCGACCCTCAGAAGGTGTACGGCTTCGTCTTGCATCTCAAGAAAGCCAATGGCATTGAGTAGAGATCTGGATGACTCATTGTGGGTACTTCTTATCTCCATCCCTAGTCTTAACGTTATAGTTGCTGCTTAGGGCTTTCTCTTGTAGTTGAATTTCTGGTATTGGGAAGGGGACACTTCATTGTGTCTTCTTTTGAAACTTATGTTGGTGATCCTGACGAGCAACAGAGAGTTGCTCGTGCTGAGGTACTGTTTGGTGTGCAATAATAAAAAAGTTGCTGCTTGGATTATGAGTAAGCTCGAAGCGTTTCTTTCATGATCTAGTCCTTTCAGTTTCAATTGTAGTTAAGATGTGTGTGAGTACTGAGTGGACTTGTCAAAGATGAAAAGATATGGAAATGTGAAGCCTAATTTGTACCTACACCAGCGGAAAAAATGTGTTGGAGTGAATCCTTTTGCATCCGAAAGAAATTATATTTATCAATCTCAATTTTGTGGGGGTCCAATGGCTCTATTTTAAATTTGATGGCGATTGCTCCTGGCAAAAAAAGTTCTTCAGGACTAATCGATTCTTGCTCCACCATTGGCCTTTATCAGCCCCTTCACGAGGGCAGGCATTGAGCATTGTTGTCGTATTTCCCATTAGAGAAGAAAACAAGGGCCAAGGACGGACATGGCAATCGGTTTCACTAGGCCATGTAAAACATGTGTTATTTATTCCTCAACAGCTTTGTCCACAACAAACACTGAGTTATCTTTCGTTTTTTACTTGGAAAATTTAGGACACATCAAAGATTGAAACACAAACCAACATCCACTATACCACCTAAGTTGGTCCTTTTGCTTTTAATCAACCAGGAACCTCCTCTTGAGCTCCAACCTGAATCCGTGAACTTTTTCGAGGTCAGCTAGAGACTTTGAAACAGTGTCTTTCTGGGAACACCTCTTGGCCCACCAATGAGCTTGGGGCATTGTGTCTCGATGCTGAAACCGCCGCACCTCTTGTAGCCATAAAACCAGCTATAGAAGGGGACAAGAGCGATATCGACAAGCCCTAATGTTTCCCCTCTGAAGAAGGGCTGTTCACCGAGCCTCTGTTCCAACACCTTGAGGCAATCTAGAGCTCCCTCTCGGCTGCCTCTTGTTCTTCTCCTTTGGGTCAAAATGACTCGTCTCTCAGTCTCATCGATCTGCACATTACAATGAAATGAGTGAACCACGTAAAGTTTTAATGAAAATGACCAAGTCATAAGAGAAGGAGATTTTTTACAAGCTTGAAGTAAAGCTTGTACTTCCATAAACAGGAATATCTCCACGGACTCGAACTTGGACCCGACTTTGTTGTCCTTCTTTTATCTGTCTCATTTATTTGTGGCCGATGCTTATTGGTACGCTTAGGAGTTGCTAAGACGGAGGTGATTTGAATTTCGTGGACTCCAGGGAAATAACAAAGTCAAAACACGAGTTCTCTACTCGTTTTCAAACGGTCATGTTAAGACCATTGTCAACCACAACCTCACCAACACAGCCATAAAATTCAGACCGCAGCATAAGAAAATCCAGTGCTATAAAAGTTATGTCTGTCCGCTCTTTCATTAAAAATCTGGTACATAAAATGGCCACGACCTCGGATGATCAAACTCCTTACGAAATATCAAGGCTTTAGGGTGCACTAAAGTTACGCGCTTGAAAGTTTATTACCAAGCATCATTTGGTGCTTCTAATTAGCCAACGTAATCATCCCAAAACTTGGCTTGGGCTCTACAATAGGGATCACATGGCAACAGAGAACCTCCGCTATGTACTGAACTACAATGAGGACCCGGATTTTCTTGGGAGCCGGGTTCATCTGCTAGAGCAGAGGGCTCTTGTTCTACAAATCTTTCTTTTTGTATTCAGTTTGGGGCTTTACCATCCATTTTGCGGTAGTTGACTGAAATCTCAGTTATGTATTGAACCGCAATGAGACATTCACATGCCAATTTGCTGTTGTGAATGAGGAATGGGATTTTCTTGCGAATGGGGCTCATCTACAAGAGTAGAGGTTTCTTGTTTTGCAAATTTTTCTTTCCGTATTCAGTTTGGGTTTTATCGTCCATTTTATGGTAGTTGATGGAAATCTCAGTTATGTATTGAACCGCAATGAAAGACTCACGGACCAATTTGTCGTTGTGAATAATGACCGGGATTTTCTTGTGAACTAGATTAATTTGCAAGAGTGGAGGGCTCTTGTTCTACAAATCTTTCTTTTTGTATTCAATTTGGGGTTTTACCATCTTTTTTTGGTAGTTTATGGAAACCTTGTTTATATATTGAACCACAATGAGAGACTCATAGACCAATTTGCTGTTGTGAATTAGGATATGGATTTTCTTGTGAACTAGGTTCATCTGCAAGAGCGGAGGGATCTTGTTTTGCTTTTCTTTTTGTATTTAGTTTGGGGTTTTATCACCTATTTTGCGGTAGTTTTTTTTTTTTTTTGGTCGGAGGTTGATGGGTGCTAAATGATAAGGTTATGATTTTTATTATTTGTTTAAATGGTTTAACTTTTGTGATTTTGCAAACATAGGGTCCTTTTTTTAAGATTAATTTTGGAATAATTTTACTTCAATTGCCCAAATGAGTCCAACTAGCGTAATGTAAGATTTTTGGCTATAAAAGCACCGTTACAAATTCAGTATAACCATAAGGTTAGCCCAGCTAGACTCATATATAACCTCTATCACTTTCAGGTATGAGTTTACAAATTCAAAGAATAGATAAAACCATTCACATAAAAAAAGTCTAAACCAAATCACTTAAGCTTATTCAAGTAGACTAACTAGTAATCCAATCAGTTAAATGAGAAAAAAAATCAAAATCAAATAAAATGCTACCTCAATATAAATCGACTAAACTAAGCTTAATTGTTGACGAAATGACACTTACACATAAACGAAATGTATGGTCAAAGCTATTCAAAGCTATCCACTACCAGGAGTGAGAAAATATTAAAAATTCACTCTAGTTAACTTAAACTACCATTTCCATTCATAGCTTAGCAATGGGAAAATTGTCCAAAAAGTCCTAAACCTATTGTACTTTTACCAATTTAGTCATAAACCTTTTAACTTTGTCAATTGAGTTCTAAACCTTTTTCACTTCTTGCCAATTCAATCCACCTAACCAATTTTGGCTGGAAAATGATGACGTGGACGCTAGCGATGCCACATAGGACTGACCGGTAATAACTTGGATAATTTTTAATAATATTTTAATATTTTTTGAATTTTTATTATTTTTATTATTCTTTTTCTGTTTTTTTTTTTTTTTTTTTTTTTCTTTTTGGCTTTTTTCTTGGCCTTTTTGATGGCTGGCCATCGGCCACCGACAACTAGCCAGCTGGCCTTGCTTGCCACAGGCGAGGCCCAGCCGGCCAGGCGAGGAGGAGCCCCGGCAAGGGGAGCCCTCGCCCAGGTGTGGCCCAGCCAGGGTCACCTGGGCGAGGCCGACCCTCCCCCAGGCCAGGGCAGCCTCGCTAGGCATCGGCTAGGCGACGGTGATGCTAGGTGAGGCCGCCCTAACCTCGGTGAGGGTCGGCCTTGCTAGATCTGGTAAGTGGAGCCCTAGCCGTCTTGGCCTCGGTGAGGGCCAACCTCGCCAAATTTGGTCTGGGCGAGGCCAGCCCTCACCCCTAGCCAGATCAAATCTGGGCGAGGCCGACGCTCGCCTAGGCGAGTGCGAGCCCTAGCGAGGGTTGCCCTTGCCAAATCTGGCGAGGCCGGCCCTCGCCGAGGCCAGGGCGGCCTCACCCGGCATCACCATCACCTAGCCAACACCCGGCGAGGCCGCCCTAGCCTAGGGGGAGGGTTAGCCTCGCCCAAGCGACCCTGGCCGAGCCGTGCCTGGGCAAGGGCTCCCCTTAGTGGGGTTCCTCGATGCCCGGCCATCGGAAAAGGCCAAGAAGAAAGCCAAAAAAAAAAAATGGAAAAATGGAAAAAAATAAGAAAAATTCAAAAAAATATTAAAATATTATTAAAAATTGTCCACATCGCGCCGGTAATCTTACGTGGCACCGCCGACATCCACGTCAGCATTTTCGGCCAAAATTGGCCAAATGACTGAATCGGCAAGAAGTGAAAATGTTTATAATTCAATTGGCAAAATTAAAATGTTTATGATTTAATTGGCAAAAGTGCAATAGATTTAGGACTTTTTGGACAATTTTCCCGCTTAGCAACTCCAAAATCATACCCTTCAATACAGAATTCACATAATTTGAAGATTACTTCGATTTCGATTAGATGAATAAAGGGCTTCAATCTTTACCAGCGTTGCAAACGAGATCTCCCATGTGTGTACGCATGAATTTTTCCTACTTTTCCTTTCTTTCTTTTTCCCTCCTCGTCGGTCACGCCTCTGTTGAACGAAGCCTCTCTCTTCTTTCTTCTTATTTCTCTTTGTCGTCACTTTATATTCTTTCTTTCTTTTTGTGTCCTAAGCAGAAGCGTTACCAAATTGATGGGGGCTTGGGCCCATTTTTTACAAAGCCGATTATACCATAAGAAAAATGGCAACGGAATACTAAAATCAGTTTGCAAAATGTCCTGGCAAACTATTATAAATGGCTTCTGACCAAAAAAAAAGAAACGATGGTAAGTGGCCTTTAAAATCCGATTAAGAAAGCACTCAACATAAACCTGTCCCTTTCTTTCTGTAAGTCCATTCTACAAAATTTTATAAGAATACATAGCGCTATACGCACACTCTCCCTCTCTCTCCGTCGGTAGCTGTACCTGCGACTAATGAAGTTTGTTTTCTTAATCTTTAACTTTAAGTAAGTGTAGTTAACAAGCCAGTTTCGAAAGAGAGATCTACTCGTTAGCTAATCTGTATTGCCTTCCAGAGCTATGACGTCGACATGTCAAGCAAGAAATAGAGAGTACGTGGTCCCCCTTTACGGCAGGTCGGTCCCCCCCGAGTACGTGGTCCCCCTTTATGGCAGGTCGGTTTCCCGCGCCGCCCCACCCCACCCCCCCCCCCCGGTCCCCAAGCCCCTCCTTCCTCTCTTCCCTTTCTGGGTTTCCTTAGCAATAAGTAAGACATCTACTTGAGGAATTCGTGCAAAAAGTGGGTGGTCACCCACTTTCCGTTGCTGGAAGATGGAGACGTGGAGACGTCTGTGTCCATGTACAATCTGTAGAAGATGTCGTATCAAGATACGCATCCGTATCCTAGATATTCTTCGATCTCGTGGACTCTCGGTTCCGTTTTTTAACTTCACATTGCTCATGTGCAATTTTCCATGTTGGTTGGTGCTCGATGCCAATGGCGAAGGCATCTTTGCGTAATGTCTGGAGTTCAAGTTCCTAAGAATGATTAGACTTATATGTGTTTGTCTAAGGAACTGCAAGTCGTCAGCTTAGCTCCTAAAAACCCTGCCCATTAGTACATTGCGTGCGGCTTGCTCAGCTTATTGAAAGTTATCCAACACATAAGCTTCATAAAACATGTTGGCACTCCAAATTTACACGAAGTGGAGAGAGAATCAAATGAACGCTTCGCTCATTTGGAGTAGGTATGGTAAAAGAACTCCAAAAAGGAACAGAACTGACCGGCAAGGTATTAATAGCATGTGCTACCAATTGACAACAAAATTAGTACGGAAAGAACGCTCTCCACATGCTCCCTCCATTGTAAGATACC
Organism: Eucalyptus victrix; assembly: GCA_016097545.1. NCBI lineage: Eukaryota > Viridiplantae > Streptophyta > Magnoliopsida > Myrtales > Myrtaceae > Eucalyptus > Eucalyptus victrix. The sequence continues at coordinate 13,676,898 of CM027840.1, read as the reverse complement.
AGTATCCACTATATATTCTAAGGGAAAGGGAAATGCCCGCAGCTTCTTCATCTCATTCGGCGTTCTGGTGTTCATTAAGTTTCACTGGATTCCGAGGCCTCCGAGTTTATAATCATATATGCTCTCAGAGTTTGTCTTCAACTTGTTCAGATGCCCAGTTTTAACTTTGCGTTACTGGATACAACGCACCAGGTTCATCACAGAGGTTGCACAACCCCCACACCCCCCCCCCCCCCGAGATTCCTTCACTTAGCAAAGCGCCCATTGATGAGTGCTTTGGCGACCATCCTCGAAGAAGAAAGAGATTCTTCAAGTGTCAATGCAGATCCCTCGTCATCTTCATCATCATCATCGTCCAGACCTCCTCCAGTGTTCGCTTCACTTTAGATTTCCACATAGAGCACGCCCATGTGATAAGAGTCCAATTGACATTCGTTTCTCTTCTGTTATCGATGTATGTTTTTTAATGATGCTGTGGGCGTCTGTGCACGCACTCTCGAGAGAGAAATAAGGGGCCATGGCGTATTTTTACCCAAGCCATGGGAAGGCAGCTTAATAAGTTGAGCGAATCTAATTTGTCGAGTGTACACTTTAACGTGTGCCAAATAAATTTGTTAACTTTCGGAAGATTTGTTATTGGAAACAGAGGATGTATTCCCTAGCGTGACTGAAAGAGATCAACGGAATTGATGAAATGCTGTGTATAGTTCATTAAATGATCAAGAAACACTTGAATACAGAAAGGAAAACATAGAAGTACAAAGAAGCTTAGCCTCTTCCAAAGGAGAGGGGTTATTATTGTACAATTGTCATAAGATGAACATAATCAGACTCGAGATTTGTCTATTGCGCCTGAAGCTCTTTCCTGCTCTCTATGATGTAGTCATAGAGCTTGTGCTGGTCGGGCAACGACTTGGCCACGCTCTCCCTCTGCATGCACCGCTTGGCCCACGCCGCCAGCTTGGGGCACTCCTCCACGATGCTAGAGTCGGCCAATTTCCCCAAAGCATCTAACCAACTATAGAAGGGTATCAGCGACACATCCGCATACCCGAACCTCTCCCCGCCAAAGAAAGCCTCGTCCCCGAGCTCTCCCTCCAACACCTTCAAGCACTCAACGTACTCCTTCTTCGCCGCCTCCTGGACCACCCCCATCGACAGGTACACTGTTCGCGCCACCTGATACATCTGCACCATCCTTTCGTGTCTCGATGTTAAGCACAGATGATAACAGAACGTTCGAAAGACTAAGGGGTTGTTGTCTTACCTTCTTGTCCGCATAGTCTGCCCAGAACCTGACCCGGGCACGCTCGTAAGGATTCGAAGGCAGGAGAGGAGACTCGCGACCCCAGGTCTCGTCGATGTACTGGACAATGATGAGGGACTCGCAAACGGGCTTGCCATTGTGGATGAGGACGGGGATCTTCTTGTGGACTGGGTTCATCTTCAAGAGCAGGGGGCTCTTGTTGCTCAGGTCCTCCTCCCTCACGTCGAACTCCACGCCCTTCTCACGCAGGGCAATCCTGGCCCTCATCCCGAACGGGCTCGGCCAGAAGTCCAACAAAATCACTTCCTCCGCCATTGAATTTGGAGCTACAAGCTGAAGCCTGCCCGCGATGGAATCAGGCTAACTTGGGTGCCACTTATGTAGAGGGAAAGAGGATTTTGACGGGATTTTGATTTGGTCATTGCTCGCGTCACTCTCAAATATCAAGTCTCCATGCCCGAGCTGATGAGGTCATGGCTTAGGTGTCACATGAACGAACGAGATTATTAGAGAAAAGACCACCAAAAATCCCAAACTTTATCAAAAATGACAAATTTATCTCAATTTTTTTTTTTTGTGATATGAAAAATCCAAATTTTGCAAACTGTGACACATTTACCCCACTAGTAGCATTTTCGTCATATATATTTTTTTTTCTCCTTTTTCCTTCTTCTTCTTCTTCTTCTTCTCTCTTTCCTCCACCAGCCATGGCGAAGCCAATGGAGGGAAGCTGGCGTCCAGTGAGGACAACCTCGCTAGTGTCGGGAGAGGGTCACCCTCGCCTGGGCTTAGCTAGGGCCGCCCTTGCCCGACGCTAGCAAGGGCTGCCCTCAATTGGGTCGGGCGAGGGCCTCCCTCACCAGATCCGGCGAGGGCACCCCTCACCCGACGCTAGTGAGGGCGAGGGAGGCCCTCGCCCGACCCAGCCGAGGCCGCCCTCACGCGAGGGCCTCCCTCGTTGAACGCTAGCTTGCCTCCACCAACCGTTGGCAAAGGGAAGAGAAAAGAAGAAGAAAAAAAATTGAAAAGTAAAATGACCAAAATGTCATATAGTTTAGGATAAATATGTCACAATGATAGAAGTTCAGAGTTTTTTATATCACAAAAAAAAGTTTAGGGTAAATTATCATGATTGGCAAAGTTCGAGGTTTTTCATGTCACAAAAAAAAAAAGTTCGTGAAAAATTTGTCATTTTGGGCAAAGTTTGAGAATTTTGGTGGTATTTTCCCCAATTATTATTACTATCAACTCAACTGGTAGTCGCTTCCCTCTTTCTAGTGCCTTCCAATTCCTCACCGACTCCTCCACTTTCCATTTCTCGATAAACTATGTACTTGGTCTCTATCAAATCCACTTTTATTACTTATAAAATTGAATGGATGAAAAATATTTTTATTTTATATAAAATATTTAAATATAAATTATTGTCGATAAAAAAATACTTTTTAGATTTCTGTTTAAGAAAATATTTTTCAAAATATTTATTTTTCGCGACATAAATATAGTTATGAGTACAATCAACTCGCCATTGATATAGAGTCAAGCTTTTATCCGTAAACAAATTGCAATTTTATGTTGCAAAAACTACCTTGAAGAAACTAAGTAAGGCAAAAAGAGGACAAGAAGGGACCAAATCTTACTCAAGATGAAGATTAAGAAGCACATTACATCTTGGAGATAGCTATTTTGACTTTGTTGCATTCTTAAAGTTTATTTAATATTATTTCTTCTTGTTGAAAAGGATGCACTTCACAACTTACTATATGTCAATCGACTTTGCTCTGAATTTCATCATAGGGTTAAAGATTACTTTAATTGATGAATTAAGATGTAGAAGCTGTCAAGAATGAATGGAACTTATCTAGTTAAGTTTTCGATTGATGTGTTAAGGAAATCCATTATGATGTTTTGAAGATAACAAAATAAATCAAAAGCTACTAACGTATTTAATAGTTGAGTAATAGACTATGCAAATAATAGAACATGTAAAAGATATTGTCAAAGTCTACACTTGGAAGAATCAGAAGATAGACTCTATGCTTAAGCTAAATTTATTCAGATTGTGTTCAAACCTTAATGCTAAATATGTTCAAAAGCATAATATGTTTAGACATATATCCAGATTGTAAAGTCTATTTTAAACATAAGATACTTAGACTCTACTTCAAACGGAAAACAGTTAGACTTTATTTTCGACAGAACACTCTCTGACTTTATATCCAGAACGAGACACAAGTCCAGAACATGACAAGGTCCAGAACGAGACACAAGTTCAAAACGTAAGTGTGATAGCCTAAATTTTCAGAATTTGTTTTCGATTAAATAAATGGCATTTCATCAAAACGCTAATAGTGTTATTTTCTAAGCTGATCACTCATGAGATAACTGGACTATCTAGGGAAACAATTAGGGAATCTAAATGCAATTGGACTTGAGAATTCGACCAAGAATCGATTGCTCAACCGTGTTGATCTGCAAGGGTCATTATGGCATCATCAGAGATCGATCAGAAATTAGAGATAAGGTTGATTCGACTAAGATATGTGATCAAATTGTGGGTGATTCCACTTGATTGAAAAATTCTCATCAATCGGCACTAAATTGATTTTCTGTCGTTTTGGTACCCGGTGCCAGTAATTGTGTGACAGCCTGAATTTTCATAATTTATTTTCGATTAAATAAATCGGGCCTTTGATTGAAACGCTAATAGTGCTATTCTCTGAGCTGATCACTCATGAGATAACTGGACTATCTGGGAAAGCAATTAGGAAATCCAAATGCAATTGGATTTGAGAATTCGACCAAGAATCGACTGCTCGACCGTGTTGATCTGCAAGGGTCATTACGGCACCGTCAGAGATCGATCAGAAATCAGAGATAGGTCGATTCGACTAAGATGTGTGATCAAATTGTTGGTGATTCCATTTGATTGAAAAATTCTCATCAATCGGCACTAAATTGATTTTCTACCGTTTTGGTACCCGGTGTCCGTAATTGAAACCTCAAGATTTTTACGGAAAATCGGTTCGGACGTTCGGAAAAATAATGGAAATTCAGATGAAAAACGATGGAAATTGGGACTTCCGAAGCAAAGCTTTTGAGTGTCGGGATTCACAAAGAATTATGTAGGATTTTTCTTCACCAAAATCGGACTCGAATTGGATAATTGGAGAGGAAATTGAAGCCAAATAAATCAAGGGGCTGAACTTTTGACTTTTAAATTGGTTTATTTGTGGGATATTTTTATTAGAAAGTATTGGGGGGATAAACATGAAATTGGATGGCTAAGTCTTGATTTTTCTTGGCCCCACAGTGACTTCTCCAGCACGCCGTCCAGCTGCCCCCATCTTCTCGCCGACTTCATCTCCTCCGGTTCCTATTTTGTTTTCATTTTCTTCTTCATTTCACCACCACCGAAGACCACAGCCCCACGATCTCTCTCCCCTCGCCCATTTCCACTGAGTTTTGTCTTCCCACCACCATCATCATCATCCAACATACACCATCATCTAGCGCCATCCCCATATTTCCACCCCTCAGCCTTGCGTCTTCAGCTTCTTCGGTCAAAGCTTCTCCAAATTGGCCTCGATTGTTGAACCGCCAACGCCTCTACCGAATTCCTTGGCTGACTGAGCAGCTCCTGTCGTTGCCACGTCTACCCACGATCTTCGAGCAACCACGTCCAATGAGGCTGCAGTTGCGCCGAAGATCAGCATCCCCTCCTCGTGTCTTCTCCACCAGCTCGCCAACGAAGCCCCAGTCCACCGAACACTTCTCAGTTTTGGTCTTCACGCCCGCAGCTCCTTAAACGTGCGCGTCGTCATCCATTTGACGCCGCATCTTCGAGCTCTGCGAAATTCCAGCGAGTTGCTCCCTTCGTCCGCTTCTCCAACGTCCGCAGCGCCAGCTGGTCCCATCTCTCCGCTGCCGCTTGCCAACCGGTCATCCAAAATTCCTTCAACGCCGCTGCTTGAAGATTCCAGCGAAAACCAACAAAGCCCGCCGCCCATCTACCCGTGGAGTTCAGCCCAATCCAGTGTCTCCAGCCCAACGTCTTCTGACCCAGCAGCTCCTTTGAGCCCATATGCTGTTCAGCCCAAGGAGGTTTAATTCAATTGAAGCCCAATTCCAGCAGCCCAATCTTTAAGCCCAAGTCCAGTAAAGCCCGGCCCGTTTCAGCAACAAATCTCAGTTGAGCTGAGATTTGTTGGGCTAAGTTTAGGCTCGGCCCAAGTTCGTCGACGCCGCCGAAAATTTCGATTTCGGCCGCCGTCACGTCGTTGTCGCGGTGAACCGGTTTTCGCAATTAACCGGTGAGTTTATACTCTAAACTCTGCTTAGTAGGCTAATAACGTTTAGGGGGTGTTAGATTTATTTTATTTGGAATTAGGTGGTTAGTTAGATTAAATTAGAAATTGAATTATTTAATTGAGCATGTTAAGTGGTTAGCATGGTTTAGCTAAGGCCTAAATAAATTGTACTATTTATCTAGTAGGGTTCGGGAATTTCTCCGAGTCCGTATTGGTTATTAATTTAATGATTCTAGCCTAGGTTAGTATTTTTAGAATTTAAATTGATTTATTTAATTAATTTCAATAATTATTTAATTATTAATTATTTTTCCGGAAATTAAGCCGGGATAGCCTAGGTGATCGAATTTCATGCTGATTGCAATGGTGTGGTTAATTTTTGCAATTGAGTGTTAAATTATGCAAATTGAGTGCTTGATTTGATTTTTGGTATTTAATTCCAAAAATTGTGAACTGCCAATATTTATTCAAAAAATCCCAGGTGTCGGGTTTTGACACGAAAATGATTTTTAGTACTATATGAAATAGTGGGATTTCAAAATGGATTAATATCAATTTTTCTGGATCAAGTTGACCGTGTACCCACACACGGGTAATTTCATGTGAATTTCTAATACGAAGAAAAAGGCCGGGCTCACCATTTTAATTAAAGCATTTGAGTGCAATGCACGGTGCCCTAAGCCATATTTGAGTGATCATGTTATGGTCAAGAGAAATCGTCCCGGGCTATTGAGCTGGGCATTATCCCTATGTGGGATACCCCCTGGACAACGAGGAAGGTGGCCGTGATTGATTCCCGGACCCTATGCTCCTTCGGGAAAGCCGTCTGATAAAAAGACGTTGCCGTGCTCAATGTGGTGAGACGAAGCCTGGCAATGCCAGAAGACCGCCAAACTGAGAGTAGGTCGTGCTATATGCCGAGATCAAAACTAGGAACGCATGATTAATTGAATGTGGCGTTTCAGTTATTGGAGCTTATTTGTTGCTCATGCTCTCATGTTGTCTGTGAGATAAATTGTACTGACATGCAGGGTGGATCTAAGACAAGGTAAGTCTCCTTGATTGTGTGATTGTGTGATTAGGACACTTCTTGGCGTATTTCCCTCATAATTAGGGTTTAGAGCTTAGACTTGCTGAGATGATATCTCACCCCGTTGTGGGACAACATTTTCAGGGTCGTCGAGTGGAGGACACGGAGTTGAGAGGAGGTGATCGGAAGCGTAGGTCAGTTAGGACCGCTTCTTTTTGGAAGGCCAGTCTTTTGTAGCCTTTTGACCATAGACCGTATATATGACTCAGTGTATATATAAAAGAATGTTTGTTTGTGAATCTATTGTCCTGCCTTTCTATCCCGTGATGATTACTGTCAGGGGATTTCTTTTCGCTTCCGCATGTGCAATAAAATGGAAAGGGTCGGCGACTCGTCCTGGGGAGTCACAAATTATTATCGACCAGATAGGGATGGGCACACGCTCGGGGCTCGGGGCGTGACATCCCCTTTTTATGGTATCAGAGCGAAGTTTGTATTTGGAGTGATAAGGTGCGATGAGTTCTTGGGATAGTTAGTAGGAATGGCTTTTATATTATGCTAATGCATGTGACTGATAGCTGTTTGGTAAATTAATTGTGAAATCACTCAGTTTCTAATTCAGTATAGAATTGGAAACAGGTGTTATAGAGCGTCTACAGTATGAGTGATCAGGAGCCGAGAACTCCTAGGCAAAGGACCTTATCCTCAGTGACTCAGGCTAGAACACCTAGAAGAGGCAGTACCCGAGGTGGCCGAGGTAGAGAGCAAGCTGAGGCTAGCACGAGTGGTGTAGCACCACCGCCAGTCCCGCCGGTTGATGCCGGGGTGGCAGCCCCTGGTGATCCCATATTCGAAGGAATCATGCAAGTGCTCCAGACTGTTGGTAATCTGATGGGGCAGCAAGCCCAAAACCAAGCTGCCGCAGCCGCTATCGCACAAGCTGAAGTTCCAGATGGGAATGTAGTTACAGACAGACCGATTCATAAGCTTGTTGAGCATTTCCTGAAGTTGCAACCACCAAAGTTCACCGGGATAGGAGATCTCGAGGCTGCAACCCGTTGGATAGAAGAATTGGAAAAAGCATTTGAGTTATTGAAGTGCTCCGAAGAAGAGAAGGTTACCCTTGCAGTGTATCAAATGCAGGGAGTTGCAAGTACTTGGTGGAAAGCCACTAGGAGAGAAGTATTCCCAGAAGGCGTAGTCCCAGTGTGGAACGTCTTCGTTAGAGCATTCAATAACAAGTACTTCTCCAGCTGTGCCAAGCAGTTAAAGATGGCGGAATTTCTGCATCTCCGCCAAGGTCCAATGACTGTGGACCAGTACGAGGCAAAGTTTGCCAAGCTTTCACAGTATACTCCTAGGTTGATCCAGGATCCCGAGGAGAAAGCAATGAGGTTTATAGATGGCCTCCGACCAGAACTGAAAGATCCATTGGTGCCATTGGATATAAAGAATTACAATGAGTTGTATGGACGAGCTCAGCTGATCGAGAAAAATCTGAATGAACGAGCTGCCGCATCTGGATCGCGGTTTGATTTGAACCAAGATAGAAATCGATTTGGGAAAAGACCGATGACTGGAGGAAGATACCCTGTCCTGCTCAACAGGAAGGGTGGAGTAGGAAAATCAACATGGAGACAGAATGGTGCCTGTCGCTTCTGTGGAAAGCGACATGGGTCAGCCCCGTGCCACTCTAGGTCGGGTGCTTGTTTTGAGTGTGGCCAGCAGGGTCACATGGCCAGAAATTGTCCCAGAAGACCGATGGGACCGCCGCAGTTGCCGCCACCGCCACAGATGAATCAGAACCGAGGACTCCCGCCACCGATTGTACAGCAGGGTGGACTACTCAGGCCTCTAGCTCAGGGAAGAACTTATGCAATCACAAGAGGACAGGCGGAGGATGCGCCTAATGTGATTACAGGTACTGTTTCACTAAACAACCATGCTGCTTATGCTTTATTTAACCCTAGTGCAGCTCATTCATTTATAGCTGAGCGGTATGTTAAGTTGGTAGGATTAATTCCTGAGTTGTTGGAATCAGTGATTAGTATATCGACACCATTAAAGGATAAGGTGTTAGCTACTGTGGGTTGTCTTGGTTGCACGTTAGCAATTGGTGAGCGAGAGGGGAAGATCGACTTGATAGTCTTAGCCATGTATGACTTTGACCTGATAATTGGCATGGACTGGCTCACCAAGCAATGAGCTAAGCTAGATTGTTATCGCAAGACGATCCAGTTTAACCCGTTAGAGGGTGAAAGTTTCAAGTTTATTGGGAGTCGAGGAGAACCCTCAATTTCCCTAATATCGTCACTAGAGGCAACCCGGTTGTTAGATGAGGGTTGTCAAGGTTATCTGGCGACTATCGTGGACACGACAGTTGAAGAGCTAAAAATCGAAGACATTGCAGTAGTTCAAAAGTTTCCAAATGTGTTTCCGAAAGAATTGCCAGGTTTACTGCCAAAAAGAGAAATAGAGTTTGTGATTGAGTTAGCCCCCGGGACAAAGCCAATCTCTAAGGCTCCTTACCAGATGGCTTTATCGGAATTGAAAGAACTGAAGGTGCAAATGCAGGAATTATTGGATAAGGGATTCATACGTCCCAGTGCATCACCTTGGGGAACACCAGTTCTGTTCGTGAAAAAGAAAGATGGTTCGTTGCGCCTGTGCATTGACTATCGACTACTCAATCAAGTGACAATCAAGAACAAGTATCCACTCCCGAGAATTGATGACTTGTTTGATCAATTGCAAGGAGCATCGATATTTTCAAAGATTGACCTAAGGACGGGATATCATCAGTTGAGGATCAGAAAAGAAGACATTCCAAAGTCAGCATTCCATACTCGATATGGCCATTACGAATTCACTATCATGCCATTTGGATTGATGAATGCTCCAGCTACTTTCATGGATCTAATGAACTGAGTGTTCAAGAAATACTTGGATCAGTTCGTGATCGTGTTCATTGATGACATTCTGGTGTACTCTAGAAGCCCAGAGGAGCATGAAGGACATTTGAGATTAGTACTGCAGACTCTAAGGACCCATGAACTGTATGCTAAGTTTAGCAAGTGCGAGTTTTGGTTGACTCATGTTGCTTTCCTAGGTCACGTGATTTCAGGAGAAGGAATCTCCGTGGATCCAACCAAGATAGAAGCAGTGATCAATTGGCCAAGACCTACTACAGTGACAGAGATCAGAAGCTTTCTGGGTTTAGCAGGGTATTTCAGACGGTTTGTGGAAGGTTTCTCATTGTTAGCCTCGCCTCTGACAAAGCTCACGAAGAAAAACGAGAAGTTTATATGGACAGACAAGTGCAAGCGTAGTTTTCAAGAGCTGAAGGAAAAGCTAACTACCGCACCGGTATTGACGATTCCATCTGGTCCTGGAGGATTCGAGATCTATAGTGATGCATCTTTAAGAGGATTGGGTTGTCTACTAATGCAACATTGCAGAGTTGTTGCATACGCGTCCCGTCAGTTGAGACCTCATGAGCTGAATTACCCGACGCATGACTTAGAACTCGCAGCCATCATATTTGCATTGAAGATTTGGAGGCACTACTTGTGCGGGGAAAAGTTTCAGATCTTCACTGACCATCAAAGTCTTAAGTATTTATTATCTCAGAAGGAGTTGAACATGAGACAGCGTCGCTGGATGGAACTCGTAAAAGACTATGATTGTGATATTTTGTATCACCCTGGAAAAGCAAACAAGGTCGCTGATGCACTGAGTCGAAAGTCCTCAGTTGCACAGATGGTACTTAAGGAATGGACTTTAATTGAGAAGGCCAGAGATTCGGTTTTCAAATTTGAGGTAGGCCACCTTTCAAATCTTATGACCACCCTCAGAATTGAGCCAGAAGTGCAAGTCAAAATCAAGATGCTTCAGCCGATAGATCCAGATATTCAGAAGATCCTGCAAGAGGATACTAGTAAAAGAAAAGCTGACTTTCAGATTTCTGAGGACGGGACATTGAGGTTCCAAGGACGATTAGTTGTACCTGATGATGTAGAGCTTAGAGAAGAAATTTTGTATGAAGCACATCATAGCAGTTATAGCATTCATCCTGGAAACACTAAAATGTATCAAAATTTGCGTCAACACTATTGGTGGTCAAGTATGAAGGCGGACATCGCCAAGCATGTGGCCAAGTGTTTGACATGTCAGCAAGTAAAAGCCCAGCATTGCAAGCCGAGAGGATTTCTACAACCTCTAGCGATCCCAGAATGGAAACAGGAGCACATCACGATGGACTTCGTGACTGGACTACCAAGGAGTCAAAGAGGAAATGATTCAATTTGGGTAGTGGTCGACAGGCTAACAAAGTCGGCTCACTTCATTGCAGTACGAAAGGACTTGAGTCTGGATAGACACGCAGACTTGTATGTGCGACAGGTGGTTCGTATGCATGGAGTGCCGGTTACGATAACTTCAGATAGAGACCCGAGGTTTACTGCTGCTTTTTGGAAGAGCTTGCAGAGTGCTTTAGGTACAAAGCTTCAATACAGTACAGCATATCATCCTCAGACGGATGGTCAATCTGAAAGGACAATTCAGACTCTCGAGGACATGCTGAGAGCTTGCGTAATAGACTTCAAAGGAAGTTGGGAAGATCAGCTTCACCTGGTGGAATTTGCCTACAATAACAGTTATCAGCAGAGTATTCAGATGGCTCCTTTCGAAGCGTTGTATGGCCGAGCATGCAGAACACCAGTGTGTTGGGATGAAGTTGGGGAAAGGAAGATAACAGGCCCAGAGTTGATTCAGCAGTCAGTAGATTCCGTGGCAGTGATCAAAGGCAGATTAAAGACAGCGCAGAGCAGACAGAAAAGTTATGTAGATAAGCGTCGAAGGTCTTTAGAGTTCCAAGGTGGTGATCACGTTTTTATGAAAGTGTCACCAATGAGAGGAACTTCGCGCTTTGGTAAGAAAGGCAAACTGAGTCCGAGGTACATAGGTCCATTTGAGATTCTTGAAAGAATCAGGAACCTAGCGTATCGTCTTGCATTGCCGCCAAGACTGGCGCAAGTGCATGACGTCTTTCACGTGTCGATGTTAAGGAAGTACGAGCCTGACCCAACCCACGTGCTCAATTTCGAGGAATTGGACGTGGATGACTGTGTGTCATACGTTGAAAGTCCGGTTCAGATTGTCGATCGTAAGGAGCAAGTCTTGCGCACAAAGACCATCCGGTTGGTCAAAGTGGTCTGGCAACACCACGGTATAGAAGGAGCGACATGGGAGACTAAGGAGTCAATGAGAGAATTGTACCCCCACCTTTTTGATCAAGTATTGTAATAGGTTTAAATTTCGAAGACGAAATTTTTATAAGAGGGGAAGAGTTGTGATAGCCTGAATTTTCATAATTTGTTTTCGATTAAATAAATCGAGCCTTTCATCGAAACGCTAATAGTGCTTATTCTCGAAATTTGATCACTCACGAGATAATTGGACTATCAGGGGAAGCAATTAGGAAATCCAAATGCAATTGGACTTGAGAATTCGACCAAGAATCGATCGCCGATCGTGTGTTGCTCTGCGAGGTCATTACGGCACCGTCGAGATCGATTAGAAATCGAGAGATAGGTCAATTCGCGAGATGTGTGATCAAATTGTGGATGATTCCATTTGATTGAAAAATTCTCATCAATCGGCACTAAATTGATTTTTTGTCGTTTTGGTACCCGGTGTCCGTAATTGAAACCTCAAGATTTTTACGAAAAATCGGTTCGGACGTTGCGGAAAAAAAATGGAAATTCAGATGGGCTAAAATGATGGAAATTGGGACTTCCGAGCCAAGCTTTTGAGTGTCAGGGATTCACAGAGAATTATGTAGGATTTTTCTTCACCAAAATCGGACCTCGAATTGGATAATTGGAGAGGAAATTGAAGCCAAATAAATCAAGGGGCTGAAATTTTGACTTTTAAATTGGTTTACTTGTGGGATATTCTTATTAGAAAGTATTGAGGGGATAAACATGAAATTGGATGGCTAAGTCTTGATTTTTCTTGGCCCCACCGTGACTTCTCCAGCACGCCGTCCAGCTACCCCCCATCTTCTCGCCGACTTCATCTCCTCCGGTTCCTATTTTGTTTTCATTTTCTTCTTCATTTCACCACCACCGAAGACCACAGCCCCACGATCTCTCTCCTCTCGCCCATTTCCACTGAGTTTTGTCTTCCCACCACCATCATCATCATCCAACATACACCATCATCTAGCGCCATCACCGTATTTCCTCCCCTCAGCCTTGCGTCTTCAGCTTCTTCGGTCAAAGCTTCTCTAAATTGGCCTTGATTGTTGAACCGCCAACGCCTCTACCGAATTCCTTGGCTGACTGAGCAGCTCCTGTCGTTGCCATGTCTACCCACGATCTTCGAGCAACCACGTCCAATGAAGCTGCAGCTGCGCCGAAGATCAGCATCCCCTCCTCGTGTCTTCTCCACCAGCTCGCCAACGAAGCCCCAATCCACCGAACACTTCTCAGTTTTGGTCTTCACGCCCGCAGCTCCTTAAACGTGCGCGTCGTCATCCATTTGACGCCGCATCTTCGAGCTCCGCGAAATTCCAGCGAGTTGCTCCCTTCGTCCGCTTCTCCAACGTCCGCAGCGCCAGCTGGTCCCATCTCTCCGTTGCCGCTGGCCAATCGGTCATCCAGAATTCCTTCAACACCGCTGCTTGAAGATTCCAGCGAAAACCAGCAAAGCCCGCAGCCCATCTACCCGTGGAGTTCAGCCCAATCCAGCGTCTTCAGCCCAACGTCTTCTGACCCAGCAGCTCCTTTGAGCCCATATGCTGTTCAGCCCAAGGAGGTTTAATTCAATTGAAGCCCAATTCCAGCAGCCCAATCTTTAAGCCCAAGTCCAGTAAAGCCCGGCCCGTTTCAGCAACAAATCTCAGCTGATTTGTTGGGCTAAGTTTAGGCTCGGCCCAAGTTCGTCGACGCCGCCGAAAATTTCGATTTCGGCCGCCGTCGCGTCATTGTCACGGTGAACCGGTTTCCGCAATTAACCGGTGAGTTTATACTCTAAACTCTGCTTAGTAGACTAATAACGTTTAAGGGGTGTTAGATTTATTTTATTTGGAATTAGGTGGTTAGTTAGATTAAATTAGAAATTGAATTATTTAATTGAGCATGTTAAGTGGTTAGCATGGTTTAGCTAAGGCCTAAATAAATTGTACTATTTATCTAGTAGGGTTCGGGAATTTCTCCGAGTCCGTATTGGTTATTAATTTAATGATTCTAGCCTAGGTTAGTATTTTTAGAATTTAAATTGATTTATTTAATTAATTTCAGTAATTATTTAATTATTAATTATTTTTTCGGAAATTAAGCCAGGATAGTCGGTTACGGGAATTTCGTGCTGATTGCAATGGTATGGTTAATTTTTGCAATTGAGTGTTAATTTATGCAAATTGAGTGCTGATTTGATTTTTGGTATTTAATTCCAAAAATTGTGAACTTTCAATATTTATTCAAAAAATCCCAGGTGTCGGGTTTTGACACCGAAAATGATTTTTGGTGCTATATGAAATAGTGGGATTTCAAAAGGGATGAATATCAATTTTTCTGGATCAAGTTGACCGTGTACCCACACACGAGTAATTTCATGTGAATTTCTAATACGAAGAAAAAGGTCAGGCTCACCATTTTAATTAAAGCATTTGAGTGCAATGCACGGTGCCCTAAGCCATATTTGAGTGATCGTGTGATGGTCAAGAGAAATCGTCCCGGGCTGTTGAGCTGGACATTATCCCTATGTGGGATACCCCCTGGACAACGGGAAGCCGGTCGCAGTTGATTCTGGACCCTATGCTCCTTCAGGAAAGCCATCTGATAAAAAGACGTTGCCGTGCTCAATGGGGTGAGACGAAGCCTGGCAATGCCAGAAGACCGCCGAACTAAGAGTAGGCCGTGCTATATGTCGAGATCAAAACTAGGAACGCATGATTAATTGAATGTGGCGTTTCAGTTATTGGAGCTTATTTGTTGCTCATGCTCTCATGTTATCTGTGAGCTAAATTGTACTGACCTGCAGGGTGGATCTAAGGCAAGGTAAGTCTCCTTGATTGTGTGATTGTGTGATTAGGACACTTCTTGGCGTATTTCCCTCCTAATTGGGGTTTAGAGCTTAGACTTGCTGAGATGATATCTCACCCCGTTGTGAGACAACATTTTCAGGGTCGTCGAGTGGAGGACCTGGAGTTGAGAGGAGGTGATCGGAAACGTAGGTCAGTTAGGACCGCTTCTTTTTGGAAGGCCAGTCTTTTGTAGCCTTTTGACCATAGACCTGTATATATGACTCAGTATATATATAAAAGCATGTTTGTTTGTGAATCTATTGTCCTGCCTTTCTATCCCGTGATGATTACTGTTAGGGGATTTCTTTTCGCTTCCGCATGTGCAATAAAATGGAAAGGGTCGGCGACTCATCCTAGGAAGTCGCAAATTATTATCGACCAGATAGGGATGGGCACGCGCTCGGGGCTCGGGGCGTGACAAATTGAAACATCGAGATTTTTATGACAATCGAGGATCGCTAATATGTCGAAGATGTACATTGTGATTCGAGATAAATTGATCACGGGTCAATTGCAACAAAAATTCTTAAAAGTTATCCGATAGACTAGGTTACGCTAAAAGCGCGCCAAATTGAAAATAACCGCGAATTTGAACCCAATTTTAGAAATTGAAAATTTTGAGGTGTCACAAGCTATTTTAGGAACGTCGACTCATCCTCCGAGAAATTTTCAAAGATTCCAAGATTTTTACGGAAAATCGTTTCGAACGTTGCAGAAAAGTAACGAAAATTCAGATGGGCTAAATCAATGGAAATTGGGACTTCCAAGCCGAGCCTTTGAGTGTCAGGGACTTATAGAAAATTATTCGAGATTTTTCTACCACGAAATCGGACCTCGATTTGGGTAATCGGCAGGGAAATTGAAGTTTAATTTGAGCTAAATTCGGAACCTAGGATGAGGGGTGCATTATTTGCATCAAAATGGATTTATTTTGGACTTATATTTGTTGGAAAGTATTATTGGATAAGGGGATAAGTATGAGGAGATAAGGGGACCAAGCATTTAAGACATTGGCTAAGATTTTGGACTTTTTGGCCTTTCTCTCTCTCATCTAGCTTGTTGGACAAGCTCTGCCGATCATCATCTCTTCGTGCACGACTCCTCCTCCTCCCTTTGTGCGACAACCCGGTCTTCCGCTTCACTTTCATTCTCATTTTTGAGCTTCTTCATTTCGGTCTCCCTCTCTACAATGGCAATCCCCCACCGAAATTGCTTTTGGTCGCATATCCTTCAGCCTATGCCATCATCATCATCATCTTTCATCATCAATATCACCATCCACCGAGTTCTCTCTCTCTCTCCATGCATTTCCCTCAAGCCCATGCGTCCACTGAGGCCACCAATTCCCCTGTTACAGCGCCACACGTCCAACACCTGATCTCCATGAGTCAAAGTTCCTCAGCCAAGTTGTTTTGTTGACTCTTGGCCGCACATCTCCCGCAGCTCGGACGAAGCTACTTCTTCGTTCATCCGCAACGCCAGCTGGTCCCATCTCTCTCACTACGTCTGCCAACCGCTCGAAGCAGCCACGTTCGAAGATCTCTCATTTTTCCTTCGTCCGCGACTCAACACCAACGACCGAAGTGAAGACCGAAGTTGCTTCAGTTTCCATTGGGCCACGTAGAATCAAGCAACGCATGAAGCCACAGCCCATCGTGTCTTCAAGTCCAAGCCCATGTGAATTCTGCCGCAAGCTAGCGAGTTTCACAGTTCCATTTGAAGCCCAAACAAAGTCAGGCCCACAAGAAACCAGCCCAGCAGTTTCTTCAAAGCAAGATCAGCCCAATGATTTTAAGCCCATCTCCAGCAGATTTTGAAGTCCAAGCTCAGGCCCAAGTTCACTTGGTTTAGCTCATTTGAAGTCCAGTCCAATTTAGAGACCCGAGCCCGCGACCAGCAGTCCAAGTTAAAAACAAATCTCAGATTTGGGCTGAGATTTGTTGGGCCCATTTTAAGCCCGGTCCGAGAGTTCATCGACGCCATCGGAAATTTCGATTTCGGCCGTTGTCGCGTCATCATCGCGGTGAACCAATTTCCACAATTAACCGGTGAGTTTATACTCTAAACTCCACCTAGTAGGCTAATGAAGTTTAAGGGGTGTTTAGATTTATTTTATTAGGAATTAGGTGGTTAATTAGATTAAATTAGAAATGTAAATATTTAATTGAGCATGTTAGGTGGTTAGCATGGTTTAGCTAAGGCATAAATAAATTGTATTATTTATCTAGAAGGGTTCGGGAATTTCTCCGAGTCCGTATTGATTATTAATTTAATGATTATGGCCTAGGTTAGTATTTTTAGAATTTAAATTGATTTATTTAATTAATTTCAGTAATTAATTAATTATTAATTATTTTCCGAAAATTAAGTCGGGATGGCCGATGACTAGAATTTCGTGCTGATTGCAATGGTGTGGTTAATTTCTACAGTTGAGTGTTAAATTATGCAAATTGAATGCTAATTTGATTTTTGGTATTTAATTCCAAAAATTGTGAATTTCCAATATTTATTTAGAAAATCCCAGGTGTCGGGTTTTGACACCGAAAATGGTTTTTAGTACTATATGAAATAGTGGGATTTCAAAAAAAAGGAAGAATATCAAATTTTCGAGATTAAGTTGACCGTGTACCCACACACAAGTAATTTCATGTGAATTTCTAATATGAAGAAAAAGGCCAAGCTCACCATTTTAATTGAAGCATTTGAGTGCAATGCACGGTACCCTGGGCCATATTTGAGTGATCGTGTGATGGTTAAGAGAAATCGCACTGGGCTGTTGAGTTGGACGTTATCCCTATTCAGGATACCCCTAGACAACAAGAAGCCGGTCGCAATTGATTATGGACCCTATGCTTTTTCAGGAAAGCCGTATGACAAAGAGACGTGACGTGCTCAATGGGGTGAGACGAAGCCTGACAATGCCAGAAGACCACCGAACTAAGAGTAGGCCGTGCTATATGCCGAGATCCAAACTAGAAACGCATGATTAATTGAGTGTGGCGTTTCAGTTATTGAAGCTTATTGTTGCTCATGCTCTCATGTTATTTGTGATATAAATTATATTGACCTGCAGGGTGGATCTGAGACGAGGTAAGTCTCATTGATTGTGTGATTGTGTGATTAGGACACTTCTGGGCGTAATTCCCTCCTAATTGGGGTTTAGAGCTTAGACTCGTTGAGATGATATCTCACCCTGTTGTGGGACAACATTTTCAGGGTCATCGAGTGGAGGACTTGGAGCTAAGAGGAGGTGATCGGAAGTGTAGGTCAGTTAAGACCGCTTCTTTTTGGAAGGTTAGTCTTTTGTAGTCTTTTGACCATAGACTCTTGTACATGACTCAGTGTGAATATAAAAGCATGTTTGTTTGTAAATCTATTGTCCTGCTTTTTCTATCCCGAGATGATTACTGTCAGGGGATTTCTTTTCGTTTCCGCATGTGCAATAAAATGGAAATGGTCGGCGACTTATCCTGGGAAGTCGCAATTTATTATTGACCAGATAGGGATGGGCACACACTCAGGGTTCAGGGTGTGACAGTAAGAGAGTCAGAACAAAACATGTTTAGAACAAGACAACTTGACAGGAACGTAACACAAGCCTCAAACATATAACGGCTAATAATATGATTTGGATTCTACATCAAGATAGATTTGATTGACTTAATCAAAATAATTGACAATTGGATTTTGAAGACAAGAACTTTATATACGAAAAAGCTCTACTTATGGAAACCAAGATTCTTTTTGTATGGGCGATCAAAATCAATTTAGGATTCTACTTTTGTTACTCAATGGCTATTAAATCTTCTAGATACAGATCTGTCCAGTGGGTAGATTGGAAGACAATCCTCTTGATATTGTCTAACGGCTAGTTTGGAAGTTGATGAGTATTTAAGAAGACCAACGACCGATGAGCAAGTAAGACGAAGCGTAGAATTTATAATTCCAAAGTCTGAGCAAACTTCGATCATACACTTGTTTTTCATGAGCTTAAACGTTTGTAATCGTGAGAAAAATACCAAAAGAGTAACTTAGTGAGATAATGTGATCTACCACTGAGTGTTTACACTCAAAGTTGTAATCTCTTGTTGATCACATAATGAAATCTAGCCAGAAGGCTTTAGCGTGGGAGAGTGGACATAGGCTTGATCTAAGCCGAACCACTATAAATTTCGTGTGCAACATTCTCTTTCCTTAACTCTTCTTATTTAAGTCTGTTGCATACTTACAGGTTATTTCAGAAGTCTGTTCCATCACATAACAAATTCTGAACATCTACTAGAAGTCTAGTGACTCGTTTAGTCAAACTCTAATTCTTATTCAAACTTTGCTCGCAACTTATTTTATTCCACATTTATTTGTCAAGATTTCTTTTAAGCACCCATTTACCCATCTCTAGGTAATAATACTAGCACTTTCAGGATGGAACAAGTCTTGAGTTAAAAATGGTGCAATTTGCAATCTACAAATGGAACCATAAATGATTTGTTTTTCAACCTCCGACATTTTCAATTTATGTCGAAACTCTGACTTCCTCTTTCCAAATGAGACAAAAAACGGCTCCATGGTGGTGCTTCCCTTTGTATACAAAGATGGAAAGCCAAATGTGTGCCCATGCATCCAAGATAATAAACCCCTTATTGAAGATTACCCACTCTAATCAATCTCTTCGAGGATAGATCTTGTATGACATGTTGAGAAGAGAAGAATGTTATTGAGCATTGCAAATCTAAACTCAATTTTCTAACAAAAATAAGATTGTACTGAAAGGTTGGAACATATAGCATATCATGCAAAATAATTAGGGCTTAAATGAAAATCGCTTCTCTTAATAGCATGAATCACTTTTCCATCAAGAGTTCATACTAGGGGTGAGCATGGTATGGGTGGGTGGTCCCAACCGTAGAATAGAAAACTATCCACTAAGAACCGGTTCCAAAAAATTGGAATTAGAAATCACCCGTTGATTCCATGGATCTACCCAGGAATCGGATTGTTAGTCCAATCTAGTTTCCCAGTGGATCCATGAAACTGGTCCCTAAAACTTACAATATTACATTGATTGATTAATATTAGGTTGAACCTAGTTTTTGTTTTCGAGCACC
The DNA here is from genome assembly GCA_016097545.1 of Eucalyptus victrix. NCBI lineage: Eukaryota > Viridiplantae > Streptophyta > Magnoliopsida > Myrtales > Myrtaceae > Eucalyptus > Eucalyptus victrix. The sequence continues at coordinate 13,657,097 of CM027840.1, read as the reverse complement.
AAAACTTGTTCGGCATTATATTTGGGTTGAATTGTAAGCTATTGATTTTAATTAAGGATTGAAAATTATAGGGCGAGATGAATAGACAACACTCATTAGATATAAGCTTAATTTCTTTGAAGATTATGTTATGGTCCACTTGGGATTTCCCGACACTGGGAACATGCTGAGAATTAAACTCTACGTTAAAAATCTTAACTTCCACATAAGTTAAAACATTAATTGTTCGATTCATTTTTTTTTTTTTAGCATCAACCTAATTTAATCATGGGGATGGCTAATGAGAGATTTAATTATGCTCTTGAAACGAGATGTTGGCTCTTAATTTCGTATCATGACGATAAAGCAACATTTATGGGCATCTCCAATTGGTCTTCTCCTTCCTTTTCGTTTGTTTATTTTGTTTTGGTTGAGAAAGTAAGTAAATGGATTATTAGAATGGATAAAAAAAAAGGTAAGGAGTTAATCCTATCACACACCCAATAGACAAAAGTTGTCAATAATGTCTGATAACTACAAATATACATGTGTGTGTGTGTGTGTGTGTGTGTGTGTGTGTGTCTTAGGTCAACGGCTACAAAATAATTAAGTAATTGTGATAGAATGTCTTCTTCTTCTTCTTCTTCTTCTTCTTCTTCTTCTTTAAAAAGAAAAAATGTATATACAAGTCATGTTTGAGTGGGTGAGTGAGTGGTTCCACACCTAGAACCGGGAACCAAATTGGTACTCACTCTTTCCACTAACTTGCAATCGAGAACCAAAACGTCTCCCATACGAACTGCCGTTTCGATTCTGGTCTGTTCTGGTTTCGGGCAATCTGGGTGGTAAAATTCTTTTATTCATCCCCAATTCATTTAGGAAATCCACCCTGTTGTTTCTTGTTTGATTTAGAAGAAAAAACCGCCTTATCATATGTTTAGAGGTGCAACTATCAATAATCTAATTTGTGGAGACATCATTAAGCCAATTGACCTTACTTGTGAGTTGATCATTCAAAGTAGACAATTTCCTTGTCATGAGCAGTTGACCAAATGCTAATATTAATCATTGCTAAGTGTTGCTGTTGTCTCACTCCTCTTTAGACCTCCTTGATTGGTATCGCAATAGTGTCAAAACAGTCATTGCTATCCTCTACGAAATGTATAGCTATTGTGGAAAGAATCCCTTTATGTGCCTTTCGACCTCGCCTTGGCTCCCAATTTGGAGGATATCCAACTAACTCCCAACAATGACTCTTCTCATGCCCGATCTTCCCATAGTGGTCACATTTAGATTTCCCAAATGGCGTTTTCCTTGGGGTTGTTCTTCCAATAAAGAAAGCAGCATCCTTGATATTCTCTTCCCTCCCCCGAACAATTGATCGTTGGCACTCCTCTTATGAAATAATAGATTAAACCTTACTGAGGAACAAGAGTGGCTCGAGGTTGAGAATTTGAGAACGAACATTCCCATAAGTCTTGATATTGAGGCCCATGAGAAACTGGTGGATCTACTCCACCTCCTTCTTCTTCTTCTCATATCTCGAGGGTGCAGCACACATAACATTATGGGACATCATCATAATCATTGAGTTTATCCCGTAAGACTTTCAATTTGGTGTAGTGTTCCACCACCGAGAATCCTCTAAGGTGTAGGAGCTCAATCTTGGTTTTGATCTTGTGGATGTGAGGTCCATTACCTTAAGCGAATCTCTCCTTCAACTCGGCCCATAGTAATTTTGCTTCTTCTACATATGCCACGCTTCCTTGTAAACTCTTGTCAATGGAATTGAAGATCCATGAAACTATCATGGAATTACAAATGTCCCGGACATTAAATTCAGGTGCCTTTGGATCTAGTTTCTCTAGTGATCCATCAATAAACCCAAGTTTATTATTCACTTGTAATGCACGTCTCCTCACCTTCGATCATGTTGCATAATTATCTCAAGTAAGCATGCATAAAACAAATACATCTCCATGTTGCTCAGCTTATTAAAAGTTATCCAACACATAAGCTTCATAAACCATGTTGGCACTCCTAATTTACACAAAGTGGAGAGAGAATCAAATGCATGTTTCACTCATTAGGAGTAGGTATGGTAAAAGAACTCGTAAAAGACAAAATTGACTAGGTAGGCATTAATAATAGGGGTGAGCAATTCCAAGTTTCATGCATGTTCCACTTGGAATCCTAAACCTACTCATTGAAACATATTTTTCATTTTCTTGGAACCTAAAACCCACCCTGCATACTTTAGAGTTTGGAACTTGCCATGTTACAGGTTTTAGGGTATATCCAGGTTCCACTTATATTAATAATTAAACGATTGCAATGAATTAAAACCTTTAATGATCACTACTTGATGCACAATTCATTGATCATAAAGGTATATAGATATTATGAATATTAATAAAGTAAAAATCACAGTTATAAAATGGAAGCTCAAACTATATTGCAAAATTGTGTGAAGACATGAATCAAGAAAAAACCTTGAAACTTGTTCCAGGTTTTATGTTACAAATTTACAGGTTCCAGGTTTTAGGTTTTTCCAACTAAGAATCTTCAAAACAAGTTACTCATTTTTTTGAAATTTAGAATCTACCCGCATGCTTTAAAACTCATAACCTCCAGGCTCTCACGGGTCCGGTTCTCAGGTTTCAAATTCTATCCTAAAACCACTTCACTCCTAATTAATAGCATGTGCTACCAATTGAGAACTAAATTAATACGGAAAGAATGCACTCCACAAACTCCCTCCATTGTAAGATCCCAGTGTCCACTACATATTCTGAGGCAAATGCCTGCAACTTCTTCATCTTATTCGGCGTTCTGGTGTTTCTCAAGTTTCACTGGATTCCAAGGCGCGAGTTTATAATCATATATGCTCTCAGAGTTTGTGGTCAACTTGTTCATATACCCAGTTTCAACTTCGCGTAATTGGGGACCTATTTGTAGATGGCCAAGATACAACGCAACGGGTTCATCACAGAGGTTGCACCCCCGAGATTCCTTCACTTAGCAAAGCATCCATTGACGAGCGCTTTAGCGACGATCCTTAAAGAAGAAAGAGATTCTTCAAGTTTCAACGCAGATCCCTCGTCATCTTCATCATCATCATCCAGACCTCCTCCAATGTTCGCATTGCTTTAGATTTCCACATAGAGCACGCTCATGGGATGGAGTCCAATTGACATTCGTTTGTCTTCTATGTAAGACATAAATTTATTCATATGCGGAAGCCAAGATCGTTTGTAGACAAACCTCCAGCCATTGTTTGCATTCACGTTCGTCGAATCTCCTGAAAAACAAGAAAACAATAGGCGCACTCTACTAACCAAATCTCCTCACGTATCGATGGTGTATTATAAATGTGAGAATTTTGTGTTAGACCTTGATCACCCGTCAGAAATGAACGTACGTCTCTATTTATACATCGTCTCCCATCAAGACGAACGGTTGTCAACGAAAAGGCACGAAGCGTGGAAAACTTCGGGTCGAATAGTCGTAACTTTTAGGAGAAAATTGGGTATAAATGTGGGATCACATAAAAATAAATAACATTCTCCCACTTGATCCCATCATTTTCATCATACGAATCATTCAACTAATCCCACGAAAACTTTATGCTTAAAGAAAAGAAACAAAACACATGGATCATGGCGACATGTCCTCTAAGAGTGAGTAATACCTTCCATGTATCACAATGCATCTTATTTCTTTAATATCAGCCTATATCTGACAACATATCTTAATGAATAAACCTCATGTTTATTCCAGAATCAAGGATAAATGTTATTCTCATAAACAACAAAATGTGTACACAAAGATTGAGAATCAACATTACAACTGAATAAGAGTTCCACACAACAAAAATTGTTCATATGTCGACAAATCACATAATGGGACCTATTCCCATACTAGTTACATGATCCTTATACTTCATCGGTGGCATGCCTTTAGTTAAAGGATCAGCTATCATCAATTCAGTACTAACGTGTTCAATGACCACTTTATTCTCCTTAACACGCTCCCTTATGGCTAAATACTTAATGTCGATATGCTTACTTCGATTGCCACTTTTGGCATTTTTAGCCATAAAAACTGCAGCTGAATTGTCACAATATAATCTTAATGGCCTAGAAATAGAATCAACAATTCTAAGCCCATCAATGAAACTCTTCAACCATACACCATGCGAGGTAGCCTCAAAACAAGAAACGAACTCAGCCTCCATAGTGGAAGTAGCAGTCAAAGTCTGCTTTGCACTTCTCCATGACACGGCTCCGCCGGCCTAACATGAAAATGTATCCAGATGTTGATTTTCGTGAATCAATGCAACCCGCGAAGTCCGCATCCGAATAACCGATCACTTCCAGGTTGTCAGTCCGTCTATACATAAGCATATAGTCTTTGGTACCTTGAAGGTATCTCAACACTTTCTTTGCAGCTCTCCAAAGTGGTCTAAACCTGGATTACTCGATATCTTCCCAACATTCCAACAGCAAAAGCAATGTCAGGTCGAGTGCAAACCTGAGCATACATCAAGCTTCCAACAGCAGAAGCATATGGAATGTTGCACATTTGTTCCCTTTCTAGATCGTTCTTCGGGCATTGGTTCAAATTGAACCTGTCACCCTTCACAATGGGTGCTATACTTGGTGAACAATCTTTCATCCGAAATCTCTCTAGGACCTTATTGATATAGGTTTCTTGAGATAGTCCTAAAATTCCTCGAGATCTATCTCTATGGATCTTAATGCCAATGACATAAGATGCCTCACCCATATCCTTCATGTCAAAACTCCTAGAGAGGAATTGTTTCACCTCATGTAGCAACCCCTTATCATTGGTTGCAAGTAGTATATCATCCACATACAGCACAAGGAAACAAATTTTGCTCCCACTAACCTTCTGGTATATACATTGATCCATGACATTCTCTATAAAACCAAATGAAGAGATAACATCATGAAACCTTAAGTACCATTGGCGGGATGCTTGTTTCAAGCCATATATAGATTTCTTAAGCTTGCACACCAAATGCTCACCTTTACTAGAGGAGAATCCTTCAGGTTGTTTCATATAAACCTCCTCCTCTAGTTCTCCATTGAGGAACGCCGTTTTCACATCCATCTGATGTAAATCCATATCAAAATGGGCAACCAATGCCAAAACAATACGAAGAGAATCTTTCTTAGATACAGGAGAAAAAGTCTCAGTATAATCGATTCCTTCCTTTTGAGTGAATCCTTTGGCAACAAGTCTAGCTTTATATCTTTCAATGTTACCCAATGAATCTTTCTTAGTTTTGAAGACCCATTTACAACCAATAGCCTTCGCACTATCAGGTAACTTGACCAAATCCCAGACTTTGTTAGATGCCATAGAACTCATTTCTTCCTTCATGGCATTGTACCACAAATTGGATTTATCACTATTCATGGCTTGTGAAAACGTTTCAGGATCATTCTCAGCTCCAATATTGTAGTCAGACTCTTGTAAATACACAATATAATCACTAGGAATAGCCGATTTCCTTGTTCTAGTAGATCTTCTCAATGTTGGATCAATATTCTCTTGAGGAGCATGTTGCTCAACTGGTTGTTCAACAGTTTCGGGTAATTGCTGAAGAACTGGATCTACTGGATCAATATCAGCAGATTGTGGAACTTCAACAATTGGTTGTTCAATAGCCGGCTGAACTGAAGGGGCATTATGAGCAACAACCAATCTTAAACTTGAGGTGGAAAGTTGAGTGTCTGAATGATCTTCCTTAGGAACATGATCCCTTGGTCGATCGCTCCCATTGATCAAGTCATTTTCAAGAAATTTAGCATTTCTTGATTCCACAATCCTAGTGGTATGAGATGGACAATAAAACCTGTATCCCTTGGACCTTTCAGCATATCCAATGAAATACCCACTTATGGTTCTTGGATCCAACTTCTTTTCTTGTGGATTATAAATTCTTACTTCAGACGGGCATCCCCAAACGCGCACATGATGTAAACTCGGTTTCCAACCTCTAAATAACTCAAAAGGTGTCTTTGGAACAGCCTTGGTCGGAACTCGGTTTAATATGTACACTGCCGTCTTAAGTGCTTCAGTCCATAAGAATTTAGGAAGTTTGGAGCTACTAAGCATACTACGCACCATGTCTAATAAGGTCCGATTTCTTCTTTCCGCTACGCCATTTTGGTCCGGAGAACCAGGCATAGTATATTGGGCAACTATCCCATGCTCTTGAAGAAATCTTGCAAATGGACCAGGTGCTTGTCCATCTTCGTGTATCTACCATAGAATTCTCCACCTCTATCGATCTCACGATCTTAATTTGCTTATTGCATTGTTTCTCTACTTCCGCCTTAAATACTCTAAAGGCATCTAATGCTTCATATTTATTATGAATCAAGTAGAGATACATATAACGTGAATAATCATCTATAAAGGAGATGAAGTATTTCGACCACATGAGTCCATATCCGGACTACAAATATCCGTATGTATGATTTCTAATATTTACGTACTCCTCTTGGCACCTTTCTTTGACTTGTTAGTCTGCTTTCCCTTTATGCAGTCCACACAAGTATCACAATCGTAAAATCTAAAGTACCAAGTACTCCATCATTTACCAATCGCTTAATTCTTTCTATGGAGATATGTCCCAATCTCCGGTGCCACAATATAGAGGAATGTTCTTTCACAACACATCGTTTCATACCAGCTTTATCATGAACATGCATCGCATCATAATAGGCATTGTCTTGTAAATTAATTCGAAAAAGACCATCAGACAAAATACCACTCCCAACAATTTCAGATTTAAATGATAAACTAAAGTTTGAATCTGAAAAGTTAAAAGAGTATCCCAAAGGTACAAGTCTTGAAACTGAAATTAAGTTTCTAGAAAAACTAGGAACATAAAAGGTCTTTTCCAAATCTAAAACAAAACCACTATTGAGAACTAGTCTATATGTCCCAATAGCTTCCACATGCGAACGTATCTTGTTTCCAGAATAGATGCTTTGTTCACTTCCCACTGGCGTCCGGTGGTTTTGAAAACCCTGCAAGGAATTCGAAATATGGATTGTAGATCCAGAATCAATCCACCAAGTGTTGTGACTTACATCAGTCATATTAGATTCATAACAAACACAAGAGATTGGATTACCTTTCTTCTCGAGCCAGGCCTTAAATTTGACACAATCCTTCCTTATATGCCCCTTCTGTCTACAGAAGAAACACTTGGATTCTTTCTTAATGTCAGCTTGGGGAGGTATTTTACCTTTTCCCTTATTCTTGCCATAGCCCTTATTCTTTCCTTGTGTTGCCAAATGAGCACTTTCTCCCAATTCCATAACCAGTCTTTCTTGCTCTTGAACACACATGGTCATGAGTTCATTAATAGACCATTTATTCTTATGTGTGTTATAAGAGATCTTGAAAGGAGCATACTGATGTGGGAGAGTGTTCAGAATATAATACACAAGGAATGATTCAGATATCTCAACCTCAAGGTTCTTAAGCTGAGCTGCAATGTTCCTCATTTGCATGATGTGCTCACGCACACCTCTAACACTAGTGAGCTTCAATGATGAAAACTTCATAATCAGGGTCATGGCATGCGCCTTTTCAGAACTTTCAAACTGCGCATCTATAGCCTCCAATAAAGCCTTAGCATTGTTATGCTGAGCAACTGAACCACGAATACTTGGAGATATCTTAGCTCTTATAAACATGGCACAAACGCGATTGGACCGCTCCCATTGGTTATAAAGAGCTATCTCAGCTGGAGTGCTCGAATCAGTAGGAGCAGGTGGTTCATCTTTCCTTATAGCATAGTCAATGTCCATCCACCCCAATTGAAGAAGAACCGACTCCTTCCAAATTTTATAGTTCTCACCATTCACGGGAACATCAAACTTAAATTCGAGAAATTCACAAAGTTGCGAAACCGCATATCAAATAATCATGCTTATGTCACAAAATTTGAGGCAAATATAAATAAATCATGTTTTACCAATGTAAACATGTCACAATATGAATCACTTAACATAAAAACTACCTGTGGGCTAAGTTTTTAATTTAAATAGATTCATAATTACTTCATGAAGAAACTACCATATTATATGCATTTTCTTAATCCCTCGTGGGTAAATTAAGAAAAATAATATGATATTTCATCCCAATTAATCATATTAATATAATGAAAATTCCTGTGGGATAAAATTCATCATATTAATATAATTAATTACAATCAATGTCCATTTCTAAATATGATCCGGAGGCTTTTAATATATAATTTAATTAATTAAAGATGCTGTGGCTACTCCCTAATTAATTAAATATATGGACCATTGGACATTTAATTTCATGCATAAAATATTCATAACAATGCATGAAATAACATAATAAATAAATACATCAAGGGCAGAACAGTAAATAAATAAATTGGCCAAGGGCAAGATTGCAAAAATTTTAAAAATTTTGGGGCAAAAGTGAAAAAATAGCCGCGGAAGAGGGGACGACACTCGCGTGCCGAGCACGTGCGCGTCCAGCGCACGGGCGCGTGCTCGGCACGCGCCAAAACCCCGCGCAGGGCGCGTGCCCGCACGCGCGCCGTTCGCTCGCCGCGGGCGCGTGACCCGCACGCGCGGTTCCGCCAGCGCAGCGCGTGCGTCGCACACGCCCGGCAACCGCGCGCGCGTGGATCCCACGCGCGCAACGGTTGCCGCGCGCGTGAGAGCGGTGGCGCGTAGAATCCACGCGCCTGGAACCGCAGCGCGCGCGTGGGCTCCACGCGCCTTCTTCCTCGCGCGAACGAAGTCTTTCTTCGCCGTTTTTCGCCGTTCCGCCGCGGTTTCGCCGGCCGTTTCTTCTCCGGCAGCCCATTTCAGACAAAAATAAATAATGGGTTTTGAAGAACATGCCGGCACGACCACATGGGTCCAAGTTTCGGCGAAAATGAGCAAAAATTAACCCCAAAATCAGACGAAAATTTCCCAAAAACTCAAATCCTCAACCACCGCGACTTCCGCCGCCCGATTAGCCTCCGGCGAACACTGATATGCCGAAATAACTCATGGCTAATGTTCCCCATGGCGGTGCGAACGTATGGGTCCGAATTCGAGAGGGTGGGTCTCGCGGATTTGCCGGAATCGTTGAGTTTCTCTCTCGGCCTCAAAATCCGAGTTACTGTTCATGTACATAAATGGCCGAAAATTTACGGAAAACACACCGAAAATACACCAAAATTTAACAAAACAAGGCAGAGGCTATAAACATGCTCTGATACCAAATGTAAGACATAAATTTATTCATATGCGGAAGCCAAGATCGTTTGTAGACAAACCTCCAGCCATTGTTTGCATTCACGTTCGTCGAATCTCCTGAAAAACAAGAAAACAATAGGCGCACTCTACTAACCAAATCTCCTCACGTACTGATGGTGTATTATAAATGTGAGGATTTTGTGTTAGACCTTGATCACCCGTCAGAAATGAACGTACGTCTCTATTTATACATCGTCTCCCATCAAGACGAACGGTTGTCAACGAAAAGGCACGAAGCGTGGAAAACTTCAGGTCGAATAGTCGTAACTTTTAGGAGAAAATTGGGTATAAATGTGGGATCACATAAAAATAAATAACATTCTATTATCGATGTATTTTCTTTTTTTTCTTCTTTTATTATGCTGTGAGTGTCTGTGCAAGCACTGTCGAGAGAGAGATAAGAGACCGTGGCATATTTTTAGCCAAGCCATGGGAAGACGGCTTAAAAAGTGAAGTGCATCTAATTTGTCGAGTGAATGCTTCAACATGTGCTAAATAACTCTTGGAGGATTTGTTATTAGAAACAGAGCAGATACTCCCTAACATGACAGAAAGAGATCAAAGGAATTGATGAAATGCTGTATATAGTTCATTAGCTGATCCAGAAACACTCGAATACAAAAAGGAAAGCATTAGAGGTACAAAAGGGCTCAGCCTCGTGAAAAGAGAGGGGTTATTGAACGAAAGAGTGGTGAAATGAGCAATAATCAGCTCAAGAGAGTTTTTTTTTGGCCTGACGCTTCTTCCTGAGCACCAAGACGAAGTCATAGACCTTGTGCTGGTCGGGCAATGACTTGGCCACGCTCTCCCTCTGCATGCACTGCTTGGCCCACGTCACCAGCGTGGGGCACTCCTCCACGATGCTGAAGTTGGCCATCGTCTCCAACCCATAGAACCAGCTATAGAAGGGTATCAGCGACACATCCACGTACCCGAACCTCTCACCGCCAAAGTAAGCCTTGTCCCCGAGTTCTCCCTTCAACACCTTCAAGCACTCGACGTACTCCTTCTTTGCCGCCTCCTGGGCCTCCCCCATAGACTGCCACACCGTTCGCCCCACCGGAAAAATCTGCACCGTCATTTCGTGTCAATGTTGAGGGCAGTTAATAAGGAATTGTTAAAAAGACTAGGACGTTGTTGTCTTACCTTGTCCAGGTAGTCAGCCCAGAACCTGGCCCGGGCACGCTCGTAAGGATCCGAAGGCAAGAGAGGAGACTCGCAAACCCAGGTCTCGTCGATGTACCAGACCATGAGAAGGGACTCACAAACGGGCTTACCATGAGGAGGGACTCACAAATGAGCAATAATCGGCTTGTTGACCGGGTTCATCTTCAAGAGCAGGGGGCTCTTGTTGCTCAGATCCTCCTCCTTCATATCGAACTCCACGCCCTTCTCTCGCAGGCAATCCTGGCCCTCATCCCGAACGGGCTCGCCCAGACGTCCAACAAAATCACTTCCTCCGCCATTGAATTTGTCACTACAAGCTGAAGCTTTTGGTAATTTGAACCGAATTGAAGAATGCTGTTCGCAGTGAAGTCAGGCTAACTCGGGTACCACTTATATAGAGGGAAAGAGGACTTTGACGATGTGACTTCTATTTCGTCGCAGGATGGATGGACACTGGCGCATGAAGAAGCCGAGGAAACAAGGGCTGGTGGATGTGGCCGCATGGAGTTGAAAACGAAGCGAAGCTGCCATTCTTGAAGACTGCTGAAACGAGGGGAGTGGGGAAGACCGAGTGGAGGCTTTGAGCAAAAAGGGGACAAGTAAAGGTGGGCTTCGCTGGCGTCAGGAGGGAAGCTGCTTCGGCTGATTGGTGCTGAACGAGTGGAGAGGGTCAACAATTGAAGGTTGCAGGTGAAGTTTGACTCACGGGAGACAAACGTAGGTAAAGGAGCAGCTGCTGGGGCGAGATGGAGCGGTGAGGCGGTGCTTCGGCAGAACAGGAAAATGAAAGGAACACGAGCAGCTGATTTCGGTGAAGATTGAGTCTCGCGCAAAGAAGATGGAGGCCAGCCGGGATGCTCGAGAATATTAGAAGATAAAGGCCAAAAGTCAACAAACTTAATCCCTTTCATTGAATGCTTGGTCCCCCAATGCTTGGTCCCCCCTTTGGTCTTGCATGCATATCTCCTTGTCTCTTAATTCTTTCTAGCCTAAAATTCCATAAATAATCCAATTTAAATGTCAAAAATGCAGCCCCAAGCTTAAATCCGAATTTCACATTTTTGGCACTCAACTTCGGCTTCAAATTCTTCTCCGATTCCTCCAATTCGAAGTCCAATTTCATTGAAGAAAAAGTCCACAAAATTTCTATAAATTCCCATCAGCACATAGCCCGGCTTAAAAGTCTAAATTTCCTTCAAACAAGCCCATCCAAATTTCCGTTCGTTTTCCAAATTGATTTTTCGAAAAAACCTCAGGATCTCCGAAAAATTTTTGGAAAGTGAGTCGACGTTCCTAAAATGAATCGTGACGTTACAAAACTTTCAATTTCTGAAATCGAGTTCAATTTCACGATTAATTTCAATCTGACGTGATTTTAGCATGTCCTGATCTACCGAGTAACTTTTCGGAATTTTTAATACAATTGACCCATGGTCAATTATTTTCGAGCCACAACGTACATCTTCGATGCATTGGCGACTCTCGGTTGTCTTGAAAATCTCGAGGTTTCAAATATGGACACAGGATACGAAAATGACAGAAAAATCGGTCTAATACCGTTCAACAAAAATTTTACAATTAGGTAGAATCACCCACATACTAATCACATATCTCTATCGAATCAACCTATCTCCAGTCTCTAATTGATTTTGACGATGCCATAATGACCCTTGCATATCAGCACGATCGAGTAGTCAATTCTTGTTCGAATTCTCATGTCTATTGTGTTTAAATTCCTTAACGGCTTCACCCGATAAGTTAGTTAACTTGTGAGTGGCTAACTCAGAGAAAAAGGCTATAGACACATCGATGAAAATCCCATTTCATCTCATCGAAATCAGACTTGAAAATCAGGATGTCACAGTATGCATATGATATATAAGATACACTAATGTGCAAGTGCTAAGGCAAGATAAGTCCTATATAGTGCATGTTTAGGCCGCCTTTAGGTGAATTCTCCTCCTAATCAAGGTTTAGAGTGTGCACTCACTGAGACTTTGTCTCACCCCGTCGTGGTTTAAAATTTTACAAATCCTTAGATGGAGGTTCGACACATCCGTTTTGGGTGGCCACGAAAGGCGAAGACCGAGCATACCCTTCTCCCTATCCATGGGACCACTTGTACCCGTGAGCTCGTAGTGACCACAATTTGGGTCAATGAGGGCCTACCTCAGTTGGTACCACATCGCTTCAAAGCATGGTTCCTTCACGGGCCCAACGGGGTTCGGGAGGGCCCCTTGGATGGTTTTGACAAACCTGCCGTCGATACCAAGTATGAGGAGGTACTCGGCCCCATTGTGGATAACGATATTTTGGAAGATATTGTAGCAAACTAGGGGCCCGAGGTTGAAGGGCCTAGAGTAGAATAGCTGATCCCTTGGACATCGACATCCCAGACGATGTCATAGTAGACCCGGATCCCGAGTGGGTAGGGTCCGGGGTAGGGTTAGCTTGGTAGCTTCTTTTGGGTCTAGACTCTTGTATATAAACATGTTATGTGTATAAAGTATGTTTTATGAAAAATGCATTAGCATGTTTTACTATCCCATGTGTTTGATTGTTGTCTGGGGTTTATTAGTTTGCTTCCGCATGTGCAAAAAATGAATGAGTCAACGACGTGTCTTGGAAACGTCACAATTTGATTGACCACCGAGGGATGTGTGCACCCTCAAGGTTCAGGGCGTGATAGATTTCATTAAGACTTTAGACATTATCCATTAGGATATTATTAGCAAAATCACTATAATTACTAACTTGATCCGTAAGACTTCATATCGCTTTTTTTTAATTATTTTGATCTTTTTTCTTTTTGCACATCGATGATGTTTCAGCTTTCAAAATCATTATAATTATTAATTTGATCTACAAGACTTCATATCAATCTTTTTAGTTATATTGATTTTTCTTGCATGCTGTGATGTTTAGGGTTACAATAATTGTTAATTTAAATCCGTGAGCCAATGGATTATTTTTTTCAATTATTTTAACCCTTAATTCTCGGTGAATATCTTGAGTGGGTTGGATATAATGCTTATATTTGGTAGTTTCTTGTTTTCAAAAACATCCAAAAAAATCAAATTGTGTATTAGATAGGATAGTTTACCAAGTTAGGATTGCATATTTTAGATTAGATTACATGTTAGAATATATAGGATTTCTAGATAACGTTGCCTAGTTTGAATAGAATTGCATGTTTAGATAATTCTAGAATAGATTATAATATATTCTAGAAAGTATTTTCTTTCATAGATAGGGTCCTAAATAATGTTTGCATGTTTAGATAATGTCACATCTTTAAAATAGTTTTTTGAGATATAATAGGGTTTAGGTCAAATTAATCCCTAAACTAGATTAAATAACTATTCATTTTAGATAGTTTAATTAGGGTTTTTATTAATTTTGAATTTTAATTTAAAAAGACAAAAATATCTCATGCATTACATATGGGTTTTAATTTCCAGACAAGAGAAAATCCAAAAATGTAATTTCTTACCTTGATGTGTGTAATTCCTTTGGTGCAATTTACTTGATTCATTGAGTGTTTAATAATGGTTGTGCACATGCATGATCACCCCCATTGCATGATAGTGATTTAGGCTAAAACCAATATAGACTACCTGCAAAGATATTTTTAAAAATAAAAGAATGGTATCGCAAGGGTATTAGAAAACTCTAATGTAATTAAGTCCCCATACCAAAATTCTCTGATTCGTAGAAATAAAATAATTTTTACCATTATTTTATTTAAATATCTAATCGACCTACTATAAACTGATTAATAGTGACTTCTAGATAATAATCTTTTGCATGTTAATAATTTAAACTTTAAGTTGCGAATTTATATGGGCTTGGGAGAACTCGAGCTAAGTCTAGGCATAGTAATCTATTAGTCAAACCCTAGACAATCCACCTAAGGTTAGGTTGCGATAGGCTTAAATGAACATCGACTCTCTTAATAGCACGAGTCACTTTTCCATTAAGAGTTCATATAGGAAATCCACCTGTGATGTTCCTCGGTTGATTTAGAAGAAAAAGCTATCCTATCATATGATCGGAGCGCCAATATTGATAATCTAATTTATGGAGACATCATTGGGCCAACTGATCTTACCTATGAGTTGATCATTCAAAGTGGGCAATTTCATCGCCATAAGTAGATTGACCAAAACGCTAATATTGATCACTGCTAATTGTTGTTGTTATCTCAGTCGTTCAAACCTCCTTAATTGGTATCTACAATAGTGTTAGAACTATCACTGCTATCCTATGTGGAATGCACAACCATTGTGGAAGGATTCCCTTTGAGTGCCTTTCCACATTGCCTTGGCGGAATTGAGCTTCTCACTAAGAAAATTGTAAGCTTCATTTCGATATCAAAGATAATGAAGACTGAGAAATCAATTGATGATTGGTCGATCTAAAGTTTACAAAAAGAAATTAGGGAAAATACTAGCAAAAAAGTCCATAACGAGGAGGGGGCTCCCTATAAAGAAAGGGCAGGCGTGCTATAAGCTTACCTTGCCCCGAGAGAGACCATAGGACAGAGTAGAACCGGCGATGCAGCTCCGGACCCGGGCGGGGTAGGTAAGTTGTCTGGGCTAACCCGTTCACTGAGCTCTTAGCTATAAGCCCTTAAAAATAGCTCAAAAAGAACTCTCCTTTTTGGATGTAGGTTATTTATGGGATCTCCCGTGGGAAAAATTGGAAAATTGGAAGGTCACAAACCGCCCTCTACAGTTGCAAATGTGAAAGACGATAATTTGGCAAGAGAAGAGGATTAGACTAAACATGAAGAACCCTTGTTGTTGGAGAAATCTTCTTGAAGTGTTTTGAAGCTGACAAAACGTTTCCATCAATCTATTATAAAGATTTGTAGACTCTGCTATTTAAAGTCTGAAGACCTCCGGACAGCCAAACTCAAGACTCAAAGTCTATTCTCATTAACAGTTTCTAATCCGTTGAAAAAAGGCTATCCAGAACTGGATGTTTCATTAAGGATGTGACTTTATCAATTGGAGAAGATCTCTTGGCTAGATATGACATAACAGAATCCTTTATTTGATCATGATTGATTCGAAGATTAAGGATCCGATGATTGGCAAAATATACTTAGAAGGTTCTACTTATAGAAACCGAGATCCTGATTGTATGGGCGAACAGGATTGATGGGCTATCAACATATTCCTTTAATAGCTCGAATGATTTTCCTAATTGATTCCATCCAATGGGTAGATTGGAGGAATTCATTTGGTAAATGCCAACGGGTATGATGGCATAAAAAATATATAATGAAGACGTTCTAGTTGTTCAAGAGTGTATACGATAGAAGAATTCCAAAGTTTGAAGCTCCCTGTTTTTAGTCAATTCATTTGAGCGAAATCTTGTATGCAAAAGAGAGTCCATATTCGTGAGAAACCTTGAGGAAGTGTGGTAGAATATCTACACTGTGGAATCAAGGGAGAAACTTGCTGTAACATCTCTTTTGTTTATAGTGAAATCCAACCGGTGGGCTGTCAGTGTGAAAGAGTGGACGTAGGCTTGGAATAAGCCGAACCACTATAAACCTTGTGTTCAATTTTCTCTTCCCTACTCTTTACTTTACTTTGATCGTAATTTATTTTGTTAATCAAAAGAGAACTTCCTTTCTATTGTCTGCCTTGTATCGCTTTCGTATCTCGAGAAATTGTTTTTGCACTTATTCACCCTCTCTAGGTGCTTATACTAGCTATCTCACTTGTCTTAGTCGAAACTAAAGCTCTATGTTACCCTTGTTTGAATTCGAAAGTCATACTTGAACTCAAACGAAAGTTCTTTTGGAGAGCTACTTTCATTAATGTGTACCTTGTTCTACATATTATAAGCCACAGCTCACTTCGACCTTTCCAATTTCCCATAGAATCTTTGGGGCTTTCCTAGCCACTATAGTTTTGTTTTTCATCTTCTTTGTCTGAAAATAGTTTTGATTTGCTTCGCCTATGATAATTTATGCCAATTCTTCTTTTATTCATCAAAGTCCATCCTAGTCCCCATCGAGATTACTGCCTTAGCCCTACTATGAGGAAAGAAGAGCGACGAGGTTCAATTCAAATTTGATTGTTTGTAGCATGGGAGTGGATTACCCAAAATATCCCTGGGAAAAATATAAAAAAGATATCTCGGTAAAGAAAACTATAAGGGTTTGTATCCGCGAGATCCAACAGTGAACAGCTGCCAAAAAGAAAAACCACCTGGAAGTCCTTTAGTACCATACCCTATACTTGAACCAATAGCGTTTGCGCCAAGCAAGACCGCCTTTGTCCCTTTCCTTTCTCCATTCTGCCTCCTTTGCTCTATTTCAGTAGAGTCCAAGGCAAAGCACAATGCCAAGAACACGGGTATTGCTCTATTCCATATATAGGATTTGTATTGCATTTTCATGGCAATGGTTAAGTGTGAAATCAAATAATTTGTCTAGGCTTGGCTTACACTTTTTGTTTGTTGACCCCAGATTCACTTCTTTGCGAGTAAATACCGAGCCAAAAGGCCTAGCTTTGACTTATTTATTGGATACTGAGTATCCAATCCACACCTTCTGATCGACCTGAACAACATATACGGATCCCCTCAACCCCTTTTTTCATTACTAATGGAATATCCTTCACTATATTACTAAATAAGTAAGTTATACTAAATGCATTGGATGCCTAGGCAACTACACCGATCCCTACTGCTAGTAAGATAGCGATCCAGGCAAGACGCGCACCTCTTCCGCAGCGAGGAACTTTTCCTTAATAGCTATTGGTTTCGAGTACAGGTACCCTATTGTTGAAGGTCATTCAAGCTTTTTTTGAGAGTATAACATGGGTTACTTTAGCACTATAGCGCTTGGCACTCGAACATTGTGGCTCGAAAGAAGTGATGCAATTGAAAAATGCAAGTCCTCTTTTTAAGGATTGATTCAATTTGAAGTTCACCTTCTCGTAAACAACAAAACCTGATGCCGCTTCGCTATTGGATCTAGTCCATCAGTTTCAGTCAGTCAAATCTGTCTTATGAGCACTTAGGGTCAAAGAGATGAAATGCACACATCACATTCAACCTTTAGGAGAAATAGTCATGCTGGAAGGGCCTAATCTTTGATCACTCAACCATTTCTAGGGCTTCTTATCGATTAAAAAGAGTATGCGAAGCGGTCTGTGAGTAATCCTGTCTATCAGTCTTCTTCTTTTTATTGTGAGCAATCTTTTTGCTTTATATGTAAGTTTGGCTAAGCCCATTGGCTACTTCATAGGCCCTTCCCCATACTACCTTGTCTTAGCTTCAAGTTGTTTTTTAACCTTCGTTCATTCACTTGGTTAGATCTTTCTTTCCTATTTATGAAAAATTATCCACTACATTCTAAAGTGTTCAACAATTATATTCATTAAGTCATTTTGAAATGGTTATTTTTAGTTCCATTTATTTATCTGTAAAAGATTGTGCATATTCATTAGCTTCCTTTTCGCCTGTGATCAAAACATCGTTGCCAAGTACTGCATACTAAGTAAAGAGCTAGCAGGTCATATAGATCGGAACTCGAAGCAATAAGAACGAAAGCCCTACCCACATCTACAACTACTGGCTCTTCAAAAGGCTTAGATTCGAAGGGCTGTTAGATCGTTAGCTCCTTTGAAATTGAAGCATTAAGTACTCGAGGTATTAGTTAGTCTTTTTCCCAAGGGATGGCAGGTTACTCCTAGGGGAAGGCCTTTACCACGTGATAAGTCAGCGAAGCATGAGCAGGTGCGGAGAAGGAAAGGCCAAAGGCTTCGGCCTAAGGGAAATGAGCAACAACGAAATAACAAAATGAGGTGCTTCGGACACTCCCATTTAGAAAGAAGTTCTATTTATTCCTAAAAGGAAGAACGACAAAGAAGCTCTTTTAGAGAATGAGCACTCCGTTGGGTAGTTAGGGTCTTTGTCTTTTCAAAAGGAAGTATAGAAAGGGACACAGAAGACCCTTCTTGCGAACCACGGAAGCGCCTAACACCCAGAGGAGCAAAGCTCATTTTCCTTTCTACTGGGAGTCTGCATCATGGCGAAGGTAAGGTAACGCTGTGATTCTTGCTAAAAAAAAGACCAAGAAGCAAGTGAATGGGGCCAGTGCGGGGCAAAGGGAAGGGTTCATCAAGCCATTTCTCGCCTCAATCCCGAAATCAAAATATTAGTTCTAATAAAACAAGTTCTCCTGCTAAACTATTATCATCAATAATAAACATTTGGCAGAAATTTAAAAAAAAAAAGAAAGAAATGTTCGATTTTCAGTCGAAGTCTTTCCAATAGAATAGAAGTCCATTGCAAACCAAAGAATTCTTCATCCTTTGGATTTAGAAAAAAAAACAAAATCCTATGCTGCTTGAGGAAGGGGACAGTCACAGGCTCGCTTATTCTTCCTTTTCTTCTCCAGTAGCATCTTCTTCATCGGCTTATGTGTCTGCGTATGGGGATGCTGTTCTATATCTTGATTCTGTTCTAGACCCATAGGACCATGTTTCAAAGCTAGCCTATATACCTTACCCCCGAGGAGCAACCAAAGGAAGCTCTAATTCCTTTAGTTTAGGGCCCTTTCTGTAGCAATTGGACAGACACGCTCAACTATGGCATAATTAGTTCAAATTCTTTCCGAAGTGAATGCTTTGGAATATTCCATTCTTATAGCAGCCACCGCTTCGGATCTTGTTCTACTCTTTTGACCTAGTCAATGTATAATAAGTCTGTTTCTTTGACAGAATTGAGATCTCCAGCTCCATCAGAGCATTTAAAAGAGTGCTCAGGAGTAAAGCCTGATTAAAGCAGGCAAAATTTCCTTGCTCTTATGTCACACCCACACCTCAACACTCTTTGTATACTTCCTTTTCCTACTCATTATAGGAAAATTCTATGTGAAAAGGCTAGCTTTTCTTTCTCAGGGCAGTAAAGATAGAATCAATTCGAATCAGGAGAAGATCTCTGCGGAGCGAGTGACTCAGCCAGCACCCCCGCCCCCCCCCCCCTCCCGCCCTCGATTGGGTCTTCTTCTTTCTCCATCTAAGGAGAAGGGCATTCTCAACTATATACCTTACCCATTTCGTTACCCATTTATCCTATTGAAGAAGTCGGCTTGGTGACTGAAAGTACATGGATTGTCATTACATCAAGATTAAAATTTATGATGATAAAGGTCGTGTTTAAGTGATTTAAAGAAGGAATTCATTGAAAGCCTGAAACTGAATAGAAAACGAGCTCAGAGACGAGCCTTTCTTCGAGGCCAAGAAGTCTGGTTTCTTGGACAAATTGTTCATCGGCTTCTGCTGCTGGTTATACTCTTACGAGATTTTTGCGAGCTTCAGTATCAAAGCGGAGTTTCCCAAGCTCGTTGCGTGGGGCAATAGGTCCATGGACAAGGAGAGTCTGTCCAATTTCTTCCCGACCCACGGAAGGTGTACAGCGTGGTCTTGGAGCTGAAGGAAGCGATGGGCATAGAGTAGAGGACTGTGCTTCTGCTTTCACTAGACCCTGTTCACTTCTCTTGGTCCTGGAGTACTAGGATAATACTACGTTGCCCTGAAGTAATGATGTGAATTGTTGCGGAAGGATCGTTCTATGAAGGCCCAAATGGTGCGAATTGCAAACCTCGACCTCCAATCAAACCTATGATTGGCAACCTCAGTATGAACGTGACCTGTTGACGAACGTGTGTCAACCAACCAACGTTATAGACGCCACGAGCGAAAGAATTCGCTATCTTGCTCGATAAGTCAAATTGACCGCCAAAGAGAATCTTGATAAGGTCAAGTCCTCAAAAGAGCAGTAGAAGAAAACCTCTCAATTCTTGTTCTTAAAAATAAAATATATCTCTATCCCCCAAAGAAATTCAGTCAGTCTTATATATATATGCCTTCTAGCCGCCACACAAACCCTAAAATCAACCCTAAAAAAACTAATGCGTCATATTCTAGAATATTCCTATTCTAGAATATTCCCAAACAAGAAGAATATTCCTATTTGAATTGGTCAAATATTTGGTGACCAGATAATTAAATTACGCCAAGATTTCCAAGATTCTTCAAGATTTGATCCAAGGTTATCTCCACGCCAAAGATCACGAACCATGACACCAATAGCTTGCCTAAATTGCTTGGCCCGCGTTCGAGTGATCGAACCAGTAGGAATAGATAATGGGTCCTTAGCACCTCCTCCTCGATATGGCTCGATGTCCACATCATTCCCTCTCCCGTGCAAAGGATTTGCCCTCAAATCATCACTGGCATCAAAAAGAGTCAAGTCAGAAACATTAAATGTGGCACTAACGTCATACTTACCTAGAAGATCGAGCTTGTAGGCATTATTGTTAACTCTTTCCAAAACCATGAATGGTCCATCCCCTCGCGGTAATAACTTAGAATGTCACTGCTCAGGAAATCTCTCTTTGCGCATATGAACCCAAACCCAATCTCCGGGTTCAAACACCACTTCCTTGCGCCCTTTGTTGGCTTGCCTTGCATATTGCTCAGTCTTGCACTCAATATTTGCGCATGTCTTCTCGTGTAACACCCTGACAAATTCAGCTTTCTTTGCTCCATCTAAATCCACACGCTCATCAACAGGTAAAGGGGTTAAATCTAACAGAGTTCACGGATTAAAACCATAGACAACCTCAAATGGTGTAAATTTAGTAGCAGAATGCATGCTCCTATTATATGTAAATTCAACATGTGGCAGACAATCTTTCCAAGATTTTATGTTCTTTTTAATAATAGCACGTAACAATACCCTTGAAGTTCTATTAACTATCTCGATTTGACCATCAGTCTGTGGATGACAAGTAGTAGAAAATAACAACCGTGTCCCTAATTTTTTCCACAATGTTTTCCAAAAATAGCTAAGAAATTTAGATCTTGATCTAAAACAATCGATCTAGGCATGCCATGCAAATGAACAACTTCCCTAAAGAACAAATCAACAACATGAGATGCATCATTAGTTTTATGACAAGGTATAAAATGAGCCATCTTTGAAAACCGATCAACAACCACATAAATGGAATCTCTACCATTCTTAGACCTAGGCAATCCTAACACAAAATCCATAGAAATATCAGTCCAAGGATACATTGGAATAGGTAATGGTGTGTACAAGCCATGCGGTTTAGTTGTAGACTTAGATTGCTTACAAGCAATGCATCTCTCACAGACACGTATGACATCTCTCTTCATATGTGGCCAATAAAAATGTTCATGCAGCACTTCATAAGTCTTATTAATGCCAAAATGCCCCATTAAACCACCACTATACGCTTCCCGCACCAACAATTCACGCAAAGAACACTTAGGCAAACATAGTTTGTTTTCACGAAAAAGATAATCTTCATGCCTATAAAATTTATCAAATGTAGCGTGTTCACATACTTCATACACTCTCCCAAAGTCATCATCATCAGTATATAATCCCTTAATATGCTCATAACCTAGACACTTTGCTTCTAAAATAGTTAGAATTGCATACCTTCGAGAAAGTGCATCGACTACCACATTCTCCTTACCTTTCTTGTACTTGATCACATATGGAAAAGTCTCGATGAACTCCATCCATTTGGCATGTCTTTTATTCAACTTTTGCTGCCCTTCAAGTACTTCAAGGTCTCATGGTTGGTGTGGATCACAAACTCCTTTGGCCATAAATAATGTTGCCAAGTCTCCAAAGCTCGCACTAAAGCATACATCTCCTTATCATAGGTAGGATAATTCAATGTTGCTCCACTCAATTTTTCGCTGAAATAAGCTATGGGACACCCTCCTTGCATCAACACAGCTCCAATTCCTGTACCAAAAGCATCGCATTCTATCTCAAAAGAAACACTGAAATTTGGCAAAGATAACAAAGGAGCATTAGTCAACTTATCATTTAAAAGATTAAATGCTTTATCTTGCTCTTCTCCCCACGTGAAACCCATGTGCTTCTTGATAACCTCAGTTAAAGGTGCGGCAATGGTGCTGAAATTTCTCACAAATTGTCAATAAAAACTCGCCAATCCATGAAAGCTACGCACCTCTCCTATGGTCTTAGGCGTTGGCCATTCACGGATTGCTTTGACATTTTCTTCATCAACTTGTATACCATCAGCACTAACAACAAATCCTAGAAATACTAATTTGTTGAAAACAAAAGAGCATTTATTTAGATTAGCGTATAATTGCTCGACTCTTAAAACTTGTAAGACAACTCGCACATGCTCAATATGGTCATCAGGACTTCGGCTATAAATCAAGATGTCATCAAAATAGACAACCACAAATCGACCAATAAAAGCACGCAAAACATGATTCATAAGTCGCATAAACGTGCTTGGTGCATTAGTTAATCCAAATGGCATTACTAACCACTCATATAATCCATACTTAGTCTTAAATGCAGTTTTCCATTCATCACCTTCTTTCATCCTAATTTGATGATAGCCACTTTTCAAATCGATCTTAGTGAAAATGCAAGAACCACGCAACTCATCCAACATGTCATCTAACCTAGGAATAGGATGTCGATACTTTACCGTAATATTATTGATTGCTCGGCAATCAACACACATTCACCAAGTTCCATCCTTTTTTGGCACCAACAAAACAGGGACGGCGCACGGGCTAAGACTCTCTCTCACATGCCCCCTTTCCAATAATTCACTAACTTGCCGCTGAAGTTCCTTTGTCTCCTTGGGATTGCTTCGATATGTGGGTCGATTAGGTAATGGCGCACCAAGAATCAAGTCAATTTGATGTTCTATGCCTCGAATTGGTGGTATCCCTCCAGAAAGTTTATCAGGAAAGACATCTTTAAATTCCTGCAATAAAGACACAATAGGACTAGGCAAACTTAGGTCAAGATCGTTAGTAGAAAACAAAACGTCCTTGTACACAAGTACAAGCGTTGGTCGATCTAGAACTAAAGCTCTCCTCACTTCACTTGATTTTGCATAAAAATTATTTTGCCTCTTTTCTTTCCTCTCTTCTTTTCCCTCGGTTTTTACCACAATTTTTCTCTCGGCCTCTCTTTTTCCTTGCGTCTCAAACACACCATGCAAGCCCTCGGATTTCTCACATTTTCTCTCTCTCTCTCTCTCTTTCGGCTTCTTGTTACAACTTTAACTAATCTTGATACACCTCACTAGGTGTCATTGGTACCAAGGTATAAGTCTTTTGATTCATCATCAATGAATAATGATTAGTATACCCATCATGATGTATTTTTCGATCATATTGCCATGGTCTTCCAAGTAAGATATGACCCGCTTGCATAGATACAACATCACACTCTACCTCATTCTTGTATCTCCCTATCTCAAATGGAATTCGAACTTGCTTCGATACTTTCACCTCACCACTATCATTTAACCATTGAAGTCTATAAGGCCTAGGGTGCTTTGTCGTCTTCAAACCCAACTTATCCACCATAATACAACTTGTCACATTTGCACAACTACCTACATCAATTATCATACTACAGATCTTACCATTCACCACGCATCTTGTATGAAACAATTTATCTCTTTGTTGGTGATGCTCCTCCTCCTTTACTTGCACACTCAGAGAATGCCTAACCACCAATAAGTCTCCTTTTATAGCCGCTTCTCCATTACTACAATCCTCCAATGGTGGCATCTCATCATCATCTTCTTCCCTTTCACTTTCAGACTCAATAACACCATGTCAAGTCATGATCATCACCCTCCTATTAGGGCATTGATTCGTCATATGACCCATGCCCAAACACTTAAAACATTTAATCTCATGAGTTCTAATGTTAGGGTTTTCGATTTTACCTGAAATCGGATTCGTTCCAACTTTACCGTCCCTCTCCTTCTCCTTTGAGGTTTCGGTTTTGGTGTTGTTTCCTCTCCAATTTGGCGTCTCATCTCTTTTCCAATTGGATCTCCAATTCTGATTTGAACCTCCTCCACTCTTGTGATTTCAATCCAACTTCAATTGCCGCTCAACGTTGATAACTTTGTCCACCAATTCCTCCAATTCAACATAGTGTTGCAGCTCCACCACCCTTGCTATGTCTCGGCTCAAATCACTCAAAAATATTGACATTGTGGCCTCACGATCCTCCACCACATTAGCACGGATCATGGCAATCTCCATCTCCTTGTGATACTCTTCCACGCTTTTATTGCCTTGTGTGAGATTTTGTAACTTTTGAAACAAATCTCGGTGGTAATGACTAGGTACAAAATGCCTTCTCATCACCGCTTTCATCTTATCCCACGTCTTTATCGATCTTTCATCATTGCACCTCCTATTAGTCACAAGTTGATCCCACCAAATTATAGCATAATCAGTAAATTCAACAGCTGCAATTTTTACCTTTTTGATATCGGAGTATCGTTGGCAATCAAATACCATCTCCATGTGTTTCTCCCATTCTATATACGCATCGGGATCATTCTTCCCTTGGAAAGAAGGAATCTTCATCTTGATATTGCCAAGTTCATTATCTTCTTGGTGTCTAAACCCTCGAGCTCCATTCCACCTTCCAAATCGAGCATCTCGATCATCCTCCATATTGGCCTCATCATCATCATAATGTCGTTGCCTTCTATGTCGTGCTCTAGAGGTGTCTCGCTGATGTTGCGGCCTTCCCCGGGGTAGCTCTCGGTCACCATCAACCCTCATGTCATTCCCTATCATTCGGCCACTAAGCTCCTCCACTGCGGCCTTCAATTGTTGGATGCTTTCCACGAGTGCTTCATCCCTTCATATGGAGCCAACCTCCTTTTGATTCACACTTTCTTCATGCGACATATTTTAGACCTGCAAGTAAACATTAGTTACAAAAATCCTCACCAATCACTCCCTCACATATTTCTCTCAAAATGTTTGTCACTCCCCTCGTGTTTAACTTAAGTTTAGGCTTGTTTTTTCACCCTCAATTAAGCTTACACACTCTTGCCTTTTTCCTCCCGTATTCTCTTTTCACAAGCTCTTTATCGGACTAAAAACCTGTCTCTCAACCCTCTCACGACAATCAATCGAACTAATCAAACAAGATTAGATCACTATTGATTTTGATTCAGCAAGTAACAATTTCAAACCAACAAGTACAACTTTCAAAATTCCAATTGAAACGCAAATCACTACTGATTTTGTTTCAATTCGGTCTACTAACAAACGAGTCGCCTTCTTGATTATTTTTTTTTGTTCAGCTTTTTTTTTTTTGCCGAAGCTGTTTTTTTTTCTCTTGCGCACTTTTTTTTGTGTGCGTTTTCTTTCTCTTTTTTTTTTTTTTTTTTTTTTTTTTTGACGAACTCAAATACAATTTAAGATGCTAGAAAAGAAAATTTAAAACTAATAGCAAACAACTACGTATGGAAGCACAAAAGCAATTGAATCTCTAAATTAGCTAGAACCGAAACCTTAGCTCAATAAATCTCAAATTTTTAAATATCAACAGAAAATTAAAGATAAATAGACCTTGTAGAAGCAAGCTCTGATACCAAACCGACGTGAATCATTGCGGAAGGATCGTTCTACAAAGGCCAAGATGGTGCAAATTGCAAACCTCGACCTCCAATCAAACCCGTGATTAGCAACCTCGTATGAACGTGACCGTTGACGAATGCATGTCAACCAACCAACGTTATAGACGCCACGAGCGAAAGAATTCGCTATCTCGCTCATAAGTCAAATCGACTACCAAAGAGAATCTTGATAAAGTCAAGTCCTCAAAAGAGCAAGAGAAGAAAACTCTCAATTCTTGTTCTTAAAAATAAAATATATCTCTGTCCCCCAAAGAAATTCAGTCAGTCTTATATATATAGGCCTTCTAGCCGCCACACAAACCCTAAAACCAACCCTAAAAAAAACTAATGCGTCATATTCTAAAATATTCCTATTCTAGAATATTCCCAAACAAGAAGAATATTCCTATTTGAATTGGTCAAATATTTGGTGACCAGATAATTAAATTACGCCAAGATTTCCAAGATTCTTCAAGATTTGATCCAAGGTCATCTCCATGCCAAAGATTATGAACCATGACACCAACAGCTTGCCTAAATTACTTGGCCCGCGCTCGAGTGATCGAACCAGTAGAAATAGATAATGGGTCCTTAGCACCTCCTCCTCGATATGGCTCGATGTCCACATCAAGTAAGGCATGCTAGCTCTTGTACTGCTGAGGTAGTAATTATAGTGGAAGGGAAGGTTCAGGTCAAGGTTCTTGTGTTTCTCAAGCTTCTCTGGATCCCGAGGCCTCCGAGTTTATAATCATGGATGCTCTCGGAGTTTGTCTTCAACTCGATCGTTACAGTTAAGTTTTGACTCTGCGTAATTGGGCAGTCGTAATTAGATGGCCGAGATATAAAGCGCCCATTGACGAGTGTTTCGGCGACGACCGTCGAAGAAGAAAGAGGTCCTTCAAGTTTCAATGCGAATTCCTCGTTATCTTAATCATCATCATCATCATCATCATCATCATGACCTCCTCCAGTGTTCGCTTTACTTTAACTTTCCTCGTAGACGTTAATTATATGTCTTAAATATGTGGAGTGTGTCTGTGCACGCACACGCAAGAGAGAAATAAGTAAAGCATGGCATATTTTTAGCAATTCATGGGGAGGCGGCTTAGTAAAGTTGGGTGAAATTCATTCGTCGAGTGAACGCTCGACATGTGATAAATAGATTTTTGTCTTTTAGAATATTTGTTTTTAAAGACATTTTGAAAGAGGAGACATTCTCTCGCGAGACTACATGTAGTTGATGATGGAATTGATTGATCTCCATCGCTCGCTTGACATACACGGCGTGAATAACACAAAACATAGTAGTAAACCAGAATTCAAGCGATAGTGTACATCGTTATTTAGCTGACTCACAGCTACAGTAAAGTACTAAACGGAAATCATAGAAGTACAAAAGAGTTCAGCCTCATCCATAGAAGAGGGGTTATTGAACGAAAGAGTAATAAAATGAGAAATGATCAGCTCAAGAGAGTTATTTATTTGGCCTGAAGCTTCTTCTTGCGCACCAAGAGGAAGTCATGGAGCTTGTGCTGGTCGGGCAACGACTTGGCCACGCTCTCCCTCTGCATGCACCGCTTGGCCCATGCCACCAGCTTGGGGCACTCCTCCACGATGCTAAAGTCCAACGCATAGAACCAGCTATAGAACGGTATCAGCGACACATCCACGTACCCGAACCTCTCCCCGCCAAAGTAGGCCTTGTCCCCGAGCTCCCCCTCCAACACCTTCAGGCACTCAACGAACTCCTTCTTCCCCGCCTCCTGGGCCTCTCCTGTTGACAGCCACATCGTTCGCATCGCCGGATCTAGCTGCACGGTCATTTCGTGTCTTGATGTTAAGCGTGGTTGAGAGATAGGGAAATGTTGGAAAGATTAAGGAATTGTTGTCTCACCTTCTTGTCCACGTAATCGGCCCAGAACCCGGCCCGGGCACGCTCGTAAGGATCCGAAGCTCGCGAACCCAGGTCTCGTCGATGTACTGGACGATGAGGAGGGACTCGCAAACGGGCTTGCCATTGTGGACGAGGATAGGTATCTTCTTGTGGACCGGGTTCATCTTCAAGAGGAGGGGACTCTTGTTGCTCAGATCCTCCTCCCTCATATCGAACTCCACGCCCTTCTCTCTCAGAGCAATCGTCACCCTCATCCCGAACATGCTCGGCCAAAAGTCCAATAAAATCACTTCCTCCGCCATTGGAATTGTCACTACAAGCTGAAGCTTTTGGTAATTTGAAGTGAAATGAAGAATGCTTTCCCGCGGTGTGATCGGGCTAAACGCAGGGTGCCACTTGTATAGAGGGAAAGGGAGACTTTCATACTTTGCGCGGTGCGTGAAGAGGCTGCCCGATATCCTCATCGCTTGCGTCACTCTCAGGACTTTCATGCTTTGCGAGGCGGGCTCAGAGGCTGCCCGATATCCTCATCGCTCGCGTCACTCTCAGGACTTTCATGCTTTGCGAGGCGGGCTCAGAGGCTGCCCGATATCCTCATCGCTCGCGTCACTCTCAGGACTTTCATGCTTTGCGAGGCGGGCTTAGAGGCTGCCCGATATCCTCATCGCTCGCGTCACTCTCAGGACTTTCATGCTTTGCGCGGTGGGTGAAGAGGCTGCTCGATATTTTCATCGCTCGCGTCACTCTCAGGTCCAACTCTAGTCTCTATGCCCGAGCCGATTAGGTCATGGCTTAGGTGTCGCATGCACGAGAAATATAACAATTATTATTATTATTATTATTATTATTATTATTATTATTATTATTATTATTAGTTCTGGTGCTGGTCGCTTCCTCCTTTCCGGTGCTTCTGGGTCCTCTGACCCTCTTCATTTTCCAACGACGGCGCTGCAAGTAACCGAGGGTACAAGGCTACCCTGCGGTTGCTTGCAGCTCCGTAAGGCGTGCTAGACCTTATAGTGGGACTTTCACCTACTTTTATTTACCTCAAATGCGGGTGACTACTATATCAACTTATCCGGCGGTAGTCCATGCAAGCTCACCTTGATATAGAGTCTACTTTTTTCACTATGAGGTTCCCAAATTCTCTATCTATCTTTTTCTTTCCAACAGAAAGGGATACGGAGAACAGTGCGAGGCCTCCCACCCCAAGGCAAATTTCTCACCTATTTCCTCCTTGAGCCTTTTAAGAACTTGCCCAAGTCCTAAAAAATAAAAAATATTGGTTCAGTAAACTCAGCCCATTTGGGTCATGATGGGCCCAAGTGGCACCGGCCCATTATCCTCCCGCTATTGGGAGCGGGAAGTTTTCACTACTCTGTGAAGCCAGCCTCATGCGGACCCCTCCACTCTAGGACCCGCAAGGCCCAAACCTTCGCTTGGACTGCATGGATCAACTCTCGGCTTGGAACAAGTGGGCCAAAATATTGTCACAACGAGCCCGGCCTGTAACATATGAACCCATGTTCCACCACATTGTTGCCCCAACTTGAGTCACGAGCAAGCACAATTGAGCTCGGCTATCTCTCGTTGTTATGTACTCGGACACAATCAGCTCTTAAAGTACCATAATGAATCATTTATAACAAAAAAATAATGATCTGAAAAATTGTTTAAAAAAACCTAAGCTATTATACGGTGATCAATTCAATCTTAAAAATTTCAATCATGTTAATTTAGTCTTAAACCTATTGTACAGTACTCAATTCAATCATAAACCTTTCAATTGTTCCATCTTAGTCTTAAAATTTTGAACTAACAATTATTTAAAACTAGGAATGTTCTGATTAATTATAGTAGTATGCTCTGCACTTGCCACAATGTGAAACATATGCATCAAAATTCTACTATCCTAAAATTCTCTATGATATGAATCAACAAATGAAGAGGAATTTAGTGGTTAATAGGTAGTTCCTATTTTGAGGCCATGGAAGAACCGTATGTGTAGGATAGCATACTTGCCACAAATTCTATTTTCTTTTTCCCTATCTCATATCATAAGCCAATTTTCTATCAGTTAATTTTGATAAAAAGAAATCATTGGATTTATGACTCAATCAATACCGACCATCCTACGTGATGCGGGTAGTGCTAACATGAATAATATTTTTTAAAAATTTCTAAGTTTTTTTATTAGTTTTATTTTCTATACTATATGTGTTTTCTTTTCCTTTTTTTTCCTTCATTGTGTAAACAGTGCCGTTGGCCACTAGCCAAGGGCCGGTGAACCCTACTTGCCCCTAGGTGAGGGCCGCAAAACTCTTGTAGACCACGAGCAAGGGACACAGCCCTCATGATGCTTAGGGAGGGCATTGCAGCCCTCGCCTACCCTCATTTTAGCCACCACACCCTTACCTCAATAGATCCGGCATAGGCTCCCAAGCCCTCCCTATAGTCGGTGAGGGCTTCACAACCCGTGCGCAGGGAATGATGGGGTCATCAACCCTCACCAGGGGCCGATGGCCCCACCAACATGCTAAAGAAAAAGAAAATAATCAATAATAATTATAAAAAGTCAGAAAAAATTTTAAAACATCATTCATGTCAACACTGACAGCACCACGTAAGATGATCAATGTTAACTAAATTGCTACATTGACTATTTTCGATCAAAATTAGTCAGAAGAACAAGATCTAAGACTAACTTGACAAGATATTAAAAAAAATACAGCTAAAATGGTATAATTAAAAAGTTTAGGACTAAATTGACCGCAATATAATAATTTAGGATTTTTTGAATAATTTTTTCTATTATAAATTTAGGTCAATACTAAGTGTGCTTGAGCAAAGTATTAGCAAATTCATATACATGACAACTTCTGAATAAGATTTGTAGATAAAATTAGTCATTCTATGGGTGGAATTTTACTGAATGTACATGCCCTGACCGATTAAAGTTTTCCTTCCCTTTCTTTTTTTCTTTTTTTTTGGGGGGGGGGGGGAGGAATTACCACATGTTCATATGGAAAAGGATTAAAAGAATCAATGAATCAAGACGTAGGAGCCATCGAAAATAATTAAAAAGTGGTGTGGGACCCACGGTCCTTGCCAATAAAGGATCGTCTAATCCGGTTGGTTATTTCCCTTCGGGATGTTTTCTTAGTCGTGCTTTGGACTTTCAACTTTCATGCCAGTTCCAGATCCTTCCATAAGACAAACGCTTCATCGCTTCATCCAATGAAATGCGACGTCTCTTCATAACAACCACTGTTCTTGCATTAGTTCTTAAGGGTGAGTAGTGGTCTAGGGTCGACCTTGGACCGACCCTGGACCAGCCCAACTCTGCCGGTCCTGGTCCGGTTCCCAAGGGGACTGGGCCAATCCTTGGTCCTGAAATTTCAGGACCAATACTATACGGGTTGACGCTCGGTCCTATGAGTTTTGGGTCGGTTCAACCCTGGACCAACCCTGTATATTATATTATATTATTTATAATTCTTTTATATATTCAAACCTAAGTAAAAAGTCTATTATATTATATTATATTGAAATGTTCTATCAATAGCACTAATAGTAATTTCAATTTAAAACTTTTGTTGAATATTAATTATGTGTCGTTTGTTTTGTTTTCAGGTGTTTAGAAGTTCAAGTGAATTAACAAAATGTGAAGTTATATATTCATGGTTTATATTAAGTATTTTGAACTTTTTATGGTTTAATTATATTTTACTGATGAATTTCAGTTGCACTTTGTTTTTCAATTTGTGTTAAATGGTAGACGTTTTTGAATAGTAGAGTAGTACGCAATTGCTACGGTAATTTGCTAGTCAAGTGGTGTAAAGCTCATTTTTTTGTTAAGTAGACTCTACATGATTAAATGCAGGAAAACACTTTTGTATATGGTGTTATGCATATTAAAGATAGATGATTACAAGAACTTTACATCTTGTCCCATATCTCGATGAGCAGTTAACAGATACAAAATTTCTATTATTGCGTCATCTTAAATTTGCTAAATATGTATTGGTATTTATAGTTTAGTTACACAATGCCGCATTGTCGATGCATGTGTAATTTGAATTTGTAGGTTTGCTTTTTTAGGGAGTATAAAAAATAAGAAAAAAATTATCGATCGGTCCGGGTTGACCCTGGAACCGGACCGAACCCATTGGGTCGGTCCGGTCCTTGGTCCCAGGCTTAATAGGGTCGGTCCTCAGTCTTAAAAATTAAGGACCAACACTGTACGGGTTGGTCCTAGAGTTAGAGAGTGGCCCGGACCAACCCGGACCATGCTCACCCCTATTGGTTCTAGCCGAGTTAAAAAAAAAAAGGAGAAAAAAAACGTTGTTCCTGCATTAGAATTTACTCGACTTTTTTTTTTTTGGCATCGGAGAGTTGTTGATTTCTTTATAGCTGACATTTTTTTTTTCCAAATTTATGGACAAAATATAAGTCTCAGAAACACATTATCATCCCATGGACACAATCATGAACACTGACACGGTAGTTTGAAACTCTATCCCCATATAGATAACTCTTTTGACCCTCTTTAACATCCATATGTCGATTTTCGTGACAAATTTCCCTTGATATAACAGCAGCAAGCAATAATTTGGCCTAATATTTCAAGAAAAATACCTGAAAAAAAGAAACAGTCTTCCCAAAACTCTACTGGAAAAAAGAAAATTGTAGTACCATGCAAGCGTGACCATTTGCTTGTCCATCTAATGGTATTACGGGGAGATGCCTCCAAATCGCTCGGTACTTGGTGGTGCATCGAGAAACATTTTCCCAATGCCAGGGTAAATCTTGTTGTCCAACCGACATATAGCAGTTACACAGCAGCTATTTCACAAAATCAAAATCTAGAGACAAACATAAAGAAGCTTTAATAACTAATGACAGGGCTTTGCCAGCAACAGTCATCCATCCCGAATGATAATACTGGTACAACGCTTGCAGACGCACCTGCGCGAGCACATAGAACTCGAATGCAACATTTTGGGATTACTGCACTGCAACAAATCGTAACTACTTCCACAAGAGGGGAGAGTCAGACCAACAATTTACTCAGAATGGGAAGGTCAGCAGAACAATAATTTCAAGATAGGGGCCGGCCACATTTTAATGGAAAAATTGTTAAGCATCCGCAAAATGAGGTGTTTACGATCAAAAAGCCTATTGTAGAGGATGAATAGAATTGCAACTCCTCTCTCACTAGCATCGCATGTCTCGAGAAAGCAAAATTTGGTCCAATCCGACTCAGCTTCTATTTTCCAGATTAACCGTTCCTTCGCCAACAAGAACAACAGATGTCACCATACGCAGGTATCAACTGAATGTCACTTATCTGGTTGCGTGCACTAGCTATCAAAAGATAGTCTGGTATAGCAACACCCCTTAGTTATAACCCTTGGTATCCACATGAATGGGAACCCTTTACCATCCGCTTTGGTGTCTCTCTCATTTTCTAGTTGGTTGTATTTATTGTTGATGATTAGTCATAGAGAAAATAACGAAAAAGTGTTTATGGTGACTCAACCCCAATTAGGATTGAATGATATGTATTTATAGAAGTGGTTAATTACATAGAAGGTACCAATAGAAACATAATTACATAAATACCCTATAATACATATAAAATACACATAAATACAACCCTCATTCCAAAGTAGGTGTAACAACTGAGAGATTGGACCTCAATAGCCAATGATGCAGACGAGGTAGTCCTTTGGTTAAGATATCTACCAACCAATTCGTTGTAGACATGTAGATTGCCGCAAGCAACCCATTCTCAAACAAAATGGTAATCCAACTCAATGTTTTTGGTGCAAGTGTCATGGGTCGGTAGTTCCTTGACTGCGGAATAAACCATGCAGCACCTAGCGAGCAGAATTCACCAGGCCAGCCTTCCTTCTATAGTTATTCTAGTTAACAATGCGATGAATAGCTTCTTTATACGAGATCATAGCACGCCCAACTTGGCTTGGGTGTCTACTCCATTGAGCAAGACAACAGCCCTCTTTAGGCTCAACAATTGGTTTCGGCCTACCATGGTCTCATTAGAAGAGTGACATCAGCTTCCAACTAGTTTATATACGGGAGGCCAACCTCACATTCAGAGCTTCTAAATAATATAATCCTTCTATCCTAGAACTCCTAATACCAACCGTTCTGATGCCATTCCCACAAACTAGTTGTGTTCATACTCACCGCGTCCTCACTCTTCACTCAATAACCCCAAGCTTCACTCTTAAGGGTTCGCGGGTATAGGAGAATCACGGACCGTGACAAACTCCCCACTCAATTCCACAACGCCCTCGTTGCGGGTTGTTATGCCACTTCCCTGTGTTTCCCAAACCATCAATGCCACTCCCTAGGACTTACAGATGGCAACGCTCGCCCAATAGAACAAGTCACTCCACTCCATTGCTTGCTCCCGCTAATCAAAGCTATTCGCAAATCTACAATCACTTGTACTCCCCAATAAGTGTGGCACCCCTAGCCAACTATACCCCTATGGCAACACTTTCTTTCGCATACTAAGCTCCTCCTAATCTTTGCAAGCCAACAAAGGGTCATCCTTAGTGGAAACATGATTGCAGACCTCTTCTTAAGATTCGCTCATTAATCTAGGAACATCATTCCCACTCAGCAAACAATTTGGTTCTTTCCTGTGCCCCCATTGCCATCCCAGAAGCTAGACGAGCCACACGTTGTCTAAGCCCCCTCTGGCCCCAACAATCACTCTCCACCCTGATAGGATCGAGAAGACCACAAGTTTTTCCCAAAATCACCCACCTACTAAAGATCTCCGCTCTGATACCATTTATCACGAGTTGATCGATCTAGCATTCCCTAACTTGTGCAACCTTAGGATTTCTTCCAAGTAACCTTTCTCACACTCGACTCACAAGGATCTTTAGAGAGAGAGAAGTTATGGAATTGTATTTCACTTGTGAATGAGTTGGCTAGGGGTGCCACACTTGTCGAGGGAGCACAAGTGACTAGAGATTCACAAAAGGCTTTGATAGGGGGAAGCAAGCAATGAAGTGGGTGACTTGTTCTATTGGGCGAGCGTCGCCATCTATGTAAGTCCTAGGGAGTGGCATTAATGGTAAGGGAAATGCAGAGAAGCGACAGAACAGCCTGCAATGAGGGCATTACGGAATTGAATAGGGAAGTTTGTCATGGTCTATGATTCCCCCGTACCCATGAACCTTTGGGAGTGAAGCTTAGGATTATCAAGTAACGAGTGATGATGCAAAGAAGATGAACTCAACCGGTTCATGGGATTTGCGTCAGGACGATTGGTGTTAGAAGTTTTAGGATAGAAGGATTATATTACTTAGGAACTCTAAAGGCAGGGTTGGCCTCTTGTGCACAAACTGATCATGAGCTGATGCCACTCTCTCAATGAGGCCATGGCAAGCCGAACCTAGTTGTTGAGCCTAAAGAGATCTACTATCTCACTCGATGAACTAGACGTTCGAATGAAACTAGGCATGGTACCATCTTGTATAAAAGAGCTATTCACCGTATTATTCACTTGAACAACTATAGAAAAAAACTAGCCTAGCAAATTCCACTCACTAGGTGTTGTTGGGGTTATTCCACGGCCAAGGAACTACCAACCCATGACACTAGCATGAAACACATGATTGATAGCAAGATAGGTGGCGGAGATGTTGTCACAATAAATGGTGAGAGGATTATAAAGGGGAACCTCAAGCTCATGAAGCAAGTGAGGAATCCAAATAGCCTCAACAACATAGTGAGCTATAACACGATACTCAACCTCTACTCTCTACTAGAACGGGCTACAATGGGTTGCTTATTGGCACCCCATGAAACAAGATTGGCATCTAGAAAGACACAAAACTTGGAGGTGGATTGTTCAGTATCTAAGCATTCGACCCAATCTACATCTGCATAAGTAGTCAATGAAGTAACGCTCAATGAGCGATCCATAAGTGGAGGTGCCGACTAAGATATATACATTTGACAGCCTAAAGATGAGGTAATCTTGGTTGATGCATGAATTGACTAACCAAGTTCACAGCAAAACTAATATTGTTGAAAAAACTCCTATCAAGTTTTGAAGTTAACAAAACTTTCATATTCTTGTTCTTATTATGATGAATACTAGACTTATGTGCTATATCGTGGAATGTTATCAAAATCTATTTTACTCTAGAAATCTTTCCCACTTTGAGGAGATCGAGACTAAAACCAAGTCCAGAATGAAGATATAATCAAACTTAGAATTATTAATCTTGATACAAGGATTCTGTACATATGAGATTTATCTTTAATATCTCGCTTTTTGGCAAAGAATCTCACTTACATTTTATAAATTTTAGGGGTAAATACCTTGAAAAACCCCCAAACTGGTACACCTGTAATAAATTTACCCCAAACTATTTTTTTGACCATGAAAAATCCCAAACTGGTACACATGACAAATTTAACCCAAACTGATACACTTGTGACAACTTTACCCTCTGTTAATTTTTGTTAAATTTTACGGTTAAATTATTAAGTTAAATGATACATGACAATTAACTAGTATATCAATTTGGAATTTTATATTCCGTTTGTCACAGTTTACAATTTTTGTGATTTTTTTGTGGTATTAATCCAATTTAACGGAAGGTATATTTGTCATAGGTGTACTAATTTAGGATTTTTTACGGTCGAATAAATTATTTTGGGGTAAATTTATCATAAATGTACCAATTATTATAGTCGATCAAGGATAAATTTTTCACATGTATACTAATTTGGGGTTTTTCATGCTCAAAAAAATAGTTTGGGGTAAATTTGTCACAAGTGTATCAGTTTGAGGTTTTTCAGGGTATTAACCCTTTATAAATATATTGATGGAATCAATCACGAATTGATGAAATCAATCTCAAAGGCAAGTTCTTTTTTAGGAAGCATCTACTAATAAAAACCTAGATTCCAATTGTATGGGCGACCAAAATCATCGGATTTTCATCTCAATCTTCAAACGGCTATAAGATTTTCTTAATCGATTATGTCTAACAGATTGATTGGAAAAAATTCCTCTAGAAGCGTAGAAGAGTATTTAAGGAGGTCATTATTTGGGGTAGAGCATAAAAATTGAAATTCCAAAATTTGAGACATTTCCAATCACCTATTCTTCATCGACAGTGCTTACAAATTATATTCAAGAGAGAAAAACACTAGAGGAATGACTTAGTGAAAGAAAAAGAAATCTTTCATTGAGTGATCGTACTCAAACCATTGTATATTCAAGAAAAAGAAAAACACAAGAGGAGAATAGATGTAGGCTTGATATAAGCTAAACCACTATAAATCTCGTGTTCAATTTTCTCTTCCCTTAACTCTTTTGATTTGCCTGTCGCAATCTTTTTCTGAATTCCACAAATTTCTAAACCGCCTTAATTGAGTCTAAATTTACTTTAGAAGTCTAGTGTCACATTTAGTCAGACTTTGCTTGCAAAATAACTTATTCTGCATTTATTTATTTTTACACTTATTCACCCCACTTTAAGTGGTAATACTAGCATTTTCAATTGGTATCAAAGCTGCGGTGCTTGTCTTATTGAAGTGTTTTTACTTCTAAGCTAAAGATCTTCTATGGCTAATATCTTGGCACTAAGGTTGATTGAAGGACTAAACAATACCAGGCTACCCTACTTTGATGGAAAAGAGTACAATGTGGCACCCCCGACACGGCCCCCAATCCGTTAGGGTCGCCACAGTAAGCTTACCTTTCACTTGTCCTATTAACATGTCACTCTAATACCGTTTAATTATAGTGGGTCCATATGTTCTGGGGGTTTATATTATCTTAATCGGTCCCAGCGCAGTTCATATAACGGAAGCATACTCGACATCTCCCTAACCCGTACTCAAGCTAAAAAATACAATGCAATACACACCAACTACACATTTCATATATATGTTAGAGCCAAACCATTTTTATTTACATAACTATGATGGACATCACAAGTCGGTACAACAAAGGCCAAGGCTTTAATTAAGCTCGGCTATAACCCAAAAGTACCCGACCCCACATCAAACATGTACATCAATCCATCATCCAGTGTCGGCTATCCAAAAGGTGTCATCCTCTTCCGGTCACACATGCAATCACAACCAACCCGGTGCATGGCCGGTGGCGGTGGTAGTATCCCCATCATCATCTCGTTGCATCGAACATGCACAGACAGGAACTCCTAAACTACTAGGCCATTAAATAGACCCACACCATATATAACTAAAACTCGAACTTAGATAAACACCAGTCC
This sequence comes from Eucalyptus victrix, assembly GCA_016097545.1. Classification (NCBI taxonomy): domain Eukaryota; kingdom Viridiplantae; phylum Streptophyta; class Magnoliopsida; order Myrtales; family Myrtaceae; genus Eucalyptus; species Eucalyptus victrix. The sequence goes on along the minus strand of CM027840.1, from coordinate 13,618,913 downwards.
ATGAACACCAACACAAGGGTGCTCCGAGCACTCGACCTCAACATCGGACGGTAAACCATAAAAAGTGCCACACGTGACCGATGACAGAGGCATCTCTCAATCTAAAATGTTAGTCCCAAAAGGAGTGAGTACAACCACTTAGCAGTAAAAAATCCATCAACCCACAAAATGCAACAAACAAGACAACCAAGATTTCATGTGAGATGCACATACCATCCATGCAATCATACATATGTCTCCATGAGATCCATTCAAAACATTAATGATACATTTCCCATGCCAAGCAATACCAATTCAAGTTCATGGACAATTATATCTCATGCCATATGCACACACCCATGAGCATGATTCAATTCCCAATTTTAATTTTCAAAAAGGATCTTATTTTTTTCTTCTAGGAACCAATGTTTGCATCCCTCATATCACTCACACCCAACCTGGCATTGAGGAACCTCCGGCACACACCTCCGAGCATCTCGCACCCCAACTAGCATCACGAGGAACCTCCGGCACACACCTCCGAACATCCGACACACACCTCCGGGCATCTCAAAACTCCTAAGGACATCCGGCACACTCCTCCGGGCATTTAGCACACACCTCCGGGCATCCCGACACTCCCGGGGATCGTCGACTCAAGGGTCTGACGGTATCACCAACATCTCAATGTATATTATATATATAATATATATCACCAACATCTCAATATATATATATATATATATATATATATATATCTCACTTTCAACATAGCATTTGATGTAATAATGTCAAAGGTTTAAATCAACTTTTTGATATCACATGATATGCTAAATGTCACCACATATGCTGTATAAATAACAACCCAAGATATCACATCTCATAGAGCAATTCATTTATTCTTGAAAATAAAAAAATTTTCGGAAAAAATATAATACACTTCTTCAATTAAAATTCTGAAAAAATTAGTAAAAAAATCTTAATAAATTATGAAAATTTAACATGTCATTAAAGAGATCTAGATAAAAAGATTTCATGAAGAACACCATGTCAAAAGAGCTTTTGTACGAGTCGCTACGGTCCATGCATCACGGCCTTAAAATTTCAATATCACCATTGCACAGTTTTATTCACAAATTCGGTATAAACCCTAAATCAACTCTGAAAATTATGAAATTTTTATATGTTATAGAAAAAACCTAGAAGTAAAAGTTTTGTGAATAACTCAAAGTCAGATTCATGATATATCAAAAGTTATAATCACCATAACTCTTCCAACCCTCAGTAACGGTTTCCAGATTTAACACTTTCAAAGAAAATCATTTCACCGACCAATATGTTCGTTTCTTCTCAAATTTTAGTATGTTTCTCCTCAAGATGTTATCTACAACTTTCATCAAGAACACAAAATCAAATTTCAACTGGATAATTTTATAAAATTCATAGAGTCACAAAAGGTCGGGCTGTTCTTACATAAAACAGCTTGCTTGTTCTAAGAAAAACTACTACCATTCATTCGAATTTCAACACTCAGCATCAAGATACAAGCATCTCCAAGATCTACCACATTTCACTAGACTACCACAACATAGCATCAAGTGGATCAATGGACTTCACTTGCCTTAAGTTCAACAAAATCAAGCAAGCAAACGGTGACTCGAGGACTTCAGGCGCGGCTCGATCGACGGCGGAGCTAGGCGGCGTCGATAGTGGCTGCTGGTGCACGCATGGCAGGGCTAGTCTCCTTCCTCCCTCACCGAAGCACCCTCACTCCCACTCAAACTTTCCTCTCTTTCTCTCAGATTCTCTCTCACTCACCCGCTCGGTCTCCTCTCTCTCACTCTCTCTCTCTCTATCTCGGTTGCTACCTCATCCATTCCGCCCCCTCTCTCTCTCTCTCTCTTTCTTCCTTTCACCCTCATGATTATATAATCATGAGGTTTTGCATGGCATTGGACACTTGGCTGATCTCTCTTGCCACTTGTAAATTTTCATGCAAAGAGGTGGCCTTAATGGGCCGGGCTTGGGCCAAGCCTTGGTCAACCGAATGATGGGGGGTTGTGGGCTGGTTTTGGGCCTTAAGAAATCAGCCCACACCTTCTCCTAATAATCCACCTTAATCCCCACTTATATTTACTTAATTTACAATTATTCACATGGCCATAAAATTCTACAATATTAATAGATGGTAATCCAACTTATAGAGTACATGGCCATGAATAGAAAATTTCTCATCAATTCATCTTTTAGCACAACCTAGATCATTCATGAGCATATGCTATATTCCCAATCAAAACAACAGTCCATTCAATGCCCAGCCTTGTTTAATTGAAATTCGTTGGTCTAATGACTATAACATAGTCCGATGGCACTTCCATCACCTATTCATGGGTTGTAACGCATCTAGAGATTGCTATGAAATTTTAGGATGCCAAATACAATGTGTGGAAAAATAAAATGAAGGCATTCCTAAGATCCAAAGACCCTCTGGAATGGGATGTTGTAGAAAGAGAAATCAATCTAAAGACAGCATTAGCTTCAGACAAGGGAAAAAAGTCATAGATAAAGATACTAAGGATTCCAATCAAGCTGAAATTACCAAAAAACAGACTCTTGATGCTAAAGTTATTTATTCTTTATACTATGCTTGGTCTCCTGTTGAATATAACATAATTTTTTCATGTAAAACAACTCAAGAAGTCTAGGATAGGCTTCACGTCACTTATGAAGGAACAGATTGTGTAAAAGAGACAAAAATAAACATCTTACTTGGTCAATATGAATCCTTCATAATGAAGCATGGAGAATCTATTAGAGATATGTTCAGTCACTTTTTGAAAATTGTAAATGGATTGGCATATCAAGGTCAACTAATTTCTACTCCAATAAAGGTCAACAAACTATTGCAAGGACTTTCAAAGGACTGGAACCATGTGAAAACTTCAATTAAAGAGACACAAAGGATCATGCCTCTTTCTGTTGACGAGCTGATAAGCACTCTTCAATCATATGAAGTGGAACATATCAATAATGAAGATGATCCAAAAGATAAGAAGTCAATTGCACTTAAGTCTAATGACAATTCTGATGATACAGATATAGATGATGACATGGATGACGATGAGCTAGCCCTTATGATAAAGAAATTCATAAAATTGAATAGGAAAGGAAGAAGATTGAACTGGAAGAAGCAAAGCAAGCAAAATTTCAAGAAGAGATTAATGGAAGATGTTGAAACAAGCAAGGATGTAATACACTTTGAGTGCAAGATGAAAAGACACATCAAGCTTAACTATCCCTTGTTGAAATAGAATAAAGGAAAGTATGAGAACTACAAGAAATCTCTTAAAGCAGAAACTTGGAGTGACACGGAATGTGAGGAAAGCAAAGAGGAATTTGCAAATATCTATCTAATGGCTCATTCAAAATTAGACTCAGAGTCAAACTTAGAGTTAGACTCAGACTTAGACACAAATTCAAAATCTGACAAGGAAATTGTGATAAGTCATTCAAAAATTCATATTAAAGTTTCTAAGTATATGATGAACTTTGCATCAATCTCAAATCCTCTCTTAAAAGTATTTACAAACCAAAGAAGGAAAATTCAAACCTCAGGCAATAGGATAATCCTTGGAGAGAAAAGTTTGAGAATCTAAAAAATGATTTTGACGGTTTGAAAGAAAATGCTAATTCTCTTTCAAAAGAAAATGAATGTTTGAAAAAGGATATTTCATATATTTCTACAAATTTTTCAAAATGCTCAAAAACTTTAGAAAAAATTCTTTGAGCTCAAATACTCTATTTTAACAAATCCGGTTTAGGTCTAAACAATGAAAGTACTCATTCGATTGATTTTCCTAAAGTGAATGAAAGACTTAGACAAAGACCCCAAAATCCTTTTATAAAAATCATTTCCAAAAAGTTTTTGTAAAACCTATTGAGCAGAATGCTCTTAAATGTTCTAAGTGTAACAGTTAAAAACATTTTGAGAATGAATATCCTAAAATTTGGAGACATGTTAAGAAGGATTAGGTAAAGGTTATTTTTAAAACTAACTCACCTGGACCCAAGAAAATTTGGGTACCAAAAAAAGTTTGAGATTTATTTTTTACTGTAAATCATTGTTAAAAGGAAAAGCAAATGGTACTTAAACAAAGTAGCTATTCTAGGCATATGACTGGAAATTCAAGCAAATTTGTAAAGTTAGAAAAACAAAAAAGGAGGAAATGTCTCTTTTGGTGGGAACAGCAAAGAAAAAATTATTGGGCATGGAACAGTGAAGATTGGAAGTTTAATTATCAACAATGTTTCACTGCTAAAAGGTTTGAGTTACAATCTTCTAAGCATAAGCCAGCTATGTGATGCAGGATTTAGAATCAATTTTCAAGAAAATGTATGTTCTAGAGTTAGTCGAGATTTATCTCAATCCTTTACTTGGCAAAGACAAGTCAATATTTATTTTCTGGACATAAGTCCAAAGAGCTCTCAATGTTTTATTTCAATTCAAGATGAAGCATATCTCTGGCATTGCAAACTTGGACATGTGAATATGAAACAAATTGCTAAACTTTTTTTCTAAGAAGCTGGTACGAGGTCTTCCCAAAATGGCATACCATAAGTTTGAATTGTGTACTCCATGTATCTTGGGAAAACAAGTTATAATCTATTTAAACATGTAAATCAATTTTTTACCAATCGTGTCTTGCAATTTCTTCATATGGATCTTTTTGGACCTACAAGAACATAGAGCATTGGTGGAAAGATATACTATTGGGTAGTCGTGGATGATTATTCACGAGTCACTTGGGTTATCTTCTTGAGAAATAAGTCCGAAACCTTCTCTTACTTTTCAAAGTTTGCTAAGAAATTTCAGAACAAGAAATGATATGTTATTTCAAGCATAAAGACTGATCACGAGGAAGAATTTGAAAATTAAGATTTTACAAATTTTTGTGACAAGAATGGTCTTCAACATGTTTTGTTGTCTTCATATACCCCAGAACAAAATGGAGTTGTAGAAAGGAAAAATATATCGTTATAAGAGATGGCCAAAACTCTATTGTTTTGTCCTCTTCTCGCTTTTGGGTAGAAATAGTTTCTATTACCTGTTATATAATTAATAGGGTATTTTTAAGGCCCATCCTAGAAAAAACCCCATATGAAGTATATAAAGGGAAGAAGCCAAATATCTCTTATTTTCATATGTTTGGTTGCAAGTGTTCATCTTGAAGAATGCAAATGATCGGTCTAGAAAATTTGAAGAAAGATCGGATGAATGAATATTTCTTGGCTACTCCACTTCACGCAAAGCTTATAGGGTCTTCAATAAGAATACTCAAATTGTTGAAGAGTCCATGAATGTCAAATTTCAAGAAAGTATTCAGAACCAACAAGATCAGACTCAACTTGAAGAGTTTGAACTAGTTTCAGAATCAATAAAGTCTAATTCCCCCAAGGGACTTCAGTCTTTTGGTGATCAAAGTCAAGCAAAACAAGAGTCAAAGGAATCGAAGAAAACTGACGATTAGCAAATCCCTACGGGAAACGACAAACCAAACATCAACTGGAAGCACAAATTAAGTCATCCCAAAGAAGTCATCATTGGCAATATAGAAGAAGGAATCCGCACCAAATCTAAAGCAAAAGAAGATTCAAGTGCACTAACACTTATTTCGGAAATAGAACCAAAAGAAGTAGAAGAAGCATTATTTGACGAAAGCTAGATAGAAGCAAAGTAGGAAGAACTTGGACAATTCAATATCAATGATGTATGGGAGCTAGTTCCAAAACCAAAAGAGAAATCTGTGATTGGAACAAAGTGGGTGTTCATAAACAAGATGGATGAAAATGGCAAAGTAACCAAGAACAAAGCAAAGCTTGTGGCAAAAGGATATACACAAGAAGAAGAAATAAACTATGATGAGACTTATGCACCTATAGCCAGGTTAGAAGCCATTAGAATACTACTTGCATATGCATGTTTTCATAATTTCAGGTTATTCCAAATGGATGTCGAGAGTGCTTTCTTAAATAGATTTATACAAGAAGAAGTCTATGTGGAACAACCACCGGGATTTGAAGATCCCAAAAAAACTAGACTTTGTCTATAGACTAAAAATGCGTTGTATGGTCCGAAACAAGCAACCTCGAGCTTGGTATGAAAGACTAAGTAAGTTCTTAATAAGCAATGGTTTGAAGAAATGAATGGTTGATACAACCTTGTTTATCAAAAATGAAGAAGAATATTTTCTACTTGTTCAAATATATGTAAATGATATAATCTTTAGACCTTCTAATGAAAATCTGTGCAATAAATTATCAAAGTTTATGCATGAAGAATTCGAAATGAGCATGATGAGTGAATTAACTTTATTTCTGAGTCTGCAAGTCAAACAATAAAAGAAATGAACATTCATCTATCAAAAGAAATATGCCAGAGACATTATCAAGAAGTTTGGGATGGAAAACTACAAGAAGACTAAGACTCCCATGTCAAGTTCTTCAAAACTGGACAAGGATGAAGGTGGAAAAAAAGTTGACCAAAAGATATACAGAAGTGTGATTGGTTCTCTTCTTTATCTCACTGCCTCTTGTCCTAATATTCTATTTAGTGTGTGCATGTGTGTTAGATTCCAAGCTGACCCAAGAGAGTCTCATCTTAGTGCTGTCAAACATATTATCAAATATATTGTGACTCATTAGAAATTACGTCTGTGGTATCCAAAAGGAGAAGACTTTACTTTACTTGGTTATTCTAATGCTGATTTGATTAGTTGTAAAGCTGACAGAAAAAGTACTTCAAGAACATGTCAACTGTTAGGACAAATGTTAGTGTCTTAGTTCTCGAGAAAGCAGAACACTGTGGCACTCTCAACAGCAGAAACAGAGTATGTTGCTCTTGAAAGTTGTTCACAGATTATCTATATCAAGCAACAATTAAGGGATTTTGGAATAGAAGAATCCTGCACCGAAATCAGATGTGACAACACAAGTGCGATCAATCTTACTAAAAATCCTATCCTTCATTCAAGGGCAAAACATATTGAAATTTACCATCACTTCATAAGAGATTATATGCAAAATGGCATAATCAATGTTCAATTCATTGATTCGAAAAATCAACTGGCAGATATATTCACCAAGCCATTAGAAAAAGGCTTATTTGAGTCTATTCGTGAAAAGCTAAATATCACCCTTGCATCCAGCTAAAGTCTATGGATGAGCAAACTCTTTAGATCAACATATGAAAAATACATCATTCTAAAAGCCTTCCAAACTCAAGTAATTTTATTTTAAATTTTGGCACGTAAGTTTCTTTCTTTATTAAGCAAATACGTTTATTCTTAATTTATTACTTGCCTTTTATATTTTTGGAAATTTTAATATCTCTGCTGATTTTTTGGAATTTATTTCGAAAATTATTGATAGTTATATTTTTTTAATTAAAAAAAAAGACGTTTCTTTTTATGATGGTTCAATTGTCGTACTTCGTTTTCTTTAAATCCTTCAAATTTTTCTTCTTGATAACCAAACTTTCTTCAAACCCTTACTCTCGAACCCTCGTCTCTCTTGATCTTCTCTCAATTCCTTTGCGAAATTTCTCACACATTCTCAACACAAATATGTCGTCGACGTCCTCTAAGTCTACTTCGATATCCTATCAAAGGAAATCCTCTCGTATTGCTAATCGCGGGCCTCGGTTTGTCCCTGAAGGGCCAACGCATTTTGATCTCACTAGGGACAATTCGCCTCAAAGCTCTCCTCGTTGCTAAGTAGAAAATGTTACTTGGGAAGCAACTCCTATTTCGATAAGAAGGCCTGAAGTACTTCTTAAGCAATATAAATTTTTGAAATTGGGAGGAAGTTCCATGGATTTCATAAGTTCTTTTTTGAAAGAAAATGGTTACGGAAATGAAACCATGTTTTTGAGAGCCATGAAGAAGTTAGGGCTAATAGAGGCTGGCACAGCTGAAATAAAAATTTCGAACTTTCCTGCTAATCCTCACTTCGGGACAAAGAGTCAGACTGAAAACAAAAAAGAAGATGATAACAAGAGGGTTTTCAAGAATTTTCAACCAAAAATGGGTGTTGTTGTTGAAGTTGTTGGAGAAAAGATGAAGTTGTTTTATTCAAAAGATCACAAGAAAGTTTTCTCTCAAATGCTAAACAAAGGGGTCATCAACCCTTGCACTGTGGATTTTGACTTCCTAGATTCCATCAATGTGAATTTGAGAGAAAAGTTTGCCAAACTTCAGATAGAGAAGTTCTGTGTGGAGACGTCGAAAGCTTACCCCGAATTGATGACGTACTTTTATTCCAATCTATCCGTGGATCCTACTCATATGCAATTTACTATGTGTGATAGGTGTTTGATATTGATGTTAATATATTGGCTAACATTCTAGGGGTTGAAAGGAATGGTTTCCTGCTCATTAATGTGTCTAACAAGCATGTCACTAACTTTTTGGCACGAGACAAGATTCCTAAGAGGAGTATTACTTACTCTCGGATGTCTACTTCCAATATCTTGCTACACAAGATAGTCATCAACTGCATTAGACCCGAGCTGCTTCAAAGAATGATGCTTCTAGATTCAAATCAAAAATGATGTGGGCCATCTGCAATGGTGTTGCCTTCTCACTCCCTCACACAATCATACTACACATGTATAGAACTATTATGAAAGGGAAAGGATAACTACCATATGCAGCGTTGGTAACCAGACTCTTCAGACAATTTCAGATTCAACCACCATCTCAGCTTCGGTCCAAAACCACCATCTCAGCTTCGGTCCAAAACCATTGCTCCCATGCAAATTGGATTGAAAATGATTTCAAATATGCGATTGAAGGATCTCTTTGAAGCCTTGACTCTTCTGAAGAAAGAATCTATTAGCAAAGTCAAGTCAGGATCTGCTACTAAGAAGAAACACAAAAGGAAAAGCGTCATCTCAAAAACACCAAAAAGGAAACAACCTATTCTTCTCCAGATGAAGAAGATGAAGATGATGATGACGAGACAATCTCTGCTATTGCCTTGCATGATCTTCAAGGTTTTGCTGATACTAAGGACGAAGAAGAGGATAAAAGCAAGAAAGAACCAGAAGAACAAAGCGATGGTGAAGAAACTAAAGTGAAAGAGAGTGAGGATGATGACTTAGAAGGAGGTGCCAATGTGAACAAGGAACATAATGAGACTAACAATGAAGGAGAAGATACAAAGGAAATTGATGCCCCAGATGATGAGGAAATGGGAACTAGTAAACAAACCCGTGCTGGTAAAGAAAAGATTCAAGAATGAGAAGTTACTTCTCAAACTAAAGGCACCAAGACAAGGGGAGTAGGTGAGAAAAATCCTCTTGCTAAACCAACTGCTAGTGATGGCATCAGTCGATCTCCTCCAAATACTAAAGATATTTTTGCATCTCATGTCCCTAAAGTCTCACCTGAGGGTTTACAGAAAGAAGTTAATGTTCAAGGGGAGCAAAGAACTTCACACATTTAGGTTTATGTTCCTTCACTTCTAGATACTCTACCGATACAATTTGTTGAAGCTAGTGCCCAAACGGAACTAGAATCAAACTATCCTCAGATAGTAGTTTTTCTCTTGGAGATTAAGGCATAACAATATACAATGGAGTTGAAATCCAAAAGTTGCATGCTACTCTCAGTATTACCTTAGTCTCTTACAGGCAAGGTACAATCTCTTGATAATTAGATCCAGACTTTGAATCAGTAGGCTTTGCAGAATCTGGCAAAAGTGGAGATTGTTTATCACCAGTGCCTGACCAAGCTTGAGGAGACCGTGCAGACATTGGAGGATTTCTAACTTGTTCATGTTCCCAAACAACCCTGATCTTTTTTTGACCCGACCTTTTTTATGCTTAACTGCTTTTTATCTTTTTGCTGCTAACAAAAATGGGGAGAGATTTTGGAGTTTGAATCCAATTTTATCTTTGGCTTGTGATTGTGTTTTGAACTTTTCTTGGTGTGTTTTGCAGACCGATGTATTTTGTGGATGCAAACTATGTGTATTTATTACAATTATTGTTTGTTCTCTTTATCAATTAGCATGTGCTACTAAAATATTGTTTTGCAGAATATAATTTTCATATTATGATTAAACTTGCATGAAAATTTTGTCACCATAAAAAATGGAGAGATTGTTGAGAAAACTCCTATCAGGTTTTAAAGTTGACAAAACTTTCCTATTCTTGTTCTTATTCTGAAGAATACTAGACTTATGTGCTATATTGTGGAATGTTGTCAAAGTCTATTTTACTCAAGAAATCTTTCCCACTCTAAGGAGATCCAAACTAAAACTAAGTCCAGAACGAAGATATAATCAAACTTAAGATTATTGATCTTTCTATAAGGATTCAGTACATACGAGATTTATCTTTAATAATTGGCTTTCTGGCAAAGAATCTCACTTACCTGTTATAAATATACTGATGGAATCAATCACGAATTGATGAAATCAATCTCCAAGACAAGTTCTTTTTTGGGAAGCATCTACTTATAGAAATCTAGATTTTGATTGTATGAGCGACTAGAGTCATCGAATTTTCATCTTAATCTTCAAATGGCTACAAAAATTCCTTAATCAATTATGTCCCACGGATTGATTGGAAGAAATTCCTCTAGAGAATGCTAACGTTTAGAAAGGCGTAGAGGAGTATTTAAGGAGGTCATTCAATCCATTTGGGGTAGAGCGTGAAAATTGAAATTCCAAAGTTTGAGCCATTTCCAATCACCTATTCTTCATTGCAGTACTTACAAATTGTATTCAAGAGAGAAAAAAAAACAAGAGGAGTGACTTCGTGAGAGAAAAAGAAATCCTCCACTGAGTGATCATACTCAAATCATTGTATTTCTCCATTGATGCCTTATTGAAATTCAGCCAGAAGGTTGCCATCGTGGGAGAATGGACATAAGCTTGACCTAAGCACTATAAATCTCGTGTTTAATTTTCTCTTCCCTTTACTCTTTTGATTTGTTTGTCGCAATCTTTTTTTCTAAATTTCACAAATTTCTAAATCATCTTAATTGAGTCTGAACTTACTTCAAAAGTCCGGTGTCACTTTTAGTCAGACTTTGCTTGCAAAATAATTTATTTTGCATTTATTTGTTTTTACACCTATTTACCCCCCTCTAGGTGATAATGCTAGCATTTTCAAATATGGTCTAGTCATAGACATATATTGTAGAGCACCAACCATTTGTCAATACAATGTTGGAGAAGCAAGAACCTCACCATCGTTAAAAGACAATAGAGTCCTCTAAGCTAGAGGAGTAGATACAGGCTTAAGCTTAACAAGGTCAAAACTTTCACAAAAGACTATCAACTTACTTAGCTTGAGATAGAAGCGTATAGTCAAAATGTTGATGAGCCTCAATGCCAAGGAAATGATGAAGTGGTCCAAGATCCTTCATAGCAAATTCCTGTGAAAGCCAAGTAAGCAAAAACCGTAATAACTCAGGAGTATCATCGGCGACAAGAATATCATCAACATGCAACAGAAGATACACACAACCCTCATAAGAAGCATGGATAAATAACGAAGGATTGGCTTTACTCGCCATGAAACCCAAAAATAATAAATAAATAAAAACAGCCAAAACGATGAAACCATGCACATGGAGCTTGTTTTAAACCATAGATGGCTTTGTGGAGATGGCACACATGATTTGGGAATTCAGGATGAGAGAGGTTGGTGCATATAAACTTCCTCATAAAAGATTCCATGCAACAAGGCATTCTTAACATCAAGTTGATGTGTGGCCCATCCCAAAGAAATCGCAATAAAGAGAACAACTCAAACTGTAATAGGTTTAACACCTAGGCTAAATGTTTCCTCATAGTCCTACTCGGCTTGCTACTTAAATCCCTATGCAATGAGATGAGTTTAGAAGTGTTCCACAGTTCTATCGAGTTTTTCTTTAATCTTAAAAACCCATTTATAACTGACTAAATTCTTAGAGAGATCGGGTGGTATAAGATCCCACATGTGATTGGTGATCAAAGCATTGAATTCATCTGCCATGGCCACTTTCCAAATAGCCTTAGAGTAGCAAGTCGGTGCCTCTTCATGAAAAGAATGAGAGAGATTAAAAATTTTCCTGGTTTTAAAAATTCCAAATTTGGCACGAGTCTACATAGGATGAGTCAAAAGAGAAGAAACAAAAGTAGAGGAGCTGGATAGAGATGTAGAGGGGATTTGCAGGTTTGTTATGGGAGAAATTCAGTTGGGCAAGGAGTGAGGCGGGACACGATGAGTGAGTTCATAGGGAGGGGAGGTAGAGGCGAAAAAGAATTGGAAGTAGGCTGGGTGAGATGAGAGAAGAAGAGAGGCAAATTAGGAGATTGGGCTAGAGAAGAAGAAAGAGATTGATGAGGAGCTTGAGGGCTAGAGGAGGCAGAAGGAAGAATAGATCGATTGGAGTAAACAAAAAGTGAAGGATGTGATATGGAACGGTGGATTGTGGGACTAAGATTTGAAGGTTTTGATAAAAAGCGCAAATTCTCCTCCTCAAAACCAAACATGATGATTGATAAAAACACAACCACTCAATCGATGAAGCCGATGATAGCATTTGTGATTTGACACGTACCTAGAAATACACATGGCACCAAATGAGGTGCTAGCTTATGTGAGACACAAGATGGAAGAAAGGGATAACAAGCACACCCAAAAACCCGAAAGAGTAAGTAATCAAATTTGAACCCAAATAAATAATGGAAAGGAGAAATATTGGATATGATAGAAATGGGAAGTCGATTAATAGGGTAAATAGCAATGAGAATAGCATGGACCCAATATAAAGGAGGCATATGAGCATAAATTAATAAGGTTTGAGACATTTCGACTAAGTGTCTGATTTTGTATTCTAATAGACCATATTGAGACGAGGTGTTTGGACAAAAAAAACATTGAATAATACCATTTTCATGTAAGTATGCTTGGAACACATTATTAGTATATTCACCTCCCCCATCAGTTTGTAAAAATTTAATTTTGGCATTGCACGGATTTTAATAAAACAATGAAAGCAATGAAAGTGTGTAGGCACTTCATATTTATTTTTCATGGGAAAGGTCCAAGTGAACCGAGAATAGTCATCAACAAATAACACAAAATATACGAAACCAGAATTAGATAAAATCAGATTTGTCCATACGTTAAAATGAATCACAACTAGATGCACAATAACTAACAAACTCAAAAGGCAATCGATGAGAGTTGTCTACAAGACATGACTCACAAGATATTGACTTAAAACTAGAATTGCAAACACAACTCAAAACTTGTTTATTTGGATGGCCCAGACAAGCATGCCAGCAAGTGAGTGAAGTAGAGGAAGCCACGATAGGATGCAAGTGAGATGACACCATTGAGTTGGAAATCAGATAAAGACCATGAGAAGAATCAGCTTGAAGGAGAAACTTTCCCAGTTCATTTGTCCTTCAAAGAAAAGAATGAACCATTAAAACCAATAGCACAAGAATTTTTACGACAAAGTTGAGCAACTAAGAGGAGATTGCGAGCAAGATTAGGAACATGATAGAGAGGAGATAATAGTAAATATTGAGAGCCGGTATGTAAAAAGGCTTTTCCGACTTGCTTAACAAGTAATAAACGACCATCACCAACCGAGACTTTAATCAAATCGTAAAAAGGTCTAGGATTAAGGGTGTTACCAATATCACTAGTCATCAACGTAGACCCTAAACTATCAAGATACCAATTTGAATCGGAGGTCTTTCCAACTAATAAATCTGAGAAGGAGTTCGACAAATTAGTAGTGGTAGAAGCATGATTGAATCGATGGCGACATTGTAGCACGGTATGCCCAACTCCGTTCTAGATTTGCTAAGTAAGATGAGGCCTAGATCTAAGAATACCTCCATGTGTGAATGGAGGAACATAGGGTTTCGAATCACCACGAGACCAACCAGAGGAGGTGGAGGAGGCATAGGGGGCCAATAATGATTGCGAACAAAACTGATTATAGGAAGATTGCCAACTTGATTGATCACACGAGAATCGTCCACCTTGTCCTCGGCCAAATCTGCAGTCTCTAGAATTACGTTCAACTGGAGATCCTCAAAACGATGGACTAGGTGACGTGGCATGACCGATCAAAGCAAGATGATGCATTCGACTTTTGGAGAAATTGTTCTTCTTGAACGAGGAGGCGTGACCGCAGATCACCAAAGGAGAGAATTGTCAAGCCATTTGTGACTGTGGTGGCAAAGGGATCGTACTCAGACAAGAGCCCATTAAGGCCTTGAATCACTAGGTCTTTATCAAAGATGGAGCAATTGATTGCGGTGAGAGAGTTCGCAATTGACTTCATAAGCTGAAGATAATTAGACATTCACTGATCGGGTTTCTTCATAGCATTTTGAAAATCAAGTTTTACACCAATATCCTTGGCTGCACAGCTATCAGTAAAATGTTATCCTAGAGCCAGCCAAATCTATCGAGATGTTCGAAGATCGTGAACTTCATGGAAATTCTCGACCATGGGGTTAAATTGATCAAATTGCAAACTCATTGATATCTGTTTACCTGAGTGGAGTAAGAGGTATTGACCACTGCAGTGTAGTTCTTATCATTAAAAAGTGTCGGCAGACATAGAAAAAACCATGCACATAGACCAGTAGATTGTTGCAAATTAAATTAGATTCAAACTAAGATTTCCACAAAAGATAATTGTCTGCATTGAGTTTGACGGAGACGAGACTTATGATATTGGAAGAACAAGAGGCAGCGAGGATAATTGCATAGACATAATTGGAGTTGCAGCAACAGAGAACGAAGTAGCAGAAAAGAGGGAAGAAGAGGAGAGATTGGAAGCAATTTATAGAGAGATGATGGGAAATTGAGATTAACAGAAAGAGAAGATGATGAGTAAAGAGATGGTAGAGATGAACAAAAATTTTGAGATTAATAGACATTTTTGAGGTAGTGATTGGAGCAAACGAAGTATTGATTTCGGGTAGAGATGTTGAAGAATTTGATGTGTTTTCCTGCTCTATTATCATGTGAGATTTTGTGGGGCCACTATCAACTGTTCTAAAAACTCAAGTTGTTAAATGAATGCGTGGTCTACTATTTAAATATTCTAACGCTCCCCCTCACGCTTAGTCTCGGATTTTTGCCTAATACTAGACATGAAAATTTAATTAGAGAGGCAAATGGGGTCTAGAAAGATTCAAAATCAGGACCTCCAGCTCTAAAACCATGTTGATGTTTAGAGTTTAAAGGGAAAATAACGAGAAAATGTCTATGGTGGCTCAAACCCAATGCAGATTGAATGATGCACATTTATAGGAGTGGTTAATTACAAAAGGGATACCGATAGAAACACAATTATAGAAATACCCTATTATACATATAAAATACACATTAATATTCATAACATTGTTATTTCGTTACCCGTTTATCATTTTAAAGAAATCGGCTTGGTGACTGAAAGTACATGGATTGTCGTTAAATCGAGATTGAAATTCATGATGATAAAGGTCGTGTTTAAGTGATTTAAAGAAGTAACTCATTGAAAGCCTGAAACTGAATAGAAAACGAGCTTGGAGACGAGCCTTTCTTCGGGGGCAAGAAGTTTGGTTTTTTGGACAAATTGTTCATCGGCTTCGACTGCTGGTTATACTCTTACGAGATGTTTGCTAACTTCAGCATCGAAGCGGAGTGTCCCAAGCTCATTGCGTGGGGCAATAGGTGCATGGAGAAGGACAGTCTGTCCAAATCTCTTCCCGACCCTCGGAAGGTGTACGGCGTGGTCTTGGAGCTGAAGGAAGCGATGGGCATAGAGTAGAGGACTGTGCTTTCGCTAGACCCTGTGTACTTCTCTTCGTCCTGGAGTACTAGGAGAATACTACGTTGCCCTGAAGTAAGGCATGATAGCGCATGTGCTGCTGAGGTAGTAATTATAGTGGAAGGGAAGGTTCAGGTCAAGGTTCTTGTGTTTCTCAAGCTTCTCTGGATCCCGAGGCCTCCGAGTTTATAATCATGTATGCTCTGGGAGTTTGTCTTCAACTCGATCGTTACAGTAAGTTTTGACTCTGCGTAATTGGGCAGTCGTAATTAGATGGCCGAGATACAAAGCGCCCATTGACGAGTGTTTCGGCGACGACCGTCGAAGAAGAAAGAGGTCCTTCGAGTTTCAATGCGAATTCCTCGTTATCTTAATCATCATCATCATCATGACCTCCTCCAGTGTTCGCTTTACTTTAACTTTCCTCATAGACGTTCATTGTATGTGTCTTAAATATGTGGAGTGTGTCTGTGCACGCGCACGCAAGAGAGAAATAAGTAAAGCATGGCATAATTTTAGCAATTCATGGGGAGGCAGCTTAGTAAAGTTGAGTGAAATTCATTCGTCGAGTGAACGCTCGATATGTGATAAATAGATTCTTTTGTCTTTTAGAATATTTGTTTTTAAAGACATTTTGAAAAGAGACATTCTCTCGCGACACTACATGTAGTTGATGATGGAATTGATTGATCTCCATCACTCGCTTGACATACACGGCGTGGATAACACAAAACATAGTAGTAAACCAGAATTCATGCGATAGTGTATATAGTTATTTAGCTGATCCAGAGCCACAGTAGAGTACTAAAGGGAAATCATAGAAGTACAAAAGAGTTCAGCCTCATCCATAGAAAGGGTTTATTGGACGAAAGAGTGATGAAATGAGCAATGATCAGCTCAAGAGAGTTATTTATTTGGCCTGAAGCTTCTTCTGGAGCACCAAGAGGAAGTCATGGAGCTTGTGCTGGTCGGGCAACGACTTGGCCACGCTCTCCCTCTGCATGCACCGCTTGGCCCATGCCACCAGCTTGGGGCACTCCTCCACGATGCTAAAGTCCAACGCATAGAACCAGCTATAGAACGGTATCAGCGACACATCCACGTACCCGAACCTCTCTCCGCCAAAGTAGGCCTTGTCCCCGAGCTCTCCCTCCAACACCTTCAGGAACTCGATGATCTCCTTCTTCCCCGCCTCCTGGGCCTCCCCTGTCGACAGCCACACCGTTCGCAACGCCGGATATAGCTGCACGGTCATTTCGTGTCTTGATGTTAGGCGCGGTTAAGAGATAGGGAAATGTTGGAAAGATTAAGGAGTTGTCTCACCTTCTTGTCCACGTAATCGGCCCAGAACCCGGCCCGGGCACGCTCGTAAGGATCCGAAGGCAAGAAAGGACACTCGCGAACCCAGGTCTCGTCGATGTACTGGACGATAAGGAGGGACTCACAAACGGGCTTGCCATTATGGACGAGGACGGGGATTTGCTTGTTGACCGGGTTCATCTTCAAGAGCAGGGGGCTCTTGTTGCTCAGATCCTCCTCCCTCATATCGAACTCCACGCCTTTCTCTCTCAGGGCAATCCTGACCCTCATCCCGAACAGGCTCGGCCAAAAGTCCAACAAAATCACTTCCTCCGCCATTGAATTTGTCACTACAAGCTGAAGCTTTTGGTAATTTGAACTGAAATGAAGAATGCTTTCCCGTGGTGTGATCGAGCTAAACGCAGGGTGCCACTTATATAGAGGGAAAGGGAGATTTTTATACTTTGCGCGGTGGGTGAAGAGGCTGCCCGATATTGTCATCGCTTGCGTCACTGAAGAGGCTGCTCGATATTTTCATCGCTCGGGTCACTGTCAGGGCCAACTCTAGTCTCCATGCCCGAGCCGATTAGGTCATGGCTTAGGTGTCGCATGCACGAGAAATATAATTAGTTCTACTGGCGGGCGCTTCCTTCTTTCCGGCGCTTCCAGTTTCTCTGACCTTCATTTTCCATCTCTCATTGTTATGTACTTGGACACAATCAGCTCGTAAAGTGCCATAATGAATCATTTATAACAAAAAAAAATAATGATATGAAAGATTATTTAAAAAATCGTAAACTATTATAAAGCAATCAATTCAGTTTTAAACTTTTCAATTATGTCAATTTAGTCTTAAACTTATTGTACAGTACTCAATTCAATTATAAACCTTTCAATTGTCCCATTTTTGTCTTAAAATTTTTAACTAATGATTCTTTTAAACTAGGGATGTTCTGATTAATTCTATTAGTATGCTCTACACTTATCACAATGTGGAACCTATGCATCAAAATTCTACTACGCTAAAATTTTCTATGATGTGAATCAAAAAATTAAGACGAATTTGGTGGTTAATAGGTAGTTCCTATTATGAGGCTGTGGAAGGACTGTACATGTAGGATAGCATACTTGCCACAAATTCTGTTTTCGTTTTCCCTAGCTCGTATCATAAGCCAATTTTCTACTTATTAATTTTGACCAAAAATCATTGGATTTATGATTCAATCAATACCGACCATCCTACGTGATGCAGGTAGCGCTAACACGAATAATATTTTTAAAAAATTTCTAAGTTTGTTTATTAGTTTTATTTTGTTATACTATCTGTGTTTTCTTTTCCTTTTTTCCTTCATTGTGTCAATGGTGCCGTTGGCCACTAGGGCCAACGAACCCTACTTGCACCTAGGTGGGGACGGCAGGACCCTTATCAGCCACAGGCAAAGGACACAGCCCTCGCGATGCTTAGGGAGGGCATTGCGGCCCTCGCTAGCCCTCATTGTGGGCATCTCAATAGATCTGGCATAGGCTCCCAAGCACTCCCTATAGTCGGCAAGGGCTTCACAACCCATGCGCAAGGAATGACAGGGGTCATCGACCCTCAACAAGGGCTGATGGCCCCACCAACACGTTGAAGAAAAAGAAAATAATCAATAATAATTATAAAAAGTCACAAAATCTTTTAAAACATCATTCATTTCCGCACCAACTACATCACGTAAGATGAGCAATATCGACTAAATTGATACATTGACTATTTCCTATCAAAATTAGTCGGAAGTACAAGATCTAAGACTAACTTGGCAAGATGTTGAAAAATTTACTACCAAAATGGCATAATTAAAAAGTTTATGACTAAATTGACCGCTATAAAATAATTTAGGATTTTTGAATAATTTTTTCTATTAAAATTTAGGTCAATGCTGAATGTACTCGAGCAAAGTATTAGCAAATTCATATACATGACAACTTCTGAATAAGATTTGTGGATAATATTAGTCATTCTGTGGGTGGAATTTTACTAAATGTACGTGCTTTGACCGATTAAAGTTTTCCCTCCCTTTCTTTTTTTTTTTTTTTTTTTTTTTGGGAGGAGCAAGGGGGGAATTACCACATGTTCAAGCGGAAAAGGATTAAAAGAATCAATGAATTAAGACGTAGAAGCCGTCGAAAATAATTAAAAAGTGGTGCGGGACCCACAGTCCTTGCCAATCAAGGATCGTCTAATCCGGTTGGTTATTTCCCTTCGGGATGTTTTCTGTCCTGCTTTGGACTTTCAACTTTCATGCCACTTCCAGATCCTTCCGGAAGGGAAACGCTTCATCACTTCATCCAATGAAATGCGACGTCTCTTCATAACAACCACTGTTCTTGCATTGGTTCTAGCCGAGTGAAAAAAAAAAGAAGAAAAAAACATTGCTCCTGCATTGGAATTGACTTGACTTTTTTTTTTTTTTTTTTTTGGCATCGGAGAGTTGTCGATTTCTTTATAGCTGACATTTTTCTTTCCAAATTTATGGACAAAATATAAGTCTCAGAAACACATTATCATCCCATGGACACAATCATGAACACGACATGGTAGTCTGAAACTCTATCCCCATATAGATAACTCTTTTGATCCTCTTTAACATCCATATGTCGATTTCCGTGACAAATTTCCCTTGATATAATCAGCAGCAAGCAGTAATTTGGATTAATATTTCAAGAAAAATACCTGCACACAAGAAACAGTCTCCCCAAAACTCTACTGGAAAAAAGAAAACTGTAGTACCTCGCAAGCGTGACCATTTGCTTGTCCATCTAATGGGTATTACGGGTAGAAACCTCCAAATCGCTCGGTACTTGGTAGTGCATCGAGAAACATTTTCACAATGCCAGGGTAAATCTTGTTGTCCAACCGACATATAGCAGTTACAGAGCACCTATTTCACAAAATCAAAATCTAGAGATGAACATAAAGCGGCTTTAATAACTAATCACAGGGTTTTGCCAGCAATAGTCATCCATCCCAAACAATAATACTGGTACAACGCTTGCAGATGCACCTGCGGGAGCACCAAGAACCTCAAATGCAGCATCTTACTATTACTGTACTGTAACAAAAAGAAACTACTTCCACAGGAGGAGAGATCAACCAAAAATTTACTCCGAATGGGAAGGTCAGCAGAACAATAACCTCAAGGTAGGGGCCGGCCACATTTTAATGGAAAAATTGTTAAGCATCCACAAAATGAGGACTGTTTACGATCAAAAAGCCTATTGTACAGGGTGAATAGAATTGCAACCCCTCTCTCACTAGCATCATATGTATCCAGAAAGCAAAATTTGGTCCAATCCAACTCAGCTTCTATTTTCCATTAATCGTTCCTTCACCAACAAGAACAGATGTCACCATACGCAGGTATCAACTGAATGGGACTTATCTGGTTGCCTGCACTAGCTATCAAAAAATGGTCTAGTATAGCAACACCCCTTAGTTATAACCATTGGCATCCACATGAATGGGAACCCATTACCATCCGGTCCATAGATGGAGGCCAACTGGCAGAAAACTGTGAGGCCATTGCTTCCCATGAACATAACAGTACCAACTACACCAATCGTCTCAGATCTTAACAGCTCTCAGTTTGTGCACAATCCTGTGGATGTAAAACTGCCTCATCATGTCATATACCGCACGGATCAAGGCATGGTTAGGATCCTTTTTCCTCGCTAAATGATCGGAGACATCCAATTAGTTTCTCTTTCAATGATTCTGGAATTTGTGAGATAAAGGTTGATTTGGCATCCGCAATCAACAGCTTCCTGTGTTACAATAATCTATGTTAAAAAGTTCAACAAAAAGAATTAAAAATATTAGGTGAAAGGAGATTGTACAGATATAATACGCAGTACAACCATATAAACAAGCGAAGTAGGATGCTTTAATACCCCTTTCACATGCAAACTGAAATAGCACATGATATTGACAAATGAGGAATTAAACAAACAGAAATCCACAAGTAAAACGAATAATTAAATGGGGGATAGACAATATTAGAAAGTCCAACTCAAATAAACCATTAGGTGGCAGACTACAAGCATAAGGTGCACAAAAAAATACCCTGTAAAGGAGCAATGTGGAGAACTTTAACAATCAAAAACAGATTTTTATTATAGTTAAAAGTATTTCTAAATGGCACTAAGGGGGTGCAAACCCATATACCAAAATCTAGTGACTCAGTATTGTTTTTCAAATCAAAATTCATTAAGATGTACCACAAAGTGATCCGGTCAACAAGTTAGCAAGTCAACATGTGTCATAGTATTTCCATCATCATTAAATTTTGGTGACGGATTAGGATTCTTCTTCTAGTAGAATTAGTAGTTTTATCAATTAGGTATCATTAGGAATTACACAATTCCTGTCTTTTAGTAAGATATTGCGTTTCCCTATTTAGATGTTTCCTCTATATAAATCATGTTTCTTGTTTAAAGATCGCCTATTTCTTTTAGTAGTACACTATACTAGGAAGAGTCTATAAGCATCATTGTAATTCTGTTCTCTACAGAGTTTTGACTTATTGCATTTAGCAAGTCTTTTATTTTCAAATTGTGTGATTCATTTCTCCTGCTGAGTGTGATGCATTAGGAACCCTTCTTGTGATGCCTAAAGAAAATTAATTGTTTTTGAGTTATCTATCCTTACATTTCTCCTCAAGTTTTCAATCAAATTGGGCTCACTACTAAGGGACCTGTCATCCTACATCATTAAGTTAGAATGTGAGTGTCGCATAATGCAGATTTGAGTTTTCTCATATGTCATTTGCGAATAAAATTCCATTTACATCAAAATTGCATTCTGGGCTCACAGAAATTCAGCATGATAATTACGCTTTTTGGACAATAAAATCTTCAATCACTCTCTCCAATGGCATGGACAAAATAGTCTCTCTCCATGCGAAAAAGGATACTAACCCTCAGAATCATTCATTAAATGGGAAACATTCACCCAATCAGTCTCCATTAGAGCAAAACATAAACTTCAATATCAAAGTTTCAATGACATTGATGACTGTTTAACTGAAACTAGCAAAAAAAAAAAAAACTATGTGTTGTGACAGGTGAAACTTCAATGTTAGGGAAAAAGAAGTTTGCCTCCTATTGGAAGTCTCCCCAACTCAAGAAAAGAAAATGATCACAGAGGTTGATATCCTATTTCCAAAAGATGTACATGAACACAACTTCAAAGAAGTTCTATACCCGCATGCATTCTAGGGAGAAAAGTAAACTGCTCAGGTATGGAAGGAGAGGAAGAGGAACTCACCTCAAATGGTCAAAATTTAGTGAATTATCATCTGCTTTGCTTGCACACATTCTCTTCCTGGTGCGCATGCAAGCGTAAACGTCATCCGCCCAGCCACATGATTGCAATACAGAGGAAGCTTCATTCCTGAGTCTGAATATACAAGATAAATAAATAAAAGATGAGCACAAGCCAAATTTAGGAGCAGACTCTACCACCAAACAGTAGATATTATCTAAACAGAACTAATTTGCAAGACGGTTCAGATAATTTAGTAAATGTAAACAAACATAGATACAAGTTTTGGCCCCAAAACACCAACGGAAAAGCCTATCAACAGAGTTGTGAGAGAAAGCAATGACAATGTGTCAACCTTCAGGAAACATAAAGTAACATCACAAGAAATGCATGAGACCAGATTCACAACAAGCAATAGTGTCTTTTTCAACATAAGCATTGGGAGAAAAAGAAAACTGAAATTAGCTAACTTAAACCATCATTAATTATGATTGGACAAAAGTAATCATAAATAACTAAAAATAACTCGAATAGATTTGAACATACATTTCTTTCAGCTCTTTGACTTTGGCCCGAGATTGAGCATCCTGTGCCAGCAATATGCAGGAGTCCTCCTGCAGCTTCCTCTTGGACTTTGTTACATCGGAGGGTTGATCAGAACTACCATTTTGCAATTCATGTTGGTCAAACCCTCTCCCTTTTCCTAAGATGTGCGTTGTGCCATTTCTCTCATGGAGATGTGATTTAACTGAACAGGGGAGAGCAGTACCAGCAGTACCAGCAGTACCAACAGTACCAACAGTACCATTTCCATTGTGGGAAGAATGAACCTGGTTCTTGTCACCATTAGAATCACCGACTTTCAGATTATTATGATTAGAATGCTCAACTACTTGGGTCCTCCCATTGGAGGAGTTCTTATTCTCTTTGTCGGTATCATTCCTGTCTATTGAAGTTGAAAGATCTTTGTCACACTTGTTAACAGGAACTGGCCCTTTTATATGCCCATTACTTTCCCCGAACTGATTCTTAAGTGCATGCACCTTTCCATTGCTAACTGCAGGAACTCCTTTGGAACCAACATTTTCAGCAATGCTGAACTTCATCCTTGGGCCAGAAGACACTTTATCACCATTGGATGAGGCAGACACATACTTCCATGAAGAATTTTCAGTGAATGGTTTGAATTGTGCCGGTTTTGGTGGAAGAGCAGAAGCCTGCTTCTTAGATGCTTTGATGCCATTCAGATCACGAGATTTTACTCCATTGGCAACAGAAACTGCATTGGCAGATGCTGACCTTTGTTTGGCGCGAGAGAAAAACAGGATATAGACCTTTTCTGATAAGACCTCATCCAAAGTGGCCAGAGAAACCAATGAATCATTACAGCAATACCACCGGCCCACTGAGTCCTGTTTCCATATAGTCAATAGTGAATGATCGAAAATTTACAATTAATAGTCTTAAAAGGACAAAAAGGATAAATGAGGCAGACCTTTATATAAGCATAATAGTGTCCTGAGTCTGGCGAGCAGCCTGCATGCACAATAGTACCAAAAAGATTATACTCCAGTGACGTATCCTGCACAAAATCCCAGTCATCACATGTTGATAGGCAAATGATTGAAGAAGATAAAATGAGCACAAAAGAGTAATGACACCAGAGAAGAAAGTAAACGGAGCTATTCCAGAGCACAATTCACAAGTGACAACCAGGAGAAAGTCATGCTTATACTTCTCAAATGAAACCACCACAATGAGGAAGCAGCACCCATGCAAACCTAGAGAATTCATATTTCTCATGAATCAGATGTATTGTTTGGTTCTTTTTCTGAGTAAAGAGAAACTACTACAGAGCACCAAGGGTATGCAAGCCCACATACAGAAAGAACTCGGTACCAAAAAGAGCTCAATTACAGGGGCCGACATTTACAACATCAATCATAACATTTACATCCGCTTGTAAGTCTACAGTATAAAATAAGTGTAAGACTTTTAGCCAATCCACGACACTTACAAAAACAGTTCTCTCCTCTCTTTCAATGGCTTTCTTGTTCCACTCTTTCCAATCAACCAAAAAATAGATAGAAACATTGAACATTCTTCTTTTCCTAACATTAGGCAAGGACCTGCCAATCCCATAATTCTTGTCTAATAGATCCTCCTATAAACCAAGTTAGCCTTATGCAAGCATAAGAGGCCGCCCATAAGGCCATAATGTTCTTGTCCGAGGGTAATGAAGGAAAAGATGTCCCACAGCATCTACCTCTCCTCTATCGCCAAGAAAGCATCTATTGACCAACACTTCCCCACTTTCTTGGAAATTACCTGAGGGGAGAATAAGTTCCCTAATTGCTTCCCCAACAAAAACAGAGACTCTAGTTGGAGGAGCTCATGAATCACATAAATCATTTGATATAGAGGCTGCATCAACTCATAAATGCTTTTTTTATTTTTTTCCTGAGCAATCCATATGTTGTCAAATTGGTTTTGTCCATCCAGCCATTGGTCCTCTAACAGATATCTTAACCCCTATCAAGATACATAAGGCAGCATTTTCTCAATCTCGATTGGAGAAACAACTTAACTAGAGAGTACCTCTAAAACTAAATAAGAATATCATTATCTTCCCATATAGTCCTCAAACTCTTTTTAAGTTGATTAAATTAAAAAACTCTTTTTAAGTTGATTAAATTAAAATCTCTGGTTACATGGAAGCAAGCAGATTGCCAAAAAAAATTAATCGCATCTACCTATAGATCTTCTTTTTTTTTTTTTTTTTTGTTAAACATGCTATATATACCTGAAACAATGCCCATGACACAAATATCTATCTGTGCATGAACTGAGAGGTAGAATGCCACACAATTTCTATTCTTAAAGCTGTAGCCAAGAAAATAACGCATTAGTCAACTTCAATTTCTTTTACTCTATCATTGGATCCCTTGATGCAAGATAGATACTACAGATGATAGAAAAAGATAAAAGAAATAAGAGTACAAAAATTAGATCAGAAAAGAAATTCTGCTAAGGATATCAACAGGAGATCCCAAGAGGGCAATGTCGACATACCTGGCTTTCTTTGCACATGAAGCTTGAAAGCACCAAAGTTTCTTCAAACGAAATAGCCTTATCAATCTTCCCACCATATATACCTTCGAACCTCTTTGCAAATCAAATAAGACAACAATAACTGCTTAAGCCACCATGCAACTTCATTGACGACACAATTAACAACAGTAAACATGCACAGTAAAGCAAACAACATACCTTAAACTGGATTACAAGAACATTAGGTGCTTGAAAGAGCGACATTTGCTTCCTAGCCGCAACCAATTTCTTACAACTGAACAAGCACAAGTATCTGATTTAGAATAAAGAAGCAAAGTTCATCGAGGTAAATTCGAAAGTCGAACCACTTACTTCTCACACTTGTACTTATTGCTGCCTTCCAAAACTTCTGGCTGGAAAAATTTGTACAACGCTTCCTTAATCGAACTACTTTGGAAGACATCTAGACTAATATCCATAATATCATCGACCTTGTTGGATTCCACTCCACAAGATAAACACTTGACCTGACTCTGCAGCGCCCCACCGAAAATCTCCTTAACAACGGTATCGCCACAGTTGGGGAAGCTCGGCACCATTGCGTTGCTGCTGCTGCCGCAGCTTCTTGAGGCGGAGGCAGGTGTTGTGGCACGCATCGATCACGTAGCGGAGGAACTCGTGCGCGTCCTCCTGGCGACCCCACCGAAAGTTCTCCGAGTACAGGCGCAAACAGTTCTGGAACTTCACCGGCGCATCTTGCTGCTGATCCGATCTCAGAGATCGCACTATCCACCTCTCTAGTATACAGAAGGGGCAATCTCGCTTCCGCTCCACATCCGCACCCGAATCGCCTGAAAAACCGAAATCCCCCAAAATCAAAAAAGCTACTCACGCCCTAGGGCACAACAAAAAAAAAAAAAAACGAAAGAAAACGCCCAAATCCTAACGCCGCCAGCGCCAGAGCCCCGTCGAATTAGCTAAACAAGGGCGCCGACGGCACGAACGGGATGAAGAAATCGAGAAGAGAGAAGAGAAGGCGGAAGGGGGCGGCTTACATAGAGAGGAGTGGAGGTTGCGGAGGCAGAAATTGGCGAGGGGAGGGGTGTAAGTGAGGCACTGGAGGACGCTGTTGAGGTAGCAGGAGTTGCCGAGGTTCCTGAGGCCGAGGGGAGGTCCGTTCTTGCGCTTGAGTCCCAGCAGGCTCGGTTGCCAGCCCATCTGCAGCCGGTGGTGGTGGTGTTGGTGTTGGTGTTGGTGGTGGCGGTGGGGCAGCTGCAAGGCCATCAACGACGAAAACGACGACGACTACTACGACGACCGCCTTCTTCTCCTCCGTCCGCCCCGGCCCTCGCACGCGCATTGCACGGCGGCGGCGCCGCCCCGCGCTGGCCACTCGCTCTAATCGCCGATCCCCGCGGCCCCGATCGCGCCGCTCGCATCGCTCCCGGCCGCCCCCGTCCCGCGGCGCCTCGTCCTCCTCGTCGCCGCCGCCGCCGTCTCGTCGACACAAAGCGCGTCCTCAATCTCTCTCTCTCCCTCGCTCTCGCGGCCTTCGAAGGGAAGGAAGACGGGGGGGAACGGTGCGGTCTTTCCTCCAGGCTTCGAGGGGTAAATAATCCCACGCGGTCGGGACTAGGATCGCCGTCGCCTTAAATCACAACCGGATTCGCTTCTTCTTTTTTCCATCTTCAATTTTTCGGAGCTTCCCTTTGTAAAAAAAATGTAAAATAATGCGTGCGGTCGGAATCATAACTCCAGTATCATCCTCCCTCCATGGAGTTACAAAAGAAAGAGACAGAATTTGCAGTAGCAGTACTTCCATATTTAAAATGCAAAGCTTTTCTCATCACTCGAGCAATCAATCGGTATCTTACAAATTCCAACTATTTCTTACTCATTAAGGAAATAAGCATTTTTTTTATAGGGGGAGATCGAATGTTACATTGCCTTAATAGTTCACTCCAAAAATATATATGTTTAAGTAAATCCTTCATTAATCATACAAATTTTAGTGGATTGAGCTCATCCTTTGATTATCCATTCATGTGCCTCTGATTAATTTACTTCCGTATAATTTTACGAAACAAATGAGCTCATTAAATGATGTAGTTATCGTCATATAATTATGAACGGAAATTTTATACATCTTAAAAAATAACTTATAAAATATATATCTAAATAATTTTTGGTTTTTTTTCATGCCTTGCATTACAACAATATGGTGGCTTTTGTGTGCGTATGTATTACAAAGTGAATTATGGATACTATCGTGGTAAAGGAACATTTTTTTTCTCCATCCCCATATTACATTCTTGACCAAATTATCTTTCCTTGGTGTCCTTTTCCTTATTTTCCATTGTTGCTTTTGTTGGTCTGAGGATCATTCGATTTTCTATAAGGACAATGATTCGGACAGGACCAAACTAGAACATAGATTCACTAACGAGTCAAAGATGGGAAATTCGTTATTATTTCTTTTACCGACCTTACAGGGCATGAATATCCAGAGAATTACGATAAGACAAAGTTTAAATCATTGCCGGTTTTGTACGGCCCCGACAGGGCCGCTAAATTTATATGCTAAATTTATAAGACTACCATAAAAGAGCATAGGGAATTTAAAAAATGATAAGACTTTTATCTTCAATTTTTGTGGATTTTCCTTTTTGTGGTTCTCGATCGAGCGGCGGAATCAGATTTGCTCGGGGATTAACCGTCTCGGTCTGTTGCTAAATGAGAAAAGAATTAGCGATTAAGGAAGTTTCCCTATAAAGATAGCTGCTTTTCTTTTCCTTTTCTCTTTTTTCTCTTTGGTTGGATAAGGATCATGTTATGAAAGATTAGACAACTACCCAATGTTGAATTTTCTCCGCGACAGATTTGTCTAGACGGTAGTTTTGATTGGAGATGCTTATTGCGTAGGATAAAGTTGGCCTCCGACAATACCAAATATAGAAGATTTAGGATACATTTAGAATGATTTTTGGGAAAAATCTTTGGAGAAATGTAAAGACCGTTAAGTTAAAAAAAATCAAAATGCAAATTAATTTGGTAAATTGTATTGTAAATGTTCATTGTTGAAGTACCTTTGAATAAAATAATGTTTGGAGAAATTATATTTATAAAAGACTTTTTTATTTTAAAAAAAAAAAGAAAATTGACTAGCCAAGGACAAAAAATGGCGAAGGCCTAGCAATCTGACAACCCCCATGAGGGTCACATAATCCTCCTGCGACCGTCGCCGTGACCTAGATCACGCGGCCTTGCACGAAGATCGCCCGACCTAAATTGCGTGGCCTTGACGACCTCCACATGGAGGTTGTGGCGTGGTGAGTTGCCATGATCCAAATCACACAAAGGTCATCGTGTGAGACCGCAATCTAGGCCACAAAGGTCGGCCACGCGATCTAGGTCGCGGTGACCGTTGCGTGACCCTCATTGAGGGTAGTTGCACCACTTGCCCTTCATTGGCCTTGCTTAACAAGGGAAGATGAAGATGAACAGTTATTGAGGACAAAACAAAAAAAATAAAAAGTTAGTGAGGATAATTTCAAAAGATTTTTTTTTTAGTAAGCCAATCTCGGCATGCATAGAAAGTCAAAAGCCCAAGGCAGCTCTGGACTGCCTTGCCCAAGGCAGCTCTGGAGTGCCTTGAGCTTTCAACTTTCTTAAGGCTGGTTTTTGTGAAATGGGATTTTAAAAGAATTTACCAAACATCTACAATATAGCCCAAGAAACTTTGGGAAAGCCTTTCCCAAATGCATCCTTAATCATGGATCTAGCAATTATGAGCACATCTGAGCCAAATTAAACTAGAGAACATTACTAGGTAAGAGAAAGTTTCTCGAGTGACAAGAACATCATGCAATTCAAATAAGATTTTGAAAATCGACAACTAAATAACTAGTTTACAGTTGATTGGTATCTTTCCTCCAAATTGTCTACATTGTTGATGTGCTTCTTACTTACTTCGCACGAGCTTTGCCAACCTAGTCTATATGTTCGTATGATAGATTTCCGTTCATACCTCGTGGCGAGTTTATTTTCCTCTGGATCGTGTAACATAGCTCTCAATCCAATGGGGATATGTCGTCTTTGTACTTGTTTCCCTTTGTTTAAGCTAATAAGGACTAGATATTCATGACCGAACAAATACACGTAGGGTATAGTTATATGAAATAGATAAGGATAATGATACAAACAATTATTGAGCTTTGGCCTAATTTGCAATTCAGTCTCTAAGCTTTTGATTTGTTTAATATGGTTTGTGGATTTTATCTCAATGTATAATGCTATCTTTGAACTCATAATTTATTTAATACGATATCTAAATTTTTGGTACATATTCAAGTTAATCTCTAGACTATATAAAGATATTCAATATCATCTTTCTATTAAATCAAGTTTATGGACAAAATTGAATATTTTTATATAGTTCAAGGAACATATATCAAATATTCAACGGTCACATTGAACAAATTAAAAGTTTAGAAGTAATATAATTTATTAAGCTAAAATTAATGAACTACATAGAATATATTTAAAGTTCAAAAACTATATTATATATTGGATTAAAGTTCAGGGATTACTTATGTCATTTTCCCAAATAAGTAAATAAAGCATGCAAAATCACAATTGAAGAAGACAAACGCACTGGACAATCAGACCCTTCAGACCACCCACAAAATTTTCCCGTCTTTTTCCTTCCCCTACTAAAAAATTTGGGCCAGGTAAATGGATTAGTCCGAAACCTCAAAAGCCCTTGCAGAACAATCTCCTGGGCTCATTGGCCTGTTTATAACTTCGGCCTGTTATTCTGCTGCGTCGGGCTGAAAAATATGAACACAAACAAAGTTAAGACAGAAATGAAAATGGCAAGCAGCCTGCTCGAGAAAGTATCTCATACGATGGATGCATCATGTGGCTATGACATATAACGTAAGCGACCAACTAAAAGCGAGGTGTATAAACACATGCCATCACGTAAGATGAGAGATTCATTGCATGCAAAACACCACAACATTCTCTCCGGTCTATTAGGCCGAAATCGAATTTTGACCTTAGAAATATCAAATCTAGCTTACGTTGTTTTTTGGCCAGAAAATCCGGTTTAATCAAACGGCTTAAATCATTGGCAAAATTTGTTCCACACAAAAGAAAAATTATGATACCACTCTATAGATTCATATCGTAATACATAGCGAAAATATCAACAATGCACCTCATACTTCACCCATTAGCTAGTTGCATATCTTTACTTTTGAAAATACCAGAAACATATCTCATCTTTCACCTAATGACCACTTACATGCCTCTACTTTAGAAAATACCCAAAATATACTTAAATTTTATCTTTAGATACCATTTTACACCTTCATATCAATCATCCTTTTGCCACTTAGAGAAAATGTCCATCCTAAAACTCTAAATTCTCAAGCCTACCCAAGAAGCCCACAATCAACGCAAACAAAACCACTCAAACACTAAGACCTTGTTTGATAACCATCTAAATATGGCCAAATTCTGATTTTTTGTTCTCAGAATCAGTTTTGGCTTAGAATCGCGTTTGGTAAAATTTTTGTTCCCGGAAACAGATTGGGAGTGGAATCAAGAATTAAAAAAGAAGTTAATTATTGTTTTAGAATCAAAATTGAGAATCAAAACCAACAACTCTTTTTCTTCCCTTCGGCCATCTCGCGACTACCGTCCACCACCGCCCGCCACCATCGTATCGGCTGGCGGTCGTCATTCGTCATTCGGTCGAGCTAGGCGAGCTCGCTAGAGGCAAGCCCAGCCACCGAGGAGGCTTGGCCTCCCTAGATTTGGCAAGGCTGAGCCTTGCTGGTGGCCAGGGGGGCCTTGCCAGAGCTAGGCAAGCCTTGTGACACGTAGCCCCGCCGGTGGTTAGGTAGGCCTCGCCTAGCCCTGGCGAAGTCGGCCTGGCCACCGGCGAGGCTTGGCCAACGAGGGCCGGTGACGCTTCGGTGAGGTTACCGGCCCTCATTTGGCCGGTCGTCGGTCCGGTGATCGGCCATAAGAAGAAAAAGAAGAATAGGAGAAAAATGAAAAAAAAAAAAGAAAAAAAAAAAAGGAAAAAAGTAAAAAAATTATTTAAAATTTAAAATAAATTGATTTGGAATAGAATTAATAAGCACGGAACTAAACGCAATTTTATTTCAGAATTAGAAATTTTAGACAATTACCAAACGGCTTAGGCTACGCATGACAACACTTCTGTTTTGGAGAAGAGTTTTTTTTTAGAAATAGTTCTTTTATATTTCTGTTCTGGAGAACAATTTCTGAATAAAAGAACTTGTTTGGTAATTACACAAAATTTCTACTCTTGGAATAGAAAAAGAATAGAAATGCGTTTAGTAATGCAACAATTTTTTTGTATTTATTCATTTTTTATTCTTGCTCATGAATTCACCGCCGCCCGCTTTCGCTCGTCATGTCGCGCTGCACAACCGCCGGCCGCCGACCGCCACCGCCGCCCATCGGTTGCCAATGACCACTAGGCATCGGAGGTCGTGCAATGGCGGAGGTCGCGCGATGGCGTTTAGTGGTGGCGGTTAGCAACCGCCGATGGTGGCGGGCGGTTGGCGGACGATGGCGGCGGTGGCAGCGGGGCGGCGGCGGTGGGTGGTGGCTCCAAGCGATTGATGGTGGCCGTGGCAAGAAAGAGAAATAAAAGAAAAAAAAAAAAGAAAATTAGCTTATTTATAGAAATTGTTCCTAGGAATAAGAAGCAACTTTTTTTGCTTCTCGTTTTTACTCTAAATTTATTCTTGGGCTAACTTTCTATTCTTGTGAATAAAAAAACAACTTGGCATTACCAAATATGTTTTTGTTCTTTTTTTTTTTTTTATTCCGAGGGAACAAAAGAATAGAAACCATGAGAAATAGAAATGTTCTCATGTGCTACCTTAAAATACTTAGAATTAGTTAGGAAATATAATAAAAAAGAATCATTTCTGATTAGAATTTACTTCCGAGAATAAAATTGTTACCAAACGCGCTCTAAGGGGTTGTTTGTTTAAATTTGTTTATGTTCCATGGAACACAAATTTTTGTTCTTTTGTTCCGAGGAACAAAAAAAGAATAAAAATGTGTTTGTTTATACTTTTGTTCCTTGGAACAAAAAATCTATTTTATTCCCGGAACAAATTTGGAATAAAAACAAGAAGTAGAAAAAACTTATTTTTTTATTCCCAAGAACAATTCCGAGAAAAAATTCTTTTTTTTCTCTTTTTTTCTTCTTCTTTTTTCTTTGGCCGATTGCCAGCCTCAGCCATGGCTAGTGATTGGCCAAAAAGAAAAAAGAAAAAAGGAAAAATAAAATAAAAATATTAAAAAATTTAAAAAAAATTATACAAGTTTTTGTTCAAAAATTGTTTAGAATAAAAACGTTATCAAAACACGCCCTAAGTGGTATGTGAAATTGTGTCTCTGAGGAGGGGTGATTTTACATAAGATCTTGTTTACGGGTATGTAAGCGTTAATCTCTTTTATTAAACTAGTGAGAGAGCGCTCCTCCCTAAAATAAACTCAAAAGAAGAAAATTATGTTTTCAGATATCCATACCATTATAAAGAGAACTTTTAGATTTGGAGTCCACATGAAATTTGCTATAACATCCTTAAGATATCGATAATCTTTTAACAACATAATCTAGATTGGTCATTTCATGCGTTTGGCTTGTTTTCTTTTCTTTTATTTTTATTTATTAAGGGGTTACTTCTACGGTTCCATTGCATTCACATTCTTGCATTATCACACCTCTTATGAACATTTACATCATCTAGAAACCATCCACTTCACCCACTTTCTTTTTAGGTATGATCAGGATTATGGTTATCATCAGTGGTCTCGCATGACACGCTAACATAAACAACTTTATTCAAAATGACATCCTAATAAACAATTTTGATGTCAATTGGTCAAAAGGACTATATTGGAATTTTGCCAAAAATTTTTAAGTCTATATTCATAAAATCGAAAAGTTTAGAGTTAAATTAGCATCAATCCAATATGTTTAGAATTAATTGGGCAATTATCCCCACATGCCTTAGTTCTAATGTTGCATAAGGTACGGAGGGACATGAATATTGCACTTATATAAACCTTTGAAATTAAGTAAACGGCCATCTTTCAATTATAAGTGTGCTTACGCATGTATTTAGTGATTGAAGCCATTTAAGGGAAATTCTTTTATTTTTTCTGACGGTGCAAATTACAATAATCAACCTATAACCGACCCAAAAAAAACCTATACACCTTGGGAGTGCAAGAATTTAACATGAATTATTGCTTTCCGTTGCATGGGCACATTACACCAAGTTTCATCCCTACGTCAGCCAAGACCCACTCATCTCATGCATTCTTATCCATAGAAAATCAGTACGTGCAACGCAATCTCCAAAACAAGAGCTTACACTGTATTCCTTTCATTTCAATTTTTCATGCTCATCCATTCCTGAAAAGAAAACAAGGAACAATTACATCACATTTTTTTTTTCAATATTTTTCTTTCGGAGATATGAGTGATAATGAAGGAAGAAAACTGAGAAACACACAAAGGACGTGTGGTGGAGGGAAGCCCAATCGCCTTTGTTTGGATTTGGCTTCCAATGCTCACCTCCAATGGCTCATCCGCAGGGACTCGTAATTCACCATCGCTTGCTCATAAACTCGGAATTGTAACGGGTTACATCGTCCCCACCGTTCTTGTCTCCTTCCTATCCATATTTATTGGCTTCACGTACGTTCTCTACTCACTCTGTTCCTTTCTCCTTTTCATCTACTTGAACTCGTCTCTGCTGGGTTCTCTGCTTCCGCATGCACTAGCTCCGCAAACCCAAGGTACTCATTCCTCAACTCATTCCTCTCTTCTGGTTTTCTTGAATCTTGACGTTATGAGTTCGTTCTCGACGCCACCACCGCACTTAATTGTTTGCGTTCATTTTGTTTTTGAATCTGAACTTAACGAAAATCGTGTTCTTGTCGAGTGTGGATATCGATGTTCTCATCATTTGACATGCTGCATACTTGCCAGCTGCTGCCCTTTTCTTGCTTTCCAGATAAAGATGTTGACAAAGCCCATCTTTTAAAAGCTTCAATCAATATCTATTTAACATGGTCTAATGCTTATGAGTTATGATAGAGACACTCTTATCTGATAGGTTTTACCTATTTAGAGCATCTTGCAAGTGCTAACTGAACTTGCCTGTGTTTACGGGCAACTTCTCGCTGGTTTGATGAGGTGACCACAATTCTAGGTCCATACAGCCTGATTGTAGCAATTGATCTTCTTATGAAACTTTCTTGTGCTTGTGAGTAACTTCTCAATGGTTTGATGTCGTGACAATAAGGCTAGGTGCACATTACTTGATTGTTGTAGAAAAGTGGTTAGTCTTCCTTGGAACCTGATATGAAATGCTTACTGACCTCTAATGCAGATTTTGGAGATTACCCATTAACTGTCAGCTCCAAGGATGGAGATCACAAATGTCAATGAGTATCAGGCCATCGCGAAGGAGAAGTTGCCCAAGATGGTCTATGACTATTATGCATCAGGAGCAGAGGACCAGTGGACTCTCCATGAGAACCAATATGCTTTCTCCAAAATCTTGTGAGTTCTCTATGCTTTGGTGGTCATGAGTTAGCCCTGCCAGCACCAAATTTCATTCCTTTCCAACCTGCTGTATCGGTATACCTTCCCAAGTGACAAGGTTTTGGGCTCTAAAAGTCTATTGACAAAGAAATATCTTTGATGTGCAGGTTCCGACCCCGTATACTGATTGATGTGAGCAGGATAGATATGACTACCACTGTCCTGGGATTCAAGATATCAATGCCTATCATGGTTGCCCCAACAGCCATGCAGAAGATGGCTCATCCTGAAGGTGTTTGATCTTTTCTCTATGTCCACATACTTAAACAGCAAAAGTGAGCTCAGGGCATGCTAAACACCTTTTCCCTATTCAGTGCTCTGACAATATTGCAAATTATGCTACCTTATCTCTTTTAGTAGAAGAAGAATTTTAATCCTTTGTAATAAAGCTTGTAATTTGCTATTAGGCCTTTGCTAACATTACAGAGAATTAGACTTCTTGCCTGATGGTTTTCTGTTATCTGTCCAGGGGAGTATGCAACAGCAAGAGCTGCATCAGCAGCTGGAACTATTATGGTAAAGTTTCTTACACTTTAGCTCCAATTTCAATAGGTCTGCTGAGTAACGCTCTGTCAAAATTGGCAGTAACTGTTTGTCGATAACACTTTCAAGACTGTAGATACATGAAATCTTTCTATCATCTTTTTGGTGTTTGTCAAATGATGAGGAAGCCTATTCTAAATCTGTTAACAATTTCGTTTTTAGGATACTTTGATATGTATCATGGTGCTTCACTTATAAAATCTTCACTTTTCGTGCAGACATTATCTTCATGGGCTACTTCTAGTGTTGAAGAAGTTGCTTCCACTGGACCTGGAATCCGCTTTTTCCAGCTTTATGTAAGCTGAACATGTGTACCTTCCATCCCAAATAGATCGGGTTCATCTTGCTCTTTAAAGATTTGAGTAGTCTAATGCTAACCCTTTATCGTCATGTTCATAAAATAAGGTTTACAAAGACAGGAATGTAGTAGCTCAGCTTGTGAGGAGAGCTGAAAGAGCTGGCTTCAAGGCCATTGCACTCACTGTTGATACCCCTAGGCTCGGTCGCAGAGAAGCTGACATCAAGAACAGGTGCATCTCTAACTGCCTACATAAGAAATTAGCTGGTTGATTATTGGGTTTGATGTGTCTTTTTAAATTGCATGGCGAAGAAAGGATGTATTGGATTAGAATAGGTCTGATTGGCTCCTTACAGGTTCACATTGCCACCATTCTTGACATTGAAGAACTTTGAAGGTCTAAACCTTGGAACGATGGACAAGGTGAGTGATAAGTTTCATTCTGCTATATTATATTTGGTAAAAGTCTGATTCCACTAATCTGTATGGGTTTATTTCAATGTTTCTTTATCCTTGCAGAGTGATGACTCTGGACTTGCTTCATATGTTGCTGGTCAAATTGATCGCACTCTGAGCTGGAAGGTAAGTTAGCTTATGCAAAATGCATAGAGTCTTCTTTGCTTTGAATGTCGTTGATTAATGTGCTGTAGTAATCAATTGGTCATGACGGCCTCTTTAAAAAACAATTTTAGTTCAAACTCTTTTCAGGTAGAACATAAAATAGAAGGCACTATTGCCATCTCAATTCATTCCAGCATGTCGCCTGAGCTGAGAAATCGATACTGCTTACTTCTTGATCAAATTTTTGCCAGAAACATGAATATTTGTTCCATCCTTGCAATGTTGCTATTCTACTATCTTGAATGATGATAATATGAAATGAGAATTCTCAGGAACTGGGTTTGAATGGAGTTTCTTCATCTTTTCTTCCACATATATTCAAGCTTCTATGATGGGGTTTGTGTAGGATGTGAAGTGGCTTCAGACTATCACCTCACTGCCCATCCTAGTGAAGGGTGTGCTTACGGCTGAGGATGGTTAGGACGCTGAGACTCACCAAATTTTCGCTGTTCCATTTTAGATAATATCACTGGGCAAAGTGGACTTACCATAACTTTGTCTGTGCAGCTCGGCTTTCCATTCAAGCTGGAGCTGCTGGCATCATCGTGTCCAATCACGGTGCTCGGCAACTGGACTATGTTCCTGCCACCATCATGGCTCTGGAAGAGGTAAGAGCACCTTAAATCATTTCCTTTGAGACTTGTCCTTATGAGCGGAGGCCAACTCCAACATGCCTGAGCAAGTTTCGATTCTGTCATCATCATCTTCTCATTTGAAAAAATCATGATGTTGAGTCAGGTTGTTAAAGCTGCACAAGGACGGGTACCTGTGTTCCTGGATGGCGGTGTTCGCCGTGGAACTGATGTTTTCAAAGCATTGGCACTTGGAGCCTCTGGCATATTTGTAAGTTCTGAAATTGTGCTTGTATCTGATTCTCTCAATATGAAACTTAAGTGATCATCTCTGGGGCGTCCCTTGCTAGCTCCTAATCCATGAATCTAACGCATGCTTTGCTGAAGTTGGACTCATCTTTTGAGCTCTCTTTTCAGATTGGACGCCCTGTCGTGTTCTCATTGGCTGCGGAAGGCGAGGCCGGCGTAAGAAAGGTACTGCAGATGTTGCGTGAGGAGTTTGAGCTGACCATGGCATTGAGCGGTTGCCGCTCTCTCAGAGAGATTACCCGTGACCATATTGTGACCGAATGGGATGTCCCTCGCATCCGCCCAGCACCCCGGCTATAGACGTGATCTCATCAGCCGAGCAGGTGCGGCATGCCGAGAGATCGGGGGATACCATCTCAAGCTCCTGCCTGCATTTTCACTATGGACAAACACTTATTTTTAAGTTTCGCTCAATCATGCGCTGTGTTTGAAGATTTCTAAGCTAATGTAAACCATGGGGAATGGTTATTATTTCGTGGCGAACTGCTCCGTGCTGTATATTTCTGTTACAATCAGAATTTCAAGTACTCGCTCTCTTTAGCATCTGAAATTCTGTTGCAGCATTGAGACTGATTCATGTCGATTCGCACAGCACTACTGCATAGTATGCCAATTCGAAAGAAGAAAAGAACTTTATCTGAGACAATGAAAAAATGGCCGATTCTGCTGTGTTACATACTTCTGGCAGAAGTATACCCAAGTGTCAAAAATTGGCATAGGGGACACTTAAAAGTGTCAAAAGTTTGGAAAGTGACGCTTAAATGCCAAAATCAGAGCAAAATGGATTATTAAGTATCACTCGGCCAAAATCTGGCCAAAATACCGACGTGCCGATTTTCTCGGCAAAAGAAGTGCAAAACAACATCGTTTTTGCACAATGATGTGGCTAAACAATACAAAAATGATGTCGTTTTGGTGCTGACGTGGTAAAATAAATTAATATGAAAATAAAATAAATTAAATTAAAAATTAAATTTATTTAAAACATTTAAAAATAAAAATAAAAATATTAAACAAACTAAAAAATAAAAAAAAAAAAAAAAGGGGCAGGTGGTTGAGGGCTGAGCCCTCGTCGCCGTTGCCTCCCCACTGCTATTAGAAGGGCCTAGGCCCCCCTTTTTTTTTTGTTTTTTTTTTTTTTTTTAATTTTTATTTTTTAAAATATTTTTATTTTATTTTTAATTTTTTAAATAAGTTTAGTTTTTAAATTTTTAAAATTTTTAGTTTTTTAATATATATATTTTTAAATATTTTTACTTTTTAAAAAAAATTAGTTTTTTAATTTTTATTTTATTTTAAAATGTTTTAAATAAGTTTAGTTTTTTAAAATATTTTTTAAATAATTAGTTCTTTTTTAAAAATTATTTTTTAAAAATATTTTTATTTTTTTAAATGTTTTAAATAAGTTTAGTTTTAAATTTAATTTAATTAATTTTATTTTAATTTTTTTACAACGTTAGTACCAAAATGACGTCGTTTTTGTATTGCTTAGCTACGTCAGCGTGCAAAATGGCGTCGTTTAGTACTTCCTTCGACGAAAAATCGCCACGTCAATATTTTGACTGGATTTTGATCGAAGTGGCACTTAAATGATCTATTTTACTTTGATTTTGGCATTTAAGTGTCATTTTCCAAATTTTTTGCACTTAAGTGTTCTTCTATACCTGATTTTGACACTCAAGATTTCCGTACCTCCATACTTCTTTTGTCACGTTAAAGCACGCTAGATATAGACACGAACGTTGTAATCCTTTTGACAACAAAATTTGGAGAAAAAGTATGAATTACCTTGGAACCTGTGGGGCGCCCTTTAATCCGGGCATTTGCATTTCCCCCTTAGTATCTTATTTGGAAATTTATGTATATATAGTCGTATTAAGGTTCTATGGGTGAGATTGACCGAACTTAACCAAACTAATGTGGAACGAACATCGTGGCTCCCGAATTTTGATTTAATATACAATATAATCTTTAAACTTTTAATCTGTTTAATTTTATCCTTCAACTATTGATAAATATTTAATATGATTTCTATATTATATGGAAATGTTTAAAAGTTTATGAACCATATTATATAATAGACCAAAGTTTAAGGGCGATATTGCATATTGGATTAATATTCAAAAATTAAATTACTCATCTCATTTCTTTCAACTCCAATAAGCTGAATTAAACAGAACGAAATTCAAGTTGAATTACCCAACAAGACAGATCACCACTTTACTATCCGGCGGTCAATCCGGGGACGATTGGGGTCAAACCATCTTCGTCACTTTCGTCTCTTCGACCCCCTTCCCTTTTTTCCCGTCAGGTAGCATTGGACGATGCAGCAACACCTCCGATCCCTTCGCCATCGATGTTCCGATCTTCCACTCGCTTGACTCCGCAGCCTTGAATTCATCGGGCTCCGTCAAGCCTCTCTCGATCGAATCGCCCCCGATGGAGGAGGAGGGTTCGGGCAAAAGGGCGGGCGGAAGACGCAGAGCTTGCGTGGTCGTCCTGGGTGATTTCGGCCGGAGCCCCCGGATGCAGTACCACGCTCTTTCCCTCGCTCGTCAGGTCCGTCGATACGTGGTCTCGTGTTTCGCGATTCTCGCTGGGGATTGGATTCGACGTCGTTCTTCCTTTCGTTGCGCTGTTTGGCCGTGTGAGGCGATGGGATTACTTGTTTGCGGCCTTCGCGGCGTCGGCTTTGCAATTTGCTCATCTGATTCTTTTGGTGTCGTCTGGAACATCTGCTCATCGGTGCTTGCTCAATTTCTCGCGTGCCCGGTGTCTGGTTCTCTGCGCTACTCATTTGTGAGCTCGGTGTTTTGCAGGCATCTTTGGAGGTCGATGTCGTTGCGTACGGAGGTAGGCTTCTGCTGTCGATGGCTGTGGCGATACTGGTAGCTCGAGAGTTTGGTTCTTGGTTTATCTGATGATAACTCTGGTCGTTTTGAAAAGTTTCTGCATTGTCAATGTGCTAAGCCAGGGTGTTATTGAAGATTGTACTTGAGGACGCCAAGTCTGAAAAGTTCATTTCTTTTCAGAAGCATAGAATTTTGTTCAGGGTGGATTTGGATAGATAATTTCTTATTTGGTACATCTTGTGTGGCGAGTTCTTTCCCTTTTGCAATGAATGTGTTTTGTTTGAGCTTCGATTCAACAAGTTCGTCCAAAAAAGAAATGCCCATTTAGATCTTGCACGTGAAATTGAAAGAAAAGAAGTTAAGTACGCACAATAGACGTGATTGAAGAGAACATATTCTAGAGTTTGCTGACATGGATACGTGATCATGTGTTGGACTGATCTATTGCACTATGCTTAGGTTCTGTTACAATGAGTGACAATATTCATCTTTAATTTCGTTTTTTAAGAAGAATCTGCTTACAGTAATCTTTTTTTTCATGGACAGGTTCTGAGCCGCATAAGGCAGTTCTAGAGCACAAGTTTATTCATGTTCATACCATGGTACATGTTGGAGTTTATTTCTATACACTGATACCAAATTCCTGCTTCTAATAAGGAAGTAATGACAAAATCATGCTACTTATGATGGAGTCATTTTATATGATTGTATATCATGTCTGGTTCCAGGTGCAATGGCCAAGGTTTATGCAGGGTTGGCCCAAGATATTGAGTCCATTGATGCTTGTAATGAAGCCGATTTATCAATTTCTCATGCTCCTTTGGTTTTTGTTCGTCAAAGTACCTGCTCCTGATGTTTTTCTTGTGCAGGTGAGTTTCATTTTTTTTTATAGAGAGAGTATAGATTTGGTCTTAGTTGGGTTCTAAGTCTCCATGTGTAAATTGCTTCTTTCCCAAGTCTTATCTGAGAATCTTTGGTGCTTTTGCATATGCTTCTGTCGCAAGGCATATCGCATTTATAATTAGTGAGCTATTCTGTTGAATTACTGTTCAATGGAGCCATTTCTGAACTTATCATATGATTGCCTTTTGCAGAATCCTCCTTCAGTTCCAACCTTGACAGCTGTCGCATGGGCCAGCTGGATAAGGCGTTCAGCATTTATCATCGATTGGCATAATTTTGGATACACTTTACTGGCTTTGTCTCTGGGAAGAAGTAATCTATTTGTGGTGGTATATCGCTGGTATATATTGAGTTACCTTACAGGAGTCTGCTTAAAGGGGCTCTCTCGTGCATAGAATCTGAGTTTCCTATCTTGATAGGTTAGAGAAACACTACGGAAAGATGGCAAACGGTTCATTTTGCGTCACGAGAGCAATGCAACATGAGTTAGCTCAGAATTGGGGAATTAAGTAAGATGGTCAGAGAAATATTTGGGAATTGTTATTGTGACCTCATGAATTATATTCTTGAGCCTGCTGATAGTCCTTAGTTTCCACTTCTGTTTACAGAGCAGCAGTTTTGTATGATCAGCCTCCTGAATTTTTCCATCCTGCTTCCCTTAAGGAAAAGCATGAGGTGATACACCATTTTCTTTGTCTTTTCCCCCGGATGTTTCTTGGGTTCTTTTGAATTTTATCAAACTGAACAGATCACTGGACTATTATATAATTTTAGTTGCTCCATAGATCAGTTAAAGGGTAACTGAACAGATAGCTATTGGATGATTGTAGTTATTTTGCAGATTGGATAAAAATTTCCAGTTGCCCCTTGGTGTGCGGGACTGTTTTAGCTGTGGTAACGTTTTCTGTCAAGGGAATGTTTACTTATCTTTTTTAGATTTAATGTCAGTGCAATCATTTAAGTTCTTCAATTTACTTGCAGAAACTACTACAACCGGAGACTCTACCTCAGATGAGACCCTATTTACCACTCTAGTTGACTCTGATATTTGTGTGAAGGCAAACAGGCCTGCCCTTATCGTCAGTAGTACGAGCTGGTAAATCATTCTTTTTAATTTTGGTCAGCCTTTTACCTATATACTGAAGGGAATTTTAAGGCCTTTTCAGCAAATATCCTTCTTTTGTTTATTGCTTCACATTACATCTTCTGGGTTTGTTGTTTCATGGAAACTAGTTAGCTGTCTAAACAAGTTCTGAATAAACACACACATATATCTTCTTGCACATGCATACAAACACACTCATGACTATGCAATGTACGCGCGCACAAGCACTCATGATGGAGTTGAGAATAAATCTCAAGACTAGATCTTTTTTAGCATGATGTTGAGTTGCATTGCTCCATTTCTTGCTGTACTCCCAATTTTATTTACCAATATAGTTAGATGTATCCCTCATAAAAAATGCCAATTTGAATGTGGGCTTTTCCTTGCAGGACGTCAGATGAAGACTTTGGCATCCTCTTGGAAGCAGCAGTTATGTATGATAGAAGAGTTGCTGCAATTTTAAATGAAGATGACTCTACTGACAAAGAGGTTCTCTGGAAGGAAATGCACCAGGGAAAGAAATACCTCTACCCCAGGTTGTTATTTGTAATCACAGGTAAGGTTAAAACTAGTACTTTATGAGACATGAGTTTCTGGTCATTTCGGCTTTTTTAATCTTTGAAGAATTTGTACAGGTAAAGGGCCTGACAAAGAAAAGTACGAACAGAAGATAAGAAAGTTGAATCTTAAACGTGTGGCATTTAGGACCATGTGGCTATCAGCTGAAGATTATCCGTTGCTACTTGGTATCCGTTGAAGTACTCTTTGATCTGCCAAGCATCATTAGTTTGCTGATTCTTTTTTTCTTTCCCTCTTTTTGGCTCAAAATTTTTCTCCTTAATTTCAGGATCAGCAGATCTTGGTGTGTGCTTGCATACTTCTTCATCTGGTTTGGATCTTCCAATGAAGGTCTGATCTACAGCTGTGTAGGAATTGCACCATTTACAATACCTCCTTTTGTGGAATCATCCTTTTCTTTTGTTCCTATGTCAGGTTGTGGACATGTTTGGTTGCGGATTGCCTGTGTGTGCTGTTTCGTACTCATGGTAGACCCACTGGCTTTCCTACTATTGCAGAATTTGAGCATTGCTTGCGTCATATTACATTGTACACAATAGTTGTCATTTCCTTTTTTTTTTTTTTTTAAATTTTCTTTTATTTTTATTTTAATTCTTCTGTGATTGGTTTTGAAGCATTAAAGAGCTAGTGAAAGTCGAGAAAAATGGCCTTCTCTTCTCGTCATCTTCAGAACTAGCTGACGAACTTTTGGTATGCCCTGGAATCTTGTTTCAATTATTCCATAAGGATGAATTACGTTTCATTGATTATAATGTGCCATAAGCTAGATATATTTGGGGCATTTCAAGGCATTTAACTAATTGCCCTAATATAACCTACGAAATTATCTACCAGCATCGATATTTCAAATTGACAGACAGCTTACTAATTTCTATTCTTGTTTCTTGGTTGTGGTATGTAGTGATCCGACACATACTCTTTGTATGATTATGTGAGATTATGTTTTGTTCTGTTGAATCTGCGCAGATGTTGTTGAAGGGGTTTCCAGATGATTGTGATGCATTGAAGTTGCTGAGGGATGGTGCACAGGAAAAAGGAGCCTCTTCAAGGTGGGCTACAGAGTGGGAAGAACATGCCAAGCCATTGTTATTGGAGGCAAGTGGACCTTCTTCACTTGGGATTGGATACTCTCTGAGCTAGTTATTGGTTTTTACTAAAATTTCTCAAGTGATCTTTCCAATCTTGAGAGATTTTATTCTTTGCGTAACTGCATGGTTTATTGTCACATTAATCATCATTATCGGGGCATCGACAATCCCAAATTCTTCCTCTTATGCTCTCTACTCTCCTTTTTACACCAGAGAGTCTTCAATGTTTGTGAAATATATGATCCATATTCCGGAATTTTTGGGCTTATTTAATTGCAGGTTATTTCTCAGAAGAATGAGTGATTTCCAGCTCTCAATAGCAATGTCAATTTTCTTAGTCTAGGTAATGTTAGTATTCTCAGCTATCATATTTTGCCCATTGGTTTATCGCTTTAAATGCTGATTGATGCGT
Source organism: Eucalyptus victrix (assembly GCA_016097545.1). Lineage (NCBI taxonomy): Eukaryota > Viridiplantae > Streptophyta > Magnoliopsida > Myrtales > Myrtaceae > Eucalyptus > Eucalyptus victrix. The sequence continues at coordinate 13,574,488 of CM027840.1, read as the reverse complement.
TAGGAATCACAGAAGTGGAGTTCATATCTATTTTACTGTGGAAGACTGAATTGTACTTGACTCTTTAGCATTAGGATTTATGTTTTATATATGTCTGTGCACGCTCTGTGTGTGTTGATGATCGCTATTGTTTTGGCTTAATATATGCTTGGGTGACATTTTAAGGGTGGTCTAATTTAAAATTTGATTGGTTCTATCTACAGCAGTTGGCAGCCAAAGTCCACTTAAGAAGGGAGGTCACGCGGCTGACTCGTTTCGGGTTTCAAACCATTTAGGCTGTCAGATCAAACAGCAGGAGAATTCGTTAGCTTAAAACGCAGATGTGTTCATCAGCCAAGGTGGAAAGATACTCCTGTCCCACTAGCTTTGGATGTCTTGCCATCTGTATTATGGGCTTTTATTCTTCTTTGATGGATCTTACTAAAATGACTGTAGACAGTCTCGCTGATTGTTTCATTATGCTCTGGACAATCTCCGTCTCGCTTGGGCTACTGAAACAATCCTGTGAAAGTGGTTTTACTTTGTTTTAATCTGTATGCTTGACGGCACCGACAATGACTGATCTTTAACAACATAGACAACATTACAACGTCTGCGTTAGATTTGATTATGTTTTGATAATTATATTATTTGGACAACACACATGGGAATGGCCCAAAAAGGGAACAGGGCTACATTTTGAAGGCTGATACTGTCCATCTCTCCCATCGGACTTGTTTTAGATGTTCTCTTTTTAGGTTTGATTTGGCTTAAACTTTTTAATGTTGGGTAATCAGTCAAATTAAGAAATTTTGGACAGAAGAACGTTGTTATTTTTTTGATTTATCAGATTTGTTGATAATATATCGGTATTAATTCCAAAACACAGCAAGTCTAGATCATCTATTTTTTCGACCAGAAAAAAAAAATCTATTTTTTTCCTTGGTTAAGACTTCATTCATTAAATAGAAGATTCATTGCACTTTAATGAATTAACTAGAAAGAAATCTTAGGACGGAGAAAAAGTTATTGATAAAATATAAAAATAAAAAGACCATAAAGAACCTGACTTCCGTAAAATTTTAAAAAGACTCAACGTTTGTACTGATTTTAATTTGCAACAATTTGTCTGACAGCGGTTTAAAAAGATAATATCCCTTTTTCTAAATTATAATAATTTTCAAATTCTGGTCATTTTTAGTTTATTGAGTACGAGATGTTTTTATATTTTTTTTACGGTAAATCTTCCTATACAATAGAAAATTATATTTATGGTTTGATTTTTTGAAAGAAAAACTGAAAAGAGACAAAACAAAGAAGACAGAGATGTCTAATTGATTTTCTAAAGAAGTAGCCCACCTCAACAACGAATAAAAAGGGCCCATGAAGGGGAGCCCAACAGCCCGCGCCATCAGCAGTTCAGCACCAGTCGGGGTTTAGGGTTTTCTTCCGCCTCCTCTGCCACCAGCATTCTGCTCCGGCCACCGACGCACCTCCTTCCTCCTCGCACCTCCGACGATGGCCAAGAAGAGAACGAGGCATCAGAATCCGCAGCCCTTTCTCGCCGACGACGATGAGACCGTCGTCTCGTCGAAGAAGAAGCAGTCGAAACCCGCGAAGAAGCACCAGAGAGAGGAGAAGCTCATATCCACGGGCATGAGCTCGAAGATACTGAAGGAGGCCCTCATTCAGCAGAAGGAGCTCCGGGACGAAGCCGACGAGCAGCAGAACCCTAACTTCTCGCGGCAATTCTTGGAAGATCAGAGCAAGTTCGCGGGGGAAGAGGAGGAGGACGACTACGTCGACGATTTCGCCGGTTTCTCCGAGACTCAGAGTCAATTCGGCAATTACGAGGTGCGTTGGACGTGAATTCGGCTTGAACTTTTCTTTATTCATCGTAAAAAAATCGAACTTGAATGTTCGGAAGATTTGATTGCGTTGGGATTTTGCAGGAGGAGATTGATGAGGACGATGAGAAACTGCTCGAGGCTTTCTTGACGAAGGATGCCGGTCCCCAGCGCACGCTCGCCGACCTTATTGTTGAGAAAATAAAGGAAAAGGATGCCGCCGTTGCTTCAGGTTCTTTTGAAAATCTGTAATTTTTGGTGTTTGATGAATCGCTAAATTGAGTATGTTTGGTCCTGAAAAGTTGTTTCGGTACTGCAGAAGCTCGACCGCTACCTAAGTTGGATGACTCCATCATCAATTTGTATAAAGGGTAACCGATCGCACTTCTAGATTTTGTTTATTTCGAATCCGTATTCTGTGACTATGTAAGTGGGTCTCGCAAGGGATGTGTTGGATGAATGCTGCTTACACAACGTGCAGAGTCGGCGAGTACCTTAGCAAATATACAGCTGGAAAGATGCCGAAAGCATTTAAGCACATTCCCTCGACACAGATGTGGGAGGAGGTTCTTTACCTCACTGAACCTGAGAAATGGTCCCCTAATGCAATGTATCAGGCCACCAGAATTTTTGCTTCCAATTTGGGTGCTAGGAGGGCGGAGCGTTTTTATAAGCTTGTCTTGCTTCCTCGAGTGAGGGAGGACATCCGGAAGAATAAGAGACTGCATTTTGCCTTATATCAATCTCTAAAGAAGTCCCTCTACAAGCCTGCTGCTTTCAACAAGGGTATATTGTTTCCATTGTGTGAGGTATGTGATAAAGTAAAGCCTCACTCATGTCCCCATCCTTGGCTTTTTTCTTGCTTTTCAAGTTTGCTTAATGTGCTACAATAGTTTCTTGTGTTTTAATGTAATTAATTCCTTTAAGTCAGTTTTGACTCACTCTCTAAGCATATTATTGGATGTACTGCTCACTTCTTCTAATCGGCAATGTTGTTACTTGCTATACAATAGAGTTTGTTTTTATAAGTAGTCTCTAATATGTTAGTAGGGAGTGTTTCATCATGCTTCACGCCACTATGCTTCACTGACAGGGGAATTACTTGTGCAGTCAGGGACATGTAATCTAAGAGAAGCTGTCATTGTGGGGAGCATACTTCAGAAAGTGTCCATCCCAATGCTTCATTCAAGGTATTTGGCTATTGTAATTTGTGTAACACCAAAACTAGTGGCGATGTACTTGTATAGTATTTTGTAGGGAAAGAGAATGCCAAAGCATCTGCCAACTGCTGCACATGCTCTAGCAAATGAGTATTTTGGTTGTGGCATTTTTTGTCAGACTTGTGATGGCTGTTTTGTGTCATGGTTGCATTTCGTGGTGCAATTGTTTTTTTTTTTTTTTTTTTTGAATCATAGGCTATCATTAGTGGTGATCTTTATCAGTTGTTCTAAGGATGGGTTATTCTAGTTGATCTTGTTCCCCTCCCAATAATTCTGCTTGGAAAATTTGAACTCTGATATGCTGGAGTAAGCAGAAGAACATTTGCACTCTTAGTTGTTTGGTAAATGATGCTCGTAGTTAGAGTTGGTGAGCATGCCTCTTCGAGGTTTCACACGTTTTTCCATTTGAATCTAAACTGCATGGCTATATCGTTCTATCTTCTTGTAAGTTATATTTGTTCTGGTTGTCTACAAGTTTGTAATATGTGCACTCTTTTAGTTGCTAGTCTCTTAAAACTCAACGTGCTCTTATTTTAGCACTTCTGCTTGATCATTTAGATGTTATGTCTGACTGAACCTTTAACTGGATTTGCAGTGTTGCTCTGTTGAAACTCGTGGAGATGGATTATTGTGGCACCACAAGGTACAGTTTTCCCTTGTTCAAATAGCTGAATGCATGAAACATGTTTAATCAATGTTATCTTAGCTTATGTATGTTATACTCAGATCTGTAACTCTATATGTATATAACACTTTATGATACTTTAGTCAAAGTTCTAATATAGCAGTACTTGATCCAGTGAGACATCCACAAGTGCTCGAGCTCTAGATCCATTTCACTTAACATCCATGTCTTTCAAGATAGACCTGCTTTTCCAATATCATGTTGAATTAGTAGTAGTTGAGCCAAAAACTCAGGTATGTTAACCGTATGAACATGTTGAGCTCTAACTGAAAGATTGAGCATGATGTGGATGTAGAAGTTTCAACTAGCAAGGTTGCCAATCAAGTCATGCTCCGTTAGTTTTCTGTGTTGCCGTTAGTCCACCCAAATACCATAATCCCTGGGCCATCCTCTATCTGCATGTTTGGGTCATTAATTATGTGGTTGATTCAGGGAAAAAAAGACAAAAAAAACTGTTATATAATTCGTTCAACCATTTTTTAAAGCTGATAGTTGATAATAATTAGTTTTCTATAAGCATAGTTAACCAATCTCAGAATGTCGTGAGGTCAGAATGGTGGAGAAAGTAGATGGGTTACTACAAGGGCTTCATGCCTTTTTTATCCTATTCTGTGCTAGTAGATGCATGATATATCTCATAATTTATCGAGTAGATTGAGTAGGCAGGATACGTAATTGCCTTGGTTCTTTTTGATAATAAAGGACTGGTTGAAATTGCGGCTGTTACTAGTGAATACGCTATATATCCCCACAAGTTAAAACTTTCGGGAGTTGGTATATTTGAGGAGAATCACACTTAGGCCTATCTCCTTTAGTTACTACCTGTGTGTTACTGCTGTTGAAATTATCTCAGATTTTCTTGCTTGGTCAAAGAAGAATGAGCTGCTATTGCAAGCAGAATATTTCAGTGTGTTAACGATATATAGAAGTGGAAAAGTTCATGAAATACTTTTGTGGATTAGTTTTTCTTAGGAGCTTCAATCATTTTTTGTCTCATTCCATGATTTATCTGTTCTGTATGTTCTTGCAGTTATTTCATAAAGCTTCTCCTTGACAAGAAATATGGATTGCCATACCGTGTTGTCGATGCTTTGGTTGCTCATTTTATGAGATTCTTGGATGACTCGAGGATAATGCCGGTCATATGGCACCAGTCACTTCTTGCCTTTGTGCAAAGGTGAGTATGGCCGTTTTATTCTTATACATTGTTGTCTAGTCCTTTTCTTTAGATGCCTTGTAAGATTAACCTGTTAATGTTATTGTCTTGCCATCCTTCAGTGGGGTGACATTCAATGTATACTCCTCTACTTCTTGTTCTTGAATAGAGAGAGAAGGAGAAAGCAGGGGGGCTCCCCCTGCGTGCGCGGGGGGTTGGGGTTGATTAGTTTTGTTGTGGTTTTAGTTCTTAGTAGGTATGACCAATTTGCAACATTGGGGTATTCTGCAGCTGTTGTGTTGTTTATCTCTGTACATTGTCTCTATATTCTTTTTGTGTTTGACAGTATTGTTAAAAACGCAGGTACAAAAATGAACTGCAGAAGGAAGATAAAGATAACCTGAGGAGGCTGCTTGAAAAGCAGAGACATTATTTGGTAAGATCTTCTTTTAGCGCTTTAATAGGTTGTCTTCAACCAAAGCATGGAGTAGTTGATCATTTTGATCCCTTGATTGCAGGTTACTCCTGAAATCAGCAGGGAGTTGATCAATAGTCGCAATCGTGGAGAGAAAGAGGACCCTATGATGATATATATCCTTCTTGTTTGATGAAGCCCTTCCTTTTTTGTCCATTTTTTTCCCTTTTATTTTCTCTTAGTGTGATGTACAATGATAGGTGATAGCTTTTCCGTTTTCTCCTTATTGAACTTGATGCATGTGTGATTGGCCATGGCATTTGTGATGATTATTTGGGATTCTGTTCTTCCTTGACTTATGAATACCTACCCCAGTATCGGTCATCAATAAGACCATTGATGAAGACAAATTTGACATTCCTGAAGTGCCCATGGAGGAAGATTGAAGGGTTACATTTAGCGTCCATCCTTTGTTGGTATGATGTGGCTAATGCTGCAATTCTTCAAGACCATTGAAGGATTTCCTTCAGGAATCAATCAGTATAGTCCAAGAATCTCTTTACAACATGGCTGTTGTCGTTCAAATATAGTCAATGCATGGGGATCTCTTGGCGATTTTTGTTATGATCTGTAGTGTTAGATTTTTTTGGGCATCGGGATCAATTGGCGATTTACCATGGTGGTTGTACCAAAATTACAGTCTTGGCTATGGAAAAACTATACTTGAGATGAAGTCAGAGGCTTTTTTGAATTGTAGTTGAGTGGTAAACAGACCTTGTGCCCCAGGATTTTCAGAGTTTGAGATGCATCAGATGTACAGAAGGGTGTTTCAATGTCCATTCAATTCTCGGATGCACAGATTGAGTGGATAAATCAGTTTTGGAGTGCGTTCATAGTGTCTAGTTAATCAATTTTTAATATTTTACGGTGTAAAAACATGTCTTTACTTTGAAATCATGTGAGAAACAAGTACTTTGTCCATTTTTTGAGCAGCTTTGATTTGTTCCTAGTGTTATGCTGCTGTTCTATTGTGGAAATTGCAGAGGTCTGTGCTTGTTATGAAATATATAATCATTCCCATGTATTTTGAAATTGTTAGATTCTGTTTCTTGTTATGCGTTATAAATGCTTGATGTAATTTCTCCTCCTCCTGGACAGACATATATTGCTGTTCCTGTCATATAAATGCTTCTAGGTAGCTCTTGTGCCTCGATCATTTGTTTGATGATAAAGAACCAGTGAAGCTAGAAATGTCTTATTTTCTTAGTGCTAGAATTTCTTGCAGCAGACATGTCCTGCTGAATAAAGTCCAGAGCTCCACACACTACACGCTATGACATATGATACACCTATTCGTAATTCCACCTTTGCCTTAGGTTCCATGTTCCTACTAGATTGTTGGATTCGAACTGTTGGTCCAACTGCCTCATTTTAGCCGTGGGGTGTCGGCAAGTGGCAGCTGCCTTCTGTGGTTGATCCAGCATTGTAGTATCTCTTTTTGTTTTTGAGTGTGCTGTAGATTGGCTTGACCGAAAGCAGCTGCCCAACGAAGCCCGTGGGCTCGTGGGCCCGTGGGCCAACTTCAGTTGTTTTCTTTTGGTACATTGCCCGGAAAATATGTAGTTGCCTGTTAAATGGTCAACTTGATTAATCCACTTTTTGTTTCTTTCCGAGACGAGGGTCCGATTTAGTCTCTAATATCAAGGACCGCGATTGGAGCGTACGCATCGCCATTTTCTCTGTAGCTTCTTCGGAAACCTGTTCAATTACCTCCTTCATACTCAAACCTCACTGATCTATCAACTTCGTCTTCTTCAGGAAAGTAGGTCCCTTGCGGCATCAAAATTGCTGATGTTCGCTCGTTGGTTTATGTGATTTTCAAATTATTTTGCCCCCTGTCAATTTGGTTTCTCTGATGCCGGATATCAGACTGACGTGGCCCTTGGGTGATGGATGGAGGCAAACGTTGGCCTAGCATTGCTTGAAAGGTCAATGTTCCTGTGCGTGGGAGTAAAACCTGCAAATGCAATCAAAGGGATGGAGGGTGGTGGAGGTGGATACATGTTTCGACAACAGAAAACATTCGGTCGTCTTGGCCTACAAGTGTTGATAATTGAAGGATTATGTCATCGGCAAGAATTCCTGAGACGTTAGACCTGACGTTAGGTTCCGTAATGAACATGGGGGTCGTAAGCGTTCGTTTTTCCGGGCGCGTGGGAAGGAATGCTTGGCAGAGAATTTGAGGAGGTTGGGCTGTTAGCAGCTCTGCATAAAAATTCAGAGTTCCTCACAGCCGCTACTTCACCAACAAGAATGCTTTGTTCGTAAACAATTCAATGCTGCAAATGAGTTCCAGGAAGCTGCTTATAATTCACCTGAAATTCTGGGGAGATTCCTGGCCACCAGTTGCAGTGGGACGGCGTGGCTGTCCATGCTCCTCTCCTTTCGAATCCTAGCAAATCCGGCTAAAGACTTTTCTATAATATTGTTCGAAGTTCGTGAAGAATACCCTAGAGCGAAAGGAAGCTCTTATTTTATTTTATTTTTGATAACGGGGAGGGAAATTTATACTGTCTTTACTTGCGTCAGTTGCTCGAGAGCGTGAGGTTACCAGCTCCCCCACGCTCGGGGGAGATCGGGGCACCAGTTGTGCGGTCGAAGAAGCACCCAACCACTAGGGCAACGCTCCGTTTGGTAGATGTTGAGCATTATAATTGATTCTGAATTTGCAACGTTTAGCGTGATGATATCGACTCAGTAATAGAATAAATTGTGTGGTGCATGGTCGCGATTTAGAAGTAGGACATTGAACATATTATCAAGTGACCTGTGAGTCATTTGGCTCGCCAGCTTGAGATTCTAGACACGAAAGTGATTTGCTTGTAAAAATAGATAAAAATTGTTCAGTAACACTCCAAGCATGAGTTAGTGGTTCCCTGTAGTTTGGATGAAACGGATTCTATTTTTAAGTCAAATCATTTCATATTCATATTCATTACTTGGTGCGGGACGTGATAAATTTAAAGATTCAAAAAAGCATGCATGTCCGTAGATAAGACTATTCGTGTTTATCCTAGTTTCTGCTGCATCACCATGGTGGTGATGTTTGTGATTCACATATTTACGAGGAAAATTGTTCAAAAAGTCATAAATTTAGTGCACTTTTACCAATTCAGTTTTAAACCTTTTAATTTTGCCAATTGAGTTTTAAACATTTTCACTTTTTGCCGATTGAGTCCATTTGATCAATTTTGGCTGGAAAATGCTTGATGTGGATGCCGGCGATCCACGCAAGATTGTTGGCGACGTGGACAATTTTTAATAATATTTTAATATTTTTTTTGAATTTTTATTTTTTGGCTTTTTCGGTGGTCGGCCACCGACCATAGCCGTCGGGCTGGCCTCGCCGCCACGGGCAAGGCCTGATTGGGCGAGGAGGAGCACCGGCGAGGGGAGCCCTCGCCCAAGGGCCGCTCGATAACGGTCACTTGGGCAAGGCCGACCCTTCCCCAGCCAAGGCTGCCTCGCTAGGCATCGGCCAAGTGACAGCGAACGCCGGGCGAGGCCGCCCTAGCCTCGGCGAGGGCCGGCCTCGCCAGATCTAGCAAGGGGAGCCCTCGCTTGGGCGAGCATTGGCCTTGCCCAGACCAGATCTGGCGAGGCCGGCCCTCACCCTTGGTCGGGTGGGCATTAGCCTGTGGCCAGTGGTTGGCCGTCTCGAGCGAGGTTGACGCTTGCTTGGGTGAGGGCGAGGGCTCCCCTCGCCAGATCTGGCGAGGCTGCCTTGGCCTGGGGGAGGGTTGGCCTCACCCAGGCAACACTTGTTGGGTCGCGCCTGGGCGAGGGCTCCCCTCGTTGGTGCTCCTCCTCACTCGGCTAGGCCTCGCCTGTGGTGGGCGAGGCCAACCCCGGCCTGTGGACGATGGTCGGCCATCGCATGTGGCCGGTAGCCGGCCATAGGAAAAGGCTAAGGAAAAAACCAAAAAAAGAATAAGGAAAAAACATAAAAAAAATTTAAAAAATTAAAAAATTATTAAAAATTGTCCACATCGGCATTTTCCAGCCAAAATTGGCTGAATGGACTGAATCGGAAAGAAGTGAAAAATTTTAGGACTCAATTGACAAAGTTAAAAGGTTTAGGACCGGATTGACAAAAGTGTAATAGGTTTATGACTTTTTGGACAATTTTCCCCATATCCATGTGGTGCTGGCGGCTAGGGCACATTGATAGAGACTGATCAAGTCGAGATATTGGCAGAATTTGATATATTGTTGCATGCAAATATCATTGGGCTAAAAGGTAGGTACTTCTCTTATGTGGGGAGTGAGAGATGTGAATTATGTCGCTGGTGTTGTGTGATCATTGGGTAAAAACAGCTGTGCTTGGGAAACTTTTCTGGAAGCCAGTAGCGTAAAGGAAAATAGATTTAACTACCATATTTAGTGAACTCCATGCGAACCAATAGCTTAGGTTTACAGAGTTCGGTACTTGGAGTTGTCGAACAAGATCGTGATTTCCATCTCTAAAGCTTGGACCAGTGAAGTCCAGACAGATGATGCTTCTTTATTGGCATGCAATGTCCGAAAAGCTAATGCTTGCTTGTTTAAAATCTTAGAAAGCATGGTGAATTGGTTCATTTGGGTAAGTCGATTGGTTCTCGCACTTCTCACAATAGATTGATTGACGAATAATTGCCTTATTTTATCTTATTAATTCATCTGCATATATTACATCATCCCGTTCGTCACGGTCCATGAATTCCTTAGCCTTGTCGCTGGCTTCATTCCCTTCTTATTTATTTATATTATATACTGTATTTCCTCTTCCTCCTCCTTTTTCTCCTTCGGTTGCTTTTGACCCTTTTGAATCTCACGTGAGCAACCTAGGCAATTATCCAACCAAAAGTCTCCTTTAATAATTGAACATATGTGGACACCTGCCGATCTGAGCACCACGAGGAGCGTCTCCCGCCCCAGCCGTTCAATATCATTATGCAGCTTTCCTTTGGATTTGGATTCCCATTTCCTTCGTAAAAGTTTTGATCTTTCACGTGATTGTCATGGGAATTTCTCATTTTAAAGAGAGCTAAAAGAGTTTCAATGTACATAAAAATAAATAAGTTTGAGATTTATGCCTCTAGATTCAATCGATCGAACAGACTTTATACATTTGATTTATGTAAATCAATATATCTAGAGGAACAAAGCTAAAAAGCACGTATTTTAGGAAATCATACATTTTCGAAGTTGTTTTTTCTGTAATTTTGACCGGATATTCATCTGAATATGACTATATTTGGGTTTCGTCACGTCTCTTGGTTGCTTGTGTGCAAAGTTATGATCATCCATGTTTTTTTTTTTTGGTCGTTATGATCATCCATGTTTATCATGTGCCATACCTGCAAAGTAAAACCCTAGGGTCTAGGATACTACGATTACCAGCAGAAACACCAACGTCAAGTCCCTTTCCATTTTTTCAACTGGTCATTTTTCCACAACCTTCTCCTGATCTTGTCTTTTCTTAAGAAAAAAGTGGGGGAAGCAATGGGAGAGTCGTCGTCTCTCCATCTTTTGATCGATCACGCAGGAACAAATCCAAGCGAAACCAACCTAAAGTGGAAGAAAAGAGAATTACACTGTTTTCGTAGGACCAAAATAATGATGTCTGGTTACACCTGTAAGAACGCTAGTGCACCTGGCCAGAAAAAGGAACGATAACGCTTGTTGCTTCCAAGATTATAGAGCCAAAGAAGAAGGGCCACCATGAACGACCTACCACTATATTAGGGAAGTGGGTACTTGGATGGGGAGGGATATTCCACTTTTGGTTAAAAAAGTTATGCTTGTCATTCATTCCTCATCCTCAGCTTCACCAAGCAAACTTCTAGGAACCTCCCCATTAATGGAAGCCTCGAGTGTTGATATTGACCCCACCAGGATGCAACTTGAAAGATGTGGGTTCCTGAGCAAAGGAAGTTCCATGGTGAGCAATGACGAAGAATCTGTGGATGCCTGAAGATGTGATGGACCCTTTTGAATCGACTCTCCAATGTCCAGCGTTGATCACCATAGAGTGGAGTTCCATTCCTTAAGACTTCCCCAAGAAAAGGACAAGTACAAAGCAAGATGCATTAAATTTGTAGTAGAATAATCTTTTGATGCATAGCTTACTTACCATCAACCACTTGGGGGCATAATCACATTCTCTACGCCACTTTTCCTTAGGGGGAAAAAAAGGAAAGTTGAGAAATGGATGTTGGTCCAATGAATTGAAATAAGGCAAAAGATTCTCTCTTTATTTGGTGGAATAGATTTTCAAAACTAACTATTCATCGTTACGATTAAGCCAAATGGCTTGTAACACGTGTTGTGTTCGAAAATCAATCACATCAAAATTATTTCAAAAGCAATCTATGTAAGATTATTTCGAAAGCGATATATTTAGATATTTGATAAAGAAGAATGGGGCATTTTTCAAGGAAATATTGAAAAACAATGCTTGAGATATTATTTCAAGAAATTCATTTATAAAAGTGAAGTGGGATTTTTTATTTGGACTTAAATATGACTAACTTATTTTGAACATTGATCTATAATCTACCATATTATTTGGTAAATTGAGTTTGTGCATCAAGATGCATATCGAGCATTACACAATTATGATATAGCCAGGAAGACGATCTTCAAAGTGGACCCAAATCCATGTTTACTTTGTGAAGAAAAGAGGAAAAAGAAAGAGGAGACAGTTATTGGGTCAAATCAATCTTTTCCAAAAAGAAGAACACAAGGCCGCCCATCAGTCCACTCCGATGTTGGCTCGTATGAGGACACTGTGCTTCCTCATTGGCAGTTGACGAAACCCACTATTTTGGAATGCCCACCAATCACGCTTCTATTTTTTTAACCAAAAAATTTCATTCATTTATTATGGTCAAACATGAGAGAATAATGAACACTTTCAATGGAAGCAAATCCCCAAAGAACCGTTAAAAAACCAAATTTATCTTTACATCAAAACATAATCCAATTAGAAGAATTATTAGTAATAGTCACACACTAAGATCTCCTCCTCTGGAAACTACAACTTTTTAGCGTTCTCAACAGTATTGCCATACGAAAACAATGATGACGACAACAACAACAACATATTGAACTACTGTATAGATCAAACCCTTTAACAAACTCTCTAATTTAGATTTAGATTGAAAAAGAAAAGTTCCCAACTTTGGATCTGTACTTAAATCGGGAGATGAGAGCATCCATAAAATCTTAGAGAAGTCATAAAATCACGTCTTGAGCATCATGTTGGCTGAACTTGTGACGACATTCTCACAATATTTTCAGTTGCAAATATATTTATTCACCACACCTAACAAGTAAAAGCAACAACAACGAATGAAAAAAAAGATGCCAAACAAGGTGAAAAATGACTCCCAAATTAGACCAGGGGAGAAAAAAACAGCAAATCAAGGCCTAGAAAAGAAAGGCACTACAAGGCAGGCTCTTAGCTTTAGTTGAAATTGAGAGCCTGTAGGTGAAGTGTCTTTGAGGGAGAGACTTCTGGGGGAGAGAGGATTGTCAACATAGAGATTAGGACAGGAACTGAAAGCACGTAGATGAAATTTCATTTAGAGAGGGGGTTGCCGACAGAGAGATAAGAGTTTTATTTTATTTTTATAAAATGCTTGCCCATTTTAGTACTTCAAGTCCAATGTCTGTCCCAATCATGATCTATTGTCAATCTGTAATAGTAGGCATTGAATCTTATAGGAATTCATCAAATGTTCACATGATCAATTGCTGTAATCAGTAGATTAGGATGATTAATCTGATTGGCAAAAGTTAGTGCAGGACTTCAATCCTCTCTCTTAGATAAATCAGACCAAATTTGGTTGACTGCCGTGCTGTTTTTGCATTAGTGGAGGATCTGTCTTAGCATGGAAACTTAAGGAGCTACACACCCTTCCTTTTGTCATTGGAACATGATTGGTTAATTCACTATTCTTTTGTCCAAATCAAGAAAAGTTCGATTGGCATATTCCATATGGCATAACCCTCAATGTATTCAGAAGATGTTTTATGGGACAGCCACAATGAAATTTGCATCTGATATATGCAGGACCAGCATAACGATGGAAATTTAGGAAATTAAGCTATGAAATGAGAGGAGAGCAGAACAGAGCATGAGAGCAAGACCGAGAGACGAGTCAAGAAAGAGATGTACAAAATATGGTCACGTGCTTGTAACGTTTTTATTACACAAATACACAAAGACAGATAGAAAAACAGAGCAGCGAGAGAATAAGCAGAAACCAGCTGAGCTCTCAGTCCTACCAAACTGAAACTACTCTCAAAGCTACGAGCTTGGTTCCTCAAAATCTCTCGCTCTCGCCCAAAGGAAAAAGACAAGTTTCGAACAAGTTGCGAATAACATCAACAAAAATAGATAGATGCTACTCTGTGACTGTGAGGAAGATTCCCGGGGACGTATATGCAAATCATCCCTCTGTAAAATCCTCCTCACTTACTCCCCTAATCATTGCGGTTTGATCTTAATTCAATCTCAAGCCTGCTTCGCCAGATCCTTGGCGCTGATGAACGTCCCGTGGAACCCGTAGGGGACTCGCGACGGGAGCTGGACCGTCGCCTCCAGCTCCAGAGTCGCGGCGTTCACGATCTGTAGCTCCGACCTCCACTCCTTCTCGTCGTGCACGAACGCCAACACGTACCCGTCATCCTCTCCGCTCCCTGAACTCGCTTCCCTCGGCAGGAAGAGGGGCTCGCCACCGTACCTCTGCTCTCCGTACATGAACTTGCGGACTTGCCCTGTCGCCAGGTCCACCTTCGCAAATCCTGACACCTTTGGCCATGGCTCGGCCAGGGCCAGGTACGCGAACCTGGTTTTCCTCCCGAGCCTGTTCCGGTTCACCATTCCCGCCTCCAGGTTCACTTGCTCACTCTCGTCGCGTATGATGGGACGCCGCGTCGACTTGCCAGTCTTCAGATTGAGCCTGATCTCGGACAAGACGCTCTTCAGGCTCTCGTCCTGCTCGTTGAAGATTGAGTCCGGCGGCGTCATGCATGAGCCGATCACGACGACCTCGTCGCTCTCCGGCTCTTCCCAGGCGTTCCAGAGGTGGAAGCAGAAGCAATCCGGCACGTCGATCCACCGGATTCCGGATGCATCGCTCGCATACTTGTCCATGATTCCAAACCTCGACGTTTTGGCCTTGTCATAGATCACCGGAGATCCTCCGCGGACCATCTCGTTCAGCTTGAACACCACCTGCTGGTCTGGGATCACCACGAACTGCTCGGTGACCGCGAAGTCGTGCATCATTGTCGGCTCCGCAAGGGGGATCTCAACGTCGGGTGACTTCCTCCCGTCAGGCGAGAAGCGGAAGTACTTGAGGTAGGGCTTCCGGACGACGTCGTAGCTGAGGGCGAAGAGTTCGCCTGAGACAGGGTCGACCTTGGGGTGGGCGATCATCGTGGAGTCCAGCTGGCCGCCGAAGTCGTAGCGACCGATGGTGTCGAGGTCGCCGTCGGCAGTGACGCGGACGCGGTAGGGCAAGTCGTCCTCTGACATGGCGAGCAGGCGGCCGTTGAAATAGACGAGGCCTGCGTTGGCAACTCCGATGCCGTGGCCGTGGTCGAGGAGACCACAGGCCCCACGCGCGTAGAAGAGAAGGAGCCTGGCGATGCCAAAGTGGCCATGGAGCTCGCCGATGGCCTTGGGGAAGATCGGGCGGCCGAGGGCCCGCTCCTGGACAAAGCGGTGCGTCTTGGTGAAGCGGCAGGCGTAGCTGGCGGAGCCGTCGGCGAGATGGACGGCGTGGATCATGCCGTCGCCGTCGAACAAGTGGTGGCCGGCAACCGGCTGATAGAGCGGGTTGGCCCCGTTCCGCACGTACGCGCCTCGGATGCAATCCGGGATCTGGCCAGCCACAGGGAGCGAGTGACGGACGGGCTGCTCGGGCACGGGAGCGAAGTTGCCCGAGATTTGGACCCCCGGGTCGGACGTCTTGGGGAGGGGCTGCTCGAGCTCGCGGGAGACGAGGGCGTCCTCGACGGCGTCTAACGCCATGGACGCGAATTTCTGCAACAAGTTCCATCGTACCGGAGCTCCTTCTTTGCCGCGAGGCTTTGAAGTGGAGGGAGGAGCGGCAACGGCGGTCGTTGACGGTTGGAAAGTCAATGGTTTCTTGGGGAGGAGGAGCTTGGGGGGCGTTTGGAGAGAGCAAGTGATTCTGCTGGGCTTTTTCCTGGGCCCGTTCAAGCCCAATTCAACCGAAGGTGAAGAAGAAGACATGGATGGGATTGGAGGAGAGGAGTAATTGATCCATGTGGCTGCTGCGACTGGAGCCATGCCTTCGATGAGTGCACGAATTAGGCAGAGAGAAGGATGAGAGGCTCTTCAGTTGGGTAGGTGGGTGATGAAGCTTTGAAGTTATATTGGTTGGTTCTGTTTGGTTATGGAGGATTTGACGAGAGAGAGAGAGAGAGAGAGAGAGAGAGAGAGAGAGAGAGAGAGAGAGTGAGGAGTGAATTGGAGAGAGGAGGGCACGTATATATAGGGGGGAGAGAGAGGGTAGAGAGACGAACCGGAAATTAGGGTCCACCTCAAAAAACAAGGAAGGGCAAGACCACGTGTAACATTAAATAAAAATGGACAAAAGAAAGAAGAAACGAAAAGGAAACGAAAAGAGGTGAGAACATGGAAGCTTCATCAGTTGTCGACACGGCCGTCGACCACCATCTTTCCCTCGCTCGATGCATCATCTTGTAGGACTCCAAACTGCATTCGGACACCATTGTTCTAACATTGTTGATGGAGTTTGATCACTAAAACGGTAACGAAATATTAAATGAAGACGTAATTTATTATTTAAATATTTTAATAGAGACTATGCCCTTCAAAAATGATTTATACCGCCTAGGAGATGATCATCTCCGGTTGTCATTTTCTCATCTCCTTTTAACGACATAGATCCCTTGGTCCCCATTCTCCTTTGTGGACTGACCGACGATCGATAAAATAGCTTAAATCTGTGGTACACTACGGGAAACGGGACTGTAATCTTCCACTCATGAGCTAAGTGATGTATCCCCTCCTTGCATACTTATTACCAGAAGTATCTTATAATAAATTGATTTACGTGTCGTCGGATGTCTGAACCACTCTAAAAGGTGTGAAGACTTCAGTTTTATATTTTATCTTCATGAGAGATTAGAGCAACAACATCCTTAAAGAAATTGTTGAACGCCTCTCTCAACTAGAAGACACATCATGCACTCACTGATTGATCCCTATTTCTTTTTTATCCTTTCCCCACTCGGATCGAATTAATTTATCATTTAAGCGTTCCTTCTCAGCCAATCAGTTTATAGTGGGGTATCCTATCTTTAAGAAGGTGTTATTATTATTTTATTTTTTTTAGCATTTGTTATGTCTAAGAGGTTGACGATGAATTTCCGCATTCATATATACATATCAATTCCTTAATCACTGGATGTGCATCTTCACGAATCATGAGATAAAATTTTTTTGACAAAATCTTAATGATTTCTTATACAAGTAGAGTCGAATCCACATATAAAGAGGGGAAAACTCTTGTACGACTCATTAAGTGATGGTTTCACATGATATTACAATTTTTAAATTTTCTTACTGATCAACAGAATACATCCATCATTATTTGAATCAACTTCTCATGAATGATATATGTTCGCTTCTTCTTACAAAATTCCAGAGCGGCCATTTTTTACAAAGATCCTCCTCATATGCTCAAATCATGGTCGTCGACCATATTTATCTTTAGCAGCTTAATAACTTCATAATGCTTTCCAATACTAAAAAGGACCAAGACCGACGAGCTTGCTTTTGAAAGCATGGGGCAGTGTATAACACATGGTCGATGCAGATCACCTGGGGATCGAAGGCCGTTTGCTCGCGCACACATGTGACATATATGAGAAATATTGTTTAGCCGTCTGTTGTAGTGGGGTGATATCATTGGGCAGGTGATGATAATGATGAACCCATGATCCCGTGATAAGTGGGAGATTTCACACGATTTAGGACTTTATTTCACATCCATCATTTTAGTCAAAGCAAATGCATGTGGCTTATCATATTGAATCGAGATATCTCATAATTTAGAGACTACTCGGTTAGGGTTGCAAAAATAAAAATGATAATGACAAAACATGAACTTTGATGATGATGTAACTTTTTAATTTTTTTAATATAGTTCATGGACTTTTGGTATTTGTTCAATGTAGTCTTTGAATTACAATGTAGGCCTTCCATTGATTTAAGATCAAGAACAACATTGAACAATTTAGTGTAATTTAGAAACTAACTTGAACATGTATGAAAATTTCAGAAATTTCATTGAACAAATTTAAAGTTTAGAAACCACATTAGAGAATTTAAAAGTTGAGGAACCACATTGTACATTGCACCAAAATTCAGAAACAATTTATGTCATTTTCCCAAAAATAAATTTTAAGACTACATAAATAATTGGCTGATGGTATAGACATATGCATGGAAGATATTGACAGCACCATCCGATCCTATCAGATTGGATCGCTTAGATCACACGCTATCATTACTAAAGTGCTTCTTCTGGGTGTGATTCTTGATTCCAGCAGAGCTTGTGCAGAAGAGAAATTACGCGGACATTGACTCAATAATTCAAGGTTCGAAATATAACAAAACTCGGGTTATGGTACCACTAAAACTACAAAGGTCGGTTGGGACGGCGGATGATAATCAAATTTATAGACGATAGAAAGAGAGATATATGTATTTGCACAATTGCCAGCGCAGTAGCCATACATGTATATGATAATTACAAGAAGGAGGTCCACTTTGCTTCCGCAAGGATGGTGCAGAAGCCCTTCATGTGCAGATATTTTGTGCCCTCTTGCACGCATAATACTCATGGACTCACGTGTCCACATGGCGCCTCACATGGTTTTTCATTCTTTAATTATTTTTGCTACCCTCAAAGATTTGGTATCTCCATCATTGTCAACCTCGACCTTCTTGCAATCTCAAGTTATCCTCGTCTCGTCTCACTTTGCTTATTGTTCATGTTTGATTAACAAGTCCCTCAGCCGGCGGTTATATTATATTGTTGCTGATTTGATTTCTGACTTTCAACCTTCTCAACAGTCAACACCCATTAATTATCGATCGGGTTCGAGGATATGCCGTGGTGGTAATCTGACTTCATGTGTAATCAATGAGAGGGTAGGTGCTAGTCGGTATATAATATAAATAGCAGATTCTCTTCTTTCTTTCTCAAGTGCATGTTGAGCATGTTCTTTAGTCTACTTCATCTTACCGATAAATAGAATATATGCTGCATGGGATTCTTTTTATTTCTTTCAATCATATATTTCCCCCTTCCATGATACTCCGTGATGGGTTCTCATGTTTTAGGGTTTTACTTTGTTATCTGAAAATACTCGAGTGCCTTCTTCTGCAAAAACGAATAAATATTGCGATTGGCAATGATTGCCGTCCATCATGTGCAGAGGACCATAACATTTGACCGCAATATTTTTGTCATGCGAAATCAAAGGTCAAGTGGCCATATGCCGGCCAAAAGTGCAGAATTTCTCATCTCTTGCATTAGTCTCAAGTTGGCCCGTTGTGCTTTTAATAATGAATTTCTAGACCCCTAGAGCACGGAACCTTCACTGGTTATGCTCGACATACAAGTCTCGATCTTCGCAAAATCGACTGAATGATTCGAAGACCAACCGACTCCACCTGAAAAAACTGCCAACTGCCGTGTAGGAGCCCATCGAACCTGCTCTCTGCTCATTCGAACCATATTGAAGTACTGATAATAATATAAAACTTTTCGAAAAAGTTATGCCTAACATGGGGAGGCTACATGCTCCAAGAAAGCTATGCATGGGGACCCTTCTTTGTTTAACTGATGTTCATTTTCTTTTCTTTTTATGATTTCCGTTTCTACCTTTAGGTTTAGCGTGTATTTGTTTCTGTTTGCATTGTGCATGCATGCAATCCCCGATAAAAACAGAGAAAAGGTCAATGAGTTTTGCGTAGGTTTGGAGAGCTCAGATGATCATGTGCCCACATCGAAGTTCGACTCTAGAGAGAGAGAGAGAGAGAGAGAGAGAGAGAGAGAGAGAGAGAGAGAGAGAGAGAGAGAGAGAGAGAGAGAGAGGGCAGGTTAAACATAACATAAGAATGGCCCATTCGGCGGATGGGCATGAGATGGGAGGCACATGGAAGCATCATGTGAAAGCAAGGGCTAAATGTGGAAGGATACACTAATTTTCAGAGAGAGAGAGAGAGAGAGAGAGAGAGAAGAATGTGGGGTCTCGCATCTTGACCTCCATGAACGAAGTTCTTGAGATACAGCGTTAAAAGAAGACGAGAGAGACTCAACAAGAAGATAGACAACCTCAAGTCTAACGCGTCCGGTTTCTAAGACATGGCGCATGTTATAGCACCTGAAAAAATGATCACATCGGCCCTGCGGAAACACAATTTTCCTCAGGCGATAGATCCGATTATTCATAAAACGCATGAAGGGCATGATAGGATGTTCTGAGTTAAAGGTAAGATGAGCACCGAAGGAAACTTGTGGTGGATAATTAGATCTTCTGGGAGGCAAGCTGGATGATTTCTAGCCGGTGTATCTCAAATACGCCATGCAGGACTACTGAATTTGCCCATGGCGCAACACCTAAAAAATCATCACTCCTCGATCACGCGAGACTAATTCCCTTCTATATAGGAAATTTGCACATTGATATCCCTCTTTGACGACTATTACTGAAATAATATACTTCACAAAATCTTGTTAGCTAGTGCCCAGGGACACTTTTGACCACAGTTCTAGAAAAATATGTTGATTTCATTGTATTGACTACGGATAGCATGAAGAAGATAATACGCTGAAAGTATCAATCTTTATTTTTAGGTCAAAATCTTATTTTTGGCTAAGGATTGCTATTCGGGATATTATTGAATGTTCCAAATGTCCTATCGAATCATAAATATTTACTAGAGATTTCCAATTCAAAACTTTTAATTATTAAGTAGACTAACGCCTATCAATAATAATAAAAGACTAGCTCCTAATTAGGATAGGCCAAAAATGCTTGTATGTGTTTCAAACATGGAAAAGTATCGAAAAAGTCATAGCCTATAGCATTAGTATCAATTCATTCCTAAATTTTTTAATTGAACCAATTCAATTTTAAACATTTTCATATTTATACTAATTTAATCAATCTGGCCAACTTTGGCCGACCAGTGCTGACATGGAGGCTAGCTGTTTGGCCAATGCTATGTGACAATTTTTTAATAATTTATTTATTTTTTTTCAATTTTTTATTATCTTTTCTTTTCATTTTCCTTTTTCCTTTTTCTTTTTCGCTCTTCTTCCTCCTTGGATCCCCATAGTGGCTAGCGAGGGTGGCGGCCCTTGCCTGGCCTTGCCTAGGGTTGTGGGCGAGGTGGCTTCACCCAAGGCGGTGAGCAGCAAGGCTAGGGCAAGGTTGGCCTTGCCTAGATTTGGGTAAAGCCGCCTTGCTTGGGCCTTGGGCGAGGGCCATGACCCTTGTTGGTAGTTGGCAAGCCTCACCGGCCACCATGTGGATCCAAGGAGATAGAAGAGTAAAAAGAAAAGGAAAAATGAAAAAGAAAAATAATAAGAAAAAGAAAAAGGAAAAAAATTCGAGAAAAATTATTTAAAAATTGCTACATCAACGTTAGCTAGACACTTGGTGTCCATGTTAGCATCGGTTAGCTAAAATTAGTCGGATGAACTGAATTAGTACCAATATAAAAAAAGTTTAGGATTAAATTGGTTCAATTAAAAGATTTAAAATTGAATTAATATAAATATAATAGGTTTATGACTTTTTTAATACTTTTACATTACAAACAAATGATATAATAATAAAATATTTCCAATAAAAAAGCTAGTTTTTTTTAAATTATATCACAACTTTTATTAGTTTTTTTAAAAGAGAAACTTCTGCATTTCATTAGAAAAAGAGAATAGAAAAGAAGAGATGGTGCAAGGGGCCAATGGATGACCAGATTGGAACACATGGACTTGAGTCAAGGGTCATTTTCGTATGGCTTTTTGGTTGGCGGGCCCGACCTATACTTGACCCAATTGACATTGACTGGGCATTAGTTGGACTAATCTAACATTATATAAATATACGTAGTTGCATATCAATTACAGCCTAGCTAGTTAATTACAAATTACATCAAATATATCCTTTTCTTTCATTTTGGCAAAGCAATAAATGCATTAAGCAAAAAGGAAATATTTTTCACTGACAATAAGGGTTTTGATTATATATTTTGCTCTACCATAATTTTAATCACTCCATTGACAGATACAAAAACACCCTTTACTTTTACAGAAAGCTCAATGTGAATAGATATTGGGAAAAAAGGGATAGGTGTTAATCTTTCTTATAGTGATGGATAGTATGTAGTGCATAAATTATAATATAGAGGCCGGATTCTATTGATAATTTATTTTTTGGATGTCGCATTACCGCCAGCCATGCGTCTTTTTAGGCTACTAGATGTAACCTTTCTTGGCGGAATAGGACTTGGTAGGACAATCTCCAATGGGCCTTGAAGTTTCTCTCTGGTAATGAATTCTTTCAATGCATTGCTAGCTTATCTTTTGGAGCTCTTTGCCATGTGATTTGGAAAACGCAGAACAATATTCTCTTTCGGGAACAAGCTTTGGTTATTCCGGCCTTGAAGAACCACCTCGTCAAAGTTGTCAAGGACAAAGCCTTGACTTTTAGTAACGTTGTGGACACTTCGAGAAATAGGAGGATTTAATGTAGCCGGGGAATTGATCTGTCCATTTTCTCTCCTATGTTGTCCGATATTTCCCTATAATTCGGGTTTGTTGTTGCTGCTGCTTTCACCATTTCTTGTTATTCATGTGCCGCATTTTTGGGTGTCAGGTCCTCCCTTTGCTTAGTCTGAGGGTTGCCATTGTTTGGCTTTCTCTATTTTCTTTTTTCGGCACCCTTCCACTCAGGTTGACTTGTTTGTCCTCTTGAGTGCAAGTTTTGGTACCAAGTCTTTTGCTATATAGTTTCTTGGTTAAAAGTCAAATATATATCTTACATTTACCAAATATATATAATATATACATAGTTATTAAATGGTGGATGCGCTTTCATTAATTTTGTCTACCTTGTCCACAAAATAATAACATTCTGCGTTTTATCACTGAAACTTGTCGAGTCCACTTGGTTTCAGTGTGGGGATGTGGTCCAATTTGATGTAGTAGACATTACAACATGTTGTTCTTAGATGTAGAGGATGCTTGGTCGGAGCATGTCTCCCGAGAAACTTATTAAAGGCTTAAAGCACACAGAGAGCGCGTGATTTAACCACCAGGGCCAAAAGCAGTATGGTAAAGCATTTAGATCGCCATTTTTTATTTTCTATTTTTAAAAATAAATTAACCACCAGTCATAACGTCCGGGCTTCCTTTTGATGCTTTATATCTTTTTGTGTTTGATTTTAGGGATTATAATAGGAAATTCGATGATCTTATTTGATTTCTAGAACTTATTAAAATAGCTCAGATCAGATTAGATTAGATTACCCTTTGAATATTCATTTTCCCAATTTATCTCTACGTAGTTGTTTCCCAGTTTGGATTCTTCTCTTTAGGGTTTTTAGTTGCAAGTATTGCTCCTCCATTCATGCAAAGATAGCTTGTCCTTTGAACATTGATAAAATCGAGAGTTCTTTTTGTGTGCGTGCGTGCGTGTGTTAGGCTTCGTGTGTGCGCTCTGGATGAACGTGCTTGCAAGTTTTGGTTGAGTCTTTCTTGTTTTCGCTACGTTCCATTAAAGCCTAGAGAAAAAGGACAAAATAGTCCTAGAGAACATAAATTTGGAAACAATTCTGGAGATCACGCATGGGATATTTTGCCCGAAGGAACATTTTGCGTGAATCATCTTGAAAGTGAGGGACACTTATATTTTATTGATCACGTGAAGCAACAATAATGCATGATAGATTCGTAAACCTGGCCTACGTGAGGAAATTCCTTTGTTAGCTCGCTAAAGAGTTCTTGAACGATGTTACAATGAAGCCGTCCAAGACGTATCACATTCACAGAATCTCACTAGGACTTCAATATG
The DNA here is from genome assembly GCA_016097545.1 of Eucalyptus victrix. NCBI lineage: Eukaryota > Viridiplantae > Streptophyta > Magnoliopsida > Myrtales > Myrtaceae > Eucalyptus > Eucalyptus victrix. Next base: position 13,550,988 of record CM027840.1, on the reverse strand, counting down.
AACGGTCCAAAATAGTGCACACCACCAGAAATCGTGTAACCTTTTCAACCACCCACCTGATGAATTGAGGAATCTGCTGCACTACCCAAAACCTATCTTTTGTTGCTTTTGATCGAAGGCTTTTGATCAATTTGATGAAACCCAAGACGTGTAGTGGACGTTCCAAGTCTCGTGGGGCTTATCTGATGGATTAAACCCTGTTTTGTCATTATTAAAGAGTACATGCATCAGTTCCATGTAGACCTTCTTTGATTCTCACTTTGAACAAGATTAGATTAGGGCTACCGTTCTCCATCGTGTCAAACTTAGATTAGTTTAATTGTTATTCAATCCCGGTGCAGTATTAGGTACTGTACAAGATATTTCATTCTTGGAACATCCTATCTGAGATTTATTTAACAAAGACCTAAAAAAGCCATTCAGGTTCGTTATCGATTAGGTATCAGTGGGAACATAAAGATAAAAGAGTTAACTAAGTATCAGATCGACCAAATTGAACAAATGATAGGTCAAGATCATGTTGTTCATTGGGAATTGAAGAGGGGAGAACGAGCAGACATCGAACGATTAATTTCTATTTCTTGTTATCGAGGGATTCCTCAATTCATGGGACACAAACCTCACATGTGGAGTTCAACAAGTTTATATTGTGGGACTAAGATGAACATTTTGTAAAAACGGCTTAGGAGAATTCTAAGTAAGCACGCATGTCACTTTGTTAAATAAACAAAGTGAAAATATCCACAGGAACGAAACATCGCCCTTGGTCAATTAGATATAGCAATTGTTTGTGGTCCATTAAAGAGGACAATGCTTTCTCGCGTTCCGTTTGTCTCTTGCAATGGACCAATCCCAAGAGACCGTGTATGCCGGACAAATGCTCATTATGATCCGCTTAAAATAAATAAGACTAATTGAAAGCAAGAATGGTTACGGCAAATCGTTCAAATTACAAGTGTCCTAAGAACATCCCACGATGCTACACTAAGAATGGCTCCCACACGCAATAACATGAACCTATTGCATAATGACATGCTGTCTTTGCCGGCGCCGCCTCACCGTTTCGTCACCTTCTTCGTCATGACCGCGTGGACCATTGAATTTTCTTAATGATCCAACCGACTTTCTATTTAATAAGCCATTTAAGGCTACAAAAAGGATGAAGGATAAGTCTGGTAAGCCAACGTCGACTCAAAAAGAGTAGAACAAAACTTAATGTACACTACTACAAATCCAGGTTCATGTGCGCACCAATAGTCGCAATCAAAATATACAGGTGCTCCAAAATGTAGGGCAGGAGGAGGATCCATCCAACAAATCTATAAGAAAATAGATCATCTTACCACTCAACTTGATATTGGAACAACAAGATTCCAAACGAACTTGAAATATTTGCATGTATTAAATAAAGATGAGCAACTACATTAGCTTTCTACTACCATGATATAATACAAATGAAATAACCTATCAAGTGACGTGTAATTATTCATTCAAATGCAAGAATATGATATATAATATAATGATGCAGCAATTATCATATAGTATCACACACACACACACACACACATATATAAATAATTGACTATTTAGCCCTATTCTTCTCTAGGTAAGATTCATCTCAACTAACGAGGTATTGCTACCATTAATTCATGAGGGATGGAATCATGAACTCATCTAGCCATGTCCTAGTTAATTCATCATGGATATGCTCATCATCAGTAATGATAAATACACAACTATACACTCTTATGATGATGATGATGATGATCATCATCATCTCATAGCTGGCTACTCAAGCCATGTTATATATTACATATGTAAGTCATAGGCCTGTCACATGTAAGAAGTCATTGGACCTTGTGCCCCACAACCATTTAGAGGCCCAGTCTTAGGTAATAGAACATATATATTTTTCCTAGGTCTTATACACAACTCATGTAGGTGAGTTCGCTGTTTAGCAAATAGGCCGCGACATAGCTGCTTAGTACATGTCATTATTTACACACAATTCATTACGACATTAGAAATGCCACGTGTATTTTGGTAACCACAATTGCAAATAATAACAAACTAATTTCTTGGCATTTCTTGTGTACAAATTGGCACTCAAATAATTAGATACCTTTCAGCATATAAACCTTCGTCCTCTTTTCATCATGCCATCATCATTTAATATAAGATTTATGTGAATGAAATTCATATATCGTTTAAATTAATTTAACTTTATGAGATCAATTCTTCTATAACTTAGGTGATTCATATAATTTTGATTACCAACCTTGCCATGATTAAATTCACCTTAACCATTAGAAAAATTGAAACTAATTTCCCATAATTCCAGCTTTTCCAAATTACATAATTGCCCCAATAATATTTCTCATTTTATAGTTTTTACCCTTGACATCCAACATTCACTTAATTAAGCCATATTAATTACATTAAGTACGTAAGGCTAAGACAAATGACTATTTCATTTACACTATAGACATGCCTCGTTTCAAACGAGGGTGATTTCATTTTTCTCTTTTCTTACTTTCACTCTTAAGTGATATGTTATGGATGATGCCTTTTATATTAAACTATCACGGTCTCTTGGTTTAATTTAAAAGGTTCTCTTCTTGCTTAGGATATATTTGAAATATTATAAAAAAAAAGATATTTATTTCAACTTAGATGGAAAAATGCGAAAATGGTAAAACTAGGCCTAAATGTGGCTTTTAAGTAATTTTAAGAAATCTAGGTGAAAATTTGTAAAATTGTATAAATGAGAGGGCTCTTTCAAAAAATTTATTTTATAGTCTTAAGTATTAACTAGTCGGTTATTAGATTAGATCAATTAAAGGAAATCAAACCGGTTAAAGATAACTAATTTTGAAACTTTAAGCGCAAAGTAGTAATTTCATAAAGTTAGAGAACCAATATGCTAAACCTAAAATTTTTGGGACTAATCATAGAATTAGAAACCTTATGATGATAGATAGTTAATATATTCTCAGAAATAATTTTTTAATTTAGACAATTTATCTGACTAGTCATAATTCGAGTTACTTGCACAATTAATTTAAAAAGTATGCTGTTTTGGTAAGTTTATAAACTCGGAGGCATGCCTATAGTGTAAATAAAATATTCATATCTCTCAAATAACAAATGAATGGACTTAGGTATTTAATTAATTAATATAGCTTGACCAAGAGAAGATTGGAAGTTAGGGGTAAAAATTGTACAATGATAAACTTTATAGGGGCAGTTATGCAATTTTGGATACATTGAACTATAGAAAATTAGTTTTAATATTTGATAATTATAATGAATTTATAAAGGCACGACCTTACAAATGAAAATTATAGGATGAGTTGTGTACAAGACTTTAGGAAAAATCCCGATGTACTACATTTTAAGATGGGTCTCTACAAAATTGTAGGGACATAATGTCCAATTATTTCTTATATGCGATGGGCTCAAGGCTCTCATTCGGGACATATGATATGGCTTGAATAGTCGGTTAAGAGATAACCATCATCATAAGAGTATAGAGTGGTGTATTTATTGTCACTAATGTAGGGTAGACTCGTGATGGATGGCCTCGGACATGGTTAGATGAGTTTATGATTTTGTGGCCCATGAGTTGGTGGCGATGATGCTTCGTTAGTTAAGATGACCTCGAGCCACTGATGAGTAGGTTTAGATACTCACCTGTGAATGAGCTAGTATGTGACCATCATGCTTGCATTATAATTTATGTTACTTTTATTTTCATTTGCATATCATGTTAAGAAGTTCGTATTTACTCATTTTTATTTTATATATGCAAATATTTTAAACTTGTATTGAATTCATGTTATAGTATTTGAATATCGGGTCGAGTGATAAAATGATTTACTACATTAGACCTTTCAATTTCATTTATTGGGCTCCATCTCACACCTTTATTTTACAAATTTGTGAGGATGGATCCTTCTCCCACCCTACATATCTATCATGTGTGACCATCAGTCTTTCGTTGGATTTGGTTTTGCAGTAGAATAAATTAGGTTCAGCTCTATGTTTTAAGTCTAACACCAGGTTAACACAACTTTCCTCTTATCACTTTGTCGCATGGTATAGTTATATTAATGGCAATGGTGGGGCTACTGAGAGGGTTTGATGGTCCACCAATTTTGATGATAAGGGTGATGTGATGGTGCTTGAAGTTATAAACCCTCCGGTAGGGTCATAGTTTGTATATGGTATAGACAAATGTTTGTTCATTTGTAAATACGATGATGCTAGTAAATTCTAACCTCGTACGCAAGACTTATATAATGTCTTATGTTTTCCTTTGGATGTTCGTATTCATACAACCATTACTAATATTATTGTGAATGTACATATTCATCTACGTCTATATGTATGCATATACATTTCTGCATATTCTTATATGTAATATCGATATAGGAATGGACATATGTTACACATGACGTTTTAGGCATCACATTAAATTGGCGTGGTGACAGTCACCCGCCTCAGATTTGAGGTTGGCGATGGCATCCAAAGAAGAAGCGGAGGTGTGCGAGATGGAGAGGGAGACGTGGTGGTGGATGTGTTGAGTTGAATAAGCCTCTCAAGTAAGGTGGAGAGAGTATGGGTGGGAGTTGGGCAGGTTAATTCCCCAAATAAAGTGGCAATTTCTTAAATATGTATGGGTTAGTGATGCAATTTCGAATTTAATCTAAAAATGTAGATGGAAATTGTAAGTTTTGAAATATGAAGAGAGTATTTAACATGGGAAGTATAGTTGAACATGGTTTTCATAATTTTTCCTATGTGATAATCCTAGTTCTAGCCCTCAATAACTAATATAAAATGGGGGTAAAAACCCTACTAGTTGTGGCTACACTGCTCCCGATTTCGATGAATCAAATAAAAGGTAGAACTAGTCTAGAATAGAGATGACCAATATACCTTCATTTCTCAGGAAGAAATTATAACCACAGAATATCTACTCTCCATTAATAGAGCTTATGGGTAGATTTTCAAAACAAAGGCTTTTCGTAAATCTAACCCATCGTCACGACAATTTCAACCGATAGATAATATCATTTATCGAATTTTGTGTATGGTTGAAATCAATTAAAGCATTACACGTCTTTATAATGGTTGATTGCACATGTTATGCTTGTTTGATCAATTTGCTATTACTTTACACCACACAAATCCACACCTTTGTGATTTATTTTACAAAGATATAGTTTACATTTGGGCTAATAGATGCTTCTTAATTTTTCTGTTTGATTCCTTGGAAATTCATTCAGCATTGGACAACTCATATGGTTTAAGATGGAAGAAAAATCTTAAAGACATGGCACTTGCGATGAGTTTTCGAAAATTGGGCTTAAACAGATCCACTCAAAATTGTGAAGGATTTAGAGGCCCATATTAGAGATTGCTTTGGGCTTCGGTCCAAATATTATGGGCTAAAGAGCAGCTGGGCGAAATCATAGAGAAGGCGAGGGAGGACTCAAATTTTGGTCATTTAGCTAGCTCGTGATGGAAGCTTCCGTGTCACACATCTCTTTCTGATCACTTCGCCCATTGAAATTTTGTAATAGAATATAGTTTTCTTTTGGAGTTATTATACGGTCCATTGCCAGTGAAACCCGAATTTCACCTTCGATACATTATATTTAAAGAAGATTGGTCCTAAATCTACTGCACTTAATTGAATCATAAACATTTTCACAATTTTAATTTAGTCTATTCGGTTGATCTTGGCTGGAAATTACTAACGTGGATGTAGCCATTTTATGTAGCACATCCAGTGTTGATCTGGATTATTTCAAAAATTTTCATTCTTTTATTTATTATTATTATATTTTTACCATGGCCGGTGAGGATCGTTGGATTTTTTGCTGGCCACTAGACGAGGTCAATTTTTGATGAATGGCTTTTTTTTTTCCCTTTTAAAAAATTTATCATTGCTCCCATCTCATAAATAGATAGATTCAATTAATCCAAACCAACTTATTTTGTACATGCCGTGAGATCAATTATATTTGTGTGAAGAAGTATTCTTAGTTCAGATGGACCTAGCGACATAAAGTCTTGAATTATTTTAATCAGGTATTATCCATTGCATAAAATCTGTACAACTACGCATCACTCACCTTAAATGCCCATTGCCCAGCCTTCTCCTCCGGACTGACCACTTGACATTTCATCGGGGGCATGAAAGCAGGTGTTTACTTGAATCCCAAGACCGAAATAGGGAGCGAAACACGCGCTTTATTAAGTGTGGCTGGTCTTGCCTTTGACTTTGTCGTCGGGTTTCACTCGTCTAGTCTTCTTCTGCTCGTCTCCTGATCGACGCCAGATGAGATCGATTCCCGTCTCTCTTCATCACGTAAATTTTGGCCCCACCTCTCTCGGGTCTTTCTAGACTGCTTATGAAAATCAACTAAAATGACTGCGGTGGTCAACCCATGTCCTTTGCTTTTCAGACGACCCCTTCATGTTCAAACTCTCATAAAACTCCAACGTGAAAAAGCCTCCGTTGGCTGTTCCTCCCCGCGGTCCAGTCGTCCGCTTATAAATAGGACGCGAGCAACTTTCTTTCTTCAGAACACGAGCCAAAAGGAAGTCTCCGAAACCACGCTTATAGCAGCACCAGATATCTCTTGTTCTTGACCTTCATCTTCTTGTGATTATTTTACACCGTCCCAAGGAATTCTTCTCCAGCAATGTCGGGCAGAGGAGGAAATGCGAGCCCAGTTAAGGTGGTGATCATAGAAACGCAGTACGTGGAAACCGACGTGGCCAGCTTCAAATCCGTTGTCCAGAAGCTGACCGGCAAGGATTCCGCGGTTGCCGTTTCGCCGAACTCGGTGGGCAACCTCTTCCAGTACTCTTTCGAAGGAAGCAGACAAAGAGCCATGCCAGAGATGAGCCGCTCTGAGCCAGTTCTGCGAACAACTGCACCGTTGTGCAGGGACGAATCGTTCAACAGATTGATGAAGGAGATGCCTCCTGCGGATGAGCTGCACCACCTATGGCTGTGGGCTCAATCCTAGTTTTCAGTTGTCCATACAAATTTTTTAGGGCTGTGCTAGCATAAGGACAGTCCTTGGGGTATTGTGAAAATAATAGTCTATTGTAAATCACAAATTCTTGAAGAAGTAAGTCTCACAACAATTTATAATTGTTTGTGATTTGATTTTTTGTAATTTAGAATAGACTGTTACTTTTACAATACATAAAAAATTGTCATGTAATCATTTCTTAACTTTTAATTTTTTTAATGCATCGAGTATAGCTACTCCTTTATGTACTTATGTCTTGGAAGGTTGAGATTTACAAAATCATTTTATGCAGAAATGCTTGGCTATATGCCATTTCTTCAAAATTCCGTTTTAACTTCTAAGTACTTATACGCGATAGTTTGCCCAAATTATATTATAAGTAAGATTCTTTGTTCCGTGTCACCAAATAGGAATTTATTTCTGTACTGACAACTAAGTAAATGTTGGTAGCAAAAATAAGAATTGATAATACAAAACTAGTTGGTGACTTAATTGAAGAAAAGTTGGTATTGACTTTCATTAAGGTTGGTAATTTCTAACGAGAAGTGCTGATTTTTCATGGTTGATAAGCAACGAAAAAAAACTTGGTAATTCTAATAGAAAAACCTATAACTCTTTTAATAAAAATCAATTAAATGTTGATAAGAACTCAATTGAGGGTTAAAATTAAAACTAGTTGGTAATTTAATTTGAGAAAACCGATAAGTCACACATGTATAGGTTAATACATTCACATACAAATTAATTCATTTAAGGTATTTGTAGAAAAGAGATAAGTAAGTGATAAGAAAAGTCAAATTCAGCCCCTCAGTCCATCATGCGGTAGATTTCTGTATATTTCGCTCCTGCACTAAATTTCCCTTTTCTTTAATTTCTGAAATTTAGATTTTCTTTTTGGATTCAAAATCGAGACATAATTTAATACTCATTTTGTAACTTAAAATATAGAATTGCGACATATGCTAGCATTTCACATTTTAGATAAATCGATGATTTCAATTGGAGAAAAAGTCAAAAATATATGGAGAACTCACAAGAATACGGTGCTTGATACCAACATATCAAAGTAGGATGTCACATGGCGGCTACTTTGTTATTCATATCTTCGGTAAGATGCATGCAAAGAAGGTGCAGGTTCTCCACAAAGCTCAAGCGCATCTAAAAACTACAGAGATTTCTCTATCCTTCCCTCTGTCACTCATATGGAGGAAGCACCTTCCAAGTCGAATGGCATCCATATCTCATTCACTCTATTATTGAACTCAAACTCAGAATTATACTGCGCGACCGTGTATGACGAAGGGCCGGTGCCGCTCTCTTTCTCGCGGCTCTTCTCGATGGCATTAGCCCATGTGGTGCCGCTGAGGCTGGCTTCCAAGGCAGCTGCCTCCACTGCAACATCATAGTCGGCGACGAATCCTCCGAACTGTCTGATGGCAATGTACGTGGGCTTCCACCTCTGAGCATGGAGGCCTTCCGCCGGGGGCGGGTTCGCTTGGTTCTCTTTCGGGACATAGAAGCTCACCACAAACGAGGATACGCAAAACGGACCGTCACTTGGAGAGACCTCGGTGATCACCGGTGCTGTCATCTCTATCTTTTTCTGGTAGCTGTTCTTACCTTGTATGTAGTCAAATAGCCTGAGAGTCAATTAGGCGAGCTTTTTTGACAAAAATGAAGGTCTAATTCTAGGCTATAAGTTTCCCGATGGAGTTTTATGAAAAATGATTGAATCAATTCAATCCTATTGCATGCGAAACTTTGATCTCGAAGATGGATTGAATGACAAAAAGACGACCAGCAAATATGTAAAATCTCTTTTTTAAGCCATCCCAAGAATTTCGATCCCCACAATACAATTAAGTCGTATGTGAATGCAATACTTTGTTGATACATATAACCATTATATAAAAAGATGCCACTTGACTTTCAAATTTACCCATCAGAGCTCTCTCGTGCATGAACCTAAGCTGATTCTTGGGAACCGATTCCAATTAAATTCAAGTCGAAAAGCACGGAAATGATGGTTACAAGGGCTGCAACCTGTAAGTTAATTAAATTCGTCAAATGCCGGTCCAGCAACACCGATGAAGGATCTAGGATCCCTTTAAATCAATCTAGGTGAACAGCCGTATTACGGCACGAATAATGCTAGAGATCCGATTACAAAAGCAAAGTAGCATCCTATTGTCGGGTGTTATGGCTTAATAGATCATAATTTGGTAAATCAGTATAACTATTCTGGGCATAACTTCTGGGCATAACTCTTGTGAGAACTCTCCGCGCACGCCATCACAGCGATTTTGGCTACGCTAAATAGGAGGAATTTAAAATTTAAAGGAGCGGGGAATGTATTCTGGAATCTTAAGATCTGTGCGGTACAAGCTAGCAGAGCAAGGATTGCAATTATCGACACACGGACACGACTTGATCATGACTCGATCATGACTTGAACTGGACATAAGAGTGGCAATGAAATGGAGAGAGTTAGAATCATACTGAATAAAGCCGGAGCGTGTGGCTTCGACAAGCGAGATGCCGGGAACGGGAGCAGTGGCTATCCACACCGTGGAATTGTACCGCCGGATCTCATATCCGTCGCCCACGTGTACGACATCGAAGCTTGGGCACTCGATGCGGTCGCACGTCGGCGGGAACACCTTCACGTCCTTCTGATCTGACCAAAGTCCCAAGTGTGGGTGGGACAAGATATTGAAGAACATCGAAAGCTTCAGCAACATGTTCGTCGCGGCCATGGCGGTCGGTCCGAGAGGATGGAGGAGTTAGAGAAGGGTCGGCTCAAGTGGAGATCTTGACATCCACATGTTCATATAAATACCGAACAAAATGAAAATCTGAGGGTATGCACTACCGCATAGAAGGAAAGGATGGTGTATTCCAATTTCCAACCAAGATTTCATACCAATTGCGGGCTAAATGTGTTAATTGTTGTGTAAGTTTATCTATTAGCTAATCTCTATATGGGAAGCATGTTAAAGACCACACTCAGAGCACCAATATGGATCGAAAAGGGTAGATCTACCTTCTTACACGGGAACATCAAATTCCACCGAAAACCATTTGATGTTCACGCATGTAAAGAAGATTTCGGCCCACAACATGATCAACTCATTCGACTAGGGTGAGACCCTCGTGCCCACCGTTCTCTCTTGGGAGTGGGGAGGTGGGGGAATTAGGAAAGGGGGTAACTTTCGGTCATGGCAGGCCTTGTTGGCCACATTCGGCTCCTAAGGAACTCATTGATTATACAAAAAAAATAAAAATAAATAAATAAATAAAAATGAGTCATATGCTAGAGGGTTGTTTTTCAAATTTGAGTAGGATTGTAATTCGAGTTGATTTCCTAATTTAAGTAACTTTCCTAATGTAGTATTTTCTAATTTAACATTTCCTACTTTAATGATTTCTAGTGTATTATCTCGGCCCTTTATAAAGAGGAGGTGCATTTTCAGTTATAAGCATTCAAACTTTTGAGTTGATAGTATATGTGAATTTTAATTATGAGTATTCTTTCTTTATCAACTTATCGATGCCAAACTTTAAAGTTCTTTGGTTCTGTATCCAATTAATTGGTTACGAAAGTTTTTCTTTTCTGCAATCACAACAACCACTTTCTTTCCATCAAATATGTTCAATAACTTCACCCAAACTCGCTACGCATCAATTCTGGTGATGAAAACCATGGGAAAGCATTTCATCATAATAATTACCTCAATGAAATAGCGTTTCTCAAAATACTTTTATAAGTTAATATATTATTAACTTCTTGTTGAGTCCGATTTCTTAATCTACCCAAGATTTTGGAAATGGCACATCTTTGATCATATTTTAGAAATGAAAGCATTTGGATATCGAGAATTATTATGTACTTATTGACAATACGAATTATTATGAGGTCAATCTCCAATAGATGGCCTTCTTTTTTTTTTTTCAAACTAGCTTACCATTGACCCGATTGCATAGAAGATATATTAAATGATCAAAACTAATTTATTTTGCATATGTCGTGAGATTAGCGAAGTTTGTGTAAAGGGAGAATTCACATTTTAAATGGACCTAGTTACATAGATTCTAGTCTTAAGCAAGTATGATCCATCGCATGGAATTTCTGTAGCTGTAAATTGCTCGCCTCAAATCCCTAGCCTTTTATTAAAAAAGAAAAAGAAAAAAAAAAAATCCCTAGCCTTTTTCCTTTGGACTGGCAATAGACATTCCCTGGCGGCTAAAAAAGCACGGGTTACTTTAATCCCAAGCACGATTAGAGCCTGAAACACTTAGCTTCTTTGGCTGACTGGTCTTGCCTTTGACTTGTCGTCGGGTTTGACCTGTCTTCTTAAATTATTCGCTAGTTCATGTCCGCCCTTGCGTTCCCCCCTCTCTCTCTCTCCCCTTTTTCATTTCCTCTTGTAGCCCCCCACATAGTCTTGGATTGTTCTTCTCTTGGTGATTGGTGAGATCAACACTCACGTGCATGCCTGGCCGTTGAATTCCTTCGTCTTTCTTTAACGTAAGTTTTGACTCAATCTCTCTCCCCTTCATCTCCGGTCTTTCTAGACTGCTTATTAGAATCAACTAAAATGACGGCACTGGTCAACTTCTGTCCTTGCCTTTACGTGGACGCCACCCATTTCAAACTCTCGTACAACTCCTCCGTGAGCTGGCTTCCGTTGGCTGTTTTTCCCGCGGTCGAGTCGTCCACTTATATATAAGAGGTAAGACGCTCGTCTTTACCTCAGAACACAAGCCAAAACGAAGCGTCCGAAACCACATTTATAGCAGAAGCAGAGATCTCTTGTTCTTGACCTTCATCTTCTCGTGATTATATTACACTGTCCCGAGAAATTTCTTTTCCACTCATGTCGGGCAGAGGAGAAAATGCAAAACCTGTTAAGGTGGTGATCATAAACACAGAGTACGTCCAAACCGATGCGGCCAGCTTCAAATCCGTCGTCCAGAAGCTGACGGGCAAGGATTCCACAGTTGCCGTTTCGCCAAAGTCGGCAGACAACCTCTTCCACTACTCTTTCGAAGGAGGCAGACAAAGAGCCACGCCGGAGAGGAGCCGAATTGAGCCGGTTCAACAAGCAAATGCGTCCTTGTGCAGGGACGAATCGTTCAACAGATGGATGAAGGAGATGGCTCCTCTCGATGAGCTGCACCAGCTATGGGCGTGGGCTGAATCCTAGTTTTCACTAATGCATACAGATTTTAGCTCGGACATCGTGTATCCGTTCTCCTGTTCAAGACTATATTTCGGATATAAAGGTTGAGACTTACAATATCATTTTATCCAAAAATGCTGTACATGCCCTTCCTTTATCTTTCCATTCTAAGTACTTATACTCAATAGTTAGACCAAATTATATGCAAGCAGAATTTTCTTTCCATGCTGATAAATTTCCATTAATTTACCTAAGTGTTCATGAGAAAAATTAATAATGATTTTTGTCTACTATGTTTTAACACTGGGCGACTCTTCCAGAGATCTAACGGCACGGAGAAAGACTCCTGTCTTTTGTACCTGTCCTCACTTTGATGAATCAAAGACACTTACTCATATGGCAGCTTGACATGTGGAACTACGATCAATGCTTGCATTTTGTATTTCAATAATCATTGACCTCCACTGGAGAAAAGATAAAAATATCCGGAGCTCCAAAAGGATATGATGCTTGATACAAACTGTCAAAGTAGTATATCACATGGCAGCTACTTTGCTTTTCATTTATTGGTTGAGGTACGTGCAGGGAAGGAGCAAGTTCTCCATGAAACTCAAACTACATGTAAGAGCTAGAGAGACTTCTCTATGCTTTACTCTCTCATTCATATAGAGGAAGCTTCTTCCATGTCAAACATCATCCAGATCTCATTCACTCTGTTATTGAACTCGAATGGAGAATTATACTGTGCGACCGTGTAAACCGAAGCGCTAGTGCTCCTCTCTTTCTCACGGCTCTTCTGGATGGCATTAGCCCAAGTAGTGCCACTAAGGCTGGCTTCCAAGGCAGCTGCCTCTACTGCAACATCTGAGTCGGCGATGAATCCTCCAAACTGTCTAATGGCGACGTACATGGGATTCCACCTCTGAGCATGGAGGCCTTCTGCTGGGGGTGGGTTTGCTTGGTTCTCTTTCGACACATAGAAACTCACGACAAATGAGGATGTGCAGAACGGACCATCACTTGGAGAGACCTCAGTGATCACCGGTGCCGTCATCTCTATCTGTTTCTCGTAGCTGTTCTTACCTTGTATGTAGTCAAATAGCCTGAAAAATCAATCAGGCAGGATTTTTAGACAGCTATATGTTTCACTAAGGAGTTTCATGTGAAAGACTAAATCAATCCAATCCTATCGCATATGAAACTTTGATCACCAAGATGGATTGAAGGAGGAAAAGATGATCGACAAACATGAGAATTCTTTTCTTCAGTCACCCAAAAGTTTCGATACCCCACGACAACATCGAATTACATGTGAACGCGATATTCTGTGTCAATACCTCAAACCGTTATAGAAATAGATGTTTTACACAACAAAGCTCTCTTGCGCATGAGCCTAACCTAATTTGTGGAAACCAATTCCAATTAAATGGAAATCGAAAAACCTGAAAATGGTGGTCACAGGGGCTACAACATATAAATTCGTTAATCCGTTCAAAAGTTAATCCAACAATAACGATGAATTATGCAGAATTCTGCAGACCCTTTAACTTAAGTTAGGCCAACAGCCGTATTATGGCATGAATACTACTAGAGATACAATTACAAAAGCAATGTAGCATACTATAGTCGGGTGTTATGGCATAGTCGTGGTTTATCAAGGCACTGCACAGATCATAATTTGGTAAATCAGTATTACCGTTCTGGGTATCACTCTTGAGGGCACTCCTCTCGCACACCATCGCCATTGATTTTGGCCCAAGCCAAATAGCAAGGAATTCAATTTTAAAGGAGTAAGGAATGTGTTCTAGAATCTTAACATCCGTACGGTACAAGCTAGCAAGGCAAGGATTGCAATTCTCGACACGAGATCACGACTCGATCACGACATGGACCGGAAATCGGAGTGGCAATGAAATTAAGAGACTGATAATAAAGATGCAGGAAATCATACTGGAGGAAGCCGGAGCGAGTGGCTTCGACGAGGGAGATGTCGGGGATGGGAGCGGTGGACATCCACACCGTGGAATTGTAGCGCCGGATCTCGTAGCCATCGCCCACGTGCACGACGTCGAAGCTTGGGCACTCGATGCGGTCGCACGTCGGCGGGAACACCCCCGCGTGCTTCTGATCCCGCCAGAGTCCCAACCGCGAGCTGGACAAGAGGTTGAGGAGCACTGAAAGCTTCAGCAACATGTTCGTCGCGGCCATGATTGGTTGGGACGAGAAGATGGAGAGAGTTAGAGAAGCGTCGACTCCAGAATATCAAGTGCGTCAAGTGGAGCTCCAGACGTCCACATGTTCATATATATACCGCACAAAATGAAAATTTGAGGTTGCCCGCAACCACATAAAAAGAGGATAAGATGCCGCATTCCAATTCCCAACATGTTATTTTTGTGAAAGGAAACTAGTACCCATTAAATAATAATAACTTAAATTTGCATCGTGAATATCCGCAGGTTCAACGCTTTGCTACATTTCTCGTGTTGAGAAACAGGAGAAAGTATTATGATAGTTACCTCAATTAAATAGTGTGTTTCTTGAAATAAATTAGTAAATTAATGATCGTGGAAGAAAATAAGAGTTTCCCAACACTAGAAATGTATAGTTTTAACATTTCGATAAGCGGCTGCTATGGCCACAAGTGGCGCTACGGCCATCGGAAGCTGGACAGGACGAATATCCGAACTGCGTGGACGCAAAATCCTGCCTTCTCTCTTTGCCATTACTAGTTTGTCGCCACCCACATTACTCTTACAGGCCACTAGGATTTGGCCCGACGATGAACATGTGATGCTCTGAGCCTTGAGGGACCATTTCAGATTTTTGGAATTGGATGAGAACCACCACCGTTTGCCAAAAAAGCTATGGTAGTGAGAAGCACAAGAAAGCTACGGTTCATCCAAAGGAAAGAGTGTCCACATTGCTCGCAGAATAACATTCTACCAGACGAAATTTTTTTTTGTTGCCGTGAGAACGGTCTGAACACTTGTGCGGTCCTGATTTCAGAAAAGATAGTCGAGCTTCAATGAGTCCCCGATCAAATGTTCCGCCCTACCAGCTTTAGCAACTATCAGCGCTAACCACAGTGACTAGTCCCCTGCTGAGTAAAGAACGTTAAGGAGACATGCAAGTAATCTCCCACTGCCAGCAGAAACAGTTACTTCCAAATCTAAGTGCATTCTTTAACACAATTGCAAGTTCCTCTCGGTCAACAAAAGGCAATTAAAAGAAGTATGAAAGTAATTAAGCACAAGATTGGCAGAATTATCCTAACTGTTGATTTAATTTATGCATGGCGAGAAAGGCCGTCACAAGTACGTTCGCCTACTTTTACAACTACGGATACTGAATTGTCGATTTGTCTGCAGTGGAGGGTGATCCAACAGATGAGACGGATGGAAGAGCAAATTCTCCGATTCAGATTGAAGCACCAACCCCCAAAAGACTCCAGCTCTATGCTAGAAAACAGTCTGCAGAAGTATCCTAATGACAATTAAATACATTTATCATTAGATTAGATGAGAGGATTGAGGAGCCATTAGAAGTGAGATTCTAAAAGTTGTGTCTCCTTTGAGATAGTGCATAGAGTAGCTTCTATATCTCTGATATTTGTATGGGATTTGTCTCCCGCAAGAAACAAATGGACACTGTCCTTCATCATAATCCAACTGCATCCTGGACTCTTTCTCACTCTTTTAGATTTCTGGGCCATTCTAACATGGTCAGAAAAATCCTGCTTCCCAGAGGTATAATATAGGTTGGACAAAACAACATAAGATGTTGCATTATCAGGCTGCAACTTGATCAGTCGTTGAGCTGCAAGCTCTGCAAGATCAACCCGCAAGTGGATGTTACTTGCACTAAGAAGGGCTCCCCAAACCCCAGGGTGGGGCTCAAGGGGCACAGAACTAATCAAACAGATAGCTTCATTTAGCAATCCAGCTCGGCCAAGGAGGTCAACCATGCAAGCGTAATGATCAGGCCCCGGTTCTATCCCGTGTAAAGACTTCATGGATTTAAAATAATTCCATCCTTCTTCAACAAGCCCCACATGAGTGCATGCAGAGAGTATGGCAAGAAATGTAACTTCATTGGGCTCCTGACCCACACTCTGCATCTTTTTGAATAATCTGAGAGCTTCTGTGCCAAATCCATTTTGAGCAAGCCCAGTGATGATAGAATTATAAGAGACTATGTTAGGGTCAGTTGTTTCTGTGAATATTCTGTAGGCATCAAGAACACTTCCACACTTTGAGTACATCGATATTAATGAGTTCTGCATGGAAAGAACGTGCTCCAGGTCCATCTTCACAACATGAGCATGAATCTGTACACCATGGCTCAGGGTTGCCAAACCAGCAGAAGCACTTAGCACACTGCTCAAAGTAAGAGGATTGGGCTTGATTGCTTTCTGAAGCATTTGAATGTACCAATGGAATGCCTCCTCAAATTCGCTATTCTTAACAAAACCAGATATCATGGCCGTCCAAGCAATGTCATCTTTTACAGGCATCATTTCAAATAGCTTAATCGCTCTATCAATCATTCCATTTCCTAAAAATCCTGAAATAATAGTTGTCCAAGAGACTGCATCCTTCCTGGGCATCTTGGCAAATAGACAATAGGCTTCTTCAATACTATCATTCTGGACATAAGCAGAGATTAAACTATTCCATGTGACTTCGTTCCTTTCGTCCATCGAATAAAAAATCTTAATAGCATCATCTACAACGCCAAAACTAGAATACATTTTGATAATGGAATTTTTTATGAATAAATCAAATTCGAGTCCAAGTTGAAACACTAATCCATGCATCTGAATTCCTTCTTGGGACCTCCCAAAGCCACCACAAGCTTCCAACATAACAGTAAGTGTCATAGAATTCACCCTTACTGTTCCTTCCTTTCTCATATCCCTAAAAAGATCAAAACCACATTCAAAATGCCCCATCTTCATATACCCATTAATCATAGCAGTCCAAGATACAACATTTCGCTCCGGCATCTTATCGAACAACTCTTTGGCAGCACCAACGCCAACATTCTTGCAATATCCGTCCAGCATAGAGCTCCAGGAAATTACATCTCTCTGTGCCATACCGTCAAAAACCCAAGCTGCCTCTTCAAGTGCCCCCAACTTCAAATACCCACTTATCAAAGCATTCGAGCACACAGGATCTCGCCACTTGACAGGCATCGAAAGGTAAAGTTCTTTCGCTTTGTTCACCTTCCCTGCCCGAACAAACCCTGTGATCATGGCACCGTAGGAGACCGCATTGCGGTCAGGAATCTCAGCGAACAACCTATAAGCCTTACCGACATTCCAATTGTTGCGAACGTAGGCAGTGATCATCGCATTATACGAAGCGGTATTCCTCTCGGGCATTTCGTCGAACACCTGCCGGGCTTCCCGAACCCGCCCGTTGTCCGCGTACGCGGTGAGCATGGCGGTCCAAGAAACGGTGTTCTTGGAGGGCATCCGTCGGAAGACGGATTCAGCTTCTTCGAGGCGACCGTTTCTTCCATGCTTCGTGATCTGGGTGTTGCAATAAAGGAGGAAGCTGCTCGATCTATGGCTTCTCGTTGCAGCATTAGTAATGGGCCTCGATAGGACCTTCTGAGTAATTAAGTGGTGCTGAAGACTTTGGACTGAAAAGCGAAAGAGGAGGAGGGATCACACAAAGAAAGCATCTTGTTTTGCTAACATGGCTTGCGACTAAAGGGAGAAGAGCCCATGGTCATGACCAAAGCAAAGGCGAGAGTGGAAGCTACAGAAATCTCCTCTTCTTCAGTACTGATGGCAGCATTTCTAGACATACCAACACGTCTCCGGACACAAATTGGGACATTAACATAAATAATCGACACAAAATATTTTTCTACCCTCCACTTTTTTTTTTTCAATACTAGCAAAACTACGTTTACAAATTAGTGAATTGGTATACCCCCTTATCGGCTAATTCTATCTTTATTTGGGGGCCAATGGACATGCAATTCCATAGTTAGCTCTATAGGTCTGTCCCTAACGTGTCGATTGTGGAATTGGCTGGTATTAACCAACAAAATAATGAATCGGTAGACCAATTTACGACTAGGTTTAGAAGGTCAAGGTATCAATGCCTTATACCACCGCCGGAGAAATCTTTTGCTGAGATAGCCTTCAACGATTTGAAATTTGCCTTGAGGGAAGATTAAAAGATCAGCCATATAATGACATATTGCAGTTAACAACAAAGACAAATAGGCATGAAAACCTAACTATAGAAAGAAAAGGATAAAAAGTCAAGAAACAATGATGTGACCTTTGTGGAGAGATATGGGTTGGAAGATGATTTAGAGCAAGGAGAATGTGCTAAGACAGCTGTAGTTAAAAACTTAAAATGACTATCGACAAGTCCTCCGTTTGCCAAACATTAAAGCGAGCCAGAGTTAAAGAAAAGTTTTGGGAAAATATCATGATCAAAGCAAAAGATACTCAAAATTACTCGTTTGTTGTCAGAGACTGCATCACTCGTGGGAATGGACTATGTGGTCAAGAAATGCATTTTAAATTGGTGGCTTGGTGACTCTGAGATTTTGAAGAGTCCACAAATCTTCTGTAGGCTAGTGAATGACATTTGCCTCTCACCAGTCACCATGTATAATAACAACATAATCATCCTCTATTAATCTAATAAAGTTAGATCGACCACCACTTAATAGAAAATGTATTGATCTAATAACACCAATGTCGTTTGGCATACCAGTTGTGCAAAAAAAGGGGGCACATAACATGTGTGAACGTCATTGTTTCCAATTAAGAGTTGGTTGACTCGATTTTTTTAAATTATTGGAGGATAATTACGTTTTCATTATACTTGATGAGAGGTATTGCCATCCATGAGCCAACAGATGATTTGGGAAGCCTCCAAAAATCTTGTGGTCAGCAAGCAAACATTCATAAGCATGTTTTGTGACCATATTGCCTCCAAAATCTTGCAATCACTAATTTTAATTTATGTAATATCAACTGTTTTTCATAGAAAATGTGATTGCTCTGTGTGGTTATGAGACCATGATATAATTGAATTGCCTTATAAGATGTGAATTGGACCAAATTAACTTAAAGGATTATATCAATTCTATTAAAAACAAACAAATATCAAAATTGATCAACATCAACGTTTCAAGAGTCAAACTAAACATCGAACAAGAGTACAAGACAATTTTTTAACATTCTTGTGGGCTAAGCTTACTAATTTCGAAGACTCTGTTTCTAGCTTATCACTTATAAAAAGAAGAAGACTATATTTGTCATAACATAAAGAAAGGGGAAAAAAGTTAATGTTTCTTGAAGTCAGAAAAAAGTCTGTTCTTCATTGATTAATTAATAAAAGGAGGAGAAATACATGCACGTAAGCGAGATCCACTGACTGGCCTCTCTTCCTTTCCTGTTATAAAAACACCAGCTTGGCGACTTCTCCCCTGCTTCCTCCTCATATCTCACGTCCCTCTCATCCAGTCACAGCTTAAAAGCAGAAACCAGACATGAACAACTCGTAAAAGCAAAAGGGCAGGCCAAAAAGCTTTACCCCCTCTCCCGGCACCTTCAGTCTTCGCCACCCTCTTTCCCATTGGCGCCAGAAGACAGGTTGCTTTTTGTAAAGGCAAACAGCCAAGACGGTAAAGCAGAAGTAGCACACCACGTTAAGCAAATGCGAGATAGCCCAATTATATGTGCACCTCCATATTCATGCCTTCTATCTCATCTTCGTCAGTCTGTGTTTTGCTTCCACGGCTGAGATTGTGCCTGCAGATTTCATTCGTGCACCAGATGAAAGGCGTTATGCTGCTGCTGCTGCTTCAGCTAGCAGCAGCAGCGAGAGACCCATTATGGCACTTCTCGTTTTTGGCCGTGATTATGAGTATAAACCAGAGCCCTTTGACAGCGGGAGCTTTCCTGTCACATTGTCCCGGGAGATTCAGAGGTTCCTTGACGTCACCAATTTAATACAGTGCGAGAAGCCTCGTGCTGCTTATCTACGTAAGGGAGTTTAAATTTGGCCTTAGAATGTTTTTTTCTTTGGAAAAGCTTGATTTCCTTTTTTAAGAAAAGAAGTTTGAATGGGAAGAATCGTAAGCTGCTCAAAGTTTGTCTTCACGGCTCATCTTGGTGTTGATATAGAGTGAGCTTTTACATTATTCTGTGTGTATCAAAGGTTTGCTAAGTACTAGCTGACTGAAATGTCAGAATGGAGACTTTAACAGCAATTTAGCGTTCCCTTTAAACTAGGCTTCACGATATAGCAATGCAAACTGCACTCTAGATGGTAAGTTACAACTACAATTTTCATCATTCTAACTTTAAAATCTACGATTATGCGTCAAAGAGAAAGGGACTTCAAAAGACCTTGAGGTTTGAAAACTCAGTTTTTATACTGATCACGGCTTTACTGTGATGAGGATGTTTTACCTGGTTCCGAAGTTGGTGGACCACAGTAGCCTGCGGAAGTTTGACCATGGGCTGTAAACATCTTTTACGTTGTTCATTTGGATTTCTTTGGCATGTTGGCAGGCCGGCAATACGCTTTTAAAATTACGTGGAAACTGGACCATAATTCCATTGGACAGGGTGGCCGACAGTTCAAAACTTCTCTTCAAAATTGACTCGAACAGGTAAACGCATGCCTATGTTAAATTCTCTGTAAAAGAAGGTTAATTTGTTTCCAACTTTAGTGATAGCATATGGATGAGTTAGGGTAGCAATCAACAAAATCTTTGATGGATGAGGATGATCTGGTTCATCGCGGCCCTATTAGGCACGACCTCTCATAGGTGGTTCATCACGGCCTCACTAGGCACGACCTCCAATCGGTGGTTAATCACGGCCTCCTAGGCACGACCTCTAATAGGTGGTTTATCACGCCAATCTCCCATCAATTCCCACACTTAGGTTTTCTAAAGAATCCTCATAAATCGCAATCACACTCAATTCGCCACAACCAATCATCAATTTCAAATTCTACATGCACAGCAGTGATCGGCACGAAATTCGAGAGAACAAGATCCCGGCAAAATTTTCGGAATTTAATAAATAATTAAATTTATTCCCAAGATTAATTAAATAATAATATCCATATTTTCGTCATCCACATTCAATTTATAATATCCGACCATCGATTTCAAAATCCGAATACACACGGCGGCGACACGAAAATTTCGAGAATTTAGGGTCCGACAAAATTTTCGAATTTAATAAATAATTAAATTTATTCCGAAAATAATTAAATAATAATATTTTAATAATTTCGAATAATGATATATTATTAAATTATTAAATAATTTCGGAATATTTAAATAAATCAAAAGTAAATTCCTTTATGTCACATCAAGACTTATATTAATATAAACCTTCATTTAGCCTTAAATTAAACTCACTTTAGGCTAATTAAACACATTAATATAATCCACACTTAAATAAATTAAACTAACCACCTAATCACAATTAACATAAACTAAGCACACCTAAAGCATAATTAACCCTCTAAGCGAGGTTTAGTGAGCTAAACTCACCGGATTAGCGTTTTAGCGGACCAAAACGCGGGACGACGCGAGGATCGACTTTCCTCAAAGCGGGCCGAGCATCCGGGCTCGGGAAGACGGCCAAAACGGGCCAAACGTCCGCTGCATACCCATTTTTCTTGGTTGCTGTCCATGGCGGTTTGAGGCCGAAAATGAGCAGATCCGGCTGGTTCGGGTCGAGAATGGGCGGAGGAGCTAAACCGGACCAAGGCGGGGCTTTTCGGTGGCCGGAGGAGCTCCGGCGGTGGCTCACGGTGCTGGACAGCGGCTTCTACGGACTTACACCCGACCGGGAACGACACGGCCGGAATGGCGGCAACTCAAGGAAAAGAACTATATGTCGATCGCCAAGAATTATGCAATCCGGTGGAATCACCCACAAATGCATCTTTCCGACCTATCTCCGGTCTTTAATCGATTTTTATTAATTGAAAATAGACTCGATGCATTAGAAACTCTTAAAGCTTCGATAGGATGTCACATGCGTGCCAACGAAATGATTAGTTCAAAACTTCAGTTCAAAACTTATCTTCAAAATCGACTCGAACAGGTAAACGCATGCCTATGTTAAATTCTCTGTAAAAGAAGGTTAATTTGTTTCCAACTTTAGTGATAGCATATGGATGAGTTAGGGTAGCAATCAACAAAATCTTTGTTGGATGAGGATGATCGAATGGTAACAAAGGAACCATCATGTTATCAATTTAAGTCTGACACTACCAGTCTAAGCTGTAAGAATCCACCGATTGAGTGCGCAATGCATGAATTACCACGTTCACTTTCATTGAACCTGTGTACCATATACCTATAAACAGTTCTACCATTACTTAATTGTGGATACATACAAATTCCCTTCCTTTCTTGGTAAAATTTTCAGAACCAGAAAGAATTTCAGTTCCTAATCTTGGTTTTATTTATCCATAGATAACTCTGGTATAGCTCGTTCAAAATGGGTATCATTCTTCAGTTGTAGGAAACAAAATTTTAATGCCGGGTCTGGCAAAGGAAGGTAGAAGCTCGAGTATTCAAACATCATTATTCTGTATGAGCATCCTGCTACTTTGCCACTTAGTGGAAATAAGGCTTCTTTAGAGGTAATTGTTGCATCCTAGCAGTTATCGTGGTTATGGACCCTCAGTATTGAGCTCTTGCTCTTATCGATTGTGTCATATTCATTGTTAGTCAACAATTTTTGTGGATAAATGCTGACTCAATCTGGTTGAATGTGACTTCTACGAATTTCAGGATAATGAGATTACCCTATTTAGACGTCAGGCAAAGAGCGATAGGCGTGAACTTAAACGCGTTTACCATGCGTACAGGGACTATACCATCAGAAACGATGGAGTCGTTAATGAGTAAGGATTTGTGATGGAATTTGTTCCATGACAGCAGCACCTCTTTTCAGCTCACATAACATGATATGGTTTCTTGCCCGTGCTAAAGTTAATCTTCGAATGATCACAGGGAAAAAACGACCATTGCCAGAAGAGTTGCTCAAGTAGTGTTTGAAGTATACAAGATAATAACAGATGCAACAAGCACCAAAACAGATTGAGGGCTCAACAATTTACCATTGTCTTTAATATCATTTGTTGGGACTCTATAGCAAAAGTTCAATACCTTCACAGAGGAAATGATCCCGAGGGAACCTAAGCTTGAGTCTATTTGTCACGATTCAGATTTCCATACTATTTGGACCTTGAAAGAATACATGATTTAATCTCAATTAATGTAAACAATTTTATTTTATTTTTTTATACATTTCCTCCCTTACGCTTGTTGCGTGCTCTTCCAATCAATTTTTTTTTTAAATCTTCAGAAGCACTAGTCTAATGTCTTGAACTCCAAATTTAATCAATCTGTAACGTATTTTTGGGCCTTAAATTGATTTTTGTAATATATGTCTCGCAAAATAGAAAGATAATGCTTTTCCAAAGATGATTTGCCTCGTAAATCCCAATCCTCCACGCAGCGCCAAGGAGTAGGTGAGGTCCCGAAAAGGATGATGACTCTAAATGCGCACTGAACGCAGAAGCAAGTGCATTATTCTTCTTTGCGATCGTCTTTAACGTTCTTTTAACTTCGGGGATCGCAAAGTTGTCTTTCCATAATTAACTGTCGACCGCTGAATATTGAAATTTGCAATTTCTTAGCAGGGATGCTTTTCGATGGGCGATGACACGTTTCTCTGCCAAGTATCCTTAGCTTAACCAAATCCCATCCACGTTCAGGATGCGGACAGCGCACCAACCATGCTTTTCCTGCGCAGCCACACGACGATGTTCCAATCCGTGATTGATAGTATTACGGAGTTCTGCACTGAGCTAGTAAATAGATCCTGTACGAAAGAGAGAGGGCACAATGAAATTATACACAAGTGCTAGCAAATCATAACTATTTACAGAATTGATCAACATTACTAGAGATAGCCTATGAAATGATCTCTAGTACCGGTGAGGTTGGCAGAACTCTAATAGATGTGCTTAATATAACTAGTTATGTGGTGAATAGATCCTCATTGATTGCAATTGAATGTTGGACTCCTAAAGAAGTGTGGTCAAATAATGTTGCTAATTATTTTATCATTAGAATGTTTACTTGTCCTGTTATTTTTGAGTGGAGTAATGGTAAGCTTGATATGAAGGCAATATGCATATTTCATGTTTATGCACAAAGGTAAGCAAGGCTATCGGTTGTGGGGTCTGAAATTATATTCATATGTTGACAGTAGAGAAGTTATCTTTGATAGGTTCCATTACTTTTGGTTAAGAGCGTTTGTGGCAGTGTAAATAAGGATTTGGATTGTGCTGAGCTCAAGGTGGAGTTGTAACCAAAGGCTCCTAAGATAGCAAGTATTAATGTGGTAATTGACATAAATGATGCTTGTAGCGAGGTGGAGTCTATAGAGTCAATGGTCGCTTTAGCTACAGAATTTGATGGCTTCGCTTTATTTGTGATACACGAGGTTGTGTCATAAAATCCTTGTGAAGAAACTATTTGTGTATTGTAGGTGGAGCTAGTGTGTTAATGTGATCCATGATTATAGCGATGTTTAAGCGTGATTTGGATTTAGAAGCATTATGTGGCGATTGAGCCTATGAGGAGTTGAGGGAAGGAAAACGTGAAAAATTGGATTCCACAAGTAATTATAACTCACCTCAAACGTCGAATCAAACTGAAGATCATTAAAATATGTTTTGAATTTGATCTCGACAAATAAATGTCAAAATTGATGGATGCGACTCTGTCTCGATAAAGGAAGTCCTAGTTAAATGCACCGCGTGCGAAAGGAAGGAGGGAGGATGAAAATGGAGAAAGCAGGAAACTCACAAGCTACCATTTAGTGAAGAGGGTCCCCCATGCATTCTAGATGACCCGCAAGTTGCTCTCTCTCTTTTGGCCATACATGGAAATTCTGCACCCTTAAAGTCGCATGTGGAACTTGCCAAGTGAAAGAAGTTGGGCCTGTTTTGTCTCTTGTAATAATTCCATGTTAATCACTCTTGCATGCAAGTCCAAAAAAAGGGCGGCATGGAACATCGTAATATTCCAGATAGAGATGGGTTATTTATAAAAGGCAGAAAGGGGGCAAAGGAGACGAGGGTGCCTTTAAGCACCGAGAGAAGAGTGAACTCAGAGATTGCACAGGTGAGGATTTGCTCATTGTAATCACACTTGGGTGATTTATCCCATTAAATTCTTACTAGTAGAATTTGTTTTTATTAGTAGAATTTGTGTAATTTCTCAAGTGAGATTTAACTGGGAATTGTGAGAAGGCTATACATCATGTGTTATTGGTATAATTTGAGGTTAAGAAACCTAAGTGTATCTAAGTACTCGAGTGACCACAATTTCCATTATACCGCTTTATGTTGTCCCTTTGTGGATATATGTACCAATATTCGAACCAAATCACGTATATTCAGTGTCTAATTTTCCTTCCTTTCCTTCCAGCTATTTTATTGATTCACTTGTTTATATATTCACAACACATAGAATATATTTACAGGTTTTCAAATTCCTCAGAAGAGTGGAGGAATAGTTTATGGGATTGAAAAGGAGAGTGAGGAAGATATTGGCTGATGTCGTGGATAAGCTTTCACAAATGCTTCACCAGATCGATCAAATCCAAGCTTGGGAATTGACTACCATCTTGAAAGTGAAATAGACGAGCAAATCCACAAAAATTACTCTCAACTTGATCAAGGAGATGTTGAGTGAGGTGACCATATGGTGGCTCTTATCTTGCGACAACAAGGGTGCAATATTTCATGGGGTATGTTTGAATTTACCGAGCTTATTTGATAAGATACCCATGGAAATCCTTCTTTGGAAAATTAATGCTGCAAAATATACTATTGCTCAGTGAAATTTTGAAAGGTAATCGATTAGAAACTAGGAAGGTGATACGCCTGGTCTTTTTTCTGTTAAAATTTGACTGAGCAATATTAAATTTTGTGGCATCAATTTTCCAAAGAAGGATTTTTATGGGTATCTTATCGGATTGGTTCACTAAATTTTAAACGTAACCAATGACGTGTGGCAACTCGTTGTCACAGCAATCAAAGATAAAGAGCCACTACGTGAAGATCATCTCCCTTAGGGAGTCTCCTTGATTAAGTTGAGAGATCTAAGCCTGGATTTGATCGATCAGGTGGGGCATTTGTTTTGATAGCATGGATGGACCACCCAAATGTACGCAAACTTGTTGCAAGGCGCTTCTCGATCTCTATGATCAAGAAGTGGCCGTGAAAGGAAGGTCGTACAAAACTAACCGTAAGCATCATTGGCACACTTGACATGCATGGAACGCAATTTTCACTCAGAAATCTAACGTTCTTGTTTATGTTTAATTCTTCAAATGAAGAAACAAACGAGATTGTACTTTCACAAAGCCAAATGGTTCCACACAAACTGTACTCCAACCCTAGAGAAGTACATGCCCCCTGCCGTTAGAAGTCACATCAGTTGTGGGAATGGGTGATGATATCACAAAACATACTTTTGAATGGCTGTTTGGTTATTGCAAGATTTCAAAGGCTTTGAAAATCATCTGTAGGCTCATAAATGATGTTACCTCTCACCACGTATAATGAAAACATAATCCTCCATTGACCACCACTCAATTGGATATGATGTTGATCTAATAACACCGATATGTTTGATCTGGTTTAAGCAAAGTTGGGGGCACTTAGCATTTGCAGTGGAGTTTTTCATGAGAGAACATGGCGTCTCGGAGCAGGAAACTGAGGCAGAACTCTGGAAACAAGTGGTTGAAGCGTGGAAGGATATCAATAATGTAGAGTTTCTCTATCCGACCGTGGTCCCAATGCTGGTTCTCATGCATCTCAATTTCTTGCAGGTGATTTATAAAACCGATAGAAATTATTACACCCATTTGGAACCAAACTTAAAGATTACGTGCATCGCTGTTCGTTAGTGCCTTGCCAATGCCAAGACAATATTTTGGTTATTGAAAATCAACGGTTTATCAATTACGCCTAGTGGTCAAACGAAGAAACTCTTCATTGATGTCCTTCCAGGCATCCATCACTCGTTTCCAAAGTTCTACCTCAGTTTCCTACACCGAGATGCCATGTTCTTTCATGAACAACTTCAATGTAGATGCTCCGCGCCCCCTCTTTTGCTCAAACCGTATGTCAAATGTCATTCCGATAAAGTGGTGATCGATCTAATTTAATTAGAACATTGAAGGATGATTATTTTTACATTATACCTGGTGATGTGGTCGCTAACATTTCATAGCCAATCTTTCAAAGTAAGAGGCGCATGTACTTGTTCAGTGTTAGTGTGTAGTTGGTATGAAATCATTCGGCTTTGTAAAAGCACACTCTTGGTTGCTTTCAGAGTCTACGTGCATAATAACGCTCATAAATAAACGATGCGTTTTGAGTATAGTGTTGCTAAATTTACAAATCTAGTGTATAGTGTAATTGCAATATTGTAATAATTCCGAACACTTGGATGTCGAGGGTATTTAAGGCTCCGTTTATGTACTTCACGAAGAATGCATGCATAAATAAGCATATTTCGTAATTGAACTCGATTTTTCATTTCTTTGTTCCAAGTTGGATAAATGCTTTTTTTTTTTTTTTTGGGCAATAACTTTCAGTAAGCGTTAGAAAGTATCAAGAAGCTATATGTAAAGAAATCAGCCGGTGCAATTTTTTTAATCTAGGTAACTTGTTGGTAACTTATTAGCACATTGATGAAATTACCAAGCTTGCAAAATAGCAATTTTTGTTAATTTATAAACTTTTATTTGCACAATGTACCAAGGCTTCGAATTTGGCCATTTTTACATGAAATTACCAAATAAATCTAGGATGATTAACCAACTTTTGTTAAAAACTGAATAACCAATTAGTTTAGAGTTACTAACTTTACTTTAAATTACCGACCAATTGATTTATGTTTACCAACTTGTGACACCGATTTTTATTTGCCTTATCTTGCAATCCCTTGGATTTGCTGGCACTTTTTAGAGATAAACAACCCAAGTTAGCTTGACTTACCATTGAGTCAGTTACCGATATTGCAATTATTTTTAGTAATTTGATACTTTTTAAAGAAATTACCGACCTTGACAAAGTGACTCGTCATCTATTATTTTATTTTTCCAATTAGTTTTGGGTTATCAATGCTAATCTGAATTAAATAAACAAGCTCATTTTCAATTACTAACTTTAATTTACCATAATGATTACGTCTTAATTTTATCAACTCTCATATAAAATTTCTAATTCTAAAATAGTGATTTATCGGCTTTTCTTCAATCAAATAATACTTTTTTGAAAATAAAAAAAAACATTTTAATGTTAGTGCTCCGTGAGGTTCACAATCAGTGAATGAGACCATCTCCATGAACAAAGTACCAAGACTAATTTTTAACATTCCTGTAGGCTAATCTCACTGATTCCGGGAATCTTCCTTCTAATTTATCACTTATAGAAAGAAAGCAGAATATTTTTTACCAAACCTAAAGAAAAGGGGGAAAAAGTTAAATGTTTCTTGAATTTGGAAAAGGGTATCTTTCTTCATTGATTAATTAATAATAGGAGGAGCAATGCATGCACGTAAGCAAGATCCACTGATTGGCCTCTCTTCCTGTCCTGTTATAATAAAAAAAACCAGCTTGGCGACTTCTTCCCTTCTTCCTGCTCATATTTCACGTTCCTCTCTCATTAAGTCACAGCCTAAAAGCAGAAACCAAACATGCATACCACCAACTCGTAAAAGCAAAAGGGCGGGCCAAAAAGATACGCGCACTCTCTGGGCACCCTCAGGTCTTCGCCACCTTCTTTCGCATTAGCGCCAAAAGAAGCTTGCTTTTCGCAAAGGCAAAAAGCACACACTTTGAAGCCAGAAGAAGCACACCACGTTAAGCAAATGAAGGATAT
This sequence comes from Eucalyptus victrix, assembly GCA_016097545.1. Lineage (NCBI taxonomy): Eukaryota > Viridiplantae > Streptophyta > Magnoliopsida > Myrtales > Myrtaceae > Eucalyptus > Eucalyptus victrix. The sequence goes on along the minus strand of CM027840.1, from coordinate 13,521,762 downwards.
CCCAATTATATACACCTCCACAGTCATGCCTCCTGTCTCATCTTCGTCGCTCTGTGTTTCGCTTCCATGGCTGAGATTGTGCCTGCAGATTTCGTTCCGGAAGCAGATGAATGGCTGGATGCTACTGACGCTTCAGCTAGCACCAGCAGCAGCATGTCTCTCACTTGGGGCCATGAGCATGAGAGGTCTCTCACTGATGGCCATGATTGTGAGTATAGACCAGGGCCCTTTGAGAGCGAGAGGTTGCCCATCACACTGTCTCCGGAAATTCAGAAGTTCCTTCGAGTCGCCAATCAGATAGAACACGAGGAGCCTCGTATTGCTTATCTATGTAAGGGAGTTTAAATTTGGTCTTAGAACGTCTTTTTCTTCGGAAAAGATTGATTTTTTATTATGGAAAAAAAAAATTTGAAAGGGAAGAATCGCAAGCTGTTCAAAGTTTATTTTCAGGGGTCATCCTGGTATTGATAATTGGTAAGCTATTACATTATTCTGTAGGCGTCAGAGGTTTGGTAAGAATTAGTTGACTGACATGTCATAATGGAGACATTAACATCAATTTAGCATTACATTTAAACTAGGCTTCACGATATAGCAATGCAAAATCGAACAGGGTCCAGTTTATTTTTGTTTAATAACACTCTTGATGGCAAGTTACTACTACAAGTTTCAGCAGTCAACACTGAAATCTACAATTACGTGTCAATAAGAAAGGGAGTTCAAAAGATCATGGAGTTTGAAAATTCAGTTTTTTTTATTGATTCCGACTTTCATGTGACGAAAATGTCTTAACTGGTTCTCAAATTGGGGGCCACAGTAGCTTATGGAAGTTCGACCATGGCCTGTAATCATTTTTTGCGCTGTTCATTTGGATCTCTTTGGCATGTTGGCAGGCCGGGTTCATGCTTTGGCAATAGCGCACAAAATGGATTCTAATTCTATTGGACGGGGCGTCCGGCAGTTCAAAACTTCTCTCCTAAAGCGACTCCAACGGGTAAATGCATACACATTTTAACTCTCTGTAAAAGGAGGTTAGCTCGTTTCCAACTTTAGTAACAGCACAGGGATGAGTTAGGATATCGATCAACAAAATCTTGTTTGATGGATGAGGATAACTAATTGCTACTCGATCAGATCAAATAGTAATGACTGACCATCATGTTATCAATTTAATCTGATACCACCGGTCTAAGCTGCAAGACTCTGCCTGTTGACTGCGCAATACATCAATTACCAGGTCCACTTTCATTGAACTTGTTTATTATGTAACGATAATCAGTTCTACACCCTTAATTGTGGATATATACAAATTTCTTTTCTTCCTTCCTAGGTAATTTTTTCAGAACAAAGAATTTCAGCCTGGCAATCATGGTTTCATCTGTCCATAGATAACTCTGGTATAGCTTGTTTAAAATTGTGTATCATTCTTCAGTCGTAGGAAACAAAAATTCATGTCAGGTCTGAAAAGGAAGGTGTAAGCTTGAGTATCTGAACATCATTATTCTGTATGAGCATCCTACTACTTTCCCACTGAGTGGGAAAAGGCTTCTCTATGGATAGTTGTTGCATCTTACTCCTCCCCGACGAATCTTCGTGAAAATAGCTTTTAATATGGAACTTTGGCTTGATGACTATTTTCCTCTTATACTCCTAGAAGTTATCATGGTTATGCCCCCTCAATATCGAGCTCTTACTCTTATCGACTGTGTCCCATTCATAATTGTTAGTCATCAATTTTTGTGGAGATATGCTGACTCAATCTCTCTGAATGTCACTTTTACGAATTTCAGGATGAAGAGATTACCAAACAAAGATGTAAGGAAGAGAGTGATTTACGTTTACTTAGACGTGTTTATCATGCATACGAGGACCGTGTTATCAGAAACGTTGGAGTAGTTGATGTAAATAATAAGTAAGGATTTCTGATGGAATTCATTTCATGACAGCGGTACCTCTTTTCAGCTCACATAATGAAAATATGTTTTCTTGCCCGTGCTAAAATTAACATTTGAACAATCACAGGGAAAAAATGACCGCTGCAAGAAGAGTTGCTCAAGCGTTGTTTGAAGTACTCAAAACATTAACAGGTGCAGCAGGCACACAGGTATGCTCTTCCTCCATGTTTTCTTGATGTTGATTACAAAAAGGCCATTGAGATGGCGTGCCTACTTGTATGTTCATCTAAGATACACTCTTCTGTGTTGATTTTCTTTTCTTCATTTCTTGTTCTGCAGGCTGCCACAGATCAGAGTTTCTATGTACCCTATAACATTCTGCCACTTGCTCCTGGAGGTGCTCAGCAAGCAATTATGCAACTCCCAGAGGTCTGGTGCCATGAAAAAGTTCTTCCTTTATAAACACTGTGCAACTACATCGATATCTTTCAATGGCTCGTCTTTAGAGCTTTTGGAAAGTGTGATTTGGACTACCTCATTAGTCTTGAGGACATGCTACTCTTTTGTTTCCATTTTTCTTGTGCGTTAGTCCATTGGGGATTAGTACTGCACTGAAGTTGCCAATGCTAAGTGTATAAAATATCCAATCTGATGTCACAGATTAAAGCTGCAGTTACAGCACTTCATAGTACTCGTGATCTACTCTCTCTTGAAGATTTACAGAAAGATGCGGCTTCCATGGATTTATTTGATCTTCTTCAAAGTTTCTTTGGCTTCCAGGTGACTAGTAACATGGTGATATTCTTAGATTGGTGCGGTTTATTTTCTGCATATTGCTAGGAAATCCATTTAATCAAAGCGGAGAAGGTGGATGTGATGGTTCAACTGGTGGACATGTGGTCTAATAATCATTCTAATCTACTCATGACTTACTCTTCACAGGAAGGGAATGTGGCCAACCAAAGGGAGCATCTTCTTCTCCTCCTCGCTAATGCCCAAGTCAGGCACAATCAGAAACAGACTTCAGTTCCAAAGGTGTTAGAAGTCCTAAATTGCAGATATTTAAGTTAATTCCTATGTTAATTTTGTGCTTCTTTGATTCGTTTAGCTAGAAGATGCAGCAATAGAAGAACTAATGAAGAAATTCTTCAAAAATTACACAAACTGGTGCAAATATTTGGGGAAAAGGAGCAGTATCAGGTAGGATTTCTTGTCTAAGCTGTTCCGGAAGAAGAGTCATTATAGTCCTTCATGTTCCTTCCCATGATATTCTTATCGCCAATAATCTCCTATCAGTTCACTTTCATCTAGAAATTTTGCTTCTGCTCACGAAAAGCCAGCGAATTTATTCTATTTTTTAATCTAATATATGTACATGCAGACTACCTAAAGCGAAACTGGATGCACAACAGTATAAACTTCTGTACATAGGGCTTTACCTTCTTATATGGGGGGAGGCTGCAAACTTGCGCTTCATGCCTGAGTGTCTCTGTTATATCTTTCATCATGTAAGTCATTTCTATCTTATGTTTATGTTCTGAAGGGCAGACATGAAGATGCTGCTTGCTCGGTTGTATGTAATTTGTCATTTTATGTCAAGCTGGTGCGATGGTAAATGCTACCCTTAATTTTAGTGGGAGTGCATGGTGTTAGAAGAAACTCTGAAACAAATAGTCAATTTTATTGCTTACAGTCGATGAACGACAATAATTTTTTTTCTATACAGTCATCCTGCCTTTTCTTCCTGCTAACTAAAGAGGGAACCTGACCTGCAATTGAGTTGGTAAAATCTCTCGGGGTGTGCAGGTTTCCCCATGCTAGTTAATCCTGCTGTAAGTTCTTTAGGATATTTATTTTATGTTGAATGACTTTCAGACAGAGAACAGATGAAGGTCGATTGCCAATTTGAGGAAAGGGTATACTTTCTCAGGCTTATCCAAAATCAAGACAGGGCAAGATATCTAGGGTTTTTGAATACTTTCTTTCTTTCAATGAATAGTTCTGAGGAGATGTTTCTACTGGAAAGTGTACTTTGTCAAGAAGTGGAACACTTATTTTTCACATTCATCTCATATGTGTTTTGTGGGTGGCTTCCTTGATTGCATACATACACTTGTGGGGTGAACTAACATGGAGTAATTCACGAATTGACTGCTTAAGACCTCAGTTAGCAGGGACTATAATTGAGTTGTAACCTTGACCTGATTTACCTGGAGCAAAGAATGTTGCGAGTCTATGTCAATCTACTGGAAAAATTTTTATTTCTCTATTTTTTACTTTGCTGTTTGGTTATACAAGTTGCCCCACCTAGGCATAGGGTGAATTCATTTGTTATTTGGTCTTTGTAAGGTCAGATGGCATATGAATTACATGATGCTCTCAGTCCGACATCAGAGGTCATCCCAGCTTATGGAGGAGGGCCAGAGTCTTTCCTAAACAATGTAGTTACCCCAATTTACGGGGTTATACGTGATGTGAGTACAGTAGATCTTTCGCATGCCATACTTTGGAACTTTCTTACTTCTCTTACAATTTTTTGTCCTGCAAAAATTTAGGAGGCCGAGAAAAACAAAAATGGGACAGCCCACCATTTTACTTGGAGGAACTACGATGATCTGAATGAGTTCTTCTGGTTATAATCTGTGCTTTGCATATCAAAGTTCTCAAAAACTAGAGTTTCCAAACTTATGTAAGTATGTCACTATTTACATGAATCTGCAGGTCTCCTGATTGTTTTGAAGTAGGTTGGCCTCTTCGTTTGGACCATGATTACTTCCCTAAGACTTCCCAAAATGGCAGTCGTCAGGAACCCCAAGTTTCAGATGATGGTGCTGCACTAAAGAAGGAGAAAGGAGATGATGATGATGATGAAGAACTGAGGGTAAGCTATACTACTTGTGCATTGGTCTCTCCAGCATTTGGTTATCATTTCAATTAGTCTTATGATGTATCAGGAACAAATCATTAAAATTATTGACTAGTCTGAAATGTATACTTCACCTTTCTATGTCATTAAGTGTTCCAGGCTTTTAGAATAGACATTCACACATTCTGTTGTTTGAGGCGTATGCTTCATTGTATCTAATTAAACTTTGCTCACAGATTGGCACAAGCATGCACAGGATAATGTCTTCTTCTTTTGTTAGCACTTGACAATAGACAAATATGATAAGCTGACTTACAGAGCCTGTTTTAACATCAACAACTTACAAGGTGCTAAGCCAGCTTATGTCCCCTCCCATGTCCCTCCTTTTTGTGTCCATTTCTTCACTTTTCGCTTTCATTAAAGTATCGAGACATCTCTGGTTTATTTTTTATATTCCTTATTGCCTTGGTGGAAACATGTAGATTTTTAGGATAATAGTGAAGTCAATAATCTGTGGTTGGGTAATGACCTCATTATGAAATATGAACTATGCTGAATTAAAAGAGTAGGATTATTCGGAGATTCCTTGCTAAACATCAATGCATGAGAGATTATGTTTCTCCTTGATAACCATCAATGCATGAGAGCTTATGTTTCTTGTCATAGTATTCCCTAGGTGAGTGCACTTCATCACTTCTTTTGAACTGCAAACATGTAAGTAGCTTTTCAACTTTAGACAACAATAACAGCCCAGTGCTCCATAACTTTATATCCCATGATTTTGCTTTTCCAGCTTGTATATTTATTTCCAGCTTGTATATTTATTTCACAGGATTCTAAGGAGGAATATCGTGAACAAAAATGGTTGGGAAAGACAAATTTTGTGGAGATTCGGTCATTTTGGCAAATTTTTAGGAGCTTTGACAGAATGTGGAGTTTTTTAATCCTGATCCTTCAGGTGTGTCTACTGTCTTTGCTCGAGTCTGGTGTCTTCTTGTTTCCTCTGATGGTTCTGCTGCTTCTTTAATAAGTTCATTTTTCTTTTTCTCTAGGCAATGATTATCGTGGCCTGTCATGATTTGGGATCTCCTCTTCAGTTGTTTGACAAAGGAATATTTGAGGATATCTTGAGTATTTTCATTACTTCTACAATCCTTAAGCTCCTTCGAGGTCTGGTATTCCATCGTCTTCATCTTTATTTGGGTCTTGAGTGTCTCTGGCTGCATTTGTTGATTTTGAGGGCAAGTATAACATTCCAGAGAAAAGCGTGGGGTTCATAACAGATGATATTTGAAGTCTTTTCCTAATGCCTCCAAGTGCAATTGCGCTGATAATAACTATAAGCAGCAAGCAGTGACTAGAATCAAAGGCGGATTCTAGTAGAAATAATTATGGAAAATACCCTTACCACCTCCTGCCTCCTTCCTCTAAGAGCCTTCTAATAAAAAGTAAAGACTTTTGATTGCCTAATGATTTCTTCTATTTGCTCAAGCATCGTGCATAGCTTCAGCCTTTTCTTCTGTTCCTTGAAAAGGGTAGATACATGTAACACCCCCTCAAGAATAAAGTGATTTTTGTCTAACCCTTGTTTCTCAAGGCAGCCTGCATTATTTAGTTAAGATGTAATGTTGTCATTTCTTTGTAGATCAATTATTACAAGTTACTAGGTACTGAAAAGCAATATTTCCATCAGTTAAAGTGTACTCCTTTTTTTTTTTTTTTTTGTCGGTAAGGAGTGTACTCCTTTTTTGTCATCATATTAGTCAAGAAAGGGTTTACCTCATCAGCTAGGCAATTTTAGTATGTGAATTCACTCTGATTTTCGATCAGAAAAGCCCAAAGATAATGTACGCACGCGTATTTAAGAACTGCACATGGTTATGTCACTCTAAAGATAGGTAGGAATGGTTGCAACTCAATATTGATCTGCCTTTATCAACAATGTTATCGTGGATTTCTATTAAAATTGATTGCACCAATGGCCTACTTATGAACTGAAGAATTCTGAGAAGAAATCTTGCCTGCAGCTATCATTGACATTGCCTTCACATGGAAAGTGCGATACACTATGGATTCATCGGAAAGAATTAGACATTGGTTGAACCTGGCAGCTGCTGCAATGTGGACGATAATTCTTCCTACATGTTATGCTAAGTCAAGAAAAAAATATACTTGTTATTCCATGCAAAGTGGGAGTTGGATTAAAGAATTGTGCTTTTCGCCATACATGATTGCTGTTGGAATATATATGATGTCTAATGCCGTTCAGATGGTGCTGTTCTTTGTTCCTGCTGTTAGCAAGTATATCGAAGTCTCAAACTGCCGTATATGCACAATTCTATCCTGGTGGACAAAGGTAGGGTATTAGCTTAGTAACTGGTTGTTCTTATTACATTTTCTAATCATGCTTAAAAGTCGTTGCATTGGATCTAGTCATGCGCTGGTGCAGTCACATAATTTATGACATTACTGGATCCAATTGTTTCAATTTGTTGCAGTTGACAATGGAACCTAGCAGTGTCTTGATATTTGGTAGATACCAGTAAGGTGTAAGTTAATGATTAGAGCATAGACATAGTCTTAGGGAAATTTCCCTAGTAAAAAGGATGATTCAGGATGCAGACATATGGTTGTCTTTCGCTGAGGTACTTGTCGATTCCTAAGACCTCTCAACAAAGCCATTTTGTATCCAGTAGCATAAATAGCTCATTATTGACTGCATTTAAGGGATTGTGAACGATAACATCATATGCCATCGAACTACGAGAATTGATTCTTTTGAACTTCTCATTCTCTTGTTATTTTTGAGTCTACCTTGCAAACTGCGACTCATATCAACCACCAGAAAATTTATATGGATAATTTAGCGATCGATAATTGAGTTCCTGTTGAAATCTCCCTCAAAGAACTTATTCGAATGATTTACTGAGTAGTGATGATTTTGCTGTCTGAAATTTTGATCCTTCTTAGACAATCCTCATGTGTACCATCAAAATGTTTATCTGCCTTAACAATAGTTGCAGTACTCAAGATTAGGCTAAATTTCCTCTTTGCCATGGCATTGATCATTCACGTTTATCATCTGACTTTATACATCAACTTTGCTATGAATGTCAGTAACTACTAGTTTGACTAGAGTGTCATGGATCCTTACGGTCCTGTTTTTAGTTGTATTTCACGTAATGACTCATTGAAATCTCCCCTTATATCATGCATGACTTTTTTTTAAGTGAATTACGTCAGTAGGTTCAGTGCACAACTGCCAACTTATCTCTTTTTATTGTAGCCTAGGCTATTTGTTGGGCGTGGGATGCAAGAAAGCCAACTTTCGCAGTTGAAGTATGTCCTGTTTCCCTCTGGTGAAGCTTTGTTTTCATGAGGATTTGTTCTCTTGTGATTGTTCTATTGGTTGCTTGTGATGTAGGTATACGTTGTTCTGGTTGCTGGTCTTATCCAGCAAGTTCTTATTCAGCTACTTCTTTGAGGTGAGGATTTTCCCAGATAGAATGAATGAAGAAAGTGACGAAGGAATTACTATCAAAATGTGGTTCCAATAAGATGTTCATAAGTTCTTCTCGTACCTTGGTACTTCATGCGTGTTAACTTTGAGTTGCATAATTTTAAGTACAATCAGAGGAGTATTAATTGTTGGCTTCAAAAAACTCGCATCCATAAGTCTATTGCCTGATATCTGCAACTATATAAGAAAACATTTCATGACAGGTATACTGCACTGGTCCTCGGTTACTCTTTTACCTGTATTTCGAGCCTCCTTAGTGCTGCAGCCATTGACATGGATAAAACCTGTTTGGTAAAACTGAAATGAAGTGATGAGAATCTAAGTTCTGAATTTTAAGTGTCGACCATTTTAACTGCCGAAAATGAAAATAATATAGTGTTTGATCATGACTGAATATTTAGTACTGAATAACATATTTTCTTGCCAATTATAGAACTGTGAATATTATTGGTAGGTTTTAGGCTTTTAGTGATGGAATAGGCAAGATTTTATTTCCTATTCGGATGCCTTTTCTAATGAGTTATTTAAGTAACTCCATCATTACTTAGCTAATTAAGTGATTTTTGACTTAATTGATTTTTTAAAGTCAAAACTAGTTATGATTATTAAACGTGCTTAATTTCATTAGATGTTGAATACAGTAATTTTCTGCGCTTGTTGATGAGAAACTGCAATCGGCAGGATCACTTACTTATGACAAATAAAGATGAGCCTTTGGCTTTCTAGAGGACAAAGGTTGCAGATAATTGCATAGGATTTTTTAGGATGCTACTAGTGATTTTAAATATGACTGACCTGCCATGTGTCACCCAATTATTGAACAAATCGCAGATAAAGCCACTGATCACACCAACCAGACGAATTATGACAATTGGTGTGGATTATGATTGGCATGAACTATTCCCCAAAGGTAATTTCTTATATTTCTTGAATTGGTGTTTCAAAGTTGGATTTGATATTCGAAGTGCAAACCTAACGAGTATCTGTCATTTTCCAGTTGGGAGTAATGCTGGTGCGATCACGGCTATATGGGCACCTGTAATATTTGTGAGTATCAACCAACAGATGGGCAGCAGTCTTTATTTATGTCCAAATTCCTAGCTCGAACAATTTTTAGGCTAGTTCTTGAACCTTGAATGTTATTACATTATCATCATTTGATATCTAAAGCACTGCTCTTCCTGGTTATAGTTACATTGGGAAGTAAGGTTGTTAAATTTGAGATACGTCAAATTTATAGATGCTGTTATTTTTGGATCGTCACTTTACATTAAATAATGTATTCATGACATTCTTATTTAATTTCTATCTTTAGGTGTATTTCATGGATACACAGATATGGTACTCTGTCTTCTGTACAATTTTTGGTGGTCTCTATGGCATTCTGAATCATCTTGGTGAGGTAAGATTTATAGCTTTCCTCTGAAATAAATCTGTTAGAGGTCTCAATTTTTTCTTTATTATGTAGATCCGGACTTTGGGAATGCTAAGGAGTAGATTCCACTCCTTGCCTTCTGCATTCACTGCTCGCATAATACCACCATCGAAAAAGAAGCAAAAGGGCAAAAGAAAAGGCTACTTCAACGAGCAAATTGGAAAGGTAGGATGCCTCAACACTTGTACACTTATTTTTGTCCAGTTATATATATATATATATATATATATATATATATATATATATATATATATATATATATAGATGACATCATCATAATGACCCCCAATCTGGAACTTTTTTCAGGTTTCTGGAAATGAAAAAAGTGATGTTGTCTTTACCGAAAAAGAAAAAAGTGATGTTGCCAATTTTGCTGTGGTATGGAATGAAATTATCCGCAAACTTATATATATATAATATATATATATATATATGTAGATGACATCATCATAATGACCCCCAATCTGGAACTTTTTTCAGGTTTCTGGAAATGAAAAAAGTGATGTTGTCTTTACCGAAAAAGAAAAAAGTGATGTTGCCAATTTTGCTGTGGTATGGAATGAAATTATCCGTAAACTTATATATATAGATGACATCATCATAATGACCCCCAATCTGGAACTTTTTTCAGGTTTCTGGAAATGAAAAAAGTGATGTTGTCTTTACCGAAAAAGAAAAACGTGATGTTGCCAATTTTGCTGTGGTATGGAATGAAATTATCCGCAAACTTCGAGTAGAGGACTTGATAAGTGATAGGTTGGCTTTATTCTTTGCTGAGTACTTTTTAAGGTTTCTTTTTAAAGAATAATCACATTAACACACTTTTTGGAATAGGGAAGTAGATTTGATGGTGATGTCTATGCCACAAGAGAACCCTTCAGGAGAAGTTTGTTGGCCGGTTTTTCTTCTAGCTAATAAGGTACTGTCACGAACTGTGATGTTACTTGTTTCTCAAGTTTTCTTATCTGCCTCAGTTCACTACTGATAATGGACCCCATTTTTGGAAAGCTTTCAACAGCATTGAGTATTGCCAAAGATTTTGTGGGGAAGGATGAAAATCTCTATAGGAAACTAAGGAAGGATGAGAACATGTATTATGCAGTGCAAGAGTGCTTCGAGTCCACAAAGTTCATTGTCGAACTTCTTGCTGTTGGAAATACAGAGAAAAGGTAGAGAGATAATGTCATTGACTTTTTACATTGAGTACAATTAACGAGTCTGTTTATTAGGAGCAGCGGTATGCATTCTGTTTATTAGGAGCAGCGGTATGCATATCTTATCGTAAGACTTCGTAGCTCTTCATTTTTTTGGCCATTCTTTTTTCTTCAAATTAGTATGGGATGTGGTAGATTACGGTAGTCTGTTGAGTTTCTCACATGTAGTTTGAAGAAACAGTTCCAATCCACTTGCAATGTTAGTATTGCAAAACTAGGGGATAGATGGGTTAATTAGACATGAAATAACTTCGACTGATAAATAGATGTCTGTTTCTACAGATTATTGATATCACACACACACACAGAGTTATGTTGGTGCCCTTTATTTGAAAAAGGCTTAGCTAGTGATAAAAGGATTTTTGTCTTCTCTGTCCTTGCATATTGATTGTGGTTGTGAATGCGCTTAATTCTGGGCTTTAGACAGTATTTTTAAAATTCTTTATCAGGGTAATATCTAGCATACTCAAAGAAATTGATGCAAGCATTGTCGGATCAACCATTCTGAAGGACTTCAACTTGACTTGCCTTCCAGCTCTGCGAGATAAAGTTGTCGACTTGCTTGAACTTTTGGTAATTGTTGCAGTTCTAAGGTTGATTCTTTACCCTCTGGAATTACTTGTACCAATTATCGTCTGAAGTACTCCTTCCGTTCTGGATTGCATACTTCAGCTTAATGGCAATGAGAACCATCGTGGAAGGGTTGTGAAAGTACTTCAGGACATCTTTGAGCTTGTAACCCATGACATGATGATACATGGGAATGGGTTAGTTGGATACACTCTACTGAATTTAGAACTAGTTCAATTGCTTTCCTTCATTGAAATTACCTGCTTCCAGAATATTGGCTATACTCAACACTTCTCAACAAAATGAGGATGTGTATCCTTACTTCTCTCGAGGACTTAAGCCAGAGTTATTCGAGTCAGCTTCTGGTGAGGATTCTGTTCATTTCCCATTGCCAGACAGTGGCCCCTTGAATGAGCAGGTACATCTTATACTGTCATTCGCTGTCATTTATATAGATATATAAATGTGATCATCTTGACTTTCTATGGCAGATCAAGCGTTTCTATCTTCTGCTAACCACCAAAGATGCAGCAGTTGATGTGCCCTCCAATCTAGAAGCTCGAAGACGTATATCATTCTTTGCTACTTCTCTTTTTATGGATATGCCTAGCGCTCCGACAGTACGCAGCATGCTATCGTTTAGGTAAATTCTGTCTATGCAGTGAGTGACACGACTTATATCTAGGCGAACCCTTGATTTTCCCTAACCTCCGTGTCCTATTGAAAGAAGATGACATAACTATTTCTAGCATAAGACTATGAAGAGATGGAAATGTATGTTAATCCAAATGGACCAATGAAGAACAACTTCTTTGGAAGCTTTGTGGTGGTTCATACAACAAGGATGCAAAAAGAAACATTTTGAGTATTGTTCACATCAAGAAGATAAGATAGTATAATTCCATTCTTGAAGTGCATTTTTATTTTTAAGAGTTTGCAATATGATAGGATAGTATACCATTTCTATTCAGCTATAGTGTAATTGATATTTTCACTTCTGCGGAACAAGAACTGCTTGTGGCTCTTCTCTGAGCCAATGCCTCCTCTTTGACAGTGTTTTAACTCCACATTTCATGGAAGACATTAATTATTCAATGAAGGAACTCCATTCCAGCCAAGAAGAAGTTTCCATCTTCTTTTATATGAAAAAAATTTATCCAGGTTTGTACCATGTAGGACACTTGCGATTGCTGTCTGATTCACTCAAGTGTAGCTTCTTACATATGTTTCTTTCTATTTCATAGATGAGTTGAGAAACTTCTTGGAACGGATGGGTCATGGAGATGTAGAAGAACTGAAAGATGAAAATATGGAGGAAGAGCTGAGAAATTGGGCTTCTTTCAGAGGGCAAACGCTGAGCAGAACAGGTAAAGTTTGCCTCATTTAATGTTTTTTTGGTCTATGAAAGTTCATAAAAGGACACAGTTACAATTTTTACTTTGAACTTACTGAGGTCGTGTGCAGTCCGTGGAATGATGTACTATAGGGAAGCCTTAAAACTTCAAGCTTTCCTTGACCTGGCAGGAGAGAAAGGTTCATAATCTGAACTCAAAGCTCAAGTTAGAGCAATGTTTCTGGGTGGTGACATCCCCAGAGCCACTCCCTGATCTCATTCCAATATTCTTTCCCTTTGCTTGTTTCCATGTAGACATTCTTGAAGGTTGTGATGCTGTTGCAAGAGAAAATCCAGCACTATCTGCTCGACTTGAGGCTCTGGTGGACCTGAAATTCACTTATGTAGTATCCTGTCAAATGTATGGGTTACAAAAGTCATCTGGACATCCGCATGCAGGAGATGTACTCGATTTGATGATAAGGTAATGCTGTAGAAAAATTTACAAATGTGACTCCAATAATTACATAGTCTAGGGATTCAAATTATTGTTACTTTGGTAGTTTATTGACACTGCTCTGTTGATTGGGTGCTTGAAGGTATCCATCACTTCGTGTTGCCTATATTGAGGAGAAAGAGGAGGTTGTGGCCAACAAGCCTGTGAAGACTTATTCATCTATATTGGTAAAAGCTGTCAATGGTTTAGATCAGGTAGCCATCCGTCTGGCTGCATTGCATCACAGAAACTTCGTGTAGTTTTCACAAGGAGTAATACATTTTCAAGAAAATGTTAATAAATTACATTTGAAATTTTTTCATGCTTGAAAGAAGGATATTGTGTCGATCATCTTAAAAGAAATAAAGAAGATTAGAACTGAAGAAAAGTCAGCATATCATTTGTGCCGTATCCTCAACTAGCATTCAAGTCAAAATTATTCTCGGCAACTATAGCATTAAGTCCACTATTGAATCACTGTTTGACTTTTATTAGATTCTCAAGCAACATCGTTTTGTCAAAAACATTTGATCTCCAGTTTAAGTCACAGATGTTTGATAGCAATTTTTTTGCAGGAAATCTACCGCATAAAACTTCCTGGTCAACCAAAAATTGGAGAAGGAAAGCCTGAGAATCAAAACCATGCCATAATTTTTACTCGTGGTGAAGCTCTCCAAACAATTGATATGAACCAAGTAGGTATTGTTTTTTTGAAAAATGAGTTTGCGGCCCTGGTAATTGCTTGATTGTGATGCTCGGTTTGATAGGATAATTACCTGGAGGAAGCTATGAAAATGAGAAACCTTCTAGAAGAATTCCACCAGGAGAAAGGTCATCGACCTCCTACTATACTTGGACTCAGGGAACACATATTTACTGGAAGGTAATCCGAATGACTAGGCAATGATTTGGTGCTTTAAGTTATTCTTCCCACCAGTGAGGGCCAAATTGCTTGAGATGTACTTAATAATGGTTTTGCTCTTAGAGGATCAATCGGTTATAGCAACAGGAAAATGAATATGGTAACAATTTTTTTATTTTTTTGGTTGCAAATATCGCAACAATTAAAACGCTTAAGATTTGTGAAATTTGTAGGATGGTATTATGAAATCTGCCAGGTGTACAGCATCCGTTAAACCAAATAAGTTGACCTTGCGTGATATTAAGGAGAATTAAAAGCATAAGAAATAACAATATGAAGGACAGGTTCCTATTGCAGTCTCTGAAACTTTTCGCTATTAAGCATGACTTCTTTAGAATAATCTAAAAGGGAATTTTCAACCCTGATAACTCCCTTTTTAAAGAAAAGGATGTAATCGCATTCTTTTTGGAACATGAGCTGAATGATGTTACTTTGTTGTCTATTTAGAAGAATCAGGCTGAACACTTCATTCAGGATTCCTAAGCTATTCCGTCCATGTTTTGTTAACATTGGAGAACAAAATGAGGAGTTTAAGCTCAGCTCACTTTATGCGTTTCTCCCACATTGCAGTGTTTCTTCTTTAGCATGGTTCATGTCATATCAGGAGGCCAGCTTTGCCACAATTGGTCAGAGGCTTCTTGCCAACCCTCTCAGGTAGGGATATGTTCTTTCATTAATCTCTTGCTCCAAAAAAGGACTCTTGCCCATCAAAGTGTATAATTTACTTTTGCATGTAGCTAACTTGAGAAAGGCCAAGATCCAAGAATTTTGTTCTCATGAAGATAATCCAGATCTATATTTCTTTTATATCTCAAACAGCTTTATGAGCATAATTCCAGCTGAAGGCTTTCTTACTCTAACTTCTGTTACTTTTGTCTTTGATTACTCTTTCTTTCTATCGGCCTTATTCTCCTGTAAGTTGGTCAATAATTTTTCTTGGTTTCCTGGGCAGGGTAAGATTCCACTACGGACATCCCGATGTATTTGACAGGATATTTCACATTACTAGAGGTGGTATAAGCAAAGCATCAAAGACAATCAACTTGAGTGAGGATGTATTTGCTGGTATAACTATGTCACCGTAGTACTCTCTGATCAAGCAATTGTTCCTTTCCATTTTTACATGTGTGGCGGGAAGGGAGAAACAGGCAACTGCAAGTTTGATAAAGGACCAACTGACATGTTCCTTGTGTAGGATTCAACTCTACTCTTCGGCGAGGGAGTATTACTTATCACGAGTACATGCAAGTAGGAAAAGGTCGGGAAGTAGGCCTAAGTCAGATCTCAAAGTTTGAAGCAAAAGTAGCTAATGGGAACAGCGAGCAGACTCTAAGCCGTGATATATACCGGCTAGGACAGCAGTTTGATTTCTTCCGGATGCTGTCATGTTACTTCACAACCATTGGCTTTTACTTCAGTAGCCTGGTACTTGCTTAAAAGGATATTTCACTTTTACAATTAATATTACATTTAAAGCTAGAGGAAACCTGGATGTATGTTTAGTTGTAGACACCGCCATGGTGGGTTGCTGATGATAGTAATTAGTACGGTCAGATTTTCCCAAGTTAGGTGACATATTTGAAGTTATTCCCGAGGAGGATAATATGTGGAAATTATTCATTCAAATCCCCTTACATCAATGCGGGTAGCATTTTCTTGGTGATATATCTGTTACATGGAAGCTGTTCTAATCTTCTTTTGATTTCTCATATAAGCATGTGCTGCCTATAGTGATGATAATCTCTCTACAATTTTTGCTTGGAAGCACCATGATAAAATCTAATTCGGGCTTTGTCTTTGATGTGTTTGTACAGATCTCTGTCATTGGAATCTATGTCTTCCTGTATGGCCAGCTCTACCTAGTACTTAGTGGGCTGGAGAGAGCACTCTTTGTTGAGGCTAGACTTCATGACATACGATCATTGGAAACAGCTCTCGCATCACAATCTTTCATTCAATTAGGGCTTTTAACTGGCCTGCCGATGGTCATGGAGCTTGGACTTGAAAAGGGATTTTTTATGGCCCTCAAGGATTTTATCCTCATGCAGTTGCAGCTGGCTGCTGTTTTCTTCACTTTCTCTCTTGGAACAAAAACTCATTACTACGGTCGGACGATTCTGTATGGGGGTGCTAAGTATAGACCAACTGGGAGGAAAGTTGTGGTGTTTCATGCCAGTTTCTCAGAGAATTACAGATTATATTCACGGAGCCACTTTATTAAAGGGTTTGAACTGTTGCTGCTTCTGATTGTTTATGATTTGTTTAGACGGTCGTACCAAAGCAGCGTGGCCTATGTGCTAATCACATATTCCATTTGGTTCATGTCTATAACTTGGTTATCTGCACCATTTCTATTTAATCCTTCCGGGTTCATCTGGGATAAGATCGTGGATGACTGGAAAGACTGGAACAAGTGGATCAACGTGCAGGGTGGAATAGGAGTTCAACCTGATAAAAGCTGGGAATCGTGGTGGTATGAAGAGCAAGCTCACATTCGTCATTCGGGACTGAGTTCTAGGTTAATTGAGATACTTCTCTCTCTGAGGTTTTTCCTATATCAGTACGGACTCGTGTATCACCTTGACATCTCCCAGAAGAGCAAGAACTTTCTGGTTTATGTGCTTTCTTGGTTTGTCATTTTTGCAATATTCTTGCTGATCAAGGTAAGTACTTCTCTATAGTTGTATTGCTTGACCCTCCATACATGGATAACGACTTCTGTTCCCGCATCAGAAGGCGAGAGCTCTCACTAGGATTTATTAACACAACACAAAATTTTTCATTTGGAACCTCTAGTGCAATGATGAATAATTTTGTCTGAGCATACAAGTTGCCTCAATGTCTATGCAGGCTGTGAATATGGGACGGCAACAATTCAGCAATCGGTACCACTTTTATTTCAGGCTTTTTAAAGCATTCCTTTTCCTCGGTGCGCTGTCCATCATAGTAATTCTTTCCATCATCTGCAAACTGTCTTCGATGGATATCATTGTCTGCTGTCTAGCATTCTTGCCGACTGGTTGGGGGCTGATACTGGTAAGCTTGGTTAAAGAAACTCTGTTTTTCTTCCCTCCCTCAGACTTTCTCATGTTGTCTGACTCTTCCATTTGTCAGATTGGACAAGCAGTGAGACCCAAAATTGAGAACACTGGCTTGTGGGAATTCACCCGTGTTATGGCTAGAGCATACGACTACGGGATGGGTGTCATTCTATTTGCACCGATAGCTTGCTTAGCATGGTTGCCAGTTATATCAGCTTTCCAAAATCGTTTCCTCTTCAATAAGGGCCTCAACCGGCGATTGGATGTAGATTCGATTCTTTCTGGAAAGAAGAACAAAAAGAATAGGCAGGCATGAAACATTACTTGCTCCCTGTATAGTAAATTAGTTCTTAGTAATCCTCTTGTAATATTTTTGAAAAATTGGAAACAGTAATGTACAGAAGACCAATTTCCAGTAATTTTTATGCACTGGAAATATGAGAGAATCTTACAGTACAATATATTCTTCCAGCTCGAGGTCGACACCCATAAATATAGCCAGAGCCATAATTTCACCAAGAAGACTCATTTCTTCTAAGCTTTTTAACGCTTGATAGTCGATACCCGAGTGACTTAAAAACAGACATAGCTACTCAAGATGGAACTTAGTTGCATATGTAGTTAAATGTTCAGGATAATGAGGAAATTTGTAGTGCTCGATAAATGTGGGTACTTCCATGTCGTGAGAATGAATGTCGTTTCAGTGACACTTGATCAAATTTTTAGATCAGTGGTATCGATAGTTAATGTGTCTTGGAGTGCTCTAATCCTTAACAGAGTCTGGCTTGGTAGCTTTTTATGCTGCAATGACTTCGGTTCTGAAATCTAGCAAGTCGGGGGATCAAAGCAGTTATCTCTCTTTAGATGTTTACAGCTGAAGGACCAAAAGCTTTATCGGCTGTCAGAGGCAAAAAGAAACACAAAATTTGGGCTAAATCAGGAAATTGCTACGTAGTTATCCTTTCTGATGTTCATGTACATACGCAATAGGTCCATGGTTAGAGACACCGCATACAAGGCCAACCTCCTACAGTTACTTCCATGATGAGTTAGTAGATCAGCTTGTTTCTTGTCAATAGTATGTAGTGGACCTAATTGGTTAGTTAGGGTGCATTTAGTAATGCTTATGTTTCTGGGAATAATTTCTAAGCATTTTAAATCATTTGGTAACTATTCAAAATTTCAATTCCCGAAATAGAATTGTGTTTGGTACCGTGTTCAAAATTTCTACTCAAAATCATTTTCTTTTAATTTTTAAATAATTTTATTCCTTTTTCTCTTTTTTTCTTCTTTTCCTTTTTTTCTTTTTTTCTCCTATTCTTCTTCTTCAAGTGGCCGGTCGCCAGATAGCGACTAGCCAAATGAGAGCCAATAACCTCACCGGAGTGTCGTCGGCCCTCAACAAAGCCGGCCCTCGTCAGCCGAGCCTCGTCGGCAACTGGGCTAGGCTCGGCTGAGCCATGGCTGGGCGAGCCTCGTTGGGGTTGTGTGAGGCCCACCTGGCCACCTGCAAGGCTGAGCCTTGTCGATAGCTAGGCTTGCCTCCGACGAGCTCACTAGACCGGTTGTTGGTGACCGACAGTGGGTGGGTGGCGGATGGCAACCGCGGTAGTGACAATAGATGAAGAAGAAAAAAGGGAAGAAGAACAAAAAAATAGAAAACAAAATGAGAAAATATGGGTTTGATTCTAGAATTGTTCCTCGAAACAAGAATCAACTTTTTTTTATTTTATTTTGATTCTATTCCAAATCTACTTTCGAAAAAAAAAAAGAAATGGAAATATTTTCCCCGGAACAAAAGAATAGAAATTAGCACTATTTGGCTCGTTACCAAACATGCCATTGGGAACATTTCTGTTCCTTTTTTTTGTTTTTCATTTTGTTTTTTTTTCGATTTTTTTTTTTGGGTAAAGGTAAGAATATATAAATAGCATTAAACCAATGTACACAAAATTGGTGCCAAAAACTTTCACTCAAAGTGACAATAGGTCAAAATGAGTGGAAGGGAGCCGATGTAAAAAGAAGACTCCCTAAAAGAAGTGGGAGACCAAAACAAAGACAAAAAAAAGAGGCTAACGAAGCCAGAACAAGCTAAGGCAAAAAGGG
This sequence comes from Eucalyptus victrix, assembly GCA_016097545.1. Lineage (NCBI taxonomy): Eukaryota > Viridiplantae > Streptophyta > Magnoliopsida > Myrtales > Myrtaceae > Eucalyptus > Eucalyptus victrix. The sequence goes on along the minus strand of CM027840.1, from coordinate 13,502,364 downwards.
AAGCCGAAATCGGCAGTCTTACAAAGCTGCTAGCCGAGCAAAGAGAGCAACCGGAAATAGAAAGCAGCGTTGCACAAAAAATAGAAGCAAGCCGACGAAAGCAGCAACAAAAAAGAAGAGAATAGGACGACCAAAGCCTGAGAGGACGCATAGGTAGGGGCCAAGAACACAACCGAAAATGGAAGAGTCGAGACCCCAACATCGCTGGAGCCTCTTGTTCCTTGGGTTGTCAACCACATTGCTTAAGGTGAGAGCCTTGTCCCTAACCACTTTGATGAGATGGTTCTTTAATGCTTGCAACTCCAAGGTCTCCCCTTGAAAAATGTTATTCCGCTTCTTCCAAATCAAGTGACACATGGCTCCAAACGAGAAACTGGCGATACAATGGAGAAAAATCCTTACCAGGGAGGAACTTTATGGCCCAAAGAAAATTCTCCGATCAGGATCTATTTTTCCATGGAAGATTACATCTCGCAGCCCAAAAAAAGCGAGACTAATGGAGATGTGATAGTCAAAGAACAAATGATCAATAGAATCCAGTCTGGCATTACAAAAAGCACACAATCCACTATCAATTCTACCGTAATAAAGAAGGATAACTTGGGTGGGTAAGCGGTTTCTAATAATCAACCACAGGATGAATTGAAATCTAGGAGCAATTGAATTATTCCAAACAAGCAAAGCCCAAGGAACATGATCCTTCTTCCTCCTAATGATTTCCCACTCTGAAGCTTCCTTTGTTTTTTTGTTCTTTTGTTCCCTTAAAAAAAAAAACAGAAATTCATTTGGTAACGCCAACTTATTTTTCTATTCCTCGGAATAAAAAAAATAGCCAGGGAATAGATTTGGAACAAAAATAAGAAACAAAAAAAAAAATTAGCTTCTTATTCCAAGGAACAATTTCTAGAAATAAGTCAATTTTCTTTTTTATTTTTCTTTTGTTCTTGTCTCTTGCCGTGGCCACTACAGGCCACCTCTAACCACCCGGGGCCACCATCGACTGCCAACCATTGACCGCTGATCGGCGCCGCCATCATCGGTGATTGCCGCCAACAACCACCGTCATTTGACCGCCATTTGCTGCTTGTTGACTACCGCTAATCGCCGACTACCTGCACCGCCACAACTATCCTCCAACTACCTGTTGTCACCGCCACTGGCCACCGACTGCCGGCCGTCGGCCACCGATCGCTGCCTATTAACTGTCAATCGCCGCCCATCGCCCGCCACCCATTGCTCGTTGCCTTCGCCTGCCACCACCAAACCACCGCCCATAGGCCACCGGCCGACCGTGGGAGGGGGTGGCAGTTGGTGGGCAATGGGCAATGGTTAGGTGGCGATGAGAGGCGGCAAGCGGCGGTCGGGCGGTAATAGTCAGCGGTCAACGTTGGCGGTCGGCTGTCTATGAGTAAGAAAAAAAAACAAAAAATACAAAAAATTATGAATCGTACCAAACACATTCCTATTCTTTTTTTATTCTAAGAATATAAATTTTTATAGTTATCAAACGCCTTATTTTACTAAGAAATTATTTTCGAGAATAGAAATAGAAAAAAACTATATCTGAAAAGAAATTGTTTCCCGAAACAAAAACATTACCAAACAGACCCTAAGCAGTCCAGAGTATCCAGTGAAGTCAAACAAGCATGCTAACGAGGACATTAGTAGCAGCCGCACCCTAAAATTCCAGCCAGCAAGATCTGAGCGGAAGCTATAGAGGCTGTAAAAAGCCAACCTCTGATAGACCGAATGGTTGCATGACCAGAATAGCTATGATTTACAAAACTAAACAATGACAAAACATTACAGACTTATACAAGACCCACACATCAACAAAAATCTACCGCACTAGCCAAAACACCATTTTGTAATCCTCTGTGATACATTGAGCATATTTGGCTACAAAGGTCAGGGCATTTGATCATCTATGCCTCCAACTTTATCTTGTTCGTGTCAAAAGGCTTGTGTGTCTGAGCTGTGATTCGATCAAGTAATTATCTGCACATCTTCTGAGCTGTTAAATTTCGACTGTCATGCTGGGGCCTAGAAACAGACCCCGCAGGGATTGCTGCTTCATTATATGGTCAGTCATAAAACTACTGAAGCTCTTCTCCTTGTTCAGGCTTTAGGAGGCTTTATGGAAATTACTAGAACCACTACCCGATGCAGAGGGAGAGTCTATAGGAATTGCTTTGACCTTAGAAATGTAGAGTGGAGGCAAGAGAGACTCATTGCCAGATTCCAAGGACATAGTGGTTCCTGTCATTGACAAAGAATCACCTTGGGATCTTCTCAGTCCTTTTCTTGGAAACACATGCTTTGCACTGCGAGCAGATTTTTCGGCTTGCCTTGGAAAGCTTTTTGCCATATCTTTCATCTTTCCTTTCTCACTGCCTCTGTTCTCATCCTTGGTAGGACTCGAAATTCTCTGTGTAGGAACCTTGGATGACATTGGTCCCGAAATGCCATCCTCAAGAACTAACTTGACTCCCATCTCTTTTGAATTGACTGGCTTAATGTTATCAAGTGGAGATGGAATTCCCTCTCCAACAACGCTGGAATCTTCCCCTTTATATTTCTTTTGAAATAATGAACCAATCTTCCCTATGCCCCTCCAAAGCGGGCTCTTCGGATGTTTATCATCCCAGTCATCCCTAATCTTGCTGCCAGCACTCCTAAAGGATTCAGCAACATTTGAATGAGCAATGTTAGGCTCCCGGTGAATTCGTGTATCCAGGCGTCGACTTTTCCCTTTCCTTGGTTTCCATATCTGTGATTTCTCGCTCCCTGGGTGATAAATCCATACTCCAATCTCTTTAAGGCCTTCTATATTTATAGGTTCAAACTCTTCCTCTGGTCTCGAAAAATTTTGTGACGATAAAGATGGCAAGGGACCTCCATTAGCTCCATCAGTTGCAAGTGAATCACCTCGATCTTCTCTGTTGATTGACTCCCCAGTAAACAAAAAAACTTCTCCCTGTTAAAATAGTGCATCAGGTCATGAACAAACTATATTTGCTTTAACATTCAGAAATTTTGTGAAGAGAATTACCTGTTTGCTCTTTTCCAGTATAGTTATGCCGAGGTGCAACTTCCCCATTTTAATATTCCGAAGAGGTAACCACATATCATGTCTTTGTCCATCTCTTAGATCATTTATATTTAAAGAGCAGTTTCTGTAAGGAAGAAAAGATTAAGTCAGTGCATCAATCCATAAAAGCAATTTCTTCAAAAGATCGGATAACCGGAGCACTTAGTTGGTCAAAAGAGAGAACTAAAAGCATTTGTTTCTAAGATGGGGACAGACAGATATGGTAAGTTTAACTATCAAAGCAAGTAATCTGCGATGGAAATTAGAGTATAATTAGAAGATCAAGGTTTTAGATTTTTCTTGAGATCAATGAATGCTCTTCATAACAGAAACAAATACATGCAGAATCTAGACAAATAGTATGGCAACCCTAAAAGAGACCTGTTGGCAATGCAATTAGTGACCCTTGCAGATCAAGTGGAGACCCACACCCAGGGCAAGAGGCTTCAAATGCCACACAAGACATTAACTATTGCCGGCTTCACACTCTATTAAAGTTAGAAACCATGAAAGGAGTTAGTGGAGTGCCATGCTGTTACGAATGCCTTGACACTTTCCACAGCAGTAATTGTTAGAATAGTTAAATCACGCCTAACTTTTAGATCGGTTGGCATAAATCCCACAAAATCTCACAATAATGAATGCACACCCTTTACACTTGTGCGGCACTAAAATCATATTAGGCTCAACTATGACTCTATTAACTAAAGACTACATGAATGTCCATTGGACATTGTCCAATGGCAGAATCAGAAACAGAGAATATCTAGGATAGACACGAACCCAAGATCATCATCGATGAAATGATCCTTGTCAAGAACTTCCAGATTTAGCACATTAGGTACTTCCCATGTGATGATGGGAATCCTGAATTCCTCATGCCATTTAGGAGCTAATGTCTTCTTCTGTGTTTCAGTCTTGAATCTGTAAGGACCCAACTTCCCCTTCACATATGGATCAGCCAATCCTACAAAGTGATAATTGAAGAAATGGATGATAAAGCTTAGTGCCGGCATTTAAATTGGGCAATCAGTACCATGGAAATTAAAGGAAATGAAATGGATATGAGCTAACCATTAAAATCAGATGGTTTCATTTCAGATGCTTCTATGACTTCCACTTTAACATGAGCCACAGGTTCCTTGACATCCACAGAGAACCAAGTTTCTGGGATTAAAGTTCATGCTTATCTCAGATGTACAGATCATCTTTTAGCACATAAACCAACAGAAAAGTGATAATAGTAGTGATCAACAGTTTGAGAATATATCAAGCTTGTAGACAGCTTATACCACTGCAGATAACAATTAAGTTGGCAGCGCAAAATGGGTTAACAGTGTACAAAGTGTGAGAGTAAGGTCTCAATAACCAAAAGACTCTTAAGGCTTTCAGATTTTAAATTCTTACAAGACAAATTAGATGAAAGCAATACTTGAGGGCTAAAACATTAATGTAATCCTTCGTATCTTACCTTGTTGAGATTTACCATCTTGTCGAGGTGCCACAAGTTTCTCCACATCAACTACCAACATATTAGGCTGAAAACTCAAGCAGAACAAGTCTTGTATTAGAAATAGTTTTCCGACAGTCAATTTAGAAGGACTCAACCAACACAAATGGTGATGCACATACTCAATCTTTAGTTAGTACTTAAAAAGCGTGCTAAGAGAGAGAACGTCAACCATGCAGATGATGATATGATCAGGCAATTTATACAAGCAGTGAAATGTGAGTTCAACTAGGCCAAAGAACCATGAGATTAAGATTTTACCTCAACAAGCGTTTGCTCAAATGCATCAGAAAGAAGTTTATCCTACCGAGAAAAAAAGAAAATAGACAGATGTTAGTAGCAATACATGAAACAGAGTGGAGAAAATCACAACTCAGAGTGCACAGAGTATAATAAAACTTACAATCCATCCAGAAACACCAGGAAGTTCAGTAACATCAAGCCCATACGAGGACAAAGGCTTCAGAGTCATCTGAAAATATGGGGGCTCAGCGAAGCACACTCGTAAACGTCCAAGATAAGGCCAGGTTGGAATGAATTTTACCCCTACTAGGACCTGGAAAAGAGATGGAATTGCATATTATCTGCTTCTAGTAACACACAATAGCAACGCAACCAATTTTCTCATGTTCTCTGATGTCCACATGACTGCACTAGACTTTGCCATACATAAATAGTCATTTGGTGGTTCTCATCTTCTATGGGATTTAAAAGCGGTTATGCACTTTCAAAAAATTGGTATCCAGTTTCCTCTCATGTTTAGTAGGCCTTGTTATATTAGACTTATGTTTAAAAATTCCTTGTGAGAATTATATAACAAACGCTGATCACATGACTGGCATAATAACGAATGAAATGTACCACAAATGTGTAAACTTCCGACCAACCATGTAGAAAAAGTAAACTTCAAGGTTCTGAACAGCTATAGAATTCAATTCATTCTCATACCTTCCCTTCCACCTGCATACTGGTCATATGCAATTTTGCCAACATTCCAAATCCAAATGTTTTCCTTAGCTTGACAGCAAATATTGCACTAATGTCATCTGCACTGACAAAATTTACCCCCAACTGCAAGACCTGCACATAGATATAGAGAGAATCTCTTCATCATATTATATTCAAGTCATAACTCGCACAACACACACATTTAAAAGATAATTAAGTTTTGAAATCTAGAAATTGTCACGTGTTAAATACCCACCAAGTGGTCATCATCAGTGGCCTGATGAATAACACGAATTTCTGTAAACAAGGGGGGTTTGCTTCCAAGGTACAGGTGCTGAATGGAGGCCTCCTTCTGCAAAGAGAAAATCTTCTGTCATGAATCACTCTATAGCATCAACAGATATTTGTGGGGGAAACTTTGTACGACATGCCTCCGCATAATTACTCTTTGACTCATTCTCTCATGTAAAGTGATGATATAACAAAGCATGAAAATTAGCAGATCATGATAAGCAAGAGCTTCTTTGTTGTATGCAACACAAGGTAAGTAATTTTAGCTAGCTCCAAATGACAAGGCACAGTAGACTTTTGGAAATTAACAAAGCAATTCGCTTTTCAGCATAATGGAGAAGAATACTGCTTGTCTCCTAGTAAAACAGTGAAATACTGCCTTAAAATTGAGCAGGAACCATACAGGAACCATACCACTGTCCATGGTTTGTACTTGTCCAAGAACCAGGGTACAATGGGAAGGAGAAACCTCTGTGAGGAAATTTGTTCCAAACACACAGGCCATATCTTCTCTATTGCATAGTTCAACCACCTCACTGTTTCTGAATCAGTCATCACCTAAACAAGAGCAAAAGAATCAGACAAAACTTCCTGAGGTCAAAGCCACGAAGCAACAACACCACATTAGCCCATTTTGGGAAAATAAACACTTGAATAGAAAGTGCCAACCGCCAGCCTACCCGTTTCTGATACGACTGTTTCCTCTCCTCGAATTGTAACTTCTTCCTTAATCTCGTCATGTAATTCTCCTGAACCTTCCAAAAGAAAGCAGAAGCGCAGTCATGAGAGAGATAGAGAGTTGATGCAATTTTAGCATGTGATAGGAATCTAAAACACCGCTGGAGGATCATGCCCACCAAATACATATAGTATCTCCATATACAGCTCAAGCAGCGGCCCTTACACAACCCTCAACTTTTTTCTCTCTTTGCTTGTTATATACAGAAAGAAAGAAGAGCGAACCCGGCAAATAAAAGAAATGTGGTAAGGGAATTGAGGGAAGTGACTCGTACCAAGTACAGATAGATGATGGAGACGATGAAAGTTATCGGATGGCAGAGATTGCATTTGCAGAGCAACCAGAGCACCAGCATCACAATGCACACATGGTGTATCAGTGTGACCTCCGTTATGTCCATCTCTCTGACCCCTCTTCAACAGTAACAACTCCCGATTGCAAACTAACTAGTCACCTACAGCAATCACAACTACAACAGCAACTCGCTTGTCTCTTGGCTCTTCCCAAAGGAATTCAAACACGACAATCCCAACTGCCTCTCTGGAAACTTGTGGGCTAAGATTCGTAGTTGAAAGAACCGCATCAAACCCATAAGCGAAAAAGAATAAACAAACCGCCTGGTCAAACAAAGGCGCAGGAGGAAGGTGGAAAAATACGAAATTTAGTATCGGCAACGCGGAGACATGCGGAAGATGCAGCAAAGAACCATCGAGTCGGTCGGTAAAGCAGAAGGAATGTCGAAAACGGACGGACGTTTCCGAGGAGATAATAAAACGGGCGGTACCGTGCCATGAAAGTAAAAACAAAGCCAAAGAAAAAGAAACCGCAAAAAGCAAAGCGGAGAAGGAATCAAACAGCTTTGAGGGATCTGAAAGACAGGGGAAGACGAAGTGTGATGGGGAAGGGAGGACGACGACGAGGGGCTCCACTCGGTGGCGGGCTGATTTGGCGAACTTTCAACCCACTCCGACACCTGTCGCACGTCACGCCACGTCAGCTTCGCGCTGGATTGAAAGATTGTCTAGCATCACGCGGGCAAAGTAGATGAAGGTTCGATCTTTTTCGTCCATTTGGCGAGACGGGCCGCGTGAATCGTGTACCAAGATCACCAGATCTCAATGACCCCTTTATTTTACTGTCTTAATCTATCTGCCGCCTCATTTAATTAATTAATTAATTACTACAATCGTCACTAATCTTATGCATGTATAAGGTTCCGTGTGTCCGTAGAAATAAGCTCCCGATTTAATATATTCCTGGTCAATATAAACACCCTTCTCGAAAAAGATTGAAAGTCAAAGTCGCGTCGAGACACCCTTCTGGATGGCACATGTCTTCCCAGCGCAACGAAAATATGAAACGGACAAAAGAGAGCCAAAGACATGTCCGACCCAGAATTGCTTTTTTTTTTTTTTTAATAAATTAGAGGACTATTCAATTTTTTGAAATTGCGCCTATTGTCCTTGTCTGGGCATGATTAACTTGCATTGAGACTCGGGCGACCATGAAGAAAAGTTGGCGACCACGTAAGAGTAATGATAGCTATAGATATGGGTAGTTTGCTTTTTTATATGAAAAACTTACGGGTCCCTTGAATAAATTTTCTAATTAAATAAAACTCCTTGCTTTTCTGTATTAAAAAGTACTAATGATGTTGAGAAATTGCTAGTTTGCTAAATTTTTCAAACGAAAATCGCTGTCCGCGTTGAGAATTAATATTGTCTTTCAGCCTACAAATCACGAAGTTGTTCTCACTAGCGTCTCCCCAAGAGGGGGGGTGGTAGGTGGTTGCTTGCTACGTTGACCAATAAAAAAAGAATTATTATTTTTGTTGGGAGAGCGTGAAAGTATAATTGATGGAGCTTTCATCACGTCGCTAATAATAATATTAAAGATGTTTATATTTTCAAAATATTATTAATGGCGACCCTTAACAAGTGGCGTTAGAGTGGGAATACATATGTGGTCTAATTTTTTTTTTTTTTTTTTTTTTTGGCATCCGGTGGGTTTGGGTTTCACAGTCTCCATGGAATTGAATGCGCTAATCTTGATTTTTGTGGAGTGACCATACTCGAACTTTCAAAATACCCCAACAATGTTACCTCGATACTGGATGGGATGACTTTTTGTACGTCTCTCTCTAAATATATATTTTATGTTCCTTTATTTTTACAGAAATACAAATAAATGATTTAGGAAATATTTATCTACAAATATTTGTTTTTAGCACTTACAAAAAAATAGTCAACGGAAATGTTTTCAAAATAATTCATGTGTAGACATGTTTGTTGATAAAGTTATATTGCATTCATTTATTCCTGTAACCCATATAAGTAAACATTTTTTGAAAAAATGTTTTACCAGATTCCTTATTTTCCATGAAAGAAAGGCACCTCTTTGGGAAACTTCCATCCTCTTTTCCAAAATTTGGAATGCAAAAGCCATTGCATCCATGCGTGTATTCTCCAACCTCCACAACTGGAATACACATCCCATTCTGGTGAGAATTTATTCTTCTCCTCCCCCTTTTTGGAAGGATTCTCTGGTGGGAATTTCAAAAGAAGTTGTAATTTGAAAGGAACCTCTCATAGCCGTTGTCTCGTCCAAATGTTTCGTGCTATCCAGTGTGTTTCCATCGTCTGGAGTTACATGGAACAAACTTAAATTATGTCTAATTACGTTGATCCTGTGGGATTGACTGGTGCAATTTCCAAGTCGACGCACGCATAGCATACCCACTGATGGGATCTAGTTGTTCACATCGAACCTCGCATCCTAAGTTGAATTTTCTGCTGTCAAGCTCCTAGCTAGTTTTTTTTTTTTTTTTTTGGTTTTGGAGGAACCGGCTTGCAGCCGACAGCCGCGTCGTAAACCCCCAAGTGACACGTAAGTAGGAGGACCTATCACCTCTAGAATCACACTTCATACACCTAGCGCCTCCCTTGGGTTTCGAACCCTTCACCTTTGCTAACACCAAGAAATAACCAGCTCTTTTAAATTGACAAATGGAGGTTTGGTCAGTTAGTTGAGTTTCATTAATGTGATCGGCATGGTTATCGATGAATGCCTGACGGGGTTATGGATGACTATAACATATGGCTCTTGACAACTATATAATAAAGTTATCAATGAGCGATGAAGTGTGGTTGATTGAGGATGATTGGTCAAAGAGAGTGCTTTAGGCCATTAAACATTGACAATTGAATGGCATGAATATTGACATCAAGAAAGAAGAATCGTCGACGGCTACATGAACTCAAAATCAACAAGTGGCTGAAGGGTGTTCAACAAGGTTTATCGACAAAGCAAGCAAGGTCTTGGCTATTCTGAAATTTAGCTAAGAAAGGGGAGAACATGAGAAAAGAATTGTTTTTGGAATAGAAATTCATTTGATAAAACTATTTCATTTTTCTATTTCTGAAATATATTTTAACTCTAAAAATAGATTTTGAACAAAAATCAGAAATAAAAACTCTTCTCTATTTCTAAAATAGAAATGTGAAATAAAAACTCATCATCGTTCATCCTCGCTATTCTCCGGCCACCCATCTGTCACTGCTAGTCATCATCCACTATCCACTAGTGTTGCTACTCTACCACCGGCTACTGCTTGCTAGTTGCTGTCCATCGTTTGCTAGTTGCCAGCCATCACTCCCTGATTGCCATTTGTTGACCGCCGCCTATTGTTTGCCACCCCACCGTTGCTGATCGCCCCGACTGTCCATCGTCGTCATCCACTGGTCGCCACCCATTGGCCATTGTCCACTACGCGTGTCGTTATTAAATTAATTTATATTTTGATAATAAAAATTTTGTATCGTTATCAAACTCGTATTTTTATTTAGAAAATTATTTAATAATAGAAATAAAAAATTATATTTCTCTTTTAAAAATTATTATTTTTTGACTAAAATTATTATCATTCGCATCCCGAGTGAGGGTTGAGTAATCCAATGATGAGATCTCCGTGTGAAAAAGAGAGTTGGAATCTAGGAAGCGCAATTATTACCCTACTTATAGGCGTGTAATTTTGTAGATCATCATCAATAACATATTTTCTCCATTTACTTTTCTCAGTTTGTTAATATTGTTGCCTTTTCAGTTTCCATCATTTTACAATCTCTTACCTTTAACTTTGCTCTTCATCTTTATCGTAACACCAGTTGAATTCTCAGCCAAAATCACTCCTAAACCCGTCTTGCGAAAAAAAAAAAAATCACGATTTGAGTCGATACTTATTTTTAATGAAAACGTCTTTTTTGCACGGCCGGTGGGAACGGTATGGTTCTATTTGATGAAGCGCAACAGCAGGGACATGGAATTGACAATAACCTGACAATGCCAGCGGCAAGAACCATTCATCGCGTCAAGGCAATGACAGGGCTGTGCTTTCTGACTCGCCAGCTGCTCGAGCGTCGGCACAGCAAAACCCATGTGAGAATGTCGATATTCCAAAGCATCTCACGCAAGAACAAATGAGGGAAACACCAAACTCGTCCATGGTGGCTACCATGAGGAGGTTGTTCAAGGAGCAAAAAAATGATATGGCCAATTACATTGTGAGGCACATTTCCGACGTGATTAGGATGATGGTTGTTAATGCGGTCGACACGTCATTCCTAGGCCTAGGCCATCCAGCCAGCCCTTCCCAGTTCAAGGAAATCCAACTGCTCTTGGGTATGTCCCTTCAACGTTTGCTCAGTTTAATAATGTTAATAATTTAGGCAAAGTAATTCCACCGCCTGTGAGAATTTTATGAAGGCTTGAACCTTCCAGCCAAGATCAATATTATGCAAATGCGGTTGGTCTTGTTAATGGAAATAATAAAGTTAATCCTGCTCAAGCTAATAAATTGTTCTACAAAATATGCCTTTGCCAAATGTGGACAATATTAGGCCAATAGGACCAATACCAATTTCGATAATGTGAGGCCATTTGGTGTTGCAATTCCACTAAATGTAGGAAATATTTTAAAATGATTGTTTGTATTACTTAGAAAAATAGTTATCAAAAAATGTTTTTATCAAAAATAAAAATTTATATTTAATCATCTTCATTGATGAAAAAAAATATTTTTCATGTATTTATTTTTGTAAGTTATATAAGTAATTATTTTCAAATTTCTTTTTTCCAGATATCTGATTTTCGGCAACGGAAAGGCGACTCTTTAGGAAAGTTCCATTTCTTTTTTCAACCAATGATAATCCAACAGCGATTGCAGGCATCCAACGACTGTCCGATCTCCACTATTGGAATATGTGCATCACTTTATTATGGGAATTCGTGCTTCTTCTCCCCTTTTCTGAAAGATTCTCTTGTGGAAATTTCAAAAGAAGTTGTAATTCGAAGGGTGTATGCCATGACAAGGTCACTGATTTATATCATATTCACCAAAGATGTTATCCATATTTATTTCATTATTTCATATTGGATAGGAAAGCACCTAAGCCTAACAGGCGTATTGTGGACGACACACCAATCTGCTAAGTACTATAGCTGCTTCTGCACAACTACCTTTCGCCCAACATGATCACGAACGAAGACAGAGAATTGCGTATATAGGAGGAGGAAACAAACCAACCCACTTGTCCTGATCAGAACGATTGAAGAAAGAGAATGGTGGCTAAGCAAGACCTAGGGACTAGCTATTAAATTCAAGGCAGTTTTCAAGGATGTTAAACCAACTAAGAAATGCTGCAAAGCAACGCAAACATACTCCTATTGCAACACTTGGACATCTGATGCGTGAAGGCTTGGCATGTGAACTCTCGCTTCTCTCAGAAGATTTTAAATCATTGGAATTGGATTCAACCTGATATTGCTTCTCACTTGCTTCAGAAGGGCCCTATCTATCTCTTGCGAAGAATATGGATAGGTCCAGAAGTCACGCCAGTGTGGGGAGCAACCTTATTCAGAGAGAATTCCCAAAACCCTACGACTCTGCTCAACAGAGTTTGCTTGTGGATGGAAAGTAGAATGACGACGATCTCGATAGTGACCGAATTCTTGAGATCCCCAAGGAGGTACTGATACCGTGTCTTTTTAACGTGTATTCATCATGAACTGCATAATCTAGAATAGAAAGATTAGCTACATCTACATATGCAAAGGAGTCACTCGATGAGCTCCGATGACCGGCTCTTTGTAAAGGAGTTTCCAGCTCATTGAGTAGATTGTCAAGCCAGGATGGTCGCTCCTCTATAACAAGGCTCTCAGAGGAAGTTCGTTGGTGGTACACATAACTGTTCCTTGGCTTCTTCGCAGCTTTGGATCTATGAGCTACACTTGGCACGTGATCAGCACATGACGAAGAAACGCTATAAAATGAACTTTTGGGAGGCAGCGAAGCATTGCCGTCCCTTTGGAATTCGCCATAGTCAGCTAGAAGTAGACCCCATCAATAAAAAAGCAAAAAAAAGAAAAAGAAAAAGAAAAAAAAAAAGTGGAAAGCCAAGACCACAAACTATTACTAAGAGACCATTTAAAGAGTGAAAGACAAGAAATAAGGCAAAAGTACAACACACATGCCAAAATTTGGCTTGAGGGATATGTAAGTGTTAAAAGTTACGAAAGATATATTTAAGTGCTTTTTTTTTGGAAAATTGGGACATTTGAGTGCTAAATCTGATGACTTTAGCTGGAAATCCTACGTGGTAACTTTTTCTTAATAATATATAAATGTGGCTTGCCAAAGAGTTGAATTAGTAAAGAAAAGCCAAAATGAGATGTTTTTGTCTATTTTTTGAATTTTAATATAAATATAAATATTAATTAAATTATTTAAAAAAAAAAAAGAGATGAAGATTGCACAAAGCAAGGCTTAGCCCTCTCCCACGAAAGATATATTTAAGTGCTATTTTTTTTGAAAATTGGGATATTTGAGTGCTAAATCTAACGAATCTAGCTTGAAATCCTACATGGCAACTTTTTTAATAATATAACGGCTCGCCGTGAGAGTTGAGTTAGCAAAGAAGAGCCAAAACAACATTGTTTTTGTCTATTTTTTGAATTTTAATATAAATATTAATTAAATTAAATTATTTATTTATTAAAAAAAGGAGAAAAGATTGGGCGAGGGCTTGTAGGCCCTTGCCGCCAGTCCGCCGAGGTCGTTGGGCCTTACCATTGCTGGCTTTCCTAGTGATAGTGGAGAGACGGTGACGAGGGCTAAGCCCTCACCTTTTGCAATTTTCATCTCTCTCTCTCTCTCTTTCTCTCTCTCTTTCTTTCTCTTAAATAATTAAATTAATATTAATATTAATATTACAATTCAAATTTCACCCAAAATGGCATCGTTATGTCAGCACAAAACGATGTCATTTCAGGATTTGAAAGGCATTATGGAATTAAGATTTCCAAGGTTTAGCCAAGGCTTAATGAGGGCCAGTGACCTCACCAAAGGATCTTCGGCCCTCGGCGAGGCCAGCCCTCATTGGTCGAGCCTTGCTAGTTGCTGGGTGAGGCTCGGTTGAGCCATGGTTGGGCTTGCCTCCAGTGAGCTCGCTGGACCTCGCCTTGGCCTGGTGAGCCTCTAGCAAGCTCGCTGGACCGGTTGCTGGCGACCGGCGGCGGTGGGCAGCGGACGGCAAACGCAGCGGTGACGGTAGATGAAGAAGAAGAAAAGGGAAGAAGAACAAGAAAAAGAACATAAAAAGAGAAAATATGGGCTTGATTCTAGAATTGTTCCCAAGAATGAGAATTAACTTTTTTTTTTTATTATTCTTGATTTTGTTCCAAATCTACTTCTGGGAATAAAAAAATAGAAATTTGTTCCTAGGAATAAAATTTTTATAAAACACGATTTTGTTCCAAAATTACTCTTGGAAACAAAAGAATATAAATTTTTACTATTTGGTAGGTTACCAAACAAGGTCTAAGTATACATTTTCTAACTTTTGGCACTAAAATATCCCCGTGCCAAGTTTTGGCACTCCAGCGATCCGGTTTTTCAAGAAATAAAAATCCAACCATAACCTTCATGATTTGTCTCTTGTTAAATCAATACAAGTATCTTCCTATGCATGAGCAAATTGAGCAGGGCCAAGTATCCTATCAATAAATTCATGGAAAAGACTCCTACAACAAGAAAAGAGATAGGGAGTATCCATTTTATGGATCTGAACTTACTATGAAAAAAGCATAAGGTTATTTCTCTAGATGAATTTTCAAACTTCCCTAGAGAGGTATTGGCTGGAGCTTAGACTCGCAAAAATCATTTACAAGCAAGATGTACAAATTTAGTGATACAGATTATATCTACAAAGTGCCAACAAATGAATCACATGCTCCAAATTGGTAATTGGACTCACAGGCACTCCTAAGTAACCGACCTTTAAAAAATAGAAAATTAGGATGTCAAAACAGCACCACAAAGGAAATTGGGATAGCTTACCAAGGCCAAAGTGAGGGCGCGTGGCTTTGCCCAGATCCTATGAGGGTTGTGACACCCTCACCAAATTTGGGCCACATCGTCGACGAGGGCATTGTGACCTAAGTAGTACCAACACTGACACGCGACACACGATATGACATGACACAACACACTCACACGTCGTTTCTAAAAAAATAGAGAATTTCAACACGTTGTATATTAAATATATATTTTTATATATAATAAATTATCATTTTGATTATTTCAATCAAATTAATCTGAATCAAATGCATAAATAAATAAATAAATAATTAGAAAAGCCTAGAATGAATATGCACTAAAAACATTAATCCGCCATTATTAATATCATTCATTGTTTCAATTTAACAAATTTAACTCTATTTCAATAATTCATAAAACTTGGAGAAAAAACAAGCGATCCATATTCTGGACTTGCATGTTAGATATGTTGGAAGAGGAGAAAAAAAACTTAAGGAGTGAATTGTGTATTACGGGAAGTGTGAGTTAGAAGAGAAGAGAAGACAATGTTTTTCTTTTTTTCTCTATTTATTATTTTTATTATTGTGTGTGTGTTTTTTTTTCCACATATATGTATTTTGACCTCTCATTTATTGAATTTTTAAAATTGACCTCGATATCAGAATCACGTGTCAAAAACTCGTCTGTTAGAACTCCGACTCGAGTGTCAAAGAGTGTCGAAAAAGTTGACTAGGTGTCGGATTTTTCGACACGTGTTGACCGAGTGTTGGATGGTGTCTAAGAGTGTCGAAGAGTATTGGACATGTGTAGAAGTGTCCGACATGATATGAAGATTCTTAGACATTGTTGGTGCTTCATAGATTGTAACCCTGGTAAGATCTAGGTGGGGGTGCAATGCCCAAATCTGGCAAGGGTAGCAACACCTTGCCTTGTTGCTTGTAATTGGCGAGTGTTGGCCAACAACCATTGCTGCCCTGTAGGTCCAAAAGAAAAGGAAAAAAAATGAAAAGAAAAAACCAAAAAACTATTAAAAATTTCAATATATATATACAAAAAAAGTCCACATCAATGTTGACCATGTTAGGTAGAATTGCCGACGTCCAAGTCTAAAATTGATTGGGTGGATTTAATTGGTAAAATAAGAAAATGTTTATGATTCAATTAACAAAACTATAACATTTATGATTTAATTGGCTAAAATGCAATAGGTTTAGGACTTTGGAGATAATTTTCCCTAACATTACACTCTTCTATTGAAATAAAAACTTAATTATAGGATCATAGCATTAGACATTGTTCTTCTTCTATTTTGATCATACCAAAAAGTTAGACAAGGTGTCCTAGTTAGATGGAATTTGAACTTTAACTGTTGACACAACACTCAACCATGAGGGGTATTTTACGGTACCTGATGTTGCAACAGACCCGATTTAACATTAGGCTACTTCGATGCTTGGGACAGGAATAAAGGAGACTATTGCCAGCCAGTCTTCTCCTGTCAAACCATGTTACTTGTAGAATTGATAAACTACTTCAAGAATCGATTCGATAACTGGAGATTCTACGCTACAGTAGGATTTTATATGCTAACTTTTAGACATCAGCTGGAATTAAATATGGATCTCATCCAGAAACACAAAAAGCCAAAGGTTCAGGAAATGTTCATATTTTTTGAGGATCTAGCAGAATGAGCATACACTAGCAGTCGAAGTGATGTGACATGCCATTGGTAGCAACGTCAGTAGGAGCTTCAAAGGCATTTATCTAGGGCATTTTCACAAGCTCGAATAATAGAAATGTCCAGCCATATCTTAATTTGATTAATCTTAGTGGCATACATGTCGGAAAAAAGAATTCCCAGCTGCGAAATTCCAGACCCAGTGCATGGCAATAACTAATATTTACCGTTGGGCACTCGCTCCCCACCATAGCATCTCCCCCTTGCTGCCCCAAAAAGATCCTCTATTTAACTTAAATAACTTTACGGATGTATACATTATAATTATTTCTAAGAAGCTTCATTCATGAAAATAATGAGTTGGTATATAAAACAGCTGTGGATATTGAAAATGCAGCAACTTTAGTCTTAACAAGATAGCAAAACTATGCAAAATATCTGTTAAATTTATCTCTCGGACGAAATTATAAGTTTATCCCTTATCTTAAAAACATTTGTTGTTGTCCTATAGGCAAAGCCTGTTGGAGTTGGAAACGAATGAACCTTATAGCAGGGCAGGAAAGTGGCCGATCACCTCGTAACTCGCCTCTCTCATAGCCGCAGTCTCCTTTCAAATGATTCATGCTATCCAGGGTCTTTCCATCATTTTGAGTTACGTAGAGCAAACTTAAACGAGATCTAGTTACATCAATCCTATGGAATTTTAATTTTTTTTTTGGTTGAAATCCTATGCAATTGATTGGTACAATTTCGAAGTCCATGCTCGCATAATATTAACTTATATCTATATGCACTAATGGGACCTACTTGTTAACATCGTAACTCATTTATCCTTAGAGAAATTTTCTTCTGTCAAGCTCCACTTGTAACACAACGTAGTAGCTAGTGACATTTTGGTAGTGCCAAAAATACAAGTTGCAGCTACCGACATCAGTGGCAATCCAAGGAATGGATAGCTTATGCAAAATGTCTCCCCAAGAAGACAATTGGTTTTAATTGTATGCAATTTAGTCATAGCAGAGGTGTACTGGGACTCTCACGAGCTGCTAACTAAGGGTTTAGCAAAGGAAGTCCATGCTCTGTTAGCGTTGGGAAAAAGTTTTGGCTCTGCGGGAAGGGTTGTCGACTATGGCTAAGATACCATAACAGGGGACCTCACAAACTGAAACGAGCAAGGGGATGGTAGATCTGCACGTGCTTATCTTGACTGACTCCTTGTCAGCTGCCGAAATGATTCTGGGCCAGACCAAAAGCCCGTGGGCTGTTCACTCCACTGTGATGGATTGTCGTACGCTTGTGGCCCGTTTGCGTGGTGCTTCGCTAGCTCACTGCTTCAGAGATTGAAATCAAGTTTCAGATTCAGCAGCGAAGCCCATCGGACGAATTCTCTAATCTCGAATTGGATGACTAATCCCCCCTCTCTCTATGGTCTTTATTATGTTTTGATGCGGAACACTTGCGCATCTCAAACTCAAGCTAGTAATGAAAGTTATGATCGTTATTGACAAGAAAAAAACATCAATGAAATACCCAATGCCTGTGACCCTCCTAGCATTTATGGAAGAGTTTACTCATCCCAATTGGCATAAATAAAGACAAAATAGTTTCTCTCACGAGCACAGAAAAGATGTTGGAGTTATAATTCACTAACTATTTAGCAATTTGAATCAACGTTTAGCAAATCTATTGGTTCACTTCAATTGCCTGCATCCAAACTCTCTGTCTTCTTGGATTAATATGAGCAAAGATTATAATCAATATCTACTCACAAAAAGAACAATTAAAATGATACTAACTACACAAAATATCGCAAAGTTATAGTTTTTGACATAACCACCATACAATTAATAACTATGATGAAACAAACATAAAATACACACATTCGCTCGAAAATCAATCTTGTTAGCATACACAAGGCGGTTGTATTTGGTGGCTTAAACGAAATTCAATAAATGCAATTTTCTCGGCATTTATTAAACACTCAAATTAAAAGAAATTATAATTTTGCAACATTATTGATTTTTCCCCGATATGAACAATCTTAACCAAATATTTTCTCATTTATCCAACTCAAGATAAGACAGAGACCGGCTCCCTCAAAAAATAGGATAGCCACCAACACCACAAGACTCAGCGTCCAATCACGGCAGAGTCGTTGACAATGGATCTTTAAGGACGGAGTGGGCACTTGGCAAGCGACCGCTGCGTGTGCCCATGCCCTTCCCAGTCACAACTCCACTCCTCCTTCGCTGCAAGGTATCGATAATGGCGGATGTTGGAGACAAAAGACAAGCGCATCGACGAGGACACGACACGACAGGACACCAACACCCAGATAAACCAGCAGCGCCCATCGTACGAACCCGAGACAAAACCATTCGTCCCCAGGCAATGACGACACCGTCGATGATGCCCCCCCAATCAAGAATCCCAATTGCTTCATCTTAAGATTATATAAAACCACGTCCCTTCACAATACTCTATTTCAACATCCAGCTGGTAATACAAAATTCCTGGTGCGATCGCCTCGTGCCCCTTGCTTGTATCGGGATCAGGAGTCTGGACACATGCTAAAGGTCGGATTTTCACGAGTCCCTGTCTGGACCCCTCGGACCCATCGCCTTCTTTTCAACCTTCGCAGGATCAATCTCGCGACACCCATCGGGAATCGCTCGAAGCTCATCAGATCGGTAATGGGTTCTTACGGCACCGCCTCTTCTCAGTCCCCGAAGATCTTGTTTCGCCAGCTCTTCGAGAAAGAATCATCCACCTACACTTATCTTCTCGCGGATGTGTCCCATCCCGATAAACCTGCTGTCGTGAGTCCCCCTTTTTCCCCCTTGATGTTGAACGCTGACTTTGATATCGATCTTGTTATCTCTTGGCTATTGGGATAGGACTCCATGTTCGTCAAATTCTTGAATGGGCAATTGAAACGGGACTCGGCATGATTGTCGGGGACTGGTTGGAATATTTGTGGAATCATTAAGTAATTTCATTTGTGCTTGTTGAATAACAATCCGTGCATTTTAGTGTTAGCTGACAGTCAAATTCTATGTTTTGTGTAGTTGATTGACCCGGTAGACAAAACTGTAGATAGGGATCTTTCTGTTGTCAAGGAACTGGGGCTGAAGCTTACATATGCCATGAACACGCATGTACATGCTGATCATGTAACGGGATCTGGTCTCATTAAGGTTTGTTGATTCTTATTATAATGTGCTGGCTGACCTCATGATTGTTATTTTCTCTGTCATCTTATTGTTCACGCTGTCTAATCTTTACTGCAGAGTAAGGTTCCGGAGGTGAAATCTGTCATCTCAAAAGCCAGCGGTGCAAAAGCCGATGTTTTGATCGAACATGGCGATAAAATTTACTTTGGAGATCTCTTTCTGGAGGTATGCATGGAACTGCATTTTGTCCCAAAGAAAATGAGAAGGAAAAACTGTAGTACTAGTTTAAGGATGGTTTAAGTTTGCATCTCTGTAGAACAATGTCATCAAGCCTGTTAGTGTCCGTGTCAAGGGGTGTCACACTCCTTAAAGGCATTTTGGAGCCCCTTATTTTTCTTCGGCTACCTATTCAATTCAAGAAAAGAGGACATGGTCAAGTATGCTCTTTAGTTCTGTCATTCTCAGGCATATTTGATTAGTAAAAATTCCATAGTCAGTCTTCTCATTATCCAAGAATTTTAATGAGACAATGCACTTCCCTTAGACTCGTGCTACTCCTGGTCATACATCCGGCTGTGTCACCTATGTGACGGGAGATGGGCCTGATCAGCCTCAGCCAAAGATGGCGTTCACTGGGGATGCTTTACTAATCCGTGGATGTGGAAGGACAGACTTCCAGGTGAACATTCTAATAAGTGGACGTGAATTGCTGTTTACTAATTTGATGTAAACTTGCAAAAATGAGGAAATTGATAAAGCCATAGCTAGCAATTTTTCTTGAAGTTGATGCTATCTGTATTTTGTATTTGCTGCTTTATCTCAGTGTTATTGTTCTCAAGTGGACATAAACGTGACATTCTTTCAAGATTTCACAGATCTACTGACTATTGAAAATGAGCAGCAATGAAAGAATTCTAAGCCAATTTTAATTTCTTAATCCAGCTCTTTCATTTTCTTGTGGTTAACTAAACATATGGCGTCGGTTCAGTTGTTTCCTAGATGAATTTCTATGTTCAGCCAGCTGATTTAAGTGAACTTCGCCATGTTTAGCCCCCAACTCCAGAAAAGGAGCAGAGACAGAAGTATCCAAAAGTTGGTTTTTAGATGGGGTAATGATACGTCATTAGATCATATGAATGAAAGGCAGAGTTAGGTTTTGCGTTTTCTTTACTTGATATTCTTGAACTCTCCCATTCAAGTCCTGGTCAAGTGTGTATCTTTTGCCTAACAAACCAACCTTTGATGCAAATATGCAGAGTGGAAATTCAGAACAGCTGTACAAGTCAGTGCATTCCCAGGTAAGGACGATAAATGTTTCCTGTTGATGGATGTTACACATTTTGTGTGAATGAGTTGGGACTTGAGCCTCACATTTGAACTTTTACTCAACAATGTATAAAGTGTTTTGGCCATCTTATTTTACACTAACATTGAGGCTGTTATTGTTGATCAGATCTTTTCGCTGCCTAAGGATACATATATCTATCCAGCTCATGACTACAAGGGATTCACGGTAAGGGAACAAAAGGAACTTTTTTTTTCTTGTTGATGCTTCGCTTCTAGTGTCTTAAACCAAAAACATGTTGACTTCAGGTGAGTACTGTTGGAGAGGAGATGCTTTACAATCCTCGCCTGACGAAAGATGAGGTAATTCTTTCAGCTGAATAGCCACTTCCCTGTTTTGTTCTTCCTGTGTTATACCTACAAATTGTTTCTGTGCTATTATGCCTAATGGCCCTCAGCATAGAAGATTGGTTTCAAATTCAAATAAACCTATGTCAACATCCATGACTAATCATTGTAATTTGGAGATTCATAAGATCAGACAGACAGCATAGCAACAAGCGGAAACACTGGATTTGTATCAGTTCAAGCATGCAAACGATTTTCTTTACAAAGTATAACATGTATCCTAAATCATATAGCTTTTCGTTAGTTGACTCGTGTTAATGGTCAATCTTTCTTTTGCAGGATACTTTCAAGGGAATCATGGCAAGTAAGTACAGTTCTTATCTGGTGGAAATAAAAATGTTTAAATTCCTGCTGTATAAAGTTTGATCTAGAATCTTTCTAATACCACTGCCATGATATCACCACATTTCTTCTTCCTCTTTGATCAGATCTTAATCTGGCATATCCCAAGATGATTGACGTAGCAGTACCGGCAAATTTGGTGTGCGGCTACCAAGATTTGATCCCAAAAAGTTGCTGAACCTTTCCGAAGCTGGATTGCTTGGTTGACAGGAAGCATCTTAAATGTACATTTTCTCGATGTGCCAGATGAGTTGTGTAATAAAAAAGATGCATTCTGTTTGGCAAACAAAAGATGAGTTGTGTAATAAAAAAGATGCATTCTGTTTGGTAAACAAAAGTAGCACGCGTGTACAGGAATGAAGTCGTTGAAACGCATGTGGACATGAATAAGATCGAGCTGAAACTCCCGGAACTTGCGATGTTTGTACTTACCCTTGAACAAATTTACGAGCTCCCTTGAGTACCAATCACTGCTTGTTATTGAGATTGTGATTTAATCAAAAGGATTGGCCTGTCGCCAGCGTTGTTTACGAAGAAATACCTAATAGTGATGTAAACTCTTCATCAGAAGTGCTGAGTGTCCATAGTCACAGACTCACAGCTGGAAACTTGCTCTTAACAAAAGTTTACAGGTCCAAGTTTCTTCCCCTTCCTCTTCTAGGCCGGACGCCGAGTTGCCAAGTTGGCTGTAAGCAGTTCTGCTTCACAGAAATTTCCTATGCTGTCGTTTCTTGTAACTTGAATATGTAACAGTACAGAAGCATGGTTGCACCATGTATGGCAAACTTTCGTTTGGTGGCGGGTCGTGCTTCGCAGAAATTTCGTTCGGACGTCATGAAATGTTCGTTATTCATTCTGAAAACGACGTTGTAAACAGCACGAAATTACAGGGCGCTGGTGGAGAAGGCAAGACACCGTATTCCTTCGAATAAACAAAAGACGAAAAATAAAATACAACCGAGTGGGGGCATACCATGATGCTGTCGTGCCAGCTTCGCCTTTAAGGAAATAAAAATCACGGCAATTATACGCGTCCAGCCAAAAAATGGAGCAGAACCGACTGAATTGACTTGACTCTATCCTCCCCTGGCTCCCCATTTCCGCCTCTCTCTCTCTCTATCCCTCTCCATCTCTCTCAAGAGCTCGCACCATTTCTGCACCGAGATCCGTTCTCCCTTCTCCAGCAGGCCGCCGTCGCGTACCCTTTTGGCCAAAGTCGCCGCGGTTGATCCAAGATGAGCAAGGACGAAGACCGAAACAGGGGCGTCCCGAGCGGCGACTACCAGCACCAGTACGGCACCTTCCAAGGCGTCGCCAACTATCCCCCGCCGAACCCGCCGCACCAGCAGCCGGCGATCGGCTACCCCCAGCCGGCGCCTCCGCCGGGCGCCACCGATCCCTCGGCCCCCCCTCCTCCTCCACCTCCCCACTATTACCATCATGGGTATCACACCGTCCCAGGTACAAAGTCGCTTCCTTTGGAATCGCTTGCGAGCAGAGTTAACTTCGGGATGTAAAGTTTGAAACGGGCTGTCGGTGAAAGTTCGATTCAGGGATCATTTTTTTCCGTTGATCCTGGAATTTGGTCGTGGTGCATTTGAAATTTCTGTGTGATCATGATGGAATGCTTCTAGGGAATCTTGGGATTTTGATTTTGTCTTATGAACTGCCAATATGCTTAACTTTGTCAATTCACTCTAGCATGGAATGATGTATTAATGGATATAGTTTATCCAGTGGGTTAAGTTTTTTGGCGACAGGTTTGGCATCCTCATCTTTTGAGACGGTGGATGTATGGGGTGTGGGAGAGGAGTTCATGAAGGTGTTGAAATTATATGAAATTAATCGGACCAGCACGTTTGTCCTCATTTTGGTTGATTTCTTTGAACGTGGCTGCTTTAGTGGTCAATCATGCTTATACAGAGAATCATATGTTTTGCCCAATGTGTTGTCCCAGGGCTCTCGGGGTTTAAGTCAAGCCAGATAAAATGCGGAAGCAACTTGTCTCGAGTAAAATGATGTCTACTCATTATGAATATGGCTCGGATTATGTGTTCACCTTATTTTGAAGTCATAAGTGCTCAGATGCGTTTCCAGTTGTGAATTACGTCTAGATAGGAGCAGCAAGAGGAAGATGAATAATTTTAGCTGGCAAATACTGCGACTGACGGGGTTTTCTTCACTGTAGGTGGTGAAATGATCTGTTGTCTCCTTTTAAACTTGATCAGATTCTGTAGGACTCAAAAATTGGAAAATGTGTCTCTGAAACCTTTTCTCCTTGGTCCTCTTTTCACCTTTCTCGGATAGATAACTTATGGGAACAATGAGAACTAAGTATGCCCATATTGATGATTTTACTGATTGCCCTGATGAAACAAAAATGATTGATGATCTTCATTCTGTATGCTTTGCAACATTTTACTGGGGGAGATTTCATTTCACAGAATTTTTTTTTTTCAGGTTATGCTGTTGCTGAAGGAAGACCAGTAAGAGAATCACGGCTGCCTTGCTGTGGCATTGGAGTTGGATGGTTTCTGTAAGTTACTTTCTTTACTCGTGGGTTGGATTTCACGTATTGGCTAGTGCATAGCCAACTACAAAGCATGATGGAGTCAACAGTCCCTATAACTACAAGGACTGCATGACAATTGTTGAGCCTGGATGTAGCAGATTCTTATGCTTCATGAGTTCAACATTTGTATATTTTGTGATTCTTATTAGTACCTGGCCTTCAAGTTTGAAACCAGAGAAATCCCATGTGATGGTTCTTTTACCGAAATCTGAGCCTTATATTCATCATAATTTCGATAAGTTTAAGATCATCAGCTAATTTAGGATGTCTGCTTTGTTGAAGGTTTATCCTTGGCTTCTTCCTTGGTGCCATCCCTTGGTACATTGGACTACTTCTTCTTGTCTGCGGAAGGATAGACTACCGGGAAAAGCCTGGATATATTGCTTGTACAATCGCTGTAAGTCTCTATCTTTCTTCATTCACAAAAATAACTACATTCACTCGTTTGTTACTTCTGGCTAATTTATATGTCATGCCCCTACCCTCTGTTGTGTGCTTATGCACTCAGGTGTGCATACTGGCACCTATAGTTGTCTGCCTTTGTTGTACTCTGTAGAATTAATATTGTCATTTGTCTTACTATGTACCTCTTCCATCAGAGCAGTTCAGTAATACATCACATGAGTTATTGACTTCTCTCCCTTGTCCAAAAACGTGTCTCATGTACAGCTGTATATATGGTTCTTTCTGTCCCGAATATACCATGTAACATGTTAATTGAGGAAGCCTCTACTGTCTTCTAGCTGATTTTGTCCGGCCCTCTAATGACTTCTTATTCCTGGCAATGCCTATGTTAGTTTATCCTCTAAAATGAAATCCATGTTCCCTGTTGATATTGAACTTCAGGACTGCAGAGTAAATGCTTTGCTATATGATTTTCTTGAGTATGGAAAAAGTTTGTCTGGCACATTCCTTCATATAGATCTTTTGTATGCATCTCTAAACCTCTCTATTTATGAGCCATTTTGAATCCTGGCCTTTGCTTTTCATTACATCCCTCTCTTACATGTACGTGTTCAATTCATTTTGTGACGGACAAAAACTGAAAATTCCTGCAATGTCCATATGCAGGCAATCCTGGCAACAATTGCAATTGTCCTTGGTGTCACGAGAGAAGCCGATGATTGGTAACATCATAGCAAATGGCCTTAGTAGGTATCTGAAAATGGCATGGTTCATGTGATCTAGCTGGTGACTACATGAACAGATGGGGCCATCACGTTATCAATCGTAATTAATCACAAATTTTCCTTCTGTCTAATGAGCAAGGAAAACAGCATGATTGTGTTGGTCCGAGAAGTCCATGTTTTGGAATCATTCCTAGTCTTCAAGGATCGTTTTGTGGAATTAAGAACAAGGTTATCCTGTCTTTTTAGTTGGCGAGCCTCATGACGTATGTATATAATCATTGCTGTGACTATACCTGCGATGTTTCTTCGAAATGTTATATTGTGAAGCTAGATCTGATGGTCAATACTTTCCTTTTCATATATATATATATGGGTCCACATCAATATTTAAAAATGAAATGATAATAAAGATTTTTTTGGGGAACACTTCAATCCATATTGAATTGACTCCTTCAATCTCGACCATTAAATAATAAAAGATTATTATTATTTCAAGTACGCTGCTATGGTGAAATCGGTAGACATGCTGCACTTAGAAAGCAGTGCTAGAGCATTTCAGTCCGAGTCCGAGTGGTAGCATGGTATCCTCTAAAACAAATGGAATAATATATATATGGGTCGAAAATGGTAGATGATATTTCGAATATTTTTATCTTGCTTTTTTTGGTGAAGATTCGTGAGTTCTTTGAACTTGACAGTGGACAATGATTGAATATTATGCTCTTATAATCACATCTAGTATCTGTGGCTTAAGGACACAAGCAAGGATTGCCATAAGGTTCAAGTTGTGGATAAAAGAAGACCAAAGACAATTTTAGTCCAAGAAATCTATAGGAACTTATGCAAGAACGGAAGTCTTAGACTTTCGACTCAGTTGTACATTTCATCAGAAGAAAATGGCGATACCATTTTAGTTTCGATCAAATCATTTTTCATCAAATTGTAAGAACTGGGCCTTGTTTTGGTAGAAAGGAATCGGCTTGGAATGGAATTGTTACTTGGAGATGCGATTTTATTGCCTTTGTTCTAGGGAAAGATGTGGAGTGCTCCTCCATCGAACAAGGAGAATAGCCAGTCCATGGCTCAGCTTATGGTGTGGCCAAGATGGCCAATCCATTCCTTGGGGCAAAATAATAAGAAAATTAATTACATACTGATTTTGAGTGTATGCTTTATTTTTGTTGTCTCACATTATCCATTTTAAAGACATTTTAACATGTTCCAATCCAACATATGCAAGCACAAGAAAAGGAATCGCAATATTCTTTCCAAATTAATTTTTCCGAGCAAATGCAGGAATGGCAATAAGTATGTCATTTCAGTTTCTAGTTTCATTTTCTTTCATGCCTTCCTTTATTTCATTTCCCGGTTGTTCCAAGTCATAAGTTATGGGATAATATGTGAACATAGATGTTTTCTTGAGAGGGAATAAAAAAATAAAGGGAAATTTGCGGTGTTAGATGTTGTTGCTCCATGAAATTTAATCATGAAGTTATGGTCCGTGGATGCAAAATGAAAGAGCCGAATCTGTTTGGCTACCGAGGAGTCAAGATCACCTTGCTTTCCAAGCAAACAGCATCCTTTTTTCTTGGGTCGAAGTAGCAAAATGCTAATCGAAAAGACGGTTTTCTAGAAGTCCGAGACATGGTGATTATGAATTGTCGTCGAACCGCTTTTGACAAGGCGTCATTGACTACGTCTGCCTTTTTGGCTGTGCGGGGCCGACGCTGAACCATCTTCCGGTCAAATGCCAAATGCCAGCGCGCGCGCTCCTGCATACGCAGGGGATGACGTTTTACTGGGGAAATTTTCAGCGTTCGAGATTTTAACGGGAGA
This sequence comes from Eucalyptus victrix, assembly GCA_016097545.1. Lineage (NCBI taxonomy): Eukaryota > Viridiplantae > Streptophyta > Magnoliopsida > Myrtales > Myrtaceae > Eucalyptus > Eucalyptus victrix. The sequence goes on along the minus strand of CM027840.1, from coordinate 13,474,991 downwards.
ATTATCAAAAAAGTCATAAACTTATTGTAATTGTATCAATTCAGTTATAAACTTTTTTTTTGGGTCAATTTAATCTTAAACCTTTTATAATTGTGTCAATTTAGTCCCTTCGGCCAAAATTGGCTGGCCGACGCTGATGTGGACATCGGCGGGGGATAGCCAGCCGATGATGCTAACGTGGCAATTTTTTTAATTTTTTTCGAATTTTTTTAATTTTTTAAAATATTTTTTAATTTTTTTTTTTTCTTTATTTTTTCACACCTTCTCTTTCTTCTCGGCCGGCCGGCCGGCGCCGGCCGGAGGCGAGGGGTGAGGCTCGCCCCCACCAGCTGGAGGTGAGGGCCAGTGAGGTCAACCTCACTGGCCGCTGGCGAGGGTGAGGCCCGCCAGATCTGGCAAGGTCAGCCTCGCCGGCCGCTGGCGAGGGCGAGGCCTCACCAGATCCAGCGAGCTCGGCCCTCGCCAAGGCTGGGGTGGAGACGGGGAGGGAGAGAGAGACCTGGAAGAGAAGAAGTGGCGGACCGGGGAGGCGGTCGACCGGGCGGGGAGAGGGAATCGGGGGGAGGCGGAGCTGAGCTGAGGAGATGACCGGACGCCCTCGCGCACCGCGACGAAGAAGACGAGTCCCTCCACCGAATTCCCCCCGATTCGCCCCACCGGAACGAACAGCTTGGCTTGATTCCGACTGCCGCGAAGCTCTTAGATTCCGTTAGCCGAATCTCGGTGTCAATGGCGGCATTCGCTTGCAACCGAGCGATGCAGCGAGCTTCGACGTCCCTCGGACCGGCCCTCAGATCGGGCGTCCGGTTGTCTCCTCAGCTCGGCTTTGCCTCCCCGATTACCTCTCCCTACCCGTTGACCCCCTCCCCACCTCTACCCTAGCCTTGGTGAGGGCCGAGCTCGTCGGATCTGGTGGGGCCTCGCCCTCGCCAACGGTCGGCAAGGCTGACCTCGACAGATTTGGCGGGGCCTCGCCCTTGCTAGCGGTCGGCGAGGTTGACCTCGTCGACCCTCGCCTTCGGCCAGCGGGGGCGAGCCTTGCCAATGGCCGACGAGGCTTTTTAAATTGCCATGTCAACGTTTGCCGGCCGGTTGTCCCCTGCTAGCGTCCACATCAGCACCGGCTGGCCAATTTTGGCTGAATGGACTGAATTGTCACAATTATAAAAGGTTTAAGACTAAATTGGCCAAAAAAAAATTTATGATTGAATTGGCACAATTGCAATATATTTAGGAATTTTTTTGGTAATGCTCCCAGATTTTAACTCCACTCGTCTTTCTTGCCCGCCACGATACATAATTTGATGCGTCCGAGCTGAATTGCACTGCGTTTCCGGTTTTATATCCATTCTATCGGCCATCTCCAAACAGCTTTTAAAAAGATTGAAAACAAGAACTTAAAAAATATTTACATAATTCTTTTTAAGATTTATAAACATTCAAATTAATGAAATGAAATGATTTGGAGTGATTTTTTTTTTTTTTTCAAATCATGCCATCTTGCACCTACCCTTTTGGCCTTAAAACGTGGGGGATGATGTTTTACAGGGGAAATTGTCGGTGTTTGAGATTTTGACTCGATGCGTCTTTCTTATCCATTACGAAACATGATTTGATGCGTTACAGCTAAATTGCACCGTGTCTCTAGTTTTATATCCATTCGGTAGGCCATCTCCAAATAGCTTATGTCAAACCCATGAAAAAGCTTGAAAACAATAATTTAAAATATATTTACATAATGTTTTTTTTAGGATTTATAAACATTCAAATTAACGAAATGAAATGATTTGGAGCTTTTTTTTTTTTAACTTTTTTTTTTTCAAATCATGCCACCTCGCACCTACCCTTTTAGCCTTTATATAATGTAGAATGCTTAAAAACTTCAAAAATTGCTTTACATTGATGTGTCAAGGCACATGTAATTCTTCCACAATTATTTAAAATATATATTTGAATTTAAAATTTTAATAAAAAAAGTAAGAAAAAGTAACTTTTAACTTGTTAGAATTGGCAATGAACAAACTTTGATATATTCATACATTTCAAGAAAAACTAAACGGCAATGGATCCTTTTTCAATTCTCGTACCATAACTTGATAAGTGTCCTTACTATCTATAGTGATGGTTGAATGGCACGAGTTAATGTTTCTAGAACATAAGATCATGAGTTCAGTTATATGCTCATTAGTAATTCGGGTGTTATGCTAGGGAGTTGAGGTAAAAGGACTCACCCACCTTAACTCAATATGTCACTAGTGGTGCTGAGTGAAGATTCCTTCACAATCTTCAACCTAGAATTTTTCAATTGGTGCCAAAATAATGTCTGGAGAAAGTATTCATAATGGTTGTGCTTCTCGACTCGTTTGGGACTCTAGATGGAATGGTTGAAATATATGGAAAGCTATCTTTGGTCTTATAGAACGATGCAAAACAATTTGCTTCAAGGCAATGTGTGAAATTATTGAAGCTCTCACTTTTCAATATCCTAAAATCTTGATTTTATATCAAATGATGCTTATATAGAATGATCGAGGCATTTGTATTAGGCCTCCTTTTATGCAAAAAAAAGAGCGATAACTAACGTAAAACGTGATCCATCCATAATTTGGAATGGTCATGATTCAACCATTTTATGTAGCCATCTTATGTAGCAAGTAATGCTAGAGATACCAAAATTCGTATACTAATTAAATATGTGAAATTACACGGAAAATGATAAGTGATTATTTAAGTTAGTGGATTCATTTAAGCACTTTGAAATTTTATTGGACCTTGACAAGGAAAACGATGGTTAGTTTTGGTAATTGGGAGTTTGTCATTTATTACATCAATGGTAGGTGTAATCTAAATTTCAAGTTTTCAACACACAAAACTTTATTACAAGTCACAAAATAGATAATTGCTTCATCCTGTAATCAAATTTTCTCATAATTTTGGTAAGGCTGGCTATGAAAATCAAATCTAAATCCAACACCCCACCCCCCCCCCCAAAAAAAAAAAAAAAAAAAAAAAAAAAAAAAAAAAAGGAAAAAGACTCCTCTGTAGTTCTCTTTCGCAATATACGTGCTTGGTTTGGATAGAAACACTAGTTTGCTTGGAGGTCACGTTCTCCAGTTTTTCTTTGACCTTTAATTATGTGGCATGTGATGAGCATCCGAGCACAAGTCAAAAGGGGGGAAAAAGGGACAAGAAAAGCAACTGATAATGAACACTTATTTCTCATAGATTTTTCTTTTCAAATGCTTCTGGACTATTTTCTCATAGAGGGTCGAGAGGCTCCTGAGACAGCAGGGCCTCTCCGGCAAACCCTACACCTTCCTGTTCGGTGACCTCAAGGAGAACTCGCGGTTGCTCACAGAGGCCAACTCCAAGCCCATCGCCATCTCCGATGACATCAAGCCTCGTCTCTTCCCTTTCTTGCGTCAATCCTCCCAAACATATGGTATGCACTTCTTCACAGTATCACTCCGTGTGGCACTTATATTTTCCTTTTAATTAACACCCGCTTGGTTTCGTCCTTTGGTCGAAGCTGTTGCTGATGGAGTTTCAGAATATTTGAATATCTATTCTTTATCTCAGAAATTCATACTTCCCCATTTTATGTTTTTGCGACCAAAGATGTTAATGCATCCCAATTCCTTTAAATAATTGCTTATTTTGATATGCACACAATAAGGACATCTTACCATACAAAAGCGACATTAAATAAAACTTGCATGTGACCGTGTCGTGTGACAGCAGACCATGTTTTTCATTTGGCACGGTGGCTCTTACCAAGTGCATTGCAGGCAAAGACTCGTTCATGTGGATAGGACCAACACCGAGAGTGCGCATAACGAACCCCGAACAACTAAAGGAGATCTTCTCCAAGATAAACGACTACCCCAAGCCAGGCTCCAGTCCCCTGGTGAAGTTGCTCGCGGATGGACTCGCGAGTCACGAGGGCGAGAAATGGGCACGGCACAGAAAGATCATCAATCCAGCATTCCACATGGAGAAGTTGAAGGTACATGAAACTATTCCCTGGTCAACTGAATTGAACCACACACATTGACGCCTCAGGATTTCTCTTTTAAATCCTCCTTTGCTTTGGTCTGTTGCTTTTGCAGCTTATGTTGCCCGCATTTTATTCAAGTTGCACTGAGATGGTTGGTAGATGGGAAAAATTGGCATCGGTAGAGAGATCCTGTGAGATCGACGCGTGGGTCGACCTTCAAAATTTGACCCGTGAGGTGATCTCTCGAACAGCGTTTGGCAGTAGCTTCGACGAAGGCAAAAGGATCTTCGAACTTCAGGGGGAACAAGCCCATCTCACGTTAATAGCCCTTCAATCGGTCTACATCCCTGGCTGGAGGTAAAATCGTTCATCATCCATAAGCTAATTGAATCTAAATGAGCTTATGGCTTACAATCATGGCATTCTAAAAAAAATCCAACTATTTGATTCAATGTTTCGCAGGTTTGTGCCAACTAAGATGAACAGGAGGATGAAGAGCATAGATAAGGAAGTGCGGGCTCTGCTCATGGACATCATCCGCAGAAGAGAGAAAGCAATAAGGGAAGGGGAAGCTGCTGGCGATGATCTGCTGGGGCTGTTGCTGGAGTCAAACATGAAGGAGAATGTCGGGATGAGCCTTCACGATGTGATCGAGGAGTGCAAGCTTTTCTACTTCGCCGGACAAGAGACCACCTCGGTCTTGCTGGTTTGGACCATGGTCTTGTTGAGTGTGCACTCGGATTGGCAAGCACGAGCTAGGGAGGAGGTCCTCCAAATCTTCGGAAGCGGAAAACCTGACCCTGACGGCTGAAGCCACCTCAAGATTGTAAGTTCAATGCTCTTTTCCTCTTTTGTTGAGAATGGGACTCATAATAGGTCCGATCTAGAGAGTTCTTCCCGAGCATCTTTTATCACATGACACATGATAATCATTCTATAATTACTGGATGCGATTTTCCGATCCTTAGTAGATGAAATGTCTGTTTAAAAATAATGTTATCCTATGAAGATGAACACGACAATGAACTGACAGGACAATTTCTTTGCACACTTGAATTGAACTTGGATTTCCTCTCGACACAAAAACTCAAGTTTTTGGACAATAGCCTCAAGCCCCTTTTTCTGGATAAATTACAATATATTTCCATCTCTTCGAGGATATTGATATCATTCCAGCATCGTGATCGTTCATAGATGCTCCTACGTGCGCATCTCTACCATATGAATTCTACTAAGAATTTGTCGTAATCAGGTCACAATGATCTTAAATGAGGTGTTGAGGCTGTATCCACCGGTGACTGAGCTGGGGCGGAAGGTTCCTACTGAAACAAAACTCGGGAAGCTGACCATACCCCCGGGAGTCCAGCTCTCAATGCCGACACTCCTCATCCACCATGATAAAGAACTTTGGGGCGAGGATGCCGAGGAGTTCAAGCCAGAGAGGTTTGCCGAGGGAGTGTCCAAGGCCACCAAAAACCAAGTCTCCTTCTTTCCATTCGGATGGGGCCCTCGTATATGCATCGGCCAAAACTTCGCGTTGATAGAGGCAAAGATGGTGCTCGTCATGATTCTTCAGCAGTTCACGTTCGAGCTCTCTCCATCTTATGCGCATGCTCCTTCTAATGTCATCACCCTCCAGCCACGATATGGTGTTCAGGTCATCTTGCGCAAGGCAAACTAAAAGTTACAGATCAGGGTGACATGGAGTCTAGACAAATACGTGGATAGATATAATGTCACGCTACACCATTTTTTAAGTTTGTATGTTGTTTAAGAATAGAAATTTAGTGTTTGTAAACGTAATCAAATGGCCTCTTAACTAAGCGACCGGTTATTTTAGTTTAATAACAGCAAGACGCTGGATGTATCTGAATCTTCCTTTCAGAAAAACCCCAGTAGAAGATAAGCTATGCCTTTTCCTAGTGCTATAATAAACCCATTTATTTCTATTCAGATACTGATCTGGCCAATGACCGGTAAAGATGGCTTTATTATTCCCATTCTTCAGATTTTAACGTGCACTAGAGGATGCAAAAATTGAACCGCATTTCTCCACAAAGGAGAAGAACCACACAGCTTTATTTGTGCCAGAGACCTTCAACTGCTTGGTCCAAAGCAAATGGAGCCATTTCCGTTAGCGAAACTGTGATTCGGGGATCATCTCTTCGTTGATCCTGTAATTTGGTCGTGCTGCATGGGAATTTCTGTGAGATCTTGATGAAATGCTTGTAGGGAATCTTCAGATTTTAATTGTGTTTTAAACTGCTATCTTTGCTAATCCGCTCTAGATGGGATGATGTGTTAACGGATATTTCTTAAAAAAAAAAAAGTCATTTTCCATTCCTTTCTTTTGCTTTGTCATTTTGAAATAATTTCCTATTCATTTCTATCAATCCATTGATCAAAAGTCAATTCTGAATCAAAAGTTGGCTTTTTACATAAAAACATTATAAATGATTCTAATTTCACTCTAGCCAAGTTAATTTTAAAAAATTTCAAAGATTTAACCGAAAAAAATCAACCTTTCAAAAAAAGTCAATCAAATATTTGTATTTTTGGTCAAATTTTTGACCAAAAAATTGGAAAATTAAAAAATCCACAAAAATTTCCATTTTAATTTCAATTTGACTTTAGCGTCAAATTCGGCTAAAAATAAAATTACTTTTGTTCTAGTCATAATTAGACCTAGTTCCTTTTACAAAATTTGATTTATGGATCATTACCATTCGCTCATTCATTTAGTTTCGAGAACGGCCATGTTAAAATGCCCTAATTAAGGAGTCCAAATCAATAATTATGATTTTCAAATGGACACTTTCATTGTGCTTATTTTCTTGAGATCAGTCCAAATCCGGGATTCCACTTTAGGAGATTCATTTGGGAACTTTTCAATTAGAGGAATTCAACCTTCTTGAATATAGGAAAACCAAGCTAATAAACTAAAGAAATTCAAGTTGATCCATTTGAGACTAAAATTTAATTTCGCGAATTAACATTCAATTTTACCTTTAAACCTTGATTCATTTATAGCATAAGAGTCGTGACATCAATTCAAGGTCAATTCAGATACAATAAGTTACCCAAGGTATAAGCAATTAATCGAATAAGTGCCTCGTGATATTACTTGAATTCAATTTCAATTAATTTGCGATTTTGATCAAGAAATTATGTGAAATTGCCCAATTTGGCCTAAAAAGTCCAATTGCATGTACCCATAATGCAGGTACATTATTTTTCTTGTTAATTAAGTAATTAGGTCAATATAAAATAACCGAATCGCATTTATATGGTTTTAATTTGCTTGCTTTCTTTATAATCAGACCATTGTTCCTCTAATTGAACAAGTTTTCTTTCCAATTTGATCATTAAGGGTCTAAATTACATAAAATTTAGGACTTCAGCGGCCAAGATGCTTGAGCCATCGTCGAATCAATTGAACCGGCATGCATCGTTCTTAGGACTACTCAGTTCCTGATACAATCTTGTTTCGAGGTGGGATTTTGGATTGATTTTTTTTTGGGGGGGGGGGACCAATTGCAAGATTTTGGGATCCAAAATCGAACCAACCGATCATGAAACTGGGAACTGAATTGACTGACTAGTTTAGTCTGGTTTGATTCGGTTTGGCAGAATCGGTAACTTTGCTATTTTATACCAAAAATAAAATTAAACAATGTTGCAGCTTGTTGCTTGTCCCTTGGGAATTTCCTCATCCACACAACAAGCTTTTCTCTATAGTCTCTGTTACTAACGAAAGCTAGTTCATCAGCAAAAGTAAAGGGCCTTTCTATTCTCTTAATACTCCATGAAAGAGTAGTTCTTCAGCAGGAGAGGGATAAGGCTTTGACTTGAGATTAAGCTGACAAGTCTTGCAATGAATGCTGGGTCAGTATCCTGAAGGGCTAATTCTCCTTTTTACCTAAAGTTCTCGCATTGACGATTTCTCACTTCTTTTCTTCCAGGGCTTGACTTGGGATACAACTTGTTGGGAGTAGGTTTTGGCTTACCCCTTTTCACTTGTTAGGAGGATAGGTTCTGTTGGTATTGGTTGAGCTTAAGGGGCCTCACTGATTGAATCCATCCATAAACCTAGATTCCAATGATCTTGTAACCAAAGCATTAGAACAAAGTTCTACAGTGACCCCTCTCAAGACTCAAGGCTTAACACCTAAGATCAGATTCTTTGTTCTTTAGCATCGAAAGCATGAATTGCATCAATTCAACCACCATATGCTTCCAAACAAGTATATCCAATTTGCTTCATCTATTATAATCAGGGGAAATTGCGAGGTGTTAGGGTTTGTTTATTAAGAAATTTAAAAATTTGTATTTAATATATATAATTAACCGGTCTAGTCTAATTAGTCCGGTCAGTCTAGTTCTCACATTAGAACTAGGAACCAAACCGACTAGCCACCAATGCCAAGAATGGGAATTAGGAACCGAACCACCCTCTTTGGGAATTGCCAAAAACCGAGGGGTTCGGTCACACCCCAATCCTTTGAGTATGTGTCTATCCCTCCTTGGTCAATTTAATAGCGATGTTTTAGGATGCATCGCCGACTCATTCATTTAATATACGCATGCATAAGCATATAAATAATCCCCAGACAATAAAGCATTGGGATAGGAAAGTAGGGCCGTACTTTTCAAACCATAACCGACCTTTTATAAATACACTGGTTTATTTTTTTTATTTTTTATTTTTTATTTTTTTTGGTGATCTAGGAACCCCATATAGCCGGCAGCCGATGAGTAAACCTAGGGGGACACGTAAGCGGGAGGACCCACCACCCTTGACGTCTCACTTAAGACCCTAAGCGACCGTGAGGGGATTCGAACTCCTCCCCTTCATGAGGGGGAGAGAGCCCAAACCATCGCAGCCATCAAGGCGGTGGTAATACACTGGTTTATTTACAACGTCAGGTCACTTATAAAAGTATCGGCTTAATAAAAAAGGAACTGTCATATGACTAACTAGTCAGACGGGTTTGCCGATTCTATTTCCTTCACTTTCCCAAACTTCGGGACTTCAAACTTTCCACGATCGTCACTTAGGGACCTGAAAATGGTTATACAATAACCAATGAGACAATGTTTCAACAAGTTCAATCTCCTAAAACTAGATTATGAAGCCAATATGCCCTAAAGGCTATCTAAGCACAAATAGGCGTTAGAGGACTTACCTTGGCCTCAGTTCCTTCCTACAAGTCAATTCAATTCATAAATACTGATAGATACATCATCCACTCAATTCAATTGGATTGAATCATCGATCAATCGACTTAGTCGATTACATGTCATAGAGACCATCACCCAGTCACCTTGATTATTCATTTTTAACTCTGAGCCATGGCCTAATGGGCACAACATAGATTAAGTGGTTATCATAGCCCTAGCGGCAACTTTTCTATATTTGGTGGTCATCACGGCCCTACCTGACAAATTTTGAGGTTTAGTGGTAATCACGGGTCCACCTAGCAATTTTCTTAGATTGGGTGGTAATTGCAACCCCATTTGGCAATTTTATAGATTTAATGGCATCATGGCCTCACTTGGGAATTTTTTTATATTTAGTGGCATCACAGCTCCGCTCGGCAATTTTCGATATTTAGTGACATCACGGCCCCACTCCCCCACTTGGCAATTTTAGGCTTAGTGGTAATCACAGCCCTACTCGGCATAACAATACTCCGGTGGTTCTCTTGATTTAGTTCACAGTCTCACACGGCAATTTTCCAATCAATAGCACAATTCAACATTTAATTGCATTCAACTAATTCACAACTACTATGCAATTACACAAATCATTACTCAACTTCAAAAACAACATTCAATTACAGAAACAAAACACATCACCGTGATCAACTCGAAATTTTATCAAGTGGCTCTCCCAAGATAATTTCTGAAAAATATTAATTAACTAATAATTAAATAAATTTCAAAAATTATTTTAATTTAAATAATAAAGAATATAATTTAAATAAATAATTAAGTAATTAAAATAATTAATTAAAGTCTAAGCATGATTAACATTAATCTAATTACATAATTAGACTAATTAATCCAACCCTTAATCTAATCATGCATACAGTCTAATTAACATTTAACTAAGCTAATCTAACCACATAAACATACTTAAACTAATATAAACACCCATCAAATGTCATTAACCTACTAAGTGAGAATTAGTGAGTTAAACTTACTTGTTTATCGAACTGCTCGGTTCAATCCAATGGCGACGCGACGAGGGACGACTTTCTCCAAAGCGGGCTTGGCAGATTGGCGGACCGGCGACCGGCGGCTTGCAACGGCCGTACGGGACAGCTGGCAACTCCGTTTGGGGCGATGATGGGCTCGTTGGGATGGGCTATCTCTCCTGGTCACGATGATGGGTGGATCGTTGGTTGATTTGCATGGGAAGTCGACCTTTCACTTGGATCTTTGGCGAAAGGTCAGCTGGAGCATAAACCAACAGAAGTGAAAATAGGGGGAAAAACGGCGGGCTTGGTTGGTCCAATGGGTGTGCAACGATGGAGCTGGCTCAGCTAGCTTCCTCTGGTTCTCTCGAGGTTTCTCAAGGCCACAACAATGGAGAAAGGAGGGGGAGAGAGGAAGAAAAAGCAGCTGGTCAAGGATGGGGGGGTCCCTTTTGCCTTGTTTTTCTTGCATCTTGTCCTCTTGACTCATCCATGACCAAGTATGGCTTCCTTAGCTATAATTCCTCTAGCAAGGCTCATCCTATAACTTTTGAGATGGTCCAAAACCATGGGGAAGGGGGAGTTGCGAATTTGATGAGTTTTGGCATCAAATGGACACTTGTTATAGCTTTAACCAATTCAATTTGGCCTCAATAAGTCACGTTATCGAGTCAATAATCAAATTGGTATTTTTCTTCACTAATAGAACTATCTTGCATCCCAAATGCACGATCAGAAATGGTCCCCGGCATTTTCTGAACAAAAATGGCCTAGGACGACTTTTTCTCAAAAAGTCTCGAGGATTCAAATATGGACATAAGGTACCAAAATGATAGAAAAATCAGTCTAGTGTCGATTGATGAGCACTTTGCAATTTAGTAGAATCGTCCATATTTAACCATGTATCTCAGTCGAACCGATCTATCACTAATCTCTAATTGATTTTTAATTGTGCTGTAATGATCTTGGCATATGAGCATGGTCAAGCAGCCAATTCCTAGTCGAATTCTCAAGTCTATTTGCCTTAAAATCTCTTAATGACGTCCATAGATGGTCTAGTTATTTCGTGAGTGGCCAACTCTGAGAAAGATACTATAGTCGTGTCGATGAAAAGCTCTACTTATTTGATCGAGATCAGAACCTAAAAATCAAGATGTCACAAGTTCGATTAGGGAGGTTCTTAGTTCGGGCGATTCCCATTGTACATCTCTAATCGGTCTGATCAATTTGACTAGCCATTGGTGAAAGAGGTTGATTCGGCCCTCCACCGGTCAACTCTTGGTGGCCGACAACCACTAGTGAGTTTATCATTGTGTGTATTTTATTCTTATGCTTTTCAACTTTCCATATTTTGTAAAAATATCCATGGATTCTATGAAATTACAAATTTACCTTTAATTATGCCTTAATCGCAAATTCTACTTAAACTTTTGATTTTGGTACATCGACACCATCCAGATGATCATGTGATATATTTTGACTTATTCCATAATAAATTTAATTAGGCCACTCGATCAAGTTTCTACTATCAGATCGAACCGACGGCAAATATTTGATCTCTAAGGGGGACTATAAAAGATTTTTCCCTCCAAAACTTTGGGGGAGTTTTGATAATCTGTATTTTTACATCTGAACAAGAATTTCTCTCTCAAAAACTCTCCCCTCTCTCTCTTTCCCATCACTTCTCTTTCCCTTTCTCTTCTCTCTCTCTCTCTCTCTCTCTCTCTCTCTCTCTCTCTCACTCACAGATTGTTGTGTCGTCCACCGCTCGTGTGGAGCCCCTACAAGCTTAGTACCAAGATCCACTAGCTCCTTTCTTCTCCCATTGTCGCTACTTGGAGCCCCAATGATTGCCGGAGCTCCTTGATTAGCCCGATCAACCGATTGAACCAATCACTAGCATGATTGCTAGTGATTACAGTCGTTAGTTCAGCAGCCGGTTGTGACAACCAACTAGCATCCCTCGACGTTGCACCACCTCTGATCGTCTTCTTTAACCTATCTTGAAGAACCACCTTTGATTGTCTTCTTTAACCTATCTTGAAGAACTAGGTGACCGAAAAACCACTTAGCTACCACCAGAGGTCCTCCAAGTGGCCAATCTCTTGTTGGTGGCTTGAACTGATTCAAAACAAATTGGTTTTGTCCAGCCACTAATTGGGAGCTTGATCAATGCCAATCCAATCCATCCAACCATCCATGGCATCTCTTCAACGATCCTTGATGTTTGTGATCCATTCCATAGTTTAGGTTGTCAATCAATCAAGCTTGTTTCATTGAAATTGCACAAAGGTAAACAATCAAAACTTGAATCCGATGAAACAACATCGAGCCAGATGATTAGGGCTAGGACTCGAACCCTAAAACTATATCTCATGTTTAAATTTGTGATTTGGATGTTATGTGATGATATTTGATGATGTTGTGTTGATTGAAGCTGAGATTGAACATGATTTTACATTATCTACCTTGTTCTACAAAAATCGCACGCTCGAAAATGACTCTATATTAGGGTTGACCTGAGGTCCTAAACATCGTTATTTGTCTTGAGGTGTTCTAGACATATGTTCTACACTCAATAAGCTTCAATTTGATATATTATGGGCCTCAAAAGGAGTTTCATTTGATACCTAAATTGCATCTTGGAAGTGGGATGATTATGCTCGATTTTCATGATATTATGGCATTTTGGTTTTTGAACATATTACTTTTTTTCTTTCTAATTTTCTACTGATTTTTGTGTTGAGATTTTGGAGATGGTTTCTCCACGGAAATTGTACAAAATTGTGTTGGTATAACATATATTTTTTTTTCTAGAATTTTTGGAGCAAATCTTATTAGGCTAAATCTCAAGAAAACGTCACTAGGCTATTCTATCCTGTTTTAGTCTCTAACACCTTGGGTTTGTCAATCTACACATATTATTCACTTTGAGCCCACTAGACCCTCACAGTTTTGTTCCTTTGGGCTTCGCTCAGAAAAAGTGTATGTATAGAAAGATAACCTAGAATCTTATAAGCCAGTCCAGGACTCCCCCTAGGCAATGCAAGACAAGAGATGCACCCCTTCCCTGTGAATTTCCAAGATTGAGGCATGGATGCATCGCCATCCCTCATTCCCATGCACTACCACCTAGGCTATCACACTTTTCACTCCTTAGGAGCACACCATCCTCACTATGGCCCCATATGTGATTGAGAGCCAGTTTTGATACTACTTGTAACATCCTAAATTCATCACTGTACACATATTGTCAGCTTTGAGTCCCATCGGACCTTCACATTTTTGTTTCTATGGGCTTCGTCTAAAAAATGCATATATACAGATAGAGAACCTAGAATTAATATAATTCAAGACTTTCCTATGGTGATGTGGTATAAGAGACACACCCCCTCCCTACACACATATAGGGACCGAGGTGTGGATGCACCACCATCCCTCCTCCTTGCACACCGCCGCTTGGGCAACACACTCTCCACCCCTTAGCGATGTGGGATAAGAGACATCCGCTTAGCCTTACTGGTGTATTGTCAAGACGTAGCCTCCTTGCCATCCATCCGTACTATTGTGAGTATGAGCTATCACATTCTCCACCCTTTAAGGCACAACGCCCTCGCTATGGTCCCACACATTGCAAGAGTTGACTCAAATACTACATAATGTCACACTACGAATCCTATAGAGATAGGGATGACACGACTGTTCTTCCAACTGAAGGTCACAATCTCAAACTACCAAAATCCAAGCCTCTTGCAATAACACTTTTTCTCTAATGGTCTCTAACTAAAGGACCTAAAAAGAATGAAAAAGAGAGGGATGAGTAACCACAAGCTCGTGGAATAGTACATATCTTCTAAGTACATCAAGTAGCTACTATGCATATATATAAGTATAGAGCATAACTAGTAGTTCATAATCCAACTCATTAATATACATATCAAATTAAGTACATTCATCTCAACAAAGTTTGTACATGTCGGAAATACACATTGAAATCTACTATCATGATTCAAATATCAATGATAAGGTCAATTGATTAATCTCTATAAAAAGGTATGTCAATGGTCCATCTATGAATTCATCTCATATTAAAATTCACATCGATGGTCTATCAATTGACCAATCTTTCACTTAATATCAAATTATATCATGACAGAATGCCTTGTGATAATACGATCAAGATTATCCTTTTAGCAAGGTCTCTACTTATAAAGCCATTGGCTCGATCCAAAAGGATATCTTAAACCCACTATGCATACCTACAACCCCTCCATAGGTTCACAATGACATTGAACACCAAACTCACATCTTTCAATATCTAGAAATTCAATTTATAATAAATCTCATGATCCCTAATGTATTTTATAAACCAATCATATAACTTTTTGTAATTCAATCCATCAAATAAAATATACTTCACAAGACATTTTTCATAAACCTTGGACATTTCAAAACACCTTTTACAAAAGGTTTTTCAAATCATTATAGACTCATTGCATAAGCTAATTCGTAACCCATTACATATATATATATATTAATATATATTTTCGCAACATTTTTCTTAAAACCATTCTCGAACAATTTCAAAATTTCTTTCACAAATCATATTTACGACAAAATATCTTTCATAAAATCTTTCTCAAATCATTCACCAATATGAAAATGCAATAATTGGCCGATCCAGATTTTTTATGCGATAAACATACTCCTTCGTTACTTATAATATCTCAAATCTCTACCATTTTCAAGATATAAGTTTACAAATTCATAGAACATATAGCACCGTTCACCTAGATATGGCCCAAACCAAATAACAATGCTTAGTCAATCCAACGAACTCACATTCTTATCCTTTAAGTGAGAAATAGTATCAAAACCAAGTAAAATGTTATCTCAACTACACTCGGCTAAACTAAACTTAAACGCCAACAAAATAGCTTTTATGCTTCAACAAATTGCTCATCTAAAACAATTATTTAAATTGAAACTCGACGCGGAACTTGGTCTTAGAACCCTAAAATCTTGCTTCAACAAAACCATTGCATCAAAACGACTCTTGTCAAAACCCACGGCTCTACAATGCCATAATTCACGATTTCCACGAAAACCCAAAACTTCACAACCCAAAAATCGGACTTCATAGCTCAATTTCCACATAACTTCAAATTTTGCCTCTATTTTTGAAAACTACCTTGATTGGATGAACAAGAAGCACAAGTAGTTACTGGACATTGCGTTACATAGTCAAGTTGGTGAACTTACAAAACCCTTTCTCTTCTCCCCTTCACTTTCTTTTTCCTTTTCTTTTCTCAAACTGTTTCGAGCTCTTAAAAGAATGAGTGTCCCATGTTCACTTATTTTGCTTTTGACTTTTCAACCCTCTTTCTTTTTTTCTTTTGTTTTTTTTTAATCTCCTTTGACTTTGTTGACCAATGCTATTACAGAGTCCAACTCATATTTGCTCTGAAATGAGGTGGTAAACTTGTTCGATTGGATTTCCATCCCTCACAAAAGTTGCAGTATATATCATAAGCTTTCTAACTTAGTACAAGTTGGGCCAAATGATTGTTGTTTATTAGGTCAATCACTTGTGTTAAGAGATGTTCGAACTGCTGTATTTTGTGACGTTGATGACATTATCTTGCTTTCTCATTTTCATGTAGGCTTTTGTGAATCAAACTAGACTTTTGAGTCATCACGAAAAATAATCAAAACATTGCATTTTATATGTAGGAATTTTCGTAGAATTTTCACATGTCATTAGATTATTGGAAACGATTTATATTCTATATAACCCTTGCTGCATTTGACTGATGATGTATATTTTAAAACATTTTCGTTTGAGCTCTTTAAGAACGAAACTAGTGTATGATGTCTTCTGGACATATTCAGAGCATATCACAAGCTTCTTAATGATGTATGGCATAGCTCACTTGAAGATCATTTCCTATATGAAAACCATGCACTAAGTTGACCTGTCACAACCGAAATTATTGTGCATTTTGTCATGTGATCTTTAATGGTAAGTTGCCTGTCAATGTTAATGAACTTGTGTGACTATTTGTACATTGATTTAAGGCTAAATGTCTTAACCAAACTTGATCATCACATTTAGCCCTACATTATGTTCAAATTTTACAATTTTCATGTATTGTTTAAGTAGCTTGACAAGCCAATTATCATGCATCATGTTCTGCCATTCTTATGACTGATTTGCACACTTTTGCAATTGTCACTGTTTGACCATGAATTCGACCCTAATTGAACATGACATCTCTTAGAAAGTCTTTGGGAACATCCTAATCTTTCTAATGACACTAATTTTGCATCATTTGGATGTCATTTGATTTTTTTTTTTTCCGTTTTTGCAAAGTTTGCCTTGAAATCTGCTATGAGCCAAATTCAGAATGCTCATTCTGCCTTTGTTGAGTCAGAACTTTTTCTTTTTTGTATGGACTTTTCAGTAAGGATTTTGAGATCGGGTCCTTAATGAAACTTGTTTGTCTTTCTCATGTCTATATCGTGGTGAAATTTCAGAATTTTTAGACATCATCTACCAGGAAAAATTACCGTTGATTTGCCATGATTTCTAGCTGCCTGCTTTGTTTCCGACGTGATGCTACGTGTTCTTGAATTTTTTAAATTCATATGTAACTTATCTTAAGAAACTTCCTTCACAATTTTTTTTTCTTATTGTGTGCTTCATGTTTTGTAACTTTCTTAGGGCCAATTACCCATGGGTCCTATTTCAATTGTTCTGATTTTGATTGTCTTGTTTCATACTCTTTGATATGATTCTTGTTGCGATTCTCTTTTAGAATTTTTTGGGATATCTTGAATGCTGAATTGGGATTAGTTGTCTCATGAAATTTATTCCAAATTTCGCAATCTTTGTTGTCAAAAATCCTTAAAAAAATAAAAAGGCCATCTAGGACCCTTTGTCAAATCCTTTTGGATTTATCGCAAAATTTGTTTTTGCATTACAAAGTGATTTTGGTACACGATGCCTCCAACATTAACCGTTTTAGCATCTATTAACTTTTGATTTGACATTGACCTCGTTGAGGTTTTGACCGTATTTGAAATGCTTGCAGCATCCATTAGTAGTGCATGACATGCACCCTGAATTAACCATGGCAATTAAATGTGTCCCATAACCGAGATGTACCTATCTCAAAAATACATCATCTTCTCATCAATGTTTCAAATGCATTTAAAATTTTTGAGGCATTACATGAGTCATACATGCATAACATCTCTTCATTTGTTAGAAATGCATGTGATTTTGTTTGGCACTTGATGACTGAATAAGTGATCTAGTGTTGGCTTGCTAAGCTTGCTTAATCAATTAAGAACCAAGGTCCGATGGCCTGCATGTATATTTACTTTCAACTATGCATGTGGCTTTTAGATATATGCATAGGCGTAATGCATGATCTCTTGAGAAGTCCTAGGTCATACTTAGAACCCGTGTAAGGACTTTTTAGCATTGGTTGCCACACAAGAACCCAAACAGTGGCCAATTCTTATAAGTCACTTTAAAATTGGATTGGATAGTTGTCTTAGGTGGTTGTTGCATGAATCACAAAGGTTGATTCCGAGGCCAAATTTGATCAATTATACATTTTGTCCTAGTGTCTTTATTTTTCTTGCTTGTTTTGTTATTGTGATCATTTTTATATATTTGTAATCATGATTGTTTCTTTTACCTTGCAAGTACCTAGTCTTAGTATTAGATTAGGTCTAGAATAGGTCCATGGAGGTGATGACCCCCAAGACATGAAGACGATGAGTGGTTGATGTCCAATTCGACCCTGTTTTGTACCATTTATTCCCCGATATATGTTTTGGGTTACCTAGTTGTCGCGACCTACCTTTAGGGGGAGGGAACAAGTTTAGGGGTATTGCCTAAAGGACGGGCCTAAGGCCCATGATTAGACGTGGGCTCTCCCAAGCCCATACCCTGCGTGACATTAGAGTATTTTTTAGGAATTTTGCAAAAAAAGAGTCGCCACTAACCTATTGGAGTTAGCTAGAAACCAAGTGAGGCACGGGAGCACGCCACACTTCCTCTGCAACAAGAGAATCTAGGGTTGGGGACTTGATTACACTAATTGACCAATTAATGCCCTTTTGATACCTAATCTTGTTCATTTTAAAATAAAGCATTTTTGTCAAGAAGTTTGGATCATTAAAGTAACAACCACAGCTACCAAGATCCTAATTGCAGCAAAATTAAACACGTACAATTAAACATAATTAGATATGAAAATTAAACATACGATATAATCAAAATATGAGCCAAAAAAGGTCTAATTACACTAAGAATGCAAAAACATAGCAATTCCTAACCAAACCCTACGCTTTTTGAATTTTCGTAAATTTTTTAATTTTAAATTTTTTTAATAATTTCTTTTTATAATTTTTCGGCTTGGTCACCGGAAGTCGGGTCCGACTGGGGGCGGGCCGGTTGGCCTGCTTTGAAAAGAGATTTAGCCTGACCAAAGGTGGTTGGGCCATTTCTCAAATTACGATTAGGCCCGCCAACGGGCATAACCCCCCTTTCACAAACGAGGCTACCCCACCCCCTGGCCGCAGGCCCATGATCCAAATTAACTTTGGGCGATTAGCTTGTGGGGCAGAAGAGGCCAAGCAAGCCAAATCGTGGATTTGGGCCAACTCGGCCTGCGGTTCCTGGCAGTGACCGCTCGATTGTGACCAGGGAGGCTGTTGGGATATAATACGCGGAAACGATAGGATCTTGCAAATTACGTCAACGCGAAATCGCCAGAGAATTAAACGAGAAAATCAAGGACACCAGAAATTTACGTGGTTCGGTCCGAGTATCGGTACCTACGTTCACGGGGAGAGCCAGCAGCAAATAATCCACTAAAATCGGAGAATCAGAGTTTACAATCGCTCAATCGCTCAAGTGTTTTCCGCACCTAGATTTAACCCCAAACTCTAAGTGTATAAATAACAACTCGCTTTGGTATAAACTCACGGCACAAAATTACCATGTGACAAAACGCTCTACGTACGACTTCGCGAGTCTCTTCAACGCTTCACGTGACTTGCAGCTTCAAAGGTCACGTACGCGCGGCTACATAGGGTTTCCTTCGCATAGGCTTCGACGACTTTTTTTTCACCTGTAAAAGAATTCTGTTTATATATGTTTACGTGTGTGTGTGTGAGCCCAAGGTCAACGGTTTGACCTTGGGCCCCACACTTTCCTCTTTTGATTTGGCGAAGCAGAAGGCTTTATCCATAAAAGATTTCGGCGAAGAGCTTCACGCGTGGACTTGTTCCTCACGCAAAAGAGAGAGACCTCTTCGTACAGGGACCTCATCTCCATGCCTTTTGATTCCGCAAGCTTCCGCAAGAAGAAATTTTCCTTCAATTTATTTTATTTTATATTTCCTCTTTTCTAGCGAAAACTCGAGTCATAATTTTAACAGAGGTCGTGACGACGTGCTGCCTGCAGGAGTTCTTCGAGAAAGGTGGCGGTGCCGGTCGAGGCTCCACCAAAAGTGATGAGGCATCAGTCGAAGACTCTACTGGCCCATGACTGCTCATTCAGCAGCTGTTCGGGGGCAACAAAGAAGAAGGCAAGGGAGAAGGGTACAGGCAGTCCCCGACTGGGACCGCGACGGCACCACCTCAGTCCGACAGGACGTAAACCAACTTCCGGGCAAACAACGGCGGCCCTCCATGGCCAAAATCCTAGTTGGGCTCTACACGGAGGAGCCGAGGAGGCAAAGCTCACTTGAGCGTTTCATTGAGCATGTGGCATACATGCACAGACTAAGAAGCCTCGGGTCCCACTGAGACTCAAGGAAAACTTTAGACTCTTAGCAATCAACCAACAACAAACAGAGACACAGTCGACAAGACTCATTGTGGTTTAGTATACTCGATGTGAAAATTGCCATAAAGGATGAATTGATACCATCCTTTTAGATGAAAGTACTATCAAGAGGGCTAGTATGGTAAGAGTACCCTTAAATTCATTATTCACACCCGATCTCCTTTATAAAGGTGTATGATATGTGTGAAAGCAAGTCACGATAACTTCCGCTGTTACACGAGGTACGAGCCTAGAAGAGCTCACGATGGTGATCGAGTAACCTCACTTGGTCAATCTCAAAAAGAGAAGTGATAACATTTTTTGGACACATACCATGAGGGAGCTCCCATGGTACGTGTCACAATAATGACCGAGGTTGGGTCGCAATAGAATTTATGCAAGAACGAAAGTGTCCGACTCTCAACTCAATTATGCATTTCACCAACAGAAAATGGTAATACCATTTAGTCTCGATCAAATCATCCTTGATCAAATTGTAACAATGAGTCCTCATTCGATAGAAAGGAATCGATTTGAAATGGAGTCGTTACTTCAAGATGCGATTTCATTTCCTCTGTTTATTCTTGCAAAAGATGTGGAATGCTCATTCCTCCATCAAACAGGGGGAATAGCCAGTTCTTGGCTCGACTTATGGTGTGGCTAATATGGCCAATCCATTCCTTGGCAAAATATTAAGAAATATTTATCCATATAATGATTTTGAGGGTAACCTTTATTTTTATTGTCACACATTATCCATTTTAGAGATATTTTAACATTTTTCAATCCAAAAATATGCAAACACAATAAAAGGAATTGTCATATTCTTTCCAAACTTATTTTTCCCATACAAATGCAAGAATTACAATGTGTATTTAATTCATTTTTTCATTTCATTTTCTTCCATTCCTTCTTTATTTCATTTCTCACTCGTTCTATGCCGTTAGTTATGGAGTAGGATGTGGACATGGATGTTTTCTTGAAAGGAAAAAAAGGGAGAAATTTGCACTTATAGATGTTATTGCTACATGAAACTTAATCATGAAGTCATTGTCCCGTGGATGTAACATGTCACCAAGGAACAATACCTAACTTACCAAGCAATGACATCAGATGCTAATCGAAATGGCATTGTTCTGAAAGTCAAACATTATATAATGGTCGCTTTTAACAAAGCGTCATTAACCACGCCTTTGCCCAAATGCAGACGTGCGCTCCTGCATATTCCGATGTTGCACGATCTTTACTTCTTTGTGAGCTATCTTAAAACGTTGGTGATGGCGTTTTGCAGGGGACATTTGTCAGTGTTCGAGATCTTGACTCACGAGACAAAATTTAATGCGTCAGAGCTCAATATCACTGCATTTCTTGTTTTCATCCGTTCGGTGGGCCATCTCTAAGCAGCTTTTGTTAACACCCATGAAAAAGCTTTAAAACAAGAATTAAAAAAATATTTATATAAAACAACATTTAGGATTTACAAGCATTCAAATTAAACGAACTCGAATAATTTGGAGTGTTTTTTTTTTAAATTTTTTTTTCAAATCATATTATTTAACCTTTTGGCCTTTATATAACGTAGAATTCTTGAAAATTTCAAAAGTTGCGGTACATTGATATGTCAATTCTTCCATAATTATTTAAAATATATATTAGAATTTTAAATTTTGATGAAAAAGTAAGAATAAGTTACTTTTAACTTTTTAGAATTCACAATGAACAAACTCCAATATATAAACACGACTCCACAAAGTCGCCCTTGCCCAACATTATCATCACATTGAGGTCCCTCTCTCTCTCGCTCTCTCACGCACACACGGAGACACGCAGACCCACGTACAGACAAACAAATACGCACACAAAGAAGAAGAAAACATGGAGGTATCAATCCAGTCAATTGCAGTAGCGACGATTCTGGCCGTCCTGACCACATGGGCATGGAGGGTGGTGAATTCGGTGTGGTTGAGGCCGAAGAGGCTGGAGAGGCTCCTGAGACAGCAAGGCCTTTCCGGCAAACCCTACACCTTCCTCTTCGGTGACCTCAAGGAGAACTCGCGGTTGCTCAAGGAAGCCAACTCCAAGCCTATCACCATCTTCGACGACATCAAGCCCCGTCTCTTGCCCTTCTTGCATCAATCCTCCCAAATCTCTGGTATGCACATCTTCATATTATCACTCTTTGTGGCACTAATATATTCCTATTCATTAACACTCGCTTGGTTTCGTCCGTTGGTCGATGCTGTTTCTGATGGAGTTTCAGAACATTTGAATTTATTGTCCTTTCTATTGAAAATTAATGCTTCCCCGTTTTGAGTTTTGGCAACCAAAGATGTTAATACATCTCAAGTCCTTTAAATATGCTTATTTCGATATACAAGGATATCTTACTCTACGAAAGTGAACATCAAATAAAACTTGCATGCGACTATGTCGTTTGACATATATTTGCACAACACAACATGAATTTCTGGGGATAATTACAAAAAAAGAAGAAATTCTAAACATGTTATAAATATGTCAATTTAGTTTTATATTTTTCAATTTTATCAATATAATCTTAAATATTTTGATAATTTGCCAACACAATCATTTTGGTCGATTTTAGAAAAAAATTGTTGATGTGAACATGGGTCATCCTAAATTTTTGCAGTTTTTAATAATATATATATATATATTATATATATATATATATATATATATATATATATATTTTTTTTTCCGTGGCAATACCCATGCCAGCCTTTGGCAGGGGTGTCTGGGCCTTACCCAAATGAAGACCGAAACAGGGGCGTCCCGAGCGGCGACTACCAGCACCAGTACGGCACCTTCCAAGGCGTCGCCAACTACCCGCCGCCGAACCCGCCGCACTAGCAGCCGGCGCCTCCGCCGGGCGCCACCGATCCCTCGGCCCCCCTCCTCCTCCACCTCCCCACTATTACCATCATGGGTATCACACCGTCCCAGGTACAAAGTCGCTTCCTTTGGAATCGCTTGCGAGCAGAGTTAACTTCAGGATGTAAAGTTTGAAAGGGGCTGTCGGTGAAAGTTCGATTCAGGAATTTGGTCGTGCTGCATTTGAAATTTCTGTGTGATCATGATGGAATGCTTCTAGGGAATCTTGGGATTTTGATTTTGTCTTATGAACTGCCAATATGCTCACCTCTGTCTATTCACTCTAGCATGGAATGATGTATTAATGGATATGGTTTATCCGGTGGGTTTAGTTTTTTGGCGAAAGGTTCAGCACCCTCATCTTTTGAGACATTGGATGTATGGGGGCGTGGGAGAGGAGTCCATGGAAGATGTTGAAATTATGTGAAATTAATCGGACCAGCACGTTTGTCCTCGTTTTGTTGACTCCTTTGAACGTGGCCGCTTTAGCTGTCAATCATGCTCATACAGAGGAGAATCATATGTTTTGCCCGATGTGTTGTTCCAGGGTTCTCAGAGTTTAAGTCGGATAAAATGCGGAAGCCACTGGTGCCTCGAGTAAAATGCTGTCTACTGAGCATAAACATGGCTCCGCCTATGTGTTCGCCTTACTTTGAAGTCATAAGTGCTCAGATGCGTTTCCAGTTGTGAATTACATCCAGATAGGAGCAGCTAGAGGAAGATGAGTAATTTTAGCCGGCAAATACTGTGACTGACGGGGTTTCCTTCACTGTAGGTGGTGAAATGATCTGTTGTATCCTTTTAAACTTGATCAGATTCTGTAGGACTGAAAAATTGGAAAATGTGTCTCTGAAACCTTTTCTCCTCGGTTCTCTTTTCACCTTTCTCGGATAGATAACTTACGGGAAAAATGAGAACTAAGTATGCCCACATTGATGATTTTACTGATTGCCCTGATGAAACAAAAATGATTGATGATCTTCATTCTGTATGCTTTGCAACATTTTACTGGGGGAGATTTCATTTCACAGAAAACTTTTTCAGGTTATGCTGTTGCTGAAGGAAGACCAGTAAGAGAATCACGGCCGCCTTGCTGTGGTATTGGAGTTGGATGGTTTCTGTAAGTTACTTTCTTTACTCGTGGGTTGGATTTCATGTATTGGCTAGCGCATAGCCAACTGTGAAGCATGATGGAGTCAACAGTCCCTATAACTACAAGGACTGCGTGACAATTCTTGAGCCTGGATGTAGCAGATTATTATGCTTCATGAGTTCAACATTTGTATATTTTGGTGATTCTTATTGGTACCTGGCCTTCAAGTTTGAAACCAGAGAAATCCCATGTGATGGTTCTTTTACCGAAATCTGAGCCTTATATTCATCATAATTTCGATAACTTTATGATCATCAGTTAATTTAGGATGTCTGATTTGTTGAAGGTTTATCCTTGGCTTCTTCCTTGGTGCCATCCCTTGGTACATTGGACTACTTCTTCTTGTCTGCGGAAGGATAGACTACCGGGAAAAGCCTGGATATATTGCTTGTACAATCGCTGTAAGTCTCTATCTTTCTTCATTCACAAAAATAGCTACATTCGCTTGTTTGTTACTTCCAGGTAATTTATATGTTCATGCCCCTACCCTCTGTTGTGTGCTTATGCACTCAGGTGTGCATACTGGCACCTATAGTTGTCTGCCTTTGTTGTACTCTGTAGAATTAATATCGTCATTCGTCTTACTATGTACCTCTTCCATCAGAGCAGTTCGGTAATACATCACATAAGCATATATGGTTCTTTCTGTCCCGAATTTACCACGTAACATGTTAATTGAGGAAGCCTCTACTGTCTTCTAGCTTATCTTTGTCTGGCCCTCTAATGACTTCTTATTCCTGGCAATGCCTATGTTAGTTTATCCTCTAAAATGAAATCCATGTTCCCTGTTGACATTGAACTTCAGGACTGCAGAGTAGATGCTTTGCTATATGATTTTCTTGAGTAGGGAAAAAGTTTGTCTGGCACATTCCTTCATATAGATCTTTTGTATGCATCTCTAAACCTCTCTATATATGAGCCATTTTGAATCCTGGCCTTTGCTTTTCATTACATCCCTCTCTTACATGTACATGTTCAATTCATTTTGCGACAGTCAAAAACTGAAAATTCCCGCAATGTCCATATGCAGGCAATCCTGGCAACAATTGCAATTGTCCTTGGTGTCACGAGAGAAGCCGATGATTGGTAACATCATAGCAAATGGCCATAATAGGTATCTGAAAATGGCATGGTTCATGTGATCTAGCTGGTGACTACATGAACAGATGGGGCCATCACGTTATCAACCGTAATTAATCACAAATTTTCCTTCTGTCTGATGAGCAAGGAAAACAGCATGATTGTGTTGGTCCGAGAAGTCCATGTTTTGGAATCATTCCTAGTCTTCAAGGATCGTTTTGTGGAATTAAGAACAAGGTTATCCTGTCTTTTTGATTGGCAAGCCTCATGACGTATGTATATAATCGTTGCTGTGACTATATTTGCGATGTTTCTTTGAAATGTTATATTGTGAAGCTAGATGTGATGGTCAATACTTTCCTTTTCATCTGAATATCTTGTAAGAAAAATATATATATATATATATATATATATGGGTCCACATAAATATTAAAAAATGAAATGGTAATAAAGATTTGTTTGGGGAACGCGTCAATCCATTTTGAAACGAAACGAGTTTTTTCTCGTCACTTTGAATGAAAATGAAAAAAAAAAAGAACAAATATTGAATTGACTCTTTCAATCTCAACAATTAAATAATAATAGATTATTATTTTGAGTATGCTGCTATGGTGAAATCGGTAGACACGCTGCTCTTAGAAAGTAGTGCTAGAGCATCTCAGTTCGAGTCTGAGTGGCGGCATGGCATCTTCTAAAACAAATGGAACAATATATATATGGGTCGAAAATGGTAGATGATATTTCGAATATCTTATCTTGCTCTTTTCGGTGAAGATTCGAGTTGAGTTCTGTGAGCTTGACAGTGGATGATGATTGAATATTATGCTCTTATAATCATGTCTAGTATCTACGGCTTAAGGATTCAGGCAACGATTGCCATAGATTCAAGCCGTGGATAAAAGAAGATTAGAGACAATTTTAGTCCAAGAAATCTATAGGAACTTATGCAAGAACGGAAGTCTCAGACTCTCGACTCAATTGTACATTTCATCAAAAGAAAATGGCGATACCATTTTAGTTTCGGTCAAATCATCCTTCATCAAATTGTAAGAACTAGGTCTTGTTTGGTAGAAAGGAATCGGCTTGGAATGGAATTGTTACTTGGAGATGCGATTTTATTGCCTTTGTTATGGGGAAAGATGTGGAGTGCTCCTCCATCGAACAAGGAGAATAGCCAGTCCATGGCTCCGCTTATGGTGTGGCCAAGATGGCCAATCCATTCCTTCGCAAAATAATAAGAAAATTAATTACATACAACGATTTTGAGCGTACCCTTTATTTTTGTTGTCTCACATTATCCATTTTAAAGACATTTTAACATGTTCCAATTCAAAATATGCAAGCACGAGAAAAGGAATCGCTATGTTCTTTTCAAATTAATTTTTCCGAGCTAATGCAGGAATTGCAATGTGTGTGTCATTTCAGTTTCTCATTTCATTTTCTTCCATGCCTTCCTTTGTTTCATTTCCCAGTCATTCCAAGCCATCGGTTATGGGATAGTTTGTGAGCATAGATGTTTTCTTGAGAGGAAAAAAAAAAAAAATAGGGAAATATGCAGTTTTAGATGCTGTTGCTCCATGAAACTTAATCATGAAGTTATGGTCCGTGGATGCAAAATGAAAGAGCCGATTCTGTTTGGCCACCGAGGAGTCAAGATCACCTTGCTTTCCAAGCAAACAGTGCTCTTTTTTTTTTTTTTTTTTTTTTTTGGTTGGGGGGGGGGGGGGCGGCCCGGGGGGGGGGGGGGGGGTGGTGGGGTCGAAGTAGCAAAATGCTAATCGAAAAGACGTTTTTCTAGAAGTCCAAGACATGGTGACTATGAATTGTCGTCGAACCGCTTTCAACAAGGCGTCATTGACTACGTCTGCATTTTTGGCTGTGTGGGGCCGACGCTGAACCATCTTCGGCCAAATGCCAGCGCGCGCGGTCCTGCATAATCAGGGGATGACGTTTTACTGGGGAAATTGTCAGCGTTCGAGATTTTATCTCCACTCGTCTTTCTTGCCCGCCACCATACATGATTTGATGCGTCCGAGCTAAATCGCACTGCGTTTCCGGTTTTATATCCATTCTGTCGGCCATTTCCAAACAGCTTTTAAAAAGATTGAAAACAAGAATTTAAAAAATATTTACATAATTCTTTTTAAGATTTATAAACATACAAATTAACGAAATGAAATGATCTGAAGTGATTTTTTTTTTTTTTTTTTAAATCATGTCATCTTGCATCGATCCTTTTAGCCTTAAAATGTAGGGGATGACGTTTTGCAGGGGAAATTGTCCCTTATCAAGATTTTGACTTAATGGGTCTTTCTTATCTATTAGGAGAAATGATTTGATGTGTCATAGCTAAATTGCACCGTGTCTCTAGTTTTATATCCATTTGGTGGGCCATCTCCAGATAGCTTATGTCAAAGCCCATGACAAAGCAAGAAAACAAGAATTTAAAAAATATTTACATAATTTTTTTTAGGATTTATAAACATTCAAATTAACGAAATGAAATGATTTGGAGTGGTTTTCTTTTTTCTTTTTTTTTTTTTTTTTTTCAAATCATGCCTCCTCGCACCTACCCTTTTAGCCTTTGTATAATGTAGAACGCTTGAAAACTTCAAAAATTGCTTTACATTGATATGTCAAGGCACACATAATTCTTCCACAATTATTTAAAATATATATTAAAATTTTAAATTTTAATGAAAAAGTAAGAAAAAGTTACTTTTAACTTGTTAGAATTCACAATGAACAAACTCTAATATATTCATACATTTCAAGGAAAAATAAACGGCAATTGATCTTTTTTCAATTCTTGTACCATAACTTGATAAGTGTCCTTACTATCTATAGTGATGGTTGAATGGCACGAGTTGATGTTTCTAGAACATAAGATCGTGAGTTCAGGCATATGCTCATTAGTAATCCGGGTGTTATGCTGGGGAGTTGAGGTAAAAGGACTCACCCACCTTAACCCAATATGTCACAAGTGGTGCTGAGTGAAGATTCCTTCACAATCTTCAACCTATAATTTTTCAATGGGTGCCATAATAATGTCCGGAGAAAGCATCCATAATGGTTGTGCTTCTCGACTTGTTTGGGACTCTATATGAAATGGTTGAAATATATGGAAAATTATCTCTAATCTTATAGAATGATGCAAAACAATTTGCTTCAAGGCACTGTGTGAAATAATTGAAGCTCTCACTTTTCAATATCTTATAATCTTGATTTTATATCGAATGATGCTTATATAGAATGATCGAGGCATTCATAATAGGCCTCCTTTTATGTCAAAAAAGAGCGATAACTAACGTAATACATGGTCCATCCATAATTTGGAATGGTCATGATTCAACCATTTTATGTAGCCATTTTATGTAGCAAGTAATGCTAGAGATACCAAAATTCGTATACTAATTAAATCTATGAAATTACACGGAAAATGATAAGTGATTATTTAAGTTAGTGGATTCATTTAAGCACTTTGAAATTTTATTGGACATTGACAAGGGAAACGATGGTTAGTTTTGGTAATTGGGAGTTTGTCATTTATTACATCAATGGTAGGTGTAATCTAAATTTCAAGTTTTCAACACACAAAACTTAATTACAAGTCACAAAATAGATAATTGCTTCGTCCTATAATAAAATTTACTCATAATTTTGGTAAGGCTGGCTATGAAAATCAAATCTAAATCCCCCAAAAAAAGGAAAAAAGACTCCTTTGTAGTTCTCTTTTGCAATATATGTGCTTGCTTTGGATAGAAACACTAGTTTGCTTGGAGGTCACGTTCTCCAGTTTTTCTTTGACCTTCAATTACGTGGCATGTAATCAGCATCCGAGCACACGTCAAAAAGGGGGAAAAAAGAGAGAAGGAAAGCAATCGATAATGAACACTTATTTCTCATAGACTTTTTTTTTTTTTTCAAATGCTTCTGGACTAAGGATTTTACCATCTATTATATTATCATGAGGTCATCGAAGGTCATGTTGAGATTGGATGGCCTTCATATGAGAATAATCTATCAATTATGATAAATGGAACTGTTTCACCATTTACTAATCAATTCTTTGAAAGTCGAATACGTGGATAAATTTGGAAAGACATATAGATGTATGACAACATTGATACACAATATATTTAACATGATCCGAGTCATATTCAATGGTGACGCATTCCTAGTCAAAAGCCACATGGGGGGATGCAATGTGGAAACAGGCGGTTCGGCAACTTCAAAGAGTCTTACCTTGAAATCGACAAGGATGAGTCGGATGGAAAGAACAATGAAATTACAAGAACTTCTAGAAGGAATCTCACCTTGTCTAGTGATTTGCTCCCATGGCAATCCCTATGGACCTAGGCTCAAAAGTAAAAAAAAACTTGTCTCCAATGCCATGGGATTTTCTTAGAATATTTGTAATACAATAACTTATTTCCAAGAACATGGCAATATTAATTAAGGAAGTTATAGTAAATATCATGCTAAAAACGATTCAGGAGAAGCTCTTCTATATGCTTTTGCAAAAACGAGGTTAACCAACGTAATTGATGCACGTAGAACTCTCATGAATAACAATGACTCCTTGCCTTATCTTCGCCTCTATCCCCAGAACGAGCCAAAGTTGCAGCTAGAGAGCGAACAAAAGCTAGAAAACAACCGAAACGACAACCTGTTGCCCTATTCGCAACCATTCAAGTCGATGTCATATGTACATTAGGAGATGATAAACTGCAGATAGTCAAACGATATTGCAAAATTATTTATTAGGCATAAGTATTTCAAATTTGATACAACACTTGCCGAAGGCTTTTTACACCATCACGATGAACAAGATGTGAATCCCAGGTTTTTCCTTTCTCCAATAACATGCCTTGCCAGCAAAGGAGAGATTCCATTGCCGTTGAGAAATTAGACAATGTACTTGTCCTAAACTGATTTAATACGTGTGCTATACTCATCCTCGCATTTTGAGCGGTGAATAGGCTTTTATTCTCTTTATTTTGGGTTTCCTTCTTTTTTTCTTTCATTTTTCTTTCATTTTTGATTCCAACTCTGGTCACCTGTCAAGAAGCTTCTTGGCCAACAGACACACGGCTCTGTATGTGCTATGGCTATATAAACACCACACCACACAATCGCCCTTGCCCAACATCAAACCATTGAAGTCTCTCGCTCACAGCATACAGACAAATAGATACGCACACGCAGAAGAAAAGATGGAGGCATCGATCCAGTCAATTGCACTAGCAACAGTTCTGGCCATTCTGACCACATGGGCATGGAGGGTGGTGAACTGGGTGTGGCTGAGGCCGAAAAGGCTCGAGAGGCTCCTGAGACAGCAGGGCCTCTCCGGCAAACCCTACACCTTCCTGTTCGGTGACCTCAAGGAGAACTCGCGGTTGCTCACAGAGGCCAACTCCAAGCCCATCGCCATCTCCGACGACATCAAGCCTCGTCTCTTGCCTTTCTTGCATCAATCCTCCCAAACCTATGGTATGCACTTCTTCATAGTATCACTCTGTGTGGAACTTTTATTTTCCTTTTAATTAACAATCGCTTGGTTTCGTCCTTTGGTCGATGCTGTTTCTGATGGAGTTTCAGAACATTTGAATATTCTTTATCTCAGAAATTCATACTTCCCCGTTTTATGTTTTTGCGACCAAAGATGTTAATGCATCCCAATTCCTTTAAATAATTGCTTATTTTGATATGCACACAATAAGGACATCTTACCATACAAAAGCGACATTAAATAAAACTTGCATGTGACCGTGTCGTGTGACAGCAGACCATGTTTTTCATTTGGCACGGTGGCTCTTACCAAGTGCATTGCAGGCAAAGACTCGTTCATGTGGATAGGACCAACACCGAGAGTGCGCATAACGAACCCCGAACAACTAAAGGAGATCTTCTCCAAGATAAACGACTACCCCAAGCCAGGCTCCAGTCCCCTGGTGAAGTTGCTCGCGGATGGACTCGCGAGTCACGAGGGCGAGAAATGGGCACGGCACAGAAAGATCATCAATCCAGCATTCCACATGGAGAAGTTGAAGGTACATGAAACTATTCCCTGGTCAACTGAATTGAACCACACACATTGACGCCTCAGGATTTCTCTTTTAAATCCTCCTTTGCTTTGGTCTGTTGCTTTTGCAGCTTATGTTGCCCGCATTTTATTCAAGTTGCACTGAGATGGTTGGTAGATGGGAAAAATTGGTATCGGTAGAGAGATCCTGTGAGATCGACGCGTGGGTCGACCTTCAAAATTTGACCCGTGAGGTGATCTCTCGAACAGCGTTTGGCAGTAGCTTCGAAGAAGGCAAAAGGATCTTCGAACTTCAGGGGGAACAAGCCCAGCTCACGTTAATAGCCCTTCAATCGGTCTACATCCCTGGCTGGAGGTAAAATCGTTCATCATCCGTAAGCTAATTGAATCTAAATGAGCTTATGGCTTACAATCATGACATTCTAAAAAAAATCCAACTATTTGATTCAATGTTTCGCAGGTTTGTGCCAACTAAGATGAACAGGAGGATGAAGAGCATAGATAAGGAAGTGCGGGCTCTGCTCATGGACATCATCCGCAGAAGGGAGAAAGCAATAAGGGAAGGGGAAGCTGCTGGCGATGATCTGCTGGGGCTGTTGCTGGAGTCAAACATGAAGGAGAATGTCGGGATGAGCCTTCACGATGTGATCGAGGAGTGCAAGCTTTTCTACTTCGCCGGACAAGAGACCACTTCGGTCTTGCTGGTGTGGACCATGGTCTTGTTGAGTGTGCACTCGGATTGGCAAGCACGAGCTAGGGAGGAGGTCCTCCAAATCTTCGGAAGCGGGAAACCTGACCCTGACGGCTTAAGCCGCCTCAAGATTGTAAGTTCAATGCTCTTTTCCTCTTTTGTTGAGAATGGGACTCATAATAGGTCCGATCTAGAGAGTTCTTCATGATTTTATCACACGACACATGATGATCATTCTATAATTACTGGATGCGATTTTCCGATCCTCAGTAGATGAAATGTTTGTTTAAAAATAATGTTATCCTATGAAGATGAGCACGACAATGAACTGACAGGACAATTTCTTTGCACACTTGAATTGAACTTGGATTTCCTCTCGACACATGAACCTGGTTTTTTGGACAATAGCCTCAAGCCCCTTTTTCTGGATAAATTACAATATATTTCCATCTCTTCGAGGATATTGATATCATTCCAGCATCGTGATCGTTCATAGATGCTCCTACATGCGCATCTCTACCATATGAATTCTTCTAAGAATTTGTCGTAATCAGGTCACAATGATCTTAAATGAGGTGTTGAGGCTGTATCCACCGGTGACTGAGCTGGGGCGGAAGGTTCCTACTGAAACAAAACTCGGGAAGCTGACCATACCCCCGGGAGTCCAGCTCTCAATGCCGACACTCCTCATCCACCATGATAAAGAACTTTGGGGCGAGGATGCCGAGGAATTCAAGCCAGAGAGGTTTGCCGAGGGAGTGTCCAAGGCCACCAAAAACCAAGTCTCCTTTTTTCCGTTCGGATGGGGCCCTCGTATATGCATCGGCCAAAACTTCGCGTTGATAGAGGCAAAGATGGCGCTCGCCATGATTCTTCAGCAGTTCACGTTCCAGCTCTCTCCATCTTATGCGCATGCTCCTTCTAATGTCATCACCGTCCAGCCACGATATGGTGTTCAGGTCATCTTGCGCAAGGCAAAATAAAAGTTACAGATCGGGGTGACATGTAGTGTAGACAAATACGTGGATAGATATAATGTCACACTACACCATTTTCGAAGTTTGTACGTTGTTGTTTAAGAATAGAAATTTAGTGTTTGTAAACGTAATCAAATGGCCTCTTAACTACGCGACCGGTTATTTTAGTTTAATAACAGCAAGACGCTGGATGTATCTGAATCTTCCTTTTAGAAAAACCCCAATAGAAGATAAGCTATGCCTTTTCCTAGTGCTATAATAAACCCATTTATTTCTATTCAGATACTGATCTGGTCAATGACCAATAAAGATGGCTTTATTATCCCTATTCTTCAGATTTTAATGTGCACTAGAGGATACAAAAATCGAACCACATTTCTCCACAAAGGAGAAGAACCACACCCACTTTATTTGTGCCAGAGACCTTCAACTGCTTGGTCCAAAGCAAATGGAGCCATTGCCGTTAGTGAAACTGTGATTCGGGGATCATTTTTTCATTGATCCTTTAATTTGGTCGTGCTGCATGGGAATTTCTGTGAGATCTTGATGAAATGCTTGTAGGGAATCTTCAGAGGTCATGTTGAAATTGGATGGCCTTCATATGAGAATAATCTATCAATTATGATAAATGGACCTTTTTCACCATTTACTAATCAATTCTTCGAAAGTTGAATATGTGGATAAATTTGTAAAGACATATAGACGCTTGACAACACCGATACGCAATATATTTAACATGATCTGACTCATATTCAATGGTGACACATTCCTACTCAAAGGCCACATGGGGGGATGCAACATGGATATAGGCGGTTTGACAACTTCAAAGAGTCTTACCTTGAAATCGACAAGGATGAGTCAGATGGAAAGAACAATGAAATTACAAGAACTTTTGGAAGGAATCCCACTTTGTCTAGTGATTTGCTCCCATGGCAATCCCAATGGACCTATACTCAAAATTTAAAAAAAAAAAATTGTCTCCAATGGCATGGGATTTTCTTAGAATATGTGTAATATATTTCCAAGAACATGGCGATATTAATTAAGGAAGTTATAATAAAGATCATGCTAAAAACGCTTCAGGAGAAGCTCTTCTATATGCTTTTGCAAAAATGAGGTTAATCTGTTAATTAATATTTTGAGTTTGAATTCGGATAACGATTTATTAAATCGAATTTGTCGATAAAGTATTTTCTTCCAAGGATTGGAAATCAAATGAAGAAAGAAGTAACACTTTTCTTTCTTGGACTTTTTCTATGGGACGTGCAAAGCAAGGCAGAAGAATAAAAAAGAAAAGGATCCCTGCGGTTACAGATTTCCTTGAAAAAGGAAATCAGGCCGTGGGGCCCAAAGTTAAAGTTGTTGACTCTGGGCACACCTATGATAATAAAATAGGAATTCTTCCTTTGGCATAAAGCTGCTACAGCCTTAGGCCCTTTTTGATTTAGCTTTGGAAATAAGCATTGGAATCTAAAATCCCTTGGCCAAATGCAAATGCGTTTGGTTCGAGTTTTTGAGCGACTTTGGCAAAATGCAATTGTATCTCCAAAGGATCCTAAGGGCCTTTATGTCAAAGTAGATCCGAAGGTCCTTTGGAAACTTGCATTTCCGGAATGCAAGTTTAGGTTACTATTCACTTCGTGCTTATTGTTTATTTGCGAGGAAAACCACCGCACGGAGGCTGATGACTACCAGCCAAGGGGGTTGTGCGCGCCGGCGACGCGTCGATGACCACCGCCTAGGGTCGCCCCACCCGAGCGACCCACCCTGGCAACCGTCACTGGACCTCAGGTGAGGCTTGAGTTGCACAATTTAGGCCACTAATGGCCTGAATCGCGCGACCTAGGTGGCCGCTGGAGGTCGTGCAACCTCAAGTGACCAGTTGGCAATCGTCTAGGTTCGTGCGACCTCAGGCAACCGTCGCCTGGGGTCGGCCGACCGCAGCGACTATCCAGGGGCTAGATCCCTCCATCCAGGCTGCCGGATCCGGCGGTCCAGTTGCCGAATCCGGTGGTCCGGTGGCCGGACTTCAAAAAAAAATATATAAATGCATTTTTGCTTTTTTAATTTAATAAAAGTTAATTACAAATACAAATTTTACCAAACGGTATATTGGCCAAAGTTGTTTCTTGATATAAATTTTACCAAACGATATTTACATTTCGGAAAACCCCTTTCACCCAAAGGTATTTACATTACTGCAAATGTATTCCCTGAAAGCCGAATCAAACGGGCTCTTACAAGAGTTCTCGAAGCCCTGTGCACATAGAAGAAAGGAAGCAAATCTCTCTGCATGTGGAGCCGAAAAAGAGTTGGTGGGCTCAGGTCAAAATATTTGACCTTTCGACACATGAATTTCGCCGTGCGTGAAGCGGCTTAAAAACCCTACAAAACAAAAGAAGCCGCCTCAAGAGAGCCGTGCGCGTTTTTGTTTCGATCTTGAATGTGCGGTAATTTTATGCCGTAAGTTTATGTTTGGGTTTGTGATTAAATCTAGGTGTGGGAAATACCCGAGTGTGTAAGTGATTGTTAATTCTGATTCTCTGATTATAGTGAATTATTTACTTTGGCTCTACTCGTGGACGTAAGTACCGATACTTGAATCAAACCACGTAAATTTCTAGTATCCTTATTATTTCTCGTTTATTTCTTTGGTGATTTCATGTTGACATAAATTGCAAGATCTTATCGTTTTCGCATATTATATTTCAACATAACCAATGTAATCGATGCACGTAGATACTGCATGAACAAGGAAATCACATGGATAACAATGACTCCTTGCCTTATCTTCGCCTCTATCCCTAGAACGAGCCAAAGTTGCAGCCAGAGAGCGAACAAAAGCTAGAAAACAACCGAAACGACAACTTGTTGCTCTATTCGCAGCCGTTCAAGTCGATGTTATATGTACATTAGGAGATGATAAACTGCAGATAGTTAATTGATATTGCAAAATTATTTATTAGGTCTAAGTATTTTAAATTTGATACAACACTTGTCAAAGGTTTTTTACACCATCACGATGAGCAAGATGTGAATCCCAGGTTTTTCCTTTCTCCAATAAAATGCCTTGCCAGCAAAGGAAAGATTCCATCGGCCTTTTTTTTTTTTTTAAATGTCGGTGATTCCATCGCCGTTGAGAAATTAGACATTGTACTTGTCCTAAACTGAATATTCCAGTGCAAGATCTTATGGGATCTTCATAAGACGTACTATTTTCAATAATCTGTATATGATTTAATACGTGCGCTATACTCATCCTCGCATTTTGAGCGGTAATAGGCTTTTCTTCTCTTTATTTTAGGTTTCCTTCTTTTTTTTCCTTTTCATTTTTGATTCCAACTCTGGTCATGGTCAAGAAGCTTCTTGGCAACACACACGGCTATGAATGTGCTGTTGGAATACGCAGAAACCATTGGATCTTGCAATTTACGTCAATGCAAAATCGCTAAATAAATAAATGAGAAATAATAATGACATTAAAAATTTATGTGGTTCGGTTCGAGTATTAGTACCTACGTCCATAAGGAGAGCCAATAACAAATTATCTATTGTAATTGGAGAATTATAGTTTATAATCGCTCACACGTTCGAGTGTTTTTTACACCTAAATTTAATTTCAAACTCAAATTATTTATAAATAAATAATTTACTTAAATATTAACTCACGGTATAAAATTATCGCTCGTTCAAGTTCAAAACAAAAACACGCACGGCTCTCTTGAGGCGGCTTCTTTTCTTTCGTAGGGTTTTTAAGCCGCTTCACGTGCGCCAATGGGGAATTCGTGTGCCCAAGGTCAAATATTTGACCCGGGCCCACCAGCCCTTTTTTCCGTCTCCACGTGCGAAGAGATTTTTTTTCCTTTCTTCTACGTGCACAGGGCTTCGGCAACTCTTGCAAGGCTGCAGCAACTTCACGCTAAAGGGAAAATTCCTATTTTATTATCATACGTGTGCCCAGAGTCAACAACTTTGACTCTGGGCCTCACGGCCTGATTTCCATTTTCAAGGGAATTCGTTACTGCAGGAATTCTTTTCTTTTTTTTTTTACTCTTGTCTTGCTTAGCACGTCGTCCCATTGAAAAAGTGCATGAAAGAAAATTGTTACTTAACCACTGAGAATTAATCTCAGTGGTCACTCTTTCAACTTAAAAATAGGAGGTAAGGGGTTCAAATCCCCATCTTTTCAGGAGGGATTGGAGTGGGAACGATTTCATTTCAGGAGTGAGTTTCAATTTTCACGTCCTGCAATAAGATAGGGCAAAAGTCTAAGGATGAGTGTTAGAGTAGGACCGATAAAAAAAAATTGTTACTTCTTTCTTCATTTGATTTCCAATCCTTGAAAGAAAAAATTTTATCGACAAATTCGATTTAACAAATTGTTATTCAAATTCAAACTCAAGACACGCTCTTGCCCAACATCAAACAATTGGAGTCTCTCTCTCACAGCATACAGACAAATAGATACGGACACGCAGAAGGAAAGATGGAGGCATCGATCCAGTCAATTGCGCTAGCAACGGTTCTGGCCGTTCTGACCACATGGGCATGGAGGGTGGTGGACTGGGTGTGGCTAAGGCCGAAAAGGCTCGAGAGGCTTCTGAGACAGCAGGGCCTCTCCGGCAAACCCTACACCTTCCTGTTCGGTGACCTCAAGGAGAACTCGCGGTTGCTCACAGAGGCCAACTCCAAGCCCATCGCCATCTCCGACCACATCAAGCCTCGTCTCTTGCCTTTCTTGCATCAATCCTCCCAAACCTATGGTATGCACTTCTTCATAGTATCACTCTGTGTGGCACTTATACTTTCTTATAAATTAACGCTTGCTTGGTTTCGTCCTTTGGTCGACGCTGTTTCTGATGGAGTTTCAGAACATTTGAATATGCTATCCTTTATCTTGGAAATTCATACTTCCCCGTTTTGCGTTTTTGCGACCAAAGATGTTAATGCATCTCAATTCCTTTAAACAATTTCTTATTTTGATCTGCACACAATAAGGACATCTAACCAAACAAAAGCGACATTAAACAAAACTTGCATGTGACCTTGTTGTGTGACATTTAAACAGTAATTACTAATTACATTGCCACACACACGCATATATAGAAGCACAACATAGCACATATTTCTAGGGATAATTACTAAAAAATCAAAACGATCACAAATGTATTATAAGAATGCATTTTAGTCAAAATTTTTCCATTTTGCCAAATTAATCCTAAACCTTTTGACAATTTGCTAATATAATCATTTCAGATAGTTTTGACAAAAAATTGTAGATGTGGATGCCAGCCTTCTCATATGGCATGTCGACATTGATATGAATAATTTTACAATTTATAATAAATTTTCTGAAATTTATTCTTTTTTCCTTTTTTTTTTTTTAAACTATGGCCATGCCCTCGCCAACTCTAAGCAAGGGTGTTTGGCCCTCACATGTGGTTAGCGATCTTTGCCGGCCGCCACCAAGGCCCTAGACCGGTGAAGGGAAATAAGTAAAAAACAGAGCAAAGAAAAAGGAAAGAAAAGAAAAGAAAAAAAAGGAAAAAAATCCAGAAAAATAATGAAAATTGTAGATATTATTCACTTCAATGTTGACTATACCATATAAAAAGGCTAAAAAGTAGTTCACGTTAGTGCCGGCCATGGTAATTATTATAACCATCTTTTCACCTCGTCAATATGAATTAAGTCACGCATTTACATGCAATCCTAAAAAACAGCAGACCATGTATTTCATTTGGCGTTGTGGCTCTTACCGAGTGCATTGCAGGCAAAGACTCGTTCATGTGGATAGGACCAACACCGAGAGTGCGCATAACGAACCCCGACAACTAAAGGAGATCTTCTCCAAGATAAACGACTATCCCAGGCCAGGCTCCAATCCCCTGGTGAAGTTGCTCACGAACGGACTCTTTGATCACGAGGGCGAGAAATAAGCACGGCACAGAAAGATCATCAATCCAGCATTCCACATGGAGAAGTTGAAGGTACATGAAACTATTCCCTGGTCAACTGAATTGAACCACACACATTGATGCCTTAGGATTTCTCTTTTAATTCCTCCTTTGCATTGGTCTGTTGCTTTTGCAGCTTATGTTGCCCGCAATTTATTCAAGTTGCACTGAGATGGTTGGTAGATGGGAAAAATTGGTATTGGTAGAGAGATCCTGTGAGATCGACGCGTGGGTCGACCTTCAAAATTTGACCCGTGAGGTGATCTCTCGAACAGCGTTTGGCAGTAGCTTCGAAGAAGGCAAAAGGATCTTCGAACTTCAGGGGGAACAAGCCCAGCTCACGATAATAGCCCTTCAATCGGTCTACATCCCTGGCTGGAGGCAAAATCGTTCATCATCCATAGGCTAATTGAATCTCAATGAGCTTATGGCTTACAATCATGACATTCTAAAAAAATCCAACTATTTGATTCAATATTTCGCAGGTTTGTGCCAACTAAGATGAATAGGAGGATGAAGAGCATAGATAAGGAAGTGCGGGCTCTGCTCATGGACATCATCTGCAGAAGAGAGAAAGCAATAAGGGAAGGGGATGTAGGCTGTCTAAACGGCTTCCCAAGATCAACATAGCTAGAAAATCGAACATCCTGAAGGGGAAGATGAAGATTTGTGTACCTGATTTTGAATTCATCGTTCTTGGAGCAAAACCACAGCAATCCTAGCCTTTGATACTGAAGATATTCTCCCCTATGACCCTCGGTTCCTGGCTCGATGAGACCGCCACTCACAGCTTGCCTTATGTGAGTTGAGAGAGAATTTTGGAAGAGTGAGGGCTAGAGGAGGGACCTTAGCACTATTTATAGAGTTTTGGACGGGCCCTCTTATCATGGGCCGGACCCAACTCGGCCCACACAAGCCAGGTGCATATTTGACTATTAAGAAACTTTATGCCTTACCTTATTATACTAATACTGTAAAACGGTAATTACAATCTCGATTAATGTAGCCCACATAAAGAAAACTCTTACATTCTCCCACTTGGGCTATATTAATTGAGATTGTACTTTATTTGCATACCTCTATGTTGGTTCAGTGGCAATTCTTAATAGTAAATCCTATCCCATAAAATCTCCAACACCGAATCACGGCGGTAACTGCATGTATTCATACAGAGCCTTCCATGGTCACGAATGCTTTCAACTTTATTGATATGGATTCAATATGGTTGCATGGAAAATGAATAACACATCATAAAGAGTTTTACCTTATGTGTTATCATCTTTGTCAGTCACTATTCTCTTACCTTTAAGTGTCATAGAAAACCGGATGTGGCACTAGAGA
Organism: Eucalyptus victrix; assembly: GCA_016097545.1. Taxonomy (NCBI): domain Eukaryota; kingdom Viridiplantae; phylum Streptophyta; class Magnoliopsida; order Myrtales; family Myrtaceae; genus Eucalyptus; species Eucalyptus victrix. The sequence goes on along the minus strand of CM027840.1, from coordinate 13,434,810 downwards.
ATATCTTTATGGTTCTAATGAACCTACATACGTCTTATCTTTATGGTTAACCTTTCTTTATGTGTAACCGAGACATATGTATAAGGTTAATAACTGGATGCCTCTAGCCTTTACTCAAGATTTACACAATACCTTGAGATTTTCCTTAGATATATGTACACAACTCAATAACAACTTATACAGAAAGAGTTGACACATATTAAAACGTTACAAAAAGTAACAAAATACATAAGTAAACTTCATTAGAGCAAACCTGAAATAGCTCCCACTAAATGATAGTATCTACCGATTCTTCTAAGCCCATGTTCATGATATGTCGCTCAAATACACAAGGGCGTAGGCCTTTAGTCAGTGGATCTGCCAACATATCGTCCGTGGGAACATGCTCTACTATAATGTCACCATTCTGTACCATTTCCTTTATGGTCAAAAACTTGACCTCCATATGCTTAGACCCTTTGAGACTTCTGTTGTTGTTGACAAACAACAAAGCAGAATTGTTATCACAATATAACTGTATGGGTCTATCTACAAAATCAAATATGGTCAATTCCTTAATGAGGTTCCAAAGCGAAATTGCTTGAGTAGCAGTTGAAAAACATGCTATAAACTTTGCTTGCATGGTAGAAGAAGATATAGATTTCTATTTCTCACTTTTCCATGATACTGTGCCTCCTGCCAACATGAATATATATCCTGTTGTCGACTTCCTATCATCCTCACAACCAGCAAAGTCTGCATCTGAATATGCCAACAATCGCAAATCATTGACATATCTATACATCATCATATAATCTCTTGTTCTTTTTCAGTACCTCAAGACCTTTTTGGCAGCAACCCAATGATCATGTCTTGGATTGGACTGATATATGCCTAAAAGCCCTGTTACAAAGGCGATGTCTAGTCTTGTGCAAATTTGAGCATACATAATACTTCTAAGTGCATTAGCATAAGGCACATCCTTTATTTGGTTTTTCTCAAAATCTGATTGAGGACATTGTGAGAGACTCAGCTTGTCACCCTTAACGATAGGAACAATTCCTGGTTTGCAATCTTGCATGTTGAATCTCTCCAAAATACGATCAACATATGCCTTTTGAGATAAACCTAACATACGATGACAATGATCCCTATGGATTTCAATGCCAAGAATGAAAGATGCCTCACCTAGGTCTTTCATGTCAAAATTCTTCGACAACATTTGTTTTGTTTCATCGACAACATTTGTTTTGTTTCATGCAGCAATCCAATATCGCTACTTGCAAGCAAAATGTCATCCACATAAAGTATAAGAAAAATAAATTTCCTTCCATTGACCTTACAGTATTGCATTAATCTACTTTGTTCTCAACAAAACCAAAGAAGTAACAACATTGTGAAATTTCAAATACCACCGTCTGGAAGCTTGTTTGAGACCATAAATAGCATTCTTCAGTTTACACACAAACTTACTTGGATCATTTGCTATAAAACCTTTAGGTTGCACCATATAAACCTCCTCATCAAGGTCTCCATTTAGAAAAGCATTTTTAATGTCCATATGATGTAATTCCATGTCAAAATGAGCTACTAACGTCATGATCACTCTAAAGGAGTCTTTAGAAGAAACTGGAGAAAATGTTGCTTCATAGTCTATCCATTCTCTTTGAGTGAAGCCCTTGGCCACAAGTCTAGCTTTAAATTTCTCAATTTTTCCTTTCGAATCTCTTTTAGTCTTATAAACCCACTTGCAACCTATAGGCTTACAACCTTCCAGTAATTCAATAAGCTCCCAAACGCCATTATATTTCATAGACTGCATCTCATCTCTCATTGCATCCAACCATAAACTTGATTGAGGATAGGAAACGGTGTCTATATAAGTCACTGGATCTCTAATGTAGTCTATATCATAATCATGTTCTCCTAAATAAACTATATAGTCCGGTGGTAGAGCTGAACGCCTTTCCCTAGTAGACCTTCTAAGTGGAGCCACTGTAACTTCATTTTGAGTATGAGGAACTTGAATAACTTCATCTGTGGCTGTTTCATCAATAGGATTCTCAGTATTAATAGGTTCAGTTTATGGCACAGTAGACTCCATAATTGTCTGCATAGGTAAGGAGAAAGACATAGCCGGTCTCATTATGTTGTCATGTTCGCTAATTTGTGAGCAATCATGCTTTTCGGCCACATCAAATTCCAGAAACTTGGCCATTTGTGATTCTATAATCCTTGTTCCTCCACTTGGATTATAAAACCGATATCCCTTTGAATATTCTGAGTAAGATACAAAATAGCATCGAGTGGTTTTAGCTTCCAACTTACCTAATGTTGGATTATTCAATCTTACTTCTGTAGGACATCCCCAGACCTTGAAATGATTCAAACTTGGTTTGCGTCCAGTCCATAACTCAAAAGGAGTCGATGTAACAGCTTTGGTAGGAACACGATTCAATATATAAAGGGCTGTTTTTAAAGCCCTCCCATAAAAAATTAGACATATTAGTCCTACTCATCATACACCTTACCATATCCATGAGAGTACGATTGCGCTTTTCAGCCACACCATTTTGTTCAAGACTTCCAGGCATTGTAAACTGAGCCACTATCCTAGAATCCTTTAAGTATTTAGCAAATGGTCCTTTAATTTGCCCAACATTGCCATGTCTACCATAATATTCTCCACCTCGATCAAATCTAACCACCTTTATTACCTTTCCTAACTGTTTCTCAACTTCAGCTCGATAGATTTTGAATTTGTTAAGAGATTCAGACTTTTCCTTAATCAAGAATAGGTAACCATACCGAGAATAATCATCGATAACGTGATGTAATAAAAATTTTTCTACACAAAGTTGCAGTATAGAGTCCACTGATATCGGTGTGAATGACTTCTAGTAAGTTAGAACTTCGAACTGTGGTTTTCTTCTTTATTTTAGTCATCTTTCCTCTACAACAGTCTATGCAAGTCTCTAGGTCATGTTTAAGAGTAGGCAGAATGTGTGTCTTTATCAGCCTTTCTATTCTTTCCTTGGATATATGACCTAGTCGTTTATGCCATAACTCATAAGACTGTTCATTGTGTAGAGGTCTTTTGGGAACGACACTTTCAACTGTATTAGCGATGTATATATCATTGGGAGATAAACACAATCCGTACAATCCATCGAACATGTTGCAACATCCAACCTTATTTGAATTAAAGAACATAGATACTGTATTGTTCTTTATTTCAAAAGAGTAACCACACATGTCCAAACATGATACAGAAACTAAGTTCCGTCTAAAGGAAGGTACATAGAAAGTGTTTCTTAATATCATATTAAAACCAATATCTAAAATCAAAATGACATCTCCCACGAACTCAACGTCGATCTTGTCGTTATTTCCCATGGTGAGCTTTGATTAATCTTGATTTAGCGTCCTTATGTTTGTGAATCCCCATATGGTAAATGCAACATGATTAGTCGCACCACTATCTAACCACCAAGAACTGGATGAGGCCTCAGATAGGTTGGATTCATAGACATATGCCAAAGAATCATTACCTTTATACTCATTTTTAGACAACCAAGCTTTATAGCTATTACAGTATTTCTTTATGTGTCCCCTCTTCATACAAAAATAGCAAAGGACACCCTCCCTCTTAAAAGGTGCCTTTCTAGGAGCCATAGTAGTGGAGGGGCCAGCTGCTTCAGGATTTCCCTTCTTAGGAGCTATATAGTTAGAAGTCCCTATGGCTTTAGGATTTCCTCTATGATGTGCAATCCATTTACCCTTCCTACTGGTAGAACTAGAGGCATACAAGGCAAGATGCCCTCTTTCTTTCTTCAGTTTCTCTTTCTCTGCCACCACTCTAACTATAAGGTCATTGATCAACAAAGTCTTATTTTGCGAACTATAGTTCGTCTTGATAATTCCAAAGTCAGGAGGAAGAGTATTTAATGCTTGATGCACAATGCAGGCTTTAGGGATATCAACTTGAAGAATTTGAAGTTTTGTTTGAAGATCTACTATCCTAAGTACATAATTTCTAACTCCAATTGAACCATCATACTTCATATTAAAGAGTGATTGCATAAGTGTACCTATTTCAGCATTAGAAGAGACACGATACCTAGCCTCCAAAGCTTCCATCATTTCCTTAACAGTACAGTCAGTTGGCAAGCCACTCATCAAATGTTCTTGAATTGACCGTTTCATAATGAGCAAGCAAATTCTATTACTCTTTTCTCATGCAGCAAAACGTACTTTCTGGACTTCTATATTGGCATCAGTAAGGTCTGCTGGCCTATCCTCAGTAAGAGCAATATGAACATCTGCAAACTCCATCCCAAACAGAAAATCCTCTTTCCATTTCTTGAAGTTTGATCCAGTAAGAACCTCAATCGCAATGGAATTGCCATTTACAAAGAATGTGACTAATTATACAAGCAATACATATAATTAGCATCATGTGAGTGCTAAACACACATCTCAAGAGCTACATACATCATCATATAAACACCTTTAGGCAGAATACATGATATGTAGTTGTATACTCTTCACATGACAGCGGTTCATGAAAATATATTCTAACATTTCGTGAATTCACCACCTTTGGGTGTATGAACCACTAGGGCTAGTCACTTGTCAACTATATGCTGTACATGTATCTCTCCATAAACTAACACACAATTACGTCCTTTGGGAGTATAAATATGCATAAGAATAGGAGACATTCCATTATGATATGAGACCGATATTTTTGAAATCCAATCAAACGTGCCACTTTGGTGGTCACAACCCAACTGAATTATTGAAATTGTCTCATATCAAGGATATAACTTTATGACTCACATTTACCTTTCACATGTGATTTTAAACTTGATGAAATGGGCTACTTGTCACTAAAAATCACAAGTCACGCTAATTGCATTGCTCCATCCATTAATACATACTTTTAATAAATCAACACTACACATATTCCTCAAGTGATGATATAATCATAAGCATGCATTTGTATTTCCAAAACCATAGAGAAATACATGAAAATATGCCAAAATTACCCCCAAAATCACGTACCTTAGGGTTTTACATGCATTTTCATATCCATAAAAGCATCAAAAAATGCAAACAAGCATACCACAAGATAGGAAATTCACATACGAGCACGCCGACATCAACCACGCGCCCAATGGACGTCACACGCGCCCTCACGCGCCACTAGAGTGTGCGGTGTGTGAGTGGCACGCGCTAGCGTACCGATCCAGTCTGAAGCCGGTTTACCGATCTGACCGGTCAACGGTCAATCGAGTCGGGTCAACCCGATCAATGGTCAACCGGGTTAGGTCAAAGGTGACGTCATCGGTGACGTCACATGCCACGTGGCGGTCGCACGTAAGGCGGCTTATGTGATGTCACTATGACGTCATCGCCGACACGTGTCAACGGTGGAGAAACCGCTAGGGCGGTCCGCACGCGGGAAGCCGTGTGTCGGCCACGCGTCGGCGTGCATGCACGCGCACGCGTGAAGTGGCGCGGCGGCACGTGGGACCGCCTCCTAGCTCTGTCTCAGCGTGTGGAGGCGCGTGCGGCCATTTCCAGCATCGTCTAGAGGCGTTCTACCCACCAAAATGCTCGTATTGACGAGGAGAAGACATATATGCAATAAAAAATCGCTTTCATCGGACAAAAATCATGAAAAAAAAGCTAAAGGATCCGAACTTAAGTCAAGTGCGAAATGGGTATAGGCAGCTGATTTCGCCTCTGTTAGAGGCATGCTATGCACGTAAACACTCAGCTCAACAAGATTAATCCGATTATATGGTCAAAATCAAGTTTCATGCAGATAAATTCTTCAAAACAGCTCCCTATGTTCGAGTTCTAGTTTATGCAGGCTCTAATACCAAATGTAGGCCATCTAAACGGCTTCCCAAGATCAACATAGCTAGAAAATCAAACATCCTGAAGGGGAAGATGAAGATTTGTGTACCTGATTTTGAATTCATCGTTCTTGGAGCAAAACCACAACAATCCTAGCCTTTGATGCTGAAGATCTTCTCCCCTATGACCCTCGATTCCTGGCTCGATGAGACCACCACTCACGCTTGCCTTATGTGAGTTGAGAGAGAATTTTGGAAGAGTGAGGCCTAGAGGAGGGACCTTAGCACTATTTATAGAGTTTTGGTCGGGCCCTCTTATCACGGGCCGGGCCCAACTCAGCCCACACAAGCCAGGTCCATATTCAACTATTAAGAAACTTTATGCCTTACCTTATTAGACCAATGCCGTAAAACGGTAATTACAATCTCGATTAATGTAGCCCACATAAAGAAAACTCTTATAGGGGAAGCTGCTGGCGATGATCTCGGGGCTGTTCTTTGGAGTCAAACATGAAGGAGAATGTCGGGATGAGCCTTCACGATGTGATGGAGGAGTGCAGGCTTTTCTACTTCTCCGGACAAGAGACCACTTCGGTCTTGCTGGTTTGGACCATGGTCTTGTTGAGTGTGCACTCGGATTGGCAAGCACGAGCTAGGGAGGAGGTCCTCCAAGTCTTCGGAAGCAGAGAACCGGACCCTGACGGCTTAAGCCACCTCAAGATTGTAAGTTCAATGCTCTTTTCCTCTTTTGTTGAGAATGGGACTCATAATAGGTCCGATCTAGAGAGTTCTTCACGATTTTATCACATGACACATGATGATCATTCTATAATTGCTGGATGCGATTTTCCGATCCTTAGTAGATGAAATGTTTGTTTAAAAATAATGTTATCCTATGAAGATGAACATGACAATGAACCGACAGGACAATTTCTTTGCATACTTGAATTGAACTTGGATTTCTTCTCGACACAAGAACCTGATTTTTGGACAATAGCCTCAAGCCCCTTTTTCTCGGATAAATTACAATATATTTCCATCTCTTTGAGGATATTGGTATAATTCCAGCATCGTGATCGTTCATAGATTCTCCTACATGTGCATCTCTACCATATGAATTCTTCTAAGGATTTGTCGCAATCAGGTCACAATGATCTTAAATGAGGTGTTGAGGCCATATCCACCGGTGACTGAGCTGACGCGGAAGGTTCCTAAGGAAACAAAACTCGGGAAGCTGACCATACCCCCGGAAGTCCAGCTCTCAATGCCGACACTCCTCATCCACCATGATAAAGAACTTTGGGGCGAGGATGCCGAGGAGTTCAAGCTAGAGAGGTTTGCCGAGGGAGTGTCCAAGGCCACCAAAAACCAAGTCTCCTTCTTTCCATTCGGATGGGGCCCTCGTATATGCATCGGCCAAAACTTCGCGTTGATAGAGGCAAAGATGGCGCTTGCCATGATTCTTCAGCAGTTCACGTTCGAGCTCTCTCCATCTTATGCGCATGCTCCTTCTAATGTCCTCATCCTCCAGCCACGATATGGTGTTCAGGTCATCTTGCGCAAGGCAAACTAAAAGTTACAGATCAGGGTGACGTGTAGTGTAGACAAATACGTGGATAGATATAATGTCACACTACACCATTTTCGAAGTTTGTATGTTGTTGTTTAAGAATAGAAATTTAGTGTTTGTAAACGTAATCAAATGGCCTCTTAACTAAGCGACCGGTTATTTTAGTTTAATAACAGCAAGATGCTGGATGTATCTGAATCTTCCTTTCAGAAAAAACCCCATTAGAAGATAAGCTATGCCTTTTCCTAGTGCTATAATAAACCCGTTTATTTCTTTGCAGATACTGATTTGGCCAATGACCAGTAAAGATGGCTTTATTATCCCTATTCTTCAGATTTTAACGTGCACTAGAGGATACAAAAATTGAACCACATTTCTCCACAAAGGAGAAGAACCACACCAGCTTTATTTTGTGCTAGAGACCTTTAACTGCTTTGTCCAAAGCAAATGGAGCCATTGCCGTTAGTGAAAGTTTGATTCGGGGATAATTTTTTCGTTGATCCTGGAATTTGGTTGTGCTACATGGGAATTTCTGTGAGATCTTGATGAAATGCTTATAGGGAATCATTGGATTTTAATTTTGTCTTACGAACTGCTATCTTTGCTAATTCGCTCTAGCATGGGATGATGTGTCACGGATATTTCTTAAAATAAAAAAAGTCATTTTCCATTTCTTTCTTTTGCCTTGTCATTTTCAAATAATTTCCTATCCAATTCTATCGAAAACCCAAAAAGTTAAACGGTGACTTTTATGTTAACTTATTGGTCAATCCATTGATCAAAAGTCAATTCTGAATCAAAAGTTGGCTTTTTACATAAAAAGATTATAAAAATGATTCTAATTTCACTCTAGCCAAGTTAATTTTAAAAAATTTCAAAGATTTAACCCAAAATGTTGAAATTAAAAGCCAATCATATATTTGATTTTTGGATATAGGAAAACCAAGCTAATAAACTAAAGAAATTCAAGTTGATCATCTGAGACTAAAATTTAATTTCACGAATTAAAGTTCAATTTTGCCATTAAACCTCGATTCATTTTATAGCATAAAAGTCATGAGATCAATTCAAAGTCAATTAAGATACAATAGGTTACCCTAGGTATGAACAATTAATCGAATAAGTGCCTCACAATATTACTTGAATTCAATTTCGATTAATTTGTGATTTCGACCAAGAAATTATGTGAAATTGCCCAATTTGGCCTAAAAAGTCCAATTGCATGTACCCATAATGCAGGTCCATTATTTTTCGTGTTAATTAAGTAATTAGGTCAATATAAAATAACCGAATTGCATTTATATGGTTTAATTAGCTTGCTTTCTTTAGAATCGGGCCATTTTCCTCTAATTGAACAAGTTTTCTTTCCAATTTGATCCTTGAGGGTCTAAATTACATAAAATTTAGGACTTCGGGGGCCAACATGCCTGAGACGTCACTAAATCAATTGAACTAGCATGCATCATTCCTAAGACCGATCAGTTCCCGATACGATCTTGTTTTGAGGTGGAATTGTGGATCAAACTAGGGGGTGAATTACAAGATTTTGGGACCGGAAATCGAACTGACCGGTCATGAAACTGGGAATCGATTCGATCATCCATTCTTGTTTGGTCTGATTTGGTCTGGTGGAATTGGTAAGTTTGCTATTTTATACCAAAAATAAAATAAACAATGTTGCAACTTGTTGCTTGTGGCACGGTGCATAAATACATGCAGCTTGCTGCTTGTTCCTCGGGAGTTTCCTCATCCACACAACAAGCTTTTCTCTATATTCTCTGTTACTAACGAAATGACAGTTCATCAGCAAAGGTAAATGGCCTTTCTATTCTCTCAATCCTCCATGACAGAGTAGTTCTTCAGCCGGAGAGGGATAAGGCGTTGACTTGAGATTAAGCTGACAAGTCTTGCTATGAATGCTTGGTCAGTATCTTGAAAGGCTAATTCCACTTTTTACCTGAAGTTCTCGCATGGATGATTTCTCATTTCCTTTCTTCCAGGGCTTGACTTGGGATACAACTTGTTGGGACTAGGTTTTGGCTTGCCTCTTTTCACTTATTAAGAGGATAGGTTCCGTTGGTATTAGTTGAGCTTAAGAGGCTTCGCTGACTGAATTCGTCCATAAACCTAGATTCCAATGATCTTGTAACCAAAGCATCATAACAAAGTTCTACGGTGACCCCTCTCAAGACTCAAGGCTCAACACCCAAGATTAGATTCTTTGTTCTTTAGCATCGAAAGCATGAATCACGTCAATTCGACCACCATCTGCTACCAAACAAGTAATCCAATTTGCTTCATATATTATAATTGGGGGAAATTGGGAGGCATTAGGGTTTGTTTATCATGAAATTTAAAAATGTGTATTTAATATATATAATCAACCGGTCTGGTCTGGTCAGTTTGATCAGACCAGTTCTCACATTATAACTAGGAACCAAATCGGCCGGCCACCAGTTTCAAGAATGAGAATTAGGAACTAGACCACCTTCTCTGGGAATCTCCCAAAACCGGGGGGTTCGGTAAGGGAGGTTCTTAGTTCGGGCGGTTCGCATTACACACCTCTAATTGGTCTGATCGATTTGACTAGCCATTGGCGGAAGAGGCTGATTTGGCCCTCCATCGGTTAGCTCGTGGTGGCCGAGAACCACTAGTGAGTTTAACGTTGTGTGTATTTTATTCTTATGCTTTTCAACTTTCCATATTTTGCGAAAATATCCATGGATCCTGTGAAATTACAAATGTACCTTTAATTAGGCCTTAATCGCAAATTCTATTTAAACTTTTGATTTTTGTACATCGATAACATCTGGATGATCATGTGATATATTTTGACTTAATCCATAATAAACTTAATTAGGCCATTTGATCAAGTTTTGACTGTCAAATCAAACCGACGACCAAAATTTGATCTTAAAGGGGGATTATATAAGATTTTTCCCTCCAAAACTTTGGGGGAGTTTTTTATTATTTGTTTTTTTTTTTAGATCTGAATAGGAATTTCTCTCTCAAAAACTCTTTCCTCTCTCTCTTTCCCATCACTTCTCTTTCCCTTTCTCTCTCTCTTGCTCTCATAGATTGCTGTGTCAACCACCACTCACGTGGAACCCCGGCAAGTTGAGTACCAAGATCCACCAGCTCCACCAGCTCCTTTCTTCTCCCATTGTCGCTGCTTGGAGCCCTAATGATTGACGGAGCTCCTCGATCAGCCCGATCAACCGATTGGACCAATCACTAGCGCGAGTGCTAGTGATTCCAATTGTTAGTTTAGCGGCTAGTTGCAACAACCAACTAGCATCCCTCGACGTTGCCCCACCTCCAATTGTCTTCTTTAACCTATCTTGAAGAACTAGGTGATCGCAAAACCACTTAGCTACCATCGAAGGTCCTCCAATTGGCCAATCTCCTGTTGGTGGCTTGAACTGATTCAAAATAAATCGATTCTGTGCAGCCGTTGATTGGGGACTTGATCAATGCCAATCCGGTCCATCCAACCATCTTGGCATCCCTTCAACGATCCTTGATGTTTGTGATCCATTCCATAGTTTAGGTGTCACGCCCCGGACCTCAAGCGCGTGCACATCCCACTACGGTCAATCAAATATGCGACATCCCAGGATATGTCGCTGACCCATTCATTTCATTATGCATGCGGAAGCGAAACAAATCCCCTGACAACATTTAACTTGGAATAGAAAAGCAGGAAGCAAAACCACAACATAACACTTTCATAATTCAACAGAATTACAAACAGAGGTCTACGGCCAAAAGTCTACAAAAGACCGGCTCTTACAAAGGAATTGTCCTACGACCTACAAGTTGGACGCGTTCTCCAATATTATGACTTCACCTCTGCAACTCCTTAAGGCCAACCAAAGCTATCTGGTCGCTCCGTCCACCAGGGACCTGAAATTTTAATCCCACAACCGGGATGAGACGATGTCTCAGCAAGTTCAACCCCCTAAACCCCTATTAGAAAGAAAATACGCCCCGGGTGGCCTAGCCACATCACACAGAAGACTTACCTCGCATTAGCCTTCATCTGCAGGTTAACACAATTTATATAATTCAACTACGTGCAATTATGACAACCAAACAACCATGGCACAATCACATCATCAGAACAATTCAACCACTTGATCGTCTCAGCGATCAATCGACTTGGCCGATTACATGTCATTCTAGCAAATTAATCATTGCTCTCAATTACGGCCCTATAGGAAGGTTTAATAATCAGTGGCAATCATAGCCCCACTCGGCACGACCTTTAATTAGGTGGTCCATCACGGCTTCATTGGGCACGACCTCTCATAGGTGGTTCATCACGGCCCTATTAGGCACGACCTCTCATAGGTGGTTCATCACGGCCTCACTGGGCACGACCTTTAATAGGTGGTTCATCACGGCCCTATTAGGCACGACCTCTCATAGGTGGTTCATCACGGCCTCACTGGGCACGACCTCTAATAGGTGGTTCATCATGGCCTCACTAGGCATGACCTCTAATAGGTGGTTAATCACGGCCAATCTCCCATCAATTTCGACACTTGTGATTTTATAAAGAATCTCTATCTATCGGAATCACACTTAATGTGCCACAATCAATCATCAAATTCAAATTCTAAATACACAGTAGCGATCGGCACGAAATTCTGAGAATTTAGGGTCCCGACAAAATTTTCGGAATTTAATAAATAATTAAATTTATTCCAAAAATTAATTAAATAATAATATTCATATTTTTCGTAATCCACATTCAATTTATAATATCCGACTATCAATTTCAAAATCCGAATACACAATAGCGATCGGCACGAAATTCTGAGAATTTAGGGTCTCGACAAAATTTTCGGAATTTAATAAATAATTAAATTTATTCCGAAAATAATTAAATAATAATATTTTAATAATTTCGAATAATAATATATTATTAAATTATTATATAATTTCGAGATATTTAAATAAATCAAAAGTAAATTCATTTATGTCACATCAAGGCTTATATTAATATAAACCTTTATTTAACCTTAATTTAAACTCACTTTAAGTTAATCAAGCACATTAATCTAATCTACACTTAAATAAATTAAACTAACCACCTAATAACACTTAACATAAACTAAACACACCTAAAGCATCATTAACTCTCTAAGCGAGGTTTAATGAGTTAAACTCACCGGATTAGCGAGCCGAGCGGACCAAAACAACGAGGACGACGCGAGGATCGACTTCCTCAAGGTGGGCCAAGCATCCGGGCTCGGGAAGGCGGCCGAAACGGGCCAAACACCCGCTGCCATACCCATTTTTCCAGCTTTTGTCCATTGCGGTTTGAGGCCGAGGAAGGGTAGATCCGGTGTCGGCTTGGGCTGGAAACGAGTGGAGAAGACCGGTGGGGCTTGGACGGGCCGGTGGGAAGGTCGATGGCAGCTCACGGCGGCGAGGACGAGCTCCGGTAGCTCGGGACGACGGATGATGGTTGCTGGCGCACGGACGAAGCAGGGACCGGAGGGGCGGAGTAGCTCACGGGGGCTGCGACGACGAGCGGGCGGAGGGGCGGCTGGCGATGAGCAGGCAGGCGGACAGCCATGGCTGCTCCAACTTCTCCTCTGCAATTTCTGGGTTTGAAAAGTACCAGCAAGAGGAAGAAGAAGCTGCTCGAACAGCAGCAGCAGGGGAGAGAGGAAGGCGGAGGGTGCACGACTAGGGCGGAGCAACGACGGTGTGTGGCGGTGGTGAACGGCGGAGGCACGCGGCTTCTCCAGCTTCGCTGGTTGCTCGGTTCCGCCCAGCAGCAAGAAGAAAATCGGGAGAGAGGGAGCCAACGAGAGGGAGGAAGAAGAGAGAGAGGAGAGAGAAGAAGGGGGCTTTTTCTTTTCTTTTTCTCTTTCTTTTATTCAACAAAAATGGCCCACCATGACCTAGGATGACATCACACTCCACTATCTCCCACAACTTCTTCCAATGGGTTCACTTGCAATTTCCGCCGAGGTCCAATTATTTGAACAACAACTTCTTCAATTTCACTCGATTATCTTCCAATTGAATTACATTGAAGCCCATAAAATTAATCCAATATCACCACACTTCAATTCACATCTTCACTTGTCCATAGCACCAACTTAGATCTCAAAAGCACAACCAAAGGCGGGCCTACCAATTTTCCGAACCAAATTAACCATACCTTGATGATTTTGCCGAAAACCTCGGCTTGCATGAAAAATCTTCCAAAGATGAGTCAATATTCCTAAAATGATTTGTGACACACCCAGACTTCCAATTTCTGAATTCGATCTTAATTCCACGGTTAATTTCACTTTGGCATGATACTATCGTAGCCCAACCTACCAGATAGCCTTTAGAAATTTTCATGCATTTGACCTGTGGTTGATCATCTCAAGCCACAATGTACATCTTTGAAACATTAGCGACTTTCGGTTGTCGGCGTAATCTCAAGATTTCAAATACAAACACAGGGTACCCAATCGATAGGAAAGTCGGTCCAGTGCCGATCAACAAAAATTGTGCGATCTGGTGGAATCACCCACACTCGATCACATGCCCCTGTCGAGTCAACCTATCTCCGGTCTCTAATCGATTTTTATTTGTGCCGTAGTGACCTTTGCTGATTAGCTCGGTCGAAAGGTCGCTTCCTGGTCAAATTCTCGAGTCTGATGCATTAGAAACTCTTAACAGCTTCACCCAATAGGCTAATTTTCACATGAGTGGCCGACCCAAGGAAGATAACTATATGCGTGCCAACGAAATGCCCGTCTCAATTTATTGAAAATAGAATTGGAAAATCGGGATGTCACATTAGGTTGTCAATCGATCGAGCTCATTTCATTGAAATCGCACAAAGGTAAACAATCAAAACTTGAATCCGATGAAACGAGATCGAGCCAGTTGATTGGGGCCAGGACTCGAACACTATAACTATATCTCATGTTTAAATTTGTGATTTGGATGTTATGTTATGATATTTGATGATGTTGTGTTGATTAAAGCTGAGATTGAACATGATTTTACATAATCTACCTAGTTCGATAAAAATCGCATGCTTGAAATTGACTCTATATTATGGCTGACTTGAGGTCCTAAAGTCATTATTTGTCTCAAGCTTCAATTTGATTTATTATGGGCCTCAAATGGAGTTTGTTTAATACCTAAATTGCATCTTGGAAGTTGGATGATTCTGCTGGATTTTCATGATGTTATGGTATTTTGGTTTTTGAACATATTATTTTTTTTTTTCTAACTTTCTACTGATTTTGTGTTGAGATTTTGGAGATGGTTTCTCCACGGAACTTGCACAAAATCGTGTTGGTATAACATTTTATTTTATTTTTCTAGAATTTTTGAAGCAAATTTGATTAGGCTAAATCTCATAATAATGTCACTATGTTGTTCTATCCTGTTTGAGTTTGTAACACCCTGGGTTCATCAATCTATACAAATTATCCACTTTGAGCCCATTGGACCCTCATAGTTTTGTTCCTTTGGGCTTCACCCAGAAAATGTATACATATAGATAAAGAACCCATAACCTTATAAGCCAGTCCAAGAATCCCCCTAGGCAATCTAGGACAAGAGACGCACCCCCTCCATGTGCATGTCCAGGACTGAGGTGTGGATGTACCGCTGTCCCTCCTTCCCACGCACTGTCGCATAGGCTGTCACACTTTTCACCAACCCTTAGGAGCACACCATCCTCATTGTAGCCCCATATGTGGTCGAGAGTAATTTTTGATACTACTTGTAACATCCTAAATTCATCACTATACACATATTGTCTACTTTGAACCCCATTGGACCTTCATATTTTTGTTTTTCTAGGCTTCGTCTAAAAAATGCATATATACAAATAGAGAACCTAGAATTGATCTAGTTCAAGACATTCCTAAGGCGACATGGGATAAGAGACGCGTTCCCTCCTTGCAAACGTCTAGAGACTGAGGTGTGGATGCACCACCATCCCTCCTCCTCATGCATTGCCGCTTGGGCTTACACACTCTCCACCCTTTAGCGATGTGAGATAGGAGACATGCATTTAACCTTACCAGTGTACTGTCGAGACACAACCTCCTTGCCATCCCTCTATATTGTCATGAGGATAAATTGTTACATTCTGCACCCTTTAGGCACATCACCCTCGCTATGGCCCCACACGTTGCAAGAGTTGACTCAAATACTACATGATGTCAAACTACGAATCCTATAGAGACAGGGATGACACGACCGTCTTTCCACCTAAAGGGCACAGCCTCAAATTGCCAAAATCTAAGCCCCCCACAATAACACTTTCTCTCTAATGGCCTCTAACTAAAGGACCCAAAAAGATTGAAAAAGAGAGGGATGAGTAACCACAAGCTTAGTGAATAATACATATCTTCTAAGCAGACTAAGTAGCTACTATGCACATATATAAGTATAAAGCATAACCAGTAGTTCATAATCCAACTCATTAATATGCATATCAAATTAAGTACACTCATTTCAACAAAGTTTTGTACATGTTAGAAATACACATTTAAATCTACTGTCTTGATTCAAATATCAATGATCAGGTCAGTCCAATCTTTCACTTAATATCAAATTATATCATGACAGAATGCCTTGTGATAATGCGATCAAGATTACCATTTTAGCAAGGTCTCTACTTACAAAGCCATTGGCTCAATCCAAAAGGATATCTTAAACCTGATATACGCACAGCCCCTCCATAGGTTCACAACGATATTGAGCACCAAACTCACATCCTTCAATATCTAGAAATTCAATTTATAATCAATCTCATGATCCCCAATGTATTTTATAAACAAATCATATAAATTTTCGTAATTCAATCCATAAGATAAAATATACTTCACAAGACATTTTTCATAACATTTCGAAATCCATTTCATAAACCCTCGACATTTCAAGCGCCTTTTACAAAAAGTTTTTTAAATCATTATAGGCTCATTGCATAAGCTCATTTGTAACACATTACATACATACATACATACATACATACATACATACATACATACATACATACATACATACATACATATATATATATATATATATATATATATATATATACATTCGCAACATTTTTCTTAAAACCATTCTCGAACACTTTCAAAATTTCTTTCACAAATCATATTTACGACAAAATATCTTTCATAAAATCTTTCTCAAATCATTCACCAATACGAAAATGTAATAATTGGTTTATCCAGATTTTTATGCAATAAACATACTCCTTCGTTACTTAATATCTCAAATCTCTACCATTTTCAAGATATAAGTTCACAAATTCGTACAACATATAGCACCATTCACCTAGATATGCCCCAAACCAAATAACAATGCTCAGTCGATCCAACGAACTCACATTCTTATAGTATAAGTGAGAAATAGTATGAAAACCAAGTAAAATGTTATCTCAACTACACTTGGCTAAACTAAACTTAAATGCCAACAAAATAACTTTTACGTGCCAACAAATTGCTCATCTGAAACAATTATTTAAATCAAAACTCAACACGGAACTTGGTCTTAAAACCCTAAAATCTCGCTTCGACAAAACCATTGTATCAAAATGACTCTTGTCAAAACCCACGGATCTACAATGCCATAATTCATCATTTCCACGAAAACCCAAAACTTCACAACCCAAAAATTGGACTCCACGGCTCAATTTCCACATAAGTTCAAATTTTTCACATATTTTTGAAAACTATGTTGATCAGATGAATGAGGAGCGCGAGTAGTTACTGGGCATTGCGTTACATAGTCAAGTTGGTAAACTTACAAAGCCCTTTCTCTTCTCCCATTTACTTTCTTCTTCCTTTTCTTTCCACTTCCTTTTCTTTTCCCGAACTATTTCGAGCTCTTAAAAGAATGAGTGTCCCATGCTCACTTATTTTGCTTTTGACTTTTCAACTCTCTTTCTTCTTCTTCTTTTTTTATTATTATTATTTTATCTCCTTTGACTTTGTTGACCAATGCTATTACAAGTCCAACTCATATTTGCTCTGAAATGAGGTGGTAAACTTTTCGATTGGATTTTCATCATTCACAAAAGTTGTAGTATATATCATAAGCTTTCTAACTAAGTACAATTTGCGCCAAATGATTGTTGTTTATTAGGTCAATCACTTGTGTGAAGAGATGTTAGAACTGCTGCATTTTGTGACGTTGATGACATTATTTTGCTTTCTCATTTTCGTGTAGGCTTTTCTAAATCAAACTAGACTTTGGAGTCATCACAAAAAATAATCACGACATTGCATTTTATATGTTGGAATTTTTGTAGAACTTTCACATGTCATTAGATTATTGGAAACGATTTATATTCTATATAACCCTTGCTACATTTGACTAATAATGTATCCGTAAAAACATTTTCGTTTGAGCTCCTTAAAAGTGAAACTAGTGTATGATGTCTTCAAGACATATTTAGAGCATATCACAAGCTTTGTAATGATGTATGGCATGCCTCACTTGAAGATCATTTCCTATATGAAAACCATGCACCAAGTTGACATGTCACAACCGAAATTATCGTGCATTTTGTCATGAGTGTTCTTTAATGGTAAGTCGCCTATTGTCGACCCGATCTCGCCGCCCCTCAAAATGTCCAAGGTGGGAAAGTTTGAGTTTAGGGGTACTTGATCTCAAGATTGCGAGCTCTCCCAAGCTCGTACCTCGTGTGACAATAGGTTTATTTATACGATCTAGGTATTTAACAACCTAAAAAATATACAAGAGTCGCCACTAGCCTCATTTTGGGGGTCGGCTAGAAACCCAATCGATGGTCAGGAGTGTTCCCTCGATTTCTATACAACCAGATATCTAGGTTCGGGGACTTGAGTTACACTAATATTGTTATTAGCGCCCTTTCGGTATCTAAACAGCATGTTATGTTTTTCCTAACATATCCATACGTTTCTTTTTACATTTTTGGGATCATCAATTCCTAGACTAAATGATCATGCGTGGTTGATCATTTTCATCCTATTCTATTTCTAAAAAAATAGAAAGGAAAACAACCAATGAAATTGAAATTGCAAAACATGAAGTAAACAATCAAGAAAAGCAATTAAACTTATCAGGCACTCCTAAAAAAATAAAAGAGAAAACAATTAAAAAGGAAAGAAAAAAAACCTGTAACTCGTCAAGTTTTATACAACGAATGGAATCCGAGACATATGTTGGTAGAATGAGCATTACATGATAACAGTCGGAGTGGACATCGACCTCCACCATCCTCACGCCTTACCCCTTCTCCATCTTCAGGGTCCTAATCTAAACCTAATCTGAGAAACAAATATCCCTTGCCTCATTTTATATGACTAAGACAATGCATAGAAATCATTATTATAACGAATAGACATAGGCATCAGACATGAACATGAATCCAACAAATTCAAATCATGAAGGGGACAAAATACAATGCATGTTTAAAGGTTCGTAAGACCACCTAGACAATGTACAAAAATGACAATGTACAAAAATGTGAAACTTGCACATGACATAAGGTTGAATGCGAAAAAGGTTTGGGTAAACATTTAACCCTAAATTAGAATGCAAAGAAGTCACACAAGTCATTAACATTGCAAAGTGACTTGGAACTAAGAAGCAAAATGCATGACAATTTCAGTTGTGGTATATCAACTTGATGCATGGCTTTTATATAGTAGATGATCTTCAAATGAGACATGCTACATATCATCAAATTTAGTATGCATCATATTCTAAAAGATTCAAAAAAGCATGTACATACATCGACCAAATCATCCATCACAGAAACTGAGCATTCAATATAGGCACAATATATGCACATTCAATGGTTATCTCATCCTGCAATTTTTATGGTTGATGAATCAGCATATGAGGAATAAATTTCATGAGGAAGCACCTCAAGATTCTTAACACATGAATTTCTAAAAATCTAAAAAAAAAAAATGAACAAGTCAATCCGGAATAGAGCATAGCAATATGTAATGCAGGCATTCTACAACATATTGAAGGCAATTAAATGCATCTACTATCTCACTTCAAGACTAACAACAACTAGCCACAGAAAAGACAGCATCTCCCTAATCAAATCAAGTCCAAAAGATCTAAAAGAATCATATGTTGTAGCCTAGGACCTTCGAATCCAAGCACAAAATTCAATATAAAATTGTCAAACAGCAAGCATGTCCAACAATCATGACAGCAGTATCTCAAATCAGATTTCCAGCACAGTGCACAAACTTTCGAGATGGATTTGAGCTAACAAATGACTTCCATTTGAACCCTTTAATGTATCAAATAGAAGCTTATCAAATGCAGATCGATTGTCTAGAACACGTCAACTCAAGATTTCGAAGTTTATGACCTCAAATTTGCCATAGCAAAGACTAAGTCTTGAGGATATACAAATTTCTAGAATCAAACATTGATGCAGTAACATTCATTTGACTAGGCAAATGACAACCAAATCATGCATATAATATGTCATTAGAAAGCTTGAGAAGTCTCCTATGAATCCTTAGAAGGTCACGAACATAATTGAAATCATTTTTTAGCTCAAACGAAGACATTTAGCAAAGAGGTCAGATCAGTAACAGAAACAACCGCACAGACCAGGACAATTTTCTAGATTCTAGAGTAGACTTTGGACATGCAAAAACCATATTAAATGAGGCCCAATCAATGCATTCTATAGCTCATTGGAAAGATATTCGAACCGCCTTCGATTTTTATGAAGACTTCGAATACAGAAAACCACAACAACCAACTCATATCAAGTCATTTGCACAGAAGGTCAGATCAGTGAAAAGAAACAAAATATCAGAGCAGAACAACTATTCAATCCCACAATATTCCACTATCATGAAGCATCGATCCATGAATCTAAATTCCACTCCACCAGCAGTCAAATCCTTATTAATCATGACTAAATCATTGTTCGCACCAGCAACATGAGTAGATGATTATGCAACCACATAACATAACATCATCCTGCATGTCAAAGTATGCATACAACAACAATCTCAGCAAAATCATATTTTAGAATGCATGATATCGAAGGTACCCCATTATGCTATGAAAAATTGAAAGAAAATCCTAATTACCAAAACTAGTTAAAATGATGTTACAACACAATTCTTGTAACAGTCAAAGACATAAAGCGCACTTGTTTAGAATCAGACGCTTTGAGCAAGTCATTCCCTTTCCTTCAACAACTAACAAAAGTCCCAACATCTCGGTTAGTTCATCACAATCTAAGGCTTTCAATGGTCTACATCAGCTTCCCATTACAGGATATCGCCAAAAGGAGCATCCATAACCATCTGTGACAAGCTGAAAGTGAGTGGCACCGGTATCTCCACAGAACAAAGTCTAACCATGTATCGTCTTCCTTAGCTAAAGGCCGAGCTTCTATCTTTTCATATCAAAATAAATAGATACTCCATAGCTATCCAATTCAAGGACTTCTACATGCCTCGAAAGACCATTTTCTTTTCTTCAATAGGGACAAGGCCGACATTGGTTTATTACATTGAACATGTGGAGGGCATTTCCAGGTTATGGAGCAAATGGCGTCGAACAGAACATCACGAACATGACAATTATCACGAACGACACGCAAGCTAAAGTGACTTGGCAGAAAAGGCTAATGAAAACACACAACCTCGGAGCTAAAAAAATAGATACAAGTACAAAATCGATAGAGAAAGAGTGATCGAGGAAAAGACAGCGATCAAACCAGAGAGAGAGTAACAGATCGCGCGTGACACAGAGCAATCAAGAGAGAGAGATAGAGAAAACCTGATCAAGCCAGAGACAGAGGGCCGCTGTCACCGATCAGTTTCGGAGCTCTCTCTTTGGAGCTGAGCCGAGACTTCCCACTCGGCGCGAACCTGAGCCCCTGTATCTCGAGCTCCGGAAGGGCGTGATCCATAGCGAGGGCGTCAGATCGATCAAGTGAGCGAGCGTCGATACAGTGAGCCCGATCCAGAGAGAAGATCGGTTAAGCATCGTTGTCGTCGCCGTCATCACCACCATCTTCGCCGATCCTCGTCAGTCGGTTCTGATTGATTGAAATCCTTTGAACGGAACAGATTTGTGGAGAGATTCCAATCGAGAGAGTCCGTTCGGCCGTTTTCCCAGAGAGAGCCCAAGAACAAACAATCGAGAGATAACCAGCTCCCAAGAGAAAACCAGCTCTCCGCCTTCTTGCACGGACGAACGCTAGCGACGAAATCCCCAACAAACTCCCACTCCACTCAAACGGAGGTAGGGATTTTAGCGGAGGAGGAGGTCGCGATCCGATTTCATCTGAAGAGAGGGTGAAGAGAAGGAGCTGCTACCGTCGCCGTCTCTGCCACCGCGTTCGATCATCAACTTCTGAGGTCATCAGCTGAGCTCAAAGAACCCTAGAAATCGGCTTCACCCAAGAGAATTTCCGAGAGGAGTTGCAGAGAGAGAAAAGAGTATCCCCGCGGGCGAGCGAGCCCGCGAGAGAATCCGAGAGAGCCCCCAAAGAGAGAGAGAGAGAGAGAGAGAGAGGTCCTCTCGAGAGAGAGAGAATACGCGCCAAAAAAAAAAAAAATCAGAGAGCCCCCGTGCCAAAAAATCAGCGAGCTTTTACATATATATATATATATATATATATATATATATATATATTTCAGCGCTTTTTCCCTTTTTCTTTTTGTTTTCTTTTTGTTTCCTTTACATTTTTTTTTTTAATGTTTTCATTCTTTTTCATTCATTTTTTTTTTGCTCTTTATTTTTTTAATATTTTCTTGCAAAATGAATGTTTAAAATGTCAACAAAAAATCGGGTGTCAACACCTATCAATGTTAATGAACTTGTGTGACTTTTTGTACATTGATTTAGGGCTAAATGTCTTAACCAAACTTGATCATCACATTTAGCCCTACATTATGTTCGAATTTTACAATTTTCATGTATTGTTTAAGTAGCTTAACAAGCCAATTATCATGTATCATGTTCTGCCATTCTTATGACTGATTTGCACATTTTTGCAATTGTCACTCTTTGACCATGAACTCGACCCTAATTGAACTTGACGTCTCTTAGAAAGTCTTATGGAACATCCTAATCTTTCTAATGACACTAAATTTGCATCATTTGATTTGTTTTCCATTTTTGCAAAGTTTGCATTGAAATCTGGTATGAGTAAAATTCGGAAGGCTCATTCGGCCTTTGTTGAATCAGAACTTTTTATTTTTTCAATGGATTTTTCAGTAAGCATTTTGAGATCGGGTCCTTAATGAAACTTGTTTGTCTTTCTCATATCTTTATCGTGGTGAAATTTCAGAATTTTTAGACATCATCTACCAGGACAAATTATTGTTGATTTGCCATGATGTCTAGCTACCCTGCTTTGTTTCCAATGTGATGCTATGTGTTCTTGAATTTTTATAAATTCATATGTAGCTCATCTTAAGAAACTTCCTTCACAAATTTTTTTTCTTATTGTGTGCTTCATGTTTTGTAAATTTCTTAGGGCCAATTACCCATGGGTCCTATTCTAATTGTTCTGATTTTGATTATCCTATTGATTCTTCCTGCGATTATCTTTTAGAATTTTTTGGGATATCTTGAATGCTGAATTGGATTAGTTGTCTTCATGAAATTTATTCCAAATTTTGCAATATTTGTTGTCAAAAATCCTTAAAAAATAAAAAGGCCATCTAGGACGCTTTGTCAAATCCTTTTGGATTTATTGCAAAATTTGTTTTTGCATTACAAAGTGATTTTGGTATACATGATGCCTCCAACATTAACCATTTTAGCATCAATTACTTTTAATTTGACATTGAACTCGTCGAGGTTTTGACAGTATTTGAAATGCCTACAACATCCATTAGTAGTGCATGATATGTGCCCCGAATTAACCATGGCAATTAAATGCGTCCCATAACTGAGATGTACCTATGTCAAAAATACCTCATCTTGTCATCAATGTCTCAAATGCATTTAAAATTTGAGGCATTGCATGAGTCATACATGCATAACATCTCTTCATTTGTTAGAAATGCATGTGATTTTGTTTGGCACTTGATGACTGATTAAGTGATCCAGTGTTGGCTTACTAAGCTTGCTTAATCGATTAAGAACCAAGGTCCGATGGCCTACCTGTATATTTACTTTCAACTATGCATGTGGTTTATAGATATATACATAGGCATAATGCATGATCTCGTGAGAAGTCATAGGTCATACTTAGAACCCGTTTAAGGACTTTTTAGCATTGGTTGCCACACGATAACACAAACGGTGGCCAATTGTTATAAGTCACTTTAAAATTAGATTGGATAGTTGTCTTAGGTGGTTGTTGCATGAATCACAAAGGCTGATTCCGAGGCCAAATTTGATCAATTATACATTTTTTCCTAGTGTCTTGATTGTTCTTGCTTGTTTTGTGATTGTGATCGTTTTTATATATTTGTAATCATGATTGTTTCTTTTACTTTGTAAGTACCTAGTCTTAGTATTAGATTTGGTTTAGAATAGGTCCATGGAGGTGATGATCCCCAAGACATGAAGACGATGAGTGGTCAATGTCCAATTCGACCCTGTTTGTACCATTTATTTCCTGATATATGTTTCGGGTTACCTAGCGTTGTGTAGATATCCGACGAGTTACGGATTTCTTTCTTTCGATTTAACTTCCGTTTATGATTGCATTCTAGATTAATTGATTTCCTTAAACTGTTTTTTGGGCATTTACTTACTACACCGTCCTTAAATTTCAATTGATTGTTTTCTTTCTTTTTCTCTTTTGATAGAAATAAAATAGCAGAAAATTGACCATCCACATACAATCATCTAATTGGTTTTATTGGCATGAAAAATGTAAAAAGACATGCATGGACATTTTAGGAAACACAACAAATTATTAGTACCAAAAGGGTACTAATAGAAATGTTAGCATAACTTAAATCCCTAAACCTTAGAATTTTTAGTTTCGTAGATATCGAGGACCACTCCCGACTTTCGATTGAATTTCTAGTTGATTCCCAAAAACGAGGCTAGTGTTGACTCATAACTTTCATATAGATTGTTTTAAACGACTCATAAAAAATAAATCAATCCATCGTGAGGGATATACGTCTCAACAAGACTCACCGTGGTTTAGTATACTCAACGTGAAAATTGCCATAAAGAATGAATTGATACCATCCTTTTAGATGAAAGTACTCTCAAGAGGGCTGGTATGATAAGAGTACCCTTAAATTCATTATTCACGCCCGATCTCCTTTATAAAGGTGTATGATATGCGTGAAAGCGAGTCACGATAACTTCCGCCGTTACACAAGATATGAGCCTGGAAGAGCTCACAATTGTGATCAAGTAACCTCACATTGTTGATCTCAAAAAATGAAGTGATAAGATTTTTTGGACACATACCATGAGGGAGCTCCCATGGTATGTGTCGCAATAACGACCGAGGTCGGGTCACAATAGAATTTATGCAAGAGCTAAAGTGTCGGACTCTCAACTCAATTATGCATTTCACCAACAGAAAATGGTAATACCATTTAGTCTTGATCAAATCATCCTTGATCAAATTGTAACAACGAGGCCTTATTCGATAGAAAGGAATTGATTTGAAATGGAGTCGTTACTTCAAGATGCAATTTCATTTCCTCTGTTTGTTCTTGCAAAAGATGTGGAATGCTCATTCCTCCATCAAACAGGGTGAATAGCCAGTTCTTGGCTCAACTTATGGTGTGGCCAATATGGCCAATCCATTCCTTGGCAAAATATTAAGAAATATTTATGCAAATAATGATTTCGAGTGTACCCTTTATTTTGATTGTCACACATTATTCGTTTCAAAGATATTTTAACATTTTTCAATCCAAAAAAATGCAAGCACAATAAAAGGAATCATCATATTCTTTCCAAACTTATTTTTCCCATACAAATGCAAGAATTACAATGCGTATTTCATTCAGTTTGTCATTTCATTTTCTTCCATTCCTTTCTTTATTTCATTTCTCACTTGTTCCATGCCGTTAGTTATGGAGTAGGACGTGGACATGGATGTTTTCTTGAAAGGAAAACAAGGGAGAAATTTGCACTTATAGATGTTATTGCTACATGAAATTTAATCATGAAGTCAGTGTCCCGTGGATGTAACATGTCACCAAGGAACAATACCTAGCTTACCAAGTATGGCATCGGATGTTAATCGAAATGGCATTGTTCTGAAAGTCAAACATTATATAATGGTCGCTTTTAACAAAGCGTCATTAACCACGCCTTTGCCCAAATGCAGACGTGCGCTCCCGCATATTCCGATGTTGCACGATCTTTACTTCTTCGTTCGTGAGCTATCTTAAAATGGGGGCGATGACGTTTTGTAGGGGACATTTATCAGTGTTCGAGATCTTGACTTGATCCACGAGACAAAATTTAATGCGTCAGAGCTAAATATCACTGCATTTCCTGTTTTACATCCGTTCGGTGGGCCATCTCCAAATAGCTTTTGTTAACACTAATGAAAAAGCTTGAAAACAAGAATTAAAAAAATATTTTTATAAAAAGAAAAATTTAGGATTTACAAGCATTCAAATTAAACGAAGTGGAATAATCTAGAGTAGTGTGTTTTTTTTTTTAATTTTGTCAAATCATATTATTTTACCTTTTGGCCTTTACATAACATAGCATTCTTGAAAACTTCAAAAGTTGTGTTACATTGATATGTCAATTCTTCCACAATTATTTAAAATATATATTAAAATTTTAAATTTTGATGAAAAGGTAAGACAAAGTTATTTTTAACTTTTTAGAATTCACAATGAACAAACTCCAATATATTCATTCTTACCAAAAAAAAAAAAAAAAACTCCAATATATTCATGCCCATGGCTATGTATGGGCCATGGTTATATAAACACGACACCACAAAATCGCCCTTGCCCGACATTATCATCACATTGTGGTCTCTCTCTCTCTCTCTCTCTCTCTCTCTCTCTCACGGAGACACGCAGACCCACGTACGGACAAACAATTACGCACACAAAGAAGAAGAAAACATGGAGGTATCAATCCAGTCAATTGCAGTAGCGACGGTTCTGGCCGTCCTGACCACATGCGCATGGAGGGTGGTGAACTCGGTGTGGTGGAGGCCGAAGAGGCTGGAGAGGCTCCTGAGACAGCAAGGCCTTTTCGGCAAGCCCTACACCTTCCTGTTCGGTGACCTCAAGGAGAACCCACGGTTGCTAGGGGAAGCCAACTCCAAGCCTATCACCATCTTCGACGACATCAAGCCCCGTCTCTTGCCCTTCTTGCATCAATCCTCCCAAACCTATGGTATGCACATCTTCATGCTATCACTCTTTGTGGCACTAATCTATTCATATTCATCAACACTCGCTTGGTTTCGTCCGTTGGTCGATGCTGTCTCTGATGGAGTTTCAGAACATTTGAATTTATTGTCCTTTCTATTGGAAATTAATGCTTCCCCGTTTTGAGTTTTGGCAACCAAAGATGGTTTTTTTTTTTTTTTGGTAACCAAAGATGTTAATACATCTCAAGTCCTTTAAATATACTTATTTTGATATACAAGGGATATCTTACTCTACAAAAGCGAACATCAAATAAAACTTTAATGCGACCATGCGGTTTGACATATATTTGCACAACACAACATGAATTTCAGGGAATCATTTCAAAAAAAGAAGAAGTTCCGAACATGTTGTAAATATGCCAATTTAGTTCTATATTTTTTCAATTTTGTCAATCCAATATTGAATATTTTGACAATTTGCCAACACAGTCATTTTTTTTAGATTTTAGCAAAAAATTGTTGATGTGGACATGGGTGTCCTAAATTTTTGCAATTTTTAATAATTTTATAATTTTTTTTTTCCGTGGCAATACCCATTCCAGCCTTAGGCAAGGGTGTCTGGGCCTTAAACAAACGAAGACCGAAACAAGGGCGTCCCGAGCGGCAACTACCAGCACCAGTACGGCACCTTCCAAGGCGTCGCCAACTACCCGCCACCGAACCCGCCGCACCAGCAGCCGGCGATCGGCTACCCCCAGCCGGCGCCTCCGCCGGGCGCCACCGATACCTTGGCCCCCCCTCCTCCTCCACCTCCCCACTATTACCATCGTGGGTATCACACCGTCCCAGGTAAAAAGTCGCTTCCTTTGGAATCGCTTGCGAGCAGAGTTGACTTCAGGATGTAAAGTTTGAAAGGGGCTGTCGGTGAAAGTTCGATTCAGGGATCATGTTTTTTCGTTGATCCTGGAATTTGGTCGTGGTGCATTTGAAATTTCTGTGTGATCATGATGGAATGCTTCTAGGGAATCTTGGGATTTTGATTTTGTCTTATGAACTGCCAATATGCTCACCTCTGTCTATTCACTCTAGCATGGAATGATGTATTAATGGATATGGTTTATCCAGTGGGTTTAGTTTTTTGGCGAAAGGTTCAGCATCCTCATCTTTTGAGACATTGGATGTATGGGGCGTAGGAGAGGAGTCCTTGGAAGATGTTGAAATTATGTGAAATTAATCGGACCAGCACGTTTGTCCTCGTTTTGTTGACTCCTTTGAACGTGGCCGCTTTAGCTGTCAATCATGCTCATACAGAGGAGAATCATATGTTTTGCCCGATGTGTTGTCCCAGGGTTCTCAGAGTTTAAGTCGGATAAAATGCGGAAGCCACTGGTGTCTCTAGTAAAATGCTGTCTACTGAGTATAAATATGGCTCCACCTATGTGTTCGCCTTGCTTTGAAGTCATAAGTGCTCAGATGCGTTTCCAGTTGTGAATTACGTCTAGATAGGAGCAGCAAGAGGAAGATGAGTAATTTTAGCCGGCAAGTACTGTGACTGACGGGGTTTTCTTCACTGTAGGTGGTGAAATGATCTGTTGTATCCTTTTAAACTTGATCAGATTCTGTAGGACTCAAAAATTGGAAAATGTGTCTCTGAAACCTTTTCTCCTCAGTCCTCTTTTCACCTTTCTCAAATAGATAACTTACGGGAACAATGAGAACTAAGTATGCCCATATTGATGGTTTTACTGATTGCCCTGATGAAACAAAAACGATTGATGATCTTCATTCTGTATGCTTTGCAATATTTTACTGGGGGAGATTTCATTTCACAGAAAAAAATTTCAGGTTATGCTGTTGCTGAAGGAAGACCAGTAAGAGAATCACGGCTGCCTTGCTGTGGTATTGGAGTTGGATGGTTTCTGTAAGTTACTTTCTTTACTCGTGGGTTGGATTTCACGTATTGGCTAGCGCATAGCCAACTGCAAAGCATGATGGAGTCAACAGTCCCTATAACTACAAAGACTGTGTGACAATTGTTGAGCCTGGATGTAGCAGATTCTTATGCTTCATGAGTTCAATTATTTTGTGATTCTCATTGGTACCTGGCCTTCAAGTTTGAAACCAGAGAAATCCCATGTGATGGTTCTTTTACCGAAATCTGAGCCTTATATTCATCATAATTTCGATAAGTTTATGATCATCAGCTAATTTAGGATGTCTGCTTTGTTGAAGGTTTATCCTTGGCTTCTTCCTTGGTGCCATCCCTTGGTACGTTGGACTACTTCTTGTCTGTGGAAGGATAGACTACCGGGAAAAGCCTGGATATATTGCTTGTACAATCGCTGTAAGTCTCTTTCTTCATTCACAAAAATAATAAGAAAATTAATTATATACAATTATTTTGAGTGTACCCTTTATTTTTGTTCTCTCGCATTATCCATTTTAAAGACATTTGAACATGTTCCAATTCAAAATATGCAAGCACGAGAAAAGGAATCACTATGTTCTTTTCAAATTAATTTTTCCGAGCAAATGCCGGAAATGCAATGCGTATGTCATTTCAGTTTCTCATTTCATTTTCTTCCATGCATTGCTTTATTTCATTTCCCAGTCGTTCCAAGCCATCGGTTATGGGATAGTATGTGAGCATAGATGTTTTCTTGAGAGGAAACAAAAAAAAAAAAAAAAGGGAAATTTGCGGGTTTTAGATGTTGTTGCTCCATGAAACTTAATCATGAAGTTATGGTACGTGGATGCAAAATGAAAGAGCCGAATCTGTTTGGCCACCGAGGAGTCAAGATCACCTTGCTTTCCAAGCAAACAGCATTTTTTTTTTTTTTGGGTCGAAGTAGCAAATGCTAATCGAAAAGACATTTTTCTAGAAGTCCAAGACATGGTGATTATAAATTTCGTCAAACCGCTTTTAACAAGGCGTCAATTGTGACATATTTAGTTAAGGTGGGTGAGTCCTTTTACCTCAACTCCCCAGCATAACACCCAAATTACTAATGAGCATATGCTTGAACTCATGATCTTATGTTCTAGAAACATCAACTCGTGCCGTTCAACCATCACTATAGATAGTAAGGACACTTATCAAGTTATGGTAAAAGAATTGAAAAAAGATCCATTGCCGTTTATTTTTCCTTTAAATGTATGAATATATTAGAGTTTGTTTGTTGCGAATTCTAACAAGTTAAAAGTAACATTTTTTTACTTTTCCATTAAAATTTAAAATTTTAATTTATATATTTTAAATAATTGTGGAAGAATTACACATCAATGTAAAGCAATTTTTGAAGTTTTCAGGCATTCTACATTATATAAAGGCTAAAAGGGTAGGTGTGAGGTGGCATGATTTGAAAAAAAAAAAGTAAAAAAAAAAAAAGAAAAAGGCCACTCCAAATCATTTTATTTCATTAATTTGAATGGTTTATAAATCCTAAAAAAAATTATGTAAATATTTTTGAAATTCTCGTTTTCAACTTTTTTCATGGGTCTTGACAAAAGCTATTTGGATATGGCCCACTGAATGGATGTAAAACTAGAGACACGGTGCGATATTGTTGTGATGCATCAAATCATGTCTCGTGACGGACAAGAAAGACGCATCGAGTCAAAATCTTGAACACTGACAATTTCTCCTATAAAACGTCATCCCCTACGTTATAAGGCCGAAAGGATAGGTGCGAGGTGGCATGATTTGAAAATAAAAAGAAAAAAAAACACTCTAGATCATTTCAATTTGTTAATTTGAATGTTTATAAATCCTAAAAAGAATTATGTAAATATTTTCTAAATTCTTGTTTTCAAGCTTTTCATCGGTTTTGACAAAAGCTGTTCGGAGATGGCCGACCGAATGGATATAAAACTGGAAATGCAATGCGATTTAGCTCGGACGGATCAAATCATGTATCGTGACGGGCAAGAAAGATCCGTCGAGTTAAAATCTTGAACACTGACGATTTGCCCGATAAAACGTCATCCCCTACGCATGCAGGAGCGCGCGCGCTGGCATTTGGCCGAATATGGTTCAGCGTCTGCCCCACAGAGCCAAAAAGGCAGACGTAGTCAATGACGCGACTCACAAGTGGTGCTGAGTGAAGATTCCTTCACAATCTTCAACCTAGAATTTTTTAATAGGTGCCGTAATAATGTCCCGAGAAAGTATCCATTATGATTGTGCTTCTCGACTTATTTGGGACTCTATACGAAATGGTTGAAATATATGAAAAGTTATCTCTAATCTTACAGAATGATGCAAAACAATTTGCTTCAAGGCAATGTGTGAAATTATTGAAGCTCTCACTTTTCAATATCTTATAATTTTGATTTTATATTGAATGATGCTTATATAGAATGATCAAGGCATTCGTATTAAACCTCCTTTTATGCGAAAAAAGAACGATAACTAATGTAATATGGTCCATCCATAATTTGGATTGGTCATGATTCAACCATTTTATGTAGCAAGTAATGTTAGAGATACCATGTCACGCCTCGATCCTAGGGCACGCACACATCCTTCTCTTGGTCGATTCTAATATGCGATATCCCAGGACTATATATCGCCGACCCTTTCTTTTATTAAGCACTTGCGGAAGCAATTATAAATCCACAGACAATAAAACAATGGGATTAAAAAGAAGGGCCATATTTTTCATATTGAAACTCATAACCAAACTTTTTATACAAAACACAAACCAGAGTACTTCACAGCTTTTTACTCTATTTCTATTCACATCAAATTAGAGATCACAAAAGAAGATAGAATCTCAGTCCATCCGGATCATATTTAAGACTCCTCTCAGTATTATCTTCTTCTTTCAAAAATCATTCTCCTCAGATTTCACCTCCGAGTTCTCCTTCTCAGACTCCTCCTCCTTAGCTCCTCATCGGGGTCCTGAAATGTTTTTTCCCAAACTGGGATGAGACTACGTCTCAGCGAGTTCTACCCAACTAAGCCCGATTAGTAAACCATTATACTATAGGCTGCTTATACACGAACATTGCAGAAGATGCACCTTGGTATCAGTCTCAACCTGCAATTCAAGGTTATATACAGATACCTCAAATATCTCAATGCACAATCAATCAAATCACATATCGAAGTATCGATCAAATCGACCTAGTCAATTACATGCCAACAAGACCACTCACGGTCATTTCCAATCAGTCAATCAATTCACGACATTAAATTAAAGCAATGGTCAATCGACCTAGTCGATTACATGTCAATTAGACCATTTCTAGGTCAATTCGATTATTCCATCTCAATCCCCAATTACGAATCACGATCCTCATATCACATCTTGAGCATAGGTGGAAGATACAGTCCCACTCGACAACATTCAATATTTAATGGCTTTACGGTCCCACTCGACCACTTTCGATACTCAATGGCTTTACGGTCCCACTCGACCACTTTCCAAATTCAATGGCTCTACGGTCCCACTCGACCACTTTCGATACTCAATGGTTTTATGGTCCCACTCGACCACTTTCAAAATTCAATGGCTTTACGGTCCCACTCGACCACTTTCGATAATCAATGGCTTTACGGTCCCACTCGACCACTTTCGATATTCAATGGCTTTACGGTCCCACTCGACCACTTTCGATATTCAATGGCTTTACGGTCCCACTCGACCACTTTCAATGTTCAATACTCAACGATTTTTCAATGAAATAATTAACCACAACCATTTAGGAATATATCCTAAATTCCACATTCAATTCAATTTGGCACAATTGAAAGCTCAAATAAATAAACATACTGCACCACGACAATCAGCACGAGATTTCGGTCATCGGCCATCTCAATCTTAATTTCCGAAAAATAATTAATTATTAATTAATTTCGAAAATTAATTATTAAACATTAAAAATTCCGTTTAGCTCAAAATAAGGCCCAATTAAATAAACAGACTGCATCATGATCACCAACATAAATTTCCGATCACGGACCATCCCAGTTGAATTTTCGGAAAATAAATAATTAATTAATTAATCTCGAAAATTAAATAATTAATATTAAAAATTCAATTTAGCTCAAAATAAAGCCTGATTAAATAAATGGATTTCACCACAGTCATCAGCATAATATTCCGGTCACTGGCCATCCCAGTTGAATTTTCGGAAATAAATAATTAATTAATTTAATTCCGAAAAATAATATTTAAATGCCAATAATCCCACTTAGGCCCGAATCGCCAAATTGAAGCCCGATTAGGGGTCGGAAAATTCTCGAGATACTTCCAATAAATAGTAGACCACGTCTACTTGTTAATTGCGCAATCAATTTATCTAAATCACATCACAATTGATTAATAATTGCTAATTTATTATAATCTAACAATCTAAATATAATTAATTAAAACTAAACCAATCTTAAGCATGATTAGCCAACTAATCCGGGATTAGTGAGATTACTCACCAAATCGCGCGCAAATTGGATCAATCCGACAAGGGCGACGCGAGGAATGATTCTTCCCAAAGCACGGCTCGAGTTCGGGCCCGGAAACGGCCCAAAACGGCCCACGAACCGGCTGGAAACCCACTCGCGGGTTTGCTGGTTCGGCCGCAAAACAGCAAGAAAGAGAGAGGGTTGGGGGCGGCAAGAGGTCGGGAGAGCGGGTGGTGGCTTGGCGAGGCCGAGCGGTGGCCCACGGTGGCCGGAGGTGGCCGGACGGGGGCTGAACAGAGGCTGGGCAGCGGCTGGATCGTGCAGAGGAGGACGCCTGGGCGCGAGGGACGGCCGGCGGAACGCGCGGCGTGCGCGGGCGGGCGTCGCGCGGGTGGTGGTCCGGCTCCGGTGCGGCGGCGATGAGCTTCGGCGAGCTGCTCTTCTTCTTCCGCTTGCTGGGTTTTCACCAACAAGAAAGAGAGAAAGGGGGAAGAAGAGAGAGAAGAGAGAAAAAGAAAAAGGGGTTTGAATGGTCAAAGGGGAGAAAAAGAAAGAGAGAGTTGGCGTGGGGGGGTGTATGCACGAAGGGGGAGGGGAGAGGAGAGACAAAAGAGAGAGAAAAAGAGAGAAAAGGGAGAGAGAGGAAAAGAAATAAATCAATAATCTTATTCTTATTTTTTTTTTCTCTTTTCCTTTTCCTTTTTATTTTTTTTTTTGGTCTTCGATTTTTCCTCCGATAATTTCTTTATTGAAATTTCGGATTCATCGATAAATTGATAGACAATGAGACGGTCCGAAAAATGAATTGTGACACGCCCGAATATTCGATTCCTAAAACTGAATTAAATTTCATGATTAAAATTGACCGGACGTGATTTTAGTCAAATCCAACCAATTATGTAACTTTTAGGGATTTTACCGCGGTTATATCCCTTAACGGCTTCACCCAATAGGTTAGCTAACTCGTGAGTGGAAAAAGGACCATAGGCATGTCGACGAAATGCACATTTCATTTTATCGAAACAGGGTCGAATTTCAGGATGTCACATACCAAAATTTGTATGCTAAATAAATCTATGAAATTACACGGAAAATGGTAAGTGATTATTTAAGTTAGTGGATTCATTTAAGCAGTTTGAAAATTTATTGGACATTAACAAGGAAAACAATGGTTAGTTTTGGTAGTAGGGAGTTTGTCATTTATTACACCAATGGTAGGTGTAATCTAAATTTCAAGTTTTCAACCGACAAAACTTAATTACAAGTCACAAAATAGATAATTGCTTTGTCCTGTAATCAAATGTACTCATAATTTTGGTAAGGCTGGCTATGAAAATCAAGTCTAACTCCCCAAAAAAAAAAAAGGAAAAAGACTCCTTTGCAGTTCTCTTTGCAATATTTGTGCTTGCTTTGGATAGAAACACTAGTTTTCTTGGAGGTCAAGTTCTCCATTTTTTCTTTGACCTTCAATTACGTGGCATGTGATTAGCATTTGAGCACACATCAAAAAGGGGGAAAAGAGAGAAGAAAAGCAATTGATAATGAACACTTATTTCTCATAGATTTCTTTCAAATGCCTCTAGGCTAAGGATCTTACCATCTATTATATTATCATGAGGTCATCGAAGGTCATGTTGAGATTGGATGGCCTTCATATGAGAATAATCTATTGATTATGGTGAATGGACCTTTTCACCATTTACTAATCAATTCTTTGAAAGTCGAATATGTGGATAAATTTGGAAAGACATATAGGCACTTGACAACATTGATACTCAACATATTTAACATGATCATGGCCATTTTCAATAAAGTGACACATTCCTAGTCAAAGGCCATATGGGGAGATGCAACGTGGAAATAGGTGGTTTGGCAACTTCAAAGAGTCTTACCTTGAAATCAACAAGGATGAGTTGGATGGAAAAAACAATGAAATTACAAGAACTTCAAGAAGGAATCTCACCTTGTCTAGTGATTCGCTCCCATGGCAATCCCTATGGACCTATACTCAAAAGTTTAAAAAAAAAAAAAAAAACTTGTCTCCAATGGCATGGGATTTTCTTAGAATATGGCAATACAGTACTTATTTCCAAGAACATGGCGATATTAATTAAGGAAGTTATAGTAGAGATCATGCTAAAAACACTTCAGGAGAAGCTCTTCTATATGCTTTTGCAAAAACGAGGTTAACCAACGTAATCGCTGCACGTAGATACCGCATGAACAAGGAACTCGCATGGATAACAATGACTCCTTGCCTTATCTTCCCCTCTATCCCCAGAACCAGCCAAAGTTGCAGCCAGAGAGCGAACAAAAGCTAGCAAACAACCGAAACGACAACCTGTTGCTCTATTCGCAACCGTTCAAGTCGATGTTATATGTTCATTAGGAGATGATAAACTCCAGACGGTCAAACGATATTGCAAAATTATTTATTAGGCATAAGTATTTCAAATTCGATACAACACTTGTCAAAGGCCTTTTGCACCATCACGATGAACAAGATGTGAATCCCAGGTTTTTCCTTTCTCCAATAACATGCCTTGCCAGCAAAGGAGAGATTCCATCGCCGTTGAGAAATTAGACATTGTACTTGTCCTAAACTGAATATTCCAGTGCAAGATCTTATGGGATCTTCATAAGACGTACTATTTTCAATAATCTATCTATGATTTAATACGTGTGCTATACTCATCGTCGCATTTTGAGCGGTAAATAGGCTTTTCTTCTATTTATTTTGGGTTTCTTTCTTTTTTTCTTTCATTTTTGATTCCAACTCTGGTCACGGTCAAGAAGCTTCTTGGCCAACACACACACGGCTATGTATGTGCTACGGCTATATAAACACGACACCACACGATCGCCCTTGCCCAACATCAAACCATTGAAGTCTCTCTCTCACAGCATACAGACAAATAGATACGCACACGCAGAAGAAAAGATGGAGGCATCGATCCAGTCAATTGCGCTAGCAACGGTTCTCGCTGTTCTGACCACATGGGCATGGAGGGTGGTGAACTGGGTGTGGCTGAGGCCGAAAAGGCTCGAGAGGCTCCTGAGACAGCAGGGCCTCTCCGGCAAACCCTACACCTTCCTGTTCGGTGACCTCAAGGAGAACTCGCGGTTGCTCACAGAGGCCAACTCCAAGCCCATCGCCATCTCCGACGACATCAAGCCTCGTCTCTTGCCTTTCTTGCATCAATCCTCCCAAACCTATGGTATGCACTTCTTCATAGTATCACTCTGTGTGGCACTTATACTTTCTTATAAATTAACACTTGCTTGGTTTCGTCCTTTGGTCGATGCTGTTGCTGATGGAGTTTCAGAACATTTGAATAAACTATTCTTTATCTTGGAAATTCATACTTCCCCGTTTTGCGTTTTTGTGACCAAAGATGTTAATGCATCTCAATTCCTTTAAATAATTGCTTATTTTGATATGTACACAATAAGGACATCTTACCATACAAAAGCGACATTAAATAAAACTTGCATGTGACCATGTCGTGTGACGTTTAAATAGTAATTACTAATTACATTGCCACAGACACGCATATATAGAAGCACAACACTACACATATTTCTCGAGATAATTACCAAAAAACCAAAACAATCACAAATATATTGTAAGAATGCCTTTTAGTCATAAATTTTTCAATTTTGGCAAATTAATTCTAAGCCTTTTGACAATTTGCTAATATAATCACTTCAGATAATTTTGACAAAAAATTGTAGATATGGATGCCAGCCTTCTCATATGGCATGTCCGACATTGATGTGAATAATTTTACAATTTATAATAAATTTTCTGAATTTACTTTTTTTTTTTTTAAACTATGGCCACGCCTCGCCAGCTCTAGGCAAGGGTGTCTAGGCCCTCACATGTGGTTAGCAATCTTTGCCAGCCGCCACCAAGGCCCTAGACTGCTGAAGGGAAATAAGTAAAAAATAGAACAAAGAAAATGGAAAGAAAAGAAAAGAAAAAGGAAAAAAATTCAGAAAAAAAATTACAAATATTATTCATGTCAACGTTGATTATACCATATAAAAAGGCTAAAAACTAGTTCACGTAAGTGCCGGCCATGGTAATTATTATAACCATCTTTTCCCCTTGTCAATATGAATTAAGTCACGCATTTACATGCAATCCTAAAAAACAGCAGACCATGTATTTCATCTGGCGCCGTGGCTCTTACCAAGTGCATTGCAGGCAAAGACTCGTTCATGTGGATAGGACCAACACCGAGAGTGCGCATAACAAACCCCGAACAACTAAAGGAGATCTTCTCCAAGATAAACGACTATCCCAAGCCAGGCCCCAATCCCCTGGTGAAGTTGCTCGGGGATGGACTCGTGAATCACGAGGGCGAGAAATGGACACGGTACAGAAAGATCATCAATCCAGCATTCCACATGGAGAAGTTGAAGGTACATGAAACTATTCCCTGGTCAACTGAATTGAACCACACACATTGATGCCTCAGGATTTCTCTTTTAAATCCTCCTTTGCTGGTCTGTTGCATTTGCAGCTTATGTTGCCCGCATTTTATTCAAGTTGCACTGAGATGGTCGGTAGATGGGAAAAATTGGCATCAATAGAGAGATCCTGTGAGATCGACGCGTGGGTCGACCTTCAAAATTTGACCCGTGAGGTGATCTCTCGAACAGCGTTTGGCAGTAGCTTCGAAGAAGGCAAAAGCATCTTCGAACTTCAGGGGGAACAAGCCCAGCTCGCGTTAATAGCCCTTCAGTCGGTCTACATCCCTGGCTGGAGGTAAAATCGTTCATCATCCATAAGCTAATTGAATCTAAATGAGCTTATGGCTTACAATCATGACATTCTAAAAAAAAAATCCAACTATTTGATTCAACGTTTCGCAGGTTCGTGCCAACTAAGATGAACAGGAGGATGAAGAACATAGATAAGGAAGTGCGGGCTCTGCTCATGGACATCATCCGCAGAAGGGAGAAAGCAATAAGGGAAAGGGGAAGCTGCTGGCGATGATCTGCTGGGGCTGTTGCTGGGGTCAAACATGAAGGAGAATGTCGGGATGAGCCTTCACGATGTGATCGAGGAGTGCAAGCTTTTCTACTTCGCCGGACAAGAGACCACTCGGTCTTGCTGGTTTGGACCATGGTCTTGTTGAGTGTGCACTCGGATTGGCAAGCACGAGCTAGGGAGGAGGTCCTCCGAATCTTCGGAAGCGGAAAACCTGACCCTGACGGCTTAGGCCACCTCAAGATTGTAAGTTCAATGCTCTTGTCCTCTTTTGTTGAGAATAGGACTCATAATAGGTCCGATCTAGAGAGTTCTTCATGATTTTATCACATGACACATGATGATCATTCTATAATTACTGGATGCGATTTTCCGATCCTCAGTAGATGAAATGTTTGTTTAAAAATAATGTTATCCTATGAAGATGAGCACGACAATGAACTGACAGGACAATTTCTTTGCACACTTGAATTGAACTTGGATTTCCTAACCTGATTTTTTGTACAATAGCCTCAAGCCCCCCCCCCTTTTTTTTTTCTGGATAAATTACAATATATTTCCATCTCTTCGACGATATTGATATCATTCCAGCATCGTGATCGTTCATAGATGCTCCTACATGCGCATCTCTACCATATGAATTCTTCTAAGGATTTGTCGCAATCAGGTCACAATGATCTTAAATGAGGTGTTGAGGCTATATCCACCGGTGACTGATCTGGCGCGGAAGGTTCCTAAGGAAACAAAACTGGGAAGCTGACCATACCGCCGGAAGTCCAGCTCTTGATGCCGACACTCCTCATCCACCATGATAAAGAACTTTGGGGCGAGGATGCCGAGGAGTTCAAGCCAGAGAGGTTTGCCGAGGGAGTGTCCAAGGCCACCAAAAACCAAGTCTCCTTCTTTCCATTCGGATGGGGCCCTCGTATATGCATCGGCCAAAACTTCGCGTTGATAGAGGCAAAGATGGCGCTTGCCATGATTCTTCAGCAGTTCACGTTCGAGCTCTCTCCAGCCACGATATGGTGTTCAGGTCATCTTGCGCAAGGCAAAGTAAAAGTTACATATCAGGGTGACATGTAATGTAGACAAAATACATGGATAGATATAATGCCACTGTTGGAAATGGTGATCCATTTTCTAGAATTTCCTAGAGTTGCTAAACTTCTAGATTTCCCTAGATGAAGTTTCTGGAAGAAAGAGGAAAATATCCAACATGTAAGAGAAGTCTCTAGAAGAACTACAATCAAGAATTTCCTAGAATAAGCCTAAGTGGACAACATTCCACATTATTCTAGAATGTTGTATTTAGTCTCTATAAATAGGAAAGACGGGAAGCGTAGTAAAACAACAAATGTAAAAGACTACAACAAATGTAAAAGAGTGAGAGGAGCATGAGATAATACTCCATATCATGAATATCCTCCACCAACACTTCCTTCAACTATTGTAAAATTGAAACTATTTCCTATAGCCATGTTCTTTATCCTTCAATTATCCTATTTCATCCCTTGTCCATCCACTACAAACTATACCATACACTTGTACACATTACTAACCAAAAACTATAACTAATACCAAAACCATACTTCCGCAACGCACACATCCAAAATTTTTTCAACAGTCACACTACACCATTTTCGAAGTTTGTACGTTGTTGTTCAAAAATAGAAATTTAGTGTTTGTAAACGTAAACAAATGGCCTCTTAACTAAGTGACTGGTTATTTTAATTTAATAATAGCAAGACGCTGGATGTATCTGAATCTTCCTTTTAGAAAAACCCCAGTAGAAGATAAGCTATGCCTTTTCCTAGTGCTATAATAAACCCGTTTATTTCTTTTTAGATACTGTTCTGGCCAATGACCAGTAAAGATGGCTTTATTATCCCTATTCTTCAGATTTTAACGTGCACTAGAGGATACAAAAATTGAACCACATTTCTCCACAAAGGAGAAGAACCACACCAGCTTTATTTGTGCTAGAGACCTTCAATTGCTTGGTCCAAAGCAAATGGAGCCATTGCCGTTAGTGAAAGTTTGATTCGGGGATAATTTTTTCGTTGATCCTAGAATTTGGTCGTGCTGCATGGGAATTTCTATGAGATCTTGATGAAATGCTTGTAGCGAATCTTTGGATTTTAACTTTGTCTTACGAATTGCTATCTTTGCTAATTCGCTCTAGCATGGGATGATGTGTTACGGATATTTCTTAAAATAAAAAAGTCATTTTCCATTTCTTTCTTTTGCCTTGTCATTTTCGAATAATTTCCTATTCAATTCTATTGAAAACCCAAAAAGTTAAATGGTTGACTTTTTTGTTAACTTATTGGTCAATTCATTGATCAAAAGTCAATTCGAATCAAAAGTTGGTTTTTTACATAAAAAGATTATAAATGATTCTAATTTCACTCTAGCCAAGTTAGTTTTCAAAAATTTCAAAGATTTAACCCAAAATGTTGAAATTAAAAGTCAATCATATATTTGATTTTTGGATATAGGAAAACCAAGCTAATAAACTGAAGAAATTCAAGTTGATCATTTGAGACTAAACTTTAATTTCACGAATTAAAGTTCAATTTTACCATTAAACCTCGATTCATTGTATAGCATAAGGGTCGTGACATCAATTCAAAGTCAATTCGGATACAATAGGTTACCCTAGGTATGAACAATTAATCGAATAAGTGCCTCGTGATATTACTTGAATTCAATTTGGATTAATTTGCGATTTCGATCAAGAAATTATGTGAAATTGCCCAATTTGGCCTAAAAAGTCCGATTGCATGTACCCATAATGCAGGTCCATTATTTTTCGTGTTAATTAAGTAATTAGGTCAATATAAAATAACTGAATTGCATTTATATGGTTTAATTAGCTTGCTTTCTTTAGAATCGGACCATTTACTCTAATTGAACAAGTTTTCTTTCCAATTTGATTCTTGAGGATCTAAATTACATAAAATTTAGGACTTCAGGGGCCAAGATGCCTGAGACGTCACTGAATCAATCGTACTGGCATGCATCATTCCCAAGACTGATCGATTCCCGATACGATCTTGTTTTGAGGTGGAATTGTGGATCAAACTAGGGGGACCAATTACAAGATTTTGGGACCGGAAATTGAACTAACTGGTCATGAAAATGGGAACCAAATCAATCGTCTAGTCTTGTTTGGTCTGATTTGGTCTGGTGGAATTGGTAAGTTTTCTATTTTATACCAAAAATAAAATAAACAATGTTGCAGCTTGTTTCTTGTGGCACGGTGCATAAATACATGCAGCTTGCTGCATGTCCCTCGGGAGTTTCCTCATCCACACAACAAGCTTTTCTCTATAATCTCTATTACTAACGAAATGACAGTTCATCAGCAAAGGTAAATGGCCTTTCTATTCTCTCAATCCTCCATGAAAGAGTAGTTCTTTAGAAGGAGAGGGATAAGGCATTGCCTTGAGATTATGCTGACAAGTCTTGCAATGAATGCTGGGTCAGTATCTTGAAAGGCTAATTCTCCTTTTTACCCGAAGTTCTGGCATTGATTATTTCTCATTTCCTTTCTTCCAAGGCTTGACTTGGGATACAACTTGTTGGGAGTAGGTTTTAGCTTGCCTCTTTTCACTTAGGAGGATAGGTTCCGTTGGTATTAGTTGAGCTTAAGGGGCTTCACTGACTAAATTCGTCCATAAACCTAGATTCCAATGATCTTGTAACCAAAGCATCAAAACAAAGTTCTATGGTGACCCCTCTCAAGAATCAAGGCTCAACACCCAAGATTAGATTCTTTGTTCTTTAGCATTGAAAGCATGAATCACATCAATTCAACCACCATCTGCTACCAAACAAGTAATCCAATTTGCTTCATATATTATAATCGAGGGAAATTGGGAGGCATTAGGGTTTGTTTATCAAGAAATTTAAAAATATGTATTTAATATATATAATCAACCGGTCTAGTCTAGTCAGTTTGATCAGACTAGTTCTCACATTATAACTAGGAACCAAATTGATCGGCCACCGGTTTCAAGAATGAGAATTAGGAACCGAACCACCCTCTCTGCGAATCGCCCAAAACCGGGAGGTTCGGTCAGGGAGGTTCTTAGTTCGGGCAGTTCCCATTACACACTTCTAATTAGTCTGATCGATTTGACTAGCCACTGGCGAAAGAGGCTGATTTGGCCCTCCACCAGTTAGCTCTTGGTGGCCGAGAACCACTAGTGAGTTTAACGTTGTGTGTATTTTATTCTTATGCTTTTCAACTTTCCATATTTTACGAAAATATCCATGGATTCTGTGAAATTACAAATGTACCTTTAATTAGGCCTTAATCGCATATTCTATTTAAACTTTTGATTTTGTTACATCGACACCATCCGGATCATCATGCGATATATTTTGACTTAATCCATAATAAACTTAATTAGGCCATTCGATCAAGTTTCGATTATCAAATCAAACTGACGACCAAAATTTGATCTTAAAGGGGGACTATATAAGATTTTTCCCTCCAAAACTTTGGGGGAGTTTTTTATTATTTGTTTTTTTAGACC
Organism: Eucalyptus victrix; assembly: GCA_016097545.1. NCBI lineage: Eukaryota > Viridiplantae > Streptophyta > Magnoliopsida > Myrtales > Myrtaceae > Eucalyptus > Eucalyptus victrix. The sequence continues at coordinate 13,392,133 of CM027840.1, read as the reverse complement.
TGAACAAGAATTTCTCTCTCAAAAACTCTCTCCTCTCTCTCTTTCCTATCACTTCTCTTTCCCTTTCTCTCTCTCTCTCGCTCACAGATTGCTATGTCGACCATTGCTCACGTGGAACCTCGGCAAGTTGAGTACCAAGATCCACCAGCTCCACCAGCTCCTTTCTTCTCCCATTGTCGCTGCTTGGAGCCCCAATGATTGCCGAAGCTCCTCGATCGTCTTAATCAACCGATTGGACCAATCACCAGCGCGAGTGCTAGCGATTCCAGTCATCGGTATAGCGGCTAGTCGCGACGACCAACTGGCATCCCTCAACATTGCCCCACCTCAAATCGTCTTCTTTAACCTATCTTGAAGAACTAGGTGACTGAAAAACCACTTAGCTACCATTGGAGGTCCTCCAATTGGCCAATCTCATGTTGGTGGCTTGAACTGATTCAAAACATATCGATTCTGTCCATCCGCTGATTGGGGGCTTGATCAATGCCAATCCGGTCCATCCAACCATCCATGGAATCCCTTCAACAATCCTTGATGTTTGTGATCCATTCCATAGTTTAGGTTGTCAATCAATCGAGCTCGTTTCGTTGAAATCGCACAAAGGTAAACAATCAAAACTTGAATCCAATGAAACGAGATCGAGCTAGTTGATTGGGGCGACTCAAACCCTAGAACTATATCTCATGTTTAAATTTGTGATTTGGATGTTATGTTGTGATATTTGATGATGTCGTGTTGATTAAAGCTTAGATTGAACATGATTTTACATAATCTACCTAGTTCTGCAAAAATCACATGCTTGAAAGTGACTCTATATTAGGGTTGACCTGTGGTCCTGAACCTCGTTATTTGTCTCAAGTTTCAATTTGATTTATTATGGGCTAAATTGCATCTTGGAAGTTGGATGATTTTGCTGGATTTTCATGATATTATGGTATTTTGGTTTTTGAACATATTATTTTTTTTCTAACTCTCTATTGATTTTTGTGTTGAGATTTTAGAGATGGTTTTTCTCCACGGAAATTGTACAAAATCTTGTTGGTATAACATTTTTTTTTCTAGAATTTTTGAAGCAAATCTGATTAGGCTAAATCTCATAATAACGTCATTATGTTGTTTTGTCCTGTTCGAGTTTGTAATACCCTGGGTTCGTCAATCTATACATATTATCCACTTTGAGCCCATTGGACCCTCATAGTTTTGTTCCTTTGGGCTTCGCCTAGAAAATGTGTACGTATAGATAGAGAACCAAAAACCTTATAAGTCAGTCCAGGACTCTCCCTAGGCAATCTAGGACAAGAGACGCACCCCCTCCCTGTGTATGTCCAGGACCGAGGTGTGGATGCACTGCTGTCCCTCCTTCCCACGCACTGCCGCATGAGCTGTCACACTTTTCACCAACCCTTAGGAGCACACCATCTTCACTGTAGCCCTATATGTGGTCGAGAGTCGGTTTTGATACTACTTGTAACATCCTAAATTCATCACTATACACATATTGTCTACTTTGAACCCCATTGGACCTTCACATTTTTGTTTTTCTGGGCTTCGTCTAAAAAATGCATATATACAGATAGAGAACCTAGAATTGATCTAGTTCAAGACTTTCCTAAGGCGACGTGGGATAAGAGACGCGTTCCCTCCCGGCAAACGTCTAAAGACCGAGGTGGTGCATCCCTCCTCCTCATGCACCGCTACTTGGGCCTACACACTCTCCACCCTTTAGCGATGTGAGATAGGAGACATGCACTTAACCTTACTGGTATATTGTCAAGACGCAACCTCCTTGCCATCCCTTTATACTGTCATGAGTATGAGTTGTTACATTCTCCACCCTTTAGGCACAGCACCCTCGCTATGGCCCCACACATTGCAAGAGTTGACTCAAATACCACATGATGTCAAACTATGAATCCTATAGAGATAGGGATGACACGACCATCTTTCCACCTAAATGACACAGCCTCAAAACGCCAAAATCTAAGCCCCCCACAATAACACTTTCTCTTAATGGCCTCTAACTAAAGGACCCAAAAAGATTGAAAAAGAGAGGGATGAGTAACCACAAGCTCAGAGAATAGTACATATTTTCTAAGCAGATCAAGTAGCTACTATGCATATATATAAGTATAAAGCATAACAGTAGTTCATAATCCAACTCATTAATATACATATCAAATTAGGTATACTCATTTCAACAAAGTTTTGTACATGTTAGAAATACACATTTAAATCTACTGTCATGATTCAAATATCAATGATCAGATCAATCCAATCTTTCACTTAATATCAAATTATATCATGATAGAATGCCTTGTGATAATGCGATCAAGAAGACCATTTTAGCAAGGTCTCTACTTACAAAGCCATTGGCTCAATCCAAAAGGATATCTTAAACCCGATATGCATATCCATAGCCCCTCCATAGGTTCACAACGATATTGAGCACCAAACTCACATCCTTCAATATCTAGAAATTCAATTTATAATCAATCTCATGATCCCCAATGTATTTTATAAACCAAACATATAAATTTTCGTAATTCAATCCATAAAATAAAATATACTTCACAATACATTTTTCATAACATTTTAAAATCCATTTCATAAACCCTCGACATTTCAAGCGCCTTTTACAAAAAGTTTTTAAAATCATTATAGGCTCATTGCATAAGCTAATTTGTAACACATTACATATATACATACATATATATATGTTCACAACATTTTTCTTAAAACCATTCTCGAACAATTTCAAAATTTCATTCACAAATCATATTTACGACAAAATATCTTTCATAAAATTTTTCTCAAACCATTCACCAATATGAAAATTAATAATTGGCTTATCCAGATTTTTATGCAATAAACATACTCCTTCGTTACTTATAATATCTCAAATCTCTACCATTTTCAAGATATAAGTTCGCAAATTCGTACAACATATAGCACCATTCCCCTAGATATGCCCCAAACCAAATAACAATGCTCAGTCGATCCCATGAACTCACATTCTTATAGTATAAGTGAGAAATAGTATCAAAACCAAGTAAAATGTTTTCTCAACTACACTTGGCTAAACTAAACTTAAACACCAACAAAATAACTTTTATGCATCAACAAATTACTCATCTGAAACAATTATTTAAATCAAAACTCAACACGGAACTTGGTCTTAGAACCCTAAAATCTCGCTTCGACAAAACCATTGCATCAAAACGACTCTGTCAAAACCCACAGCTCTACAATGCCATAATTCATCATTTCCACAAAAACCCAAAACTTCACAACCCAAAAATCGGACTTCATGGCTCAATTTCCCCATAACTTCGAATTTTTCCCCTATTTTTGAAAACTACCTTGATTGGATGAATGAGGAGCGCGAGTAGTTACTGGGCATTGCGTTACATAGTCAAGTTGGTAAACTTACAAAGCCCTTTCTCTTCTCCTCTTTACTTTCTCCTTCCTTTTCTTTCCACTTCCTTTTCTTTTCTCAAACTGTTTTGAGCTCTTAAAAGAATGAGTGTCCCATGCTCACTTATTTTGCTTTTGACTTTTCAACCCCCTTTCTTCTTCTTCGTTTTATTTTATTTTATTTTATTTTATCTCCTTTGACTTTGTTGACCAATGCTATTACAAGTCCAACTCATATTTGCTCTGAAATGAGGTGGTAAACTTGTTCGATTGGATTTCCATCCTTCACAAAAGTTGTAGTATATATCATAAGCTTTCTAACTAAGTACAATTTGCGCCAAATGATTATTGTTTATTAGGTCAATCACTTGTGTGAAGAGATGTTCGAACTGCTGCATTTTGTGACGTTGATGACATTATCTTGCTTTCTCATTTTCGTGTAGGCTTTTTGTAAATCAAACTAGACTTTGGAGTCATCACAAAAAATAATCACGACATTGCATTTTATCTGTAAGAATTTTTGTAGAACTTTCACATGTCATTAGATTATTGGAAACGATTTATATTTTATATAACCCTTGCTGCATTTAACTGATAATGTATCCGTAAAAACATTTTAGTTTGAGCTCCTTAAAAGCAAAACTAGTGTATGATGTCTTCTAGACATATTTAGAGCATATCACAAGCTTTGTAATGATGTATGGCATGCCTCACTTGAAGATCATTTCCTATATGAAAGCCATGCACCAAGTTGACATGTCACAACCGAAATTATCGTGCATTTTGTCATGAGTGTTCTTTAATGGTAAGTTGCCCGTCAATGTTAATGAACTTGTGTAACTTTTTGTACATCGATTTAGGGCTAAATGTCTTAACCAAACTTGATCATCACATTTAGCCCTACAGTATGTTCGAATTTTACAATTTTCATGTATTTTTTAAGTAGCTTAACAAGCCAATTATCATGCATCATGTTCTACCATTCTTATGACTGATTTGCACACTTTTGCAATTGTCACCGTTTGACCATGAATTCGACCCTAATTGAAATTGACGTCTCTTAGAAAGTCTTATGGAACATCCTAATCTTTCTAATGACACAAAATTTGCATCATTTGATTTGTTTTCCATTTTTGCAAAGCTTGCCTTGAAATCTGGTATGAGTAAAATTCGGAATGCTCATTCTGCCTTTGTTGAGTCAGAACTTTTTTATTTTTTCAATGGATTTTTCAGTAAGCATTTTGGGATCGGGTCCTTAATGAAACTTGTTTTTCTTTCTCATTTCTATATCGTGGTGAAATTTCAGAATTTTTAGACATCATCTACCAGGACAAATTATTGTTGATTTGCCATGATGTCTATCTACCCTGCTCTGTTTCCAATGTGATGCTACGTGTTCTTGAATTTTTATAAATTCATATGCAGCTCATCTTAAGAAACTTCCTGCACAATTTTTTTTTCTTATTGTGTGCTTCATGTTTTGTAAATTTCTTACGGCCAATTACCCATGGGTCCTATTTTAATTGTTCTAATTTTCATTCTCCTGTTGATTCTTCCTGCGATTCTATTTTAGAATTTTTTGGGATATCTTGAATGCTGAATTGGGATTAGTTGTCTTCATGAAATTTATTCCAAATTTTGCAATCTTTGTTGTCAAAAATCCTTAAAAAATAAAAAGGCCATCTAGGACCCTTTGCCAAATCATCTTGGATTTATCGCAAAATTTGTTTTTGCAATACAAAGTGAGATGCCTCCAACATTAACCATTTTAGCATCTATTACCTTTAATTTGACATTGAACTCGTCGAGGTTTTGATAGTATTTGAAATGCCTGCAACATCCATTAGTAGTGCATGATATGTGCCCCAAATTAACCATGGCAATTAATTGCGTCCCATAACCGAGATGTACCTATGTCAAAAATACCTCATCTTGTCATCAACGTCTCAAATGCATTTAAAATTTTTGAGGCATTACATGAGTCATACATGCATAACATCTCTTCATTTGTTAGAAATGCATGTGATTTTGTTTGGCACTTGATGACTGAATAAGTGATCTAGTGTTGGTTCACTAAGCTTGCTTAATTGATTAAGAACCAAGGTCCAATGGCCTACCTGTATATTTACTTTCGACTATGCATGTGGTTTATAGATTTATGCATAGGCGTAATGCATGATCTCGTGGGAAGTCCTAGGTCATACTTAGAACCTGTTTAAGGACTTTTTAGCATTGATTGCCACACGATAACACAAATGGTGGCCAATTGTTATAGGTCACTTTAAAATTAGATTGGATAGTTGTCTTAGGTGGTTGTTGCATGAATCACAAAGGTTGATTCCGAGGCCAAAGTTGATCAATTATACATTTTGTCCTAGTTTCTTGATCGTGCTTGCTTGTTTTGGGATTGTGATCGTTTTTATATATTTGTAATCATGATTGTTTCTTTTACTTTGTAAGTACCTAGTCTTAGTATTAGATTAGGTTTAGAATAGGTCCATGGAGGTGATGATCCCCAAGACATGAAGACGATGAGATGGTCAATGTCCAATTCGACCCTGTTTTGTACCATTTATTTCCCGATATAAGTTTCGGGTTACCTAGCATTGTGTAGCTATCCGACAAGTTACGGATTTCTTTCTTTTGATTTAACTTCCGTTTATGATTGCATGCTAGATTAATTGATTTCCTTAAACTGTTTTTTGGGCATTTACTTACTACACAGTCCTTAAATTTCAATCGATTGTTTTCTTCCTTTTTCTCTTTTGATAGAAATAGAAAGCAGAAAATTGACCATACACATATGATCATCTAATTGGTTTTATTGGCATGTAAAATGTAAAAAGACATGCATGGACATTTTAGGAAACACAACAAATTATTAGTACTGAAAGGGTACTAATAGAAATGTTAGCATAACTTAAATCCCTAAACCTTAGAATTTTTAGTTGCGTAGATATCGAGCACCACTCCCGACTTTCGATTGAATTTCTAGCTGATCCCCAAAAACGAGGCTAGTGTTGACTCATAACTTTCATATAGATTGTTTTAAACGACTCATAAAAAATAAATCAATCCGTCGTGAGGGATATACGTCTCAACAAGACTCACCATGGTTTAGTATACTCAACGTGAAAATTGCCGTAAAGGATGAATTCATACCATCCTTTTAGATGAAAGTACCATCAAGAGGGCTAGTATGATAAGAGTACCCTTAAATTCATTATTCACACCCGATCTCCTTTATAAAGGTGTATGATATGTGTGAAAGCGAGTCACGATAACTTCCGCTGTTACACGAGATATGAGCCTGGAAGAGCTCACAACTGTGATCAATTAACCTCACATGGTTAATCTCAAAAAATGAAGTGATAACATTTTTTGGACACATACCATGAGGGAGCTCCCATGGTATGTGTCGCAATAATGACCGAGGTCGGGTCACAATAGAATTTGTGCAAGAGCTAAAGTGTCGGACTCTCAACTCAATTATGCATTTCACCAACAGAAAATGATATTACCATTTAGTCTCGATCAAATCATCCTCGATCAAATTGTAACAACGAGGCCTTATTCGATAGAAAGGAATCGATTTGAAATAGAGTCATTACTTCAAGATGCAATTTCATTTCCTCTGTTTGTTCTTGCAAAAGATGTGGAATGCTCATTCCTCCATCAAACAGGGTGAATAGCCGGTCCTTGGCTCAACTTATGGTGTGGCCAATATGGCCAATCCATTCCTTGGCAAAATATTAAGAAATATTTATGCATATAATGATTTCGAATCTATCCTTTATTTTGATTGTCACACATTATCCGTTTCAAAGATATTTTAACATTTTTCAATCCAAAAATATGCAAGCACAATAAAAGGAATCATCATATTCTTTCCAAACTTATTTTTCCCATACAAAAGCAAGAATTACAATGCATATTTCATTCAGCTTTCATTTCATTTTCTTCCATTCCTTTCTTTATTTCATTTCTCACTTGTTCCATGCCGTTAGTTATGGAGTAGGACGTGGGCATGGATGTTTGCTTGAAAGGACAAAAAGAGAGAAATTTGCACTCAGAGATGCTATTGCTACATGAAACTTAATCGTGAAGTCAGTGTCCCGTGGATGTAACATGTCACCGAGGAACAATACCTAGCTTACCAAGCAATGGCATCAGATGCTAATCGGAATGGCATTGTTCTGAAAGTCAAACATTATATAATGGTCGCCTTTAACAAAACGTCATTAACCACGCTTTTGCCCAAATGCAGACGTTCGCTCCCGCATATTCCGATGTTGCACGATCTTTACTTCTTTGTGAGCTATCTTAAAACGTGGGTGATGACGTTTTGTAGGGGACATTTGTCAGTGTTCGAGATCTTGACTCGATCCTCGAGACAAAATTTAATGCGTCAGAGCTCAATATCACTGCATTTCTTGTTTTACATCCGTTCGGTGGGCCATCTCCAAACAGCTTTCGTTAACACTAATGAAAAAGCTTGAAAACAAGAATTAAAGAAATATTTATAAAAAGCAAAATTTAGGATTTACAAGCATTCAAATTAAACGAAGTCGAATAATCTGGAGTAGTGTTTTTTTTTTAATTTTTTTATTTTGTCAAATCATATTATTTTACCTTTTGGCCTTTATATAACGTAGCATTCTGGAAAACTTCAAAAGTTGCGTTACATTGATAAGTCAATTCTTCCACAATTATTTTAAATATATATTAGAATTTTAAATTTTGATGAAAAGGTAAGGAAAAGTTATTTTTAACTTTTTAGAATTCACAATGAACAAACTCCAATATATTCATGCATTTCAAGGAAAAATAATTGGCAATTCACCTTTTCCCAATTCTACAAAGCATACGTATCACATCTTGATAAAGTCTTCCCTATGGATGTTGGTGGCTGAATGGCATGAGTTGCTGTTTCTAAAACACAAGATCATGAGTTTAAGCATATGCTCATTAGTAATTTGTGTGTCCCGCTTGGGAATTGCGGTGAAGGCGCTAACCCATCTTAACTCAATATATCACAAGTGGTGTTGAGCAATGATCTCTTCACAATCTTCAATCTAGAATTCTGTAATAGGTTCCATAATAATGCCCGAATTGTGCTTCCCAACTTGTATGGGGGCTCTATATGAACAATATGAAAAGTTATCTCCAATCTTATGGAACGATGCACAAAATTATTGAAGTTTTCATTTTTCAATATCTTAAAATCTTAGATCTTATATCGAATGATACTTATGTAGAATTATTGAGGCATTTGTTTTAGGCCTCTTTTCATGTGAAAAAGGAGCAAACTAACATAGCACTTGGTTAACCATAATTTGGACTGGTCACGATTTGAATGGTCACGATTCGGCCATTTTATGTAGCAAGTATGTTAGAGATACCAACACTCATATAGTAAATGGATCTATGAAATTACATGAAAAATAGTAAGTGATTATTTAAGCAGGCGGATCCATTTAAGCACTCTAATATTGGACATTAACAAGAAAAAAAGATGGCTAGTTTTGGTAATAGCGAGATTGTCATTTATTATACCAATGGTGGGTGTAACCTCAAATTTCAAGTTTTCAACACACAAAACTTAATTACAAGTCACAAAATAGATAATTGGTTCAGCCAATAATAAGATGTACTCATAATTTTGGTAAGGCTAGTGATGAAAATCAAATCTAAATCCCCCCAAAAAGGGAAAATATATGTGCTTGCTTTGGATAGAAAACACTACTTTGCCTGGAGACCAGGTGCTCGATTTCTTGTTTGACCTTCAATTACGTGGCATGTGATTAGCATCCGAGCCCTCGTAAAAAGGGGGGAAAAAGAGAGAAGAAAAGTAATTAATAATGACCACTGTGCGTCGAGCTGCTCGTAGATTCTTTCAAATGCTTTTGGGCCAAGGATTTTAAAATCAAGCACTGTTGCAAAATTATTTATTAGGTACAGTTATTTCGAATTTGATACAACACTTGCCAAAGGCTTTTTACACCGTCTCGTTGGACATAATATGAATCCCAAGTTTTTCCTTCCTCCATAACAAGTCTTGCTAGCAAAGGAGAGTCTCCGTCCTTTTGAGAAATTATTCATTATACTTGTCCTAAATTGAATATTCTACTGCCACATGAGACTGTTAAGGTTATTCTTGGTTGGTGATTAGTTTATAAATGTAAGGGAAAGTCTCACATCTTGAACTAACTTTTTGGTTGAGAGAGGTCTAAAACTACTCAACACTAGTATTCAACAAATTTGGACCCAACAATTATATGAGAGAGTTATGAATTATTGTGCCTCTGAACTAGGCTCAATGTATGAAGAGAAGATTTTTGAGGTGGTCCTGAAACACCCAATATAAATGCATCATTTTCAATAATCTATATTTGATTCATTATGTGTGCTATACTCATCCTAGCATTGAGCGGCGAATACTTTTTTTTCTTCATTCTATTTTGGGCTTCCTTCTATTTTTCCTTTCATTTTAATTTGGGTCATGGTCAAGAAGCTTCTTGGCCAACATGCACATGGCTATGTATGGGCCATGGCTATATAAACACGACACCACAAAATCGCCCTTGCCCGACATTATCATCACATGGAGGTCTCTCTGTCTCTCTCTCTCTCTCACTCACGCACACACGGAGACACGCAGACCAACGTACGGACAAACAATTACGCACACAAAGAAGAAGAAAACATGGAGGTATCAATCCAGTCAATTGCAGTAGCGACGGTTCTGGCCGTCCTGACCACATGCGCATGGAGGGTGGTGAACTCGGTGTGGTGGAGGCCGAAGAGGCTGGAGAGGCTCCTGAGACAGCAAGGCCTTTTCGGCAAACCCTACACCTTCCTGTTCTGATGGGAATAACGGTTTCCCGAAAACTGGATTCGACACCGAATCGAACCCCTAAATCAAGCGGAAGACGAAGCCCGGGAAACCAACACGCATCACCGATCCTAAAGCACACCACGGATTTCTAGCGTACCTTTTAGCCACAGATTAAACACCGACGTCGTTGGAGGAAGAGTATCTTGATCCTGTTCGATCCGAGGAAGCCAAATCCTTCGAACGTGTCACTGGTTTTGCTTTGAAGAACAACTTGAGAGAGGGAGAGCGTTGAGAGAAAACGTACGTCTTTTCTATTTCCAACTAATACGTTTTCTCTCTCTCTCCTCCCTTTTATACCTCTCCCTTCCCACGGGCCCTATTCCCGTGGGCCAGGCCTTTTGGGCCCAGCATGGGCGGACGGGCCTTAAGCCCACCCCCAATTAAAACCATCATCTCCCACTCGCACATGGTGGGCCGAACAGTATTCTCTTTACCTCTCTACAACATTCATACTGGTGAATAATCCGTGCGACCAGCATACTTTGAGAGCTCGTTGCTATACATCTGTTAGGAATATATAGCAGCTCATAATGGGCGTCACACTCCGAGTAGATTTAGTATGCGTACCCTAGATCGATCGATCACATTTATATCTCCCTTGATCTCTTTTAAACATGATATATATATATATATATATATATATATATATATATTGTATTCACAATTATAATTATCACAAAGACAGTCATAATTGGTCGACCGGTGAATACAAAACCATAATGTGATTCTCAAAAATCGATCTTCCTCTTTCCTTCAAACTCTCAATTTCAGTCCAGCTTGCTTTTCTAGAAATGCCCCATTAGATCGAATCATCTCATGACCATTGGCAACACACTAAGATAGTAAACACTAAATAGAAATCTTGAGAATAAGTAAGAGTCCTGAGGGGACTTCAAAATTGAGGAACTCTTTTCCTCAAGAGTCTCACACGTCATAAAAGTTGAGATCAAACTTTTTGCCACTCTTATTGGTCGTCTCTTGCATACGTAGTATGAAATACGTATTACGGTATTAACTCCTTTCCCATGGAGCGTATGTCTACACCTTTCAATACCGTACAGATGATAGTTCAGACATACCCAATGTCTAACTTGAGTTCACATATCTACTCATTCACAAAATTCATTAGAACTCACATCTGGCATTTTAGACAGATAAAGTAAAATGTGTGGGGTATTTTACTTTCAGACATCTTTAGTATTATGTCCTCATCTTAACACTCAGTTAAGGCGACATACGTATTTTAAGCTTGCGCTCTCGATTATCACCTAGATAATAAGCTTAAAAACAGTCTCATCTCTATTTATCACATAGTAAACAGAGGCGATTACCCGTGTGAGTGGGCTAATCTTATATCTGTCCGACATACTTCTCAGCTTAAAATAATGCATTGAGCATTAAGATGCATAAAGATTATACTAAGATTCATAGACATTAATCAATGAAAAATAAAATTTCATAAATGTGAACAACTCGGGAAATTACAATTCAAGTACATCGACTCTACGCAATCCTAGAGATTTTACATGATCACAAAATACATCCCTAGGTATTGGCTTTGTCATAGGATCTGCTACCATTCTATGCGTAGATATGTACTGCAAGTTGTTGGAGAAATCTTTCCAGAATATTTTGAAGCTGACAAAACGTTTCTTTCAGTCTAAAGTCTGGATGTTCGGAGACCGTCAGTTTAAAGTCTGAAGACTTTGTTCACTCAAGACCCAAGACTCAAGACTCAAAGACTTAAGACTCAGGACTCAAGACTTAAGTCTATTCTCACCGACAGTCTTTCTACTCCAAAGTGTCGAAGGAAATCCTAAGCCGAGGTTTATGGTTAAGGATTCGATACTCGATATAGATTTCTTGGTTGGATAATCATTTCGGATTCTTTAATTCTTATCTAAAATCGATTGAAGATCCGATGGTTGACGAAACAATCTTGGAAATATTCTATTCATGGAAACCGAGATCCTGATTGTATGGGCGAACAGGATTGATGGGCTATCATCAGATTCCTTAAATAGCTCGGATGATCTTCTTGATTGATTCCGTCCAACGGGTAGATTGGAGGAATTCCTTTGGTAAGTGCCAACGGCTATGATGGCATGAAGGAGTACAAAAGGAAGACGTCTAGCTGTTTTAAGTGTGTGATCGATAGAAAAATTCAGTCCGAAGATCCTTGATTGTTAGTCGAGACGAGCAAAATTGTACACAGAGAGTGTTTATACTTTGTAACGCCTTGAGTGAGTGTGGTAGATCATCTACACCTAGAAACCAAGGAAGATCAACACCGCAACATCTCTTTGATCATAGTGGAATCCAGCCAATCGGCCGTCGGTCTTTGAAGAGTGGACGTAGGCTTGAATCAAGCCGAACCACTATAAACCGAGCGTTCAATTCTCTCTTTCCCTTACTCAGTCTTGCGATTGAATTTTTAACCGTTGCAAATCCTCTAATCGTTTAAATATCGTGCAAGCTTCGAGAAAATTTTTGTATACCTATTCACCCCCTCTAGGTACTCGTACTAGCTATTTCAATTGGTATCGAGCTCGTGTTCTCACTCTGTTTTGAAGTGTCTTACTTCGAGTAAAAGATCCATGGCTAGTATGCTAGCACCGGGGCTGATGGAGGGGCAAAGCAATACCAGACCTCCCTACTTCGATGGAAAGGATTACAACATCCGGAAAAACAAGATGAAAGCTTTCCTACGATCAAAGGATCCTCCGGAATGGGACGTTGTGGAAAGAGGAATCACTCCGCTGCTGCATCAATCTCTCGAAAGAGGGAAAGAAAGCTGTTGAAGCCAGCGGAATGTCTCAAGATGAATTAAACAAGAGACAAGCACTCGATGCGAAAGCGATTTATTCTTTATATTGTGCTTTATCACCAACTGAATATAACAGAATATCTTCTTGTGTTACAGCAAAAGAAGTCTGGGACAGGTTACATATCACTTATGAAGGGACAAGATCGAGTGAAGGAGACCAGAATTAATATTCTTCTTGGTCAATATGAATCCTTCAAAATGAAATCAGGAGAATCTATAATCGACATGTTTAGTCGTTTTACGATATTGTCAATGGTCTTGAAAACCAAGGACAAAAAATTTCTGATCCTATGAAGGTGAACAAGCTTTGCGTGGACTCTCCAAGGATTGGAATCATATAAAGACTTCAATAAGAGAGACGCAAAGAATCATGCCATTATCTGTAGACGAACTGATCGGAACTCTTCAGTCTTACGAAGTGGAACGAATTAATGAAGACGAAGATCCAAGAGGTAAGAAATCTATTGCACTAAAATCAAATGATGACTCTGATGATGCAGATTCAGAAGATGATATGGATGATGAGGAGCTCGCCCTCATGATAAGAAGATTCAGAAAACTGAATAGAAAAGGCGAAGGTTCATTCCAAAGAAACAGAAGTTTTCGAGACAGCGAGACCAAGTCTCGTTGATGATGTGGAACCAAACAAAGATGTAGTTTGCTTCGAATGTAAAAAGAAGGGACACATCGACCCAACCTGTCCTCTTCGAAAAGAAAAGAGGAAAAGGTGAGAAGTCTCGAAAAGCTCTCAAAGCCGAGACCGGAGCGATACGAGTGTGAAGAGAGTGATGAGGAATATGCCAACCTGTGTCTGATGGCACAATCAGACTCAGACTCTGGATCAGACTCTGGATCAGACTCAGACAGTGAATTTGAGGTAAGCAATTATAAAATCCCTGTCAAAGTCTCTAAATATATTGATGAGTTATGTTTCAGTCTTAAGACTTTCTTAAAAAGATTTCCGAACTTAAAAAGGAAAACTCAGTTTTAAAACAAAAGGAAAACATTTTAGAAGAAAAGGTAAAAAATTTAGACTTGAATGTTTCTACTCTTAAAGAGAGTAAAGACAATCTTTCGAAAGAAAATGCTTTCTTAAAAACTGATTTATCAAATATTTCAAAGAAATTTTCAATAGGGTCTGAAAAACTTGAAAAAGTTCTTTCAATCCAAAGACCTTACTTCAATAAGTCGAGGTCTAGGTATGACAAAGCTGAAACAATTCCTTTAATTGATTTTCCGAAAGTAAAAGAAAGAATTAAGAAAAGACCATCGAGAGAGGCTTATAAAAATCATTTTAAAAGAATTTTTGTAAAGCCTGTAGGACGAAATGCATTAAGGTGTTCCAAGTGTAATTGTCAGGATCATTTTGAAAAAGAGTGTCCTATGGTTTGGAGGCCTGTTAAAAGAGTATGGCCCAATAATGCTCATCCTACTAACACCAAAGGACCCAAGAAAATTTGGGTACCAAAGAAAGCTTGAGACTCTCTTTTGAATGCGTGTCTCGTCAAAAAAAAAAGGTAAAGTGGTATCTTGACAAAGTGGATGCTCAAGACACATGACGGAGACTCAAATTGTTTCATAAAGCTTATTCAAGTAAATGGTGGAAAAGTTTCATTCGGAGGAAATAGCAAAGGAAGTATTGTGGGATTCGGAATCTGTGAAAATTGGAAATCTCACAATAAGCAATGTCTCTCTAGTGGAAGGACTCAACTACAATCTACTCGTATTAGCCAACTATGTGATACTGGTTATAAGATCTCTTTTCAAGAAGGCATATGTTCTGGAATTAGCAAAGATTCGACTCAGTCTTTCATGGGTCGAAGGCATGGAAACATTTACCTCCTTGATGTAAAGCTAAATGAAGAACAATGCTTAATCTCAATTCAAGATGAAGCAGTTCTATGGCACAGAAAACTTGGCCATATCAACAAGAAGCAATTAGTCAAAATCTCTTCAAAGCAGCTTGTTCGAGGTCTACCTAAATTGCCTTACCAAAAGTCGACTTATGCACTCCATGCATTCGGGAAAGCAGGTAAGAAATTCTTTTAAGCAAATAAATCATGTATCAACTAATCATGCATTGCAGTTGCTTCATATGGATCTCTTCGGACCTACAAGAACCCGAGCATTGGAGGTAAGAAATATTGTCTAGTAATTGTAGACGATTACTCTCGTTTTACATGGGTATATTTTCTTGCAAATAAATCTGAAACCTTTTCGTACTTTGAAAAGTTTGCTAAAAAGGTTCAAATTGAAAAAGGATGTGCTATCTCAAGTATAAGAACCGATCATGGAAGTGAATTTGAAAATCAAGATTTTACGAGATTACGTGATAAATCTGGTGTTAATCACATGTTTTCCTCTCCGTATACTCCGAGCAAAATGGAGTTGTGGAAAGAAAGAATAGATCTCTTCAAGAAATGGCTAGAACACTTTTAATTGAAAGTAAAATTTCTCCTCGATTTTGGGCTGAAATTTGTTTCAACTGCTTGCTATATTATAAATAGAGTCTTTCTAAGACCTATTCTTGAGAAAACCCCTATGAATTGTTCAAAGGTAAGAAGCCTATTGTTTCATACTTTCATGTATTTGGTTGCAAATGCTTTATTTTGAAAAATGCAAATGATCGAGTGGGTAAGTTCGAAGAAAGATCGATGAAGGTATCTTCCTTGGATATTCTACATCAAGCAAAGCCTACGAGTCTACAACAAGAAAAGCCGGTCGTGGAAGAATCAATGAATGTCAAATTCCAAGACTCGGTGCAAGACGAATCCAAAGCAAGACTCGGCACGAAGAGATCGAACCCGCTCTAGACCTTCAAATGTCTACATCTCGTAAAACCATCTCGAGTCCGGAAATACATCATCAAGACGCTCATGGAGAATCAAGTAAAGAAAGAGATCATCAACCCGACAAATCAACTAGTAAAATCGGAAGCACAAATCCGGTCATCCCAAAGATCTTATTATTGGCGAACTTAATGAAGGAATTCGTACCAGATCAAAAAGGCATGAAGAATCTAGTGTGGCTCTCATCTACGAAATTGAACCAAAAAGCATAGAAGAAGCTTTATCCGATGAAAGCTGGATCGAAGCTATGCAAGAAGAGCTCAGACAATTCAACATCAATGATGTCTGGGAATTGACATCTAAACCAAAAGGTAAAACTATTATTGGAACCAAATGGGTTTTCAGGAATAAGATGGACGAAAAAGGAAAAGTCGTACGAAACAAAGCAAGACTCGTGGCCAAAGGCTATACGCAAGAAGAAGGAATAGACTATGACGAGACCTACGCACCAGTTGCAAGGTTAGAAGCTATTCGACTATTACTTGCTTTTGCTTGTTACAAAAATTTCAGGTTATTCCAAATGGATGTCAAAAGTGCTTTCCTAAATGGATTTATCCATGAGGAAGTTTATGTGGAACAACCGCTCGGATTTGAAGACCCAAAGAAGCCGGACTCGGTCTTTAGGCGAAAAAGGCTCAGACGGTCTTAAGCAAGCACCTCGAGCTTGGTACGACGAGACTAAGTAAGTTTTTATTACAAAATGGTTTTGTCAAAGGTAAAGTAGATACTACCTTATTTATTAAAAAGGAAAACAAAAACTTCTTACTTGTCCAAATATATGTTGATGACATTATTTTTGGATCCTCTAATGAAAGTCTTTGCAAGAAATTTTCTAAGTCTATGCGGGATGAATTTGAAATGAGTATGATGGGAGAATTAACATTCTTTCTTGGACTTCAAGTGAAACAAATGAATGAAGGAACTTTCATTCATCAAGAAAAATATGCGAATGATCTTGTCAAAAGGTTTGGATTGGAAAAATGCAAGAAGACCGACATACCAATGTCATGTTCTCGAGAAGATAGACAAGGATGAAGAAGGGAAGAAAGTAGATCAAAAGCTGTACGGGAGCATGATCGGTTCACTTCTTTATCTTATCGCTTCTAGACCCGATATTTTGTTTAGTGTTTGTATCTCGTGCTAGGTTTCAATCAGATCCTAGAGAATCACATCTCATTGCCGTGAAACGTATTATCAAATACGTTGCTTCATCTTCAAGCATCGGTCTTTGGTATCCAAAGAGGGGAGACTTTAATCTTCTAGGATACTCGGATGCGAGATCGGCCGGTTGCGAGTCGATAGAAAGAGCACTTCGGAACTTGTCAATTGCTTGGAAATAGGACGGTGTCTTGGTTTTCAAGGAAGCAAAGCACCGTAGCTCTCTCAACAACGGAAGCGAGTATGTAGCTCTTGGAAGCCGCTGTTCGCAAATTCTATGGATAAAACAACAGCTACAAGACTTTGGCATTGAAGACTCATGCACGAAATCAGATGTGACAACACAAGCGCGATCAATCTCACCAAAAATCCAATCCTTCATTCTAGAGCAAAGCATATTGAGATTCGTCATCACTTCATTAGAGATCATATTCAAAATGGAGAAATCTCAATTCAATTTGTTGATTCAAAAAGTCAACTAGCGGACATATTCACAAAGCCTTTGGAGAAGAATCAATTCGACTTCATCCGCTCAAGACTCAACATTTTGAAGCTTGAAGAAGTTAAAGTCTAGAGACTCACCAACTCTAAGACTCGATCTCTTAGACTTTAAATCTCGAGACTCAATCATTCATCGCTTAAGACTCGTAAGTCGATATCTTATCTAAAAGGTATGAATTCTTGCTTATTTTATCTCGAAAAAGGTACGTTCTTTTATTCAGATATAATTTGTGTGAAATTTGAAAACTTGTCTTTTTTAGAGGAAGTTATTTTTGGCAGTTATTTTTGAAAAGGAGTGTTCGTACACTTTCCTTGTACCGTTTAAAATTCTATTTTCAAATCCGAGGCACATATAAATACACAAGTCATTCTACCCCCAATTTTAAAAACCCTAAAAGACACTCTTCTTCCGATATCTTTGTTTTTACTCTCTGTTCATCGTCGAGAAAGTGGTCATCTCTCTTGGGAAAAGCAAGTGAAGAAATCCTCCAATAGACAAAGAAAGATGTCGTCTTCGAGGAAATCATCAAGAATCGCAAACAGGGGACCACAAAGAATGGAGAAGGGACCGACTCACTTCGATCTTGCGAGGAAGAAGACTCACCAAGTCAGCGACAAAGTCCGATTCGCTCTCCTCCACGTCATTCAGCATCTCCCGACCCACAAGGTGCAAGTCAAAATCTAGAAGAAGACATTATCGAGGATGCCGACCCAAGTAAGAGTCCAAAAACCCTCTCGTTATCTATAAGCTTTATCGTGCGTTGAAAAACACCGGTTCTTCATTAAAGTATATAGATGACTTTCTTAAGGACAAAAATTATGGGAATGAGTATCTTTTTCTGCGGAAAATGGAAGAGTTGGGAATTGCTCCGAAAGGAAGAGCGAGAGGAGGCTCTTGCGAACATTCCTAGTGATCCTCGTATGCCAGGACAGAATCTAATTGACGGGAACGATGATGACAAAATGTTCCTTGAATTTAAACCTAGAATGGGTGTGGCTGCAAAGGTGAAAGGAAATCGGATGGATTTGTTTAAATCCAAGGATCAAGAAAAAATGTATTTGGCTGTTGAAAAGAGGGGTAATCAACCCTAGAAGTGTCGACTTTGACTTCCGGATTCCATCAACTTGAACTTAAGGGAGAAGTTGAGTTTGCTTCAACTTGAGACTTTTTGCTCGACTCTACAGACGGGTATGATCAATCGATCGCTTACTTCTATTCAAATCTTAGCTTTTTGGATGCGAATAGAATTTCATTCGATGTCCGAGACCAAGTCTATGTGGTAGATGTAAATATGTTGGCGGACATAATTGGAGTTGAAAGGGGACGCTATCTCCCAATCAAAGTCTCACCGCTCGTACTACTCGGATCTTGTCAAAGATAGGGACGTTGATAAGAAAATCATCTATTCCGGGATGAATGCCATCGACATTGTGCTTCATAAGATTGTGATCAATTGTCTTAGACCAAAGTCTACGTCAAAGACTTCGTGTCTTTTCTCGAAGCAAAGTTGATGTATGCGATCAACTCGGGACGGAAATTTTCTCTCCCGCACACTATTCTTTTCCATATGTACGAAGCAGTGTCAAAAGACAAAGGACAATTGCCTTATCTGGTGCGGTGACCAAGATCTTGACATCGAATATTGAACCGCCACATACTTTTTGTGTTCGACCGTGTGACAAGATGGTGGTAGGGTTGAAAATGTTAATGAAGATGCGTCGAAAGAACTTTCTAAGGCAATGGAGAAATTCAAGGTGAAATCTCCAGTCCGATTCCGCTTCAAAAAGGAAAGGAAAGGAGGCTATTGGTGCCTCTTCGAAAAAGAGGAAAAGAACTCTTATCCTGGAGGATGAGGATGAAGATGAAGATGATGAAGATCCCACTATTCCAAAGACCGACAAGAACAAGACGTTCGTGTCTCATTCGACAGAACTTCAGCGCAGAGCGAGAGAAGAAGAAGAACAGAGAAAGAAGGAAAAAGAAGTTGAGGAAGAAGGAGACGAAGAAAAAGAACAGTCTGCTGATAAACGGAGAGAAGGAAATCCCGAGCATGATCATCATTCTTCCCCTCTCGATGTCCTAGAGACGGGGGAGTAAGCTTGCAAGAAAGGTCTACACCTCTTGTTGCTGAAGATCTAAGACAATCTCGAGAAGACCCGGAAGAAGTTCAGGTCTCTCAATTGCACGAAGAAGGTGATACATCGATTCCAAATCTGCCGGACCGAACGAAGCACCATCGTACGCATACACACCATCCGAGAAAGCCAATGCCGGTACACGAGACGGATGATTCTGCAGATCTTCGTAGTATCATGAATATTCTTCTGGAAATGCGTAACCGGATATATGTTACGGATCGTGAAATCCAAGCTTTGAAGCATGCTGGACAAGAATCTTCGGTCTCTATGGAAGATAAATTCAAAGACCTCGCTCAGCAACTCCAAGCCAATGCCAAGGGAGAAGAGGTAGCTCGTCGCGAGAAGACCGAAGAAGCTTGAAGGAGTAGTCCAGTCCATTGGGGATTTCCGGATCGTGCGCATTCCCAAGCAGACATGAATCCTTTCTCACCCTTTTCAATCGACAAAAAGGGGGAGAATCAATTTGAACTTTCATTTTTTAATCTTTGACCTTTGTGGTTATGTTTATTTATTTTTGAGTATTACTTGAGAACTTGAATTTGGGTGTGAATTTTGATCGTGGATTGCGGATTATGAACTTGACTGGTTGCATTTATTCAAGTGTTGTTATATGGTGTTTCTCATGAAAGACTAACCAATTGTCTGTGGATGCAGAGTCTGGTTGTTTTATTAATCTTTATGAGTTAGCCATATTACTTGAGAAATGTTTTGCAGGTCAAAGTTGTTCAAATCTTCAAGAAAGTTTTGTCACCATCAAAAAGGGGGAGATTGTTGGAGAAATCTTTCCGAATATTTTGAAGCCGACAAAACGTTTCTTTCGATCTAAAGTCCGGATGTTCGGAGACCGTCGGTTTAAAGTCGAAGACTTTGTTCACTCAAGACCCAAGACTCAAGACTCAAAGACTTAAGACTCGGGACTCAAGACTTAAGTCTATTCTCACCGACGCTCTTTCTACTCCAAAGTGTCGAAGGAAATCCTAAGCCGAGGTTTATGGTTAAGGATTCGATACTCGATATAGATTTCTTGGTTGGATAATCATTTCGGATTCTTTAATTCTTATCTAAAATCGATTGAAGATCCGATGGTTGACGAAACAATCTTGGAAATATTCTATTCATGGAAACCGAGATCCCGATTGTATGGGCGAACAGATTGATGGGCTATCATCGATTCCTTAAATAGCTCGGATGATCTTCTTGATTGATTCCGTCCAACGGGTAGATTGGAGGAATTCCTTTGGTAAGTGCCAACGGCTATGATGGCATGAAGGAGTACAAAAGGAAGACGTCTAGTTGTTTTAAGTGTGTGATCGATAGAAAAATTCCGAGTCCGAAGATCCTTGATTGTTAGTCGAGACCGAGCAAAATTGTACACGAGAGAGTGTTTATACTTTGTAACGCCTTGAGTGAGTGTGGTAGATCATCTACACCTAGAAACCAAGGAAGATCAACACCGCAACATCTCTTTGATCATAGTGGAATCCAGCCAATCGGCTGTCGGTCTTGAAGAGTGGACGTAGGCTTGAATCAAGCCGAACCACTATAAACCGAGCGTTCAATTCTCTCTTTCCCTTACTCGGTCTTGCGATTGAATTTTTAACTGTTGCAAATCCTCTAATCGTTTAAATATCGTGCAAGCTTCGAGAAAATTTTTGTATACCTATTCACCCCCTCTAGGTACTCGTACTAGCTATTTCACAAGTTCACATCCTTTCGTGCAACCATATCTTTTACAAAGTTATACTTGGTATCTATATGTTTGGTCTTGCCATGATACTTTGGATCTTTGGTGTATGCTATAGCTGCTTGGCTATCACAATTAACCAACAATGGATTTACAACTTTCTCAATAACATCTAAATGATCCAAAAATCTCTTAAGCCAAACTCCTTCTTGTACCGCTGCTGATAACGCCACGAACTCAGCTTCCATCGTGGATAAGGCTATGCACGTTTGCTTCTTACTGCTCCATGATATGGCACCATTGTTCAGTAAGAAAGCAAATCCAGAGGTAGATTTTCTTTCATCTAAATCTCCTCCCCAATCAGCATCCGAATAGCCTTCAAGTTGCAGATCCTTTCCTTGATAATTCAACTTGAAATCAGCAGCTCCCTTCAGATACCTCAGTATTCTCTTAACAGCCTTCCAATGTGCTGGACCTGGGTTGGATTGGTATCTACTCACCATTCCAACTGCAAAACATATGTCGGGTCTTGTACACATCATAGCATACATCAAGCTCCCAACTGCACTAGCATAAGGAACATGTTTCATTTGTTCCTTCTCTTGTGGAGTCCCCTGGACTGATCTATGGCTCAATCCTTCACCTTTTGCAATAGGAGTGTCTATGGGTTTACGTCTTGCATACAAAATCGTTCAAGAACCTTATTTATATAGGTTTCTTGCGAAAGAGACAACGATCTCTTCGAACGATCTCTCGAAATCTTAACTCCAAGAATGTATGTAGCCTCACCCATATCCTTCATCTCAAAGTTAGAAGACAACCATCTCTTGACAGTATTAACCAACTCCATATTGCTTAGGCAATCGGTATATCATCAACATATAATGATATGATCACAAATTGATCCTTGGATCTTTTGATATATACACAATGATCCTCATCAATCATTGTAAAATCATATGCCACTATGGCATTATGAAAACGTATATACCATTGTCTTGATGATGCTTAAGACCATATATCGACCTCAAAATTCGACATACTTTTTCTTCTTGGCCTTTCACTATGAAACCAGTAGGTTGTTCCATATATATTTCTTCCTCTAATTCTCCATTAAGGAAAGTAGTCTTTACATCCATTTGATGTAACTCAAGATCCGACTAGCTACTATTGCCGTAATAATGCGAATCGAGGTAAATCTCACTACGGAGAAAACGTATCTTCATAATCAATTCCTTCCGTTGATTATACCCCTTCGCCACAAGGCGAGCCTTATGCCTTTCAATCGAGCCATCAGCCTTTCGCTTTATTTTGAGAACCCACTTGTTCCCAATAGCTCTGCGTCCTTTTGGAAGATCAACCAGTTCCCAGACTTGGTTTGATCCCATTGACTCCATTTCCTCTTCCATTGCACGAATCCACTTTTCTTTACTAGGGCACTTCAGAGCCTCATTGATATTTCTTGGCTCATCCTCATCTTGTGGAGCAACCATAAAAGTTTCCCCTTCAATGTCAAAATGTCGACGGGGAATACTTTGGCGACTTGTTCGCCTTACGGGAGATTGTACACTTTGCACATCATTCCCTATTATGCTCCCACTTGGATGAACTCCACCAATATCATTATCTTGATCCAAAGTCTCAAATAGAGAGTGATCTTCCCCTATTTCGCCCTTCTTAGGAAACTCATCCTCTAAGAATGTGACATCTCGTGATTCATATTCAGTTACACTCCCACTTTTCTGCTCACCAATGAACACATACCCTTTTGAGTGTTCTGAGTATCTTATGAAAATACTCTTCTTTCCTCTGGGACCTAATTTCCCAAATTTGTGAGAGGACTCATGTGTGTAGGCAGCACAACCCCATGACTTAAGAAAACTTAAGTCTAGTTTTCTACCTGTCCATAACTCATATGGAGTGGAAGTAACTGATTTGGAAGGCACCCGGTTAAGTATATAGGCAGCAGTTAACAATGCATCACTCCAAAAGGTGATAGGTAAGTTAGCATGCGCCATCATAGACCTAACCATTTCCGGTAGGGTTTTGTTTCTTCTCTCGCAACACCATTTTGTTGAGGAGTATACGGAATAGACAACTGTCTTTCTATTCCTTTTTCATCACATAATTTTCTGAACTCATCGATAAATATTCTCGACCTCGATCGGATCTCAATGTTTTTATTTTCTTGTCTAATTGATTTTCTACCAGGTTCATAAACCTTTTGAAACAACTTATTGCTTCTGACTTATGAGAAATCAAATAGACATATCCAAATCGAGTATAATCATCAATAAAGGTGATGAAATAAACAGCCCCATGCCTTCCTCTCACATTCATTGGACCACAGACATCAGAATGGATTAAATGCAAAGGAAATTCAGCTCTTTTCCCTTTCCCAAATGGTTTCCGTGTTGTTTTCCCTTCTAGGCAATGCTTACATATGGGCAAATCGACTTTTTCAATGTTACCCAACAAGCCCTCTTTGGCTAGTCTATTCATACGTTGTTGGCCAATGTGACCAAGCCTAGCATGCCACACATTCACATCATTATCATAAGTATTAGAAGATGTGATAAGGGAATAACAAACATTTGCATTAATATACTCAATATCCAATACAATAAAACCATCCAGAAAATAACCATGACCATAGTAATTTGTATCTAAAAACAAATCCACACCTCTACTATAGAAGTTCAAATTAAAACCTAATTTAACCAACATCAATACAGACACTAAATTCCGATGAATCTCCGGAGCAAACAGCACATCATGAAGGAACAAAGTGCGTCCACCACGCATATTCAATTGGCATGTGCCAATTCCTTTCACTTCAGCTCTGGAGTTGTTTCCCACATAGATTCACTTAGTTCCAGTTGGTACTCATCGGAATTCTACGAAGGATCCTCTATCCTTCGCTACATGGTCTGTCGCTCCTGAATCCACAGTCCACAAAGGATTAGACTCAGTTAAAAACACAGAACTCGACACATAAGTAAAGTTCTGAAAAGTACAAGGGGTGCATACCTTCTTTGGCTCACGACAGTCGCGAGCATAGTGACCCTTCTTGTCACAGTTGTAGCATTTCACCCTTGCTAACTTCTTCTTGTGAGGACGCTTTCCTCTATCATGTTGGTTAAACTTGGGTTTCTTCCCTGAAGGACCAGCTTCTTCCTTGCCTTTCCCCTTATCAAACTAACTAGGGCGCTTGCACTTGGAGCTCGAAGCTCCATTTGAGCTAGAACTAGCATGATAAAGTTTAGCATCCGGCTTAGCCGCCAACAGGCAGTCCTCTTCCAGCTCAAGATGACGCATTGCATCCTCAAAGGTTTTGATGTTTTCATTATGAGTCAGGTGCACCTTCATATGCTCCCAACTCTGAGGCAAGGAACGAATCACCGCTTGCACTTGCTGCTCATCTGTGAGGACATGGCCAGCGTCTCTCAGCTCAGTTATCATGTTTGACATCTTTCTAAGATGTTGCTTCATGGTCTGACCATGAGGCTTCTTATAGGAGTCAAACCTGATAGTGAGCTGCCTTAGTCTAGTCACCGAAGTGTGACCAAATCTAGCTTCCAATGCCTCCCACATTTCCTTGGCATTGTCAAAATGCCGAAACTCTCGCATGATGTCATTTTCCATGCTGCTCAGCAACGTGATGCGAGCCAGAGAGTTCATTCTTTTCCACACGAAAAAGCTTCTTTGTCCTTTTTGTGCTGCTCGGTGGTTCCATCTTCGGGTTCAACCATGGTCATGACAAGAGCCTCAAGTGCTTCTTGCTCTTCCAAAGACATACTTTGGATTTTCATTTGCCAAATTTCATAGTTGTCTCCATTGAGCTTTTCACCTTTGTTCAGCTCAAAGCAACTATGCTCTTTGTGGTTGAAGCCATTGATCGAACAAATCAGACAAATATGCACGAATTATTAATGCCTATCATTTATGCATCCCTATTTGCATAGACCCATCATATTAATAAATAATTTCAAGTAAGGCTTCAGAATCAAAAGGTCACTACGTTTCCAATCATCCTCTAAAAATTCTAACTTAAAACTATCATTAATATGATTGTCATATGCAAAATCAATTCTATGAAGCTACAAAAACTTCTATAACTACCCATAGCTAATTACCCACAAAGAACCGGCAATAACAAAGAAAGCACGAGATAATTGAATTCCAATAAAACAATAATGCTTTCAATCAATACAACCAACATATCAGTTGTTACATCAATAACAATCGGATAGTAAACAATACATTATATGTCCACAAAGCACACTTAACATACATCTGCCAATACAACTAACACATAGTCAGCACACGAACTGGGAAAGATCCTCTTTTGTTCAATTTCTTGATCTTTTCCCTTGTAACAATACAGTAATATACATTTACAAAATCTATCACAATTTTTTTTATAGGGAGCAGCTCCGTTGACATCCCATATGCGATTCAACACATCTTGCCATTCAGGTGGAAGAGTGCTTATGAAAAATCGCACCATCTCTGACTGTGACATAGGACGACCATTCCATATGACCTGTTGAATTTTCCTGTTGACTTCAAGGACGTAATCAATTAAGTCACCACTCTCCCATCGATGATCGATCATTTCGCCTATCAACTTAGACATGCCTTTCCTTTTGTTCATCGGTCACCGCGCGAATAGGTGTGCGCAACCTCAGGAGAGGCATTGTTCCTGCAACAAATGTAGAACAAATAAGGGATTACATATAATCCACATAGACTTAATTGAAAAAGAAACACATTCTTTTCCTCTTTTTTTTTTTTGGGGTCAACGGTCAACGGTCAACGAACGGTCAACGGTCAACGGTCAAGTCAACGGTCAACGGTCGTCGCCGGTCAACGCTCGTCGGTCGTCGGACCGATCGGACCGGTCGGGCCGCTCGCGCGGACCGACGCACGTGTCGCGCGCGTGCGGGGGATGACGTCACGCAGACGTCATCCGCACGTGTCTGGGACGTGCCTTGGTCTCCGGCGGTCGGTCACCGGCCGGTGACCGTTCCACAAACGACGTCGGTGATGACGTCATCGGTGACGTCATCCGAACGGTTACCGACCGTTGGATGACGTCACGGTGATGTCATCACATGACGTCAGGGTGACGTCACGCGTCGGTCCGCGGACCGGCGCATGCCGGTTCACCCGTCGGTGGCGTGCACGCGCTGGCCAATGCCAGCGCTTCGGGCGCGTCGCGCCCACGCGCAGAGCCTTCCGGCAGCGCGTGTGGGCGCGTGCGGCGGCGTCTGGCGGCGTTCGACACATCGCCGGACTCGTCTCGACGTCGCGCTTCCTCCTATGCAATCAGAATTTTATTTTGACTTACGAAAACTCGGAAAATTGGCCGAAAAGCGCTCGGGTGTCGGGATTTTGGCCCGGTTCCGTACGGCCGAAAGGATTTCGCGAAAAAATCAATCAAAAACACATCAAATTGATCGGGAAAACGTGAACTAGGGCTCTGATACTAATGTTGGGAATAACGGATTCCCGAAAACTGGATTCGACACCGAATCGAACCCCTAAATCAAGCGGAAGACGAAGCCCGGGAAACCAACACGCATCACCGATCCTAAAGCACACCATGGATTTCGAGCGTACCTTTTAGCCACAGATTAAACACCGATGTCGTTGGAGGAAGAGTATCTTGATCCTGTTCGATCCGAGAAAGCCAAATCCTTCGAACGTGTCACTGGTTTTGCTTTGAAGAACAACTTAAGAGAGGGAGAGCGTTGAGAGAAAACGTACGTCGTTTCTATTTCCAACTAATACGTTTTCTCTCTCTCTCCTCCCTTTTATACCTCTCCCTTCCCACGGGCCCTATTCCCGTGGGCCAGGCCTTTTGGGCCCAGCATGGGCGGACGGGCCTTAAGCCCACCCCCAATTAAAACCATCATGTTCGATGACCTCAAGGAGAACTCACGGTTGCTAGAGGAAGCCAACTCCAAGCCTATCACCATCTTCGGCGACATCAAGCCCCGTCTCTTGCCCTCTTGCATCAAACCTCCAAAACACTCGCTTGGTTTCATCCGTTGGTCGATGCTGTTTCTGATGGAGTTTTAGAACATTTGAATTTATTGTCCTTTCTATTGGAAATTAATGCTTCCGCGTTTTGAGTTTTGGCAACCAAAGATGTTTTTTTTTTTTTTTAACCAAAGATGTTAATACATCTCAAGTCCTTTAAATATGCTTATTTTGATATACAAGGGATATTTTACTCTACAAAAGCGAACATCAAATAAAACTTGCATGCGACCATGCCGTTCGACATATATTTGCACAACAGAACATGAATTTCTGGGGATAATTACAAAAAAAGAAGTTCTAAACATGTTGTAAATATGTCAATTTAATTTTATCTTTTTCAATTTTGTCAATACAATCTTAAATATTTTGACAATTTGCCAACACAGTCAATTTGGTCAATTTTAGCAAAAAGTTGTTGATGTGAAAATGGGTATCCTAAATTTTTGCAAATTTTAATAATTTTTTTTTTCCGTGGCTATACCCATGCCAGCCTTAGGCAAGGGTGTCTGGGCCTTACACAAACGAAGAACGAAACAGGGGCGTCCCGAGCGGCGACTACCAGCACCACTACGGCACCTTCCAAGGCGTCGCCAACTACCCGCCGCCGAACCCGCCGCACCAGCAGCCGGCGATCGGCTACCCCCAGCCGGCGCCTCCGCCGGGCGCCACCGATACCTCGGCCCCCCCTCCTTCTCCACCTTCCCACTATTACCATCGTGGGTATCACACCGTCCCAGGTACAAAGTCGCTTCCTTTGGAATCGCTTGCGAGCAGAGTTGACTTCAGGATGTAAAGTTTGAAAGGGGCTGTCGGTGAAAGTTCGATTCAGGGATCATGTTTTTCCGTTGATCCTGGAATTTGGTCGTGGTGCATTTGAAATTTCTGTGTGATCGTGATGGAATGCTTCAAGGGAATCTTGGGATTTTGATTTTGTCTTATGAAATGCCAATATGCTCACCTCTGTCTATTCACTCTAGCATGGAATGATGCATTAATGGATATGGTTTATGCAGTGGGTTTAGTTTTTTGGCGAAAGGTTCAGCATCCTCATCTTTTGAGACACTGGATGTATGGGGCGTGGGAGAGGAGTCCTTGGAAGATGTTGAAATTATGTGAAATTAATCGGACCAGCACGTTTGTCCTCGTTTTGTTGACTCCTTTGAACGTGGCCGCTTTAGCTGTCAATCATGCTCAAACAGAGGAGAATCACATGTTTTGCCCGATGTGTTGTCCCAGGGTTCTCAGAGTTTAAGTCGGATAAAATGCGGAAGCCACTGGGGTCTCAAGTAAAATGCTGTCTACTGAGTATAAATATGGCTCTGCCTATGTGCTCGCCTTACTTTGAAGTCATAAGTGCTCAGATGCGCTTCCAGTTGTGAATTACGTCTAGATAGGAGCAGCAAGAGGAAGATGAGTAATTTTAGCCGGCAAATACTGTGACTGACTGCATTTCCTTGACTGTAGGTGGTGAAATGATCTGTTGTATCCTTTTAAACTTGATCAGATTCTGTAGGACTCAAAAATTGGAAAATGTGTCTCTGAAACCTTTTCTCCTTGGTCCTCTTTTCACCTTTCTCAAATAGATAACTTACGGGAACAATGAGAACTAAGTATGCCCATATTGATGATTTTACTGATTGCCCTGATGAAACAAAAATGATTGATCATCTTCATTCTGTATGCTTTGCAATATTTTACTGGGGGAGATTTCATTTCACAGAAAAAATTTTCAGGTTATGCTGTTGCTGAAGGAAGACCAGTAAGAGAATCACGGCTGCCTTGCTGTGGTATTGGAGTTGGATGGTTTCTGTAAGTTACTTTCTTTACTCGTGGGTTGGATTTCATGTATTGGCTGGCCCATAGCCAACTGCGAAGCATGATGGAGTCAACAGTCTTTATAACTACAAGGACCGTGTGACAATTCTGGAGCCTGGATGTAGCAGATTCTTATGCTTCATGAGTTCAACATTTGTATATTTTGTGATTCTTATTGGTACCTGGCCTTCAAGTTTGAAACCAGAGAATCCCATGTGATGGTTCTTTTACCGAAATCTGAGCCTTATAGTCATCATAATTTCGATAAGTTTATGATCATCAGCTAATTTAGGATGTCTGCTTTGTTGAAGGTTTATCCTTGGCTTCTTCATTGGTGCCATCCCTTGGTACATTGGAATACTTCTTCTTGTCTGCCGAAGGATAGACTACCGGGAAAAGCCTGGATATATCGCTTGTACAATCGCCGTAAGTCTCTATCTTTCTTCATTCACAAAAATAGCTACATTCGCTTGTTTGTTACTTCCGGGTAGTTTATATGTTCATGCCCCTACCCTCTGTTGGGTGCTTATGCACTCAGGTGTGCATACTGGCACCTGTAGTTGTCTGCCTTTGTTGTACTCTGTAGAATTACTATCGTCATTCGTCTTACTATGTACCTCTTCCATCAGAGCAGTTCAGTAATACATCACATAAGTTATTGACTTCTCTCCCTTGTCCAAATAGGTGTCTCGTGTACAGCTGTATAGATGTTTCTTTCTGTCCCGAATATACCACGTAACATGTTAATTGAGGAAGCCTCTACTGTCTTCTAGCTTATCTTTGTCTGGCCCTCTAATGACTTCTTATTCCTGGCAATGCCTATGTTAGTTTATCCTCTAAAATGAAGTCCATGTTCCCTGTTGATATTGAACTTCAGGACTGCAGAGTAGATGCTTTGCTATATGATTTTCTTGAGTAGGGAAAAAGTTTGTCTGGCACATTCCTTCATATAGATCTTTTGTATGCATCTGTAAACCTCTCTATATATGAGCCATTTTGAATCCTGGCCTTTGCTTTTCATTACATCCCTCTCTTACATGTACATGTTCATTTCATTTTGCAACGGACAAAAACTGAAAATTCCTGCAATGTCCATATGCAGGCAATCCTGGCAACAATTGCAAGTGTCCTTGGTGTCACGAGAGAAGCCGATGATTGGTAACATCATAGCAAATGGCCATAATAGGTATCTGAAAATGGCATGGTTCATGTGATCTAGCTGGTGACTACATGAACAGATGGGGCCATCACATTATCAACCGTAATTAATCACAAATTTTCCTTCTGTCTGATGAGCAAGGAAAACAGCATGATTGTGTTGGTCCGAGAAGTCCATGTTTTGGAATCATTCCTAGTCTTCAAGTATCGTTTTGTGGAACTAAGAACAAGGTTATCCTGTCTTTTTGATTGGCGAGCCTCATGACGTATGTATATAATTGTTGCTGTGACTATATCTGCGATGTTTCTTTGAAATGTTATATTGTGAAGCTAGATCTGATGGTCAATACTTTCCTTTTCATCTGAATATCCTGTAAGAAACAATGCGGGAAACGTCCCATATATATATATAAATGGGTCCACATAAATATTAAAAAATGAAATGATAATAAAGATTTGTTTGGGGAACGCTTCAATCCATTTTGAAACGAAACAGAGTTTTTTCTCGTAACTTTGAATGAAAATGAAAAAAAAAAAATATTGAATTGACTCCTTCAATCTTGACAATTAAATAATAATAGATTATTATTTTGAGTATGCTGCTATGGTGAAATCGGTAGACATGCTGCTCTTAGAAAGTAGTGCTAGCTGCTATGGTGAAATTGGTGGACACGCTGCTCTTAGAAAGTAGTGCTAGAGCATCTCATTTTGAATCCAAGTGGCAGCATGGCATCTTCTAAAACAAATGGAATAATACATATATGGGTCGAAAATGGTAGATGATATTTCGAATATCTTATCTTGCTCTTGTCAGTGAAGATTCGAGTTGAGTTCTATGAGCTTGACAGTGGATGATGATTGAATATTATGCTCTTATAATCATGTCTAGTATCTACGGCTTAAGGACAGAGGCAAGGATTGCCATAGATTCAAGCTGTGGATAAAAGAAGATTAGAGACAATTTTAGTCCAAGAAATCTATAGGAACTTATGCAAGAGCAGAAGTCTCAGACTCTCGACTCAATTGTACATTTCATCCTAAGAAAATGGCGATACCATTTTAGTTTTGGTCAAATCATCCTTCATCAAATTGTAAGGACTAGGCCTTGTTTGGTAGAAAGGAATCGGCTTGGAATGGAATTGTTACTTGGAGATGCGATTTTATTGCCTTTGTTCTGGTGAAAGATATGGATCAAACAAGGAGAATAGCCAGTCCATGGCTCCGCTTATGGTGTGGCCAAGATGGCCAATCCATTCCTTCGCAAAATAATAAGTAAATTAATTACATACAACGATTTTGAGTGTACCCTTTATTATTGTTGTCTCACATTATCATTTTAAAGACACTTTAACACGTTCCAATCCAAAATATGCCAGCACGAGAAAGGGAATCGCTATGTTCTTTTCAAATTAATTTTTCCGAGCAAATGCAAGAATTGCAATGCGTATGTCATTTCAGTTTCTCGTTTCATTTTCTTCCATGCCTTCCTTTGTTTCATTTCCCAGTCGTCGCAAGCCATCGGTTATGGGATAGTACGTGAACATAGATGTTTTCTTGAGAGGAAACAAAAAGGAAAAAAAAGGAAATTTACAGTTTTAGATGTTGTTGCTCCATAAAACTTAATCATGAAGTTATGGTCCATGGATGCAAAATGAAAGAGCCGAATCTGTTTGGCCACCGAGGAGTCAAGATCACCTTGCTTTCCAAGCAAACAGCATTCTTTTTTTTTTTTTTTTTTTTTTTTTTTTTTTGGGTCGAAGTAGCAAAATGCTAATCGAAAAGACGGTTTTCTAGAAGTCCGAGAGATGGTGATTATGAATTGTCGTCGAACCGCTTTTGACAAGGCGTCATTGACTACGTCTGCCTTTTTGGCTGTGTGGGGCCGACGCTGAACCATCTTCGGCCAAATGCCAGCGCGCGCGCTCCTGCATACGCAGGGGATGACGTTTTACTGGGGAAATTGTCAGCATTCGAGATTTTATCTCCACTCGTCTTTCTTGCCCGCCACCATACATGATTTGATGCGTCCGAGCTAAATCGCACTGCGTTTCCGGTTTTATATCCATTCTGTCTGCCATTTCCAAACAGCTTTTAAAAATATTGAAAACAAGAATTTAAAAAATATTTACATAATTCTTTTTAAAATTTATAAACATTCAAATTAACGAAAAGAAATGATCTAGAGTGATTTTTTTTTTTTTTTCAAATCATGTCATCTTGCATCTACCCTTTTGGCCTTAAAACGTAAGGGATGACGTCTTACAGGGGAAATTGTCACTTATTAAGATTTTGACTTAATGTGTCTTTCTTATCCATCAGGAGAAATGATTTGATGTGTCACAGCTAAATTGCACCGTGTCTCTAGTTTTATATCCATTTGGCAGGCCATCTCCAGATAGCTTATGTCAAAACCCATGAAAAAGCTTGAAAACAAGAATTTAAAAAATATTTACATAATTTTTTTTAGGATTTATAAACATTCAAATTAACGAAATGAAATGATTTGGAGTGGTTTTCTTTTTTTTTTTACTTTTTTTTCAAATCATACCACCTCGCACCTACACGTAGAATGCTTGAAAACTTCAAAAATTGCTTTACATTGATGTGTCAAGGCACACGTAAGTCTTCCACAATTATTTAAAATAGATATTAGAATTTTAAATTTTAATGAAAAAGTAAGAAAAAGTTACTTTTAACTTAGAATTTACAATGAACAAACTCTAATATATTCATACATTTCAAGGAAAAATAAATGGCAATGGATCTTTTTTCAATTCTTGTACCATAACTTGATAAGTGTCCTTACTATCTATAGTGATGGTTGAATGGCACGAGTTGATGTTTCTAGAACATAAGATCGTCAGTTCAAGCATATGCTTATTAGTAATTTGGGTGTTATGCTGGGGAGTTGAGGTAAAAGAACTCACCCACCTTAACTCAACATCTCACAAGTGGTGCTGAGTGAAGATTCCTTCACAATCTTCAACCTAGAAATTTTCAATAGGTGCCATAATAATGTCCAGAGAAAGTATCCATAATGGTTGTGCTTCTCAACTTGTTTGGGACTCTATATGAAATGGTTGAAATATATACTCTTGATTTAATATCGAATGATGCTTATATAGAATGATCGAGGCATTTGTATTAGGCCTCCTTTTATGCGAAAAAAGAGTGATAACTAACATAATACGTGGTCCATCCATAATTTGGAATGGTCATGATTCAACCATTTTATGTAGCAAGTAATGCTAGAGATACCAAAATTCATATACTAATTAAATCTATGAAATTACACAGAAAATGATAAGTGAAAATTTAAGTTAGTGGATTCATTTAAGCACTTTGAAATATTAATGGACATTGACAAGGGAAACGATGGTTAGTTTGGTAATTGGGAGTTTGTCATTTATTACATCAATGGTAGATGTAATCTAAATTTCAAGTTTTCAACACACAAAACTTAATTACAAGTCACAAAATAGATAATTGCTTCGTCCTATAATAAAATTTACTCATAATTTTGGTAAGGCTGGCTATGAAAATCAAATCTAACTCCCCCAAAAAAAAAAGGAAAAAGACTCCTTTGTAGTTCTCTTTAGCAATATATGTGCTTGCTTTGGATAGAAACACTAGTTTGCTTGGAGGTCACGTTCTCCAGTTTTTCTTTGACCTTCAATTTCGTGGCATGTAATCAGCATCCGAGCACACATCAAAAAGGGGGAAAAAGAGAGAAGAAAAGCAATCAATAATGAACACTTATTTCTCATAGACTTTTTTTTTTTCAAATGCTTCTGGACTAAGGATTTTACCATATATTATATTATCATGAGGTCATCGAAGGTCATGTTGAGATTGGATGGCCTTCATATGAGAATAATCTATCAATTATGATAAATGGAACTGTTTCACCATTTACTAATCAATTCTTTGAAAGTCAAATATGTGGATAAATACGGAAAGACATATAGACACTTGACAACATCGATGCACAATATATTTAACATGATCTGAGTCATATTCAATGGTGACACATTCCTAGTCAAAGGCCACATGGGGGGATGCATCGTGGAAATAGGTGGTTCGGCAACTTCAAAGAGTCTTACCTTGAAATCGACAAGGATGAGTCGGATGGAAAGAACAATGAAATTACAAGAACTTTTGGAAGGAATCTCACCTTGTCTAGTGATTTGCTCCCATGGCAATCCCTATGGACCTATACTCAAAAATAAAAAATAAAAATAAAAATAAAAAAGAAAAAACTTGTCTCCAATGGCATGGGATTTTCTTAGAATATGTGTAATACAGTAACTTATTTCCAAGAACACGGCGATATTAATTAAGGAAGTTATAGTACAGATCATGCTAAAAACGCTTCAGGAGAGGCTCTTCTATATGCTTTTGCAAAAACGAGGTTAACCAACGTAATCGATGCACGTAGATACCGCATGAACAAGGAACTCTCACGGATAACAATGACTCCTTGCCTTATCTTTGCCTCTATCCCCAG
This sequence comes from Eucalyptus victrix, assembly GCA_016097545.1. NCBI lineage: Eukaryota > Viridiplantae > Streptophyta > Magnoliopsida > Myrtales > Myrtaceae > Eucalyptus > Eucalyptus victrix. The sequence goes on along the minus strand of CM027840.1, from coordinate 13,357,132 downwards.
AACGAGCCAAAGTTGCAGCTAGAGAGCAAACAAAAGCTAGAAAACAACCGAAATGACAACCTGTTGCTCTATTCGCAACCATTCAAGTCGATGTCATACGTACATTAGGAGATGATAAACTGCAAATAATCAAATGATATTGCAAAATTATTTATTAGGCATCTTTTCTTCTCTTTATTTTGGGTTTTGCTTTCTTTTTTTCTTTCATTTTTGATACCAACTCTGGTCACGGTCAAGAAGCTTCTTGGCCAACACACACGGCTATGTATGTGCCACGGCTATATAAACATGACACTACACAATCGCCCTTGTCCAACATCAAACCATTGAAGTCTCTCTCTCACAGCATACAGACAAATAGATACGAACACGCAGAAGAAAAGATGGAGGCATCGATCCAGTCAATTGCGCTAGCAACGGTTCTGGCCGTTCTGACCACATGGGCATGGAGGGTGGTGAACTGGGTGTGGGTGAGGCCGAAAAGGCTCGAGAGGCTCCTGAGACAGCAGGGCCTCTCCGGAAAACCCTACACCTTCCTGTTCGGTGACCTCAAGGAGAACTCGCGGTTGCTCACAGAGGCCAACTCCAAGCCCATCGCCGTCTCCGACGACATCAAGCCTCGTCTCTTGCCTTTCTTGCATCAATCCTCCCAAACCTATGGTATGCACTTCTTCACAGTATCACTCCGTGTGGCACTTATATTTTCCTTTTAATTAACACTCGCTTGGTTTCGTCCTTTGGTCGAAGCTGTTGCTGATGGAGTTTCAGAATATTTGAATATCTATTCTTTATACTTCCCCGTTTTGTGTTTTTGCGACCAAAGATGTTAATGCATCTCAATTCCTTTAATTAATTGCTTATTTTGATATGCACACAATAATGACATCTTACCATAAAAAAGCGACATTAAATAAAACTTGCATGTGACCGCGTCGTGTGACAGCAGACCATGTATTTCATTTGGCACGGTGGCTCTTACCAAGTGCATTGCAGGCAAAGACTCGTTCATGTGGATAGGACCAACACCGAGAGTGCGCGTAACGAACCCCGAACAACTAAAGGAGATCTTCTCCAAGATAAACGACTATCCCAGGCCAGGCTCCAATCCCCTGGTGAAGTTGCTCGCGGATGGACTCGCGAGTCACGAGGGCGAGAAATGGGCACGGCATAGAAAGATCATCAATCCAGCATTCCACATGGAGAAGTTGAAGGTACATGAAACTATTCCCTGGTCAACTGAATTGAACCACACACATTGACGCCTCAGGATTTCTCTTTTAAATCCTCCTTTGCTTTGGTCTGTTGCTTTTGCAGCTTATGTTGCCCGCATTTTATTCAAGTTGCATTGAGATGGTTGATAGATGGGAAAAATTAATATCGGTAGAGAGATCCTGTGAGATCGACGCGTGGGTCGACCTTCAAAATTTGACTCGTGAGGTGATCTCTCGAACAGCGTTTGGCAGTAGCTTCGAAGAAGGCAAAAGGATCTTCGAACTTCAGGGGAACAAGCCCAGCTCACGTTAATAGCCCTTCAATCGGTCTACATCCCTGGCTGGAGGTAAAATCGTTCATCATCCATAAGCTAATTGAATCTAAATGAGCTTATGGCTTACAATCATGACATTCTAAAAAAAATCCAACTATTTGATTCAATGTTATGCAGGTTTGTGCCAACTAAGATGAACAGGAGGATGAAGAGCATAGATAAGGAAGTGCGGGCTCTGCTCATGGACATCATCCGCAGAAGGGAGAAAGCAATAAGGGAAGGGGAAGCTGCTGGCGATGATCTGCTGGGGCTGTTGCTGGAGTCAAACATGAAGGAGAATGTCGGGATGAGCCTTCACGATGTGATCGAGGAGTGTAAGCTTTTCTACTTCGCCGGACAAGAGACCACTTCGGTCTTGCTGGTTTGGACCATGGTCTTGTTGAGTGTGCACTCGGATTGGCAAGCACGAGCTAGGGAGGAGGTCCTCCAAATCTTCGGAAGCGGAAAACCTGACCCTGACGGCTTAAGCCACCTCAAGATTGTAAGTTCAATGCTCTTTTCCTCTTTTGTTGAGAATGGGACTCATAATAGGTCCGATCTAGAGAGTTCTTCACGAGCATCTTTTATCCCACGACACATGATGATCATTCTATAATTACTGGATGCGATTTTCCGATCCTTAGTAGATGAAATGTGTGTTTAAAAATAATGTTATCCTATGAAGATGAACACGACAATGAACTGACAGGACAATTTCTTTGCACACTTGAATTGAACTTGGATTTCCTCTCGACACAAGAACTTGAGTTTTTGGACAATAGCCTCAAGCCCCTTTTTCTGGATAAATTACAATATATTTCCATCTCTTTGAGGATATTGATATCATTCCAGCATCATGATCGTTCATGAATGCTCCTACATGCGCATCTCTACCATATGAATTCTTCTAAGAATTTGTCGTAATCAGGTCACAATGATCTTAAATGAGGTGTTGAGGCTGTATCCACCGGTGACTAAGCTGGGGCGGAAGGTTCCTACTGAAACAAAACTCGGGAAGCTGACCATACCCCCGGGAGTCCAGCTCTCAATGCCGACACTCCTCATCCACCATGATAAGGAACTTTGGGGCGAGGATGCCGAGGAGTTCAAGCCAGAGAGGTTTGCCGAGGGAGTGTCCAAGGCCACCAAAAACCAAGTCTCCTTTTTTCCGTTCGGATGGGGCCCTCGTATATGCATCGGCCAAAACTTTGCGTTGATAGAGGCAAAGATGGCGCTCGCCATGATTCTTCAGCAGTTCACGTTCGAGCTGTCTCCATCTTATGCGCATGCTCCTGCTAATGTCATCACCCTCCAGCCACGATATGGTGTTCAGGTCATCTTGCGCAAGGCAAACTAAAAGTTACAGATCAGGGTGACATGTAGTGTAGACAAATACATGGATAGATATAATGTCACACTACCCCATTTTCGAAGTTTATACATTGTTGTTTAAGAATAGAAGTTTAGTGGTTGTAAACGTAATCAAATGGCCTCTTAACTAAGTAACCCGTTATTTTAGTTTAATAACAGCAAGACGCTAGATGTATCCGAATCTTCCTTTCAGAAAAACCCCAGTAGAAGATAAGCTATGCCTTTTCCTAGTGCTATAATAAGCCCATTTATTTCTATTTAGATGCTGATCTGGATGACTTTTATATTAATTTTTTTTTGTCAATCCCGAATCAAAAGTTAGCTTTTGACATAAAAAGATTATAAATGATTCTAATTTCACTCTAGCCATGTTAATTTTCAAAAATTTCAAAGATTTAATCCAAAAATCAACCTTTTAGAAAAAGTCAATCAAATAGTTGATTTTTGGCCAAACTTTTGACCAAAAAAAAATTGGAAAAATTCAAAAATCCACTAAAATTTTCCATTTTAGTTTCCATTTGACTTTAGCATCAAATTCGGCTAAAAATAAAATTACTTTTATTCTAATCATAATTAGACCTAGTTTCTTTACGGCATTTGATTTAGGGATCAATATTCATTCACTCGTTCATTCAATTTTGAGAATAGTCATGTTAAAATGCCCTAATTAAGGAGTCCAAATCAATTTTTATGATTTGCGAATGGACACTTTCATTGTGCTCATTTTCTTGAGATAAGTCCGAATTTGGGGTCCATTTTAGGAGATTCATTTGGGAACTTTTTTGTTAATGGAACACGAATTGAGGGAGGGAGGGAGGGAGGCAGTACCTTTGGAACTCAGGGAGCCAAGGATCTTGCTCCATTAACAGAGAATTTAGGTTCTCCAAACGAGTGGGGACAAAGAACGTAAAAGATAAAGAGCAGCAGAAGAAGAAGAACTTGAAGAGTTTGGGGGTTTTGTTTTTAGAGTTTGTTAATTTCTATCTATATATATTTTTTTACAAACTTGCCCATATTCTAGCCATCGGAAATGTTGACGCTTGCTAGCCAGTGAACATTTTGGCTAGCTAGTAGGTTCAAGTCCTTATTTGAGATTTATTACACTTCAGTTCTTTATTTAACAATAATTATTTCGAGTCTTTAATTGAGAAAAGTAAACTCATTTTGGATCCTTATTTGAAATTTTTTTTATAAATAAATAACTCATTTAAACATAAATTCACGAAATAAAATTACCTCACGTTCAAGTTCGAAACAGAAAAAACGCACACGGCTCTCCGCAACTTGATGTGTGCGGCTTCTTTTCTTTCGTAGGATTTTTAAGCTGCTTCACGTACGCTAAAGGGGACATTCGTGTGCCCAAAGGTCAAATATTTGACCTGGCCCACCAGCTCTTTTTTCCGGCTCCACGTGCGGAGAGATTTTTTTCCCGTCTTCTACGTGCACAGAGCTTCGGCAACTCTTGTGAGGCTGCAGCAGCTTCACGCCAAACGGAGAATTCCTATTTTATTATCATAGGCGTGCCAGAGTAAACAGCTTTGACTCTGGGCCCCACGGCCTCATTTCCTTTTTCAAGGGGCAGGGATTCCTTTCTTTTTCTTATTCGCTTGTCTTGCTTTGCACGTCCCATAGAAAAAGTCCAAGAAAGAAAATTGTTACTTCTTTTTTTATCTGATTTCCAATCCTTGGAAGGTGCTACGGCTACATAAACACGACACCACACAATCGCATAAACACGACACCACAAATCGCCTTTGCCCAACATCAAACGGCTGGAGTCTCTCTCTCACAGAATACAGACAAATAGATACGCACACGCAAAAGAAAAGATGGAGGCATCGATCCAGTCAATTGCGCTCGCAACGGTTCTGGCCGTTGTGACCACATGGGCATGGAGGGTGGTGAACTGGGTGTGGCTGAGGCCGAAAAGACTCGAGAGGCTCCTGAGACAGCAGGGCCTCTCCGGCAAACCCTACGCCTTCCTGTTCGGTGACCTCAAGGAGAACTCGCGGTTGCTCACAGAGGCCAACTCCAAGCCCATCGCCATCTCCGACGACATCAAGCCTCGTCTCTTGCCTTTCTTGCATCAATCCTCCCAAACCTATGGTATGCACTTCTTCATAGTATCACTGGGTGTGGCACTTATACTTTCTTATAAATTAACACTTGCTTGGTTTCGTCCTTTGGTCGAAGCTGTTGCTGATGGAGTTTCAGAACATTTGAATATACTATTCTTTATCTTGGAAATTCATACTTCCCCGTTTTGCATTTTTGCGACCAAAGATGTTAATGCATCTCAATTCCTTTAATTAATTGCTTATTTTGATATGCACACAATAAGGACATCTTACCATACAAAAGCGACATTAAATAAAACTTGCATGTGACCATGTCGTGTGACGTTTAAATAGTAATTACTAATTACATTACCACAGACACGCATATATAAAAGCACAACACAGCACATATTTCTCGAGATAATTACCAAAAAAACAAAACGATCAAAAATATATTGTAAGAATGCCTTTTAGTCATAAATATTTCAATTTTGCCAAATTAATTCTAATCCTTTTGACAATTTGCTAATATAATCATTTCATATATTTTTGACAAAAATTGTAGATATGGATGTCCGGCATTGATGTGAATAATTTTACAATTTATAATAAATTTTCTGAAATTTATTCCTTTTCACTTTTTTTTTAAACTATGGCCACGCCCTCGCCAGCTCTAGGCAAGGGTGTATAGGCCCTCACATGTGGTTAGCAATCTTCGCCAGCTGCCACCAAGGCCCTAGACTGGTGAAGGGAAATAAGTAAAAAATAGAACAAAGAAAACGGAAAGAAAAGAAAAGAAAAAGGAAAAAAATTCAGAAAAAAAATTACAAATATTATTCATGTCAACGTTGATTATACCATATAAAAAGGCTAAAAACTAGTTCATGTTAGTGCCGGCCATGGTAATTATTATAACCATCTTTTCCCCTTGTCAATATGAATTAAGTCACGCATTTACATGCAATCCTAAAAACAGCAGACCATGTATTTCATTTGGCGCCGTGGCTCTTACCAAGTGCATTGCAGGCAAAGACTCGTTCATGTGGATAGGACCAACACCGAGAGTGCGCATAACGAACCCCGAACAACTAAAGGAGATCTTCTCCAAGATAAACGACTATCCCAAGCCAGGCCCCAATCCCCTGGTGAAGTTGCTCGGGGATGGACTCGTGAATCACGAGGGCGAGAAATGGACACGGTACAGAAAGATCATCAATCCAGCATTCCACATGGAGAAGTTGAAGGTACATGAAACTATTCCCTGGTCAACTGAATTGAACCACACACATTGACGCCTCAGGATTTCTCTTTTAAATCCTCCTTTGCTTTGGTCTGTTGCATTTGCAGCTTATGTTGCCCGCATTTTATTCAAGTTGCGCTGAGATGGTCGGTAGATGGGAAAAATTGGCATCAGTAGAGAGATCCAGTGAGATCGACGCGTGGGTCGACCTTCAAAATTTGACCCGTGAGGTGATCTCTCGAACAGCGTTTGGCAGTAGCTTCGAAGAAGGCAAAAGGATCTTCGAACTTCAGGGGGAACAAGCCCAGCTCGCGTTAATAGCCCTTCAGTCGGTCTACATTCCTGGCTGGAGGTAAAATCGTTCATCATCCATAAGCTAATTGAATCTAAATGAGCTTATGGCTTACAATCATGACATTCTAAAAAAAATCCAACTATTTGATTCAACGTTTCGCAGGTTTGTGCCAACTAAGATGAACAGGAGGATGAAGAACATAGATAAGGAAGTGCGGGCTCTGCTCATGGACATCATCCGCAGAAAAGAGAAAGCAATAAGGGAAGGGGAAGCTGCTGGCGATGATCTGCTGGGGCTGTTGCTGGAGTCAAACATGAAGGAGAATGTCGGGATGAGCCTTCACGATGTGATCGAGGAGTGCAAGCTTTTCTACTTCGCCGGACAAGAGACCACTTCGGTCGTGCTGGTTTGGACCATGGTCTTGTTGAGTGTGCACTCGGATTGGCAAGCACGAGCTAGGGAGGAGGTCCTCCGAATCTTCGGAAGCGGAAAACCTGACCCTGACGGTTTAGGCCACCTCAAGTTTGTAAGTTCAACGCTCTTGTCCTCTTTTGTTGAGAATGGGACTCATAATAGGTCCGATCTAGAGAGTTCTTCATGATTTTATCACATGACACATGATGATCATTCTATAATTACTGGATGCGATTTTCCGATCCTCAGTAGATGAAATGTTTGTTTAAAAATAATGTTATCCTATGAAGATGAGCACGACAATGAACTGACAGGACAATTTCTTTGCACACTTGAATTGAACTTGGATTTCCTCTCGACACATGAACCTGATTTTTTGGACAATAGCCTCAAGCCCCTTTTTTTTTTTTTTTCTGGATAAATTACAATATATTTCCATCTCTTCGACGATATTGATATCATTCCAGCATCGTGATCGTTCATAGATGCTCCTACATGCGCATCTCTACCATATGAATTCTTCTAAGGATTTGTCGCAATCAGGTCACAATGATCTTAAATGAGGTGTTGAGGCTATATCCACCGGTGACTGATCTGGCGCGGAAGGTTCCTAAGGAAACAAAACTCGGGAAGCTGACCATACCGCCGGAAGTCCAGCTCTTGATGCCGACACTCCTCATCCACCATGATAAAGAACTTTGGGGCGAGGATGCCGAGGAGTTCAATCCAGAGAGGTTTGCCGAGGGAGTGTCCAAGGCCACCAAAAACCAAGTCTCCTTCTTTCCATTCGGATTCGCGTTGATAGAGGCAAAGATGGCGCTTGCCATGATTCTTCAGCAGTTCACGTTCGAGCTCTCTCCATCTTATGCGCATGCTCCTTCTAATGTCCTCATCCTCCAGCCACGATATGGTGTTCAGGTCATCTTGCGCAAGGCAAACTAAAAGTTACAGATCAGGGTGACATGTAGTGTAGACAAATACGTGGATAGATATAATGTCACTGTTGGAAATGGTGATCCATTTTCTAGAATTTCCTAGAGTTGTTAAACTTCTAGAATTCCCTAGATGAAGTTTTTGGAAGAAAGAGGAAAATGTCCAACATGTAGGAGAAGTCTCTAGAAGAACTACAATCTAGAATTTCCTAGAATAAGCCTAAGTGGACAACATTCCACATTATTCTAGAATGTTGTATTTAGTCTCTATACATAGGAAAGGTGGGAAGCGTAGCAAAACAACAAATGCAAAAGAGTGAGAGGAGCATGAGATAATACTCCATATCATGAATCTCCTCCACCAACACTTCCTTCAACTATTGTAAAATTGAAACTATTTCCCATATCTATGTTCTTTATCCTTCAATTATCCTATTTCATTCCTTGTCCATCCACTACAAATTATACCATACACTTGCACACATCACTAACCAAAAACTATAACTAATACCAAAACCATGCTTCCGCAATGCAAACATCCAAAACATTTTCAACAGTCACACTACACCATTTTCAAAGTTTGTACGTTGTTGTTTAAAAATAGAAATCTAGTGTTTGTAAACGTAATCAAATGGCCTCTTAACTAAGTGACCTGTTATTTTAGTTTAATAACAACAAGACGCTGGATGTATCTGAATCTTCCTTTCAAAAAAACCCCAGTAGAAGATAAGCTATGCCTTTTCCTAGTGCTATAATAAACCCGTTTATTTCTTTTCAGATATTGTTCTAGCCAATGACCAGTAAAGATGGCTTTATTATCCCTATTCTTCAGATTTTAACGTGCACTAGAGGATACAAAAATTGAACCACATTTATCCACAAAGGAGAAGAACCACACCAGCTTTATTTGTGCTAGAGACCTTCAACTGCTTGGTCCAAAGCAAATGGAGCCATTGCCGTTAGTGAAATTTTGATTCGGGGATAAGTTTTTCGTTGATCCTGGAATTTGGTCGTGCTGCATGGGAATTTTTGTGAGATCTTGATGAAATGCTTGTAGCGAATCTTTGGATTTTAATTTTGTCTTATGAACTACTATCTTTGCTAATTCACTCTAGCATGTTATGGATATTTCTTAAAATAAAAAAAAGTCATTTTCCATTTCTTTCTTTTGCCTTGTCATTTTCAAATAATTTCCTATTCAATTCTATCGAAAACCCAAAAAGTTAAATGGTTGACTTTTTTGTTAACTTATTGGTCAATCCATTGATCAAAAGTCAATTCTGAATCAAAAGTTGGCTTTTTACATAAAAAGATTATAAATGATTCTAATTTCACTCTAGCCAAGTTAGTTTTCAAAAATTTCAAAGATTTAACCGAAAATGTTAAAATTAAAAGTCAATCATATATTTGATTTTTGGATATAGGAAAACCAAGCTAATAAACTAAAGAAATTCAAGTTGATCATTTGAGACTAAACTTTAATTTCACGAATTAAAGTTCAATTTTACCATTAAACCTCGATTCATTTTATAGCATAAGAGTCGTGACATCAATTCAAAGTCAATTCGGATACAATAGGTTACCCTCGGTATGAACAATTAATCAAATAAGTGCCTCATGATATTACTTGAATTCAATTTGGATTAATTTGCGATTTCGATCAAGAAATTATGTGAAATTGCCCAATTTGGCCTAAAAAGTCCAATTGCATGTACCCATAATGCAGGTCCATTATTTTTCGTGTTAATTAAGTAATTAGGTCAATATAAAATAACCGAATCACATTTATATGGTTTAATTAGCTTGCTTTCTTTAGAATCGAGACCATTTTCCTCTAATTGAACAAGTTTCTTTCCAATTTGATTCTTGAGGGTCTAAATTACATAAAATTTCGGACTTCAGGGGCCAAGATGCCTGAGACGTCACCGAATCAATCGAACTGGCATGCATCATTCCCAAGACTAATCGGTTCCTGATACGATCTTGTTTTAAGGTGGAATTGTGGATCAAACTAGGGGGGACCAATTACAAGATTTTGGGACCGGAAATCGAACTGACTGGTCATGAAACTGGGAACCGAATCGACCGTCCAGTCTTGTTTGGTCTGATTTGGTCTAGTGGAATTGGTAAGTTTGCTATTTTATACCAAAAATAAAATAAACAATGTTGCAGCTTGTTGCTTGTGGCACGGTGCATAAATACATGCAGCTTGCTGCTTGTCCCTCGGGAGTTTCCTCATCCACACAACAAGGCTTTCTCTATACTCTCTGTTACTAACGAAATGATAGTTCATCAGCAAAGGTAAATGGCCTTTCTATTCTCTCAATCCTCCATGAAAGAGTAGTTCTTTAGAAGGAGAGGGATAAGGCATTGCCTTGAGATTATGCTGACAAGTCTTGCAATGAATGCTGGGTCAGTATCTTGAAAGGCTAATTCTCCTTTTTACCTGAAGTTCTGGCATTGATTATTTCTCATTTCCTTTCTTCCAAGGCTTGACTTGGGATACAACTTGTTGGGAGTAGGTTTTGGCTTGCCTCTTTTCACTTAGGAGGATTGGTTCCGTTGGTATTAGTTGAGCTTAAGGGGCTTCACTGATTGAATTCATCCATAAAGCTAGATTCCAATGATCTTGTAACCAAAGCATCAGAACAAAGTTCTATGGTGACCCCTCTCAAGACTCAAGGCCAACACCCAAGATTAGATTCTTTGTTCTTTAGCATCGAAAGCATGAATCATGTCAATTCGACCACCGTCTACTACCAAACAAGTAATCCAATTTGCTTCATATATTATAATCGGGGGAAATTGGGAGGCATTAGGGTTTGTTTATCACGAAATTTAAAAATATGTATTTAATATATATAATCAACCAGTTTGGTCTGGTCAATTTGATTAGACTAGTTCTCACATTATAACTAGGAACCAAACCGACCGGCCACCGGTTTCAAGAATGAGAATTAGGAACCGGACGACCCTCTCTGCGAATCGCCCAAAACCGGGGGGTTCGGTCAGGGAGGTTCTTAGTTTAGGTGGTTCCCATTACACACCTCTAATTGTTCTGATCAATTTGACTAGCCACTAGTGGAAGAGGCTGATTTGGCCCTCCAACGGTTAGCTCTTCGTGGCCGAGAACCACTAGTGAGTTTAACATTGTGTGTATTTTATTCTTATGCTTTTCAACTTTCCATATTTTGCGAAAATATCCATGGATTCTGTGAAATTACAAATGTCCCTTTAATTAGGCCTTAATCGCAAATTCTATTTAAACTTTTGATTTTGGTACATCGACACCGTTCGGATGGTCATGCGATATATTTTGACTTAATCCATAATAAGCTTAATTAGGCCATTCGATCAAGTTTCGACTATCAAATCAAACCAATGACCAAAATTTGATCTTAAAGGGGGACCGTATAAGATTTTTCCCTCCAAAACTTTGGGGGAGTTTTTTATTATTTGTTTTTTTTTTAAGATCTGAACAGGAATTTCTCTCTCAAAAACTCTCTCCTCTCTCTCTTTCCCATCACTTCTCTTTCCCTTTCTCTCTCTCTCGCGCTCACAGATTGTTGTGTCGACCATCGCTCATGTGGAACCCCGGCAAGTTGAGTACCAAGATCCACTAGCTCCGCCAGTTCCTTTCTTCTCCCATTGTTGCTGCTTGGAGCCCCAATGATTGCCGAAGCTCCTTGATCAGCCCGATCAACCGATTGGACCAATCATCAGCGCGAGTGCTAGCGATTCCAGTCGTCAGTATAGCGGCTAGTCGTGACGACCAACTGGCATCCCTCAACATTGCCCCACCTCAGATCGTCTTCTTTAACCTATCTTGAAGAACCAGGTGATCGAAAAACCACTTAGCTACCATTGGAGGTCCTCCAATTGGCCAATCTCATGTCGGTGGCTTGAACTGATTCAAAACAAATCAATTCTGTCCAGCCGCTGATTGGGGGCTTGATCAATGCCAATCCGGTCCATCCAACCATCCATGGCATCCCTTCAACAATCCTTGATGTTTGTGATCCATTCCATAGTTTAGGTTGTCAATCAATTGAGCTCGTTTCGTTGAAATCGCGCAAAGGTAAACAATCAAAACTTGAATCCAATGAAACGAGATCGAGCTAGTTGATTGGGACAAGGACTCGAACCCTAGAATTTTATCTCATGTTTAAATTTGTGATTTGGATGTTATGTTATGATATTTGATGATGTTGTGTTGATTAAAGATGAGATTGAACATGATTTTACATAATCTACCTAGTTTGCAAAAATCACATGCTTGAAAGTGACTCTATATTAGGGTTGACCAGAGGTCCTAAACCTCATTATTCGTCTCAAGTTTCAATTTGATTTATTATGGGCCTTAAATGGAGTTTGTTTGACACTTAAATTGCATCTTGGAAGTTGGATGATTCTGCTGGATTTTCCTGATATTATGATATTTTGGTTTTTGAACATATATATTTTTTTTTCTAACTTTCTACTAATTTTTGTGTTGAGATTTTGGAGATGAATTCTCCACGGAAATTGTACAAAATTGTGTTGGTATAACATTTTTTTCTAGAATTATTTAGGCAAATCTGATTAGGCTAAATCTCATAATAATGTCACTATGTTGTTTTGTCCTATTCGAGTTTGTAACACCCTGGGTTCATCAATCTATACTTATTATCCACTTTGAGCCCATTGGACCCTCATAGTTTTGTTCTTGTGGGCTTCGCACAGAAAATGTGTACCTACAGATAGAGAACCCAAAACCTTATAAGCCAGTCCAGGACTTCCCCTAGGCAATCTAGGACAAGAGACGCACCCCCTCCCTGTGTATGTCCAAGACCGAGGTGTGGATGCATTGATGTCCCTCTTTCCCACGCGCTGCCGCATGGGCTATCACACTTTTCACCAACACTTAGGAGCACACCATCTTCACTGTAGCCCCATATGTGGTCGAGAGTCAGTTTTGATACTACTTGTAACATCCTAAATTCATCACTATACACATATTGTCTACTTTGAACCCTATTGGACCTTCACATTTTTGTTTTTCTGGGCTTCGTCTAAAAAATGCATATATACAGATAGAGAACCTAGAATTGATCTAGTTCAAGACTTTCCTAAGGCGACGTGGGATAAGAGACGCATTCCCTCCCTGCAAACGTCTAGAGACTGAGGTATGGATGCACCACCATCCCTCCTCCTCATGCACCGCCGCTTGGGCCTACACACTCTCCACCCTTTAGCGATGTGAGATAGGAGATATGCATTTAACCTTACTGGTGTATTGTCGAGACGCAACCTCCTTGCCATCCCTCTATATTGTCATGAGTATGAGTTGTTACATTCTCCACATTTTAGGCACAACACCCTCGCTATGGCCCCACACGTTGCAAGAGTTGACTCAAATACTACATGATGTCAAACTACGAATCCTATAGAGATAGGGATGAGACGACTGTCTTTCCACCTGAAGGACATAGCCTCAAACCGCCAAAATCTAAGCCCCCCACAATAACACTTTCTCTCTAATGGCCTCTAACTAAAGGACCCAAAAAGATTGAAAAAGAGAGGGATGAGTAACCACAAGCTTAGTGAATAGTACATATCTTCTAAGTAGATCAAGTAGCTACTATGCATATATATAAGTATAAAGCATAAAGAATAGTTCATAATCCAACTCATTAATATACATATCAAATTAAGTATACTCATTTCAACAAAGTTTTGTACATGTTAGAAATACACATTTAAATCTACTGTCATGATTCAAATATCAATGATCAAGTCAATACAATCTTTCACTTAATATCAAATTATATCATGACATAATGCCTTGTGATAATGCGATCAAGAAGACCATTTTAGCAAGGTCTCTACTTACCAAGCCATTGGCTCAATCCAAAAGGATATCTTAAACCTGATATGCATACGCACAGCCCCTCCATAGGTTCACAACGATATTGAACACCAAACTCACATTCTTCAATATCTAGAATTTCAATTTATAATCAATCTCATGATCCCCAATGTATTTTATAAACCAAACATATAAATTTTCGTAATTCAATCCATAAAATAAAATATACTTCACAAGACATTTTTCATAACATTTTAAAATCCATTTCATAAACCCTCGACGTTTCAAGCGCCTTTTACAAAAAGTTTTTTAAATCATTATAGTCTCATTGCAAAAGCTAATTTGTAACACATTACATATATACATACATACATACATACATATATATATATATATATATATATATATATGTTCACAACATTTTTCTTAAAACCATTCTCGAACAATTTCAAAATTTCTTTCACAAATCATATTTACGACAAAATATCTTTCATAAAATCTTTCTCAAATCATTCACCAATATGAAAATGTAATAATTGGCTTATCCAGATTTTTATGCAATAAACATACTCCTTCGTTACTTATAATATCTCAAATCTCTACCATTTTCAAGATATAAGTTCACAAATTTGAACAACATATAGCACCATTCACGTAGATATGCCCAAAAGCCAAATAACAACGCTCAGTCGATCCCACGAACTCACATTCTTATAGTATAAGTGAGAAATAGTATCAAAACCAAGTAAAATGTTATCTCAACTACACTTGGCTAAACTAAACTTAAACGCCAACAAAATAACGTTTACGCATCAACAAATTGCTCATCTAAAACAATTATTTAAATCAAAACTCAACAAGGAACTTGGTCTTAGAACTCTAAAATCTCGCTTCGACAAAACCATTGCATCAAATTGACTCTTGTCAAAACCCACAGCTCTACAATGCCATAATTCATCATTTCCACGAAAACCCAAAACTTCACAACCCAAAAATCGGACTTCATGGCTCAATTTCGACATAACTTCAAAATTTTCCCCTATTTTTGAAAACTACCTTGATTGGATGAATGAGGAGCGCGAGTAGTTACTGGGTATTGCGTTACATAGTCAAGTTGGTAAACTTACAAGCCCTTTCTCTTCTCTCCTTTACTTTCTTCTTCCTATTCTTTCCACTTCCTTTTCTTTTCTCGAACTGTTTTGAGCTCTTAAAAGAATGAGTGTCCCATGCTCACTTATTTTGCTTTTGACTTTTCAACCCCCTTTCTTCTTCTTCGTTTTTATTTTATTTTATTTTATTTTATCTCCTTTGACTTTGTTGACCAATGCTATTACAAGTCCAACTCATATTTGCTCTGAAATGAGGTGGTAAACTTGTTCGATTGGATTTCCATCCTTCACAAAAGTTGTAGTATATATCATAAGCTTTCTAACTAAGTACAATTTGTGACAAATGATTGTTGTTTATTAGGTCAATCACTTGTGTGAAGAGATGTTTGAACTGCTGCATTTTGTGACGTTGATGACATTATCTTGTAGGCATTTGTGTAGGCGTTTGTAAATCAAACTAGACTTGGAGTCATCACAAAAAATAATCACGACATTGCATTTTATCTGTAAGAATTTTTGTAGAAATTTCACATGTCTTTAGATAATTGGAAACGATTTATATTCTATATAACCCTTGTTGCATTTGACTGATAATGTATCCATAAAAACATTTTCATTTGAGCTCCTTAAAAGCGAAACTAGTGTATGATGTCTTCTAGACATATTTAGAGCATATCACAAGCTTCGTAATGATGTATGGCATGCCTCACTTGAAGATCATTTCCTATATGAAAGCCATGCACCAAGTTGACATGTCACAACCGAAATTATCGTGCATTTTGTCATGAGTGTTCTTTAATGGTAAGTCGCCCGTCAATGTTAATGAACTTGTGTGACTTTTTGTGCATCGATTTAGGGCTAAATGTCTTAACCAAACTTGATCATCACATTTAGCCCTATAGTATGTTCGAATTTTACAATTTTCATGTATTGTTTAAGTAGCTTAACAAGCCAATTAACATGCATCATGTTCTACCATTCATATGACTAATTTGCACACTTTTGCAATTTTCACTGTTTGACCAAGAATTCGACCCTAATTGAACTTGACGTCTTTTAGAAAGTCTTATGGAATATCCTAAACTTTCTAATGACACTAAATTTGCATCATTTGATTTGTTTTCCATTTTTGCAAAGTATGCCTTGAAATCTGCTATGAGTAAAATTCGCAATGCTCATCCTTCCTTTGTCAAGTCACAACTTTTTATTTTTTCAATGGATTTTTCAGTAAGCATTTTGAGATCGGGTCCTTAATAAAACTTGTTTTTCTTTCTCATGTCTATATCGTGGTGAAATTTCAGAATTTTTAGACATCATCTACCAGGACAAATTATTGTTGATTTGCCATGATGTCTAGATGCCCTGCTCTGTTTCCAATGCGATGCTACGTGTTCTTGAATTTTTATAAATTCATATGCAGCTCATCTTAAGAAACTTCCTTCACAATTTTTTTTTTCTTATTGTGTGCTTCATGTTTTGTAAATTTCTTAGGGCCAATTACCCATGGGTCCTATTCTAATTGTTCTAATTTTCATTGTTCTGTTGATTCTTCCTGCGATTCTCTTTTAGAATTTTTTGGGATATCTTGAATGCTGAATTGGGATTAGTTGTCTTCATGAAATTTATTCCAAATTTTACAATCTTTGTTGTCAAAAATCCTTCAAAAATAAAAAGGCCATCTAGGACCCTTTGTCAAATCCTTTTGTAATTATCGCAATTTTTTTTTTTTTTTTTGCATTACAAAGTGATTTTGGTATACATGATGCCTCCAACATTAACCATTTTAGCATCTATTACTTTTAATTTGACATTGAACTCATCAAGATTTTGACAGTATTTGAAATGCCCGTGACATCCATTAGTAGTGCATGATATGTGCCCCGAATTAACCATGGCAATTAAATGTGTCCCATAACCGAGATGTACCTATGTCAAAAATACCTCATCTTGTCATCAATGTCTCAAATGCATTTAAAATTTTTGAGGCATTACATGAGTCATACATGCATAACATCTCTTCATTTGTCAGAAATGCATGTGATTTTGTTTGGCTCTTGATGACTGAATAAGTGATCTAGTGTTGACTCACTAAGCTTGCTTAATCGATTAAGAACCAAGGTCCGATGGCCTACTTGTATATATACTTTTGACTATGCATGTGGTTTATAGATATATGCATAGGCGTAATGCATGATCTCGTGAGAAGTCCTAGGTCATACTTAGAACCCGCTTAAGGACTTTTTTAGCATTGGTTGCCACGCGATAACACAAATGGTGGCCAATTGTTATAGGTCACTTTAAAATTAGATTGGATAGTTGTCTTAGGTGGTTGTTGCATGAATAACAAAGGCTGATTCTGAGGCCAAAGTTGATCAATTATACATTTTGTCCTAGTTTCTTGATTGTTCTTGCTTGTTTTGGGATTGTGATCGTTTTTATATATTTGTAAGCATGATTGTTTCTTTTACTTTGTAAGTACCTAGTCTTAGTATTAGATTAGGTTTAGAATAGGTCCTTGGAGGTGATGATCCCCAAGACATGAAGATGATGAGTGGTCAATGTCCAATTCGACCCTGTTTTGTACCATTTATTTCCCGATATATGTTTCGGGTTACCTAGTGTTGTGTAAATATTCGACGAGTTACTGATTTCTTTCTTTCAATTTAACTTCCGTTTGTGATTGCATGCTAGATTAATTGATTTCCTTAAACTGTTTTTTTTGGCATTTACTTACTACACCGTCCTTAAATTTCAATTGATTGTTTTCTTTCTTTTTCTCTTTTGATAGAAATAGAATAGCAGAAAATTGACCATCCACATATGATCATCTAATTGGTTTTATTGGCATGAAAAATGTAAAAAGACATGCATGGACATTTTAGGAAACACAACAAATTATTAGTGCTAAAAGGGTACTAATAGAAATGTTAGCATAACTTAAATCCCTAAACCTTAGAATTTTTAGTTGCGTAGATATCGAGCACCACTCCCGACTTTCGATTGAATTTCTAGCTGATCCCCAAAAACGAGGCTAGTGTTGACTCATAACTTTCATATAGATTGTTTTAAACAACTCATAAAAAATAAATCAATCCGTCATGAGGGATATACGTCTCAACAAGACTCACCATGGTTTAGTATACTCAACGTGAAAATTGCCGTAAAGGATGAATTCATACCATCCTTTTAGATGAAAGTACTATCAAGAGGGCTAGTATGATAAGAGCACCCTTAAATTCATTATTCACACATGATCTCCTTTATAAAGGTGTATGATATGTGTGAAAGTGAGTCACGATAACTTCCGCTGTTACACGAGATATGAGCCTGGAAGAGCTCACAACTGTGATCAAGTAACCTCACATGGTTGATCTCAAAAAATGAAGTGATAACATTTTTTGGACACATACCATGAGGGAGCTCCCATGGTATGTGTCACAATAACGACCGAGGTCGGGTCACAATAGAACTTATGCAAGAGCTAAAGTGTCGGACTCTCAACTCAATTATGCATTTCACCAACAAAAAATGGTAATACCATTTAGTATCGATCAAATCATCCTTGATCAAATTGTAACAACGAGGCCTTATTTGATAGAAAGGAATCGATTTGAAATGGAGTCGTTACTTGAAAAAGATGTGGAATGCTCATTCCTCCATCAAACAGGGTGAATAGCCGGTCCTTGGCTCAACTTATGGTGTGGCCAATATGGCCAATCCATTCCTTGGCAAAATATTAAAGAAATATTTATGCATATAATGATTTCGAGTGTACCCTTTATTTTGATTGTCACACATTATCTGTTTCAAAGATATTTTAACATTTTTCAATCCAAAAATATGCAAGCACAATAAAAGGAATCATCATATTCTTTCCAAACTTATTTTTCCCATACAAAAGCAAGAATTACAATGCGTATTTCATTCAGTTTTTCATTTCATTTTCTTCCATTCCTTTCTTTATTTC
This sequence comes from Eucalyptus victrix, assembly GCA_016097545.1. Lineage (NCBI taxonomy): Eukaryota > Viridiplantae > Streptophyta > Magnoliopsida > Myrtales > Myrtaceae > Eucalyptus > Eucalyptus victrix. Next base: position 13,338,374 of record CM027840.1, on the reverse strand, counting down.
ATTTCTCACTTGTTCCATGCCGTTAGTTATGGAGTAGGACGTGGGCATGGATGTTTTCTTGAAAGGTAAAAAAGAGAGAAATTTGCACTTATAGATGTTATTGCTACATGAAACTTAATCATGAAGTCAGTGTCCCGTGGATGTAACATGTCACCAAGGAACAATACCTAGCTTACCAAGCAATGGCATCAGATGTTAATCGAAATGGCATTGTTCTGAAAGTCAAACATTATATAATGGTGGCCTTTAACAAAACGTCATTAACCACGCCTTTGCCCAAATGCAGACGTGCGCTCCCGCATATTTCGATGTTGCACGATCTTTGCTTCTTTGTGAGCTATCTTAAAACGTGGGTGATGACGTTTTGTAAGGGACATTTGTCAGTGTTGGTGATCTTGACTCGATCCACGAGACAAAATTTAATGCTTCAGAGCTCAATATCACTGCATTTCCTGTTTTACATCCGTTCGGTGGGCCATCTCCAAACAGCTTTCGTTAACACTAATGAAAAAGCTTGAAACAAGAATTAAAAAATATTTATAAAAAGCAAAATTTAGGATTTACAAGCATTCAAATTAAACGAAGTCGAATAATCTGGAGTAGTTTTTTTTTTTTTAATTTTGTCAAATCATATTATTTTACCTTTTGGCCTTTATATAATGTAGCATTCTTGAAAACTTCAAAAGTTGCGTTACATTGATACGTCAATTCTTCCACAATTATTTTAAATATATATTAGAATTTTAAATTTTGATGAAAAGGTAAGGAAAAGTTATTTTTAACTTTTTAGAATTCACAATGAACAAACTCCAATATATTCATGCATTTCAAGGAAAAATAATCGGCAATTCACCTTTTCCCAATTCTACAAAGCATATGTATCACATCTTGATAAAGTCTTCCCTATGGATGTTGGTGGCTGAATGGCATGAGTTGCTGTTTCTAAAACAAGATCATGAGTTTAAGCATATGCTCATTAGTAATTTGTGTGTCCCGCTTGGGAATTGCGGTAAAAGCACTAACCCATCTTAACTCAATATATCACAAGTGGCGTTGAGCAATGATCTCTTCACAATCTTCAATCTAGAATTCTATAATAGGTTCCATATTAATGTCCGGAGAATAGGTAGCCATAAGAGTTGTGCTTCCCAACTTGTATGGGGGCTCTATATGAACAATATGAAAAGTTATCTCCAATCTTATGGAACGATGCACAAAATTATTGAATTTTTCATTTTTCAATATCTTAAAATCTTAGATCTAATATCGAATGATACTTATGTAGAATTATTGAGGCATTTGTATTAGGCCTCTTTTCATGTGAAAAAGGAGCAAACTAACATAGTACTTGACCATAATTTGGAATGGTCACGATTTGACCATTTTATGTAGCAAGTATGTTAGAGATACCAAAACTCATATAGTAAATCGATCTATGAAATTACATGGAAAATAATAAGTGATTATTTAAGCTGGTGGATCCATTTAAGCACTCTAATATTGGACATTAACAAGAAAAAAAGATGACTAGTTTTGGTAATAGCGAGATTGTCATTTATTATACCAATGGTAGGTGTAACCTCAAATTTCAAGTTTTCAACACACAAAACTTAATTACAAGTCACAAAATAGATAATTGCTTCGGCCATTAATCAGACGTACTCATAATTTTGGTAAGGCTGGTGACGAAAATCAAATCTAAATCCCACCAAAAAGGGAAAATATATGTGCTTGCTGTGGATAGAAAACACTACTTTGCCTGGAGACCAGGTTCTCAATTTCTTGTTTGATCTTCAATTACGTGGCATGTGATTAGGATCCGAGCCCTTGTAAAAAGGGGGAAAAAAGAGCGAAGAAAAGTAATTAATAATGACCACTGGGAGTCGAGCTTCTCGTAGATTTTTTCAAATGCTTTTGGGCCAAGGATTTTACCATCAAACACTATTGCAAAATTATTTATTAGGTACAGTTATTTCGAATTTGATACAACACTTGCCAAAGGCTTTTTACATCTCGTTGGACATAATATGAATCCCAAGTTTTTCCTTCCTCCATAACAAGTCTTGCCAACAAAGGAGAGACTCCGTCCTTTTGAGAAATTATTCATTGTACTTGTCCTAAATTGAATATTCTACTGCCAAATGAGACTGTTGAGGTTGTTCTTGGTTGGTGGTTAGTTTATAAGTGTAAGGGAAAGTCTCACCTCTTGAACTAACTTTTTGGTTGAGAGAGGTCTAAAACTACTCAACACTAGTATCCAACAAATTTGGATCCAACAATTATATGAGAGAGCTATGAGTTATTGTGCCTCTAAACTAGGCTTGATGTGTGAAGAGAAGATTATTGAGGTGGTCCACAAACACCCAATATAAATGCATCGTTTTCAATAATCTATATCTGATTCATTATGCGTGCTATACTCATCCTAGCATTGAGCGGTGAATACTTTTTTCTTCATTCTATTTTGGGCTTCCTTCTATTTTTCTTTCATTTTAATTCGGGTCACGGTCAAGAAGCTTCTTGGCCAACATACACATGGCTACGTATGGGCCATGGCTATATAAACACGACCCCACAAAATCGTCCTTGCCCGACATTATCATCACATTGAGGTCTCTCTCTCTCTCTCTCTCTCTCTCTCTCTCTCATGGAGACACGCAGACCCATGTACAGACAAACAAATACGCACACAAAGAAGAAGAAAACATGGAGGTATCAATCCAGTCAATTGCAGCAGCGACGGTTCTGGCCGTCCTGACCACATGGGCATGGAGGGCAGTGAACTCGGTGTGGTTGAGGCCGAAGAGGCTGGAGAGGCTCCTGAGATAGCAAGGCCTTTACGGCAAACCCTACACCTTCCTGTTCGGTGACCTCAAGGAGAACTCGTGGTTGCTCAAGGAAGCCAACTCCAAGCCTATCACCATCTTCGACGACATCAAGCCCCGTCTCTTGCCCTTCTTGCATCAATCCTCCCAAACCTATGGTATGCACATCTTCATGCTATCACTCTTTGTGGCACTAATCTATTCATATTCATTAACGCTCACTTGGTTTCGTCCGTTGGTCGATGCTGTTTCTGATGGAGTTTCAGAACATTTGAATTTATAATCCTTTCTATTGGAAATTAATGCTTCCCCGTTTTGAGTTTTGGCAACCAAAGATGTTTTTTTTTTTTTGGTAACCAGAGATGTTAATACATCTCAAGTCCTTTAAATATGCTTATTTTGATATACAGGGGATAACTTACTCTACAAAAGCGAACATCAAATAAAACTTGCATGCGACCATGTCGTTTGACATATATTTGCACAACACAACAAGAATTTCTGGGGATAATTACAAAAAAAGAAGTTCTAAACATGTTGTATATATGCCAATTTAATTTTATATTTTTCAATTTTGTCAATACAATCTTAACTATTTTCACAATTTGCCAACACAGTAATTTTGGTCGATTTTAGCAAAAGAAATGTTGATGTGAACATTGGTATCCTAAATTTTTGCAAATTTTAATAATTTTTATAAAATTTATTTTTTTCCGTGGCAATACCCATGCCAGCCTTAGGCAAGTGTCACGGGCCAAAAGATGGACGAACCGAGAGGTTCCCCAGAGTCGATCCCAACTCGCACGTGGACCTCCTGCTCTCCCTCAGATTTCCGCAAAGTCTTCTCCCCGAAGTTTCCAAGGGTGGGCGACACCGTCATTTTGCCTGATTCCAAAAGTTTCCTTTCATTAATGTCAGTAGATGGTAGTTAAGTATTTATGTCGGTAGTTGAGGCGATACGATCTCGCCCGTTGGATAAAAAGTAGATCTACGGATGTAATCCGAGACCCTCAACTATAAAAAGGGGTGTCCTCCTTTAGTTGTAATCAATCCATTCTATTCCAGAAATATCAAAACTCCTTTCCTTCCAAAAGCTCCCCTCTCTAACTTTCTCTCTCAACGATCCGAGTAAGCGAGCGAGTGAGCGCTGATCGAGCAAGGCTTGGCTTGGGTGATCCAAAATTGCCCGAGTCGCCGCGCGGTCACGATTCCAATCAATCAGCTCGTGAGAAGTGAGCGCTGATCGAGCAAGGCTTGGCTTGGGTGATCCAAAATTGCCCGAGTTGTCATGCGGTCACAATTCCAATCGATCGGCCCGTGACAAGTGGTATTAGAGCAAAAGAGAGATCCGTTCGAGAGACCAAGGAGTGCCAACTGTTTGAAGGAATGTCGAGCCAAGAAGCTATTATGGATGGGGAGGCTGCGCAAGTCAAGGAGACCTGTGGCCAAGCAAAGAAAAGAGACACCTTGATGGATGTCGTAGCTACATTTGATGAGAAGATCGGGAAGGTCCGGAGCACCGTGCTCGAACTCATGGAAGGTCTTGACAATGTGCGAGACCGGATCATGGAGGTTGAGAGTTCGCTCCGTGAAGACTTCACGACCGGCCTCAACGAAGCTACCACGCCATTGCACGACAAGGACGAAGCCCCTGAAGCATTGATCGATGTGTTGAAGGAGTGCGTCCAAGTGGTCGAAGAGGAAGCTCCGCGTAGGGACGAGGTCGAAGCCATGAAGACCGAGATCCAAGAGCTCAAGACTGAGCTCACCTTGTGCAAGCTGAGCATCACCAAAGGTGCTGTGCCGAACCAAGCGGTGCCCAAAATTGAGGTGCCAAAACCAAAAGAGTTCAAGGGCGAACGATCCGCCAAGGAGGTGGAGCATGGAGCAATACTTCAGTGCTGTCAACATACACGACGAGATGACCAAGGTATGAACCGCTTCCATGTTCTTGTCTGATACGACAATGCTTTGGTGGCGCAACAGGTGTGATGAGGTTAGACGCGGCGCCGATCCCCTGTGTACATGGGATGACTTCGTGAAAGAGTTCCAGGACTACTTTTTCCTCGCGTTCGCTCAGCAAGAAGCCCGTAGCAAGCTCCATCGCCTCGAGCAAAGAGGTGAGATCCTCACGGAGCTCAAACTTCAGATTTGCAACTTAAGCGAAGAGGAGGCTCTCGGAGCGTTCATGGATGGATTGAAGCCATAGGCACTTCTCGAGCTCAAGAGACGGGACGTGAGTAGTATTGCGTGAGCGCTAAGCGTGGCCGAGTTGCTCGTCGACCTCACCAAGACCAAACCAAGGAGTCGACCAAGGGATTGGAGGTCGGATTGACCTTGCGAGGATGAAGCTGGAAGAAAAACTCCCTGAGTCGCGCATGAGCAAAGCGGCCGAGCCAAAGCATGGGGAGAAAGGTCTTCCAAGCCAGCCTTCCAAAGGGGTCGACCACTGACGGACTACATGAGTAAGTTCGATCAACCCCTGCCTTCTTCTTGCTTCATTTGCCAAGGTCCGCACTGGACCCAAAAGTGCCCGAAGAAGGGTCGAATCAACGCCCTCCTTGCCATCGAGGAAGAAAAGGAGGAGTCCAAAGAAGATAAGCAGCAGATTCGGATTGGAGCTGTGAGGATGATCAACTTGGTCCAAGCCCGATCGTCAACCAAAGAAGAAGGGATTGCACCAAACACGGATATGTTCTTCGTGGAGGTCGAAGTGTGCGGCGGAACGCTTTACACTTTGGTCGACACCGGCGCATCCAACATGTTCATGTCGACCGAGGTTGCAAGGGCCTTGAGACTTCACGTGGACCCATCCGGGAAATCGTACAAGCCCATCAATTCGGGCGACTTCCATGGCGTAGGAGCAACACCCGACGTGGACGTCAAGATTGGCGGATGGAAAGGCAAGATGGCGTTCGAGGTAATCCCTCTTGACGATTATGATCTCATTCTTGGCATGCAATTCTTTAAGAGCGTGGGAGCCATGATCGACATGAGAACCAAGTGCATGATGATCCTCGACCAAAAATGACCGTCAATGATCCCCATGATCAAGGGGGTGGTCGACACCAAGACCATCGCGTCAATCCGACGCCTCGACAAGAGCTTGAAGGCCCTCATGCGCATCAACAAGCTGTCCGAGGTGAAGCCGAAGGTCACGTTGGATCCTACTCCAACACACGCCATGCCCATCCAAGCGCTCTTCCCTGAGGTTGAGTGCGCGCTGCGTGCTCCGTCCAAGCCAAAGACCGAGTCGCGTGCCAAATCCGAGTTCATCATCGATGGTTGTGACCCTTCGTTCATGAGCGTTCGAGCGAAGAGAAACAAGAACAGGAAAGCTCGTGCCAAAGCCCGCAAGGTTGCCCATCAAGCTGAGAGCGGCAAGAATGTCGCTTAATTGAGTGGGGGAGAATGTCACGGGCCAAAAGATGGACAACCCGAGAGTTTCCCCAGAGTCGATCCCAACTTGCCCATGGACCTCCTGCTCTCCCTTGAATTTCCACCAAGTCTTCTCCCCGAAGTTTCCAATGGCGGGCGACACCGTCATTTTGCCTGATTCTAGAAGTTTCCTTCCATTAATGTCAGTAGATGGTAGTTAAGTATTTACGTCGGTAGTTGAGGCGGTGCGATCTCGCCTGTCGGATAAAAAGTAGATCTATGGATGTAATCCGAGGCCCTCAACTATAAAAAGGGGTGTCCTCCTTCAGTTGTAATCAATCCATTCCATTCCAGAAATATCAAAGCTCCTTTCCTTCGAAAAGCTCCTCTCTCTAACTTTCTCTCTCAACGATCCGGGTAAGCGAGTGAGTGAGCGCTGATCAAGCAAGGCTTGGCTTGGGTGATCCAAAATTGCCCGAGTCGCCGCGCGGTCACAATTCCAATCGATCGGCCCATGACAAGTGAGCGTTGATCGAGCAAGGCTTGGCTTGGGTGATCCAAAATTGCCCGAGTCGCCGCGTGGTCACGATTCCAATCGATCGGCCCGTGACACAAGGGTGTTTGGGCCTTACACAAACGAAGACCGAAACACGGGCGTCCCGAGAGGCGACTACCAGCACCAGTACGGCACGTTCCAAGGCGTCGCCAACTACCCGCCGCCGAACCCGCCGCACCAGCAGCCAGCGATCGGCTACCCCCAGCCGACGCCTCCGCCGGGCGCCACCGATACCTCGGCCCCCCCTCCTCCTCCACCTCCCCACTATTACCATCATGGGTATCACACCATCCCAGGTACAAAGTCGCTTCCTTTGGAATCACTTGCGAGCAGAGTTGACTTCAGGATGTAAAGTTTGAAAGGGGCTGTTGGTGAAAGTTCGATTCAGGAATCATGTTTTTCCATTGATCCTGGAATTTGGTCGTGGTGCATTTGAAATTTCTGCGTGATCATGATGGAATGCTTCTAGGGAATCTTGGGATTTTGATTTTGTCTTATGAACTGCCAATATGCTCACCTCTATCTATTCACTCTAGCATGGAATGATGTATTAGTGGATAAGGTTTATGCAGTGGGTTTAATTTTTGGTGAAAGGTTCAGCATCCTCATCTTTTGAGACATTGGATGTATGGGGCGTGGGAGAGGAGTCCTTGGAAGATGTTGGAAGATGTTGAAATTATGTGAAATTAATCGGACCAGCACGTTTGTCCTCGTTTTGTTGACTCCTTTGAACGTGGCCGCTTTAGCTGTCAATCATGCCCAAACAGAGGAGAATCATATGTTTTGCCCGATGTGTTATCCCAGGGTTCTCAGAGTTTAAGTTGGATAAAATGCGGAAGCCACTGGTGTCTCAAGTAAAATGCTCTCTACTGAGTATAAATATGTCTCCGCTTATGTGTTCACCTTACTTTGAAGTCATAAGTGCTCAGAAGCGTTTCCAGTTGTGAATTACGTCTAGATAGGAGCAGCAAGAGGAAGATGAGTAATTTTAGCCGGCAAATACTGTGACTGACGGGGTTTTCTTCACTGTAGGTGGTGAAATGATCTGTTGTATCCTTTTAAACTTGATCAGATTCTGTAGGACTCAAAAATTGGAAAATGTTTCTCTGAAACCTTTTCTCCTTGGTCCTCTTTTCACCTTTCTCAAATAGATAACTTACGGGAACAATAAGAACTAAGTATGCCCATATTGATGATTTTACTGATTGCCCTGATGAAACAAAAACGATTGATGATCTTCATTCTGTGTGCTTTGCAATATTTTACTGGGGGAGATTTCATTTCACGGAAAAAATTCAGGTTATGCTGTTGCTGAAGGAAGACCAGTAAGAGAATCACGGCTGCCTTGCTGTGGTATTGGAGTTGGATGGTTTCTGTAAGTTACTTTCTTTACTCGTGGGTTGGATTTCACGTATTGGCTAGCGCATAGCCAACTGCGAAGCATGATGGAGTCAACAGTCCCTATAACTACAAGGACTGCGTGACAATTCTTGAGCCTGGATGTAGCAGATTCTTATGCTTCATGAGTTCAACATTTGTATATTTTGTGATTCTTATTGGTACCTGGCCTTCAAGTTTGGAACCAGGGAAATCCCATGTGATGGTTCTTTTACCGAATCTGAGCCTTATATTCATCATAATTTCAATAACTTTATGATCATCAGCTAATTTAGGATGTCTGCTTTGTTGAAGGTTTATCCTTGGCTTCTTCCTTGGTGCCATCCCTTGGTACATTGGACTACTTCTTCTTGTCTGCGGAAGGATAGACTACCGGGAAAAGCCTGGATATATCGCTTGTACAATCGCCGTAAGTCTCTATCTTTCTTCATTCACAATAATAGCTACATTCGCTTGTTTGTTACTTCCAGGTAATTTATATGTTCATGCCCCTACCCTCTGTTGGGTGCTTATGCACTCAGGTGTGCATACTGGCACCTATAGTTGTCTGCCTTTGTTGTACTCTGTAGAATTAACTTCGTCATTCGTCTTACTATGTACCTCTTCCATCAGAGCAGTTCAGTAATACATCACATAAGTTATTGACTTCTTTCCCTTGTCCAAATAGGTGTCTCATGTACAGCTGTATATATGGTTCTTTCTGTCCCGAATATACCACGTAACATGTTAATTGAGGAAGCCTCTACTGTATTCTAGCTTATCTTTGTCTGGCCCTCTAATGACTTCTTATTCCTGGCAATGCCTATGTTAGTTTATCCTCTAAAATGAAATCCACGTTCCCTGTTGATATTGAACTTCAGGACTGCAGAGTAGATGCTTTGCTATGTGATTTTCTTGAGTAGGGAAAAAGTTTGTCTGGCACATTCCTTCATATAGATCTTTTGTATGCATCTCTAAACCTCTCTCTATATATGAGCCATTTTGAATCCTGGCCTTTGCTTTTAATTACATCCCTCTCTTACATGTACATGTTCAATTCATTTTGCGATGGACAAAAACTGAAAATTCCTGCAATGTCCATATGCAGGCAATCCTGGCAACAATTGCAATTGTCCTTGGTGTCACGAGAGAAGCCGATGATTGGTAACATCATAGCAAATGGCCATAATAGGTGTCTGAAAATGGCATGGTTCATGTGATATAGCTGGTGACTACATGAACAGATGGGGCCATCACGTTATCAACCGTAATTAATCACAAATTTTCCTTCTGTCTGATGAGCAAGGAAAACAGCATGATTGTGTTGGTCCGAGAAGTCCATGTTTTGGAATCATTCCTAGTCTTCAAGGATCGTTTTGTGGAATTAAGAACAAGGTTATCCTGTCTTTTTGATTGGCGAGCCTCATGACGTATGTATATAATGGTCGCTGTGACTATATCTGCGATGTTTCTTTGAAATGTTATATTGTGAAGCTAGATCTGATGGTCAACACTTTCCTTTTCATCTGAATATCCTATAAGAAACAATGCGGGAAACGTCCCATATATATAAATGGGTCCACATAAATATTAAAAAATGAAATGATAATAAAGATTTGTTTGGGGAACGCTTCAATCCATTTTGAAATGAAACAGAGTCTTTTCTCGTCACTTTGAATGAAAATGAAAAAAAAAAAAAACAAATATTGAATTGACTCCTTCAATCTCAACAATTAAATAATAATAGATTATTATTTTGAGTATGCTGCTATGGTGAAATCGGTAGACACGCTGCTCTTAGAAAGTAGTGCTAGAGCATCTCAGTTCGAGTCCGAGTGGTGGCATGGCATCTTCTAAAACAAATGGAATAATACATATATGGGTCGAAAATGGTAGATGATATTTTGAATATCTTATCTTGCTCTTTTCGGTGAAGATTCGAGTTGAGTTCTGTGAGCTTGACAGTGGACGATGATTGAATATTATGCTCTTATAATCATGTCTAGTATCTACGGCTTAAGGACAGAGGCAAGGATTGCCATAGATTCAAGCTGTGGATAAAATAAGATTATAGACAATTTTAGTCCAAGAAATCTATAGGAACTTATGCAAGAACGGAAGTCTCCGACTCTCGACTGAATTGTACATTTCATCAAAAGAAAATGGCGATACCATTTCAGTTTCGGTCAAATCATCCTTCATCAAATTGTAAAAACTAGGTCTTGTTTGGTAGAAAGGAATCGGCTTGAAATGGAATTGTTACTTGGAGATGCGATTTTATTGCCTTTGTTCTGGGGAAAGATGTGGAGTGCTCCTCCATCGAACAAGGAGAATAGCTAGTCCATGGATTAGCTTATGGTGTGGCCAAGATGGCCAATCCATTCCTTTGCAAAATAATAAGAAAATTGATTACATACAACGATTTTGAATGTACCCTTTATTTTTGTTGTCTCACGTTATCCATTTTAAAGACATTTTAACATGTTCCAATTCAAAATATGCAAGCACGAGAAAAGGAATCGCTATGTTCTTGTCAAATTAATTTTTCCAAGCAAATGCAGGAATTGCAATGCGTAAGTCATTTTAGTTTCTTGTTTCATTTTCTTTCATGCCTTCCTTTGTTTCATTTCCCAGTCGTTCCAAGCCATTGGTTATGGGATAGTATGTGAGCATAGATGTTTTCTTGGGAGGAAACAAAAAAAATAGGAAAATATGCAGTTTTAGATGTTGTTGCTCGATGAAACTTAATCATGAAGTTATGGTCCGTGGATGCAAAATGAAAGAGCCGAATCTGTTTGGCGACCGAGGAGTCAAGATCACCTTGCTTTCCAAGCAAACAGCATTCCTTTTTTTTTTTTTTTTTTTTTTTTTTTTTTTTTTTTTTTTTTTTTTTTTTTTTTTTTGGGTCGAAGTAGCAAATGCTAATCGAAAGGACGTTTTTCTAGAAGTCCAAGACATGGTGATTATAAATTGTCGTCGAACCGCTTTTAACAAGGCGTCGTTGACTACGTCTGCCTTTTCGGCTGTGTGGGGCCGACGCTGAACCATATTCGGCCAAATGCCAGCGCGCGCGCTCCTGCATCCGTAGGGGATGACGTTTTACTGGGGAAATTGTCGGCATTCGAGATTTTAACTCCATGCGTCTTTCTTGCCGGCCAGGATGCATGATTTGATGCGTCTGAGTTAAATCGCACTGCATTTCCGGTTTTATATCCATTCAGTCAGCCATCTCCACACAGCTTTTGTCAAAAGCCATGAAAAAGCTTGAAAACAAGAATTTAAAAAATATTTACATAATTCTTTTTAAGATTTATAATCATTCAAAATAATGAAATGAAATGATGTGGAGTGTTTCTTTTTTCTTTTTTCTTTTTCAAGTCATGCCACCTTCCACCTATCCTTTTGGCCTTAAAACGTAGGGGATGACGTTTTACACGGAAAATTGTCAGTGTTTGAGATTTTGATTTGATGTGTCTTTCTTATTCGTCACGAGACATGATTTGATGCGTCATAGCTAAATCGCACCGTATCTCCGGTTTTATATCCATTCAGTGGGCCATCTCCAAATAGCTTTCGTCAAAACCCATGAAAAAGCTTGAAAACAAGAATTTCATAAATATTTACATAATTTTTTTTTTGGATTTATAAACATTCAAATTAACGAAATGAAATTATTTGGAGTGGTTTTTTTTTTTTTACTTTTCTTTTTCAAATCATGCCACCTTGCACCTACCATTTTAGCCTTTATATAATGTAGAATGCTTGAAAACTTCAAAAATTGCTTTACATTGATGTGTCAAGGCACATGTAATTCTTCCACAATTATTTAAAATATATATTAGAATTTTAAATTTTAACGGAAAAGTAAGAAAAAATTACTTTAACTTGTTAGAATTCACAATGAACAAACTCTAATATATTCATACATTTCAAGGAAAAATAAATAGCAATGGATCTTTTTTCAATTATTGTACCATAACTTGATAAGTGTCCTTACTATCTATAGTGATGGTTGAATGGCATGAGTTGATGTTTCTAGAACATAAGATCGTGAGTTCAAGCATATGCTCATTAGTAATTTGGGTGTTATGCTGGGGAGTTGAGGTAAAAGAACTTGCCCACCTTAACTCAATATGTCACAAGTGGTGCTGAGCGAAGATTCCTTCACAATCTTCAACCTAGAATTTTTTAATAGGTGCCATAATAATGTCCGGAGAAAGTATCCATAATGATTGTGCTTCTCGACTTATTTGGGACTCTATATGAAATGGTTCAAATATATGGAAAGTTATCTCTAATCTTATAGAACGATGCAAAATAATTTGCTTAGGCAATGTGTGAAATAATTGAAGCTCTCACTTTCAATATCTTATAATCTTGATTTTATATCGAATGATGCTTATATAGAATGATCAAGGCATTCGTATTAGGCCTCCTTTTATGTGAAAAAAGAGCGATAACTAACGTAATACGTGGTCCATCCATAATTTGGAATGGTCATGATTCAACCATTTTATGTAGCAAGTAATGTTAGAGATACCAAAATTCGTATACTAAATAAATCTATGAAATTACATAGAAAATGATAAGTGATTATTTAAGTTAGTGGATTCATTTAAGCACTTTGAAATTTTATTGGACATTAACAAGGAAAACGATGGTTAGTTTTGGTAATAGGGAGTTTGTCATTTATTACACCAATGGTAGGTGTAATCTACATTTCAAGTTTTCAACACACAAAACTTAATTACAAGTCACAAAATAGATAATTGCTTCGTCCCATAATCAAATGTAGTCATAATTTTGGTAAGGCTGGCTATGAAAATCAAGTCTAACTCCCCCCCCAAAAAAAAAAAAAAAAAAAAAAAAAGGAAAAAGACTCCTTTGCAGTTCTCTTTGCAATATATGTGTTGGCTTTGGATAGAAACACTAGTTTGCCGGGAAAATTATAAAAAAAAGTCTTAAATATATTGCAATTATGCCTATTCAGTCATAAACTTATTTTTTTAACCAATTGAGTCTTAAACCTTATACTATTATTCTCAATCAGTCCATCCAACCAAAATTGGCCGGCCGAAGCTAGCTAGCGCCTACGACCTTCTTTAATAATATTTTATTTTTAAAATATTTTATTATGTTTTTTTTTTATCTTTTTATCTTTTTTTCTCCTTTTTTTCCCCTTCTCTCTCTCTCCCTCCTTCCTCCTCCCTCCTTCCTCCTTCCTTTGGCTTCGGCGATCCACCAGAGGGGAGGGCTAGCCGATCGCTGGATTGAGGCGGCCGAGCTAGCTTGCCTCACTGTCGCTAGGTGAGGGCAAGCTTGCCCAGCCACTGGCAGGGCTCGCCCTCGCCAGATCCAGTGAGGGGGGTCTCACTGTCGCTGGGTTTGGCGAGGCGAGCCCTGCTGAATTTGGCGAGGGCTTGCCTCACTAGTCTGTGAGCTCGCATTGAGCGATGGCAGAGCGAGGCCTCGTCGGAGTTGGTGAGGGCTAGCCTGGTGGTCATCGGATAAGGTGAGCCCTTGCCAAATCTTACAAGGGGGCTTGCCATCGCGTCTAGCAAGGCCCTCCTCACCGGATATGGCAAGGGCTCTCCTCGCTCAATGATCACGAGGCAAGCCCTTGCCAACTCCGACGAGGGCTCGCTCCGCTGTCGCTTGGTGTGAGCTCATCGACTGGTGAGGCGAGCCCGCCGAATCGCCTCAATCCGGCGATTGGAGGAGGGAGGAACAAGGAAAAGGGAGAAGGAAAAAAAAAAAAGAGAAAAAAAGGAAAAAAAGATAAAATATTAATAAAATATTTCAATTTTTTTTTTTAAAGGTTGCTAGCGTTAGTCGACTGGATTGGTCAAAAAAATAAGTTTAGGATTGAATTAGCATAATTACAATAGGTTTAGGACATTTTTGGTAATTTTCCCTGGAGGTCAAGTTCTCCATTTGTTCTTTTACCTTCAATTACATGGCATGTGATCAACATCAAGGGGGAAAAAGAGAGTAGAAAAGCAATTGATAACAAACATTTATTTCTCATAGATTTTTTTTCAAATGCCTCTAGGCTAAGGATCTTAGCATCTATTATATTATCATGAGGTCATCGATGGTCATGTTGAGATTGGATGGCCTTCTTATGAGAATAATCTATCAATTATGATGAATGGACTTTTTCACCATTTACTAACCAATTTTTTGAAAGTCAAATATGTGAATAAATTTGGAAAGACATATAGGCACTTGACAATATTGATACGCAACATATTTAACATGACCACAATCATATTAAAAAAAAGTGACACATTCCTAGTCAAAGGCCATATGGGGGGATGCAACGTGGAAATAGGCGGTTTGGTAACTTCAAAGAGTCTTACCTTGAAATCGACAAGGATGAGTCGGATGGAAAGAACAATGAAATTACAAGAACTTCTGGAAGGAATCTCACCTTGTCTAGTGATGCTCCCATGGCAATCCCTATGGACCTATACTAAAAAGAAAAATAAAAAAAATTGTCTCCAATGGCATGGGATTTTCTTAGAATATGTGCAATACAGTAACTTATTTCCAAGAACATGGCAATATTAATTAAGGAAGTTATAGTAGAGATCATGCTAATAACGCTTCAGGAGAAGCTCTTCTATATGCTTTTGCAAAAACGAAGTTAACCAACGTAATCGATGCACGTAGATACCGCATGAACAAGGAACTCGCACGGATAACAATGACTCCTTGCCTTATCTTCGCCTCTATCCCCATAACGAGCCAAAGTTGCAGCCAGAGAGGGAACAAAAGCTAGAAAACAATCGAAACGACAACCTGTTGCTCTATTCGCAACTGTTCAAGTCGATGTTATATGTACATTAGGAGATGATAAACTGCAGATAGTCAAACAATATTGCAAAATTATTTATTAGGCATAAGTATTTCAAATTTGATACAACACTTGTCAAAGTCTTTTTACACCATCACGATGAACAAGATGTGAATCCCGGGTTTTTCCTTTCTCCAATAACATGACTTGCCAGCAAAGGAGAGATTATTTTCAATAATCTGTATATGATTCAATACGTGTGCTATACTCATCCTCGCATTTTGAGCGGTGAATAGGCTTTTCTTCTCTTTATTTTGGGTTTCTTTCTTTTTTTCTTTCATTTTTGATTCCAACTCTGGTCACGGTCAAGAAGCTTCTTGGCCAACACACACAAAGTTATGTATGTGCTACGGCTATATAAACACGACACCACACAATCGCCCTTGCCCAACATCAAACCGCTGAAGTCTCTCTCTCACAGCATACAGACAAATGGATACGAACACGCAGAAGAAAAGATGGAGGCATCGATCCAGTCAATTGCGCTAGCAACGGTTCTGGCCGTTCTGACGACATGGGCATGGAGGGTGGTGAACTGGGTGTGGGTGAGGCCGAAAAGGCTCGAGAGGCTCCTGAGACAGCAGGGCCTCTCCGGCAAACCCTACACCTTCCTGTTCGGTGACCTCAAGGAGAACTCGCGGTTGCTCACAGAGGCCAACTCCAAGCCCATTGCCGTCTCCGACGACATCAAGCCTCGTCTCTTGCCTTTCTTGCATCAATCCTCGCAAACCTATGGTATGCACTTATTCATAGTATCACTCTGTGTGGCACTTATATTTTCCTTTTAATTGACACTCGCTTGGTTTCGTCCTTTGGTCGATGCTGTTTCTGATGGAGTTTCAGAACATTTGAATATACTATCCTTTATCTTGGAAATTGAACACTTCCCCGTTTTGCGTTTTTGCGACCAAGGATGTTAATGCATCTCAATTCCTTTAAATAATTGCTTATTTTGATATGCACACAATAAGGACATCTTACCATACAAAAGCGATATTAAATAAAACTTGCATGTGATCATGTCGTGTGACGTTTAAACAGTAATTACTAATTACATTGCCACGCACACGCATATATAGAAGCACAACACAGCACAGATTTCTAGAGATAATTACCTAAAAACAAAATGATCTCAAATATATTGTAAGAATGCCTTTTAGTCATAAATTTTTCAATTTTGTCAAATTAATTCTAAGCCTTTTGACAATTTGCTAATATAATAATTTTAGACAATTTTGACAAAAAATTGTAGATGTGGATGCCAGGCTTCTCATATGGTATGTCCGACATTGATGTGAATAATTTTACAATTTATAGTAAATTTTCTGAAATTTATTATTTTTTCCTTTTTTTTTTTTTAACTATGGCCATGCCCTTGCCAGCTCTAGGCAAGAGTGTCTAGGCCCTCACATGTGGTTAGCGATCTCTGCTTGCCACCACCAAGGCCCTAGACCGGTGAAGGGAAAGAAAAAGGAAAGAAAATAAAAGAAAAGCAGAAAAAGGGAAAGAAAATTCAGAAAAAAAAAATGGAAATATTATCCATGTCAACATTGAACATACCATACAAAAAGACAAAAAAGTAGTTCACGTTAGTGCTGGCCATGGTAATTATTATAACCATCTTTTCCCCTTGTCAATATGAATTAAGTCACACATTTACATGCAATCCTAAAAAACAGCAGACCATGTATTTCATTTGGCGCCGTGGCTCTTACCAAGTGCATTGCAGGCAAAGACTCGTTCATGTGGATAGGACCAACACCGAGAGTGCGCATAACGAACCCCGAACAACTAAAGGAGATCTTCTCCAAGATAAACGACTATCCCAAGCCAGGCTCCAGTCCCCTGGTGAAGTTGCTCGCGGATGGACTCGTGAATCACCAGGGCGAGAAATGGGCACGGCACAGAAAGATCATCAATCCAGCATTCCACATGGAGAAGTTGAAGGTACATGAAACTATTCCCTGGTCAACTGAATTGAACCACACACATTGACGCCTCAGGATTTCTCTTTTAAATCCTCCTTTGCTTTGGTCTGTTGCATTTGCAGCTTATGTTGCCCGCATTTTATTCAAGTTGCGCTGAGATGGTCGGTAGATGGGAAAAATTGGCATCAGTAGAGAGATCCTGTGAGATCGACGCGTGGGTCGACGTTCAAAATTTGACCCGTGAGGTGATCTCTCGAACAGCGTTTGGCAGTAGCTTCGAAGAAGGCAAAAGGATCTTCGAACTTCAGGGGGAACAAGCCCAGCTCGCGTTAATAGCCCTTCAGTCGGTCTACATTCCTGGCTGGAGGTAAAATCGTTCATCATCCATAAGCTAATTGAATCTAAATGAGCTTATGGCTTACAATCATGACATTCTAAAAAATCCAACTATTTGATTCAACGTTTCGCAGGTTTGTGCCAACTAAGATGAACAGGAGGATGAAGAACATAGATAAGGAAGTGCGGGCTCTGCTCATGGACATCATCCGCAGAAGAGAGAAAGCAATAAGGGAAGGGGAAGCTGCTGGCGATGATCTGCTGGGGCTGTTGCTGGAGTCAAACATGAAGGAGAATGTCGGGATGAGCCTTCACGATGTGATCGAGGAGTGCAAGCTTTTCTACTTCGCCGGACAAGAGACCACTTCGGTCTTGCTGGTTTGGACCATGGTCTTGTTGAGTGTGCACTCGGATTGGCAAGCACGAGCTAGGGAGGAGGTCCTCCGAATCTTCGGAAGCGGTAAACCTGACCCTGACGGCTTAAGCCACCTCAAGATTGTAAGTTCAATGCTCTTTTCCTCTTTTGTTGAGAATGGGACTCATAATAGGTCTGATCCAGAGAGTTCTTCACGAGCATCTTTTATCACATAACGCATGATAATCCTTCTATAATTACTGGATGCTATTTTCTGATCCTCAGTAGATGAAATGTTTGTTTAAAAATAATGTTATCCTATGAAGATGAACACGACAATGAACTGACAGGACAATTTCTTTGCACACTTGAATTGAACTTGGATTTCCTCTCGACACAAGAACCTGATTTTTTGGACAATAGCCTCCAGCCCCTTTTTCTGGATAAATTACAATATATTTCCATCTCTTCGAGGATATTGATGTCATTCCAGTATCGTGATCGTTCATAGATGCTCCTACATGCGCATCGCTACTATATGAATTCTTCTAAGGATTTGTCGCAATCAGGTCACAATGATCTTAAATGAGGAGTTGAGGCTATATCCACCGACGACTGATCTGGTGCGGAAGGTTCCTAAGGAAACAAAACTTGGGAAGCTGACCATACCCCCGGGAGTCCAGCTCTCAATGCCGACACTCCTCATCCACCATGATAAAGAACTTTGCGGCGAGGATGCCGAGGAGTTCAAGCCAGAGAGGTTTGCCGAGGGAGTGTCCAAGGCCACCAAAAACCAAGTCTCCTTTTTTCCGTTCGGATGGGGCCCTCGTATATGCATCGGCCAAAACTTTGCGTTGATAGAGGCAAAGATGGCGCTCGCCATGATTCTTCAGCAGTTCACGTTCGAGTTGTCTCCATCTTATGCGCATGCTCCTTCTAATGTCATCACCCTCCAGCCACGATATGGTGTTCAGGTCATCTTGCGCAAGGCAAACTAAAAGTTACAGATCAGGGTGACATGAAGTGTAGACAAATACGTGGATAGATATAATGACACTACACCATTTTCGAAGTTTGTACGTTGTTGTTTAAGAATAGAAATTTAGTGTTTGTAAACGTAATCAAATGGCCTCTTAACTAAGTGACCGGTTATTTTAGTTTAATAACAGCAAGATGCTGGATGTATCTGAATCTTCCTTTCAGAAAAACCCCAGTAGAAGATAAGCTATGCCTTTTCCTAGTGCTATAATAAACCTGTTTATTTCTTTTAGATACTGATCTGGCCAATGACCAGTAAAGATGGCTTTATTCTTCAGATTTTAACGTGCGCTAGAGGATACAAAAATTGAACCACATTTCTCCACAAAGGAGAAGAACCACACCACCTTTATTTGTGCTAGAGACCTTCAACTGCTTGGTCCAAAGCAAATGGAGTCATTGCCATTAGTGAAAGTTTGATTCGGGGATAATTTTTTTCCTTGATCCTGGAATTTGGTCGTGCTGCATGGGAATTTCTGTGAGATCTTGATGAAATGCTTGTAGGGAATCTTTGGATTCTAATTTTGTCTCATGAACTGCTATATTTGCTAATTCGCTCTAGCATGGGATGATGTGTTACGGATATTTCTTAAAATAAAAAAGTCATTTTCCATTTCTTTTGCCTTGTCATTTTCAAATAATTTCCTATTCAATTCTATCGAAAACCCAAAAAGTTAAATGGTTGACTTTTATGTTAATTATTGGTCAATCCATTGATCAAAAGTCAATTCTAAATCAAAAGTTGGCTTTTTACATAAAAAGATAATAAATGATTCTAATTTCACTCTAGCCAAGTTAGTTTTCAAAAATTTCAAAGATTTAAACCAAAATGTTGAAATTAAAAGTCAATCATATATTTGATTTTTGGATATAGGAAAACCAAGCTAATAAACTAAAGAAATTCAAGTTGATCATTTGAGACTAAAATTTAATTTCACGAATTAAAGTTCAATTTTACCATTAAACCTTGATTCATTTTATAGCATAAGAGTCGTGACATCAATTCAAAGTCAATTAAGATACAATAGGTTACCCTAGGTATAAACAATTAATCGAATAAGTGCCTCGCAATATTACTTGAATTCAATTTTGATTAATTTGCGATTTCGATCAAGAAATTATGTGAAATTGTCCAATTTGGCCTAAAAAGTCCAATTGCATGTACCCATAATGCAGGTCCATTATTTTTCGTGTTAATTAAGTAATTAGGTCAATACCGAATCGCATTTATATGGTTTAATTAGCTTGCTTTGTTTAGAATCGGACCATTTTCCTCTAATGAAACAAGTTTTCTTTCCAATTTGATCCTTGAGGGTCTAAATTACATAAAAATTAGGACTTCAGGGGCCAAGAGGCCTGAGATGTCACCGAATGAATTGAATTGACATGCATTATTCCCAAGACTGATTGGTTCCTAATACAATCTTGTTTTGAGGTGGAATTTTGGATCAAAGCGGGGGGGGACCAATCACAAGATTTTGGGACCGGAAATCGAATTGATTGATCATGGTCTGATTTGGTCTAGTGGAATTGGTAAGTTTGCTATTTTATACCAAAAATAAAATAAACAATGTTGCAGCTTGTTGCTTGTGGCACGGTGCATAAATACATGCAGCTTGCTGCTTGTCCCTCGGGAGTTTCCTCATCCACACAACAGGCTTTTCTCTATACTCTCTGCTACTAACGAAATGACAGTTCATCAGCAAAGGTAAATGGCCTTTCTATTCTCTCAATCCTCCATGAAGGAGTAGTTCTTCAGCAGGAGAGGGATAAGACATTGACTTGAGATTAAGCTAACAAGTCTTGCAATGAATGATGGGTCAATATCTTGAAAGGCTAATTCTCCTTTTTACCTGAAGTTCTCACATTGATGATTTCTCATTTCCTTTCTTCTAGCGCTTGACTTGGGATACAACTTGTTGGGAGTAGGTTTTGGCTTGCCTCTTTTCACTTATTAGGAGGATAGGTTCCGTTGGTATTAGTTGAGCTTAAGGGTGTTGGAGAAAACTTCCTTAAGTGTTTTAAAGTTGATAAAACGTTTCCATCAGTCTAGTCTTAAAACTTGCAGACTCTTCTATTAAAGTCTAAAGACCTCTGGACTGCCAGACTCAATACTCAAAGTCTATCCTCATTGACAGTTTCTAAACTGTTGAAGAAGGCTTATCTGAAACGAAGATTTCGTTAAGGAATTGATTCTGTCCTTTAAAGAAGATCTCTTGGTTGGATATAGCATGTCGGAATCCATTATTCAATCAAGATTGATTTAGGGATTTTGGATCCGTTGATTGGCGGAGTATACTTTGAAGGTTATACTTATGGAAACCTAGATCCTGATTGTATGGGCAAGTAGGATTGATGGGCTATCATCATGTTCCTTAAATAGCTCGAAGATCTTTTTAATTGATTCTATCCAATGGGTAGATTGGAAGAATTCCTTTGGTAAGTGCTAATGGGTGTGATGGCATAAAGGAGTATATAAGGAAGATGTTTCAGTTGTTCGAGTGTGTGCGCGATAGAAGAATTCCAAAGTCTGAAGCTCATTGTTCTTAGTCAATTAAATTGTTGAGCGAAACCTTGTACGGAAAAGAGAGTTTATATCTTTGAGAGATCTTGAGGAAGTGTAGTAGAGTCTCTACATTGTGGAATCAAGGAAGAGCTTTACTATAATAACTCTTTTGTTCATAGTGAAATCCAGCCGATGGGCTGTCAGTGCAGAAGAGTGGATGTAGGCTTAGATTAAGCCGAACCACTATAAACTCTGTGTTCATATTCTCTTCCTTACACTTTTTTGCTTTGATCATAACTTGATTTGTTTACAAGAGTCTAATTTCCTTTTCATAATCTATTGCTAATTAAAGTTGCACACTTCACTTTGGAAAATTTATTTTTACACATATTCACCCCCTTTAGGTGCTCATACTAGCTTTCACAAAGGGGCTTCATTGACTAAATCCGTCCATAAACATAGATTCCAATGATCTTGTAACCAAAGCATCAGAACAAAGTTCTACGATAACCCCTCTCAAGACTCAAGGCTCAACACCTAAGATTAGATTCTTTGTTCTTTAGCATCAAAAGCATGAATCACGTCAATTCGACCACCATCTGCTACCAAACAATTAATCCAATTTGCTTCATATATTATAATCGGGGGAAATTGGTAGGCATTAGGGTTTGTTTATCAAGAAATTTAAAAATATGTTTTTAATATATAATCAACCGGTCTGGTTTGGTCAGTTTGATTAGACCAGTTCTCACATTATAACTAGGAACCAAACTGAACGGCCACCGGTTTCAAGAATGAGAATTAGGAACTGGACCACCCTCTCTGGGAATTGCCCAAATCCAGGGGGTTCGGTCAGGGAGGTTTTTAGTTCGGGCGGTTCCCATTACACACCTCTAATTGGTCTGATCGATTTGACTAGCCATTGGCGGAAGAGGATGATTTGGCCCTCCACTGGTCTGCTCTTGGTGGCTGAGAACCACTAGTGAGTTTAACATTGTGTGTATTTTATTCTTATGCTTTTTAACTTTCCATATTTTGTGAAAATATCCATGGATTTAGTGAAATTACAAATGTACCTTTAATTAGGCCTTAATTGCAAATTCTATTTAAACTTTTGATTTTGGTACATCGACACCATCCGGATGATCATGTGATATATTTTGACTTAATCTATAATAAACTTAATTAGGCCATTCAATCAAGTTTTGACTGTCAAATCAAACCGACGACCAAAATTTGATCTTAAAAGGGGACTATATAAGATCTTTCCCTCCAAAACTTTGGGGGAGTTTTTTATTATTTGTTTTTTTAGATCTGAACAGGAATTTCTCTCTCAAAAACTCTCTCCTCTCTCTCTTTCCACTTTGAGCCCATTGGACCCTCATAGTTTTGTTCCTTTAGGCTTCGCCCAGGAAATGTGTACGTATAGATAGGGAACCCAAAACCTTATAAGCTAGTCCAAAACTCCCCCTAGGCAATCTAAGACAAGAGACACACCCCCTCCCTGTGTATGTCCAGGACCAAGGTGTGGATGCACTGTTGTCCCTCCTTCCCACGCACTGTTGCATGGGCTATCACACTTTTCACCAACCCTTAGGAGCACACCATCCTCACTGTAGCCCCATATGTGGTCGAGAGTCAGTTTTGATACTACTTGTAACATCCTAAATTCATCACTATGCACATATTGTCTACTTTGAACCCCATTGGACCTTCACATTTTTGTTTTTATGGGCTTCGTCTAAAAAATGCATATATACAGATAGAGAACCTAGAATTGATCTAGTTCAAGACTTTCCTAAGACTTTCCTTGCAAACGTCTAGAGACCGAGGTGTGGATGTGCCACCATTCCTCCTCGTCATGCACCGCCGCTTGGGCTTACACACTCTCCACCCTTTAGCGATGTGAGATAGGAGACATGTACTTAACCTTACCGGTGTACTGTCAAGACGCAACCTCCTCGCCATCCCTCTCTACTGTCATGAGTATGAGTTATTACATTCTCCACCCTTTAAGGCATGGCACCCTCGCTATGGCCCCACATGTTGCAAAAGTTGACTCAAATACTACATGGTGTCAAACTATGACTCTTATAGAGATAGGGATGACACAACCGTCTTTCCACCTTAAGGACATAGCCTCAAATTGCCAAAATCTAAGCCCCCCACAATAACACTTTCTCTCTAATGGCCTCTAACTAAAGGACCCAAAAAAGATTGAAAAAGAGAGGGATTAGTAACCACAAGCTCAGAGAATAGTACATATCTTCTAAGCAGATCAAGTAGCTACTATGCATATATATAAGTATAAAGCATAACCAATAGTTCATAATCCAACTCATTAATATACTTATAAAATTAAGTACACTCATTTCAACAAATTTTTGTACATGTTAGAAATACACATTTAAATCTTGTCATGATTCAAATATCAATGATCAGTCAATCCAATCTTTCATTTAATATCAAATTATATCATGACAGAATGCCTTGTGATAATGCGATCAAGATTACCATTTTAGCAAGGTCTCTACTTACAAAGCCATTGGCTCAATCCAAAATGATATCTTAAACCTGATATGCATACCCACAGCCCCTTCATAGGTTCACAACGATATTGAGCACCAAACTCACATCCTTCAATATCTAGAAATTCAATTTACAATCAATCTCATGATCCCCAATGTATTTTATAAACCAATCATATAAATTTTCATAATTCAATCCATAAAATAAAATATACTTCACAAGACATTTTTCATAACATTTTGAAATCCATTTCATAAACCCTCGACATTTCAAGCGCCTTTTACAAAAAGTTTTTAAAATCATTATAGGCTAATTGCATAAGTTAAGTTGTAACACATTACATATATATATATATATATATATATATATATATATATATATATTCGCAACATTTTTCTTAAAACCATTATCAAACAATTTCAAAATTTCTTTCACAAATCATATTTACGACAAAATATCTTTCATAAAATCTTTCTCAAATCGTTCACCAATACGAAAATGTAATAATTGGCTTATCTAGATTTTTATGCAATAAACATACTCCTCGTTACTTATAATATCTCAAATCTCTACCATTTTCAAGATATAAGTTCACAAATTCGTACAACATATAGCACCATTCACCTAGATATGCCCCAAACCAAATAACAATGCTCAGTCGATCCCACGAACTCACATTCTTATAGTATAAGTGAGAAATAGTATCAAAACCAAGTAAAATGTTATCTCAACCACACTTGGCTAAACTAAACTTAAATGCCAACAAAATAACTTTTACGAGTCAACAAATTGCTCATCTGAAACAATTATTTAAATCAAAACTCAACACGGAACTTGGTCTTAGAACCCTAAAATCTCGCTTCGACAAAACCATTGCATCAAAATGACTCTTGTCAAAACCCATGGCTCTACAATGCCATAATTCATCATTTCCACAAAAACCCAAAACTTCACAACCCAAAAATCAGACTTCACGGCTCAATTTCCACATAACTTCAAATTTTTCCCCTATTT
Source organism: Eucalyptus victrix (assembly GCA_016097545.1). Taxonomy (NCBI): domain Eukaryota; kingdom Viridiplantae; phylum Streptophyta; class Magnoliopsida; order Myrtales; family Myrtaceae; genus Eucalyptus; species Eucalyptus victrix. The sequence continues at coordinate 13,313,673 of CM027840.1, read as the reverse complement.
TTGAAAACTACCTTGATTGGATGAATGAGGAGCGTGAGTAATTATTGGGCATTGCGTTACATAGTCAAGTTGGTAAACTTATAAAGCCCTTTCTCTTCTCCCCTTTACTTTCTTCTTCCTTTTCTTTCCACTTCCTTTTCTTTTCTCAAACTGTTTCGAACTTTCACTTGTCATTAGGATCGGAAACGATTTATATTTTATATAACCCTTGTTGCATTTGACTGATGATGTATCCGTAAAAACGTTTTTGTTTGAGCTCCTTAAAAGCGAAACTAGTGTATAATGTCTTCTAGACATATTTAGAGCATATCACAAGCTTCGTAATGATGTATGGCATGCCTCACTTGAAGATCATTTCCTATATGAAAACCATGCACTAAGTTGACATGTCACAACCGAAATTATCGTGCATTTTGTCATGAGTGTTCTTTAATGGTAAGTCGCTTGTCAATGTTAATGAACTTGTGTGACTTTTTGTACATCGATTTAGGGCTAAATGTCTTAACCAAACTTGATCATCACATTTAGCCCTACAGTATGTTCGAATTTTACAATTTTCATGTATTGTTTAAGTAGCTTAACAAGCCAATTATCATGCATCATGTTCTGCCATTCATATGACTGATTTGCACACTTTTGCAATTTTCATGTTTGACCATGAATTCGACCCTAATTGAACTTGACGTCTCTTAGAAAGTCTTATGGAATATCCTAATCTTTCTAATGACACTAAATTTTGCATCATTTGATTTTTTTTTCCATTTTTGCAAAGTTTGCCTTGAAATCTGCTATGAGTAAAATTCGCAATGCTCATTCTTCCTTTGTTGAGTCAAAACATTTTATTTTTTCAATGGATTTTTCAGTAAGCATTTTGAGATCGGGTCCTTAATAAAACTTGTTTGTCTTTCTCATGTCTATATCGTGGTGAAATTTCAGAATTTTTAGACATCATCTACTAGGACAAATTATTGTTGATTTGCCATGATGTCTAGATGCCCTGCTCTGTTTCCAATGCGATGCTACGTGTTCTTGAATTTTTATAAATTCATATGCAGCTCATCTTAAGAAAATTCCTTCAAAATTTTTTTCTTATTGTGTGCTTCATATTTTGTAAATTTCTTAGGGCCAATTACCCATGGGTCCTATTCTAATTGTTCTAATTTTCATTGTCCTGTTGATTCTTCCTGCGATTCTCTTTTAGAATTTTTTGGGATATCTTGAATGCTGAATTGGGATTAGATGTCTTCATGAAATTTATTCCAAATTTCCCAATCTTTGTTGTCAAAAATCCTTAAAAAAATAAAAAGGCCATCTAGGACCCTTTGTCAAATCCTTTTGGATTTATCGCATTTTTTTTTTTTTTTTTGCATTACAAAGTGATTTTGGTACACCAACATTAACCATTTTAGCATCTATTACTTTTAATTTGGCATTGAACTCGTTGAGGTTTTGACAGTATTTGAAATGCCTACAACATCCATTAGTAGTGCATGATATGTGCCCCGAATTAACCATGGCAATTAAATGCGTCCCATAACCGAGATGTACCTATGTCAAAAATACCTCATCTTGTCATCAATGTCTCAAATGCATTTAAAAGTTTTGAGGCATTACATGAGTCATACATGCATAACATCTCTTCATTTGTCAGAAATGCATGTGATTTTGTTTGGCACTTGATGATTGAATAAGTGATCCAGTGTTGGCTCACCAAGCTTGCTTAATCGATTAAGAACCAAGGTCCGATGGCCTACCTGTATATTTACTTTCGACTATGCATGTGGTTTATAGATCTATGCATAGGCGGATGCATGATCTCGTGAGAAGTCCTAGGTCATACTTAGAACCCATTTAAGGACTTTTTAGCATTGGTTGCCACCCGATAACACAAACGGTGGCCAATTGTTATAGGTCACTTTAAAATTAGATTGGATAGTTGTCTTAGGTGGTTGTTGCATGAATCACAAAGGCTGATTCCCAGGCCAAATTTGATCAATTATACATTTTGTCCTAGTTTCTTGATTGTTCTTGCTTGTTTTGTGATTGTGATCGTTTTTATATATTTGTAATCATGATTGTTTCTTTTACTTTGTAAGTACCTAGTCTTAGTATTAGATTAGGTTTAGAATAGGTCCATGGAGGTGATGATCCCCAAGACATGAAGACGATGAGTGGTCAATGTCCAATTTGACCCTGTTTTGTGCCATTTATTTCGCGATATAAGTTTCGGGGACCTAGCATTTTGTAGATATCCAATGAGTTATGGATTTCTTTCTTTCGATTTAACTTCCGTTTATGATTGCATGCTAGATTAATTGATTTCCTTAAACTGTTTTTTGGGCATTTACTTACTACACCGTCCTTAAATTTCAATTGATTGTTTTCTTTATTTTTCTCTTTTGATAAAAATAGAATAGTAGAAAATTGACCATCCACATATGATCATCTAATTGGTTTTATTGGCATGAAAAATGTAAAAAGACATGCATGGACATTTGAGGAAACACAACAAATTATTAGTACCGAAAGGGTACTAATAGAAATGTTAGCATAAATTAAATCCCTAAACCTTAGAATTTTTAGTTGCGTAGATATCGAGCACCACTCCCGAATTTCGATTGAATTTCTAGCTGATCCCCAAAAACGAGGCTAGTGTTGACTGATAACTTTCATATAGATTGTTTTAAACGACTCATAAAAAACAAATCAATCCGTCGTGAGGGATATACGTCTCAACAAGACTCACTGTGGTTTAGTATACTCAACGTGAAAATTGCCGTAAAGGATGAATTGATACCATCCTTTTAGATGAAAGTACTATCAAGAGGGCTAGTATATAAGAGTACCCTTAAATTCATTATTCACACCCGATCTCCTTTACAAAGGTGTATGATATGTGTAAAAGCGAGTCACGATAACTTCCGCTGTTACACGAGATATGAGCCTGGAAGAGCTAACAACTATGATCAAGTAACCTCACATGGTTGATCTCAAAAAATGAAGTGATAACATTTTTTGGACACATACCATGAGGGAGCTCCCATGGTATGTGTCCCAATAACGACCGAGGTCGGGTCACAATAGAATTTATGCAAGAGCTAAAGTGTCAGACTCTCAACTCAATTATGCATTTCACTTACAGAAAATGGTAATACCATTTAGTCTCGATCAAATCATCCTTGATCAAATTGTAACAACGAGGCCTTATTCGATAGAAAGGAATCGATTTGAAATGGAGTCGTTACTTCAAGATGCAATTTCATTTCCTCTATTTGTTCTTGCAAAAGATGTGGAATGCTCATTCCTCCATCAAACAGGGTGAATAGCTGGTCCTTGGCTCAACTTATGGTGTGGCCAATATGGCTAATCCATTCCTTGGCAAAATATTAAGAAATATTTATGCATATAATGATTTCGAGTGTACCCTTTTTTTTGATCGTCACACATTATCCGTTTCAAAGATATTTTAACATTTTTCAATCCAAAAATATGCAAGCACAATAAAAGGAATCATCATATTCTTTCCAAACTTATTTTTCCCATACAAAAGCAAGAATTACAATGCGTATTTCATTCAGCTTTCATTTCATTTTCTTCCATTCCTTTCTTTATTTCATTTCTCACTTGTTCCATGCCGTTAGTTAGGGAGTAGGATGTGGGCATGGGTGTTTGCTTGAAAGGACAAAAAGAGAGAAATTTGCACTCATAGATGCTATTGCTACATGAAACTTAATCATGAAGTCAGTGTCCCGTGGATGTAACATGTCACCAAGGAACAATACCTAGCTTACCAAGCAATGGCATTAGATGCTAATCGAAATGGCATTGTTTGGAAAGTCAAACATTATATAATGGTCGCCTTTAACAAAACGTCATTAACCACGCCTTTGCCCAAATGCAGACGAGCGCTCCCGCCTATTCCGATGTTGCACGATCTTTACTTCTTTGTGAGCTATCTTAAAATGTGGGTGATGACGTTTGTAGGGGACATTTGTCAGTCTTCGAGATCTTGACTGGATCCACGAGACAAAATTTAATGCGTCAGAGCTCAATATCACTGCATTTCTGGTTTTACATCCGTTCGATGGGCAATCTCCAAACAGCTTTCGTTAACACTAATGAAAAAGCTTGACAACAAGAATTATAAAAATGTTTATAAAAAGCAAAATTTAGGATTTACAAGCATCCAAATTAAACGAAGTCGAATAATCTGGAGTTGTTTTTTTTTTTTTAATTTGTCAAATCATATTATTTTACCTTTTGGCCTTTATATAACATAGCATTCTTGAAAATTTCAAAAGTTGCGTGACATTGATATGTCAATTCTTCCACAATTATTTAAAAAATATATTATAATTTTAAATTTTGATGAAAAGGTGAGAAAAATTTATTTTTAACTTTTTAGAATTCACAATGAACAAACTCCAATATATTCATGCATTTCAAGGAAAAATAATCGGCAATTCACCTTTTCTCAATTCTACAAAGCATATGTATCACATCTTGATAAAGTCTTCCCTATCGACGTTGGTGGCTGAATGGCATGAGTTGCTGTTGCTAAAACACAAGATCATGAGTTTAAGCATATGCTCATTAGTAATTTGTGTGTCCCGCTGGGGGATTGCATTAAAAGCACTAACCCATCTTAACTCAATATATCACAAGTGGTGTTGAGCAATGATCTCTTCACAGTCTTCAATCTAGAATTCTATAATTGGTGGCATAATAATGTCCGGAGAATAAGTAGCCATAAGAGTTGTGCTTCCCAACTTGTATGGGGGCTCTATATGAACAATATGAAAAGTTATCTCCAATCTTATGGAACGATGCACAAAATTATTGAAGTTTTCATTTTTCAATATCTTAAAATCTTAGATCTTATATTGAATGATACTTATATAGAATTATTGAGGCATTTGAAAAAGGAGCAAACTAACATAGCACTCGGTTAACCATAATTTGGAATGGTCACGATTCGACCATTTTATGTAGCAAGTATGTTAGAGATACCAACACTCATATAGTAAATGGATCTATGAAATTACATGAAAAATAGTAAGTGATTATTTAGGCAGGTGGATCCATTTAAGCACTCTAATATTGGACATTAACATGAAAAAAAGATGGCTAGTTTTGGTAATAGCGAGATTGTCATTTATTATATCAATGGTAGGTGTAACCTCAAATTTCAAGTTTTCAACACACAAAACTTAATTACAAGTCAAAAAATAGATAATTGCTTCAGCCAATAATCAGATGTACTCATAATTTTGGTAAGGCTGGTGATGAAAATCAAATCTAAATCCCCCCAAAAAAGCGAAAATATATGTGCTTGCTCTGGATAGAAAACACTACTTTGCCTAGAGACCAGGTTCTCGATTTCTTGTCTGACCTTCAATTACGTGGCATGTGATTAGCATCCGAGCCCTCATAAAAAGGGGGAAAAAGAGAGAAGAAAAGTAATTAATAATGACCACTGGGAGTCAAGCTACTCGTAGATTCTTTCAAATGCTTTTGGGCCAAGGATTTTACCATCAAGCACTGTTGCAAAATTATTTATTAGGTACAGTTCTTTCGAATTTGATACAACACTTGCCAAAGGCTTTTTACACCATCTCGTTGGACATAATATGAATCCCAAGTTTTTCCTTCCTCCATAACAAGTCTTGCTAGCAAAGGAGTCTCCGTCCTTTCGAGAAATTATTCATTGTACTTGTCCTAAATTGAATATTCTACCGCCACATGAGACTATTGAGGTTGTTCTTGGTTGGTGGTTAGTTTATAAATGTAAGGGAAAGTCTCACCTCTTGAACTAACTTTTTGGTTGAGAGAAGTCTAAAACTACTCAACACTAGTATCCAACAAATTTGGACCCAACAATTATGTGAGAGAGTTATGAGTTATTGTGCCTCTAAACTAGGCTCGATGTGTGAAGAGAAGATTTTTGAGTTGGTCTTGAAACACCCAATATAAATGCATCATTTTCAATAATCTATATTTGATTCATTATGTGTGCTATACTCATCCTAGCATTGAGCGGCGAATACTTTTTTTTCTTCATTCTATTTTGGGCTTCCTTCTATTTTTCCTTTCATTTTAATTTGGGTCATGGTCAAGAAGCTTCTTGGCCAACATGCACATGGCTATGTATGGGCCATGGCTATATAAACACGACACCACAAAATCGCCCTTGCCCGACATTATCATCACATTGAGGTCTCTCTCTCTCTCTCTCTCTCTCTCTCTCTCTCTCTCTCTCTCACTCACGCACACACGGAGACACGCAGACCCACGTACGAACAAACAAATACGCACACAAAGACGAAGAAAACAAGGAGGTATCAATCCAGTCAATTGCAGTAGCGACAGTTCTGGCCGTCCTGACCACATGGTCATGGAGGGTGGTGAACTCGGTGTGGTGGAGGCCGAAGAGGCTGGAGAGGCTCCTGAGACAGCAAGGCCTTTTCGGCAAACCCTACACCTTCCTGTTCGGTGACCTCAAGGAGAACTCAGGGTTGCTAGAGGAAGCCAACTCCAAGCCTATCACCATCTTCGACGACATCAAGCCCCGTCTCTTGCCCTTCTTGCATCAATCCTCCCAAACACTCGCTTGGTTTCGTCCGTTGGTCGATGCTGTTTCTGATGGAGTTTTAGAACATTTGAATTTATTGTCCTTTCTATTGGAAATTAATGCTTCCCCGTTTTGAGTTTTGGCAACCAAAGATGTTTTTTTTTTTTGGTAACCAAAGATGTTAATACATCTCAAGTCCTTTTTTTTTTTGTCGGTCCTACTCTAATCCTATTCTAACACTCACTCTCAGACTTTTGTCATTTCCTCCTTGCAGGGCATGGGAGTTGAAACTTACTCCTGAAATGAGATCGTCCTCACCCCAATCCCCCCTGAGAAGGTGGGGATTTGAACACCCAACCTCCCCCTTCCAAGTTGGAAGGGTGGCCACTGGGGCGAACCCCCAATGGTTTCATCTCAAGTCCTTTAAATATGCTTATTTTGATATACAAGGGATATCTTACTCTACAAAAGTGAACATCAAATAAAACTTGCATGCGACCATGTCTTCGACATATATTTGCACAACAGAACATGAATTCTTGGGGATAATTACAAAAAAAGAAGAAGTTCCTAACATGTTGTAAATATGTCAATTTAATTTTATATTTTTCAATTTTGTCAATACAATCTTAAATATTTTGACAATTTGCCGACACAGTCAATTTGGTCGATTTTAGCAAAAAATTGTTGATGTGAACATGGGTATCCTAAATTTTTGCAATTTTTAATAATTTTTATAAAATTTATTTATTTTTTTCCGTGGCAATACCCATGCCAGCCTCAGGTAAGGGTGTCTGGGCCTTACACAAACGAAGACCGAAACAGGGGCGTCCCGAGCGGCGACTACCAGCACCAGTACAGCACCTTCCTAGGCGTCGCCAACTACCCGCCGCCGAACCCGCCGCACCAGCAGCCGGCGCCTCCGCCGGGCGCCACCGATACCTCGGCCCCCCCTCCTCCTCCACCTCCCCACTATTACCATCATGGGTATCACACCGTCCCAGGTACAAAGTCGCTTCCTTTGGAATCGCTTGCGAGCAGAGTTGACTTCAGGATGTAAAGTTTGAAAGAGGCTGTCGGTGAAAGTTCGATTCAGGGATCATGTTTTTCCGTTGATCCTGGAATTTGGTCGTGGTGCATTTGAAATTTCTGTGTGATCATGATGGAATGCTTCTAGGGAATCTTGGGATTTTGATTTTGTCTTATGAACTGCCAATATGCTCACCTCTGTCTATTCACTCTAGCATGGAATGATGTATTAATGGATATGGTTTATCCAGTGGGTTTAGTTTTTTGGCGAAAGGTTCAGCATCCTCATCTTTTGAGGCATTGGATGTATGGGGCGTAGGAGAGGAGTCCTTGGAAGATGTTGAAATTATGTGAAATTAATCGGACCAGCACGTTTGTCCTCGTTTTGTTGACTCCTTTGAACGTGGCCGCTTTAGCTGTCAATCATGCTCATACAGAGGAGAATCATATGTTTTGCCCGATGTGTTGTCCCAGGGTTCTCAGAGTTTAAGTCGGATAAAATGTGGAAGCCACTGGTGTCTCAAGTAAAATGCTGTCTACTGAGTATAAATATGGCTCCGCCTATGTGTTCGCCTTACTTTGAAGTCATAAGTGCTCAGATGCGTTTCCAGTTGTGAATTACGTCTAGATAGGAGCAGCAAGCGGAAGATGAGTAATTTTAGCCAGCAAATACTGTGACTTACCGCATTTCCTTGACTGTAGGTGGTGAAATGATCTGTTGTATCCTTTTAAACTTGATCAGATTCTGTAGGACTCAAAAATTGGAAAATGTCTCTGAAACCTTTTCTCCTTGGTCCTCGTTTCACCTTTCTCAAATAGGTAACTTACGGGAACAATGAGAACTAAGTATGCCCATATTGATGATTTTACTGATTGCCCTGATGAAACAAAAACGATTGATGATCTTCATTCTGTATGCTTTGCAATATTTTACTGGGGGAGATTTCATTTCACGGAAAAAATTTTCAGGTTATGCTGTTGCTGAAGGAAGACCAGTAAGAGAATCACGGCTGCCTTGCTGGGGTATTGGAGTTGGATGGTTTCTGTAAGTTACTTTCTTTACTCGTGGGTTGGATTTCATGTATTGGCTGGCGCATAGCCAACTGCGAAGCATGATGGAGTCAACAGTCCCTATAACTACAATGACTGCATGACAATTCTTGAGCCTGGATGTAGCAGATTCTTATGCTTCATGAGTTCAACATTTGTATATCTTGTGATTCTTATTGGTACCTGGCCTTCAAGTTTGAAACCAGAGAAATCCCATGCGATGGTTCTTTTACCGAAATCTGAGCCTTATATTCATCATAATTTCGATAAGTTTATGATCATCAGCTAATTTAGGATGTCTGCTTTGTTGAAGGTTTATCCTTGGCTTCTTCCTTGGTGCCATCCCTTGGTACATTGGACTACTTCTTCTTGTCTGCGGAAGGATAGACTACCGGAAAAAGCCCGGATATATTGCTTGTACAATCGCCGTAAGTCTCTATCTTTCTTCATTCACAAAAATAGCTACATTCGCTTGTTTGTTACTTCCAGGTAATTTATATGTTCATGCCCCCACCCTCCGTTGGGTGCTTATGCACTCAGGTGTGCATACTGGCACCTGTAGTTGTCTGCCTTTGTTGTACTCTGCAGAATTAATATCGTCATTCGTCTTACTATGTACCTCTTCCATCAGAGCAGTTCAGTAATACATCACATAAGTTATTGACTTCTCTCCCTTGTCCAAATAGGTGTCTCATGTACAGCTGTATATATGGTTCTTTCTGTCCCGAATATACCACGTAACATGTTAATTGAGGAAGCCTCTACTGTCTTCTAGCTTATCTTTGTCTGGCCCTCTAATGACTTCTTATTCCTGGAAATGCCTATGTTAGTTTATCCTCTAAAATGAAATCCATGTTCGCTGTTGATATTGAACTTCAGGACTGCAGAGTAGATGCTTTGCTATATGATTTTCTTGAGTAGGGAAAAAGTTTGTCTGGCACATTCCTTCATATAGATCTTTTGTATGCATCTCTAAACCTCTCTATATATGAGCCATTTTGAATCCTGGCCTTTGCTTTTCATTACATCCCTCTCTTACATGTACATGTTCAATTCATTTTGCGACAGACAAAAACTGAAAATTCCTGCAATGTCCATATGCAGGCAATCCTGGCAACAATTGCAATTGTCCCTGGTGTCATGAGAGAAGCCGATGATTGGTAACATCATAGCAAATGGCCATAATAGGTATCTGAAAATGGCATGGTTCATGTGATCTAGCTGGTGACTACATGAACAGATGGGGCCATCACGTTATCAACCGTAATTAATCACAAATTTTCCTTCTGTCTGATGAGCAAGGAAAACAGCATGATTGTGTTGGTCCGAGAAGTCCATGTTTTGGAATCAATCCTAGTCTTCAAGGATCGTTTTGTGGAATTAAGAACAAGGTTATCTTGTCTTTTTGATTGGCGAGCCTCATCACGTATGTATATAATCGTTGCTGTGACTATATCTGTGATGTTTCTTTGAAATGTTATATTGTGAAGCTAGATCTGATGGTCAATACTTTCCTTTTCATCTGAATATCCTGTAAGAAACAATGTGGGAAACGTCCCATATCTATATAAATGGGTCCACATAAATATTAAAAAATGAAATGATAATAAAGATTTGTTTGGGGAATGCTTCAATCCATTTTGAAACGAAACAGAGTTTTTTTTCGTCACTTTGAATGAAAATGAAAAAAAAAATAAAAACAAATATTGAATTGACTCCTTCAATCTCAACAATTAAATAATAATAAATTATTATTTTGAGTATGCTGCTATGGTGAAATCGTTAGACACGCTGCTCTTAGAAAGTAGTGCTAGTTGCTATGGTGAAATCGGTAGACACGCTGCTCTTAGAAAGTAGTGCTAGAGCATCTCAGTTTGAGTGTACCCTTTATTTTTGTTGTCTCACATTATCCATTTTAAAGACACTTTAACACATTTCAATCCAAAATATGCAAGCACGAGAAAGGGAAGCGCTATGTTCTTTTCAAATTAATTTTTCCGAGCAAATGCAGGAATTGCAATGCGTATGTCATTTCAGTTTCGCATTTCATTTTCTTCCATGCCTTCCTTTGTTTAATTTCCCAGTCGTTCTAAGCCATCGGTTATGGGATAGTATGTGAGCATAGATATTTTCTTGAGAGGAAACAAAAAGAAAAAAAAAGGGGGGGGGGAGGAATTTACGGTTTTAGATGTTGTTGCTCCATGAAACTTAATCATGAAGTTATGGTCCATGGATGCAAAATGAAAGAGCCGAATCTGTTTGGCCACCGAGGAGTCAAGATCACCTTTGCTAAAATGCTAATCGAAAAGACGGTTTTCTAGAAGTCCGAGACATGGTGATTATGAATTGTCGTCGAGCCGCTTTTGACAAGGCGTCATTGACTACGTCTGCCTTTTTGGCTGTGTGGGGCCGACGCTGAACCATCTTCAGTCAAATGCCAAATGCCAGGGCGCGCGCTCCTGCATACGCAGGGGATGACATTTTACTGGGGAAATTGTCAGCGTTCGAGATTTTAACTCCACTCGTCTTTCTTGCCCGCCACCGTACATAATTTGATGCGTCCGAGCTAAATCGCGCTGCTTTTCCGGTTTTATATCCATTCTATCGGCCATCTCCAAACAGCTTTTAAAAAGATTGAAAACAAGAATTTAAAAAATATTTACATAATTCTTTTTAAGATTTATAAACATTCAAATTAACGAAATGAAATGATCTAGAGTGATTTTTTTTTTTCAAATCATGCCATCTTGCACCTACCCTTTTGGCCTTAAAACATGAGGGATGATGTTTTACAGGGGAAATTGTCAGTGTTTGAGATTTTGACTCGATGCGTCTTTTCTTATTCATTACGAAACATGATTTGATGTATCACAGCTAAATTGTGCCATGTCTCTAGTTTTATATCCATTCGGTAGGCCATCTCCAAATAGCTTATGTCAAACCCATGAAAAAGCTTGAAAACAATAATTTAAAAAATATTTACATAATTTTTTTTAGGATTTATAAACATTCAAATTAACGAAATGAACTGATTTGGAGTGGTTTTTTTTTTTTTTTTTTACTTTTTTTTTTTCAAATCATCCCACCTCGCACCTACCCTTTTAGCCTTTATATAATGTAGAATGCTTAAAAACTTCAAAAATTGCTTTACATCGATGTGTCAAGGCACCCACAATTATTTAAAATATATATTAGAATTTAAAATTTTAATGAAAAAGTAAGAAAAAGTTACTTTTAACTTGTTAGAATTCGCAATGAACAAACTCGATATATTCATACATTTCAAGGAAAAATAAACGGCAATGGATCTTTTTTCAATTCTTGTACCATAACTTGATAAGTGTCCTTACTATCTATAGTGATGGTTGAATGGCACGAGTTAATGTTTCTAGAACATAAGATCGTGAGTTCAGGCATATGCTCATTAGTAATTCGGGTGTTATGCTGGGGAGTTGAGGTAAAAGGACTCACCCACCTTAACTCAATATGTCACTAGTGGTGCCGAGTGAAGATTCCTTCACAATCTTCAACCTAGAATTTTTCAATTGGTGCCATAATAATGTCTGGAGAAAGTATCCATAATGGTTGTGCTTCTCGACTTGTTTGGGACTCTATATGAAATGGTTGAAATATATGGAAAGCTATCTCTGGTCTTATAGAACAATGCAAAATAATTTGCTTCAAGGCAATGTGTGAAATTATTGAAGCTCTCACTTTTCAATATCCTAAAATCTTGATTTTATATCAAATGATGCTTAATAGAATGATCGAGGCATTCGTATTAGGCCTCCTTTTATGCAAAAAAAGAAGAGAGAGTGATAACTAATGTAAAACGTGATCCATCCATAATTTGGAATGGTCATGATTCAACCATTTTATGTAGCCATCTTATGTAGCAAGTAATGCTAGAGATATCAAAATTCGTATACTAATTAAATCTATGAAATTACACGGAAAATGATAAGTGATTATTTAAGTTAGTGGATTCATTTAAGCACTTTGAAATTTTATTGGACCTTGAGAAGGAAAACGATGGTTAGTTTTGGTAATTGGGAGTTTGTCATTTATTACATCAATGGTAGGTGCAATCTAAATTTCAAGTTTTCAACACACAAAGCTTAATTACAAGTCACAAAATAGATAATTGCTTCGTCTTGTAATCAAATTTACTCATAATTTTGGTAAGGCTGGCTATGAAAATTAAGTCTAACTCCCCCAAAAAAAGGAAAAAGACTCCTTTGTAGTTGTCTTTTGCAATATATGTGCTTGGTTTGGATAAAAACACTAGTTTGCTTGGAGGTCACGTTCTCCAGTTTTTCTTTGACCTTACGTTCTCCAGTTTTTCTTTGACCTTCAATTACGTGACATGTGATCAGCATCCGAGCACATGTCAAAAGGGGGGAAAAAGAGAGAAGAAAAGCAATTGATAATGAACACTTATTTCTCATAGATTTTTCTTTTCAAATGCTTCTGGACTATTTTCTCATAGATTTCTCATAGATTTTTCTTTTCTCAATGGTGACACATTCCTAGTCAAAGGCCACATGGGGGATGCAATGTGGAAATAGGCGGTTCGGCAACTTCGAAGAATCTTACCTTGAAATCGACAAGGATGAGTAGGATGGAAAGAACAATGAAATTACAAGAACTTCTGGAAGGAATCTCACCTTGTCTAGTGATTTGCTCCCATGGCAATCCCTATGGACCTATACTCAAAAATAAAAATAAAAAATAAAAAAAGAAAAAAAGAAAAAACTTGTCTCCAATGGCATGGGATTTTCTTAGAATATGTGTAATACAGTAACTTATTTCCAAGAACATGGCGATATTAATTAAGGAAGTTATAGTAGAGATCATGCTAAAAACGCTTCAGGAGAAGCTCTTCTATATGCTTTTGCAAAAACGAGGTTAACCAACGTAATCGATGCACGTAGATACCGCATGAACAAGGAACTCTCACGGATAACAATGACTCCTTGCCTTACCTTTGCCTCTATCCCCAGAACGAGCCAAAGTTGCAGCTAGAGAGCAAACAAAAGCTAGAAAACAACCGAAATGACAACCTGTTGCTCTATTCGCAACCATTCAAGTCGATGTCATATGTACATTAGGAGATGATAAACTGCAAATAATCAAATGATATTGCAAAATTATTTATTAGGCATCTTTTCTTCTCTTTATTTTGGGTTTTGCTTTCTTTTTTTCTTTCATTTTTGATACCAACTCTGGTCACGGTCAAGAAGCTTCTTGGCCAATACACACGGCTATGTATGTGCCACGGCTATATAAACATGACACTACACAATCGCCCTTGCCCAACATCAAACCATTGAAGTCTCTCTCTCACAGCATACAGACAAATAGATAAGAACACGCAGAAGAAAAGATGGAGGCATCGATCCAGTCAATTGCGCTAGCAACGGTTCTGGCCGTTCTGACCACATGGGCATGGAGGGTGGTGAACTGGGTGTGGGTGAGGCCGAAAAGGCTCGAGAGGCTCCTGAGACAGCAGGGCCTCTCCGGCAAACCCTACACCTTCCTGTTCGGTGACCTCAAGGAGAACTCGCGGTTGCTCACAGAGGCCAACTCCAAGCCCATCGTCGTCTCCGACGACATCAAGCCTCGTCTCTTGCCTTTCTTGCATCAATCCTCCCAAACCTATGGTATGCACTTCTTCACACTATCACTCCGTGTGGCACTTATATTTTCCTTTTAATTAACACTCGCTTGGTTTCGTCCTTTGGTCGAAGCTGTTGCTGATGGAGTTTCAGAATATTTGAATATACTATTCTTTATCTGAGAAATTCATACTTCCACGTTTTGCGTTTTTGCAACCAAAGATGTTAATGCATCTCAATTCCTTTAATTAATTGCTTATTTTGATATGCACACAATAAGGACATCTTACCATACAAAAGCGACATTAAATAAAACTTGCGTGTGACCGTGTCGTGTGACAGCAGACCATGTATTTCATTTGGCACGGTGGCTCTTACCAAGTGCATTGCAGGCAAAGACTCGTTCATGTGGATAGGACCAACACCGAGAGTGTGCGTAACGAACCCCGAACAACTAAAGGAGATCTTCTCCAAGAGAAACGACTATCCCAGGCCAGGCTTCAATCCCCTGGTGAAGTTGCTCGCGGATGGACTCTTGAGTCACGAGGGCGAGAAATGGGCACGGCACAGAAAGATCATCAATCCAGCATTCCACATGGAGAAGTTGAAGGTACATGAAACTATTCCCTGGTCAACTGAATTGAACCACACACATTGACGCCTCAGGATTTCTCTTTTAAATCCTCCTTTGCTTTGGTCTGTTGCTTTTGCAGCTTATGTTGCCCGCATTTTATTCAAGTTGCACTGAGATGGTTGGTAGATGGGAAAAATTGGTATCGGTAGAGAGATCCTGTGAGATCGACGCGTGGGTCGACCTTCAAAATTTGACTCGTGAGGTGATCTCTCGAACAGCGTTTGGCAGTAGCTTCGAAGAAGGCAAAAGGATCTTCGAACTTCAGGGGGAACAAGCCCAGCTCACGTTAATAGCCTTTCAATCGGTCTACATCCCTGGCTGGAGGTAAAATCGTTCATCATCCATAAGTTAATTGAATCTAAATGAGCTTATGGCTTACAATCATGACATTCTAAAAAAAGTCCGACTATTTGATTCAATGTTTCGCAGGTTTGTGCCAACTAAGATGAACAGGAGGATGAAGAACATAGATAAGGAAGTGCAGGCTCTGCTCATGGACATCATCCGCAGAAGGGAGAAAGCAATAAGGGAAGGGGAAGCTGCTGGCGATGATCTGCTGGGGCTGTTGCTGGAGTCAAACATGAAGGAGAATGTCGGGATGAGCCTTCACGATGTGATCGAGGAGTGCAAGCTTTTCTACTTCGCCGGACAAGAGACCACTTCGGTCTTGCTGGTATGGACCATGGTCTTGTTGAGTGTGCACTCGTAGGGGCGAGCACGGGTAGCGGGTAGAACCGGGAACCGGAGAACCGGAACCGGAACCTCGGTCCAGTTCCCGGTTCTTAAAGGACCGGTTCCGGTTCCCGGTTCCATTTTTCCGGGAACCGGCAATCCCGGTTCCGGTTCCGGTTCCAAGTGGAACCGGAACCGGAACCGGAACCGGAACCGGAACCGGCGCGGAACCGGAACCGGAACCGGCCGCGGAACCGGAACCGGAACCGGCCGCGGAACCGGTTTCGGAACCGGTTAGGGTTCCAAAAGGAACCCCCCCCCGCTCGGCGCTCCAACTCGAAGCCTCCAGCCTCCTGTCCTCTGTATCTTCCTCACTCAGTCCTCCGATTTCAGCTGGACGCCGCTCGCCCTCAAAGCCACCGCCGCCGGACGCCGCTCGCCCTCAAGGCCACCGCCGTCGGACGCCACTGGTCTGGACTGGACGCCAGTCCCCGACGTCGCTTGACGCCCGCATTCGCGACACTTGAGTCGTCGTTGCCCTGAAGACCCGACTGACGTCCCTGCTCACTCCTCATCGCCGGCCACCGTCGCCGAACGCCGCTCGACGCCCGTCGTTCTGCTCAGCGCCGGCCACCGTCGCCGAACGCCGCTGAACGCCAGTCCCCGACGTCGCTCGAGCCTCGACGCCCGCATTCGCGAATCGCCAGAAGTCCCTGCTCGTGACCGGCCGTTGCCCGACGTCCCTGCTCGACGCTCGTGACCCACGCCGCTCGCGCCAGAAGCCCCGACGCCCCTGCTGCTGCAACGAACCAGAAGCCACTGCTTCGCCATTCCCGTTCGGCACCAGGTTCCTCTCTCTCTCTCTCTCTCTCTCTCTCTCTCTCTCGTGTGCAACTGAGCATGCGTTCGTGATTGCGCTTCAGTTCCGGCTCGCGCGCACTGCTTGGTGGGATCGATTGTTTCGTAATCGATTGCAAGTGTAAAATAAATGACCATGGTATCAGTACTGTCTTCATCTTTTCTATGATTTCTGTGGTTCTTGAGTAGCTTTCTCAGTCTGAGCATATAACTACTCAGGTCTATTTCTATTAGTCTGAATGTGACCTTATTTACTATAACCAAGACTTCCTCTTCATCTTTAATACTTGCACTAAATGCCCTCTCTCAGAGGACTGATTCACTGGTCATCATGCGTTGGGTATTTGGAAATTGGAAGAATCTAAGTAGTTTGCCTGGCTTTTTAAGGCTTTCTATTATAGATTTTATGCTACGCTGTGGAATTCTTTCCACCACATTTCATTCATAGTGGAATTACTGTTTGGTTTCCTCTGTTGTTTGATGTCATCATCAAATAACATTTAGATTAACTTATCATTTTCCATGTTTTTCTTTCAGGTTTGGGATTTTTAACCCCACGGTTGTATTGAAGGGTCACGTGGCACCATCGTCTACCGACTCTGGTTCTTCGGGGAATATAATAATCGACTTCTAGTCTTCTATTGGGTGAGTGTTTTCAGAAAGTTTTAGATTCTTTGCTGCACTAAATGTGGAAAAGCTCAAGTTGGGTGTTCGATGTGAAAATTTGGCAATTTTAGAAGAAGCCAGATGTTTTTTTCTGATCTTTTGACACGCCATGATGTCTGAAAGTCAAAACAGAATTTTTCAAACTGTATTGTTGGGTTTTGTGTGAAATTAAGCCTCACAAACTTGTCTGTTGTAGGTTCCTTCAAAAGATTTCACTGTTTTACTCCTCCTCTATGATTTTCATCTTTCCATCTTGAGGCAATTCTAGAATCCCCTTTTGTGACATATGTGGAAATGCACATTTAATTAGTTTTAAGGATGCTAATTGATTACGCTTATACAAATCGTGTCGCAGATATTTATTTGACCTGGAGATGATGCCAATTTTTTTTAATATGATGAGCGGTCTTAAAAATTGATAGTTTTTAAAACACATGCTGGGACAACTGTATGGCCACAAATAAGGGCATATTTGAATAAATCTTTTGCATTTGTATTGATAATATGATATAGTCCTAAAGTTGTGTATTGATTTGATTTTTAGCAATTGCTTGCATATTCTATAACTCAATTCACATTATGTTTTGAATTTTCTAATTATATTATATTATTGTTGTGTAGTGCAGAATTAATGTATCAAGATAACATGTCAATGGAGGTGGAGGGACGTGAGGAGATGACTCCGGGTATGGAATTTGAGTTTTCTGGCAATGAAATTGAAGAAGATGCACCCCCTACCTTGAGTGCCACAAATAAGGTATCCGATTCTCATGATAAGAAATATACATCTGAATGCTGGAATCATTATTCGAAAATCAGTGATAAGGATGGAAAAATATATCAAGTGAAATGCATTCATTGTGGGTCTATGCTTAAGTATCGTGTTGCTAATGGTACTTCTGCAATGAGGAAGCACTTAAACACATGTAAGAGGTTTCCTCGTAATCTAGATAAGAGGCAGAAATTCTTTGTACCACGTAATGTCAACACGGCTGGTAAGGCAGGAGGAGATTCTAGTACTGGTAGCGTCTTATCGACATGGTCATTTAATCAAGAACGAGCTAGGCACATGCTTGCTCGGTTTATCATCATTGATGAGCAACCTTTTTCCTTGGTTGAGCGTGTTGGATTTCGTGAATATGTTAGTGAGATACAACCTCTCTTCAAACATATATCACGTTTCACAGTGGCAAAAGATTGTGTGAAGTTGTTTTTATGTGAAAGAACCTCTTTGAAGAATTATTTTGGAAAGATTAATTCTAGGATCGCACTCACGACTGATACATGGAGTTCCAATCAAAATCTGAATTATTTGTGTCTCACTGCACATTTTATTGATGAAGATTGGAAGTTGCATAAAAGAATCATCAATTTTGTGGTGATGCATAGTCACAGGGGTAGGGAGATTGGGAAAATGGTGGAGACATGCATTGAGGAGTGGGGAATAGAAAAAAGGTGTCCACAATTACCGTGGATAATGCTAGCTCGAATGATGTTGCAATTGGCTATTTGAGGGATAAACTTTCCAAACAAAGGTCGTTGATATTAGATGGTAGTGTTTTGCATATGAGATGTACAGCTCATATATTAAATTTGATTGTGAGAGATGGCTTGACTACGGTACGTGACTCCATTGCACGTATCCGAAATGTGGTTAGGTATGTAAGGAGTTCTCCCACAAGAGCCCAAGGATTTAAATCTTGCATTGAGAGAGAAAAGATCACTTATAAGGGTTCGGTAGTTCTTGACGTTGCCACTAGATGGAACTCCACTTACCTCATGTTGGACACCGCCATAAAGTTCAAAAAAGCTTTCGAAAGGATGGAAGATCACGATCCATCTTTTGTAAGTGAGCTAGATCATGAAACTCCTAGGGATGATGATTGGGAAAATGCTATTATTCTTTCGAATTTTCTGAAAGCATTCTATGATGCCACCAAGAAGATGTCTGCAGGACTTCATATGTTACTTCAAATGATTATTTTGAAGGGATAGCTATTTTGTATAGATATTTGAAAGATGCGGTCAATGCTTCGGATCCTAAGCTTCAAACTATGGGTTTGAAAATGAAAGAAAAATTTGACAAATATTATGGAAGCTTGGATAAAGTGAATATTATGGTGTTGATTGCGGTTGTGTTAGATCCTAGAGCCAAGTTAAATTATGTGAGATTCTTGTATGGACAAATTTATGATGATGAATTGAAGATTGAAGAGATGTATTGCAAGGTGAAGAATACATTGGAGCATTTGTATGAATTTTATGAGCAATCTTCTCTTATTTCAAATGATCAAGATTTTGGTGGCCATAATTTGGGTGCAAGTAGTAGTAGTTCCACTTCCCAACCCGATACGGGTGGTAGTGAAGAACTAAAAATGCATGAAGCTCAAGATTGGAAGAAAATGTTTTTATACTCGAATGAACAAGGGCGCGATGATAACAAGTCTGAGCTTGATGAGTATCTTCAAGAAAAAAATAAAAAGAATCTCGGTCTTGACATTTTGATTTGGTGGAAGGCTAATGGTTCAAAATATAAGATCCTTTCTTTGATGGCTCGAGATATTTTGTCCATTCCTGTAACAACCGTTGCTTCAGAGTCAACTTTTAGTACATCGGGTCGTGTGCTTGATGGCTTTCGAAGTTCTTTAACTCCTAGAGTGGTGGAAGCTTTGATTTGCACTCAAGATTGGTTGAGGGCCGCTCGTGTACCGCTTGGTGATGAAGAGTGTATCGAGAACGCAGAACAATTTGAATTAGGTAAGTAATGTTTATATCTTTATATATTATAATTCTTTTTGTATATTTGATAAGTGGATATTTTATTTAACCTCTTCTTTTTCTTTTTTCAGATATGGTTGGCCTTAATGCGGAGATTATTGTTGATAAATAGAGTTGGTGGTGTCGCAACGGCAATGGATTTAGCGGTAGAGAATTCAAGCAAGGTTTTTTATTGACTTTGTGCTGCTTTAACTATATTGTCAAAGAGTTTATGAGCCTTTAAATGGTTGTTGTGATCTCACCATTGATAAGTTTAATGCATGGAAAAACATTGTTGTCAAAGAGTCTATGTTTTGTTTTATTGTTTTCATAGCTCGGGAAGTATATTTATGGCATGATTTTGATGTTAGAGGATTATTGCGACAATGCTGAAGAGTCCGATAATATGCGCGTATGTTATAATTTTTTTATTCATTTTTAGAGTGCGTATATTATAATTCAACTCCAAAAATGAATAATAAAAAAAAAAACTGTTGGCATTAGTATGTTTCTTAAGATGTGAGAAGTTACCGTATAGTATACGCGTACGTTATAGTTTATTTTGGTAACACGCGCATATGTTATATTTTTTTTTGGTAACGTGCGCCCACGTTATAGTTTTTTTTTGATAACGTGCGCGCACGTTATAGTTTTTTTTTATAACGTGCGTGCACGCTATTTTTTTTTTTTTATAACGTGCGCGTACGTTATATTTTTTTTTATAACGTGCGCGTACGTTATAATTTTTTTTGATAATGTGCGTGTACGTTATATTTTTTTTTGGTAACGTGCACGTACGTTATAATTTTTTTTCTGGTAATATGCGCGTACGTTATTGTTCAAATCTATAAATAAAAATAAAAACAAAAAAAGGAACGCGGAACCTGTTGGAACCTGGAACCGACCCTGGAACCCGTGACGGGGTAGGTTCCGTGTTCTCGGTTACTGACGGGTAGGTTCCGGGTTCCTCATTTTGAGGAACTCCGTACCCGAGGGTAGGTTCCAGGTTCCAGACGGAACCGAACCGGAACCTGGAACCGCTCACCCCTATGCACTCGGATTGGCAAGCACGAGCTAGGGAGGAGGTCCTCCGAATCTTCGGAAGCGGAAAACCTGACCCTGACGGCTTAAGCCACCTCAAGATTGTAAGTTCAATGCTCTTTTCCTCTTTTGTTGAGAATGGGACTCATAATAGGTCCGATCTAGAGAGTTCTTCACGATTTTATCACGACACATGATGATCATTCTATAATTAGTAGATGTGATTTTCCGATCCTTAGTAGATGAAATGTTTGTTTAAAAATAATGTTATCCTATGAAGATGAACACGACAATGAATTGACAGGACAATTTCTTTGCACACTTGAATTGAACTTGGATTTCCTCTCGACACAAGAACCTGATTTTTTGGACAATAGCCTCAAGCCCCTTTTTCTGGATAAATTACAATATATTTCCATCTCTTCGATGAGATTGATATCATTCCAGCATCGTGATCGTTCATAGATGCTCCTACATGCGCATCTCTACCATATGAATTCTTCTAAGGATTTGTCGCGATCAGGTCACAATGATCTTAAATGAGGTGTTGAGGCTATATCCACCGGTGACTGATCTGGCGCGGAAGGTTCCTAAGGAAACAAAACTCGGGAAGCTGACCATACCCCCGGGAGTCCAGCTCTTAATGCCGACAATCCTCATCCACCATGATAAAGAACTTTGGGGCGAGGATGCCGAGGAGTTCAAGCCAGAGAGGTTTGCCGAGGGAGTGTCCAAGGCCACGAAAAACCAAGTCTCCTACTTTCCATTCGGATGGGGCCCTCGTATATGCATTGGCCAAAACTTCGCATTGATAGAGGCAAAGATGGCGCTTGCCATGATTCTTCAGCAGTTCACGTTCGAGCTCTCCCCATCTTATGCGCATGCTCCTTCTAATGTCATCACCCTCAAGCCACGATATGGTGTTCAGGTCATCTTGCGCAAGGCAAACTAAAAGTTACAGATCAGGGTGACATGTAGTGTAGACAAATACGTGGATAGATGTAAAGTCACACTACACCATTTTTGAAGTTTGTACGTTGTTGTTTAAGAATAGAAATTTAGTGTTTGTAAACGTAATCCAATAGCCTCTTAACTAAGCGACCGGTTATTTTAGTTTAATAATAGCAAGACGCTGGATGTATCTGAATCTTCCTTTCAGAAAAACCCTAGTAGAAAATAATCTATGCCTTTTCCTAGTGCTATAATAAACCAATTTATTTCTAATCATATATTGATCTGGCCTCTTGGAATATAATACGCAGAAACGACAGGATCTTGCAATTTACGTCAACGTAAAATCAGTAGAGAAATAAACGAGAAATAATTAGGTCACAAAAAATTTACGTAATTCGGTTCGAGTATCAATATATATATCTACGGGGAGAGTCAGCAGCAAATAATCTATTATAATCGAAAAATCAAAGTTTACAATTCTTTACACGATCGAAGTGTTTTCACACACTTAAATTTAATCAAAAATTCAAAATATTTATAAATAAACAACTCACTTAAATATAAATTCACGCTACAAACTTACCGCGCCTTCAAAGCTCAAAACGAAGGAACTCTACGTAAGGCTTCGCATGGCTTCTACGTGCTCCTACATGCGGCTCCTTTTACCTCATGTACGACTGCACCGGCTCCCTTTCTTTCGTAGGGTTTTTCAAGCCGCTTCATGCACGCCAAAAAAAGGGAAATTCGTGTGCTCAAAGGTCAAATATTTGATCTGGGCCCACCAGCTCTTTCTTCGGCTCCACGTGCAGAGAGGTTTCGGCAGCCTTTTTTCTACGTGCACAGGACTTTGGCGGCTTCTTGCGGAAGGAAAGAAGACCTGCAAATATTTCTTGTTCTTATACGTGTGCGGGTCAAAGTTTGACCTGGGCCACCACGTTTGGCTTCTTTCCTTTTCTTCATCCGGTAAAAGAAACGAAAACCCCAGCCCTGTATCGTGTGCCCAAAGTCACATGGGCCCCACTTAGATTTCCTAATTCGCATCCTGCGCGTAACGAAGAAACTTTGCTCTTTTTTTTTTTCCTCCTTTATGTAGCTATAAAGAGTCCAATAAAAAAAAAAGATTCTTCATCAAAAAAATATCTTCACGATCAAATAATAAAAAATTTATCAAAGTGCATTTTTGCAAACACTCAAACTCAAAACATAATTTAGCATAGCCAATGACCAATAAAGATGGCTTTATTATCCATATTCTTCATATTTTAACGTGCACGAGAGGAAACAAAAATTGAATCACATTTCTCTACAAAGGAGAAACCACACCAACTTTATTTGTGCCATGGACCTTCAACTACTTGGTCTCAAGCAAATGGAGCCATTGCCGTTAGTGAAAGTTTGATTCGGGATCATTTTTTCGCTAATCCTGAAATTTGGTCGTGCTGCACTGGAATTTCTATGAGATCTTGATGAAATGCTTGTAGGGAATCTTGGGATTTTAATTTTGTCTTACAAACTGCTATCTTTGCTAATTCACTCTAGCATGGGATGATGTGTTAACAAATATTTCTTTAACAAAAAAAGAAGTCATTTTCCATTTCTTTCTTTTGCCTTGTGATTTTCAAATAATTTCCTATTCATTTCCATCGAAAAATCCAAAAAGTTAAATAGTTAACTTTTATGTTAATTTTTTGGTCAATCCATTAATCAAAAGTCAATCCTGAATCAAAAGTTGGCTTTTTACATAAATATATTATTCTAATTTCACTCTAGCCAAGTTAATTTTCAAAAATTTCAAAGATTTAACCCAAAAATCAACCTTTTAGAAAAAGTCAATCAAATAGTTGATTTTTGGTCAAATTTTTTATCAAAAAAATTGGAAAATTCAAAAATCGACAAAAAATTTCCATTTTAGTTTCAATTTAACTTTAGCGTCAAATTCGGCTAAAAATAAAATTACTTTTGTTCTAGTCATAATAAGACCTAGTTCCTTTTACAACATTTAATTTAAGGATTATTACTCATTTACTCATTCATTTAGTTTCGAGAACGGTCATGTTAAAATGCCCTAATTAAGAAGTCCATATCAATTTTTATGATTTGTGAATGGACACTTTTATTGTGCTCATTTTCTTGAGATGAGGCCAAATCCAAGGGTCCATTTTAGGAGATTCATTTGGGAGCTTTTCAATTAGAGGAATTCAACCTTCTTGAATATAGGAAAACCAAGCTAATAAACTAAAGAAATTCAAGTCGATCCATTTGAGACTAGCATTTAATTTTCCGAATTAAGGTTCAATTTTACCATTAAACCTCAATTCATTTTTAGCATAAGAGTCGTGACATCAATTCAAAGTTAATTCGGATACAATAGGTTACCCTAGGTATGAGCAAGCTAGCCCGTGCTCCATTGGAGCACTGAAACAGCCCGTGACCTTTCCTCCATAGGTCTCGGCCCAATAGCAGCTCGATTTTTAGCATTCCATGGTTGCCAAAACCACCCTGAGCCGCGCCCGTTTAGCCACCGTTCTTGTCTCCTTAAAACCGGCAGCCCATTTGTGAGTTTTACAAGGCCATTTTCGGGCTTGTCCCGGCCTCGCTTGGTGGCCCCGCTTTGGAGATAGTTGAGCCCCATTGCGTCCCCGTTGATTTGCACCGATCGGATCGCCAAACATGTGAGTTTAAATAACTAATCATTGCTTAGTAGGTTAATGACACTTAAAGGTTGATTAGGTAAAGTTAAGTATGATTATATGGCTAGTTAGATAAGATTAGTGAAATTTAATTAATTTCCGATGCATGTTAGGTAGTTAGTTAGTGTATTTAGGGCCTAGACGAGCTCTAGTATTTATCTAAAGTGACTCGGAAATTTTTTGAGTCCGTTTCGGCATCCAATTAGGCATTATGGGCCTAAGTTGGATTTATTGACATTTATTTAATATTTTTGGAATTATTTAATTAATTAATTATTTTCTAGAAATTAGACTGGTATAGCCGGTGACTAGAATTTTATGCTAATTGCTATGGTGTGGTTCGTCTATTTATTTGAGCTCTAATTTGTGTTGAATTGATTTAATTGTGATTTTAGGATTTTACTCCTAAATTAAATTAATTTTGGTAATTAATTGGAAAATAACCGAGCATCGGTTTACAACGCCAAAAATATTTTGGTGGACTATATAAAATGGTGGGAATTGTGGAAGTGAAATTATGGTATTTTGGTTAAGGCCGACCGTGTACCTACACATGAGTATTTTTATCTGGTATGATAAAAAAATGATGAATTTGTTGTATGGTGAAAGTGGTATATTATATTAGCTTGGGGGGACATAATTTATTAGCTTTGGGCGAGCATATAAATAGTATACCATAGTATCAGCTTTGGGCGAGTAATTTATTATCAGTTTGGATGAGCATATATAGTATATTATATTGGCTTGGGGCCCTAAATTATCAACTTTGGGTGAGCATATATATAGCATACTATATTACTAGTTTTGGGTGAGCTATACTATTTATTTATCAGTTTTGGGTAAGTAGTCTTGATTTGATAGGACTTTATAAATAGTATTGAATGTATTGACCAAGGGAAGGTCATAGCGACATGTAATCGACTGAATCGATTGATCGATTATTCAATATGAGTGAATAATTGTTTGAATTATATTGTCTGATAGGAAGGAATTGAGGCCAAGGTTCGTAGATGGCGACTGCCCCTGGATGTCATGATCATCCCATGAGAGGACTGAGCAGGTCTCTATTTTCCCTAATCCTAGAAGTGATTGGACTTACGAGTTGGTTGTGACCACAATTTGGGTTGAAGAGGTCCTACACCAAAAGATACTCAATCAATTTAGAGCCTGGTTCCACACCACTTCCTACGGTTTTAGGATAGGCCCCCTTAGAGGCTTTGGTATCCCTGTTGAGGTGATTGACGCTGTCCAGGATGAGGATCCAGTAGACCCACCTGATGGTGTAGTGGAGGAACCGCCGTCTCGCCCAAATCCCGTGGACTCTGAAGGATCAACAAACGAGTATGAATAATTGGTCATGGGACGACTAGTTTTGAAAATCAACCTTTTGGTAGACCTTGTAATTATCGAATAGTAATGTATATAAATTAGTCTGACATGTGGTTTAGTTTACGAGAAATTGTGGTCTTGCTTTTCTATCCCATTAAATTGTTGTCTATGGATTATTTATCTGCTTCCACATGTGCATTTAAAAATGAATGGGTCGGCGATGTGTCTTGAGATATCGCTATTTAATCGACCATAGAGAGATGGGCGCGTACTTAGCGGATCGAGGCATGACAAGGGATTAACAATCACTCCTCCCCTTATAACTCCCAATTGCAAAAACATTTAACACCCATGTTAGGGACGTACTTGATATCCTCGCTGCTAAATAAAACTTACTTTTGAAGAAGATAAATTTAAACCTAAGTCCTCTAAGGTCTACAACTAATTTCCCAACGGAGTTGCCAAGCTGTCACGACCTACCCCCAAGGGTGGGAATAAGTTTAGGGATATTACCTAAAGGACAAACCTAAGGTCCATAATTAGGCGCGGGCTCTTCCAAGTCCATACCTCACATGACATTAAGGTATTTTTAAAGATTTTTGTAATAAGGAATCTCCACTAGTCTATTGGAGTCGTTTAGAAACCAAGCAGGGCATGGGAGTATACCTCGCTTCCTACGCAACCAGAGAATCTAGGATCGGAGACTTGATTACACTAATTAACCAATTAATGCCATTTCAGTACCTAATCTTGTTCATTTTAGAAAAAATGATTTTTGTCAAGTAATTCAAATTAATTTTATACCTATCCACTAACATGTGAGGTGATCTTGCAGATGCTCAATCATTATAATAACAACCATAGTTACCAAGATCCTAATTGCAGTAAAATTGAGCACGTGCAAATAAACATCCACATACATAATTAAATATGCGAATTAAACATGCAATACAATTAAGGTGCAAGAAAATAAAGATCTAATTACACTAAAACGGCAAGACATGTCAATTTCTAACCAAGCCCTACATTTTTAATTTTCGAAAATTTTTAATTTTTTAATTTTTTTCAAAAAATAATTATTTTTCAATTTTTCAATTTTTTAAAAAATAATTTTTAATTATTAAAAAAAGGTGAATCGGGTCGGGTTTGGTCTGACCCGACTCGAGTTCGGCCCGGTTAACACAGGTCAGGTTCAATTGGACCGAACCTGGCCCGATCGTGGGGAGGGCCAAATTTGACAAGCTCTAATAGGACTGGGCCTGAACAACAGGCCTAGTCTAGCTCAAAGCTAAGCCCACCTAAAAAAAAGAAACTTAAGTAAACTAAGCCCAGCCCAACACAAAAGGAAAAACTAATATTAAACCGGCCCAAAGGCCATGCTTTGGCCTAGACGCAGCCTGCCCAAAGATCAAAACCCTACCTAGTTCGCGACCTGTGCCCAACTTGGTTTTCGACCGAAACCCTACCCAGCCGTGACCCAATGGATGTCGCTCTCCTTGCTTGCGGATGAGGCGTCGCTGGGCGGACGGACGGTGGTGGCGGCAGCGGTGGTGGGCTTGATGGCGGTGGTGGTGGGCTTGATGACGACGGTTGGGACGAAATAGCAACAGCATGCGACATCAAGAGAAGCAGCACGGTGGTCGTCGTCGGGGATGGTGGTTGCTAGAGAGATGTGGTCGATGGTAGCAGAGGCGGCCCCTCCAGTTAGGGCCACGACGGCAAATACAACGGCGAGCGATGGCAATAGCAGGAACGGTGACACGGAGGTATGGCGATGAGACTAGGAGCGGCGGCGGCCGGCGGGTCTTATAGGTGGCATGGCGAGGGGGCTCGGTGCGATGACTAGCACAAGTGGCTGGTGTCATAGTAGAGGCTACAACAACGACAGCGTATGGAGCTAGAGGGCGACGACCTGAACGACATGGGGTTGAGGCGGCGATTTCGGGACAATGGAGCTCGCAGCTGCTGGCTATAGGAATGACGGTGCTTGGGCGAGCTACTATAGCAGTTCCTACGACATCGACGACGGAAGATGGAGGCGGCTACAGGTCGCCGGCGAAGCTAAAGCAGCGGCGGTAGACAGGGGTGCTGGTGGTCGAAACTCTAGTAGCGACGGCGACCAAGGCAGCAGCGAGGGCGATGAACCCTATCACTATCTCGAGCTCTCCCCCTCTCCCTCTCTTGAACTCTCTTCCCTCCCTGCCGTTGCTGCCTTTTGCTTTTTGCTCTCTGCCCCCCTCCTCTCTCTGCTTGATGCTCTTTTGCTTTATTCCTTCCCCAGGTCCTCTTGGGCGCAGAGATGGCTAGAGGAGGGAGAAAACTTGAGCACGAGTTGGGCCAAAAGGAGAGAGAGAGAGAGAGAGAGAGAGAGAGAGAGAGAGAGAGAGAGAGAGAGAGAGAGAGAGAGAGAGAGAGAGAGAGAGAGAGGAAAGAAGGAAGGGCGGGTTGGGCCAAGGCCAGATTTGGCCCAACCTGGCCCCTCGCGTCCCTTTTTTTTTTTTTGATTTTTTCTATTTTGAATTTTAATTAATTAATTTTTTTATACAGACATGAAAATTAGGTGTCAACATATTCTTTCTAGATGCGCATTTGCAACCCTTAGTAGACAAAACGCTTGGTTAAAAATAATGCTATACTATGAAGATGAACACGGCAATGAATTGGCAAGAGCATTTTCTTTCATCCTTTGATAGAACTTGGATTTCCCCTGAAGACGAGCCTCAAACCATTTCTACTGGATGATTACAATCAATTTTATTCTCTTCGTGGTATTGATTTCATTGTAGTAGTCTTTCTCTGACGTCATAATCATACATACACATCTCTACCATATGACTTCCTCTACGGATATGTTATGATCAGGTCACAATGATCTTGAATGAGGTCCTCAGGCTATAGCATGATCAGGTCACAATGATCAGGTCACAATGATCTTGAATGAGCTGACCATACCCCCCAGAGTCCAGCTGTCAGTGCCGACTCTCCTCATCC
The DNA here is from genome assembly GCA_016097545.1 of Eucalyptus victrix. Taxonomy (NCBI): domain Eukaryota; kingdom Viridiplantae; phylum Streptophyta; class Magnoliopsida; order Myrtales; family Myrtaceae; genus Eucalyptus; species Eucalyptus victrix. The sequence goes on along the minus strand of CM027840.1, from coordinate 13,284,813 downwards.
ACCATGATAAAGAACTGTGGGCCGAGGATGCTGAGGAGTTCAAGCCAGAGAGGTTCGCTGAGGGAGTGTCCAAGGCCACCAAGCACCCAGTCTCCTTTTTCCCATTCGGATGGGGCCCTCGTATATGCAGTGGCCAGAACTTCGCAATGATAGAGGCGAAGATGGCACTCGCCAAGATACTTCAGCAATTCACATTTGAACTCTCCCCAACTTATAGGCATGCTCCTTTTAGTGTCATCACCCAGCAGCCACAGTATGGTGTTCCGGTCATCTTGCACAAGGCAAACTAGAAGTTAAAGATCGGGTTGACATGTGTTGGTTATTAAATAAAATTCATGGATGTCCTACGTGCATCTAGAATATTCATGTGTGTTTAGATTCATGTTTCTTTGTCTATTTCAATGTTCTGTAAATTCAAGGAATGCATCTCCTTGAAATGCTTGATTCATTTGTGTGTTATTTAAGAGTAAGAGTCATGTATCAAACCTATAAAAGGTAAGTCTTGTGATCATTTCATCAAATAAAAAAACAGAAAAGTGTATGTGGAATTAAAGTTCAATTTCATTTGAGAGTTTCCCCTATTCGTCTCCTTTTCTTTATTAGAGTCCAGTTGAGTGTAGACAAATAAATGCATTGAAATAACGAAATTATACACTATTTTCTAAGTTTATGCATTGTTGTTTTTTCACTTTAAAGGATAGAAATTTATTGTTTGTAAACGTTTATTATTTGTAAACGTAATCGAATGGCCTCTTACTAAGTGACTGGTTATTTTTAATTTCATAATCGCAAGCCGCTAGATGTGTCCGAATCTTCCATTCAGAAAAAACCACATTAGAAGATAAGGTATGCCTTTTCCTGGTGCTATAATAAACCCATTTATTTCTAGTCAGATGCTGATCTGGCGAATGACCAGTCAAGATGGCATTTTATTAGCCCCCCTGTTCAGATGAAGACGTGCACCGGAGGACACATAAATTGAACTACATTTCTCAACAAATGAGATGATAAGACCACAACAGCTTTGCTTGAGCAAGAGACCTTCCTTCAACTGCTTGGTCCAAAGCAAATAAAGCTATTGCCGCTAGTATTTTCGAGTGAGTTTTAAAATGCTTTGCCTTTAAAATATTGCATTGGGTCAAAGAAACTTGTGTCGAAGGACATTTAGTAAAATCAAATGGTGCTTTGATGTGTAAATAATTCAAGACAAAGCAATATTCTAGACTCGACCACCACATGTACCACCTTGTCTTGGCTTCAAGTTGTTTTCTAATCTTCATTCATTAATGGTCAAATTAGCATTGATTGAATCACAAATGGATGTAGCAGTGGTCACCCTCATCATATGGGAAGAGGGAGGTGCGGGGTTCGAATCCTTAGCTTCTAGTAAAGTTAGGGTGGGGACGGTTTAACTTTGGGTGTGGATTTTGACTCCCAGTCTTGTAAGGAGATAGGACAAAAATTTGAAAGTGAGAATTAAAGTAGAAGTATAGTAGGACCGACTGAGAAATAAAGAAAAAGAAAAAACCACAAATGGATGTAGCATTGGATTAACTCAGGAAGGCTTGGGTAAAGAAGTAACACAGCAATCCCTCTTAAAGCCCTTTTGATATCATTCAACATGATTTATACGGAATGTCCTACTCTTTTTGCCAATAAACTTTGAGGCCTCTTATGATAATGGAATGCTGTTGCTACAGCCCGATGTTGCTGCGCTGGTAATCCTCGGTGTGGAGCAACAACTGGTGATAGGGCAAAAATCCAGGCTGTAGCTTTCCCAGTCCCCCCTTCATCGGGTGGTGCCATGCGATTCGGGAGGGCTAATTCCCTCGGACTGGGTAATAAAGGAAAAAGTTATGTCAATCAGAATTCTTGTAGTTGCGAGTAACATAAGAAGGGATTAAAGGATACGTAGTGAATCGAATAGATAAGCAAGCAATCCTTGTCCATGAAGGGGGCCTTGTCATAATTGTGTGTTCCTATGATCTATGTTCTCTATAAAGGACTTGCCTGCAGGCTGGCGGCTTCCATCTGATTACTCACTTGAACACTTCTACTCCCATCTTGTTGCCTGCACCCACTGCAAACCTATCCATCCGCGGCCCATCCCGTTAGCCCAACTGTAGTATTTTATTAACACGTCCATGATGGGATGTGATTGGAATGCACTGTTTCGTCTTGATACGCTACGATGAAAAAACACCATTGAAAGGGTATGAAAGGAGATATATAAAAGCCTCCTAAAGACAACCGTTATATAAAAGCCTCCTAAAGACAACCGTTATATAAAAGCCTCCTAAAGACAACCGTTGATGGTTGTTGGCAGAACGTACGCTCCTTTTCTCTCCCATTTTCCATCAAAAAGAGAAAAAGGCGTTCAATTTCTTCTTTACGAGAACAGTTTGCATTTACGCCGTGGAAATCAAGTGATTTCCTCATGATCACATCTAGACCAACGTGGAGTAATTTCATTCATGATTCATCAGCAATTTAACGTTCGTTCCGAGGTTAATTATTGTTTGTGCATTGGAATCAGGTAAATCGTTTTACGCCAACTAAAATTCCAACATTGGTATTAGAGCAAGGTCGTGTTTCCTACCTTATTTTCATCGAATTTTCTCATTTACCATTTGATATCGAGATCAAGAGTATGAAATCTGCACTGTTTTGATGTTCATTGCACGGAATTGCTAATCCAAATAGTCGAAATCAAACCGCAGCAAAGAACGGATTCAGGGTCGCGTACACTCGTATGGATTTGGCCATTTTTCGGAATATTTTTTTCACAAAAATCATTTTTTGAATATACAGAATGAAAGTACTCATCAATACAAGTCTAGTGGTGGGTTGAACACCGCGGGAAGACGCTGGACGCACCCACATGCGCGGCCAGAAGCCGTTACGTGTGGGCCTCACGTGCCTGAAGCACTGGGAAAGCTGGTGCGTGATGATGTCACTATGACGTTAGCACGTGAGCGACATGTGTGCATCGGCGAAACGATGCGTGCTGACATCACGGATGACATCGCCGATGCCAACGGTTGGCTGGCCAATCGCCGGCCTGCGACCCGACCCGAGGCTGACCCACAACCCGACCCGGAACAGACCTAACCGTTGATCGGTCAATGGGTCGGACTGGTCACCAATCAAATCGATTACTAGTTGGACTGATCGGACTAGTCGGACCGACCAGGAGCCATTTGGCTCGCTGGCATGTTCGCCACACGCGTTGCGCACTCAAGCAGCGCGTGGGAGCTCCGATTGGAGCGTGGTCATCGTCGTTTGGTTCGTATGAGTGTCCTCTACACTGTGGTATATTTATTTTGGATATTTGAATTTGATAAATGTGTAAAATTGTGTACAGAACCCTATGTACGTGTATTTTAAGGTACAAATGCATAGTTTATTCATTTTTTAGCTTGTATTTTCTTATGTTTTAGGAAATACAGTAGCTGGCCTTTATGAAAATAATATTACATATGCTGAGTAGAGCTTGGTTCGATGATAACATGTATATCGTTTAATATACTTGTAGTTTTCTAGTTTCAAGAAAATTCGAACAATTGTGGAAATCATTATTTTTCCATTACATGTTAAATTGCGGTTTAGATTGTAGTTGCAGCATGATTGTTTTTTGTACATTAGTTCAAATTATGCTATGTTTTTGTGTTAATGGAAAAATGTAAAAATTACATGAGGTCATGTAATTATTTTTCCAAGTGAGAGTTTGTAGGTCGGTAGAATTTGAAGGAGTTTTCACCTATAACTTAAAATTTGCACAAATTAAACTAATTAATAATAATAGAACAATCGTACATAAAAATTGATTGAGAACATAGTGAACTTTTGTTTTTGTGTCTTTTGTTGAATTATCATTAATTTAGTTTGTCTTTATTGCAAATTAAGTATATGTATTACCCTAAAAAGTGTGCTAGTATTGATTCCACGTTTATTATGTCAATGTGTTATAGCAATTGATTATGGCTTTGGCATCCAAAACCATTATGGCTGACCTCAATAAGGGTGAGAAGTTGAACTGTGATAATTATGATATTTGACACTGAAAGGTTCAGTACATCTTTAAGAAGCAAGAGATTTTGGAAACTCTCAACCACACCATGGATGAACTTAAGCATAGAATTTCAGCTCAACATAGGAAAGATCTAAAAGCTTATCAAGTTTGGAAAATGAAAAGTAGCATTGCTCGCATCACGTTGTTAAGTTATATGCAAGATAATCTCATGTATGAGTTTGAAAGTTATGATAAAGCTCAAGCTATGTTGGTTGCCTTGAAAGATAAGTTTGAGGGTACATCTACCACTAAGCTGAGGAGACTCACCATCTCAAGTTTGACACATATCGAAAGCACCCAAATATAACGATGAGGCAACATCTTCAGGAGATGTCAAACATGATTCATGAGCTGAAGTCGGTAGGTCACTCCCTTACTGATGAACAACAAGTTCAGGCTATCAGAAGGTCTCTTTCTGACAATTGAGAGTATATGAAGATCAATATGACGTATAATGAGAATATTGTCAATTTTGATGATATGACGCATCTTTGGAATTAGAGGATAAGCGCCTAGAGGCTGCAAGATCATCTATCCATACTTATGTTGCTGAATCGAGTTTGTGCAAAGTTTCGAGTTTCAAGCGCAAAAAGAATTCTCAATTCAACAATAAAGGGAAGAAAACTTATCAAGCACCTAAGAGGGCTAAGACATTCCAACACAAGAAGTGTGGTGGGAAGAAGGACAAGGCCAAGATGAAGTGCTACAATTATGGCAAGATGGGTCACTTTGCTCGTGAATGCACTAAGCCGAAAGAGGTACCCTATTACTAAATTACTTTAAGTAATACTTTTGTTTTTAGCACTGTAATGCTTGCTGAATCTTATCCAATGTGAACTGTAAACTTAGGAGCAACATACCACGTAGCTAGAGACCGATAAGTATTTGTGGAGTATCATCGAATTCAGCTTGAAAGAAGATGGATATATGTTGGGAATAACTCAAAAATTGAAGTGAAGGGTATCGGCACATGTAAAATTAATTTTATGTGGTAGTCGAAACCTATTCCTACATGATGTCCTTTACGCTCCAAATATTCAACGAAACTTGGTCTTTATAGTTGTTCTTCTTAGCTTAGGTTATGTATTGAATTTTCATGGTGATTGTGTTAACATTTCATTTGGAACAGTTTATTATTGTTCAACTCATGTATCGAATGGTTTTATAGTGTTAGACATTGACTATGATCAATACAATATTAATGTCGATTGTTGTTTTTCTTTAATTATATCTTCTAATAATGTTAAGATTGATACAAGTACTTGGCATGCTAGATTAAGTTACATTGAGTTGCAAAGAATGCAAAGATTAGCTAGAGAATGTCTTTTAGGGTCTTGATTTACCCGTATGTGAACAATGTCCAGCGGGAAAAATAACTACAAAACCATTTGGTAAATGGGCTATAGCTGAATTTCCATTACAACTCATACATTATAACATTTGTGGTCCTTTAAATGTGATGGTGAGACATGGAGTCTCATATTTCATCATTTTCATAAATGACTTCACGCGTTTTGATTATATCTTTTTGATCTCCCATAAGTCAGAAACATTAGATTGTTTTAGACAATATATAGCAATGGTAGAAAATTAGTTGAACCAAACAATAAAGGCATCGAGAATCAATCGCAGATGTGAGTATCTATCTTAGCAATTCAAGGCTCTTTGTGATAAAAAGGAAATTGTACGACAATTGACTATTCATGGTACTGCACAACAAAATAGTGTGGTTGAGAGAAGGAATAGAATCATATTAGAAATGATTAAGTCTATGATGACGTAAGCAAATTTACCTATCTCCTCTTGGGGAGATGTGTTATTGACTGCTGCGTATGTATTTAACCGAATGCTCTCAAAATCGGTCACTTTCACCTCTTATGAATTATGGACTAGTAGGAAACCAGACTTGAGTAGTCTACGTCCATGGGGATGTGCAACTTATATTCATGATTCTTCCTATAAATATGGTAAATTAGGTCATAGAGGGAATAAATATATCTTTATAAGATATTCTTAACACTCCAAATGGTATGTGTTCATAGATGAACAAACTGATAGAAGTGTGACCGAAATGGAGTCACGAGATGTTACGTTCTTGGAGAACGATTTTCCTAGTAGAGGTGGGATTAATAAGGACTTCCGATTATATAAGATGGAAGTTCTAATAATACACCCACTAATATTGTAGAGGGAAATTAAAATTTACCTCAACATGCAAGACCTAGTAGGAGTGTTGCATCGCTTGACAAATTGAATTCAAGAGAAATTCAATTGCATAAAAGTAATCGTAAAAGCATTCTCCGTCATCGTTTTGAGATTGAAGGGGAAGCATTTATAATTACTCAAAAAGACGATGCCGAGCCTAAGATTGTTCAAGAGGTTTTCTCATCCTCTGATAAGGAAGAATTGAGAAAAACTTTGGAAGATAAAATGGAGTCAATGATGGCAAATTATGTCTGGGACTTAGTTGATCTACCACCCAATCGCAAGGCCATTGGAAACAAATGAGTCTTTAAGATTAAGCGAAAGGCGGATGGATCTATTGAAAAATATAAGACTCGTCTTGTGGTGAAAGATTATACTCAACAAGATGGTATAGACTATGAGGAAACTTTTTCACCAGTTGTAAGGTTTGCCTCAATACGCCTTATCTTAGCCATCGTTGCAATTTTGGACCTTGAATTACATCAAATGGGATGTAAAGACGGCATTTCTCAATGGAGAACTAGATGATGAAATCTATATGAAGTAGCTAATAGGTTTCATAGCTAAAGGTCAAGAGGATAAAGTTTGCAAGTTTCATCACTCAATATATGGTCTTAAGTAATTATCTAGACAGTGGTATCTTCATTTTCATCAAGCCATAACTACTTTTGGTTTCACGATGATCGAGGAAGATCACTGTGTAGATGTCAAGCAGTCCGAAGATAAATTTGTGATTTTATCACTTTATGTGGACGATATTCTATTGGTTGGAAATGACAATGTTTTGGTTATCACCATAAAAGAATGGTTGTCCTCCCATTTTGAAATGAAGGACATAGGAGAAATTACTTATATATTAGGAGTTAAGATTGAAAAAAATCGATCAAGGAAATTCCTTACTTTATCACAAGAATATTATATTATGAAGATTCTTCAACATTTCAATATGCGGCATTGTAATCTTATTGATACCCTTGTTATGCAAGGTGAAGGCCTAAGTACTGAAATGTGTCATAAAACTCTAGAAGAAATTAAAATAATGGAAATTGTTCCTTATGCTAGTGCGATCGGAAGTTTGATGTATGCTATGATGCATACTCGACCCGACATATGTTATGCTGTAGGATTGGTGAGCCGATATCAATCAAATCCTAGGCAAGCACCCTGAAAAGCATTGAAGAGGATCCTGAGATACTTAAAGGGCACCATGGACTATCGACTTTGTTACCAAGGGAATAATTTACGCCTATTAGGCTATTCAAATACCGATTGGGGTAGAGACCTAGATGAGCGTAAATCGACTTTTGGATATGCGTTCTTACTCAATGGAGGTGCAATTTCTTGGAATAGCAAGAAATAGACATACACAATCTTGTTTACTATTGAGGCAGAATTTATTGCATGCTCTGCCACAATGCTAGAAGCAGTATGGCTAAAACGTTTTTTGAAAAATTTAGCTACTGTCACTGAGGTTCCAAGATCGGTGATAATTTATTGTGATAGTCAAGCAGCCATTGCCTATGTAAAGGATCCCAAGTATCATGGAAGGACAAAGCACGTTGACATAAATAATAACTTCATAAGAGATATAATAGAGCAAAAAAAAGTGATTCTACAATACATTTAAACCAATAGAATTAGCAAGTTATTCCTAGAGACATATTCTTGACCCATAAGATGTCACTAGGATTGCGTAGAATGCGATATGTGTTGTTGTAGAGAATCATTGGTTTATGTGTATGTGGACATATGTATTGTACTTGTTTATTTATTAGTGACTTGGTGTTTTATCAATAAGTACAAATCCATTATGAGACTAGCACAAGCACACATATATTATTGAAAAGTATGTCGGCAGGCAATGATTGACTTACTCACACGAGCAATCGCCTCAAGTGTTATAGTTAGCACATTAAGATGGGACATTATGTACAAATAAATGTTGAAGAGTAAGTCTGGTACATAAAATGTCACATTGATTGGAGTCAAGATGAGGTCTGTGATTTGTTTATAATAAGATCGAACATGATAATCCCATAATCATGTATGCCTGCAAGATGCTAGATGCGAGTACTTAATTGGGCGCTATAGAAAGCGAGCTGATATAGCACTCAAACTAAACATGAGTACGTGAGAGGCATGTGACTATGTTTAGGTTAAGATCCATATAATTTATATATTTAATAAATGACATACGCTCTTATATAAAGATAAATCCACTATAGCATGTAATTTATACTACATGTGCATTGGACGACCGACAAGGGAAAGTGAGTAAAATTACCCCTATTTACTCATCGTGTGAGCCTTTGAGGTAATATATAATTTACCTCATTTTGTGTCATATATTACTTTTGACTATGTTCTCGAAGTGAAAGATCAACGTTGCTTCTTTAGCATGTTACCGGCGGTCATGAATAGATATGGCCTTATATAACGTGTCTAGGAAAGCAGTTGTTCTAAAATGGAGAGAAACATGAGTACGAAGGAAGACTATTGTTGTTTTACATCTATCTCATGTATATACTAGTCGACCAATTATATCGCCTTCTGTGGTTACGGATATAATTGTAAATACATAGTGTTTTGAGAATAGTCAAGTATAGCCTTTAAGGGATAGGTATACTCGAACTGATGTAACAAAATATGTCTAGGGCACTGTGAAACATCAATTGTTTATTTCTTATCGGGGTTGTAGCCATTATGTCTTCCTTAATAGGTGCATAATTTGAGCTCTCATGTGCAGGTGTACTCACTGGTCGCATGGCTTACTTATTAGTATGAATTATTTTGTAAAGTTGATGAATGTTGAATGCCTTATATTCTTAATAAAGTGCTATCCAGCCCATCATGTCCAAGTGGGAGATGTAGTATTTTATTAATACGTTCATGATGGAGTGCGATTGGAATGCATCATTTCATCTTAATACACTACGATGGAAAGACACCATTGAAAGGGTATGAAGGGAAATGTATAAAAGCCTCTTGAAGACAACTGTTTATGGTTGTTGGCAAAACGTACGCTTAAGAGAGAACGTATGCTCCTTTTCTCTTCCTTTTTTCCATCAAAAAGAAAAGAAGGCGTTCCATTTCTTCTTTACAAGAATAGTTTTGCATTTACGCCGTGGAAATTGGGTGCTTTCCTCATGATCGCATCTAAACCAACGTGAAGTAATTTTGTTCATGATTCATCCGCAATTCAACGTTTGTTCCGAGGTTAATTGTTATTTGTGCATCGGAATCAGATAAGTCGTCTTCCGCAGACTAAAATTCCAACACCAACTATAATAGCTACAAGCCCTTGCGCTTTTTTGGCTGTGTACTCTCCATCCACCTTGTTATCATGTAGGAGCAGCTTTCCTTCCGAAATGTATTTTGTAGAGGAGGCCATCACAAAACTCTATCATCCGAAGCATGCTCAATCCCATCTTCACAAGAAAAAAGACGAGCTCGCTCCTCTTAATTGGGCATACTCCTTCTATCCGTTGCCTGCTCTTCCTTTCAAGGGCGAGCGTTCAAAGGAATGCCGAGCAATAAGAGCATCTATTAGTTGATTTCCCGTGAGCAAGGGTGAGGTTATGGGGCAACATGACCCTCGAAGAGGCGACGCTAGGATTGGGCAAACAACAGCAAGGCCTATCATGAGTTGCTCAACCTAGGCAAGGCTGGGTTGCATGCTCCGTACTAGCCGCTCGCCTCAAGTGGTCGGGACCCCTGAAGACTTCGCTTGGGTGCACTAGTAAGGCTCATTTGGTCTAGCAACCTAGAAAATATCTGCCTTGTGCAACCACCGACAAGAGACTCTCCTAGGGGCGCGAGACCCTAGCTAGGCGATGCCAAGGTCAGGTAACTCCTAGTCGATATCACCAAAGAGTGGTGGGTTTTTGCCTTTGCAATAAGAAGATACTTCAAGAACTCCTAAAAATTTATTTACAGAGAAATAAACCAAAATGTGAAATACTTTGGCTCCATTCGTTTTTCCATATTTTTCTAGTGCTCGATTCACAAAAAATAAACTGGTCATAAAAAACATTTTCTCTAATGGAAAAATGAAAAACATTTTCCCTGCTATTTGTTTCACCACTCATTTTAATTATTTTAATGTTTCTATTTTTTATTTTCAAATTTTTAATTTTTATTCTTTTTATTCTTCTTCTTTGGCTAATCGTTGGCCACAACGAAAGCTAGCAACGCTAGAGGACGGCGACGCTCAAGCCTTGCAAATCAATGATGTTTAAGCATCACTAGAGGGCAGGAGGCTCAAGCCTTGCTAACAACCAACCAAGGAAAAGAAAAGGAAACAAAAGAAAAATAAAAATAATTAAAAAAATTAATTTTAAAAAATAAAATAAAATAAAAAGAACATAATAATAATAAAAATTTATCAAAACAAGTGTAGGCGGAAAATTAAATTAGATGTAAATGGCAATTTTCCACTTCAATTTCAAGTTTCAACAATATATTATTACTATTTTCGGGGACAATGACTTCCGTAAAATACATTCCTTTAAATACTTTCTAGAAATGCCATATTTTCCATGAAATGAACATAACTTTATAGTTGACATTTACATGTTCTATTCCATGGAACAATAATTTTACTTAGATTTTTAGGCAAGCCTGGTTATTTTTTCTTCTTTTAAATTATATAAGAGTAATTAAATATTAAACCACGTTTTCATATAACAATTTAAACCTTTAGAACAAGTAATAGTGATCCTACAAAATTTCACATGGTGTTAAAGTAAGAGGTCTTTAGTTCAAATCTTTTCAGGCCCCATTTACCTTCCCAATTAAATTTCCAAACTTAGTATTAGGCAAAAAGATCATATCGAGCGTTATCTAACAGTTTAAACTTCTAGAACAGTTGGCAAGTACTTCACCTACGGGTTCTATAGTATTGTCAAAATAACAATTTGTGCCCAAGGAAAGATGAAACTCACTTCTCAAGTCGCTAGTTTCCTTGTCACAAAATTAGTGGTTAGAGTAGTATCGTCATTGGCAAGAATGACTACATTGTCACTTTAGCAAGAGTCAATTTTGCAACCTCTACAAAATGTTTAGTTTGAGCCATAGTAATTTTGCACTACTCGAGGATTTGAGGCTAACAAGCCTATCATTGCAAGTTCATCAAAATGATAATAGTCATGAAATCTCCCCACGCAAGGTACGCCATAGCTACGCAATGTATCATTAACTATTCAGAGATTCACTTATAACATGAATGAAACCAAAATCTCGTAGAAGACATGTGACCCAGTTAACGCCAAAAAATGTCCAATCGTTCAATCAACAATCTTGGATGCAATTAATGAGGAAATGAAGGCAACATAACTGTTAAGTACTAGAGTCAACAATTTTGGATACAACCATCAACAAGGTAATCAAGGTAGTGGAGTCGATATAACCGTCAATGCAGTAGGGTCCCGCTAATTGTCAAGTTACCATTAAGGTAATGGTTTCAATGTAATTAACCATTGGTCATGGAGTTAATGTGACCGTTAGCATAGTGAAGTCGATATAACTGACTATGTAACTGTCGCTTATGGACTATAAATACCCAAAGTGTACTCTCTATCTCAAACAATCACAAAAATCAACATTTTTCAACAAATTCACTTTTATCTTTACTTTCTTGCAATTTACATGGTTGGGATACGATTGTCTCTGGACTTCATACATTTAAATTCCTTCTCATTTACTTTCTATCCAATCAACAAAGGACCATTCGCAACCTTTGTTGATCAATTATTGATCCATCCATATTATGAAAGGTATTTCATTAACTTTCAGATGAAATATCTTTTTGGCAAGTCTAGTGAGACACATTTTGTTGAGTCAAGAAGATTACAATTGCAAGAACTAGTAATCAACAAGAGTCCGACATGTTGTTGGCAACAACAACACATTACCACAAATTCATAATGAGGTTGCCACGCATTTTGAGTCCTCATATGCTAGAAGAATGGTAGCGGATAACTAACAGGGAGATGTGGATCTTTTAAGGCACCTTAGTGAAGGACTTTTAAGGGAGTTACACCAAATCCCAGTGTAACATCGACCATGGGAAGATTGCTCAACGAAAAATAGATAGTGAAGATGATGTAGCTAGTATAAACACCTAGAGGGGGTGAATAGGTGTAAAAACAATTTCTCAAGATACGGAAACAATACTAGGCAACCGATAGAAAGGAAGTACTCTTTTACTTAACCAAAATGAATTACGATCAAAGCAAAGTAAGAAGTAGGGAAGAGAAGATTAAACACAAGGTTTATAGTGGTTCGGCTTATCCCAAGCCTACATCCACTCTTCCGCACTGACAGCCTATCGGCTGGATTCCATTATGAACAAAAGAGATGTTACAGCACAGCTTTTCCTTGATTCCACAGTGTAAATGTTCTACTACACTTCCTCAAGATTTCTCACAAATATAAACTCTCTTTTGCATACAAGTTTTCGCTCAAATGAATTGACTAAATAACAAGGAGTTTCAGACTTTGGAATTCTTCTATCGCGCACTTCTCGAACAACTTAGAACGTCTTCCTTATATACTCCTTTACGCCATCAAACCCGTTGGCACTTATTAAAGGAATTCCTCCAATCTACCCGGTGGACGGAATCAATTAAGAAGATCATTCGAGCTATTAAAGGAACATGACAATAGCACATCAATCCTGTTCGCCCATACAATCAGGATCTCGGTTTCCATAAGTAGAACCTTCCACGAATATTTCGCCAATCAACGGATCCTTAATCTTCGAATCAATCTTGATCAATTAAAAGGATTTCGTTATGTCATATCTAGCCAAGAGATCTTCTCCAGTCGATAAGGTCATATCCTTAATAAAACATCCAGTTCTGGATAGCCTTTCTTCAACAAATTAGTAACTATCAATGAGGATAGATTTTGAATCTTGAGTCTGGCTGTCCGGAGGTTTTCAGACTTTAAACAGCAACCTTTAGACTAGACTGATGGAAATGTTTTGTCAGCTTCAAAACATTTCAAGAAGATTTCTCCAACAATCTCCCATTTTTTTATGGTGACAAAACTTTCCTGCAGATTTGGATAACTTTGACCTGCAAAATATTTCTCAAACAAATATACATATCTTGTAAAGATAAATGAATAAATGAATAACACTAGAATCTGCAACCACAGAAAATAGGTTAGTCTTGAATATGATAAAGCCATCCATAAGATATCAATAGCAGTCAATAGCAGTCAATAGCAGTCAATAGCAGTCAAATCCAAATTCACATCCAGACACAAAATTAAAGTCAAATATCAATCCAAATCAAACAATCCAAACGATTAAAAATTCAAAGTTTGATTCAGATCTTTCTCCCCCTTTTTGTCAGCATTAAAAAGGTTGAGAAGAAAATAGAATAAAGTCAAGATTGCTTGGGAACGCGAACAAGCTGGAAATCTCCCATGGATTGAACGATCCCTTCCAGCCTTTTTAAGTTTTCCTTCAGTTGTGCAACCTTCTCACCCTTAGCATTAGCCCGAATTTGAACAGAGAGGGCTTGGATCTGATCTTTCAAAGAAACTGAAGAAACTTGACTTGCATTTTGCAAGCTTTGAACCTCGCATCCCAGAGCATAAATTTGATCGCGCATCTCCAAGAGAATATCCATAATTCTGCGAAAATCTACTGAGCTATCGGTCTGCGTACTGGCTTCAGCATGATCTGCAGATGATGGCATATCAGAATAATCACGCAGATTTGGCGATGAAGCATCATGTTCTTCTTCAGGAAAATGAGTGAGATGAATGTCTTCTAGGTCGGCTAGAGAGCGGCTGACTCCCTCACTGGTAGCAGCTGACATCCCTCTTTTCTCATTATCTCCCCATGTTTCTATGCCTTCAGGTGGAGAAGAGTATTTTTCAGGCTCTCCTTCTTCTTGATTCATTCTTTCTTCTTCTTCTTCTGCTTCTTTTTTGCCAAGTGCTCTTTCTTCTTCTTCTTTTTCATCCCTTGCCTCCTCAGCATCCTTTTCTTTTGCTTCTCTCTCCTCTGCTTCCTTCTACTCTCTTTCTTTCTCTTCTCTTTCTCGAGTCCTCTAATCTGAGTCTTTCACTGGAGCAGAACGGCTCAGATATTTCAACACCATTGCAGAGATGGTGATGTTTTCCTTATCATCTTCATCTTCAACGATGAGAGCTCTCCTTTTCTTGGATGGAACAACCATGGGCTCATTTCCTTTTCTTTTTTATGCAGAAGAGATTTGATGAGACTTTACAGGAGTCTTCTCCTTCAATTTCTCCAACGCCTTGCTTAGCTCCTTTAAACGCATCTTGGTCACCATTTTCAATCCTACCACCATATGATCACACGATCGAGCACAAAGAATTTGTGGAGGCTGAATGTTCAGATGTCTGAATAACTTCGTCATAAGACTTGGATAAGGAAGTTGACCTCTGTCTTTTACCACTGCTCTATATATGTGGAACATAATAGTGTGAGAAAGAGAAAACTTTTTCCTAGTGAAAATGGCATATATCATCTTTGCCTCTGAACTTGAAACATCAGTTTTGGAAGTTGATTTCGATCTAAGGCAATTGATCACAATCTTGTGAAGCAGAATGTTGAACGCACTCATCCTTAGGTAGGAAATCTTTTCCTCTATTATCCTGTCCTTAACAAGTTCCAATGTAGCACGAGCAATAGAAACTTTGATCGGTTGATATCTTCCTCTCTCAACCCCTAACACATCTGCCAACATATCTATATCCACTGCAAAGTCTTGATCTTTGACACTAAAAGAGAATCTATTCGCATCCATGAAACTAAGATTCGAATAGAAATAAGTAGTTAATTCAGCGTAAGCTTCTGTGGTGTCAGAACAGAACTGCTCAAGTTGAAGAAAACTAAACTTTTCCTTCAAGTTCACATTTACAATATCCAGAAAATCAAAATCTACACTCCTAGGGTTTATCACCCCACGCTTCAGCAATTTTGAGTATAGATCCTTATGTTCCTTCGATCTAAACAACTCTCCCATTTTACCTCGATTTTCCGCCGCAATACCCATCCTCGGTTGAAATTGGTTGTACAATTTGTCATCATCATTCCCATCTATCGAATTAAATCCCTAATCACGAGGATCACTTGGGATATTTGCAAGGGATTCTTCTACCACCCCTTTACGAGTAATTCCCAAACTTTCCATTTTCTGCAAAAAAGATATATTCATTTCCATATCCTTTGTCTTTAAGAAAATCATCGACGTAGTTCAATGGAGTACGAGTCCCTTTTAAAGCATGATAAAGCTTATAAATAAAATAGGGCCTTTAAACTCTTACAGGATCTGCGTCTTCAATAATTTCTTCCTCTTGTTGATGACCAACATTTTGAGGACTAGATGGTGGAGAATAACGCTGCTGAGAATGTTGTGGGCTCTGTTGCTGATTTGGAGCCTCTTCTTCCTCGGTGAGATCGAAGTGAGAAGGCCCCTCACTCATTCACCGTGGTCCCCTACTTGCGATCCTCGAAAGCTTTCTTGAAGACGACATTGTTCTCACTCTTTGAAAGATTCCTTGCTTGACTTTCCCAAGAAAAATGACAACTTTTTCGAAGATTAGGCAAGAGAAGAAAACAGGAATAGAAGATCGGTTCTTTTTAGGGTTTTTGGAGAGTAAAGCGAAGAAGAAGCAATAGTGCATAATCGGTTAAAAAAGGGGGCATACAGACCATCACAAAGGAAAATAAAAAGATGCATTTTCAAAATAACTGCCCTTTCCGCGAAAATAGTCATTTCAAAAAATAACTTTCTTTTCGAAAACGAAACGTCATAATAGTCATGTCAATTAAATATAGCAATAATCAAACACAGTTGACGATCGTACCTTTTCAAGATGAGATTCAAGAGAGAGATTAACTTACAGTCAAGGTCTTGTTTATCTGAGTCTGAGAGTCTCTAGACTTTGATTTCCTCATACCTCAAAATGTTGAGTCTGGAGTGAATAATTTCAAATTGATTTTTCTCCAAAGGCTTTGTAAATATATCCGCCAGTTGGTTCTTTGAATCAACATATTGAATCGAAACTTCTCCATTTTGAACATGATCTCTAATGAAGTGATGTCGAATCTCTATATGTTTTGCTCTTGAGTGAAGAATTGGATTTTTGGTAAGATTGATTGCACTGGTGTTGTCGCAGTTAATCTTCGTACATGAATCTTCAATTTCAAAGTCTCTTAGCTATTGTTTTATCTACAGAATTTGTGAACAACAACTACCGAGAGCTACATACTCTGCTTCTACTGTATAGAGAGCTACTGTACTCTGCTTCCTTGAAAACCAAGACATTGTCCTGCCTCTAAGTAGTTGACAGGTACCCGAGGTACTCTTTCTATCAACTATGCAACCAGCTAGATCTGCGTCTGAGTATCCAAGAAGAGTAAAGTCTCCTCTTTTAGGATACCATAGGCCAATGCTTGAAGTTGAAGCAATGTATTTAATAATACGCTTTGCAGCATTTAAATGAGATTCTTTAGGGTCTGCTTGAAATCTGGCATAAATGCAAACACTAAACAAAATGTCAGGTCTAGAAGCAGTAAGATAAAAAAGTGAGCCAATGATACTCCTATATAGCTTCTAGTCGACTTTCTTTCCTTCTTCATCTTTGTCTATCTTCAAGGAACTTGACATTGGTATTTCAGCCTTCCTGCAATTGTTCAGACCAAACTTTTTGACGAGATCATTAGCATATTTTTCTTGATGAATAAAAGTTCCTTCCTTCAGTTGTTTCACTTGAAGCCCGAGAAAGAAGGTTAATTCACCCATCATGCTCATTTCAAATTCATCCTACATAGTCTTAGAGAATTTCTTGCACAGACTTTCATTAGAAGATCCGAATATAATATCATCGACATATATTTGAACTAAAACAAAACTTTTGCTTTCTCTTTTGATAAACAGAGTAGTGTCTACTTTACCTTTCACAAAACCATTTTGAATTAAAAACTTACTCAGCCTGTTGTACCAAGCTCGAGGTGCTTGTTTTAAGCCATATAAGGCCTTTTTGAATCTGAATACTAAGTCTGGTTTCCTTGGGTCTTCAAACCCAGGTGGTTGTTCCACATAGACTTCCTCATGGATGAATCCATTTAGGAAGGCACTTTTGACATCCATTTGGAATAACCTGAAATTTTTATAACAATCAAATGCAAGTAACAAACGAATTGCTTTTAACCTTGCTACTGGTGCGTAAGTCTCGTCATAGTCTATCCCTTCTTCTTGCGTGTATCCCTTGGCCACGAGTCTTGCTTTGTTTCTTACGACCTTTCCTTTCTCGTCCATTTTGTTTCTGAAGACCCATTTAGCTCCAATGATTGATTTACCTTTCGGTTTATGAGTCAATTCCCAGACATCATTGATATTGAATTGCCTGAGCTCTTCTTGCATTGCTTCAATCCAGCTTTCATCAGATAAAGCTTCATCTATGCTTTTGGGTTCTATTTCAGAAATAAGAGCCACAACACTAGACTCTTCACGCCTTTTGGATCTTGTGCGAATTCCTTCATTAATGTCGCCAATGATAAGATCTTTGGAATGACTGGACCTATGCTTCCAGTTGCTGGTTAATTTGTCAGAATGATGATCACTTCCTTCACTTGAATCTTCAACAGTCACTTGCTACTGGTCCTTCAAAGTCTGAGCTGCTTCTTGAGATTTAGACTTTGTAGAGTTTGGAGCAGGTTCAGGATCTTCAAGATGAGTCTGAATAGATTCATTTTGTGTAGAATCCTAAAATTTGACATTCATTGATTCTTCCACAGTTGAGTCTTTTTGTTGTAAATTCTGTACGCTTTGCTTGTGGTTGAATATCCAAGGAAGATGCTTTCATCTGACTTTTCTTCAAACTTACCAACTCGATTATTTGTATTTTTCAGTATAAAACATTTGCATCTAAACACATGAAAATATGAAACAATATGCTTCTTTTCTTTGAATAATTCATAGGGGGTTTTTTTCTAGAATAGGCCTTAGAAAAACTCTATTGATAATATAACATGCTGTAGAAACTACTTCAGCCCAAGAACGTGAGGAGATGTTGCTTTCAATTAGAAGAGTTCTAGCCATTTCTTGAAGCAATCTATTCTTTCTTTCCACAACTCCATTTTGTTCTGAAGTATATGGAGAGGAGAACAAATGCTAAAAACCAGATTCATCACAAAACTTTGTAAAATCTTGATTTTCAAATTCACCTCCATGATCTGTTCTTATACTTGAAATAACATATCCTTTTTTGTTTTGAACCTTTTTTAGCAAATTTTTCAAAGTAAGAGAAAATTTCAGACTTACTTGCTAGGAAATACACCCAAGTAAATCGTGAGTAGTCATCCACGATTACTAGGCAATATTTCTTACCTCTAATGCTTTGTGTTTTGGTTGGTCTAAAGAGATCCTATGCAGAAGCTGCAGTACATGGTTAGTGGAAACTTGATTTATTGGTTTAAAGGAATTTCTTACCTGTTTTCTCAATATGCATGGTGTACATAGGTTAGACTTTTGATATGATAAATTGGGTAGGCCACAAACAAGCTTCTTTGTTGAAATTTTGGCTATTTGCTTCATATTGCTGTGCCCAAGCTTTTTGTGCCATAAGCTTGCTTCGTTTTGGATTGAAATTAAACATTGCGATTCATCTGGTTTCACATCCAAGAGATAGATGTTTCCATGTCTCGTCCCATAAATGACTGAGTATAGTCTTTACTGGTTCCTGAACATATACCCTCTTGAAAGTAGATTTTGAAACCAATATCACATAGCTGACTGACACTGAGCAGATTGTAGTTGAGTCCTTCAACTAAAGAAACATTGCTTATTATGAGGTTTCCAATTTTCATAGTTCCAAATCCCATAATTTTTCCTTCGTTGTTTCCTCCAAATGAGACTTTTCCACCATTTACTTGAACAAGTTTTATGAAGCAATTTGAGTCTCCTATCATGTGTCTTGAGCATCCACTATCCAGATACCATTTTACCTTTTTCTTGATAGTGACCTGCATTTAAAAAAGAAACTCAAACTTTCTTTGGTACCCATCTTTTCTTGGGTCCATTCGTGTTAGTATGATATGCGGTTTTTGCCCATACTTTATTGATAGGTTTCCAAACCATAGGACATTCTTTTTCAAAATGATCTGCACTATTGCACTTTGAACATTTGAGAGTATTGCGACCTATTGGTTTTACAAAGGTCCTTTTAAAATGATTTTTGTAAGCATCTCTTGAGGGTCTTTGTTTGATTCTTTCATTCACTTTAGGAAAATCAATTAAAAGAATGGTTTCAGCAATCATTCTCAAACCAGATTTATTGAAATAAGGTCTTTGAGAAAGTATTTTTTCTAGTTTCTGGATCCTATTGAAAATCTATTGGAAATATTTGAGATATCATTTTTCAAGAATGCATTTTCTTTTGAAAGATTATATTCACTTTCTCTAAGAGAAGAAACATTCATATTTAAATATTTCACCTTTTCTTTCAAAACATTTTCTTGTTGTTTTAAGGCAGAATTTTCCTTGTTGAGCTCGGAAATCCTTTTAAGAGAAGTCTTAAGACAAAAACACAACTCATCAATGTATTTAGAAACTTTAATATGGATTTTGAAGTTACTCACCTCAAATTTACTGTCTGAATCTGAGTCTTTCTCGGAGTTTGAATCTGAATCTGATTGTGCTATCAGACATATGTTGGCATAATCATCATCACTTTTTTCACATTCTGTATCACTCCAGGTTTTTGCTTTAAGAGCCTTTCGATACTTTTCAGCTTTTCCTTTCTTCTTCCTTAGAAGAGGACAGTTGGGTCTGATGTGTCCCTTTTTCTTACATTCAAAGCATACTACATCTTTATTTGATTCATCATCTTCAACAAACTTAGTCTGTTGCTTTTGAAAACTTTGTTTCCTTGGATTGAATATTCTTCCTTTTTTGTTCAGCTTTCTGAATCTTCTTATCATGAGAGCAAGCTCCTCATCGTCCATATCGTCTTCAGAATCTGCAACATCAGAATCATCATTGGATTTTAATGCAATGGATTTCTTACCTTTAGGGTCTTCGTCTTCATTGATTCATTTCACTTCATAAGACTGAAGAGTTCCAACCAACTCATCAACAGATAGTGGCATGATTCTTTGGGTCTCTCTGATTGAGGTATTTATGTGATTCCCAATCCTTGGAGAGTCCACGCAGTAGCTTGTTTACCTTCATGGGATCAGAAATTGGTTGACCTTGATTTTCAAGACCATTCACAATATCTGTAAAACGACTAAACATGTCAATTATAGATTCTCCCGATTTCATTATGAAGGCTTCGTATTGATCGAGAAGAATGTTGATTTTGGTCTCTTTCACTCGATCGGTTCCTTCATAGGTAATATGTAATCTATCCCAGACTTCTTTAGCTGTAACACAAGAAGATATTCTGTTATATTTAGTAGGTGATAGAGCACAATATAAAGAATAAATTAATTTTGCATCAAGAGCTTGTCTCTTGATTATCTCTTCCTAAGTCATTTGACTAGACTCCACAGTATCTTTTCCTCTTTCTGAGACAGGTGCATCTTTAGGGATGATTCCTTTTTACTACAACATCCCATTCCAGAGGATCCTTTGATCTTAGGAATGCCTTCATCTTGTTTTTCCATATGTTGTAATCTTTTCCATCAAAGTAAGGTGGTCTAGTATTGCTTTGCCCTTCTATCAGCCCTGGAGCCAACATACTAGCCATGGATCTTTAACTCTGAAGTAAAATACTTCAAACAAAGTGAGTACATAGGCTCTGATACCAATTGATGTAGCTAGTATAAACACCTAGAGGGGGTGAATAGGTGTAAAAATAATTTCTCAAGATACGGAAGCAATACTAGGCAACCGATAGAAAGGAAGTACTCTTTTGCTTAACCAAAATGAATTACGATCAAAGCAAAGTAAGGAGTAGGGAAGAGAAGATTAAACACAAGGTTTATAATGGTTTGGCTTATCCCAAGGCTACGCCCACTATTTCGCACTGACAGCCTATCGGCTAAATTCCACTATGAACAAAAGAGATGTTACAGCACAGCTTTTCATTGATTCCACAGTGTAGATGTTCTACCACACTTCCTTAAGGTTTCTCACAAATATAAACTCTCTTTTGCGTACAAGTTTTCACTCAAATGAATTGACTAAATAACAAGGAGCTTCAGACTTTGGAATTCTTCTATCGTGCACTTCTCGAACAACTTAGAACGTCTTCCTTATATACTCCTTTACGCCATCATACCCGTTGACACTTATCAAAGGAATTCCTCAAATCTATTCATTGGACGGAATCAATTAGGAAGATCATTCCAGCTATTAAAGGAACATGACGATAGCCCATCAATCATGTTCGCCCATACAATCAGGATCTCGGTTTCCATAAATAGAATCTTCCACGAATATTTCGCCAATCAACGGATCCTTAATCTTTGAATCAATCTCGATCAATTAAAAGGATTTCGTTATGTCATATCCAGCCAAGAGATCTTCTCCAGTCAATAAGGTCATATCCTTAATAAAACATCCAGTTCTGGATAGCCTTTCTTCAACGGATTAGTAACTGTCAATGAGGATAGACTTTGAATCTTGAGTCTAGCTGTCCGGAGGTTTTCAGACGTTAAACAGCAACCTTCAGACTAGACTGATGGAAATGTTTTGTCAGCTTCAAAACATTTCAAGAAGATTTCTCCAACAGAAGATACAAAGACAATTAATTAAGTAAGGTTCTATTTTTCGCTTTTGTTTGACTGGTGAAAGAGATGAATTGTACATCAAACGGTGAAGATTTTGCTTTTCTCGATTTTGAATGTGATTTGTGAAGGAGATTCCAGTTTCGACATATTGTGAGAACCCATATCTTAAAAAAAAAAAAAACCTGAAAATCCGATCCAAACTCAGTGTTCGGTTCAAATCAGATGCAATATGGGCATCGATTTGAGTAAATTATAAATATCAGACCCAAACCGAACTATCAACACCCTTACATGCTACACCCAATCTTAAAGTGAATTAAAGAGTAAGTACACATGGCGTGACCTGGTTGAAGTTTTAAATTAATTGAAACTAATACAAGAAAAGAGTTGTAGAATCCAGAGTGGGAGAAAATTCAGACAAACTGCTTCCCATCCATTAAACCTTTCCTCGATCTCAGAAATACATAGTCAAGTGTTGTTTGGCCGAACCTAGTCCTTCATTTAGTTACATAAAAATCGTGAATCACTTAAAAATCAATCCTTTGCATGATCAGAACTTCACGTAATGGGAATTGCCACAAGAGAAATCTTATGAAATGCAAACCAAGTCAAGTAACCTGAAGGAAAAAAAAAAAAACCAAAAGATTAATAATGTTAGAAAGTTCAACCCTAACATTTAATTTAATGGATGAAGAAATAAAACCAACCAGTTATCTCAATGCACCTGTTCTTTTTCTTCGGCTTTCTGCTGAAGTTAAATCGAATAAGACCTGGAAAGTGGGATCTTCATCATCTTCATCTTCATCCTCATCCTCCAGGATAAGAGTTCTTTTCCTCTTTTCGATGAGGCACCAAAGCCTCCTTTCCTTTCCTTTTTCGGGTATTTGGAGATTTTACTTTGAATTTCTCCATTGCCTTGGAGAGTTCTTTGCATCTTCATTAACATTTTCAACCCTACCACCATCTTGTCACACGGTCGAACACAAAAAGTAAATAGATCTTGGTCACAGAGGACCAGGATAAGGCAATTGTCCTTTGTCTTTTGACACCGCTCTGTACATATGGAAAAGAATAGTGTGCGGGAGAGAAAATCTGAGTTGATCGCATACATCAACTTTGCTTCGAAAAGATACGAAGTCTTTGACGTAGACTTCGGTCTAAGACAATTGATCACAATCTTATGAAGCACAATGTTGGGCATTATTGGAATAGATAATTTTCTTATATCCATCTTTGACAAGATCTCGGACTTTGATTGGGAGATTCCTCAACTCCAATTATCTCTGAATGAAATTCTATTCGCATCCAAAAAGCTAAGATTTGAATAGAAATAAGCGGTCGGGGTTGATCATACCCGTCTACGTAGAGTCGAGCAAAAAGTCTCAAGTTGAAGCAAATTCAACTTTTCTCTTAAGTTCAAGTTGATGGAATCCGAGGAAGTCAAAGTCGACACTTCTAGGGTTGATTAACTTGGAATGTTTGCAAGAGCCTCCTCTGCTCTTCCTTTCGGAGCAATTCCCAACTCTTCCATTTTCCGTAGAAAAGATGTGGAGGAGAGCGAATCGGACTTTGTTGCGACTTGGAGAGTCTTCTTCCTCAGTAAGATCGAAAGTCGGTCCCTTCTCCATTCTTTGTGGTCCTGCTTGCGATTCTTGATGATTTCCTCGAAGACGACATCTTTCTTTGTCTATTGGAGAATTCCTTCACTTGCTTTTCCCAAGAAAAAATGACCACTTTCTCGATGAACAGAGAGAAACGATATCGGGGAGGAGAGTGCTTTTTAGGGTTTTGAAAATTGGGGTAGAATGACGTGTATTTATATATGCCTCGGATTTGAAAAGAGAAGTTTAAACGGTACAAGGAAAGTGTACGAACACTTCTTTTCAAAATCAATAACTGCCAAAATTAACTTCCTTTAAAAGACAAGCTTTCAAAATTTCACACGAATTATATCGAATAAAAGAACGTACCTTTTCGAAATAAGATAAACAAGAATTCGTACCTTTTAGATAACAACTTACAGTCTTTAGCGATGAGTGATTGAGTCTCAGGATTTAAAGTCTAAGAGATCGAGTCTTAGAGTTGGTGAGTCTCTAGACTTTAACTTCTTCAAGCTTCAAAATGTTGAGTCTTGAGCGGATGAAGTCGAATTGATTCTTCTCAAAGGCTTTGTGAATATGTCCGCTAGTTGACTTTTGAATCAACAAATTGAATCGAGATTTCTCCATTTTGAATATGATCTCTAATGAAGTGATGAAGAAATATTGCATGTATAAAGAGCTTAGGTTATTTTTGGTGAGATTGATTTGGTGTTATCACATCGATTTACATGTATATAAAGAGCTTAGGTTATTTTATCCATAGAATTTGCGAACAGCAGCTTCAAGCTACATACTCTACTTCCGTCGTTGAGAGAGCTACGGTGCTTTGCTTTCTTGAAAACCAAGACACGTCCCGTTTAAGCAGTTGACAAGTTCCCGAAGTGCTCTTTCTATCGACTCGCAACCGCCAGATCTGCATCCTGAGTATCCTAGAAGATTAAAGTCTCCCTCTTTGGATACCAAAGACCGATGCTTAAAGATGAAGCAACGTATTTGATAATACGTTTCACGGCAATGAGATGTGATTCTCTAGGAGCGATTGAAACCTGGATACAAACACTAAACAAAATATAGTCTAGAAGCGGTAAGATAAAGAAGTGAACCGATCATGCTCACAGCTTTTGATCTACTTTCTTCCCTTCTTCATCCTTGTCTATCTTCGAGAACATGACATTGGTATGTCGGTCTTCTTGCACTTTTCCAATCCAAACCTTTTGACAAGATCATTCGCATATTTTTCTTGATGAATGAAAGTTCCTTCCTTCATTTGTTTCACTTGAAGTCCAAGAAAGAATGCTAAAAGACTTTCAAAGATCCAAAAATAATGTCATCAACATATATTTCAAGTAAAAACCAACTTTACCTTTGACAAAAATCAACTAATCGTGAGAAATAATATTATCTCGGTTGTATCATGGATAAATCCATTTATATCCTGAAATTTTTGTAACAAGCAAACGCAGTAATAATAGTCGAATAGCTTCTAACCTTGCAAGCCGGTGCGTAAGTCTCGTCATAGTCTATTCCTTCTTCTTGCGTATACGAGTCTTGCTTTGTTTTGACTTTTCCTTTTTCATTGCATGTATATAAAGAGCTTAGGTTAGGTATAAAAAAAATTTCTCGAAGCTTGCACGATATTTAAACAATTAGAGGATTTGCAACAGTTAAAAATTCAATCGCAAGACCGAGTAAGGGAAAGAGAGAATTGAACGCTCGGTTTATAGTGGTTCGGCTTGATTCAAGCCTACGTCCACTCTTCAAAGACCGGCCGTGCCTCGATTGGCTGGATTCCACTATGATCAAAGAGTTGTTACAAAGTGTTGATCTTCCTTGATTTCTAGGTGTAGAAGATCTACCACACTCACTCAAGGCGTCACAAAGTATAAACACTCTCGTGTACAATTTCGCTCGATCTCAACTAACAATCAAGGATCTTCGACTCGGAATTTTTCTATCGATCACACACTTAAAATAGCTAGACGTCTTCCTTTTATACTCCTTCATGCCATCATAGCCGTTGGCACTTACCAAAGGAATTCCTCCAATCTACCCGTTGGACGGAATCAATCAAGAAGATCATCCGAGCTATTTAAGGAATCTGATGATAGCCCATCAATCCTGTTCGCCCATACAATCAGGATCTCGGTTTCCATGAATAGAATATTCCAAGATTATTTCGTCAACCATCGGATCTTCAATCGATCTTAGATAAGAATTAAAGAATCCGAAATGATTATCCAACCAAGAAATCTATTCCAGAGGATAGGATCGAATCCTCAAACATAAACCTCGGCTTTGGATTTCCTTCGTCCTTTGGATTAGAAAGAGGCGTCGGTGAGAATAGACTTAAGTCTTGAGTCCCGAGTCTTAAGTCTTTGAGTCTTGAGTCTTGGGTCTTGAGTCTTGAGTCTTGGGTGAACAAAGTCTTCGAGACTTTAAACCGACGGTCTCCGAACATCCAGACTTTAGACCGAAAGAAACGTTTGTGCTTCAAAATATTCTGGAAAGATTTCTCCAACAAACAAACAAGTCAATTAGATCTTCAAATCTAGGGAATAACTTGTTACAAGCTAAAAACTTCAAAGATGTCAAAACCAACCCCAATCAACTAATCGTGAGAAATAATATTATCTCGTATTGGTATATCCACTTGCTCGGCTTCCTTCTATCTCTATATATATAACTGCCCTTGCAAGAGAGAAAAGCCGATTCAAGATCTCTCATTTAGCCTTTATTCAACAAATAAGGTTCTTCTGTCTTTTTGGTTGGCAAGTGACATGATGTATGTATTTAATGGTTGTGCTGACTATATCTGTTGTGTTCCTTTGTAATGTTGTGAAGCTAGATCCGACAGTACGTTCCTTTTCATCCAAATATTCAGTAAGAATCGATATAGGAAACATTTCAACAGATTTACAAAATTCATCTTGCTTACCTCATTTAAGCATCTACGGCTGATGATAGAACTTAGGAGTACTCAAATCATCCAGTTGCAGTTGGAAGCAGCGGATTGGAATATCTTGATGATTTTAATGGGGATTTGGTTGAGTTCTTTGAGCTGGCGACTATGGATGATGATTGCATACTACGCCTTAATCATTATGTGTTAGTATCTGCAGCTTAAGGACACAGGCAAGTATTGCCACGAGGTCCTAGTT
Organism: Eucalyptus victrix; assembly: GCA_016097545.1. NCBI lineage: Eukaryota > Viridiplantae > Streptophyta > Magnoliopsida > Myrtales > Myrtaceae > Eucalyptus > Eucalyptus victrix. The sequence goes on along the minus strand of CM027840.1, from coordinate 13,258,053 downwards.
GTGTATAAAAGAAACTTTTAGTCCACGAAGTCTTTAGGAATTTACATAAGAAAGGATGCCTCAACTTAATTATACTTTTCATCGATGGCATGCCTAAAATTTTCTAGTTACGGTCAAATCATCCTAAATTAAGTTGCACGAGCTAAGCCTTGTTTGGTAGGACAGGAATCGATCTGTAATAGAATCGTTATTTTAGGTGATATTTCGGTTCCTTTGTACGTTTCCATCAAAAAATGTGGAATCCTCCCTCCACAAACAAGGGGAATGGTCATTCCATGGCTCCACTTACGGAATTCTAATCCACTCCTTGGCAGAACAATAAAAAAAATTACATACAACAATTTCGGGTGTACCCTTTTTTATATCGCATATTATCCATTTTAAAGACATTTTAGACATTTCAAAACCCTTAAATGTCGGATACCTTAAGTATGAAAACTTGGCATAAGTGAACACTTAAGTGCTAAAATTTCCAAAATGCATATTTAAGTGCCAAAATCAGAAAAGAAATGAACACTTAAGTGCCATTGATGAGAAATTCCTGCCCAATTGCTAGCGTAGCTTTTTCTAGCAAAATTTTTTACTAACGTGGCAATTCTTCTAGAAAGGATTAACCAAAGACACTAAGAGTATGCTAAACGACATTTTTTTGACATTTAAGTGATCACTTTATGCAAAGCTTGACCTTTAAGTGTTCACCTTTAATTGCAAATAGCACTTAAGTAATCACTTACACCATAACTTGACACTTAAGTAATCTTTTTTAACCACGACTGGTACTTAAGTGAATAGGGAAGACAACGTTGTTTTGAGTGGACATTTCGACGAGTTACGTAAACCAATTTTATTATTAAATTAATGTCACATTGGATTTCCGGTAAGCTCATCGGAATTGATACTTAAATGTTTCGATTAAAAAAAAAAAGTGACATGTAAGTGTATATTTTGGAACTTTTGGCATTTAAGTATTTATCCATGTCAGATCTTGACATTTGCAGTGTACTTTTAGCCCAAAACCCTTACTTTCCATTTCAAAATTTTCCAAACACAAGAAAAGGAATCGTGATATTTTCTTCAACTTGGTGATTAGTACAACTACAAGAATCATGATATATATGCCATTTCATTTCATTCATATTTCTTTATTCCATCTTCCTCTCGTTCCATGCCATCAGTTCTAGAATAGGACGGGACATGAATGTTTTCTTGAGATAAGAAAAGGGCAATCCGCACTCCTAGATGTTGCTTTTACATATTATCCAAGTGAAATTCAATTATGAGGTTATGGCCTTGTGGATTTGCAAGTGCGCACCATTCATAGGGGAGTATTTTGGCAACGTCATTTGCAATATAAATGAGTCGAGGAATCTAGAATTTCCTGCTTAACAAGTAATAGTATGCAATCCTAATCAAAAGGACATTCTTCTGGAAGTCAAAGATTAGATGATAAGTTATCGTCAAACCATTTTTGACAAAGTGCCATTTAACCTCGTTAATCTTTGCCCGAATGCCGCTACGCGCTCTCCTATAGATTTGTGTTTTTCATTTTTTTTCCTCTTAACTGTCTTGATCAGAAAACGCATAAACGTAAGTGATGACGTTTTGAGGGAAGATTTGCCAATGCTCTTGATATTGACCCGATGCAACGTATCCTGGACGCCACAAGAGAAACGTAATGTCAGAGCCGATCTGATGTTACTGCATTTCGTGTTTCACATCCATTTGGTGGGCCATGTCAAAAAATGATTTTGAGAAGATCATATTATATTAATATTGATAAAAAATAGCCGACATAGACATTTTTTTATAATTCTTTAATGATTTTAAAAATATATATTTATTTTCTTCTTTTTTTTTCTTTTCTTTTGCCTTTTTTTTTTTTTTTTTTTCATTTCATTTCCAACAAAGGTCAATTATTTTTTCCATTTCAATGAGTGGATTGATTTTCTATATTTCCCACCTTCATCACGAGTGGCCAACCTTCTGAAGGCCCCTTTAATTCCTGATCACCTAGGAAGGAATGCCCCCTAGTTTTTATATCCCACAATTCAGACAAAGTTAAATTGTCGCCATTTTTATGCTTGTGGACATACTGGAAGGGACACTCACCCAAAAATTTGCCCTAAAGGCGGATGATGAGGCCCCTCACCATCACCAATGGCCAATACTTCTTCTTTCTCTCCATTTTCAAACTTCTCCATTGCCATTCTCTTATGGCAAATGAGCAAAATAAAAGTAGAATTAAACTAGAAAAAAAAAAATCACACTCCAATTGAACCAGATACTAGCATAGGAAGTGCCAACAAAATGATGACAAAGAGGAGGAGGAGGAAGAAGAGGAAGCCAAAGACAGGAGATGAAATTGCTAATTTGTTCAAACTTAGATAGGCCCTTGTGAGCACCATAAATGCATTCGCAACTTTAGAGATCATGAAGAGCATAGGGAGATGGGAGTGTTGTGTGATGTGTCTCACTCATGCCATGGCCTCTATCGAACCATGACTAGCAAGGGCATCATGGCTCTTACCCTCGCTAATGAACAGTGACTTCTGCCAACCATCATGGAGACTGGCCACTAATGGAGGGAAATAAGGAAAAAAAAGAAAAAATAAAATATAAATATAAATATAAAAAATATATTAAAAAATGTCAACATAAGCACCAATCGTGCCATATAAGATGGTTGATGTCCACATCTGCAATTTCTGACCAAAATTAGTAGAATAGACTAAATTAGTACTAATGTGAAAATGTCTTAAGACTGAATTGACACCAATGCAATTAGTTTATGACTTTTTTGGTATTTTCTCCCATGAGAGGTTGATCACTTGTTAACAAAATGGAAGAAAAAATTTACAATTAAGAGAAATTTAGAATTTATAAACATTCATATTGAGTGAAGTCAAAGAGTTTACTTTTTGGCTTTTTATAATCCTAACGCATACGCTTTTTGACTTCATATAACGCAAAATGTTCGAAGTGTTTAACATTAATGTTATGTTGATGTGTAAGTTCACATTTAATTCTTCCATAATTCCTTAAACTTTAAATAATAATCTTTGATAGAAAAGTAAGAAAAGTTACTCAACTTTTAAGAATTTTCAACTAACAAACTCTAACAAATTCATATATTATAGAAGAAAAAAATGGCAATTTTCCTTCTCTTTTCTTTCAATTTTACAAATCATATTTGCGATAATTTGATGAGGGACGTCACTATCGTTCGTTAGTGATGGCTTAATGGTAGGAGCTAACATTGTAAAAACACAATATCGCGGGTTCAAACATGCTTATTAGTATGTTGTGCATCATGCTTTGTACATATAGGTTCAAGACCACTCGCACCTCAGTGGGGTGATGGTAAAAGGACTTGCCTACCTAAATCAATAAGTCGTTAGTGGTGTCGAGTAATGATCTCTTCATAATCTTCGACCCATAATTTTTTAATAAGAGCCAGATCCCATGATAATGTCCAGAGGATATAGCTACGTTGGTCGCACTTCTCGACTATTTTGGGAGGAGAAAAAATCATCAATGTAACTAGTCATGGTCACCCAGATTTTGACCATTTTTGGAAGAAGTAATGTTAGAGATACCAAAATTCATATACTAAATGGATTTATGAAATTACACGGCTTACACTAAGTGGGTGTAACCTAACTTCAAGGTTTGAAAAAACTAGACAATGAAAAAAGTTTTCATTGTGACAACAATTTATGTTCGATTTTTTTTTTTTTGTGAACAATGAAAATATTTTTTTATACATTCACCCTTTTAACTAATATAAAGGATTACTTATAGGAAAATATTTTTCAAATCATTAATTTTTCAAGAAACAAATAGAGCTGTAGTTGTCTTTTTGTTGCTTTTGCAAGTTCTTTTGTGCAAGGGTCGTCGTCATTTTCTTTATCATCATCATCATTCCTCTACAAAGGTTGGACAACCTCAAATGAGATAGTCTTTGTCGCCGACGACCTTCAACGAGGCATCTTGGGTAGCGACGAACTATGATATGAGGATGCGGAAGGTCATGTTGAGGTTGGACCATTTTCATATGAAGATAACTTACATCTAATGATACACTGACTTTTTCACAAGTTATTAATTAAATCTTTGAAAAATAAATATATAGATAAACTTGAAAAGCCATATGGGCACTCAACAACTTTGATCAGTTTCATTTTAAACACGATTAAGGACATATCCAATACAAACACATTCGTCGTCAGAGGCCATTTGCGGAGGTGTAACATGAGAAAGGCAATTTGACGATTTCAAGAGTAACCTTGAAATCAACGAGGATGAGTCGTCCGGGAAGAACCAGGAAATTACGTGAACTTCTGGAAGGAATCCCACCTTCCCTGGTTATTTGCTCCAATGCAATAACTTCGGAATTATAATTGAAAACAAAATCGTCTCCCTACTTTACTTTTGCACCAAAAAGAAACATCAACCAGCCTTAAAATGGTATGTGGAATGAGTATTTCTTAGAACATGGAATAGAGTTAACTAATTCCAAAAAATTGAAAATATCAATTAAGAATTTCAGTAAATATCATCCTTACCAAAAAATAAAAATCAGTAAATATCATGATAAAAAAAAAAAAAAAAAAAAAAACTTAAAGAAAAGCTCTTCTCTATGCTCTTGCAAAACTAAATCAAACCCGCGTATATAACCGTGCGAACGAGGAAAAAACACGTAAACTCGTTCCTCGTCCCTCTTTGTCTGATCAAAACAACGATGACTTCATGCAGCCTTTGTCCCCAGAACAAGCCAAAGATCCACCCAATAAGCGAACAAAAGCTGGAAAACAACCAAGGGGGGAAAACCCCTCGCTTTATCTACAACCACTCAAGTTATTGTCATATAAATGTTAGGAGATGATAAACTACTGATAATTACACACTATTGCCAAAATTATATATTAGCTACAAGTATTTTAAATTTCATTACAACATGGACAGAAAATGAATTCCATGCCTTCCCTTTCTCCAAAACACGTCCTAAGAGCCAAAAAAGAGATCTTATCGCTTTTGTGAACTGCAAAATATGATGGCATTTAAATGAGACATACCATTTTCGATGATTTATATTCGGTTTGATACATATGCCACACTCAGTCGTCCGTACAATAGTTTTTTCATTGCTCGTTGTTTTAGGTAATCCTTTCGTTTTCCTTTCATTTTTTATCCATCTTGGGTCGAGGTCAAGAAGCTTCTCGGCCAACACCCACGTATATAATGGGCTATGGCTATAAAAACACGACACCTTTCTTAACATTATCATTCCATCAACACATTGAATTCTCTCCTCTCTCTCTCTCTCTCTCTCTCTCTCTCTCTCCCCCTCCCACCCATATACAGACAAATAGATAAGCGCCCACAAGAAGAAAAGATGGAGGTTTCAATGCAGTCAATCGCACTAGCGACGGTTCTGGCCGTCCTGACGACATGGGCGTGGAGGGCGGTGAACTGGGTGTGGCTGAGGCCGAAGAGGCTCGAGAGGCTCCTGAGACAGCAAGGCCTCTCCGGCAAACCCTACACCTTCCTGGTCGGCGACCTCAAGGAGAACTTGCGGATGCTCAAGGAAGCCAAGTCCAAGCCCATCGCCGTCTCCGATGACATCAAGCCTCGTCTCTTGCCTTTCTTGCATCAATCCTTCCAAACCTATGGTATGCACATCTTCATACTTTCTCATTGCGTGGCACTCTTTTCTTCTTATTCGTTAAAGTTCACTTGTTTTCTTCCTTTGGTCGATGCCGTCTTTGAGTTTCCAAACATTTGAATCTACTGCCCTTTTAATTGGCCATTCATGCTTCCGGTTTTGAATTTTGGCGACCAAAGATGGTAATATTCTCAAGTGTTTGAATTCTTGCTTATTTTGACATGCACACAAATTCAAAGACCATATCATCCAAAAGCATTGCATACTTTTAAGTAAAAGTCGTATATGACCATGATTTCCTCGGTCATTTGAAAAGACATTTAGTGTACACCGATGGATGATTGATATGTAGAGACGTTCTGCTATATGACTGGCGAGACTTCTGCTCACTTTGGCCGATCACCCTAAAAATCAAGAGTCATTCCGATTGAAGGATTCATGGATGTCAATTAAGATAAGTAACCTGCTTTGAAGGAATCAAAAGTCATTGTCATAGGACAGAGACAAGTCCCTACTCGAACCATAGAAGCACAAGATACCAAGCTATTCACGATTAAGTGGAACCAAATCATGTGGATGATAATGAGTAACGAGTCTTGGCTGGATCTCAGCCACCCGCTCTGGCCTTCGTGGCTGGAGTTTCTGATGTCCCACCAATCCCGGCTTGTGCCAGATAAGTGAGTTTTTCTTTTTCAAAACGTAAGTAAAAAAGGCCCAATGTCTGGAGTCCAGACGACTGGCGAGTGTAGAATGTTCTATTTTGATAAATGAGGCCAATTGTTAATGAGATTAATAAGATTTTGCTGACATTCATTAAATCACCCGATTGCATGCATTCCTAGAAAGTAGCTGAGATTGTAATTTGAATGGTTCTTTTGGCAATGTACCACCTATTTTGCCGGATGCATTGCAGGCAAAGACTCGTTCACATGGATGGGCCCAATACCAAGAGTGAACATAACGAACCCGGAACAAATAAAGGAGATATTCTCTAAGATATATGACTATCCCAAGCCTGCCTCCAATGCCCTGGTGAAGTTGCTCGCTGATGGACTTGCGAACCATGAGGGCGAGAAATGGGCTCGGCACCGGAAGATTATCAATCCAGCATTCCACATGGAGAAGTTGAAGGTACCTAAAACTATACTATGCTCATATAAATGGAACCTCACACATTGATTCTCAGGAATTTTCTTTTAACTCCTTGTTTGCATTGGTTGGCTGTTCTTGCAGCATATGTTGCCCGCTTTTTACTCGAGTTGCACTGAAATGGTCGACAGATGGGAGAAATCAGTATTAGAGGAGAGATCGTGTGAGGTTGACGCGTGGGTCGACCTTCAAAATTTGACCCGTGACGTCATCTCTCGGACAGCATTTGGCAGTAGCTTTGAAGAAGGCAAAAGGATCTTTGAACTTCAGGAGGAACAAGCCTTGCTCGCGATTAAAGCCCTTCAATCGGTCTACATCCCGGGCTGGAGGTAAATCTGTCATCATCCATGAGATAGTTGAATCTAAATGAGCTTCTGGCTTACGACCGTGGCATTACAAAAAATCCAACTATTCAATATTTCTCAGGTTTGTTCCCACTAAGATGAACAGGAGGATGCAGAACATAGATAAGGAAGTGCAGGCTCTGCTCATGGACATCGTCCGCAGAAGAGAGAAAGCAATAAGGGCAGGGGGAGCTGCTGGCGATGATCTGCTGGGGCTGTTGCTGGAGTCAAACATGAAGGAGAATGCCGGGATGAGCCTTCACGATGTGATTGAGGAGTGTAAGCTTTTCTACTTCGCCGGACAAGAGACCACTTCGGTTTTGCTAGTATGGACCATGGTCTTGCTGAGCGTGCATCCAGATTGGCAAGCCCGAGCTAGGGAGGAGGTCCTTCAAACCTTTGGAAGCAGAAAACCTGACTTCGACGGGTTGAGCCACCTCAAGATTGTAAGTTTAACAAGAGCCTATAACCTCTGTGTGTAAATTACAATATTATCCCTTCTCTTCGTGAAAATTGATGTTAGATGCAGAGGACCTTCCCTTGATTTCATTGCAGTAATCTTTCTTGGGCATCATAATCATGTAGATGCTCCTAACTCCACTTTTGTACCATATGACAACTTCTACGGATATTTTGTGATCAGGTCACGATGATCTTAAATGAGGTGCTGAGGCTCTATCCACCGGTGGTCGTACTGGCACGTAAGGTTCCCAAGGAAACAAAACTGGGGAAGCTGACCTTACCCGCGGGAGTCCAGCTCTCAATGCCGACTCTCCTCATCCACCATGATAAAGAACTGTGGGGCGAGGATGCCGAGGAGTTCAAGCCAGAGAGGTTCACCGAGGGAGTGTCCAAGGCCACCAAGAACCAAGTCTCCTTTTTCCCATTTGGATGGGGCCCTCGCATATGTGTCGGCCAGAACTTCGCAATGATGGAGGCGAAGATGGCGCTCGCCATGATACTTCAGCAATTCACATTCGAGCTCTCTCCATCCTATGCGCATTCCCCTGTTACTAAGATCACCCTCCAGCCACAGTATGGTGTTCAGGTCATCTTGCACAAGGCAAACTAAAAAAGTTATAAGTCAGAGTAACATGCAGTGTTGACAAAAAGGTTGAAATAGTGTCACACCACCATTTTCTAAGTTTATGCTTTTTTTTATATATATATATATATATATATATATATATTATTTTTTCTTTTCTTCTCCTTCTTTTTTCCTTCTTTCTTTTGCCTTTTTTTTTTTTTTTGGTAAAAGGTAAATAAATATAAATAAGGGAAGGACAAATACAAAAGATCGGATCCATAACCTACACTCTCAGATCAAGAGTGAAGGGGAGCCGATGTAAAAGAAAAGCCAGACAAATAAGGAAGAGGGAACTACAACCGCGAGGAAGACCCTCCGCAACAACCAGAACGGAAAGAACGGAGAGAACTAAAACAAAGCGAGCAGAAACACAAGCGAGCCTTTTTTTTTTTTCTTCTTCTTCTTCTTTTTGCATATTTCTCTCCACTGGTGGCCAACCTTTTTGAGACTGATGGCTAGCAAAGGGCGCCTATATAGTGTCAATCAACCAGGGACACAAGGTCGATAAGTTGATTGATTGACGCTATGCATAGCACAAGTCAACCTTGCAATAGGGATTTCACCCACCCTTCCCACCTCCACCAATTCATCTTGCTTATTCTATCGAAGCATCTATATATATAGTCGAAAAAGGTAGATGATATTTTGAATATATTATCCTTCTCTTTTCAGTGAAGATTTGAGTTTGATTTCTGTGAACCTAGTAGTGGATGATAATTGAATATTATGCCTAATAATCATGCTTAGTATTTGCGGCTTAAGGACACAAACAAGGATTGCCATGAGATCTAAGTTGGGGACAAAAGAAGATTAGAGACAATTTTAGTCCATGAAATCTATAGGAACTTATGCAAGAACGGATGTCTCATACTCTCAACACAATTGTACAATTCACAAATAAAAAATGGTGATACCATTTTGGTTTTGGTCAAATCATCCTTGATCAAAATGTAAGAATTTGACCTTATTTGGTAGAAAGGAATCGATTTGAAATGGAATGGTTTCTTCAAGATGCAATTTCATTTCCTTTGTTTGTTCTCACGAAAATGTGGGATGCTCATTCCTCTATCGAACAAGGAGAGTGTCCAGTCCATGTCTCCACTAATGGTGTGCCCAATATGGCCAATCCATTCCTCTGCAAAATATCAAGAAATTAATTGCATACAATGATTTTGACTATACCCTTTACCTTGTTTTCACGCTATCCAGTTTGAGGACATTTTAGACATTTTTCATTTTAGAATTATGCAAGCACAAGAAAAAGGAATTGTCATATTATTTCTCATTTAGGCCCTGTTTGGTAACCATCCAAACAGGGCCAAATTCTAATTCTTTGTTCCCAGAATCAGTTTAGGCCTAGAATCACATTTGGTAAAATTTATGTTCCTGGGAACAGATTGGGAATAGAATCAAGAACAAAAAAAAAACTTGATTCTTGTTCCGAGAACGAATTTGAGAATCAAAATTAAGAACTCTTCTACTTCCCTTCGGCCATCTCGCGACCGCCGTCCACCATCGCCCGCCACCGTCTGCCGTCCGCCGCCATTCGCCGTCTGCTGTCCGCCGCCATCCGCCGTCCGCTGTCGTCCGCCGCCACCGCCGCCGCCGGCCGCCGGTCCGATGAGCTCGCCAAACCAAGGCGAGATCCGACGAGCTCGCCGGAGGCAAGCCCAGCCACCAGTGAGCTCGCTAGAGGCTTGCCCAGCCATCGGTGAGGCTCGGCCTCGCCAGATCTGGGGAGGCCAAGCCTCACCGGGGCTGGGCAGGGGCTGGGCAAGCCTCGCGACACCTAGCCCCATTGGTGGCTAAGTGAGGCTTGCCCAACCTCGGCAAGGCTCGCCTGGCCACCGGCGAGGCTCGCCTAGCCCCACCGGTGGCCTAGCAGGCCTCGCCCAACCCTGGCGAGGCCGACTTGGCCACCGGCGGAGCTCGACCTCGCCAAGGGCCGGCGACGCTTTGGTGAGGTCGGCAGCCCTCGTCTAGCCAGTTGTCGGTCCGGCGATCGGCCACAAGAAGAAGAAGAAGAAGAAGATGAGAAAAAGGAAAAAAAAAATAAAAGAAAAGAAAAAAGGAAAAAAATGAAAAAAATGAAAAAAAAAAGAAAAAAGTAAAAAATTTATTTAAAAATTAAAAGAAATTGATTTGGAACAGAATTAATGAGCACGGTACCAAACGCAATTCTATTCTAGAATTAAAATTTTGACAGTTACCAAACGGCTTAAAATGCTTAGAATCAGTTCTCGGGAACAGAATAAAAAAAATCAGTTTTGATCAGAATCTACTCTTGGGAATAGAATTATTACCAAATGCGCCCTTACTTATTTCATATGAATACAAGAATTGCAATGCTTAATTCATTCCATCCCTCATTTTCTTTCATTCTTTCCTTTACTTCATTTCCCACACGTTCCATGCCATTAGTTATAGGATAGGACGTGGATGTGGATGTTCTCAAAGAGGGGGAAAAAAAGGAAATTTGCACTTTTAGATATTGTTTTTGCATATAACTTAATTGATTGCATCATTCATAGGGATTAGTTTGAGGAATGTCGTTCAAGTCATGGTCCCGTGGATACAATATGAAAGAGCCAAATCTGTATGGCCACCCAGGAATCAAGAACAACCTTGCTTACGAAGCAACAGCATTCGATGTCGATCAAAAAGTCATTCTTCTGGAATCCAAGACATTTGATAATTAAGTTGTCGTCAAACCGCTTTTAACAAAGCCTCATTAACTACGTCTGCCCTTTCGGCTTTGTGGGGCTGAAGCTGAACCGCCTTCGGCCAAATGCCAGCACGTCCGCTTCTGCAGAAGTACGATGTTGCATGATATTTTCTTCTCCGTGAGCTGTCTTAAAACGGAGGTGATGACGTTTCCGCTGGGGAATTTGTCAATGTTCGAGATTTCGACGCGATCTTTCTTGCCCGCCTCGAGACAAGATCTAATGCGTAAGAACTAAATCTCATTGCATTTCCGGTTTTATTTCCATTCGGTGGGCCATCTCCAAACAGCTTTTGTCAACCCCCATGAAAAAGCTTGAAAACAAGAATTAAAAAATAAATTTTAGTTGCGGAAAAATGTCAATAAGAAATGCATCAATCTAGGAACAAGTAATAAAAAAATGAAAAAAATTGAAATCACACGAGACATAAGTTTTACGTGACAAATCCAAAACGAGAAAATTCATGAGGAAGGTTTCACTATCGTTCATAAAAAGCACAGAATACAATCCAAAAAGCTCTCGAACCATTTGATAAGCCATAGGATATAAATATCTAGCAAAAAGATAAGAAAACACAAAATAGGAAATAATGTAGATGATAGGGATGGAGATGTGTTATTAAACATAGTCCTTTTACAATCTCATTTCAAAAATTTCTAAAATAGATGTGCATGATCTAAAATACCCTTCTCTCTTAATCTAAAAGCCAAAACTCAATAAATTTCTATCTTTACTTCAAATCTCCAAAAGAGTATTATGCCAAACATCATAAGACCTCTCTCCCTCACACCAAAAGTGACCACACAAGGCCATCCCCAAAATGACGGAATCAATGATGTACACCTCTAAGCCTCAGTGAATAAAATAAAGGATGAAATGCTAGCAACTCCACCTAAGCACTCAAATGGCAAAAATGCCAATCAAATCCAGGCAATGCTTAAACTCGATCAAAGGAACTGGTTTGGTCAATATATTTGCCAGATTATTCGCAGTAAATGTTTTTTTTCATCGTAACCATACCCTTAGCCATCTCATTACTATTGACACTTGATTTTTAATCAACATGCCAAAAAGATAAAAAATCGAGATTGATTTCCACGAATTTCAAAATGAAAGTTCAATAAATAAATAAATAACGAATAAAAAGAAAAATGATACTTACGGTGGGGGTGACTTTGCTCTCTATTTTTTTTTTTTTTTATTACATAGATATGCACATGGGATGTGGTTCGATTTCTACTCTATACGGTTCAAAATAGAGGTACAAGATTATCAGACTAAACCGACATGATCATGGTTGGGTTGGGGTTCCCATGACTCCGGCTTCGTCAAAGAGTTTACTCATGTCGTGTGATTGTCGACAATGTGGTAAACCTTGACATTAAGAAGGAAATTTTGGGATTGAGATGGGTGACTCGTACTACATGATTGTAGTTGGAGTGATATCCGCATCAACACTATTATAAGAAATCCTGTGCGGCCCAAGTTCAGCGGTAGATCATGTGTGCTAGTGTAGTGTGGTGCAAAGAATATATACACAACAATTTATACACAAGCAGCACTTCAAAAATTCAAAACATAAACATTTATTTCCAACTTCACACTTGCAAGACAAGGGGTTAACAGTTACTCCTCCCCTCATAACTCTCAACTGCAAAAACATTTAAAACTCATGTTAGGACGTACTTGATATCATCACTACCAAACAAAGCTTATTTTTGAACAAGATAGATTTAGGCCTAAGTCCTCTAAAGTTTAAATCAAGTCCTCAACGGAGTTGCCAAGCTGTCGCGACTTACCCCTTGGGGGGAGGGAATAGATTTAGGGGCATTGCCTAAAAGACGGATGTATGGCTCATGATTAGGCACGGGTTCTCTCAAGCCCATACCTCACGCAACATTAGAGGATTCATAGGAATTTTATAATAAAGAGTTGCTACTAATCTATTGGAGTCGGTCTAGAAACTAAGTGAGATATAAGAGTATATCTCACTTCTTACGTAACTAGAGAATCTAGATTCGAGGACTTCATTACACTAATTAACCAATTAATGACATTTTGGTACCTAATTTTGTTCATTTTAAAAAGAGGATGTTTTTGTCAAGTAATCTGGATTGATTTATACTTATTTACTAACATGTGAAGTGATCATACGGGTGCACAATTATTAACATAATAATCAATAACCAAGGAAAGCATTAAATATATTTCATGGGATAGCAAAGAATTAACACTAAGGAAAAGATAAATGCTAATCCTAACTAGACTAAAGGGAAGCCAAAATCAACGTGTCAATATTGTGCAATCAAGGGTATTTATCTATAAGGACAATTGAAACCCTAAGTTAGAGTCCTAGAAGCTTGGTTAGCCTCAAGCCTATTGGGGTGACATGTGTTGGTTATTAACTACAATTCATGGATGTCCTACATGCATCTAGAATGTTCATGTATGTGTAGATTCATGTTTCTATGTCTATTTCAATAATTTGTATATTCAAGGAATGCATCTCCTTGAAATGTTGGATACATTTGCATATTATTTAAGATTAAGAGTTATGTAACAAGCCTATAAAAGATAATTCTTGTGACCATTTCATCAAATAAAAAAGAAAAAAAGTGTGTGTGGAATAATAGTTCAATTTCATTTGAGAATTTATCCTATTCGTTCCCTTTTCTTTATTGGAGTCCAATTGAGTGTAGACAAATAAGTGCATTGAAATAATGAAATTATACATCATTTTCCAAGTTTATGCTTGTTTTTTTTTTTTCACTTTAAAGGACAGAAATTTATTGTTTGTAAACGTAATCGAATGGCCTCTTAATTAATTGATTGGTTATTTTTAGTTTCATAACCGCAAGCCGCTAAATGTGTTCGAATCTTCCTCTCAGAAAAAGCCCCAGTAGAAGATAAGACGAGGCACGCCATTTCCTAGTGCTATAATAAACCATTTAATTCTATTCAGATACTGATCTGGCAAATGACCAGTCAAGATGGCATTTTGTTAGCCTCCCTCTTCAGATGGAAACGTGCACTGGAGGATACATAAATTGAACCACATTTCTCCACAAATGAGATGATAAGAAAACAGCTTTGCTCAGGCAAGAGACCTTTCTTCAACTGCTTGGTCCAAAGCAACTAAAGCTATTGCCGCTAGTCTTTTCGGGTGAGTTTGAAAATGCTTTGCCTTTAAAATATTGCGTTGAGTCAAAGAAATTTGAGTCGAAGGGCATTTAGTAAAATCAAATAGTGCTTTGATGTGTAAAATATCCAAGACAAAGCAATATTCTAGACTCAACCACCGCATTTACCAACTTGTCTTGGCTTCAAGTTGTTTGCTAACCTTCATTCATTAACAGTGAAATTCACATTGATTGAATCATAAAGGGATGTAACAGTGGCCATCATTCTCACATGAGAAAGGAGAGGTGTGAAGTTCAAATCCTCACATTCTAGGAGGGTTAAAATGGAAACGATTTAGTTTCAGGTATGAGTTTCGACTCTCACGTTTTACAAAGAGATAAAACAAAAGTTTGAGAATGAGAGCAGAACAAAACCATAAAATAAAAAAAAAAAAAATCACAAATGGATGTAGCACTGGATTAACTCGGGAAAGCTTGGGTAAAGAAGTAAGAGGGCAATCCCTCTTCAAACCCTTGTGATATCAACCAACGAGATTTACATGGAATGTCCTACTCTTTTTGCCAATAAACTTTGAGGTCTCTTATGAGAATGGAGTGCTTTTACTACAGCCCGATCTTGCTGCGCTGGTAATCCTCGGTGTGGAGCTACTGGTGATAGGGCAAAAATCCAGCCTGTAGCTTTCCCGGTCCCTCCTTCATCGGGTGGTCTATGCGTCGGGAGTGCTATATTCCCTCGGACTGGCTAATACAGAAAAAGTTATGTCAATCAGAATTCTCGTAGTTGCGAGACATAAGGAGGGATTGAAGGATATGCAGTGAATCAAATAGATAAGCAAGCAATTCTTGTCCATGAAGGGAGCCTTGTCGTAGTTGGGTGCTCCTATGATCTATGTTCTCTACGAGGGACTTGCCTGTGGACTGGCAGCTCCCATCTCATGAGACACTTGAACACTTCTACTTCCATCTTGTTGTCTGCACCCACCGCTAACCTATCCATCCACGGCCCATCTACTTAGCTTAACTATAAAAGCTACAAGCCCCTGTGCTTCTTCAGCCGCGTACTCCCCATCCACCTAGCTATTAAGCAAGAGCAGCTTTTCTTCCGAAATGTATTTTGTAGAGGAGGCCATCGCAGGCTCTTTCATCCGAAGCGCACTCAATCCAGTCTTCACAAGAAAAAAAATGGGCTCTCTCCTCTTAACTAGGCATACTCCTCCTATTCGTTGCCTGCTCTTTCTTTCAAGGGTGCGCCTTCAGAGGAATGTCGAGCAAGAAGAGCGTCTGTTAGAAGATTTCCTATGAGCGAGGTTGAGGCTATACGGCAACATGACCCCCAGGGAGGCAACACTAGGATTGGGCGAACATCAGCAAGGCCTGTCATGAGTTGGTCAACCCAGGCGAGGCTAGGTCGTGTGCCCCACACTAGCTGCTCGCCTTAGGTGGCCGGAACACCCGCAAGACTTCGCTTGGGTGCACCAGTAAGGCTCACTGGTCCAGCGACCTAGACAATATCTACGTTGTGCAACCGTGCCCACCTTGGGTCATTACACCTAGCTAGGCGATGCCAAGGTCAGCTCCGAGTTGGTACCGCCAAAGAGTGATGGGTTTTTGTCTTTGCAATTCGAGTATGCTTATAAAACTCCTAAAAATTTATTTATGAAGAAATAAACCAAAATGTGAAATACTTGGGCTCCATTTGTTTTTTCGGGATCTTCTAGCATTCACTTCATAGAAAATAAACTAGTCGTGAAAAATAGTTTTTCCAATGGAAAAACAAAAAACATGTTCCCCACTATTTACTTCACCACTCATTTTATTATTTTTTTATTTGAAAATTTTATTTTTTTCCCTTTTCCTTTTACTTCTTCTTAGGTTGATCACCAGCCACAGTGAAAGCCAGCAATGCTAGAGAACGGCTAGGCTCAAGCCATGTAGATCGGTGACACTTGAGCATCGCCAAAGCGCAGGAAGCTCAAGCCTCGCCAATGACTACCCAAGGAAAAGAAAAGGAAAGAATAAGAAAGAAAAGAAAAGAAAAAGAAAAATAATTAAAAATTCAATTTAAAAAATAAACAAGAACAGAATAGAATATATATATATATATATATATATATATATATAATGTACAACGGAAATCAAATCAGCTACCAAATGGCAAAAAAAAAAAAAAAAAATTAACTTTAGTTTTAAGTTTCAACAAACACCAAAAAATATTATTATTTTCTAGGCAATGACTTTCTGTAAAATACTTTCTAGAAATGTCACATCTTCTATGAAAGAGCAGAGCTTTAAAGTTGACATTTACATGTTTCATTCCACTGAACAATAATTTTACTAAGCTTTTTTTTTTTTTGGGCAAGCCTAGTAATTTTTTCTTCTCATAAATTATGTTAAAGTAATTAAATATTAAACCATGTCTTCATCTAACAACTTAAACTTTTAGAACAATTAGTAGTGATCCTACAAAATCTCACATGATGTCAGAGTTGAAGATCCTTAGTTCAAATCTTTCCAAGCTCCATTTGCCTCTCCAATTAAATTTTCATGATTAGTACTAGGCAAAAAGATCATATTAAGTGTTATCTAATAGTTTAAGTTTTTAGAACAATTAGCAAGTACTTGACCTACAGGTTCTATATTATTGTCAAAATAACAATTTGTGCTTAAGGAAAGATGAAACTCACTTCTCAATTTGTTGGTTTCCTTATCACAAAATTAGTGGTTAGAGTAGTATCGTCATTGGCAGGCATGAATACATTTATCACTTTGGCAAGGGTCAATTTTGCAACCTGTACAAAAGGTTTAGTTTAAGCCATAATAATTCTACACCACTTGAGGGTTTGAGATTGACAAGCCTATCATCACAAGTTCATCAAAATGCTAATAGTCATGAAATCTCTCCACACAAGGTATGCCACAACTATGCAATGTAGCATTAACTATTCAAAGATTCACTTATGACATGAATTGAACCACAATCTTGTAGAAGACATGTGACCCTATTAATGCCAAAAAATGTCCAATTGTTCAATCGACAATCTCATATGCAACTGATGAGGAAGTGGAGGCAACATAACTATCAAGTAGTAGAGTCAACAATTCTGGATGCACCCGTCAATGAGATAATCAAGGTAGTGGAGTCGATATAACCGTCAATGCAGTAGGTTCCGGGTAACCATCAAATAACCATTAAGGTAGTGGTATCAATTCAATTGTCAAGCAACCGTTGGTCATGGAGTTTATGTGACTGTTAGCGTAGTGAAGTCGATATAATTGTCTATGTAACCATTACTTGTGGACTATAAATATTCTAAGTGTACTCTTTATCTCAGTCAATCACAAAACTCAACATTTTTCAACAAATTTATTTTTTATCTTTACTTTCTTGCAATTTACATGGTTAGGATACGATTGTCTCCAAACTTCATTCATTTAAATTCCTTCTCATTTACTTTCTATCCAATCAACAAAGGACCATTCACAACCTTTTGTTGATCAATTATTGATCCATCCATATTCTGAAAGGTATTTCATTGACTTTTCGGTGAAATATCTTTTCGGTAAGTCTAGTGGGACACATTTTATTGATTCAAGAAGATTACAATGACGAGAACTAGTAATCGACAAGAGTCCGACATGTTGGCAACAACAACCCATTACCACATATTGGTAATGAGGCTGCCACACATTTTGAGTCCCCATATGCTAGAAGAATGGTAGAGGTTAATTGATAGGGAGATGTGGATCTTTCAAGGCACCTTGGTGAAGGACTTTTAAGGGAAGTTGCACTAAATCCACCAATGCAACGTCAACCATGGGAAGATTGCTCAACGAACAACATATAGTGAAGATACAGAGAAAATTGATTAAGGTTCTATTTTTCGTTTTTTTTTTTTTTTTTTTTTTTTTTTTGGCCAAGAGGGAGTTTCATAGTTTTGACTGGTGGGTGAGATGAATTGTACATCAAACGGTGAAGATTTTGCTTTTCTTGGTTTTGAATGTGATTTTGCAATATGGGTATTGATTCAAGTCAGGTATAAAAAATATCAGACTCAAACCGAACCCTTAACGCCCTTACACGCTACACACAATTCTAAAGTGAATTAAACAGTAAGCACACATGGCGTGACCTGGTTGGAGTTTTAAATTAATTGAAAATAATACAAGAAAATAGTTGCAGAATCCAGAGTGGATGAACCGAAAATTCAGACGAAAACTGCTTTCCATCCATTAAACCATTCCTCGATCTCAGAAATACAAAGTCAAGTGTTGTTTGGCCAAACCTAGTCCTTCATTTAGTTACATAAAAATGATGAATCACTTAATAATCAATCCTTTGCATCATGAGAACTTCAGGTACTGGGTATTGCCGCAATAGAAAACTTACGTAATGCAAACCAAGTCAAGTAACCTGAAGGAAAACAAAAAAAACAAAAACAAAAACAAAAGATTAATAATGTATAAAGTTCAACCCTAAAATTTAAGTTAATGGATGGAGACATATCACATGTATACAAAGAGCATAGGATATTTTAACAAACAAGTCAATTAGATCTTCAAATCTAGGGAATAACCCGTTACAAGCTGAAAAATTCTAAAGATGTCAAAACCAACCCCAATCAACAAATCGTGAAAAATAATATTATCTTGTATTGGTATGTCCACTTGCTCGGCTTCCTCCTATATACATAAGTGCCCTTGCAAGACAGAAAAGCCGATTCAAGATCTCTCATTTAGCCTTTCTTCAACAAATAAGGTTCTTCTGTCTTTTTGGTTGGCAAGTGATATGATGTATGTATTTAATTGTAGTGCTGACTATATTGTTGTGTTCCTTCATAATTTTGCAAAGCTAGATCCGACAGTCAATACGTTCCTTTTCATCCAGATATCCTGTAAGAATCGATGCAGGAAACTTCTCAACACATTTACAAATTCATCTTGCTTACCTCGTCGAAGCATCTACGGTTGATGATAGAACTTAGGAGTACTCAAATCATCCAGTTGCGGTTGGAAGCAGCGGATTGGAATATCTTGGTGATTTTAATGGGGATTCTGTTGAGTTACTTTGAGCTGGCGACAATGGATGATGATTGAATATTACGCCTTAATTATTGTGTTTTAGTTTCTCCAACCTAAGGACACGGGCAAGGATTGCCATGAGGTCCAAGTTGTGTACAAAAGAAAAAATAATTTTTGTCCATGAAGTCTTTATGAATTTATGCAAGAAAGAATGCCTCAACTTATTTATACTTTTCCATCGATGACAAATGCCTACTATTTTCAGTTTCAGTCAAATCATCCTAGATTGAATTGCACGAACTAAGCCTTGTTTAGTAAAAAAGGAATCGATCTGTAATAGAATCGTTATCTTAGACTATATTTCGGTTCCTTTGTGTGTGTCTGTCAAAAGATGTGGAATCCTCCATCCTCCATCAAACAAGGGGAATGGTCATTCCATGGCTCCACTTACGGAATTCCAAATCCATTCATTGGCAAAACATTAAAAAATTACCACATACAACAATTTCGGTTCTACGCTTTGTTTTCCTCAAACATTATCCATTTTAATGACATTTTAGACATTTCAAAACCCTTGAGTGCCAGACACCTCAAGTGCCGAAACTTGGCACGGATGGATATTTAAGCATCAAAATTTCCAAAATGTACACTTAAGTGTCAAAATCAAAAAAGAAATGGACACTTAAGTGCCAACGGCCAAAAATTCTAGTTAAATTGCTAATGTGGCTTTTTTTAACAATATTCGGGAGAAGTACACTATTAGTGCCATAATTGTGAACGGTACTCACTTTGGTACCAAAAGTTTTCGTCGGATCACTTAAGTGCCAAATCGGAGGAAAAACAATCACTTTGGTGCCATTGGCAACAAATTCCGGCCGGCTTTTATATTTTAAAAAAATAAATCAAGAAAGCCTTTTAAATGACATCGTTTTCCGTCTTTCTTAAGAAAACGACATTGTTTTGTCATCCTAAGTGGATGGCCTCACAAAAACGATGCCACACAACTCATTTGGGGATTTTTTTATCGGGGATTAAAATTAGGGTTTTTTTGTCTGTCGTTGCTCGGCCACCGTCGCTCAGCGCCATCCCTCAGCCACCGTCACTTGGCCGCCGTCCCTCGGCCACCGTCGCTCGGCCACCGTCCCTCGACCTCCATCCTTGTTGCTTGCCACAGCAAGACAAAAGAAACAAAACAAAAAAAAAAAAAAGCACAGAAAATCCTGAGGGAGAGGGAGGTGTCGACGGCGAGGGCAAAGGAGGGGATGGCAAGGCCACGGCTACCGCTGTCAGCGTAGCTGGCTTCACGACGACCTCCATGACATTCTAGATCTCCGTGGCTACCATTGGCCGGATTGCTTGTGCTTCTGTAGATTCTTCGAGCTCGCGCTTCCTCTGCGCCTGATGATATTCCTTGGGAAAAGGCGGTGGTGGGGTTGAGATTTAGGGATTTGAAAGGTCGACAAGGTGATTGAAAATGGGGGAAAACTACTAGGGGAGGGTGGAGGCGAGTGCATGGTTTCTTTTTTGGAAAACTATTGGTGTTGTGCTGGTGTGCTGCTAGTGTTGCTAGTGTTGTTTTTTGGCGCTATTAGCGTTGCTGGTGCTGTTCTTCGAGGAAGAAGACGACGCCTTCTCTCTCTCAATTTAGGGATTTAGGATTTTGAATTTGGGGAAAAGACACAAAATGGCGTTGTTTTGTTGTTTAAATGCTACTATACTTTCCAGCGAGCCATATCAGCTTAAAACATTAATAAAAAAGTGTCATGTCGGATTTCTGGCCAACCAAATCGGAGTTGGCACCAAAGTGAGCGTTTTTCAAACTTTTTTGCACTTAAGTGATCCGACAGAAACTTTTGGCATCAAAGTGAGTGTCGTACACAACTATGGCACTGATAGTGTACTTATCCCCATTTTTTATTGACAAGACAATTCTTTTAAAAAAGATTATCCACGTAGACACCAAGAGTATGCTAAATGACATTATTTTTTGCACTTAAGTAATCACTTTCCATAAAACTTGATACTTAAGTGTTCACTTTTAATTACGAATGACACCTAAATGATCACTTACATCATAAAGTAATCACTTTTTAACCACAACTGATATTTAAGTGAACATACAAGACGACGTCATTTTAGACAATGATTATTGAGTGAATATTCCGACAAGCGATGTAGACCAATTTTATTATTAAAATAATGTCACATTGGATATCTAACAAGCTTGTCGGAGTTAGTACTTAAGTGTCCTAATTTTTTTTAAATGACACTTAAGTGTATATTTTAAAACTTTTGGCACTTAAGTTTCACCTGTGTCAAGTTTTAATACTTGCAATGTACTTTAACCCCAAACCCTTACTTTCCATTTCAAAAAGGAATCATGATATTTTCTCTAACTTTGTTCATTAGTAGAACTACAAGAATCATAATATATGTGCCATTTCATATCATTTATATTCCTTTATCCTATCTCCCTCCCCTTCCATGCCATCAGTTCTAGAGTAGGACGGGGACATGAATGTTTTCTTGAGATAAGAAAAGGGTAATCCGCACTCCTTGGTGTTGCTTTTACATATTACCTAAGTGAAATTTAATAATGAATTTATGGCCTTGTGGATGTGCAAGTGCGCAGCATTCATAGGGGAGGGGAGTATTTTGGCAATGTCATATACCTTATAAATGAGTCGAGGTGTCTAGAATTCCCCGCTTAACAAGTAATAGTATTCAATCATAATCAAAAAGATATTCTTCTAGAGGTCAAAGATTAGGTGACAGGTTGTCGTCAAACCCCTTTTAACAAAGTGCCATTTAGGGCGCATTTGTTTGCACCGTGTTTGTTTGTTCCCAGGAACAAAAATTCCTGTTTTTTTGAACAAAAATTTCTGTTTTTTTGTTCCTGGGAACAAAAAATGAACAGAAATGCGTTTGGGTGCGTTTCTGTTCCTTTTTTTTTTTTTTGTTCCCAGAAACAAAAAGGGAACAGAAATAAGAAACAAGAAATTCTTGTTTCTTATTTCTGAAACATATTTGAGGAACAAAAAAGAAACAAAATTGTGTTCTCCTCTGCGAGCCTCTCCTCCTAGAAGCATCTCCACCGTCGTCTTCTCCGGCGCCTCCCACTCTCCGGCATCGACAGCCGCCTCTATCTCGAGACCATTCGGCTTCTCCACTGTCGTCCTCTCCGGCGCCGACAGCGGCTGCGAGCGTCTCCACCTACGAGCGGGTGACGGAGCTGGGTCACGGGTCGCTGGGCGGCGGCGGCGGCTGCGGTGCGGGGCTCGGCCATGGGGTCTCGAGCGGCGGACATCTAGGAGCGGAGCGGCGAGGACGGCCGGTCGAGTCGTGGGCCGGCACGGGGTCGACGATCGAGCAAATCTTGAAGTCGTGGGTCATGGAGCGGTGAGATCTGATGAGGCGGTGGCGAACAAAGGCTCGAGACCTGCAAATGCGTTGATCGGGCGTGAGGCGGAGGGGCGGTCGCCGATGCGGTGGAGGGAGACGACGGTGTGGCTCTGGGTCACCGTCGGCCCGGCGCGGCGAGGCCAACCTCGCGCCTGGCTGGGCGAGCTCGATCTCGCCTAGATCCGGCGAGGCCGAGCTCGCCCAGTGGCCGGCGATGCCGAGCCTCGCCGGGGGCCGGCGAGCCTCGCCGTGGCTGGGCGAGGCCGCCGGCGTTCGTCGGCCGGTCGCCGGCCATGGCCGAGGCCGCCGACCGGCCAAAAGAATAAAAAAAGAAAAAAAGGAAAAATAAATAAAGAAAAATAAGAAAGAAAATAGAAAATAAAAATAAAAAATATTAAAAAATTAAAAGAAATAAAAAAATTATACAAACTTACCAAACATGTTTCTATTCTTTTTATATTTCGGGAACATTTACCAAACGCACTTTTTTGTTCAAAAATTGTTATTTGGAACAGAAATACTTTTTTTTATTTCGTTCCTTTAAACAATTTTTAAACGTAAACGTTACCAAACGCACCCTTAACTTCGCCTGCCATTTTTCTGGTGGGACTGACAATCTTTTGCCCAAATGCCATCATGCACGCTCCTCTAGATTTGTGTCGCACGATTTTCCTTTTTCCTCATAACTGTCTTAATCGGAAAACGCATAAACGAATATGATGACGTCCCTTGCACGCCACAAGGGAAATGTAACGCGCCAGAGCAGAGCTGATCTTACGTTATGCATTTTGAAACATCAATTTGGTGGCCCATCTCAAAAAATGTTTTTGAGGACATCGATTAAAATAATAATAATAATAATAATAATAATAATAATAATAATAATAATAAAGAAGTTCTAAACATATTATATTAATATTGATCCAAATTTAAATCTTTCAATTATATTAATACAGTATTAAACATTTTCACATTAAAACTAATTGAATCCATCCAATCAATTTTGATTGAAAATTATTGATGTGAACTCTTACTGTCTTATGTGGTACAATCAGTAGTGACATAAACTTTTTTATAATATATTTTAAAAAAATATTTTCCTTCTTTTTTTCTTCTTTCTTTCACATTTTTTTTTTTTCATATTTCCCTACACTAGTGACCAACCTCTATGATAGCTAGCAAAGGTCGCCTATACAATGTTAATCAATTAGGGATACAAGGTTGACAAGTCAATAGATTGACACTATGTGTAGCATAGGTCAACCTAGCAGTGGGGATTTCACTCACCTTTCCCACCTTCACTAACGCAGGTTGCTAACTTGCTACTATACCAGTCTACTAATTCCTTAAACATCCAAAAAAATGAGTGTGGTGGAGTCAACCTTCCCCCTTTAATTCCTAAGAAAATATTACTTTTTTTCCTTACCTAAGAGGGAATACCCTTAATTTTTTACATTTTAGAGTTCAAATGAATCAGTTGAAGGATATATTCACATCCAAAAAGTTCTAAACATGCTAGATTGGCCACTAATAGAAGGAATAAGGGGTGAAAAAAGAGAAAGGAAAGAAATAAAGAAAATAAAGAAAAATAAAATAATTTTTAAAAAAATTATTAAAAAATGTTAGCATAAGCACCTATCATGCCATGTAATATAGTTGATGTCCACGTCAGCAGTTTCCAACCAAAATTTGTTGATAAACTAAATTAGTATCAATGTGAAGTTTTTGAATTGAATTGGTACAAATACAATTTATTTATGATTTTTTCTTTTGTATTTTCTCCCGTGAGAAGTTGAGCACTCATGAACAAAATGGAAGAAAAAATTTACAATAAAGAGAAATTTAGAATTTATAGACATTCATATTGAGTGAAGTCGAAGAGTTTATTCGGATTGACTTTTACTGTCTTTTTCTAATCCTAGTGCAAACAATTTTTGACTTCATATAATGCAAAATGTTTGAAACGTTTGACATTAATTTTATGTTGATGTGTAAGTTCACATTTAATTCTTCCATAATACTTTAAAATTTAGATAATAATCTTTGACAGAAAAGTAAGAACAATTATTCGACTTTTAAGAATTTTCAACTAACAAACTCTAACAAATTCATATATTACATAAGAAATAAACGGCAATTTACCTTCTGCTTTTTTTTTTTTTTCCAATTTCACGAATCATATTTGCGATAACTTGATGAGGGATGTCACTATCGGTCGGTGGTGATGGCTTAATGGCATGAGCTAATGTTGCACAAAAGCGATATCGCAGGTTCAAAAATGCTTGTTAGTATGTTGTGCATCATGCTTTGTACATATAGGTTCAAGACCACTTGCACCTCAGTGGAGTTTGGTAAAAGTACGTGCCTACCTAAATCAATAAGTCGTTAGTGGTGTTGAGTGACGATCTCTTCATAATCTTCAACCCATAATTTTTTAATAAGAACCAGATCCCATGATAATGTCTAGAGGACATAGCTACATTGGTTGCACTTCTCGACTCTCTTGGGAGGTAAAAAAATCCTCAATATGACTAGTCATTTGGCATGGTCACCCAGATTTTGACCATTTTCTTGGAACAAGTAATGTTAGAGATACCAAAATTCATATACTAAATGGATTTATGAAATTACACGGCAAGCACTAAGTGGCTATTTAACTTAGTGTGTTCATTTAAGCACTCTAACATTTGATTGAACATTCATGGAGAAAAGATTGTCAACTTTGGTGACGGGGAGTTCATAAATTTATTATACCAATGGTAGGTGTAACCTATTTTCGAGTTTTCAACAACCATCCTTAATTATAAGTCACACCACAGATAATTGCTTCTGGCCAATGGTTAGACAGGCTCATACTTTTGGTAAGGCTGGCTACGAAAAATAGATCTAAATCCCCGAAAAAGGAAAGAAGACTTCCTTTTAGTTCGCTTTGCAGTATATATTATATATGCTTACTTGGGATAGAGGACATTCATTTGCTTGGAGGTCACGCTCTCGATCTCTTGTACATGGCCTTTCACCTTCAATTACTTGGCATGAAATTAGCCCCGGCACACGTAAGAAGGGAAAAATAAAGAAGAAAATCAATTTAACAGAAACTTGGACTCGAGATTCTCGTAGATTTTTCCAAAAGCTTGGACTAAGAAAAGAATTCTACCATCTAGATTATAGTATAAAGAATGGTTTTGTATACTTGGATTGGGGGTGTAGGGCAGCCCATCTTTGATATTTCTCAGGGCTAAATTTAAACAATTCCATTATCACGCTTCATTTGTTTCATGAAAAATAAATAATTTGAAAAATTAAAATGATAACTTGTATAGCTTGAAAAAACTAATCAATGAAAAGGCTTTCATTATCAATAACAATTTTTATTCGAATTTTTTTGTGGACAATGAATTTTTTTTTAATTCACCTTTTTAAGCAATATATTATTACTTTTAAGAAAATATTCTTCAAATAATTAATTTTTCAAAAAAAAAATAAAGTCATAGTTCTTTTTGTTGCCTTTGCAAGTTCTTTTGTGCAGGGGTCGTCATCGTCGTCGTCATCTCTCTCATGTGCAAAGGTTGGACAACCTCAACTGAGATCGTCTTCGTCGCCAACGAACTTCAATGATGCACTGACTTTCTCACCATTTATTAATTAATTCTTTGAAAAATAAATATATAAATAAACTTGAAAAGCCATATAGGCACTCGACAACTTTGATCAGTTTAATTTTACACACGATCAAGGACATATCCAATACAAACACATTCCTCGTCGGAGGCCGTTTGCGGAGATGTAACATGAGAAAGGCAATTTGACGATTTCAAGAGTAATCTTGAAATTGATGAGGATGAGTCGTCCGGGAAGAACCAGCAAATTACATGAACTTCTGGAAGGAATCCCACCTTGCCTGGTCATTTGATCCAATGCAATAACTTCGGAATTATAATTGAAAACAAAATCGTCTCCCTACTCTACTTTTGCACACAAGAGAAACATCAACCAGCCTTAAAATGGTATATGGAATGAGTATTTCTTAGAACATAAGGTATAGATTTACCTAATTCCAAAAAGTTGAAGACATTAATAAAAAATGTCAGTAAATATCATGATAAAAAAACACGTAAAGAAAAGCTCTTCTCTATGCTCTTGCAAAGCCAAAGCAAACCCGCGTATATAACGTGTGAACAAGCAAAAAACACATAAAATCATTTATGATAGTTCCTCGTCCTCTCTTTATCTGATCAAAACAACGATGAACGTATACAACGTGTGAACAAGGAAAAAACACGTAAAATCGTTTATGGTAGTTCCTCGTCCTGTCTTTGTCTAATCAAAACAACGATGACTTTATGCCGCCTTTGTCCCCAGAACGAGCCAAAGATCCACCCAATTAGCGAACAAAAGCTGGAAAACAACTGAGGGGAAAACCTCTCGCTTCATCTACAGCCGCTCGAGTTAATGTCATATGAATGTCATATGAATGTTAGGAGATGATAGACTGCTGATAATTACACACTATTGCCAAATTATATATTAGCTACACGTATTTCAAATTTCATTACAACATGGGCAGAAAATGAATTCCATGCCTACCTTTCTCCAAAACACGTCCTACGAGCAAAAAAGAGATTTTATCGCTTCTATGAACTGCAAAATATGATGTTATTTCGCTTCTATGAACTGCAAAATATGATGTTATTTAAATGAGACATACCATTTTCGATAATTTATATTTCATTTAATACATATGCCACGCTCATCCTTCCGTTTTAAGTCTGCAAATATTTTTTCATTGCTCGTTGTTTTGGGTAATCCTTCTTTTCCTTCATTTTTTATCCATCTTGGGTCAAGGTCAAGAAGCTTCTCGGCCAACACCCACGGTATATAATGGGCTATGGCTCTATAAACACGACACCTTTCCCAACAATATCATGCCATCAACACATTGAATTCTCTCTCTCTCTCTCTCTCTCTCTCTCTCTCTCTCTCCCCCCCCGCCGACCCCCCCCTTCCCAATCCCACCCACATACAGACAAGTAGATACGCGCACACAGAAGAAGAAAAGATGGGGGTTTCAATGCAGTCAATCGCACTAACGACGGTTCTGGTCGTCCTAACGACATGGGCGTGGAGGGCGGTGAACTGGGTGTGGCTGAGGCCGAAGAGGCTCGAGAGGCTCCTGAGACAGCAAGGTCTCTCCGGCAAGCCCTACACCTTCCTGGTCGGCGACCTCAAGGAGAACTTGCGGATGCTCAAGGAAGCCAAGTCCAAGCCCATCGCCGTCTCCGATGACATCAAGCCTCGTCTCTTGCCTTTCTTGCATCAATCCTTCCAAACCTATGGTATGCACATCTTCATACTATCTCTGTGCGTGGCACTCTTTTCTTCTAAATCGTTAAAGCTCACTTATTTTCTTCCTTTGGTCGATGCCGTCTTTGATGAGTTTTCCAAACATTTGGATCTACTGCCCTTTTAATTGGCCATTCATGCTTCCCGTTTTGAATTTTGGCGACCAAAGATGGTAATATTCTCAAGTCTTTAAAATTCTTGCTTATTTTGACATGCACACAATTCAGAGACCATATAATCCAAGAGCATACATTAAATAAAAGTCGTTTATGACCATGATTTCCTCGGTCATTTGAAAAGATATTTAGTGTACACCGATGGATGATTGATATGTAGAGACGTTCTGCTATGACTGACGTGACTTATGCCCACGTTGGCCGATCACCGTAAAAATCAGAGTCATTCTGATTGAAGGATTCATGGATGTCAGTCAAGATAAGTAACCTGTTTTGGGGGAGTCAAAAGTCATTGTCATAGGGCAGAGACAAGTCCCTATTCGAACTATAGAAGCACAAGATGCCAAGCTATTCACAATTCAGTGGGACCAAAATCATGTGCATGATAATGAGTAACGAGTCCTGGATGGATTTCTCCCACCCGCTCTCGCCTTCGTAGCTTGAGTTTCTGATGTCCCACCAATCATGGCTTGTGCTCCTTGCCTCAAAGCCTCTGGTCTCTTTCCCTTTTGCACCCCCTGGCAATTCAATGACACGGGCATGAATCCATCAATCACTGTAACGCGTGCCCAATGATTGGAATGGTGGTGGTCACTGCCCTCAAAAAAGCAACAATTATTAGTGAAGTTATGTTTGTGTAAAAATCTATTTTTTGATTTTTCCAAGTCAAATGCAAGTTCCAGTTAAGTGAGTTTTTCCTTTTCAAAACGTGAGTAAAAAAGGCCCAATGTCTGGAGTCCAGACGACTGGCAAGTGTAGAATGCTCTATTTTGACAAATGAGGCTATTTGTTAATGAGATTAATAAGATTTTGTCGACATTCATCAGATCACCCGAGAGCATGCATTCCTAGAGAGTAGCTGAGATTGTAATTTGAATGGTTCTTTTGGCAATGTGCCGCCTATTTTGCTGGATGCATTGTAGGCAAAGACTCGTTCACATGGATGGGCCCAACACCAAGAGTGAACATTACGAACCCGGAACAAATAAAGGAGGTATTCTCTAAGATATATGACTATCCCAAGCCAGCCTCCAATCCCCTGGTGAAGTTGCTCGCTGATGGACTCGCGAACCATGGGGGCGAGAAATGGGCTCGGCACCGGAAGATTATCAATCCAGCATTCCACATGGAGAAGTTGAAGGTACCTAAAACTGCACTGTGCTCATATAAATGGAACCCCACACATTGATGCCTCAGGAATTTTCTTTTAACTCCTTGTTTGCATTGGTCGGCTGTTCTTGCAGCTTATGTTGCCCGCTTTTTACTTGAGTTGCACTGAATTGGTCGACAGATGGGAGAAATCAGTATTAGAGGAGAGATCGTGTGAGGTTGACGCATGGGTCGACCTTCAAAATTTGACCCGTGACGTGATCTCTCGGACAGCATTTGGCAGTAGCTTTGAAGAAGGCAAAAGGATCTTTGAACTTCAGGAGGAACAAGCCTTGCTCGCTATTAAAGCCCTTCAATCGGTCTACATTCCCGGCTGGAGGTAAATCTCTCATCATCCATGAGATAGTTGAATCTAAATGAGCTTCTGGCTTACGATCATGACATTACAAAAAATCCAACTATTCAATATTTCTCAGGTTTGTGCCCACTAAGATGAACAGAAGGATGAAGAACATAAATAAGGAAGTGCAGGCTCTGCTCATGGACATCATCCGCAGAAGAGTGAAAGCAATAAGGGCAGGTGACGCTTCTGGCGATGATCTGCTGGGGCTGTTGCTGGAGTCAAACATGAAGGAGAATGTCGGGATGAGCCTTCACGATGTGATTGAGGAGTGCAAGCTTTTCTACTTCGCCGGACAAGAGACGACTTCGGTTTTGCTAGTATGGACCATGGTCTTGTTAAGCGTGCACCCAGAATGGCAAGCCCGAGCTAGGGAGGAGGTCCTCCAAACCTTTGGAAGCAGAAAACCTGACCTTGACGGATTGAGCCACCTCAAGATTGTAAGTTTAACAAGAGCCTATAACCTTTGTATGTAAATTACAATATTATCCATTCTCTTCGTGAAAATTGATGTTAGATGCAGAGGACCTTTCCTTGATTTCATTGTTGTAATCTCTCTCGGGCATCATAATCACGTAGATGCTCCTGACTACACTTTCGTACCATATGACAACTTTTACGAATTTTTCATGATCAGGTCACGATGATTTTGAATGAGGTGCTAAGGCTCTACCCACCGGCAATCGTAATGGCACGGAAGGTTCCGAAGGAAACAAAACTGGGGAAGCTGACCTTACCCGCGGGAGTCCAGCTCTCAATGTCGACTCTGCTCATCCACCATGATAAAGAATTGTGGGGCGAGGATGCCGAGGAGTTTAAGCCAGAGAGGTTCGCCGAGGGAGTGTCCAATGCCACCAAGAACCAAGTCTGCTTTTTCCCATTTGGATGGGGCCCTCGTACATGCGTAGGCCAGAACTTTGCAATGATAGAGGCGAAGATGGCGCTCGCCATGATACTTCAACAATTCACATTCGAGCTCTCTCCATCTTATGCGCATGCCCCCCTCACTATTTTCACCCTCCAGCCACAGTATGGCGTTCAGGTCATCTTGCACAAAGCAAACTAAAAAAGTTACAGATCAGGATGACATGTAGTGTTGACAAAAACGTGCATTGAAATGATGTCACACTACACCATTTTCCAAGATTATGCATTGCCTTTTTGTCTCCCTAATGTAATAATAACCTAGGATTATCCGTGATTGATTGTGATGGAATCTTGCATGATGCATATATAATTATAGAATGAGTCGTAAGTGCAAAATACAGAGACGAAAAGCATTTTGGCCTGTTCAAGCTGGATTTTTCGTGCATCAACTTATGATCAGAACCAATCCAACCGGGGCGGCCGGGGGAACCCAATGGCTCTATCTCTTCCTCTGCAACTAGAGTCTCTCTCTCATTGCCTATGAGAGAATAGAGCGATTCTCGTGCATGGCGCTCTCGTTCCTCTCTCACGTTCCAATTCAGGGAAACTTCTCTAAATCTCCCAAAAATTTCAGCTGTGTTCATCGTCGTGTGAAATTTCAAGCTCATACTCTGGAATTCTCCATTATTGCCCCCTCTTTTGCTGTCAATTTGAATATGATGGAATCGTTATTTGTTTTATACAATAAAGACACCCGCCGCCGGGGGGGGGGGGGGGGGGCGCGGCATAGTGGTGTATGTAGTTGGCTTTTATAGGGCTGAGCAAGCAACCCTTATGATCAAGTCTAATTTCTTCTATCCGAATATGTGGAGACAAGGAAATCAAGTCCCCGCATCGAGAATGTTCATATGAGTCATGCGAGGAGTCGGACTAATATAAATAGTGGCATAAGACTTTGTAAGTTTGATGTTCGGCAATATGGCGTACTTTCGCATGGATTTGCTCTATAGTCATGCATAGTTAATCGTTACTTCGTTGTTAAAAAAAAAAAAAAAAACAACAACAACAACAAAAAAAGTTGTGACTCACTATATATTCTAATTTAATTGATATCATACAAACTACTGAACGGATAGGGTTCGATTTCAACTTCGCGATATTCCAAGATAGATTTCACATTTCGTGTATTAAGAAGCTAGTAATGACAATAGCATGTGGCTGGTCTACTGCTTATGGGGAAAGAAAGAACGCATACTCCTTTGTAATGTGATTAATATCATAAAACTAGCAAAGATTATCTGAAGTTGTCTTTGATGTTGCTAACTCAGATCATCTAGAGGGGGTGAATTGGTAATAAAATAAAATGTTGACAAATTAAAGTGAAATAGAATAAATCAATATCAATGTTTGCACAAGGTCCAAATTCTTGAACAAAGTTCAGAATCCATTGTGTAGTAGAATGAACTTTAAGGCTAATCTGCGAGTGTGCAATAAACTTTAACAAAAACAATAAGAGAGTAGGAATTAGTATTTCGCTCACAATCACAATTGCTTAAGCACACCAAAGAAAAGTGTATGATCAAAGTTCGCTCAAACTTTAGAATTATAGATTCTAGGCCTTTTCTTTTGCTTGCTCCTTTGTCCCTTAATCTTCTTATATACTCCTCCACTTCCAAACTAGTTGTTGGACAGCTTCCAAAGGATCGTCTTCCATTTTTGGTTGATGGATAGAATTGAATTAAGAAAATATAATGGTTATTAAATGATAAGGATAGAATCTTCACTTGATTTTGATTACCCATGCAATCAAAATCTTGGTTTCCATAAATAGAACTCCTCCAGTTTGAAAAGAACTTGTCTTCAAGATTGGTTTCCCAATCAACTTAATTTAGTCGATCTTCCACAAAGATGTGAAATCTAATCATATTGCTAGCCATTGTAGAATCTAAGGTAATCTCATTCTGGATCTATTTTCTTCTGGATGAGTGTACAAATTACAATCTATACCATTTGAATATTTACATTCCGAGGTTGTTAGGATGGAAATGGAAAGTTTTCTCCTTCTCTAACTGAGAATGCCTTGGTAAAATGAGAATGTGTCTAACTAAACTTGATCTGGATGCTGCAACAAGCTCATCGACCATATACTTGAATTATAGATTCTTCAAGGCAAATAAAGTTCAGTAGAAAGTTTTGTCAACTTTAAAATTTGTTGGGAGTTTTTTCTAATAATCTCGCCCTTTTTATGGTGACAAAAATTTAATGTAGATATACAAAACAAAATGCAAAAAGTAAGAAAAAAATTCTATATTCTGAACTTCTCTTGCAAACATTTTTACTAAGGGGCTATTTGGCAATGTGCCAAATAGTACCCGATTCTGATTTTTCGTTCCTGAGAGTAGTTTTGGAATAAAATCGCTTTAGTAAAATTTTTGTTCTTGAGAATAGATTTGGAGTAAAATCAATAATAAAAGAAAAAAATTGATTCTTGTTCCAGGAACAGATCTGAGAAACAAAACCAACTCTTCTTCTTCTCTTTTCTTCTTCTTCATCGACCGCCATCCCGCAATCGCCGTCTACCATCATCCACCACCGCCTGCCACCGTCCAACGCCGCTAGTCGTCCACCATCGCCGAAGGCTCACCAAGCTAGGGCGAGGTTTGGCGAGCTTGTCGGAAGCAAACCTAGCCACCGGCGAGGCTCGGCCTCGCCAGGGTTGGGCAAGCCTTACGACGCCCAGCCCTGCCGATGGCTAAACAAGCCTCGCTCAGCCTTGGCGAGGCTCAGCCGACGAGAGCCGGCCTCACCGAGGGCCAGCGACACTTCGGTGAGGTCGCTGGCCCTCGTCTGGCCGGTCACCGGTTTGGCGACCGGCCACAAGAAGAAGAAGAAGAAGAAGAAGAAGAATAGGAGAAAAAGGAAAAGAAAAAGAAAAGAAAAAAAGTAAAAGAGTAAAAAAAATTATTTAAAAATTAAAAGAAATTGATTTCGAGCAGAATTAATGAGCACGGTACCAAACGCAATTCTATTCCAGAATCAGAAATTTTGGACAGTTACCAAATGGCTTAAAATGCTTAGAATTTATTTTTGAGAACAGAATAAAAAAGAATCATTTTCTTTTATCAAATTTTACTTCCGGAAACAGAATCATTACCAAACGCATCTTAAGTGTTCTTGCAAAAACAATAATATTTCTATATGTATTTTTCTCCCCCTTTTTGTCAGCAGCATAAAAGGGAATAGCATAATAATTCAGCAAACTTAGTTTCGGACAAAGATAAGTTCTAGACATGCATAAACATCCAACAAACTTAAGTTCGAAACACGTATTAGTTCTAAAGTACTCAAATCAAACCAAAAAGACTAAAAGTTCAAAAGCAATAGATTGAGAATTTTTGAAATAGAAGGAAAGTTGGGATTATGGCTTGTATGGGGATCAAACAAGTTGAAAATGCTCCAAACTCTGCACAGCCTCCTCTAATTTAGACAAACACTAGCCAAAAGCTATATCGATCCTTGTCATGTTATGTCCTATTTGAAGATGGACATTCTAAAGATTGTCATTAAGAGAGGATTGGAGTTTCTAGATGTCGATTTTCATTGCATCATGTTTGACTTTGATATCCATGAGCAAATCGAAGATTTGTCCCAATTTTGGGTCAACTGTAAATTCTGTCTGAACCCTGACATTGACAAAAGCTGTAGAAAGAGGATCCTCGATATCTTTTTACTCACCCTAAATTTGAGGAAGCCCTTCTAGATTTCCAATAAAACCCTCTTGCTAATGTCTTACAAAGATTTCTTCTGCATCCACTAGAGACCGACTGACGTGTGTCTGAGCATTAGTCACATCGAGAGTTAAAGCGCCGTCTTTTTCTAGAGTTTTCTTAGTATGGACATCTTGTTCTAGAGTATGCTCAAAACTAAGTTCAACAGCATCAAGTGCAATATGAAGAATGTCAACCCTATCAACAGGTTGATTTGGTTGCTGTAATGTCGGACCGACAACTTCATCTTCATTTTGTGCTTTAGCATGACCCTCTCCTTTTTCCTTGTTACCATTGTCTGCATCTTCTTCAAGTTCTTCTTTTTGATCTTTTTCAGTGTCCTCTTTTTCTTCTTGCTTTTCTTCAGCTTATTCTTTCTCAAGGCTCTCCTCTTCTACAACGTCCTATTCATTTGTGTCCTTTAACAGGATTGCAGGAACCTTCGTCTTCTTTGAGGTTTTTAGGACAACAGATTTTCCTTTTTGTTTCTTTGCCAAGATAGTTGCAAGTGCAGGTATAAGAGATCCTTTCTTCTTTCCTTTCAAGACTCCTCGAATGTCCCTTAGTTTCATCTTGGATACCATTTTCTCACCGATAGACATGACAACAAGAGTTCTCGTACTTAGCTTAAGTGGAATTTGAATCTTGAAGAATTCAAAGATCCACCTTGGGAAGTTGTGCTTTTCTCTAAGAACAATTAGATACATATGAAGCAACATAGTGCAAGGTAAGAGAAAACAACCTCATTATTATTAATAATGGCCCATGTTAGCTTGGCTTCAAATTTAGATATATCTATCCTAGAGGATGCTTAGGTTGAATGCAATTGATAATTATCTTTTGAACCAACATATTTGTGGCAAACAAACTGGAGTAGAAGATGTTTGTCTTAGTTGTTCTTGAAAGGGCTAGTAAGAAAACCTAGAGGGGGTGAACAAGTGTAAATACAAATTTCTCGCAAGATTGAATAGTAAAAATTTCCCTCTTAAAGATAATTGACTAAGAACGTAAATAGTTTTAAACAATTATATAAAGCATCAAATAAAAGTACGGAGTTAAAGAAAGGGAATTAGAACACAAAGTTTATAGTGGTTCAGCTTAAATCAAGCCTACGTCCATTCCCTTGCACTGACAGCCCACATGCTGGATTTCACTATGAATCAAAAGAGATTTTACAATCTCGCATCATTGACTTCTCAGTGTAGAACCTTTACTACACTCTTACAAAGTCTCACGGCTGTTTGCTCTCTCTTTTGAGTACAATTTTTAGCTCGATAACTAAAGTAGCAAAGAATTAGGAAGCTTCAAACTTTGAAAATTTTCTTTCACGCACACACTCGAACAACTTAAGAGTCTTCCTTATATACTCCTTCATGCCTCTATAACCGTTGGCACTTTCCAAAGAAATTCTTCCAATCTACCCATTGGACAGAATCAATTAAGGAGATCTTAAGTCGTTTAAGGAATGTGATGATAGCCCATCAATTCTACTCGCTCATACATTCAGGATCTTGGTTTTCATAAGTAGAACCTTCCAAGTTTGTTCACCCTTCAAAAGATCTTCATATCGAAGAGGATTCCAATAAGAATAAATAATCATAAAATGCTATGTCCAGCCATAAGATCTTCCATAAACCAAATGAATCGAATCCTTAAAGATAAACATTCTTCTGGATAAGTCTTCATTCTTTGGTCTAGAATCTGTCAGTGAGATCAGACTTTGAGGTTAAAGTCTTGCAGTCTTCAGACTTTGACAGTTGCGTCTGGAGTTCTTCAGACTATGGGAAAGGTTTTATCAACTACAAAACAATAAGGAGTTTTCTCCAACAGTTCTGTCAAACTCAAAGCTTCCAGACGATGCTTTACAAGCATCCTTTGTAGAGATATCAATCATAAAATAATCACAACTCTCTGATATAGCTAGTATGAGTACCTAGAGGGGGTGAATAGGTATAAAAATAATTCCTCGAGATATGAAAGCAATATTAGGCAGTGAATAGAAAGGAGACTCCTCTTTAGTTAATAGAACGAACTATTATCCAAGTAAAAACAAAGAGTAGGGAAGAGAAAATTCAACACGAGGTTTATAGTGGTTCGGCTTGTTCCAAGCTTATGTCCACTATTCTGCACTGACAGCCCACTGGCTGGATTTCACTATGATCAAAGAGATGTTACAGCAATGCTCTTCCTTGATTCCATAGTATGGATGTTCTACCACACTTCCTTAAGATATCTCACAATATAAGCTCTCTTTAGTAAACAAGGTTTTCGCTCAGCAAATGAATTGACTACGAATCAAGGAGCTTCAGGCTTTGGAATTCTTCTATCGTGCACTCACTCGAACAACTGGAACGTCTTCATTTTATACTCCTTTATGCCATCATACTCGTTGGCACTTACCAAAGGAATTCTTCCAATCTTCCGTTGGACAAAATCAATTAGGAAGATCATCCGAGCTATTAAAGGAACATGTCGATAGCCCATCAATCATGCTCGCCCATACAATTAGGATCTAGTTTTCCATAAATAGAACCTTCCAAGAATACTTCGCCAATCATCGGATCCTTAATCAATCTTGATTCGAATAAAAGAATCCGTTATGCCAAATCCATCCAGGAGATCTTCTCTAGTTGATAAGGCCAAATCCTCAATGAATCACTCAGATCTAGAAAGCCTTACTTCAACAGATTAGAAACTGTCACTAAGAATAGACTTTAAGTCTTGAGTCTGGCAGTCCGGAAGTCTTCAGACTTTGAATAGATGAGTCTGCAAATCTCCAAACTAGATTGATAGAAACGTTTTGTCAGCTTCAAAATATTCCAGAAAGATTTCTCCAACAATTTCCCCCTTTTTGATGGTGACAAAACTTTCCTACAGATTTGAAAAACTTTGACCTGCAAAACATTACTCAAGCAATATGGATATCTTATAAAGATTAATGACTTAATGATAACACTAGAATATGTAACCACAGAAAATAGGTCAGTCTAACATATGAAGTCATTCATAAGATATCAATAATACTTAATATAAAAGCAGTAGCCAAATTCAAATCCAAATTCAAATCCACACCTCACTCAGTCTTTATCCAGACACATAAGTCAAATAAAACAAACTAAAAATTTAAACAAGTTAAGTTCAAAGTAGTTCAAAGTTTCAAAGCTTGCATCTCTCCCCCTTTTTGTCATCATAAAAAAAAAAGGTTGAGATGAAAAATAAGTCAAATTTGCTTGGGAACGCGAACAAGCTGGAAATCTCCCATAGACTGAACGATGCCCTCCAGCTTTTTCAAGTCTTCCCTTAGATGAGCCACTTCTTCTCCTTTAGCATTGGCTTGAATTTGAGTAGAAAGGGCTTGAATCTGATCGGACAGGGAAACGGAAAAACCTTGTCCAGCATTCTTCAAGTTCTGAACCTCACACTCCAAAGCATATATCTGACCTTGCATTTCCAGGAGAACATCAAGAATTCTACAAAAGTATGCTGTATTATCAGTCTGTGTACTAGCTTTAGCACGGTCTGATGGAGTAAAGGTAGACGATGGAATATCAGCATAATTGCGTAGATTTGGCGATGAAGCACCATGACCCTCCTCTGGAAATTGAGAGGCATAAATGTCATCTGGATCTGCAAGAGAACGGCTGACTCCTTCACTGTCAACAGGATAGGAGGTCATTCCTCTTTGCTCCTTATCTCCCCCTGTTTCCATGGCTTCTGGTGGAGAAGAGTGTTTTTCATGCTCTTTAAACCTCTCCTCCTCTGTTCTTTCTTCAGCTCTTCTCTCCTCTTCTTCTTTTTCCTTTGCTTCTTGCTCCTTTGCTTCTCTTTCTCCTTCTCTCTCTCTCTCTCTCTCTCTCTCTCTCTCTCTCCTTCTTCTCTATTTCCTTCTTCTCTATCTCTTTCTTCTCTTTCTCCTGTTCTTCTCTCTCCTCTACTTCTTTCTCCTGTCATTCCATTGATTCTGGAATAGAACGACTTAGCTTCTTCAATGCTATAACGGAAATGGTGAGATCATCCTCATATTCATCCTCAATGATGAGGGCTCTTCTCCTTTTGGATGAAGCGACCATTGGCTCCTTCCCTTTTCTTTTCGATGCAGAAGAGACTTGATGGATTTTGACGGGGGTTTTCTCCTTAAACTTCTCCAATGCCTTGTCAAGTTCTTTCAGACGCATTTTCAGCATCATTTTCAGTCCTACCACCAATTGGTCACACGGTCGAACACATAGAATTTGTGGAGGCTGAATATTCAAATGTCTGAATATCTTTGACACGAGACCTGGATAAGGAAGTTGTCCCTTGTCCTTCACCATTGCTCTATACATGTGGAACAGAATGGTGTAAGGAAGAGAAAACTTTTTCCCAGCATTGATTGCATACATCAACTTTGCCTCTGAGTTGGAAGCATCAGTCTTGGAAGTTGATTTCTGTCTGAGGCAATTGATCACAATCTTGTGAAGAATGATGTTGTTCGCACGCATCCTTGAGTAGGAAATCCTTCCTTCTGTCATTCTGTCCTTGACAAGTTCCAATGTTGTGCGAGCAATGAAGACATTAATGGGTTGATACTTTCCTCTCTCAATCCCAATCACATCCGCTAGCATATCCACATCAACCATAAAATCCTGATCTCGGACACTAAGGCCCTATTTGGTAACCATCCAAACAGGGCCAGATTCTGATTCTTTGTTCCCGGAATCAGTTTCGGCCTAGAATCACGTTTGGTAAAATTTTTGTTCCCGGGAACATATTGGAAATAGAATCAAGAACCAAAAAAAAGTTGATTCTTGTTTCAGGAACGAATTTGAGAATCAAAATCAATAAATTTTCTTCTTCCCTTCGGCCATCTCGCGACCGCCGTTCACCACCACCCGCCACCGCCCGCCGTCCGCCACCGCAGTCCGCCGCCACCGCCGGCCGCCGTCTGCCGCTGCCAATCGCAGTCCGCCGCTGCCGCCAATTCGGCGAGCTCGTCGGAGGCTCGCCAGACCAAGGCGAGGTCCAGTGAGCTCGCTGGAGGCAAGCCCAGCCACCGGCGAGCTCGCCGGAGGCTTGCCCAGCCACCGGCGAGGCCGAGCCTCGCGATGCCAAGCCCCACCGGTGGCCTGGCAAGCCTCGCCCAACCCCGACGAGGTCGGCCTAGCCACCGGCGGGGCTAGGCGAGCCTCACCCGGCTGCCGGCGAGGCTCGACCGACAAGGGACGGCCTCGCCGAGGGCCGGCGACGCTCTGGTGAGGTCGCCGGCCAGAAGAAGAAGAAGAAGAAGATGAGAAAAAGAAAAGAAAAAAGGAAAAAAAAAAAAAAGAAAAAGAAAAGAAAAAAATGAAAAAAAAAAAAGAAAAGAAAACAAAGGAAAAAAATAAAAAAATATTTAAAAATTAAAAGAAATTAATTTGGAATAGAATTAATGAACACGGTACCAAACGCAATTCTATTCCGAGAATCAGAAATTTTCGACGTTACCAAATGGCTTAAAATGCTTAGAATCGTTCGGAACAAAATCAAAAAGAATCGGTTCGATCGAATCGGCTCCGGGAACAGAATCGTTACCAAACGAGCCCTAAAAGATATTCTATTCGCATCCAAGAAACTAAGATTTGAATAGAAATATGCAGTTAATTGAGCATAACCCTCCGTGGTGTCAGTATAGAACTGTTCTAATTGAAGAGAATTGAACTTTTCTCTCAAGTTCACATTCATAGCATCCAGGAAGTCAAAATCTACACACCTAGGGTTTATCACCCCACGTTTCAACAGTCTAGAGTATAGATCCTTTTGTTCCTTTGATCTAACCAAATCCGTCCTCTTTCCTCGAATATTCGCTGCAACACCCATTCTCGGTTGAAATTGGCTGTACAGTTTATCATCATCATTTCCATCTGTCGGATTAAATCTCCCAACACGCGGGTCACTTGGAATGTTCGCAAGGGCTTCTTCTACCATGCCCCTACGAGCAATTCCCAAATCTTCCATTTTTTGCAAGAATACGAACTCATTCCCATATCCCTTATCTTTAAGAAACTCATCGATATATTTCAATAGGGTACCAGTACTCTTTAAAGCACGATAAAGCTTATAAATAAAGCTGGGCTTTTGAACTCTTACAGATCGACGTCTTCAATGATTTCTTCCTCTTGATGAACCACATCCTGTGGACTAGATGGTGGAGAATGACGTGGTTGAGAATGTTGCGGGTTTTGTTGCTGACTTGGTGAATCCTCTTCCCTAGTAAGATCAAAGTGAGTAGACCCCTCACACGATCGTTGTGATCCTCTGCTTGCAATCCTCGAAGACTTTCTTGAAGACGACATCTTTCTTTATCTTTGAAAGATTCTTTGCTTGACTTTCCCAAGAAAAATGACAACTTTTTCAAAGATTAAACAATGGAGGAAGATAGGAATGGAAGATTGAGACTTTTTAGGGTTTTGGAGTTTTGCAGAGAGGAATCGACTGTAAATAACCCAGTCGAGAAGCCAAACGTCATAAAGGAAAGTGAAAATGTGCCTTTTTTAAAATTAACTGCTTTTTTAAAAAACTAACTGCCATTTTAAATAGAAATTAATTTTTGAAAAGGTAAACTTGCACTTTTCACGGAAATCAATTATCAATGATCGTACCTTTTTTAGAATTAATATATAAGGGTTAAAAACTTACAGTCAAGACCCATAATTGTCTGAGTCCGAGAGTCTGAGAGTCTCTAGACTTTAATTTCTTAAAGCTTAAAAATGTTGAGTCTGGAACGGATGATTTCAAATTGATTTTTCTCCAAAGGCTTTGTAAATATATCCGCCAGTTGGTTCTTTGAATCAACAAACTGAATCGAAACTTCTCCATTTTGATCATGATCTCTAATGAAGTAATGTCGAATCTCTATATGCTTTGCTCTTGAGTGAAGAATAGGATTTTTGGTAAGATTTATTGCACTGGTGTTGTCACAATTTATCTCCGTGCATGAATCTTCAATTCCAAAATCTCTTAGCTGTTGCTTTATCCACAGAATTTGTGAACAACAACTTCCGAGAGCTACATACTCTGCTTCTGCTATAGAAAAAGCTATTATACTTTGCTTTCTTGAAAACCAAGATACTGTTCTATTTCCAAGTAACTGACAGGTACCTGAGGTGCTCTTTCTATCAACTCTGCAACCGGCTAGATCTGCATCTGAGTATCCGAGAAGAGTGAAGTCTCCCTTTTTAGGATACCACAAACCAATACTTGACGTTGAAGTAATGTACTTGATAATACGCTTTGCGACACTTAAATGAGATTCTTTAGGGTCTGCTTGAAATCTAGCACAAATGCAAACACTAAACAAAATGTCAGGTCTAGAAGTAATAAGATAAAGAAGTAAACTGATGATACTCCTGTATAGCTTCTGGTCAACTTTCTTTCCTCCTTCATCTTTGTCTATCTTCAAGGAACTTGACATTAGAATATCAGTCTTTTTGCAATTTTTCAATCCAAACTTTTTGACAAGATCATTAGCATATTTTTCTTGATAAATAAAAGTCCCTTCCTTCAATTGTTTCACTTGAAGTCCAAGAAAGAAGGTTAAATCTCCCATCATACTCATTTCAAATTCATCCTACATAGACTTAGAGAATTTCTTGCACAGACTTTCATTAGTAGATCCAAAAATAGTACCATCAACATATATTTGAACAAGCAAAAAACTTTTGCTTTCTCTTTTGATAAACAAAGTAGTATCAACTTTACCTTTGACAAAACCAGTTTGTATTAAGAACTTATTTAGCCTGTCATACCAAGCTTAAGGTGCTTGCTTTAAACCATACAAGGCCTTTTTCAGTCTGAATACTAAGTCTGGCTTCTTTGGATCTTCAAACCCGGGTGGTTATTCCACATAGACTTCTTCATGGATAAATCCATTTAAGAAAGCACTTTTAATGTCCATTTGGAATAACCTGAAATTCTTATAGCAAGCAAAAGCAAGTAATAATCGAATTGCTTCTAACTTAGCTACTGGTGCGTAGGTCTCATCATAGTCTATCCCTTCCTCTTGTATATATCCCTTGGCCACGAGTCTTGCTTTGTTTCTTACGACTTTTCCTTTCTCTCTTATTTTGTTCCTGAAAACCCATTTAGCTCCAATAACAGATTTACCTTTTGGTTTAGAGGTCAATTCCCAAACATCATTAATGCTGAATTGTCTGAGTTCTTCTTGCATAGCTTCAATCCAGCTTTCATCAGATAAAGCTTCTTCTATGCTTTTGGATTCTACTTTAGAAATAAGAGCCACGGCACTAGACTCTTCATGCCTTTTGGAACTTGTGCGAATTCCTTCATTAATGTCGCCAATAATGAGATCTTTGGCATGACTGGACTTATACTTCCAGTTACTGGTTGATTTGTCAGGTTGATGATCACTTCCTTTATTTGAATCTTCAATAATTATTTATTGCTACTCTTTCAGAGTCTGGGCTACTTCTTGAGATTTAGACTTTGTAGAGTCTGGAGCAAGTTCAGATTCTTCAAAATGAGTCTGGATAAATTCATTTTGCATAGAATCCTTGAATTTGACATTCATTGATTCCTCCACAGATTGACTCTTCTTGTTATAGACTCTGTATGCTTTGCTTGATGTAAAATATCCAAGGAAGATGCCTTCGTCTGATTTTTCTTCAAACTTACCAACTCGATCATTTGCATTTTTCAATATAAAGCATTTGCATCCAAATATATGAAAATATGAAACAATAGACTTCTTTCCTTTGAATAATTCATAGGGGTTTTTTCTAGAATAGGCATTAGAAAAACTCTATTGATAATATAGTATGCTATTGAAACAGCTTCAGCCAAAAATCTTGAAGAGACGTTATTTTCAATTAAGAGAGTTCTAGCCATTTTTTGAAGAAATCTATTCTTTCTTTCCACAACTCCATTTTGCTCTGGAATATATGGAGAGAAAACACATGCTGAAAACCCGATTCATC
Source organism: Eucalyptus victrix (assembly GCA_016097545.1). Classification (NCBI taxonomy): domain Eukaryota; kingdom Viridiplantae; phylum Streptophyta; class Magnoliopsida; order Myrtales; family Myrtaceae; genus Eucalyptus; species Eucalyptus victrix. The sequence continues at coordinate 13,214,910 of CM027840.1, read as the reverse complement.
ACAGAATTTTGTAAAATCTTAATTTTCAAATTCGTCTCCATTATCTGTTTTTATACTAGAGATAGCATATCCTTTTTTTCATTTTGAACTCTTTTAGCAAATTTTTCAAAATAAGAGAAGGTTTCAGACTTACTTGCCAAGAAGTATACCCAAGTAAATCGAGAGTAGTCATCCACAATTACAAGGCAATATTTATTACCTCTAATGTTTTGAGTTCTAGTTGGTCCAAAGAGATCCATATGCAACAGTTGCAATACACGATTAGTGGAAACTTGATTTATTGGTTTAAAAGAATTTCTTACCTGCTTTCCTAATATACATGGTGTGCATAGATCAGACTTTTGGTAAGATAAATTGGGTAGACCACGAACAAGCTTCTTTGCTGAAATTTTAGCTATCTGCTTCATATTTATGTGCCCAAGCTTTCTATGCCATAAGCTTGCTTCGTCTTGAATTGAGATTAAACATTGTGATTCATCTGGTTTCATATCCAAGAGGTAGATATTTTCATGTCTTCGACCCATAAACGACTGAGTAGAGTCTTTACTGGTTCCTGAACATATTCCCTCTTGAAAACTAATTTTGAAACCTGTATCACACAGTTGGCTGATACTGAGCAGATTGTAGTTAAGTCCTTTCACTAGGGAAACATTGCTTATTGTGAGGTTTCCAATCTTTACAGTTCCAAATCCCACAATTCTTCCTTTGTTGTTTCCTCCAAAAGAGACTTTTCCATCATCTACTTGTACGACCTTTATGAAGCAATTTGAATCTCCTTTCATATGTCTTGAGCATCCATTATCCAGATACCATTTTACCTTTTTCTTGATAGTGACCTGTATTTAAAAAAAGAGACTCAAGCTTTCTTTGGTACCCATTTTTTCTTGGGTCCATTTGTGGTAGTATGATATGCAGTATTCGCCCATACTTTCTTAATAGGTTTCTAGACCATAGGACACTCTTTTTTAAAATGATATGCACTATTGCACTTTGAACATCAGAGAGCATTTCGACCTACTGGTTTTACAAAAACCTTTTTGAAATGTTTTTTGTAAGTATCTCTTGTAGGCCTTTGCTTAATTCTTTCCTTTACTTTAGGAAAATCAATTAAAAGAATTGTTTCTTCCGTCATTCCTAAACCAAATTTATTGAAATAGGATCTTTGTTCAGAAAGAATTTTCTCAAGTTTCTCAGATCCTAATGAAAATCTTTTCGAAACATTTGATAAATCATTTTTTAAAAACGCATTTTCTTTTAAGAGATTGACTTCACTTTCTTTAAGAGAAGAAACATTCATGTCTAAACATTTCAACTTTTCTTTCAAAACAAGCTCCTGTTGTTTTAGTGTAGAGTTTTCCTTTTTTAGTTCGGAAATCTTTTTGAGAGAAGTCTTAAGACTAAGACATAGCTCATCAATGTATTTAGAAACCTTAACAGGGATTTTAAAGTTACTTACCTCTAATTCACTATCTGAATCTGAGTCTGTTTCAAAGTTTGAATCTGAGTCTGATTGTGCCATCAGACATATGTTGGCATAATCATCATCTCTTTCTTCACACTCTATGTCACTCCAGTTTCTGCTTTAAGAGCATTTCGATACTTTTCAGTTTTTCCTTTCTTCTTTCTTAAAAGAGGAAAGTTGGGTCTAATGTGTCCCTTTTTCTTGCATTCAAAGCAGACTACATCTTTGTTTGATTCATCGTCATCAACAAACTTGGTCTGTTGCTTTTGAAAGCTCCGTTTCTTAGGATTGAATCTTCTTCCTTTTCTGTTTAGTTTTCTGAACCTTCTTATCATAAGAGCAAGCTCCTCATCGTCCATATCGTCTTCAGAATCTGTAACATCAGAATCGTCATTGGATTTTAATGCAATGGATTTCTTACCTTTAGGATCTTCATCTTCATTGATTCACTCCACTTCGTAAGACTAAAGAGTTCCAACCAACTCATCGACAGATAGTGGCATGATTCTTTGTGTCTCTCTTATTGAAATCTTTATATGATTCCAATCCTTAGAGAGTCCACATAGTAGATTGTTTACCTTCATGGGATCAGAAATTGGTTGACCTTGATTTTCAAGACCATTCACGATATCTGTAAAACGGCTAAATATGTCAGTTATGGATTCTCCTGATTTCATTTTGAAGGCTTCGTATTGACCAAGGAGAATGTTGATTCTGGTCTCCTTCACTCGATCTGTTCCTTCATAGGTGATATGTAATCTATCCCAGACTTTTTTTGCTATAACACAATAAGATATTCTGTTATATTCAGTAGGTGACAAAGCACAATATAAAGAATAAATTCCTTTTGCATCGAGTGCTTGTCTCTTGATTATCTCTTCCTGAGTCATTTCTCTTGACTCAACAGTTTCTTTTCCTCTCTCTGAGACAGATGCAGCTTTAGGAGTAATTCATTTTTCTACAACATCCCATTCCAGAGGATCCTTTGATCGTAGGAACGCTTTCATCTTGTTTTTCCAGATGTTGTAATCCTTTCCATCAAAGTAGGGTGGTCTAGTATTGCTTTGCCCTTCCACCAGCCCTGGAGCTAGCATATTAGCCATGGATCTTTAATGCTGACGTAAAACACTTCAAACAAAGTGAGTACACATGCTCTGATACCAATTGATATAGCTAGTATGAGTACCTAGAGGGGGTGAATAGGTATAAAAATAATTCCTTGAGATATATAAGCAATATTAGGCAATGAATAGAAAGGAGACTCCTTTTTAGTTAATAGAGCGAACTGTTATCAAAGTAAAAAAACAAAGAGTAGGGAAGAGAAAATTCAACACGAGGTTTATAGTGGTTCGGCTTGTTCCAAGCCTACGTCCACTGTTCTGCACTGATAGCCCACTGGCTAGATTTCACTATGATCAAAGAGATGTTCATGCCCTAGGAAGCGGCCAAGGTTCGTTTGGCTTAGAATTGGCGTCAAGTTGCGATGGCCTAAGCATGCGACCCAAGCCACAAACCAAGAATTGTTCCCAACATATTTTATAATATGATGTTGAGAATCATGGCACACTCACTTAAATGAGCATGCCATCGGGCCTTGTATACATCAACTAAGATAAAAGATGAAAAAGTGACTTGTGTGATGCACTTGTGTGTGCACTTAAAGAGGAAAAAGCATCCGTCACCACATAGTGTTGGTGGCGATGCCTCGTTCATTAAATGGGATGCCATGGTTGGGTCATGATGCCTAGGTTAAGCCCGAATGCCTCAGGTAAACTAACCTTGGGATGCCCTGGTTGAGTCAAAATGCCTTGTTGATCTAACGCCAGGATGCCTCGATTGAGTCGAAATGCCCTGGTTGAGCCGGGATGCCTAGCCTGAAGTCAGATGCCTTGGTTAAGTCGGAAGGACCTGGTTGAGCCAGGACAATGATAAATGAATTTGCATAAGTGCCGGTATATGCATAAGTATGATATGTTGATATGTTCATTGACAAGCTAGAGGTTGTTAGAGAAAACTCCTTAATTGTTTTGAAGCTGACAAAAAATTTTAAAAAGTCTAGTCTGAAGACTTGCAAATTCAAGTATTATAGTCTGAAGAACTCCAAACTCTATTGTCAAAGTCTAAAGACTGCTAGACTTGAGTCTTAAAGTCTGCCCTCACTAACAGTTTTTAGACCAAAAATGAAGACTTATTCAGATGTAGGATTATCTTCAAGGATTTGTTTCGTATAGTTTTGGAAGTCCTTTTGGCTAGATATGGAACTTTACAATCAATTATATTTATTGAAATCAATTCAGATAATCAAATCTTTTGAAAGGTGAAGTATACTTGGAAGATTCTACTTATGGAAACCAAGATCCCGATTGTATGGAAGAGCAAGATTGATGGGCTCTCATCACATTCCTAAAACAACTCGAGATCTCCTCGATTGATTCTGTCTAACGGATAGATTTGAAGAATTTCTTTAGAAAGTGCCAACGGTCGTGAAAGCATGAAGGAGTATTTAAGGCAAATCCTCAAGTTGTTCGAAAGTGTGCGTGAAATAAAATTTTTCAAAGTCTAAAACTTCCTAGTTCTTTGTTATTTCATTTGTTGAGCTTAATTTGTACTCAAAAGAGAGAGCCAATACTAGCTTTCACAATTAGTATAAGAGCTTTTGTACTCACTTAAATTGAAGTGTTTTACTTCAGAGTTAAAAATCCATGGCTAGTATGTTGGCTCCAGAATTGGTTGAAGGGCAAAGCAATGCTAGACCGTCTTATTTTGATGGAAATGAATACAACATATAGAAAAACAAGATTAAGGCATTTCTAAGATCAAAGGATCCTCTGGAATGGGACGTGGTAGACAAAGGAATCATTCCTAAAATTGCACCAGTCTCAAAAAGAGGAAAAGAAGCTGTTGAGTCCAGTGAAATGACTCAAGAAGAGATAACCAAGAGACAAGCTCTTGATGCAAAAGCAATTTATTCTTTATATTGTGCATTATCTCCTACTGAATATAACAAAATATCTTCTTGTGAAATAGCTAAAGAAGTCTGAGATAGATTACACATCACTTATGAAGGAACTGATCGAGTGAAAGAAACCAGAATCAACATTCTGCTCAGTCAATATGAAGCATTCAAAATGAAACAAGGAGAATCTATCACTAACATGTTTAATTGTTTTATAGAAATCATGAACGGTCTTGAATATCAAAGTCAACCAATTTCTGGACCCATGAAGGTAAACAAGCTACTGCGTGGGCTGTCCAAGGATTGGAATCACATAAAGACCTTAATAAGGGAGACACAAAGAATCATGCCACTCTCTATTGACGAATTGGTTAGGACTCTTTAGTCTTATGAAGTGGAGAAAATCAACGAAGATGAAGATTTTAAAGGTAAGAAATCCATTGCATTAAAATCTAATGATGATTTTGATGTCACATATTTTGAAGACAATATGGATGACGAAGAGCTTGCTCTCATAATAAGAAGGTTCAGGAAACTAAACGGAAAGGGCAGAAGATTCAATCCAAAGAAACAAAGTTTTCAAAAGCTACAAAATAAATCAGTTAAGGATGATGAATCTAATAAAGATGTAGTCTGCTTTGAATGCAAGAAAAAGGGACACATCAGACCCAACTGTCCCCTTCTGAAGAGAAAGAAAGAAAAAGCTGAAAAATATCGAAATGCACTTAAAGCAGAAACTTGAAGTGATACAGAGTGTGAGGAAAGTGATGATGATTATGCCAATATTTGTCTCAGGCATAATCAGACTCAGATTTAAACTCCGAGACAAACTCAGATTCAGACAATGAATTCAAGGCAAGTAATTTAAATATCCCCACTAGAGTCTCTAGATACATTGATAAATTGTGTCTTAGTCTCAAAACTTCTCTCAAAAGGATTTCCGAACTTAAAAGAGAAAATTCTACACTAAAACAACAGGAAAATGTTTTGAAAGAAAATGTCAAAAGTTTAGACAAAAGTGCTACTACTTTGAAAGAAAATGCAAAAAATCTTTCAAAAGAAAATGCATTCTTGAAAAATGATATCTCAAGTATTTCTAAAAGATTTTCTATAGGATCTAAAAAACTTGAAAAAAAAATTTCAACACAAAGACCTTACTTCAATAAATCAGGATTAAGAATGACTACTGAAACCATTCCTCTAATTGATTTTCCTAAAGTAAAGGAAATAATTAAGCAAAGACCAAGAGATGCTTACAAAAATCATTTCCAAAAAGTTTTTGTAAAACCAGTAGGTTGCAGTGCTCTTAAATGTTCTAAGTACAATAACTTAGATCATTTTGAGAAAGAATGTCATATGATTTGAAAACCTGTTAAGAAGGTATGCATAAAGACCATATATTGTACTAACACTAATGGACCCAAGAAAATATGGTACCAAAGAAAACTTGAGTCTCTTTTTTAAATGCAATTCACTAACAAGAAAAAGATTAAATGGTACCTAGATAATGGATGCTCAAGGCATATGACAGGAGATTCAAATTACTTCATAAAGCTTGTTCAAGTTAATGGTGGAAATGTTTCTTTTGGAGGAAACAGCAAAGGAAGAATTGTGGGATACGGAACTGTAAAGATTGGAAGCCTCACGATCAGTAATATTTCCTTAGTGGAAGGACTCAACTACAATTTGCTAAGTATCAGTCAGCTATGCGACATCGGTTTCAAAATCAACTTTCAAGAAGGAATATGTTCAAGAACTAGTAAAGACTCCTCTCAGTCTTTCACGGATCGAAAACATGGAAATATCTACTTCTTGGATGTCAAACCAGATGAAACCCAATGTCTAATCTCAATTCAAGAAGAAGCAAACTTATGGCATAGAAAACTTGGGCACATCAACATGAAGCAAATAGCCAAATTTTAAGCAAAGAAGCTTGTTCATGGACTGGCCAATTTGTCATACCAAAAGTCTGATATATGCGCACCATGCGTGTTGGGAAAATAGGTAACAAACTTATTCAAACCAATAAATCAAGTTTCCACTAATCGTGTACTATAGCTCTTACATATGGATCTCTTTGGACCAACCAGAACTCAAAGCATTTGAGGTAAAAAAAATATTGTTTAGTAATTGTTGATGATTATTCACGATTCACTTGGGTATATTTCTTGGCAAATAAGTCTGAAACATTTTTTTATTTTATAAAGTTTGCTAAAAATGTCCAAAATGAGAAAGGGTATGTTATTTTAAGTATACGGACAGACCATGGAGGTGAATTTGAAAATCGAGATTTTACAAAATTCTATGATGGATCTGGTTTTCAGCATGTGTTCTCTTCACCATATACTTCAGAGCAAAATGGAGTCGTGGAAAGAAAAAATAGGTCGCTTCAAAAAATGGTTAGAACTCTTTTAATTGAAAATAACATTTCTTCTCGTTTTTGGGCTGAAGTAGTTTCTACAGTATGTTATATTATTAATAGAGTCTTTCTAAGGCCTATTCTGAAGAAAACTCCCTATGAGTTATTCAAAGGAAAGAAGCCCATTGTTTCATATTTTCATGTGTTTAGATGTAAATGTTTTATATTGAAAAATACAAATGATCGAGTTGGTTAGTTTGAAGAAAAATCAGATGAAGGTATTTTTCTTAGATATTCTATCACAAGCAAAGCTTACAGAGTTTACAACAAGAAGACTAAATCTATGGAGGAATCGATGAATGTGAAATTTCAAGACCTTATGTAAAACCAATTGATTCACACTCATCTTGAAGAATCTGAACCTGCTCTAGACTCTACAAAGTTTAAATCTCCAGAAGCAGTTCAACCTTCAGAAGACAAACAACAAATGATCAACGAACATTCAGATCAGGAAAAAGATCAACAATCTAACAAATCAACCAGCAACTAGAAGCATAAGTCCAGTCATCCCAAAGATCTTATTATTGGTGATATTAATGAGGGAATTCGCACAAGATCCAAAAGGCGCGAAGAGTCTAGTGCTATGGCTCTTATCTCTGAAATAGAACCTAAGAGCATAAAAGAAACTTTAACTAATGAAAGCCGGATTGAAGCTATGTAAGAAGAACTCAGGCAATTCAGCATCAATGATGTCTAGGAATTGACTCCTAAACCAAAAGGTAAATTCATCATTGGAGCTAAATGGGTTTTCAGGAACAAGATGAATGAGAAAGGAAAAATCGTAAGAAACAAAGAAAAACTCATGGCCAAGGGATATACGTAAGAAGAAGGGATAGACTATGATGAGACTTACGCACCAATAGCAAGGTTAGAAGTAATTAGATTATTACTTGCTTTTGCTTATCATAAGAATTTCAAGTTATTCTAAATGGACATCAGAAGTGTTTTCCTAAATGGATTTATCCAAGAGAAAATCTATGTGGAACAACCACCCAGTTTTGAAGACCCAAGGAAACCAAACTCTGTATTCAGACTGAAAAAGGCTTTATATGGTTTAAAGCAAGCACCTCGAGCTTGGTACGACAGACTAAGTAAGTTTTTAATTCAAAATGATTTTGTCAAAGGTAAAGTAAATACTACATTGTTTATCAAAAAAGAAAACAAAAGTTTTCTACTTGTTCAAATTTATGTTGATGATATTATTTTTGAATCTTCTAATGAAAGTCTATGCAAAAAATTCTCGAAGTCTATGCAGGATGAGTTTGAAATAAACATGATGGGTGAACTAACCTTCTTTCTCGGGCTTCAAGTGAAACAACTGAATGAGGGAATCTTTATTCATCAAGAAAAGTATGCCAAAGAACTTGTCAAAAAGTTTGGTCTTGAAAATTGCAAAAAGACTGATATACCAATGTCAAATTCATTGAAGATAGACAAAGATGAAGGAGGAAAGAAAGTTGACCAGAAGCTATAAAGGAGTATCATTGGTTCACTTCTTTATCTAACTACTTCTAGACCTGACATTTTGTTCAGTGTTTGTATTTATGCCAGATTTCAATCAAACTCTAAAGAATCTCATTTAAGTGCTGCAAAGCGTGTTATCAAATACATTGCCTCAACTTTAAATTTGGGTCTCTAGTATCCTAAAGAATGAGACTTTACTCTTCTTGGATACTCAGATGCAGACCTAACCAAATGCAAAGTTGATAGAAATAGCACCTTAGGCACCTGTCAACTACTTAGAAGTAGGACAGTATATTGGTTTTCAAGGAATTAAAGTACAATAGCTCTTTCTACAGCAGAAGTAGAGTATGTAGCTCTTGGAAGTTGTTGTTCACAAATTCTATGGATAAAAAACCAATTAAGAGACTTTGGAATTGAAGATTATGCACTGAAATCAAATGTGACAACATCAGCGCAATCAATCTCACCAAAAATCCGATTCTTCACTCAAGAGCAAAATATATAGGAATTCGACATCATTTCATTAGAGATCATGTTCAAAATGGAGAAGTTTCGATTTAGTTTATTGATTCAAAAAATCAACTGGCGGATATCTTTACAAAGCCTTTAGAGAAAAATCAATTTAAAGTTATTCGTTCCAGACTCAATATCTTAAAGTTTGAAAAAGTTCAGACTCAAGACTGAAAGTCTAAAGGCACTCAGACTTAGACAATCAAGATTTATGACTATAAATTATTTATATTTTAGAAACTTATCTCTCAGATCAAATCTTGAAAAGGTACGATCATCTATCCAAAATTAAATGGTGTTATTTTCCCAATTTTCGTGATTAGTGCAATCCTTCCTTTTCAAAAAAGAAGTTATTTTTTAAATAACAATTATCTAATTTTTGAAAAGGCAATTATTTTTAAAATGCATTTTTATATTTCCTTTTTACGGCGTTCCGTATGCCTCGCTTCGACTGCCTTATATAATGTCAGTTCTTCTTCATTTTACTCACAAAAACCCTAAGAGGGCACCGATCTTCCACTTCTGTCTTCTTCTCTTGTTTAATCCTCGAAAAATTTTCATTTTTCTTGCAAAACAGGCTTGTAATCTCTCAAAGACTGTGAAAGATGTCATCTCAAAGAAAGTCTTCGAGGATCGCGAATAGGTTGTTGGAGAAATCTTCTTGAAGTGTTTTGAAGCTGACAAAACATTTCCATCAGTCTAGTCTGAAGGCTTACAGACTCTGCTATTTAAAGTCTGAAGACCTCCGGACAGCTAGACTCAAGACTCAAAGTCTATCCTCATTGATAGTCTCGAATCCATTGAAGAAAGGTTATCTAGAACTGGATGTTTCATTAAGGATATGACCTTATCAACTAGAGAAGATCTCTTGGCTGGAAAAGACATAACGGTATTCTTTGATTGACTCGAAGATTAAGGATCCGATGATTGCCTAAATATTCTTGGAAGGTTCTACTTATGGAAACCGAGATCTTGATTGTATGGACGAACAAGATTGATGGGCTATTGACACGTTCCTTTAATAGCTCAAATAATCTTCTTAATTGATTCCGTCCAACGGGTAGATTAGAGGAATTCCTTTGGTAAGTGCCAACAGGTATGATGGCGTAAAGGATATATAAGAAAGACGTTCTAAGTTGTTCGAGGTGTACGCGATAGAAGAATTCCAAAGTCTGAAGCTCCTTGTTGTTTAGACAATTCCTTTGAGCGAATCCTTGTATACAAAAGAGAGTCTCTATTTGTGAAAAACCTTGAGGATGTGTGGTAGAACATCTACACTGTGGAATCAAGGAAAAGCTGTGCTGTAATTTCTCTTTTGTTCATAGTGAAATCCAGCCGGTGGGCTGTTAGTGCGGAAGAGTGGACGTAGGCTTGAAATAAGCCGAACCACTATAAACCTTGTGTTCAATTTGTTAGAGAAATCCCTTATGATGTTTTGAAGATGACAAAATAAATCAAAGGCTACTAACATATTTAATGGTTAAGTAATAAACCATGCAAATAATAAAACATGTAAAAGATATTGTCAAAGTGTGAATACAACCAGAAGACTGAACGTAACATATGTCCGAGTATATTTTGAAGATTTCCAGACTTCGTGTCAAAGTCTAAAGACCGCGGACTCAAGACTCAAAAAGTCTCAAAGTCAAATTGCCGGACTCAAGAGTCAAAGTCGAAGACGCGCGACTTTAGTGTCAAAGTCTGTTCTACATCAGAAGTCTCTCAACTCTGACTAATTCTAGACTAAACGTGAATGATGAACCAGAAGACAGACTCTATGCTGAAGCTGAACTGGGTACAGACCTTAAAGCTAAATCTATTCAGAAGCAAAATATGTTCAAACTCAGATTGCAAAGTTTATTGCGCTCAGACTCAGATTGTAAAGTCTATTACTCTAAGACTTTACATCCAGAACTCGACAGAACGTAACTCAAGCCCAATCATATAACGGCTAGTAATCTGGTTTGGATTCCACATCAAGATTGATTTGATTGATTCAATCCAATTGATTGACAATTGGATCTTGAAGACAAGAACTTTCTATACGAAGAAGCTTTACTTATGGAAACCAAGATTTCGTTTATATGGGCGATCGGAATCAATTTGGGATTCTACCTTTGTCACTCAACGGCTACCAAATCTTCTAGATACAAAGCTGTCCAATGGGTATATTAGAAGACGATTCTCCGGGATACTGTCTAACGGGTAGTTTGGAAGTGGAGAAGTATTTAAGGAGATCATGAACCGATGAGCAAGTAAGAGACAGAGCGTAGAATTTATAATTCCAAAGTCTGAGCAATCTTTGTTCATACACTTGTCTTTGGAGAGCTTAAACGTTTGTGATCGTGAGAGAAATACCAAAAGAGTGACTTAGTGAGATAGTGTGATCTACTAAGTGTTTGCACTCAAAGTTGTAATCTCTTGTTGATTGCATAGTGGAATCTAGCCAAGAAAGCTGTTAGCGTGGGAAAGTGGACGTAGGCTTGGATTAAGCCGAATCACTATAAATCTTGTGTTCTTATTCTCTTCCCTAACTCCTTTGTTTGAAGTTTATTTTATTCCGCATATATTTGCCAAGATTTATCTTAAACACCTATTCACCCCCCTCTAGGTGTTCATACTAGCACTCTCACAATTTTCTCTTCCTTACTCTCTTTACTTTGATCGTACTTCATTTTGTTAATCAATAGAGAACTTTATTTCTATCGATTGCCTAGAATCGCTTCCGTATCTCAATAAATTGTTTGTGCACCTATTCACCCCCTCTAAATGGCTATACTAGCTATATAAATTGGTATCAGAGCTCGTGTACTCACTTTGTTTGAAGTGTTTTACTTCAGAGTTAAAAATCCATGGCTAATATATTGGCTCCAGGGCTGGTAGAAGGGCAAAGCAATACCAAATCGCTTTACTTTGATGGAAAGGACTACAACATATGGAAAAACAAGATGAAGGCGTTCCTAAGATCAAAAGATCTTCTGGAATGGGACGTTGTAGAAAAATGAATCATTCCTAAAGCTGCACCTGTCTCAAAAAGAGGAAAAGACACTGTTGAGTCTAGCGAAATAACTCAGGAAGAGATAATCAAGAGACAAACTCTTGATGCAAAAGCAATATATTCTTTATATTGTGCTTTATCACCTACTGAATATAACAGAATATCTTCTTGTGATACAGCCAAAGAAGTCTAGGATAGATTACACATTACTTACGAAGGAACTGATCGAGTGAAAGAAACCAGAATCAACATTCTCCTTGGTCAATACGAAGCCTTCAGAATGAAATCGGGAGAATCTATAATTGACATATTTAGTCATTTTACAGATATCGTGAATGGTCTCGAAAATCAAGGTTAACCAATTTATGATCCTATGAAGGTAAACAAGCTACTGCGTGGACTCTCCAAGGATTGGAATCACATAAAGACCTCAATCAGAGAGACCCAAAGAATCATGCCATTATATGTTGATGAATTGGTTGGAACGATTATATGTTGATGAATTGGTTGGAACTCTTCAGTCTTATGAAGTGGAACGAATCAATGAAGATGAAGACCCTAAAGGTAAGAAATCCATTGCATTAAAATCCAATGATGACTCTGATGCTGCAGATTTTGAAAACGATATGGACAATGAGGAGCTTGCTCTCATGATAAGAAAATTTAGAAAGCTGAACAGCAAAGGAAGAAGATTCAATCCAAGGAAACAAAGTTTTCAAAAGCAACAGACTAAGTCTGTTGAAGATGATGAATCAAATAAAGATGTAGTCTGCTTTGAATGTAAGAAAAAGGGGCACATCAGACCCAACTGTCCTCTTCTGAGGAAGAAGAAAGGAAAAGCCAAAAGGTATCAAAAGGCTCTTAAAGCAGAAACCTAGAGTGATACAGAATGTGAAGAAAGTGATGATGATTATGCCAATATATGTCTGATGGCACAATCGGATTCAGATTCAAACTCCAAGACAGACTCAGATTCAAACACTAAATTTGAGGTAAGTAACTTCAAAATCCCTATTAAAGTTTCTAAATACATTGATGAGTTGTGTTTTAGTCTTAAGACTTCTCTTAAAAGGATTTTTGAACTAAAAAAGGAAAATTCTTCCTTAAAACAACAAGAAAATATTTTGAAAGAAAAGGTGAAATGTTTAGATATGAATGTTTCTCCTCTTAGAAAAAGTGAAGATAATCTTTCAAAAGAAAATGCATTCTTGAAAAATGATATCTCAAACATTTCCAAAAGATTTTCGATAGGATCTAAGAAACTAGAAAAAATGCTTTATGTTCAAAGACCTTATTTCAATAAATCTGGTTTAGGAATGATTGCCGAAACCATTCATTTAATTGATTTTCCTAAAGTGAAAGAAAGAATCAAACAAAGACCCACAATGCTCTTAGATGTTCAAAATGCAATAGTGCAAATCATTTTGAAAAAGAATGTCCTATGGTTTGGAGACCTGTCAATAAAGTTTGGGCAAAAACCGTATATTAGACTAACTCAAAAGGACCCAAGAAAATATGGGTACCAAAGAAAGCTTGAGTCTCTTTTTAAATGAAGGTCACTATCAAGAAAAAGGTGAAATGGTATCTGGATAGTGGATGCTCGAGACACATGACAGGAGACTCAAATTGCTTCATAAAGCTTGTTCAAGTAAATGGTGGAAAAGTCTCATTTGGAGGAAACAGCAAAGGAAAAATTGTAGGATTTGGAACTGTGAAGATTGGAAACCTCACAATAAGCAATGTTTCTTTAGTTAAAGGACTCAACTACAATCTGCTCAGTGTCAGTCAGCTATGTGATACCGGTTTCAAAATATACTTTCAAGAGGGTATATGTTCAGGAACCGATAAAGACTCTACTCAGTCATTTATGGGATGAAGACATGGAAATATCTACCTCTTAGATGTGAAACCAGATGAATCGCAATGTTTAATTTCAATCCAAGACGAAGCAAGTTTATGGCACAGAAAGCTTGGGCACATCAATATGAAGCAGATAGCCAAAATTTCATCAAAGAAGCTTGTTCGTGGTCTACCCAATTTATCATATCAAAAGTCTGACCTATGTACACCATGTATATTGGGAAAACAGGTAAGAAATTCCTTTAAACCAATGAATCAAGTTTCCACTAACTGTGTACTGCAGCTTCTGCATATGGATCTCTTTGGACCACCAGAACACAGAACATTGGAGGTAAGAAATATTGCCTAGTAATCATGGATGACTACTCACGATTCACTTGGTGTATTTCCTGGCAAGTAAGTCTGAAACTTTCTCTTACTTTGAAAAATTTGCTAAAAAGGTTCAAAACGAAAAAGGATATGTCATTTCAAGTATAAGAACAGATCATGGAGGTGAATTTGAAAATCAAGATTTTACAAGGTTTTGTGATGAATCTGGTTTTCAGCATTTGTTCTCCTCTCCGTATACTCCAGAACAAACTGGAGTTGTGGAAAGAAAGAATAGATTGCTTCAAGAAATGGCTAGAACTCTTCTAATTGAAAGTAACATCTCCTCACATTTTTGGGCTGAAGCAGTTTTTACAGCATGTTATATTATCAACAGAGTTTTTCTAATGCCTATTCTAGAAAAAAAAAAAAAACCCTATGAATTATTCAAAGAAAAGAGGCCTATTGTTTCATATTTTCATGTGTTTGGATGCAAAGGTTTTATACTAAAAATGCAAATGATCGAGTTGGTAAGTTTGAAGAAAAGTCAGATGAAGGCATCTTCCTTGGATACTCAATCACAAGCAAAGCGTACAGAGTCTACAACAAAAAGACTCAAACTGTGGAAGAATCAATGAATGTCAAATTCTAGGATTCGATACAAAATGAATCTATTCAGACTCATCTTGAAGATCCAGAACCTGTTCCAGACTCTACAAAGTCTAAAGAAACAACTCAGACTTTGAAGGACCAGTAGCAAGTAACTGTTGAAGATTCAAGTGAAGGAAGTGATCATCACTCTGACAAATCAACCAGCAACTGGAAGCATAAGTCTAGTCATCCCAAAGATCTTATCATTGGTGACATTAATGAAGGAATTCGCACTAGATCCAAAAGGCGCGAAGAGTCTAGTGCTGTGGCTCTTATTTCTAAAATAGAACCCAAAAGCATATGAAACTTTATTTGATCAAAGCTGGATTGAAGCCATGCAAGAAGAGCTCAAGCAATTCAGTATCAATGATGTCTGGGAATTGACTCCAAAACCAAAAGGTAAATCAGTTATTGGAGCTAAATGGGTTTTCAGAAACAAGATGGATGAGAAAGGAAAGGTCGTAAGAAACAAAGCAAGACTCGTGGCCAAAGGATACACGCAAGAAGAATGGATGGACTATGACGAGACTTACGCACCAGTAGCTAGGTTAGAAGCAATTCATTTATTACTTGCATTTGCTTGTCATAAAAATTTCAGGTTATTCCAAATGGATGTCAAAAGTGCCTTCTTAAATGGATTCATCCATGAGGAAGTCTATGTGGAACAACCATCGAGGTTTAAAGACCCAAGGAAACCATACTCAGTATTCAGACTCAAAAAGGCCTTATATAGCTTAAAACAAGCACCTCGAGCTTGGTACAACAGGCTAAGTAAGTTTTTAATCCAAAACGGTTTTGTGAAAGGTAAAGTAGACACTACTTTATTTATTAAAAGAGAAAGCAAAAAGTTTTGTGCTAGTTCAAATATATGTCGATGATATTATATTCAGATCTCCTAATGAAAGTTTGTGCAAGAAATTCTCTAAGACTATGCAGGATGAATTTGAAATGAGCATGATGGGTGAGTTAACCTTCTTTCTCGGGCTTCAAGTGAAACAACTGAAGAAAGGAACTTTTATTCATCAAGAAAAATATGCTAATGATCTCGTCAAAAAGTTTAGTCTGAACAATTGCAAGAATGCTGAAATACCAATGTCAAGTTCCTTGAAGATAGACAAAAATGAATAAGGAAAGAAAGTCAACTAGAAGCTATACAGGAGTATCATTAGCTCACTTCTTTATCTTACTGATTTTAGACCTGACATTTTGTTCAATGTTTGCATCTGTGCCAGATTTCAAGCAGATCCTAAAGAATCTCATTTAAATGCTACAAAGCGTATTATTAAATACATTGCTTCTACTTCAAGCATCGGTCTATGGTATCCTAAAAGAGGAGACTTTACTCTTCTTGGATACTCAGACGCAGATCTAGCAAGTTGCAAAGTTGATAAAAAGAGCACTTCGGGTACCTATCACCTACTTGGAGGCAGGACAGTATCTTGGTTTTCAAGAAAGCAGAGTACAGTAGCTCTCTCTACAACAAAAGCAGAGTATGTAGCTCTTGAAAGTTGCTATTCACAAATTCTTTGGATAAAACAACAGCTAAGAGACTTTGGAATTGAAGACTCATGCACGGAGATTAATTGCGACAACACCAGTGCTATCAATCTCACTAAAAATCCAATTCTCCACTCAAGAGCAAAGCATATAGAGATTCGACATCACTTCATTAAAGATCATGTTCAAAATGGAGAAGTTTCGATTCAATATGTTGATTCAAAGAACCAACTGACGGATATATTCACAAAGCCTTTGGAGAAAAATCAATTTGAAACCATCCGTTCCAAACTCAACATTTTGAGGTATGAGGAAATCAAAGTCTAGAGACTCTCAGACTCAGACATACAAGACCTTGACTGTAAGTTATTCTCTCTTGAATCTTATCTTGAAAATGTACGATCGTCAAACTGTGGTTAATTATTGCTATATTTAATCGACGTAATTGTTACATCGTTTCATCTTCGAAAAAAAAGTTATTTTTTGAAATGACTATTTTTACGGAAAAAGAACAGTTATTTGAAAAGGCAACTTTTTATTTTCCTTTGTGACAGTTAATATACCTCTCTTTTTAATCAATCGTGCACTGTTGATTTCCTTTCACTTTACTCTCAAAAACCCTAGAAAGCATTGATCTTCCATTCTCGTTTTCTTCCCTTGTTTAATCTTCGAAAAAGTAGTCATCTTTCTTGGGAAAGTCAAGCAAGGAATCTTCCAAAAAAACTGAGAAAGATGTCATCTTCAAGAAAGTCTTCGAGAATCGCAAGCAGGGGACCACGGCGAATGAGTGAGGGGCCTACACACTTCGATCTCACCGAAGAAGAAGTGTCTCCAGATTAGTAGCAAAGCCCACAACATTCTCAGCAACGTCACTCTCCTACATCTAGTCCTCAAGGCGTTGATCATCAACAAGAGGAAGAAATCATCGAGGATGCAGATCCTGTAAGAGTTCAAAAACCCGCTTTTATTTATAAGCTGTATCGTGCTTTAAAAGGGACTCATACTCCTTTGAAGTATGTCAATGATTTTCTTAAAGACAAAGAGTATGGAAATGAATATATCTTTTTGTGAAAAATGGAAAGTTTGGGAATCGCTCGTAAAGGGGTGGCAGAAGAAACCCTTGCGAACATCCCAAGTGATCCTCGTGATTGGGGAGTGAATCCTGTAGATGGGAATGATGATGATAAACTGTACAACCAATTTCAATCGAGAATGGGTGTTGTAGTTGAAAATCGAGGAAAAATGGGAGACTTATTCAAATCGAAGGAACAAAAGGATTTGTACTCAAAATTGCTGAAGCGTGGGGTGATAAACCTTAGGAGTGTGGATTTTGATTTTCTGGATGCTGTGAATGTGAACTTGAGGGAAAAGTTCAGTTATCTTCAACTTGAAAAGTTCTGCTCCGACTCTACATAAGCCTATGCTGAACTAACTGCATATTTCTATTCAAATCTTAGCTTCTTGGATGCGAATAGATTCTCTTTCAGCGTCAAAGATCAAGACTTTGTTGTGGATATGGATATGCTGGCAGATGTGTTAGGAGTTCAAAGAGGAAGATATCAACCGATCAAAGTTTTTATTGCTCGTGCTACATTGGAACTTGTTAAGGATAGTAGAACAGAGAAAAAGATTTCCTACTTAAGGATGAGTGCGTTCAACATCTTGCTTCACAAGATTGTGATCAATTACCTCCGACCGAAATCAACTTCCAAGACTGATGTTTCAAGTTCAGAGGCAAAGCTAATGTATGCCATCCTCACTGGGAAAATGTTTTCTCTTCCTCACACTATTATGTTCCACATGTATAGAGCCATGATGAAGGACAGAGGTCAACTTACTTACCCAAGTCTTGTGACGAAGTTATTCAGACATCTGAATAGTCAGCCTCCGCAAATCTTTTGTGTTCATTCGTACTATCATATTGTGGTAGGACTGAAAATGGTGACCAAAATGCATCTGAATGAATTGAACAAGGCGTTGGAGAAATTCAAGGAGAAGACTCCAGTCAGAGCTCATCAACCCTCTTCTTCATCAAAACGGAAAGGAAATGAGCCTTTGATTGCTTCAAGAACGAAAAGAAGAGCTCTTATTGTTGAAAATGAAGATGATGATGATAAAAACCTCACCATTTCTGCAATGGCTTTGAAGAATTTAAGTCGTTCTGTTCTAGAGAAAGAATCAGAACAAATGATGAAAGCAACAGAGGAGAAGGAAGCAGAGGATAAGGGAGAAGAAGAAAGAGAAGCTGAAAAGGAAAGAGCTGAGAAAGAAGAAGAAGAGAAAAGAGAAGAAGGAGAACCTGAGGAACACTCTTCTCCACCTGAAGGCATGGAAACAGGGGGAGATCAAGAGAAAAGAGGGAAGTCCTCATATCCTGATGCAAGTGAGGGCGTCAGTCGCTTTCCTACAGACCCAGAGGACATTTATGCCTCTCAATTTCCAGAGGAAGGTCATGAAGTTTCATCGCCAAACCTGCGAGATTATGCTGATCTACCATCGTCTGCATTTACTCCATCAGATCGGGCCGAAGCAAGTACTCAGACTGATAATGCAGCAGATTTTCGCAGAATCATGGATATTCTCTTGGAGATGCGAGGACAAATCTATGCTCTGGGATGCGAGGTTCAAAACTTGCAAAATGCAATTCAAGTTTCTTCATGTTCTTTGAATGATCAGATCCAAGCCCTCTCTGTTCAGATTTAGGCCAATGCCAAGGGTGAGGAGATTGCATAACTGAAAGAAGACTTGAAAAGGCTGGAAGGCATCGTTCAGTCTATAGGAGATTTCCAGCTTGTCCGCATTCTCAAGCAATCTTGACTTTATTCCATTTTCATCTCAACCTTTTTAATGCTGACAAAAAGGAGGAGAGATGCAAGATTTGAACTTTGACTTTTAATCGTGTGGATTGTTGGATTGTTTTGATGTTTAACTCTGTTTGACTTTGTTTTTGTGTTTGGATGAGAACTGAACTAGACTTGGACTTGACTTGACTGCTTCTATTAATATCTTATGGATGGCCTTATCGCATACTAGACTAACCTATTTTTTTGTGGTTATAGATTCTAGATTCTAGTGTTATTCATTTAGCCATTTATCTCTATAAGATATGCATATGTGTTTGAGAAATGTTTTGTAGGTCAAGATTGTCTAAATCTGCAGGAAAGTTTTGTCACCGTCAAAAAGGGGGAGATTGTTGGAAAAATCTTCTTGAAGTGTTTTGAAGCTGACAAAACATTTCCATCAGTCTAGTCTGAAGGCTTACAGACTCTGCTATTTAAAGTCTGAAGACCTCCGGACAGCCAGACTAAAGACTCAAAGTCTATCCTCATTGACAGTCTCGAATCCGTTGAAGAAAGGTTATTCAGAACTGGATATTTCATTAAGGATATGACCTTATCAACTGGAGAAGATCTCTTGGCTGGAAAAGACATAACGATATTCTTTGATTGATCAAGATTGACTCGAAGATTAAGGATCCGATGATTGCCAAAATATTCTTGGAAGGTTCTACTTATTAAAACCGAGATCCTGATTATATGGGCGAACAAGATTAATGGGCTATCGACACATTCCTTTAACAGCTCGAATAATCTTCTTAATTGATTCCGTCCAACGGGTAGATTGGAGGAATTCCTTTGTTAAGTGCCAACGGGTATGATGGCGTAAATGAGTATATAAGGAAGACATTCTAAGTTGTTCGAGGTGTGCGCGATAGAAGAATTCCAAAGTCTGAAGCTCCTTGTTGTTTAGATAATTCCTTTGAGCGAATCCTTGTATACAAAAGAGAGTCTATATTTGTGAGAAACCTTGAGGAGGTGTGGTAGAACATCTACACTGTGGAATCAAGGAAAAGCTATGCTGTAACTTCTCTATTGTTCATAGTGAAATCCAGCCGGTGGACTGTCAGTATGGAAGATTGGACATAGGCTTGAAATAAGCCGAACCACTATAAACCTTGTGTTCAATTTTCTCTTCCTTACTCTCTTTACTTTGATCGTACTTTATTTTGTTAATCAATAGAGAACTTTCTTTCTATCGATTGCCTAGAATCGCTTCCATATCTCGATAAATTGTTTATGCACCTATTCACCCTCCTCTGGGTGGCTATACTAGCTATATCATAGGGGACCACAGCAAATGCGTGAGGGGCCTACACACTTTGATCTCACCGAGGAAGAAGAATCTCTTAAACAGCAGCAGAGCTCACAACATTCTCAGCAGCATCCATCTCCTCCATCTAAACCTCAGGATGTTGCACATCGAGAAGAGGAAGAAATCATTGAAGATGCAGAACCCGTAAAAACTCATAAGCCCGCTTTTACTTATAAACTTTACCATGCTTTGAAGATGAGTGGTACTCTGTTGAACTACATTGATGAATTTCTTAAAGACAAATGATATAGAAATGAAATTTTCTTTTTACGCACAATGGAATGATTAGGAATTACCCCTGCGGGGTCGGCGAAAGAAGCTTTGGCGAATATCCCAAGCGATCCACGTGTTAGAGGGATGAGTCAACCAAATGGGAATGATAATGATAGGATGTACAGTCAGTTTAAACCTAGAATAGGTGTTGCGGCAAAAATCCGAAGCAAAAGGACATATTTGTTTTGATCGGAGGAACACAAGCAATTGTACTCTAAGTTGCTAAAGCGTGGGGTGATAAACCCTAGAAGTGTGGACTTTGATTTTCTTGACTCTGTGAATGTCAATCTGCGGGAAAAATTCAATCTTCTTCAACTCGAACAGTTTTGTTCTAAAACTATAGAAGCTCATGCTTAACTTACTGCTTATTTCTATTCAAATCTCAATTTCTTGGATGCGAACAGATTCTCTTTTAGTGTTCAAGATCAGGACTATGTGATTGACATGAATACATTGGCTGATGTGATTGGGGTTGAAAGAAGGAGATATCAACCTATCAGTGTGTCTGTTGCTCGTGCAACGATTGAACTTGTTCAGGATAGAACAACGGAAGTGAAGATTTCTTATTTGAGGATGAATGCGTCCAACATTTTGCTCCATAAGATAGTGATTAACTACCTCAAACCAAAATCTACTTCAAAGACCGACGTTTCAAACTTGAAGGCAAAGCTGATGTATGCCATCAACGCTAGCAAAAAGTTCTCTCTTCGACACACTATTATGTTTCACATGTACAGAATAATGGTGAAGGATAAGGGTCAACTTCTCTATGCGGCTCTTGTGATCAAGTTATTCAGACATTTGAACGTTCAGCCTCCCCGGATTCTTTGTGTTCGAACATGCAATCAAATTGTGGTGGGACTGAAAATGGTCTCTAAATTGTGGTGGGACTGAAAATGGTCTCAATAAGGCTTTTGAGTAGTTCAAGGTGAAAACCCCTGTCAAGACTCATTCAGTCTCTTCGGTGGCAAAGCGAAAAGGAAAGGAGCCCATAATTGCTCCATCCAAGAAAAGAAGAGCTCTCATCATTGAGGATGAAGAGGATGAAAATGATATCCCCATTTCTGCGATGGCATTGAAGAACTTGAGTCGTTTTGTTCCAGAAACAATGGAGAGATAGGAAAAAGACAAGGATGAGACAGAACAGAGGACTGGAGAGAGAGAAGATTTGGAGAAAGAAGTAGAGGAGAGAGATGCAAAGGAGGAAAGAATTAAGGAAGAAGAAGAAGAGGAGAGAGGAGATCAAGCAGAAGCAGAGCATGAGGAACACTTTTCTCCACTTAAAGGCATGGAAACAGGGGGAGATCTTGAGAAAAGAGGAACGTCCCCATTCCCCGCCACCAGTGAAGGAGTAAGTCGTTCTACAGCAGATCCAGAGAACATCTATGCCTCTCAATTTCCTGAGAAGGGACATGATGTTTCATCGCCCAATTTGCGTGACCATGTTGATTTGCTATCATCTGCCTATACACCGTCTGATCGTGCAGAAGCCAGTACTCAGACTGATAATTCAGCAGACTTTCGCAGAATACTTGATGTTCTTTTGGAGATGTGAGATCAAATATATGCTTTGGGATGCGAAGTACAAAACTTGCAAAATGCAGGTCAAACCTCTTCAGTTTCTTTGCATGATCAAATTCATGCCCTTGCTCTTCAAGTTCAAGCAAATGCCAAGGGTGAAGATGTGGCGCAACTGAAGAAGGATTTGAAAAAGTTGGAAGGGATTGTCCAGTCAATGGGAGATTTCCAGCTTGTTCGTGCTCCCAAGAAATATTAATTCCATTCTCTTTTCATCTCTACCTTTTTAATGATGACAAAAAGGGGGAGAGATGTGGTGCAAATTTGATTTTGACTTTGAACTCTATTTGACTTTGAACTCTTGACTTTCTTGATTTTTGTGATGACGGTTATGTTTGATTGACTTGACTTTTGTGTTTGGCTGTTTGGATTTGGACTGGATTTGGATTTGACTGTTTGAACGTTTGTTTATCTTAAGTACTATTGATATCTCATGGCTTTGCTCATTTACAAAACTAACATATTTTCTGTGGATGCAGATTCTAATGTTATCATTATTAAGCCATTTATCTTTGTGAGATAACCATGTTTGCTTGAGTAATGTTTTGCAGGTCAAAGTTATCCAAATTTGCAGGAAAATTTTGTCACCATTAAAAAGGGGAGATTGTTGGAGAAAACTTCCTTAAGTGTTTTGAAGTTGACAAAACATTTCCATCATTCTAGTCTAAAGACTTGCAGTCTCTTCCATCAAAGTTTGAAGACCTCCGGACTGCCAAACTCAAGACTCAAAGTCTATCCTCATTGACAGTTTTTAGACCGTCAAAGAAGGCTTATCCAAAACGAAGTATTTCATTAAGGATTTGATTCTTTCGTCTAAAGAAGACCTCTTAGCTGGATATAGCATGTCGGAATCCATTATTCAAATCAAGATTGATTCAAGGATTTTGGATCCGTTGATTGGCAAAGTATACTTAGAAGGTTCTACATATGGAAACCTAGATCCTGATTGTATGGGCGAGTAGGATTGATGGGATATCGTCATGTTCCCTAAATAGCTCAAAAATCTTCCTAATTGATTTTGTCCAATAGGTAGATTGGAAGAATTCATTTGGTAGGTAGGGTCATTTGGTTTCGCATTCACTGTTCATCTCCTCTCCCAAGACAGGCGATCGTGCACTGTTCACGCCGACTGGTCTCCTGCTCGGCCTGAACGTCTCGGCCTTCCTCGTGCTCCGTTTTTTGGGGGGTTTTCTTCCCCTCACCTTCCTCCATCCTCCCTGTGAGTGGATCCGCTCGTGCTCACCCCGAAGACGAGATCTACGTTGCCCTATTCGGCTCTTCGACTTGCTGGAGCTGCTCAGTTTGGGTTCGACGGCCACCTGCCGGAGCTGCTCGCGCTTGGCTCTAGTTTGAGACCCACGGAAGATGCTCGTGCGTGGGCCTTGCTCGACTCTAGTCTGAGGCGTCGGGATTACTCGGGCCTTGCTCGTCTCTGCTCAGCTTGGTTTGACGGTCACCTGCAGGAGCTGCTCGCTCTTGGCTGGTCGCGACCCACGAGCTGCTGTCAGAGACGATCACCTTCGGATGTCTCATGCTGAAGTCCGCTTGGCTCTGGTTCGAGACCCTCAGAACCCTCCTCTTCTATGGAGCGCCTATTGGCTGGTATATAGAGGATTGATTGTTTGGTGATTCTACGGGGCTCGATGGCCTCATCTTCGGCGGAACCTTAGCCAGGTGGTGATAAGGGGAAGGGGCCGAGCTCCCCTCCTCGCAAGGCTGTAGACCGATAAGCTGGCAAGTCGAGCCAGCAATCCCGACCCATAGGAGGATCTTCCTTGATAGGGGATGGCTTGAGCCGTGGGCCGAACTCTCGGCCTCTTCGGGAAGGTCGATCTCGGGGACGAAGTCGAGCTCGGGATCCAACTAAGAGGGCACCGAGCAAGCTAAGCTCCTCAAGGCCTCCCCAAGCCCAATCGTGGGCCAATGTGGCGCGGTTGGCCGCAAAGGGCTACGAGTTATCCTATAGTCCTCCTGCTGTTGTTGAGGGGGAGAAAGCGATGGTAAACGCTTAGGAGAAGCGCTACGGTGCGGATCCCAAATGGAAGGAATTCTTGGTAGGTTATTTTATTGGGAGGAAACTTCCTTTTCAGCTGATTGAACAAACTTTGAAAAATATGTGGGGGACAAAGCTAGTAGATATGCTGGCTGATGATCAAGGCTTCTACTATTTCCATATCCCGGACCCGGTGTTCCGGAGGAAGATCCTAGAGGAGAGATCGATCACTGTTGCTCGGATGCCCCTCATTTTGCAACAATGGAAACCTCTTATGGAGTTAAAGAAGGCTAAGCAAACCTCAGTTCCGGTGTGGATAAGACTCAAGAACCTCCCCCTTGACCTGTGGTCTGCACCGGCCATTAGTGCTATAGCCAGCTCCGTTGGCAATCCCCTTCATGTGGATCAACGAACCGAGAATACGAGGATGATTTCCTTTGCCAGAGTGTGCGTGGAGATCCAGGTAAATCGGCCAAGAATTTCGACGGTTGAAGTGAATGTTGATGGGGTCATTAGACCCATTGCTGTGGATTATGAATGGAGACCCCTTGAATGCTCCAAGTGTGGAGGTTTTGGACATAAATGCGAGGTTGCCCCTTCCCCTGCCCGGCCTCTTCCTGCTCCTATGGCAGATGATCGGCCCCTTAACCAGCCTTCCGAGGACTCTGAAGCCCTGGAGCAGGGCTGGAAGCAGGTGACGAGAAAGAAGAAAAAGGCTCAACAACCTTTGGAAGGGACGCCACCCAGGTCAATCAGTCTGAGCGAAGGAGAGAGGTCTTTGAAGCTCAAAACTGTAGCTGTAGAGAAGATGCTACCTGGTACATACTCACGCAGACCCCCTAGGGGGTCGTTGATCATCTCGGAGCAGGTTCATATTGTTCCAACTACTTCAATTGAAGATATCACCACTTCAATGCCGGAAGACACTGCGGTGCCCCGACCGGAGATTGTAGGGAGTCGAGACATCTCCTTTTCGGAGGATGATCTCCTCTCCCCTGTTCCTTCACCGAAGGCATCTGTAGAGGACAAGAGGCCTGTTGAGATGCCGGAGCCTCCTCAAGACAAGCTGCTTGACATTGCCCCGAATCCTCCTCCTTCAGCGGTCCAAGCAGCCTCGCCTTCTACTAGGCATAGCACCTCTAGAAGGAGGTAATGCTCTTGCACTCTTCTATTGTATATACATATATATATATATATATATATATATATATATATATATATATATATATATGTATGTATGTATGTATATAGGTTGCTGGAATATTAGGGGGCTTGGTGCCCCTATTAAACAAGCAGAAGTGAGGAACTTTATCTTGACGAACCGGTTGGCTTTGATTGGGGTAGTTGAGACTAAAATTCCTCATAACCTCTTTAATGACATCTCTGGGAATTTGATTTCGAATTGGTGTTGGTGGGCTAATTCTGAGTACTCTAATCAAGGTAGGATTTGGGTTGGCTAGGATCCTATCATGGTTTCCTTTGAAGTTTTATCGGTCTCGAATCAGATGATTCTTGGGAAGCTTTGCTGGATGGAGACCGGAGTGGCCTGCTATGTCTCTTTTATCTATGCCGAGCATTCTTTTTCTAATCGTCGTCCTCTTTGGGAGGATTTGGTGGCGAGAAGCCATTTTTTGCAGGATGTGCCTTGGCTTGTTTTGGGAGACTTTAATGCTATAAAGGATCCCTCTAACAGACTGGGTGGATTGGACCTTTGGTTGCCATGCTTCGATGAATTTCGACAGTGTCTGGATCAGGCGGAGTTAGATGACCTTCGTTATGTGGGGTTTAGATATACTTGGTCGGCCTCTTCAGGGCCCTCTCGAAAGATGAGAAAGATTGATAGAGTACTGGTAAACCCTTGTTGGAGCCAGGTTTTTTCCTTTTCGGAAGCGTCCTTCCTTGCGCCTGGGATTTCTGACCATTCACCTATGGTGGTTAAAGTGGAGAACCCGATCCTCCGGAAAAGGCCGTTCAAGTTCTTCGACTTTTGGATGCAGCACCCGGATTTTGACTCAATTGTGAAGCAAGTTTGGGAGAATCCGGGATATGGAGTGCCTATGTTTAGGCTAATGCGCAAACCAAAAATCTTGAAGGGTCGGCTCAAGCAGTTGAATAGAGACTCCTTCGCCAACATCTCCGGAAGGACTTCTGATGCGAGGGAAGCTTTAAAGCAAACTCAAGTTGGCCTCCTTAATGACCCCACCAGCATGGTCCTTGCGGACCTGGAGAAGGTGCAGCGGCGTACTTTAGTGGAGCTTAGGTCTCACGAAGAGTCGTTCTTTAAGCAGAAAGCTCATATAAGATGGCTCAAGGAAGGTGACCGGAACACAAAGTTCTTTCACCAATATGTCAGTAAGAGACAACTAAGAAATAGAATCCTCTCTGTGGTAGATTACTCAGATAACCAAATTACTGAGCCTCTACTGGTACAACAGCATTTTGTGGAGCATTTTCGTGATCTCCTTCTACCAAGGATGGAGCTGAACACCCCTCAAGTATCGGAAATTCGGGAGGTTATCCACTCTCAGCTGAATGATGACCAGATTACCTCACTTGCTCGTCCTGTGACTGATCTTGAGATTCGAGATACTCTCTTTTCTCTTGCCAAGGGTAAGGCACTAGGACCGGATGGCTTCACGGTTGAGTTCTTCAAGGAGAATTGGGATACGGTGGGTCAGTTGGTCACGGAAGCCGTGAAGGACTTTTTCACATCGGGGAGGCTTCTCAGAGAAATCAATAACACCATTTTGGTCATGGTTCCGAAGGTTCCCAATGCGACTACCGTTGATGACTACAGGCCTATTGCTTGTTGCAACACGGTCTACAAGATTATTACCAAAGTATTGGCGAATAGGGTTGCAACAGTACTAAAAGACCTGGTCAATCCGGCTCAGAGTGCTTTCGTAAAGGGACGACGAATCAGAGATAATATTCTCTTGGCGCAGGAACTTTTCTCAAAGTTCCATGTCGAACCCTATTCTCCCAAGTGTGCTATCAAAGTCGACTTCAGAAAGGCATATGATACCGTGGATTGGCAGTTTCTCAAGAGTGTACTGCTTGCTTTTCGATTTCCTGATCATTTGGTTCACCTCATGATGACCTGTGTGAGGACTCCTCGGTTTTCCATCGCGTTGAATGGGGAATTACATGGTTTCTTCCCTAGTGGGTGAGGCTTACATCAGGGAGACCCCATCTCTCCCTACTTATTCACGTTGGTTATGGAGGTGCTCTCTAGGATTCTTGGGAGATGCTCACTACAGCCGAATTTGAGATTCTACTGGAGATGTAAGTCTACGTGCCTCTCGCACTTGTTTTTTGCGGATGATGTATTCCTATTTTGCGAGGGCCACCTGCCATCCGTGAAGCTTCTCAGGGATGGTATCCATATGTTTTCTTCTTGGAGCAGACTTTTCCCAAACCCAAGGAAAAGCGAGGTGTTCATCTCGGGAGGCTTGCCAACTTTAAAAAATCAAATCCTCCTAGAGCTTGGCTTTGTTGAGGGTAACCTTCCAGTCCGTTATCTTGGGGTTCCAATCATTACATCGAGGCCTCGAAAGGCAAATTGCGTTGAACTTGTGAGACGCATCACCTCCAGGGTGCAATCCTGGACTCATCGGTTTCTTTCTTTTGCTGGCTGACTACAGCTAATCAGGTCAGTCCTCCATGCCATTCAGGCTTTTTGGGCGAGTGTCTTTATTCTTCCTGCAGCTGTACTAGACCAAATAGAGCGGATTCTCAGACAATTCCTTTGGAAGGGACCTAAGTTGGGCAGGGGGTGCCAAAGTCTCCTGGGAAGATGTATGCCCTCCTAAAATGGAGGGAGGTCTTGGCATCCGGAGATTGCGTGAGTGCAATAAGGCGGCCATGCTCAAGCATATCTGGAATTTATTTTCAGATAAGGAATCGTTATGGTGTAAGTGGATCCACTCGACCTTCTTAAAAACCAAGAACTTCTGGGTAGTTAAAAAGCCAACCTGCTGCTCTTGGGCGTGGAAGAAAATCTTACAACTCGGGGCCAGTTGTCGGCTTCACTTCCACTGGAGGTTAGGCGATGGCTTATCAACGTCACTCTGGTTCGATAATTGGCATCCCAGGGGTCCTTTGAATTTATATTTCACAGATCCCCTCATCTATAGCTCTGGTCTCTCTAGGCAAGTTTTGGTTGCCGATCTCTTCTCAGAGGATGGACGAGCTATCAGATCAGAGATTGAGTCTTGGGGTTCGCCACTTCCTTCCTTATCTGAAACCCAAGATCGGTTCTGTTGGAGAAAGGACTCGATGAGCTTGTTCTCAGTGGCCTCGGCTTGGGAGACCTTGAGGAGGAAGAAGGCCAGAGTCAATTGGCATTGTTTCATTTGGAGTAATGCCATCCTGCCTCACTACCAACTGAACCTGTGGCTCATCACCAAGAGAAGGTTACCTACTCAGTGTCTTCTCATGTCTTATGGTAGGATTGATGCTGCTTACTGCCCTTTTTGCAACGAGGTGCCTGATTCAATCAATCATCTCTTTTTTGGTTGTCGCATTACCTCGAGTATTGCCTTTTTTTGGGCTACTAGATGCAATCTCCCCTGGACCAATAGGACTTGGGAAGAGACTCTCAATTAGGCCATTACCTTGCTCGGCGGCAAGGAGTTTTATAAGTGTGTTGCCCAATTCTCCTTTGGGGCGCTTTGTCACATCATTTGGAGAAACAGGAACAATATTCTTTTCAGAGGGGAGCCGTTATCTATTTCGGCCATGAAGAAGCACCTCCTCAAGGTTGTTAAGGATAAGGCCCTTACCTTTAAGAATGTAGAGGACTCTCACAGGAATAGGCGGATGCAACGCTCGTGGGATGTGGACCCCATTATCTTTGCCTCCTATGATCATAGGCTAACTTAGGTTTTTCGCTGGTTGTTTAGGTGTTTTTTTGCCAGGCTTGTTTGCCGTTGGCTTTCTGTTGGTCGTTTTGTTGCTTGTCTGCGGCTTCCTTTCACTTTTAATGAGCGTGTTCATTTTGAGTGTAAGCTTTTGGAGCCGTGTTGTTTGTACAGTTTGACCCATATCATTATATTGCTTACTTTTACCAAAAAAAAAAAAAAAGAATTCATTTGGTAAGTGCCAACGGGTGTGATGGCATAAAAGAGTATATAAGGAAGACGTTCAAGTTGTTCGAGTGTGTGCGCGATAGAAAAATTCCAAAGTCTGAATCTCCTTGTTCTTAGTCAATTAAACTATTGAACGAAACCTTATACGCAAAAGAGAGTTTATATCTTTGAGAGATCTTGAGGAAGTATAGCAAAGTCTCTACACTGTGAAATCAAGGAAGAGTTTTACTGTAACAACTCTTTTGTTTATAGTGAAATCCAGCCGGTGAGCTGTTAGTGTGGAAGAGTGGATGTAAACTTGGATTAAGTCGAACCACTATAAACTTTGAGCTCATATTCTCTTCCCTACGTTCTTTTACTTTGATCGTAACTTGATTTGTTTACAAGAGTCTAATTTCATTTTCATAATCTATTGTTGATTTAAGTTGCACACTTCACTTTGGAAAATTTATTTTTACACCTATTCATCCCTCTCTAGGTGCTCATACTAGCTTTCACAACATGGAGTCCTAAAACTTTACCAAAGGTGCAATTGAGTTCTAAATAATGTAAAATTTTAGGACCTAATTGCATTTTTTACATGAATTTGGGTCTTGGAGTGTAATTCTTCCATAATTTTTCTTACCAGAGTATAGTGAAGACGTCGGGCTTGCATTGTAGGGTGCCACTGAGGATCATCCAATCACTACTATCCTCGCCCTTCTTCGGAGCCGTAAAGGTGATGTCTATGCACAAGAAGTTCACGTCGAACACGGCAACCACAGTCACAAACCCAAGTGTAGCCTTCGCTTGGCTTTCACCACCACATCGATGTTCACCACCCCACCCTTCAACGAGCCCACCAGGCCCTTAATGCCCAAGTCATTGACAAGTGGTAGCATCAACAAAGGCCTCTGCTCGGACAGTGGTGATGTTGTGGGGGCCCTAAGTGAAGGCCGGAATGCGTGAGGGACAAGAGAGAGAGAGTTCTCCTCCGAAGCTCAAGAGGAGCTTCATGCGGGTGTACTTGACGATGATGAGCTTATTGAGATTCTTAATGGAGAGAGCCATTTTCCATCGGATGGTGACATGGGAGGTGGAGATATTGAGGGATGAAAGCGAAGAGCCAAGGTTGAGCCTCAACTCCAGCGGCATTAAAGCAGGAATACATGACCATGAGGAGGCCGAGAACAACGGGTATGGCAAATGTCATACAGTGGACGATGATCGGCTTGTACCTGTGGTGCGACGGCAGCGGCACTGGCGAAGGTGACGCTGGGTTGTTATTTGCGGCACGCGGAATGGCTTGGAGGGTTGTCATCTGGAAATTTTGTTCTGAGTGCTTTGCTTTTTCTGCAAGTGTCTCTGAGTGAAGTTCTGTGCGCACGCAGCAAATTGAAGAGGGCGCGGAAAGTGGAAAGGTATTGCTAATCTATTCGTTCGTGCAGGAGGAGGAGGCTGCGTGGCTCCGGTTTCGCTCACTGCCAAATTTATAGGCTCAATGTATCCGAAACGTTGCCACCTAATCATTTTTCTTTTTCCGACATGAATCTTCTTCCCTTCTCTCTCTTGGGTCCTGATCGAGGAAATCAAGGATTTTTAGTACGGCCATTCTAGAATTCACGGGGTGTCGCATCCGCAACGAAACACAACACGTTGGGAGACTTATACCTTTCGCCCACGCCCCCTTAAAGTTTTTGGCTTGTGATGTCACAATTTTAACCTTTTTTTTTTCCAAACTGCACCCTAATTTAGTGAAATCGGTGCTAATGTGCCCCGGGGTCGATTCTGATCAAAAAAAACCCCTGCATTTTACGACATGACTGCACCCGACTAGTTATGGAAGGAAAATTGAGTTAAAATGATAATTTTCTTTTCCTCTCTTCTTTTCTTTTTTTTTTCTTTTTTCTTTTTTGTTGTCGAAAAGAAGACAGCAATTTTATAAGGGGCCATTGGCTTTGTCCCTGGAGAACTGGAAGTTGGGGTTAGAAAATGGAATGCGGGGCTTCGTGAGATTCTATCGAGAAATTACGTGGCGCGTGGAAAAATTGGAAAGGTCGACCGACCCGTGGGACGATTGTCTCGAAAAGTCGATTTTCAGAAGAAGCGCACCCCCACATTGGCTTAAGCTAAGGCTCTCGCCGCAATTTTTAGTCATATACTCCCAGGTGTAATATACTTCTGAATTATTTTTAGGGCGAGTATTTTCCAGATTTAAAAAATTATGGAACTTGTTTCAATAGGTAGATGCTAGTATCTAGACTAGTGGAACTTAAAACCTGAGATAAGATTTTGTGTGTGCGCACGCACACGTGTTTTTTTAACATTTTTGCACAATTTTGTGGTACTCTATGATATTCGATAATAAGTATATAATTTGAAATTACTAGTCCAAGCTTCCATTTTATGACTAGTAGAGACTGTAACAGCAAATGATGGTCATTAAATGTGATAATTCACTATAATCGTTTAATTAATATTACACGTGGAACCTAGGTAGACCCTATAGCCATCCTTAGAATATGTGACAGAGTAAAGTCCAAGTTCTATGGTATGTAGGGTAAGTCCATATTCTAAAATATGAGGAATTTGTTTCGGTGGATAAATTTCAAATTTCAAGTGAAACTTATACAGAATTTAGAACCGCTTACCCCTAATACTTATACAACAAATTCAACCATATGTTGTCAGTGCGATGGAACCTTCTGGGATGGTTGTGCAACACTATCCCATTTGATTCATTATTCCTTGTTTTCCTAAAGAAAAGAAGGGAGAAGCAAACATCAAGAGAAATGAAGTATGGGATCCGCCATGGTGACGATAGATAATCGCGAAGGTATGACTGGAATTTGCAATAAATCAACACGCTCTCCCTAGAATTTTGTCGCGATTGTGAATTTATTTTCACAAATAAAAGAATGGTGCGGCCCCTTGATCAGTTTCTAGCGTGATATATCCTTCTGGAAAAGTGAAGCAAAACCATTCTTGACGGCACAAAGACCTAAGGATGGACACTGTAGGTTCCCCCCGTACCTCCAAGTTAATCAACAAAAGTTATCATTTCAACGGACGCAAGTGTACCGACCAAAAAAAAAGGACGCGAGTGTACGCATCACACAAAGTAATGCTGGATAAAATGATCAAAGTCCTAAACTTATTATAATTATGATAATCCAATTTCAAAGTTTTGTAATTATACCGATTTAGTCTATCTGGCTAATTTTGGTCAACTGGCGCTAACGTGGATAGTTGCCCCACATCACTAAGGTTTGCGCGAGGTCGAGGGTTGCTATTGTCAAGGTCATTCTAGTCGAGGTTCACTGAGATTGATGCTAACCTCCCATCTCTAGATTGAGCTCACCGGAGGTCATGGATAGGTCGTTGAGGGTTGATGCTTGTACGAGGTCAAAGGCGATCATGGCCTCGGCACCTGTGAGCAAGGATGCCTTCACCCGTGGTGAGGCCACGGCGAGGTTGGCCTTGCCCACCACCCCTAGGCCTTGCTCAAATCTAGGCGAGGCTTAGGGAAGAAAACTAAAGAAGGAAGAAAAGAAAAATAATTAATTAAAAAATTTTAAAATAAAATATTATTAAAAATTTTCCACGTCGGTACCGATTGGTTTAAATTAGTTAGATGGACTAAATTGGTATAATTGCTAAAGTTTTAAGACTGAATTGGCCAAAATAAAATTTTATGACTAAATTAAGACAATTACAAAAGTTCCTAATTATGGTGTTATGGTCTACAAATAATTACTGTTTTTTCCTTATTCAAGGACCTAAAACTCTTGAATTGATTGAGATATTTGTTCCTTTATATGTATATTTTTCTTCACTATTCTTCCTTCTTGAGATTCTCTAGTGGTCTCCAATGATTGAAAAAAGAATTTTCTGCGGCGGCTCAACAGGGAAAACTTACAAACTAAACGGTGGCACCAAAGCCTCATCCTTTAGCGGAATAGTGATGGTGTTTAAATTTGAGGGAAACTTTACTTGGGTAAAGGCCCCGATCCGGTGAGAATGGAGAGTGATTGTGAATGCAAGAGGCCTGGATAAAGTGTGGATCCCAATAGGCTTCTAAGATGGCGAAAGAAAGCAGAATGAACCAAACTACACATTGAACCGAAAGACAAAATTTCTGGGTTATATATGTGAGAAATTATAAGAAAAATGTTTATGATTACATATATAGATTAAAAAATCATGGGTAAGATTGCCTTACCCAAAAAAAAAAAAAACAAAAAACAAATCATGGGTGAGATTGTTTAATTCGATCAAATAGTCTATCCTTACTTTTTCTACACTGCATGACCAACCAGAAACCATCTTCTAGAACCAAAGAGCATGACAATATATTTCTTCATTCTAAATGCCAACTACAAAACATAATTAATTTTACTTCAATAAATTGAGTCACATCAATGAATTGAACAATCCGTTATCCAAATTCCCACATCTGACACAAATATCAATACCGTCAGTTTTGGTTTTAAAGATTAGTTTAATGAGCTTTAACGTTGCAGATTAGCAATTAGTGAAAATTCGCCTATTAAATATTTTGTTGGAAGTTCTCTATTGATTTCTTTCAGTATATGATGATGTAGCTGACTACATATTGAATATCCCCCTATCATCTAACAACAACAATCATGAATTTTCTATTTATCGCGGAGTCCATGTATTTTAAGTTGATTGTATTTGAGCTAAGAATTTCTCCTTCATTTTGTTCAAAAAGATTCATAGAGAATAGGGGGCATACTAAAAAACATATTTCCATTCTACAAAAATACTAAAAAAAAAAAAAAAAAAAAACAAACAAACAAACACACACACAGAGCTCATGTGACGAACGAGTATGCTACTAGTTTTGAGTAGTATAGAAATATAACAATTCTACTATCCTGTTTCCAGAAAATAAATAGATATTTTTTCCATACTAGTAGAATTCTAAGAGAGCTAGTTAGGTTGAAAAAGTTACTGATTAATTGATTTATTGGTAACTTATCAGTAACTTAGTGACCATTTTTTATGAAATTACCAACTCTTTTTTACAATTTGCAATTTATTAGCTTTTCGTATCTTTTACTAGCTTTAGTTTGTTTTTTTGGCCAATGCCTCAATTTTACCTTATATGAATTTATCGATCTTTACTTGAGTGATCTGTCGACTCTAATAAATGCAAGTTTCTCCATTTGAAGGTTGGTATTGTCTAAAAAATTTGGTAAATTAGAGGCTTTGTTAAGAAATGCATATACAAGTTTGCAAACTATAAAAAAAAAGTGGGCAAATACTAGGCGCTAGACACTCGAAGCTCGCCCAGCTGTCGCAAAGAGTTCGGTGCTCAACTGCTCAGCCTCAAATTCTGGCCGAAATCATTGTCACCGACACCTTGATGATGATTTCCCATGATCGACTTGAGAGCGTCCGCCAAAGCGGGTTGGAAGTCAAGTCAGTAATGACTGACTGTGCTGGTGGCGTGCATGCCGTGGCATGGCCATGGCCGTGAGCTTAAGGAGCTGGACAGCAGCATGGAAGCAGTTGCGGAGGTGGTGGAGAAGCCATGGCAGTGGCCAACATTGGAAGTAGGTGGTTGTGTGCAC
Organism: Eucalyptus victrix; assembly: GCA_016097545.1. Lineage (NCBI taxonomy): Eukaryota > Viridiplantae > Streptophyta > Magnoliopsida > Myrtales > Myrtaceae > Eucalyptus > Eucalyptus victrix. The sequence continues at coordinate 13,180,122 of CM027840.1, read as the reverse complement.
CATCATATGCGTGGTCATCAAAATGGACATGTCCATGCCACATCTTTGCACCTAAATGTCCAAAACACGTATACAAGCTGATCGTATAGTTTCGTGAAAAATAATTGAAGTACGGGACCGGCTATCCAGATCTGACGCAGGCGTCTCCAATCTGGTCTCGGGAGCCAGAAGCGGAACCTGCAAACATCTGGATGATGATGTCCATACTACTACTTCTGCAACAGGGTAATAATTCCAACTAAGATTGGAGAGCCGGTGGGATATTAAGGGCGCGTTTGGTAACGATTCTGTTCCCGGGAACAGATTCTGATCAGAAATGATTTTTTTTTATTATGTTCCTGGGAATAATTTCTAAGCATTTTAAGCCGTTTGATAACTGTCCAAAATTTCTGATTCTGGAATAGAATTGCATTTAGTACCGTGCTCATTGATTTTGTTTCAAATCAAGTTCCTTTAATTTTTAAATAATTTGTTTACTTCTTTCCTTTCTTTTCTCTTTTTTTTTCCTTTTCTTTTTTTCCTTTCTCTCATATTCTTCTTCTTCTTCAGGTGGCTGGTTGCCGGACCGGCGACTAGCCAGACGAGGGTTGATGACCTCATCAGAGCGTCGCCGGCCCCCAGCGAGGCTGGCCCTCGTCGGCCGGCCCTCATCGGCCGAGCCTTGCCAGTAGTTGGGCGAGGCCCACTTGGCCACCAACAAGGCTCGGCTTCATCAAATTTGGCAAGGCCGAGCCTCGTCGAGGCAAGGCAAGGCCCGCTTGGCCACCGGTGAGGCTAGGCAAGCCTCGCTGGGGATGTGCGAGGCCCACCTGGCCACTAGTGAGGCTCGGCCTCGCCAGATCGTGAGGCTCGCCTGGCCACCAACAAGGCTAGGCAAGCCTCGACGAGTGCCTAGCCTGCATCTTCCAATAACTAGGCTCCGGCGACCGAGGCTGGTACTCACTCGTGTGCCATCGAGGGCATCCAAACAACACCGAACAATGGCAGCTGAGCAAGCGACGGCGGAGGCCGAGTGACAAAATCCTAATATCAATCCCCAAATAAAAAAAAAATCCCCAAATGAGTTAAACGGCGTTATTTTTGTGAGGCCATCCTTGTAGGACAGCAAAACGATGTCATTTTCTTAAGGAAGACCAAAAACAATATCATTTAAGGCCTTGTCAATTTTTATTTTTTTTAAAAGCCACGTAATCATTTTGGCCGGAATCTTTCGTCGGTGGCACCAAATTGATTGTTTTTCCTTCGATTTGGTACTTAAGTGATCCGACGGAAACTTTTGACACCAAAGTGAGCGCCATACACAACTTATGGCACTGATAGTATAATTCTCCTGAGTCTTTCTTTAGGTAGAATCCATGGTCTTGTGGCTTAGAGAAGGAGACTGGAATACTAAATTCTTTCACCACTCTATCAACAGAAGATAGCTGAGGAACAGAATTATTTCAGTCACGGATACCTCCCGTAATCTTGTTAAGGACCCAAGTATGGTGCAACATCTTTTCGTTACCTATTTCCAAGACCTAATGGCGCCACAGATCGTGCCTTTAAGGCCTGCGTTGTAGGATTTACAAGAGGTCATTCAATGTCCTCTAAATGTGGAGTAGGTTAGTTCTCTCTCTCGCCCAATTTCTGATTTAGAGATTCGGGATACCATTTTCTCCTTAGCTCATGGTAAGGCACCCTGGGCCGGATAGCTTTAGTGTCGACTTCTTCAAGCACAATTGGGAGATTGTAGGGCCGATGGTCCTTGCAGTGGTTAAGGAATTCTTCATCTCAGTGAGACTTTTACGAGAGATCAACAACGCCATTTTAGTCTTGGTGCCTAAAGTTCCCAATGCGTCTTCAATTAATGACTACAGACCCATTGCTTGTTGTAATACAATTTATAAATGCATCACCAAGATCTTGGCTAACCGAGTGGCGTTCTTTCTTCAAGCCGTAATCAACCCATCTCAAAGCACTTTCATCAAGGGCCGGCAGATCAGGGACAAACATCCTCCTGGCCTAGGAACTCTTTAGTGGTTTCCACCTTGACCCTTATTTGCCTAAGTGTGCAGTCAAAGTGGATTTCCAAAAAGCCTATGATACCATGGATTGGAACTTCCTCAAGCTGGTTCTCTATACTTTTGGGTTTCTTAATCATCTGATCCGGCTTATCATAGTTTGTGTGTGCACTCCTAAATATTCCATTTCCTTAAATGGGGAGTTACATGGTTTCTTCCCAAGTGGCCGCAGGCTTCATCAAAGGGGACCCTATGTCTCCTTACTTATTTACCTCGGTCATGGAGGTTTTTTCGGGGAATCTTTACCTTCGATCTAGGCAACCGGAGTTTAAATACTGCTGAAGGTGCAAAGCAATGTGTTTATCACACTTATTCTTTGCGGATGATGTCTTCCTTTTCCATTAAGCGGATATGGCTTCAATTTCTCTCTAAAAGGAAGGCCTTGAAACATTTTCATCTTGGAGTGGGCTAAGGTCAAACATAAACAAAAGTGAATTCCTTGTTGGAGGAATAGCGTTATCACGAAACCAAATTACTCTTGCCCTTGGGTTCCACGAAGGGAATTTGCCGGTGCATTACTTGGGGGTTCCCATTATTACCTTGCGGCTCAGGAAGGCAAATTGTAGCTCTCTAGTCAACCATATTACAGCAAGGGTGCAATCGTGAGCACAACGATTCCTTTCCTTCGCAGGCTGGCTACAGCTAATAAGGTCTATCCTTCACTCAAGTCAAGCTTTCTAGGCTAGTGTCTTTATAATACCTAGAGCTGTGTTGGACCGCATTGAACAAATCTTTAGACAATTTCTTTGGAAATGCCCAGGCCTGGGTAGTGGAGGTGCAAAGGTTTCTTGGGGAAGAGGTTTGCCTTCTAAAAGAGGAGGGAGGGCTTGGCATTCATAGGCTGCGGAATTGTAATAAGGTAGCCATGCTTAAGCATATTTTGATCCAATTTTCTAATAATGAATCCTTATGGTGTAAGTGGATCCACTCGACTTTTTTAAAAAGAAAAAATTTCTAGGTAGCCAACAAGCCAACCTACTACCCGTGGGTTAGAAGAAGATCCTGCAACTCAGGAGGGAATTCCACCAGTCCTTCGATTGGAGGATAGGGGATGGCCTATCCATGTCTCTCTGGTTTGACCATTGGCATCCTAGAGGTCCTCTAAACCTAGTGTTTTCGAACACGCTCATTTATAGCTTGGGGTTATCCAGGCAGGCGACAGTGTCTAACCTTTTCTCCACTTCTGGCCAGACCATCAAGACCATCTTAGAGTCGTGGGAGCATCCCCTCCCTGTTCTTTCTCAGGTCCCAAACCAGTTTGGTTGGCTAGAAAACTCCTCCGAATTATTTTCTGTTGCTTTGGCGTGGGAAGCCATCAAGAGGAAGAAGAGCCAGGTCCCGTGGTTTGCGTTTATTTGGAGCAATTCAATCTCTCAGCGGTATCAATTCAACATTTGGCTTATTACTAAAAACCGGCTTCCTACCCAGGTTCTTCTATTATTGTATGGTAGGATAGAAAATGTGTTGTGTGCCTTTTGCAATATGAGGCCGGATTCCATTGATCACTTATTTATTGGTTGTCGCATCTCCGCCGACCTTGCTTTTTTTTTTTTTTTTTTTGGGCTGCCAAATGCAATCTCCCTTGGCAAAATAGGTCTTGGTTGGACAATCTCTAGTGAGCAATGAGTTTTCTCTTAGGCAATAAATTCTATCAATGCATTGCCCGGTTCTCTTTTGATGCCCTTTGCCATGTGATTTGGAAGAAGCTGAATAGCATTCTGTTTAGGGACCAAGCCTTGGCGGTTCCAACATTGAAAAACCACCTCATTAAAGTCGTTAGGGACAAGGCCTTGACGTTCAAAAACGTTGCGAATACTTCAAGAAATATGAGGTTTTAGCACAATTGGGGAATTAACCTGTCCATTTTCTCTTCTGGTGTCTCTGAGCATCCTATTTAACGCTTTGTTGCTACTGCGGGTGTCTCTCTATGTCTTCTACTTCTCTTGCACTTGGCCACTTCCTCTCTTTTGACTTGTATGTCTCTGGAGGCAAAGGTGGGGTTAGATCAAGCCTTTCCTAGGAGGTCTTGCTACTGTTGCGATTGAGAGGGCGTAGCGAAGGTGGGGGCCAGATCAATCTTCAGAGGTAGCTGTCGCTGGTGTGAGGGTTCTTGCCGGTTGCTGTCTGGTTTCCTTTTCTTTTCCCTCTGGGTGGTGCCGCTGGTTGACTGGTCCTTGCTGCTGTTTTAGCTGGTTAGATGCCGTTGTTTTGGCTGGCTCTAGCCGCTGTTTGGCTGTTTTGTTGCCTTGGTTCTGACAGTTTTTATTTCCTTTTCTCAGCATCCTTCCACTCCTTTCGACCCGTTTGTTTTTATGAGTGTAAGTTCTTGGTGTCGGAACCCCTTCTTAAAGTCAATATATTCTTATCTAACCATAAATAATTTTTTTAAAAAAAAAAAAAAAAAGCATTTTGGCCTTCTCAAGCTGGATTTTTCATGCATCAATTTCAAATGAAAACCAATCCAAGAAATTGTGTCTCGAAAGCTCTGGTCTCTGTCCCTTTTGCACCCCCTGGCAATTCAATGGCGTGGGCGTGAATCCATCGATCACTGACAACGCTTACCAAATCATTGGAATGGTGGTGATCACTGCCCTCGTAAAAGCAACAACTATCATTTAAATTATCTTTTGTCTAAGAAGATGAGAGCTGATGGACCTCGGAAACAACATTTGAGATCCTTCACAATCATAGGAAATATCTATGTTTCATTTTTTGAAGTCAAATGCAAGCGTCAATCAGTAGATTTTTTATTTCGAAAATGTAAGCGAAACAGGCCCATCGTTTGGAGTCTAGACTACTTAAAAGGGCAGAATGTTTTATTTTGACAATTCATTTACGATGATGGCAAAAAAAAAATTATTTGACGAACGAGGCTATTTGTGATAATAAGAATTTTGTTAACATTCATCACCCTATTGCTATAGAAAGATTTTTGCTGTGGAAAAGACTTGTTGATCATGATTATTACCATCCTTTCCCCACGCGACATCAATTCAAGCTCGCGTGGGGAAAGGATGGTTATAATTCAAATAGTTCTTCTTCTTTTTTGTGACCTAGGGAATCTCGCACAACCGGCAACCGAAGATAAACCACTGGGGGCGACACGTGCTAGCCACCACACACATGCCACTGGATAAGTCGCTAAAGGGCTGAAAACTAGCCATCGCTAAAGGGCTGAAAACTAGCCTTCCTGCAACTTGCGTTGCAGGAGCTTTGAACACTAGACCTCCTCGATGGAACTCTAGTGCCTACCCAGCTGAGCCTTGATCATTATTACATGCATTCCTAAAGAACAGTAGAGAATATAATTCAAAATGTTCTTTTGGCAATGCAGCTCTTATTTTGCTGGATGCATTGCAGGCAAAGACTCGTTCATGTGGAAAGGCCCAATACGGAGAATGAACATGACGAACACCGAACAACTAAAGGAGATCTTCCCCAAAATATATGACTATCCTATGCCAACCTTCCATTTCTGGCGAAGTTGCTCCTTGATGAACTCGCTTTCTGCGGGGGCGAGAAATGGGCTTGGCATAGGAAGATTCATAATCCAGCATTCCCCATGGAGAAGTTGAAGGTACCTGAAGCTCTGCTCAGATGAATTGAACCACACATATTGATGGCCCAGGATTTTACTTTTAATTCCATCTTTGCATTGATCTGTTGTTCTTGCAGCTTATGTTGCCCGCTTTAATGGTAGATGGACGGGAGAAATTGGCATCAGCAGAGAGATTGTGTGGGGATCCTGACAGCCGCACAGCATCCGGCAGTAGTTTCAAAGAAGGCAAAAGGATTTACGAACTTCAGAAGGAACCCCTCTTGCTTGTGATCAAAGCCATTGAATCTCTTCGTGGCCAGACGAGAGACTACTTCCTCTTGTGTTGAGGGTGGGACTGATGAGTGATGATTGGTCTAAGATGAGAGTTCTTCAGGAGAATTTTTTCCACGACACAATACGTTCATTCTATTATTACCAGATGGGCGTTTGCGATATTTTGTAGACGATACTTTTGGTTAAATAATTTTATTCAGATGAACAAGACAATGAATTGACAGAAGCGTTTTCTTTGAACACTTGAAGGTGCTTGCTGATTTTATTGAAGAAAGTGTTTTCTAGGCATCATAATCAAAACGATTAGGTGATCACAAGCAAGGAAACAAACGAGCTTATCCAGGAGTCAAGCACTTAATGCCGATTCTCCCTAGCGAAAGTTCAAGCCAGGGAGGTTCGCCACCTATAAGCAACTCTGCACATCGGCCAGAACGAAGATGCCATGTTACTTCAGCGATTCACATTCGAACTCTTTCCATCTTATAAGCATGCTCCTTGGTGCTCAGGTCGTCTTGCTCAGATCAGGGCGACATGGGAAGCAGACAAAAACTTTTATAAATAGAATAAGTGCAAAATATAGAGATGAAAAACATTTTGGCCAAAAATTTCTAATCAATACCGAATCTTTTATGCATCCATTTCTGATCAAAACCGATCCAAGAAATTCAAGACATCCAATCAAAAAACCAGGACGAAGAAGTTGAAATAATCAAAAGAGGGTTCTTTTATGGTACAAAACGAACAAAAACTTCATCAAATACAAATTGACGGAAAAGTGGGGCGACAATGGAGAGGATTCCAGAGGATGAGCCTAAATCTTTAAGCGATTACGATGAACCAAAACTGAAATTGTTGGGGGAATTTAGGGCAGTTTCCCTGAATTGAAACATGAGCGAGGAACATGTAAAACCCTGAGGCTGCCCCCAAGGAAAATAAAACCTTGAAACCTTAATCTAGGCCGGGTGAAATAGAGCCCTCTCGCACGATTGATTAAGAGAGAGCCCATTGGAACGGCAGAAGAAATTTTTAAAAAGAAAACTATAAACAAGAATTGAGGGAACTGCGACATGGATAACAGAGAATGGAGATGTGAAAGGCCTTTCGAATCGATCGCGAGAGAAGAGGAAAGGATCTGCTCGCGGAATCACGAACGAAAGGATTTTGGGCTTTCAGTATATGCCGGCAACGGAACGAGAGAGCCATGTTCAAGAACCGATCCGTTCTCTCTCGAAGGCAATAAGAGAAACCCTCGTTGCAGGCTCTAGTTTTCGTAGGAGACGGGGGGAAGGAGAGAGCAGTTGATGTTAGTGGGCCTAGTTTGATGAGTTTGAAGTTATGGCTCACGGCCCATTATTCAGAAATCTAGCTTGGTTCTCTCATGTGTGTCTATATGTATATTACATACACACTCTCTCCAATTCAATTAATATTTCATACAAACTGATGAATTAGTAGGTTTCAGTTCCTATGCCATGATGTCTTAAGAAGATTTCATATTTTGTATAATAGAAAGGTTTAAGACTAAATTTGTATCAATATAATAGGTTTCGGACTTTTTAAATACTTTCCGCACTTATGTTCCACAAACACTAGATTACAAATTCAATCATTATTAATAATAATTTAATTGTCATGCTTTATATGAGTAGATTCGAGATCATTTGTGCCTCATTGGAATTACATTGAAAGGACTTGCTTACATTAACTCAATATGTCGCAAGTGGTGTTGAGCATCGATCTCTTTGTAATCATAAACCAAAATTTTGTAATGGTTGTTGGGATCCCATGATAGTTTTTTAAGGAAGTAGCCATGTTACTTGTGCTTTTCAACTCTTTTAACAAAAAAGAAAAAAATAGAAAAGTTCAATATTGAACATTAAGATAGTTGTCAAGTTACCTTTAATATTATAAGATGATGAGTTGATGCGTGAAATTATTAAATTTACTCATTTTTATCAAAATTTGATAAACTTTATATTTGGTCAAACAAATATTCATGTCTTCTTATGCAGAATGGGCGTATCTAATGTGCACGCTCATCTCAGGTGAATGATGAATGGGGTGACATAGAGAGCCGCTTCAATTAGCAAAGTATGAGACAATCAAGTGAATGATGCTTTGCTAGATTTATCGAGGCCTCCGCTTGCCGAAGCCTTTTTCCCCAATTTAGCAATTTGCATTCGAGCTCTCCATCTTATAAGCATGCTCCTTTCGCTATCATCATCACCCTCCAGTCATGCTACGGTGTTCAGGTCATCTTGCACGAGGCAAACTGAAAGTTACAGCTCAAGGTGACGTAGTATAGACAAAAACGTGCGTTGAAATAATGAAAGGATATGTAAAATATGGGTGGGTTTTGACCAAGTCAATAAAGGAAAAGGAAAAAGAAAGAGAGAAAAAAAAACTCAGATGTTGAGAAGTCAGAGGGGAAAAGTGAGCTCAATTTATATTAGATAGAGAGCTCACCAGGAGAGGAAAGAGGAGAGGAAAATAAGAAAAGTAAGAAAGGGAAAAAATAGGGGTTTTGCTCGTTATGAATGCCTTACCAAGCCGATCCAACTTCGCTTGCAATGCTTCGTAATTAGTTTTCAAGGTTAGGGTTTAAATTAAGAATTATGAGAGATTCAAGCTGCAAAATCTGATTTTTGAATTGTTGAATTGTAGAATATCATGAAAATAATAGTTTAGGGGCTTGTGAAGCCATAATACTTCATGGAATTTAATTTGAGCTAATGGTTTACCTAAAGCAAAATTTTGAAGTCACTCACACATAATAAACAGTGGGTGTCCAGAGATTTTAGGGTCTTATTTTGTCAATTTTCTGCTAGATTTTGAATTGGCTAAGTTAAGGGGCCTTGTAGTATGTCAAAAGAGCTTTATATGGATTGTAAGTTTGTTTGAAACAAGTTCAGTGGAGACAATTATGGCATAACCAAGTTTTGCGCTTGACCTCCACGTTGTGAATGATAGTGTTATGCTTGATTTTTAACGTTGTTTCTTGCTTTTTGATAAAATCGCAAGTTTAATGATTCAAATAACGTTGTTGTTTGGCCATAGGCATTTTCAGGTGAATGCTGCTATCTCTTCTATGAATTTGTAAATTCATATTTACAAATAATAATTGTATGCATTGTGAGTATAAAAGGCATGGCACAACATTATATTTATAAGGTGGAAAATGTGACCATCTTTGCTACATAAATCTGGTGGCTTAGATAAAATTGTCCAAAAAATCTTAAACCTATTGATTTCATCCAATTCAGTTCGAAACTTTTCAATTGTGTCAATTTAATCTTAAATATTTTGACAATTTATCAATCCAATTTTAAACATTTCAACTATACCAATTTGGTACTAAATTTTTTTAATGAATTACAAATATAGTCTTTTCAGATAATTTTGTTCGAAAATTGCCGATGTAGCAGTCCAATCAAATCTAGTTCTCATATGTAACATTGCTAGCATTGTCGTGGAATAGCTTCTTAATTTTTTTTCTAAAATTTTTAGATTCTTCTTTTTCTTTTCTTTTTTTTTTTTTGATGTACCTACAAAGCTGCCAGCAACCTCTGTTGGCCCCTAGGTGAAGGCCGCGAATCCCTCGCCAACCTTATTTGTCAGGAAGGAATTGATCTAAAATGAAATCGTTATTTTGGATGTGATTTCATTTCACCGCTTTGCTTTTTTCTTGCAAAAGAAGTGGAATGCTTGCCCCTCTATCATACTAGGGGAATGGTCACTCCATGGTTCCCGTTATGGAATGGCCAATCCAGTCCATACCTTGGTAAAAAAAATTTAAAAAAAAAATTACTTTACACAATTATTTTCAAGGTACTTTTGTTTCTTTCCTCACTCATTACACGTTTTATAAACATTTTAAACATTTCAAAACACTTATTTTTCATTCCAAAATTTTCGATTGCACGAGAAATGAAATGGTCATATTCTTTCCAACTCACTTTTTCGTAAACATACAAAAATTGTAATGCAAATTCCATTTCATTATTCCTTTTCTTCCATTCCCCTCCCTTTCCACGCCATCAATTCTGGGAGACGGAGACGTTGACACGGACGTGGACGTGGACGTTTTCTTGAAAGTTGAGAAAGGGATATTTGCACTTTCAAATATTGATGTTGCGTATTTCCCCAGTGAAATTTAACTATGAAGTTACGGCCCCAGTGCATGGGCAAGTCCGCATCATTGCCATTCTGTTTCAGAAAATAATTTTTTATTAAAAATAATTTATTATGATTTTATCTCGAAAATAATTTCTAAGCAAAAGAATATATTTGGTAATTATTCAAAATTTATATTCCCAAATCAAAATGCGTTTGATAAAATTCTAAAAATTTTTTGTTTCTTTTAATTTTTTAATATTTTTATTATATTTTTCACTTTTTTTCTCTTTTTTTTCTTTTTTTTTTCTTTTTCTCTTCTTCCTCTTTCTTCTTTGTAGCGTGGCTAGCGACCGGTTAGGCGAGGTCCGATGAGCTCACCGATGGCCGGCGAGCGTCACCTGGCCACCGACAAGGCTCGATCTCGCCCACTCAACTCGCCCAGGCAATGCGAGGTCGGCCTCGTCCTGGCCTAGCGAGGCTCAACCTTGGCAGGTTATGTGAATCGTTGCAAAAAGATCATTTTATGAAGACTTAGATGGTGCGAATTGTGAATCTCGACCTTCAATCGAACATGTGATTAGCAACTTCGGTATGAATGTGACCCGTTGATAAACCCGTGTCAACCAACCAACGTTATAGACGCCAAGGGCGAAAGAATTCGCTATCTGGCTAGGTAAGTTGAATCAACCTCCATAAGGGAATCTTAATAAGGTCTAGTTCTCAAAAAAACAGTAAAAAAGAATCTCTCAATTTTTTTATTTCCTCCAAAATAAAATATGTCCCCCTCCAAAAAAAAATTGGCCAGCCTTTAATATAGGCCTTCTAGCCACCACACAAACCCTAATTTAATTTGCTTATGATTTAGGAGATCTACTACTTCCTATTCTAGAATATGCCCTAACAAGAAAAAAATTTATTGACTTGGTCAAATATTTGATAATTAGATAATCAAATCATGCCAAGATTTCCAAGATTCTTTAAGATTCAATCCAAGGTCATCTCCACAACAAAGATCACGCCAAGATTTCCAAGATTCTTCAAGATTCAATCCAATGTCATCTCCACACCAAAGATCATGAATCATGACGCCAACAACTTGCTTGAATTGCTTGGTCGATGCTTGAGTGATTGAACTAGTCGAAATAGACAACGGGTCTCTAGATACTCCTCTCGATATGACTCGATGTTCATATCACCAAGCCACTTGCAAGTCGATGTCGCTTGGCAATGGCCCGATGAGACCGGACCTTGTACGATTGATCGCCGGCCATAACCGAGGCTGGCAACTAGCCAAAGGGAAGAAGAAGAAAATGGAAGAGAATAAAAGAAAAGAAAAAAAAATTATATTCTTTTTTTGTTCCAAAGAACAAAAGAACTGAATCAGACACTATTTAGAGTAAAAACAAATAGGCCCTACATGTCATTAGCATATAATTTAATATTTTGACTTTTCAAGTAGTGGGGCCCATAAGAAAAAAAAAAGCTCAAAAGTCAAAGAAAAAAAGGGTTGGGCCTAAGCAAGTCATAAAGCTATTTTGTTTTAACTCGGGGATGTAAAATACGAGAGTATTTCTTATTGGGTGGGGAAAATAAATATTCACCTGGCAACAAGGGAATTATGAGGGGGGATTGGAAGTGCCTACCGCCAAGTAGGGAGATATAGCAACCTCTTGGGTCTAGATTGAGATGGAACTCGCAAGGGCATCTACAAGTTTGGCCTGTGGTTTATATAGTATCTTTTAACCAATTGACTTTTTAAGAAGTGGGGCCCACAAGAAAAAGATAAATATAGAGTTGAAAAGTCAAAGAAGAAAAGGGGAAAGAGAGGATGCTCAGTTCTTAAAGAGGCCGAGGAAGCACGCACGAGAAAGGAAAAGAGAAGAAGAAGAAGAAAGGAAGGGGGTCTGCGTGTCCACGCTATCGGAGTCTCGCCAAGCTGGAGTTACTCTAATTCGCAACACCCGGTAAGTACTCGCACCCTTCGTTTTTTTAATCAAGATAGTTTTTGAAATTAGGTCGTATATTCGAAGGTTTGTGAAAATTGCGCCATGAAATTTGATTTTTGAGTTGTCAAACCTTAGAATTTTTTGCGAATGGTGAATTATGGCGTTGTGGATTTGTGGGTTTTACGGGCATCATATTAGAGCAACGGTTTTGTCCAAGCGAGATTTTACAATTTCGCAAGTGAGTTTTGCATTGCGTTTAGGTTTGAGTAGTCACTTTGGGTGAGCAATTTGTTAATGCATAGAAGTCGTTTTGTTAGTGTTTAGATGTGATTTAGTCATTTCATAGTTAAGATAGAGTTTTAATTGATTTTAACATTATTCCTCACTTATTTGATAGGACCATGAGTTTGACAATACGACTACTATTTATTATTAGGTTGTAGGCAACAAAGTGAGTGGTTCTATATTTTCCTTGATTTTGTAAAACTCAAACTTTGAAGCATGAATATACATTGAACTAAAAAGAGCATTTTTGTTGCATAAAGCAAGATTGAGAAACATATAATGAAATGTGTTATGAAAATTTACGTATATTTAATTGCTTTATGACTAGTTTATAGAGAGATTTATGAATGATTTGAGAAATATTTGAGAAATGGTGGATGGCTATGTTGCAAAACGGTATTTGCTTGGTTTATGAAATTGATTTTTGAATTGGATTTTTGGTACTGGATGATGATTATTTACACTCAATATAACTATGGACCCGGTGAGGGGTTCTTGGGAGTCTCATACTGGTTTAGGATATCCTTATGGTCCAAGTCACCGGCTTTGTAGTTTGAGACCTCGTCAAGGAGGAAATGTTGGTCATATTATCACAAGACGTTGTGTCATGACTATGGTAGGATATTGAGCACTAGATTGATCAATGGATGGACCATTAACGTGTGGTTTTATATAAAGATTAATAGATTTGACAATTGATGCTTGAATTGTGATGATGGTTTAAATGGGTTTTATAAAGCTTGTTGAAAAGAACCGATTCGTACATGATTTACTATGTAAGTTGAATTGTTAGATTATGAGTTCATGGTATTGCTTTATGTATGTGTGTGTATGTATAGTGGCCACTCAATCTACTTAGAAAAGATATGTACTAATTAAGCTTGCCTCCTTTCGCTGTTGTGTCATTCATTATGATGCTGCATGATCTTTTTCTTCTTTCAACTTTCTTGTATGGATGACACATAAACTTATGTGCTCCCGTTTTGAGAGCACATTTGTCATGGTACAGAAGCTCATCTTCTATTCTGAGTATCGTTATCTTTTTCTTCCACATTTGTAATGGTAAAGAAGCTTCTTTTAACTTTGGATATCTCGTATTTTTCTTTTGATTCTTTACCATTCTGGGTCATGGAGAAGGAGCTTCTTGGCAAACCTCTTGTTCTTTTTTTTTCCCCATCTTGGGTCATGGTCTGTCAAGAAGCTTCTTGGCCAGCATCCGCATGGCAATGCATGGGATATGGTATATAAAAAAGGGGCATTCCGCTCTCATTATCAGACCATCAACACATTGAAGTCTCCCTCTTTCTCACACGCACATACAGACGATTAGATACGCCCAGAAAGGAGAAAGGATGGAGATATCGATCCAGTCAATTGCGCTGGCGACGGTCCTGGCCGTCCTGACGACATTGGCATGGATGGTGGTGAATTGGGCGTGGCTGAGGCCGAAGAGGCTAGAGGGGCTCCTGAGAAAGCAAGGCCTCTCCGGCAGACCCCACACCTTCCTGTTCGGAGACCTCAAGGAGATATCGCGGTTGATGAGAGAAGCCAAGTCCAAGCCCTTCGGCCTCTCCGACGACATCAAGCCTCGTCTCTTGCCTCTCGTGCATCAATCCTTCCAAACGTATGGTATGCACATCTTCATGATATCTCTGTATGCGGCACTTAATATTTTCTTATTCGTTAACACTCAGCTTGTTTTCGTCCTTCGGTCGACGCCCTCGTCCTTGACGAGTTTTGAAACATGTGACATAACTGTCTTTCTTATTGGAAAATTCATGCATTTTGGCAACGCAAATGATAATATATCTCCAGTCATCTAATTATTTTGACACGCACACAATAGGGATACCTCACCATCCAAAAGCGAACAATAAATAAAAGTCGTACGTGACCATAGTCATTTCTCACTTGGATTTTTGCTCAGCGATTTAACCATCTTTTCCCCTCCCGATATTAATTGAATCGGGCAATCACATGCACTCCTAAAGAATAGCTGAGAATATTATTCAAGTAGTTGTTTTGGCAATGCGGAACTTATTTGGCTGAGTGCATTGCAGGCAAAAACCCGTTCATGTGGATAGGCCCAACACCAACAGTGAACATAACGGACCCTGAGCTACTAAAGGAGATCTTCTCCAAGATGTACGACTATCGCAAGCCGCCCCGCGGTCCCCTGTTGAAATTGCTCTTCGGTGGACTCGCTTTCCACGAGGGCAAGAAATGGGTTCAGCACAGGAAGATTATCAATCCAGCATTCCACGTGGAGAAGTTGAAGGTCCATGAAACTATACTCCGGTCAAATTAATCGAAACACGCATTGATGCCTCAGGATTTTTCTTTTGATTCTTTCTTTGCATTGGTCTGTTGTCCTTGCAGCTTACGTTGCCCGCTTTATATTCAAGTTGCACTGAATTGGTTGGTAGATGGGAATCTTTGGTATCAGAGGAGAGATCATGTGAGGTCGACGCCTGGGTTGACCTTAAAAATTTGTCCCGTGATTTGATCTCTCGGACAGCATTTGGTAGTACATATGCAGAAGGCAAAAGGATCTTTGAACTTCAGGAGGAACTAGCCCTGCTAACGATGAAATCCCTTCAATCAGTCTACATCCCTGGCTGGAGGTAAATCTCTCATCATCATTATTGAATCTAATTCTGGCTTACAATCATGACATTATAACAAAAGAAAATCCAACTATTTGATTCAATATTTCGCAGGTTTCTGCCAACTAGGATTAACAGGAGGATGAAGAACATAGATAAAGAAGTGCAGGCTCTGCTCATAGACATCATCCGCAGAAAAGAGAAAGCAATAAGGGGAGGGGAAGCAGCTGGCGATGATCTGCTGGGGCTCTTGCTGGAGTCAAACATGAAGGAGAATGCCGGGATGAGCCTCCACGATGTGATTGAGGAGTGCAAGTTTTTCTACGTCGCTGGACAAGAGACCACTTCTGTTTTGTTAGGATGGACCATGGTCTTGTTGAGCGTGCACCCAGATTGGCAAGCCCGAGCTAGGGAGGAGGTCCTCCAAACCTTTGGAAGCAGAAAACCTGACATTGGCGGGTTAAGCGACCTCAAGATTGTGAGTTTAACAAGAGCCTCTGACCTTTTTTTACTGCATGTAAATTAAAATATTATTCATTCTCTTTGTGGAAATTGATGTTAGACGCAGAGGACCTTCCCCTGATTTCATTGTAGTAATCTTTCTCGGGCAAAATAATCATGTAGATGCTCCTACGTACGCTTCTCTACCGTATGACAACTTTTACGGATTTGTCCTGGTCAGGTCACGATGATCTTGAATGAGGTGCTGAGGCTATACCCTCCTGTAATCACATTGGCACGAGAGGTTCGCAAGGAAACAAAACTGGGGAAGCTGACGTTACCCACGGGAGTCCATGTCTCGATGCCGACTCTCCTCATCCACCGTGATAAAGAACTGTGGGGCGAGGATGCCGAGGAGTTCAAGCCAGAGAGGTTTGCAGAGGGAGTGTCCAAGGCTACCAAGAACCAAGTCTCCTTTTTCCCATTTGGATGGGGCCCTCGTACATGTGTTGGCCAGAACTTTGCAACGTCAGCGGCAAAGATCGCGCTCGCCATGATACTTCAGCAATTCTCATTCGAGCTCTCTCCATTTTATGTGCATGCCCCTTGCACTGTCCTCACCCTCCAGCCACAGCATGGTGTTCAAGTGATCTTGCACAAGGTAAACTAGAAAAGTTACAGATCAGGATAACATGCAGCGTCAACAAACACGTGCATTGAAATAATGTCACACTACTCCATTTTCTAAGTTTATGCATTTGTTTTGTCTCCTTAATGTAGTCATAACCTAGGATTATCAGTGATGGAATCTTGCACGACGCATGTGTATTTATAGAAAAAGTGCAAAATATAAAGATGAAAAGAATTTTGGCCTATATTTACCCTTTACCAAAAAAAAAAAAAAAGAAGTTTGGCCTGCTCAAGCTGGATTTTCATGCATCAACTTATAGTCAGAACCAATCCAACAAATTCAAGATATCCAATGAAACAACGGGACAAAGAGATTGTAACTATAATATAAAAAAAAAAAAATGGGTCTTTTATGGTACAAAACGAATAACGAATCCATCAGATTCAAATTGACAGCAAAAGAGGGGGCAATAATGGAGGATTCTAGAGTATGAACTTGAAATTTCACACGACTACTATGAACACAGCTGAAATTGTTGGGGGATTTAGAGAATTTTCCCTGAATCGAAACATGAGAGAGGAACGAGAGCGCCATGCACAAGAATCCCCCTATTCTCTCATAGCCAATGAGGGAAACTCTAGTTGCCGTGGGAGAAAGGAGGAGAGGGGGTGCAGTTCATTTTAAGTGGACCTAGCTTTATGGGCTTAAGCTCCATTTGAACCTATTTCTTGCGGCCCATTTTTGAGAATTCTCGCCCCAGCCCATCTACTAAACTGTGTCATCTATTTACTTGATTTTTTTTTTTGTTGGGGGGGGGGGGTTTTTATTTTTTTTTTTTTGGGGGGGGTCCTCACATCGGAGAATGTTCACTTGGGCTGTGCGGGGAGTCGGACAATTAGATATCGTAGCATAAGACTTCTGAAGTTTGATGTTCGGCAATTTGGCATACTTTCGCATGGATTTGCTCTATAGCCATTCATACTTAATTGTTGTTTCATTGTTTATATTAAAAAAAAAAAAAGTTGTGACTCACTATATTTTCTAATTCAATTGATATATTACAAACTGTTGAATTGGTATAAAAGGATAGTGCACACATTATGTTACTCGCACTTCATGGGAGTTACGAGTGGTGTTGCGACAATCTCTCCGTAATCTTAAACCCAAAATTCTGTAATAGGCATCGGATCCCATGATATCGTTTGGAGGAAGTAGCCACGTTAGTTGTGTTTCTCAACCCTTTCATAAATAAATAATAATAAATTAGTTGTTGAGTTACCTTTAATATCATAAGATGTTCATTAAAAAAAATATTTTCCTTCAACGTGATGCGTGAAGGTACTGAAGTTTACTCCTTATCCAATATATTATAATTATAAACTTCAAGGCAAAAGTCACCAAAGACCCTAAACTATACAATCTATGACACATTTGTTCTAAACATTTTTCTGTGATACCAAAAGTTTCAAATTTCTACATGTGTGACACATGTAGCCACCATCGAAATTCTATGATAAGAACCACTATAAATCTACCTACATAGACGCGTGAAAGCAAACAACATTGACATAGCACCTGCATGGTTTAAGAGAAATAAAAAATACATTTTGACTAAAAGATCATCTAACGGAATATTGATGGAGGGTAAATTTGTCATATAAACGTAAGTTCAGAATAGTCAAAGGTGTAGAAAGTTCTATTTTGACAATTCATTTCCGTTTTTAGCGAAAACATTATTTGATAAATGAAGCCATTTGTGAATGAGACTAATAAGAAATTTTGTTAACAATTATCACATATTGCCGTAAGTAAGATTTCTGATGTAGAAGACTTGTTGGTTATCAATTATAATCTAAAGAATAATATAACTCAAATGGTTCTTCCGGCCATGCGGATCAAATTTTGCCGGGTGCGTTGCAGGCAAAGGCTTGTTCATGTGGAAAGGCCCAACACCGAGAGTGAATATAACAAACCCCGAACAGCTAAAGGAGATCTTCTCCAAGATAAACGACTATCCCAAGCCAGCCTTCCATCCCCTGGTGAAGTCGCTCGCTGATGGACTCGTGACCCTCGAGGGCGAGAAATGGGCACCGCACAGGAAGATTATCAATCCGGCATTTCACATGGAGAAGCTGAAGGTACCTAAAACTCTGCTCAGATGAATTGAAACACGCATACTGATAACCCTGGATTTTTCTGTTGATTCCTTCTTTGCATTGGTCCGTTGTTCTCGCAGCTTACGTTGCCGGCGTCTTATTCAAGTTCCACTGAAATGGTTGATAGATGGGAGAAATTGATATCAGTAGCGAGATCGGGTGAGATTGACGTGTGGATCGACATTCAAAATTTGACCCGTGACGTGATCTCTCGGACAGCATTTGGCAGTAGCTTTGAAGAAGGCAAAAGGATTTTCAAACTTCAGGAGGAAAAAGCCCTGCTCGCAGTTAAAGCCCTCCAATCGGTCTACGTCCCTGGCTCGAGGTAAAGTCTGTCATCATCCATAAGCCAATCGAATCTAAATGAGCTACTAGCTTACAAACGTAACAATCTAAATTATCCAACTATTTGATTCTATATATCGTAGGTTTGTGCCAACTAGTGTGAACAGGAGGATGAAGAATATAGAGAAGGAAGTGCGGGCTCTGGTCATGGACATCGTCCGCAGAAGAGAAAAGGCAATGAAGGCAGGAGAAGCAGCTAGCGATGATCTGTTGGGGTTGTTGCTGGAATCAAACATGAAAGAAAATGTTGGGATGAGCCTTCACGAAGTGATCGAGGAGTGCAAGCTTTTCTACTTCGTCGGACAAGAGACGACTTCGGTCTTGCTGGTTTGGACCATGGTCTTGTTGAGCGCACACTCAGATTGGCAAGCCCGAGCTAGGGAGGAGGTCCTCCAAGTCTTTGGAAGCAGAAAACCCGACTTTGACGGGTTAAGCCACCTCAAGATTGTAAGTTCAATACTCTTTTCCTTTCCTGATGAGAATAGGACCCATAACAGGTCCAATGTGAAGAGTTCCTCACAGGCATTCTGCACCACCACATGACACATGATAATCATTTTATTCTATCAGATGTGCATTTGTGATCCTTTATTGACAAGACTTTTGGTTAAATAATGTTATCCAACGAAGATGAACGAGACAACAAATTGATAGGAGCATTTTCTTGACGCACTTGAGTTGAACTTGGATTTCCCCTCAAGACAAGAACCCAATTCTTCTGACAAGATCCTCAAAACTTTTTTTATTACTGGATGAAAATTAAAATTGTTTCCGTTCTCTTCGTGGAAATTGATTTTGTTGTAGTCTTTCTCGAGCATCTTAATCATACATCCCTACTTACAAATCTCTACCATGTGACAACTTCTATGGATTTGTTGTGACCAGGTCACAATGATCTTGAATGAGGTCCTAAGGCTATATCCACCGGTAATCTTGCTGGAACGCAAGGTTCACAAGGAAACAAAACTCGGGAAGCTTACCATTCCCCAAGGAGTCCAGCTATCAGCGTCACCTTTCCTCATCCACCGTGATCAAGAACTGTGGGGGGAGGATGCCGACGAGTTCATGCCGGAGAGGTTTGCCGAGGGAGTGTCTAGGGCCACCGAGAACCAAGTCTCCTTCTTCCCGTTCGGATGGGGCCCTCGCATATGCATTGGCCAGAACTTCGCATTGATAGAGACGAAGATTGCAGTCGCCATGACACTTCAGCGATTCACATTTGCACTCTCTCCATCTTATGTGCATGCTCCTTTCACTGTTTTCACCCTCCAGCCGCGGTATGGTGCTCAAATCATCTTACACAAGGCAAATTAATATCGCAGATTTGAGTTACGTGTACTCTAGCCGAAAACGTGCTTTGAATTAATAAAATGATACACCAAATGTGATTTGATGTATCGAAAGAATAAATGCAAAATATAGAGATTACAAGTATTTTGGCCTCCTCAAGATGGTTTTTTTTTTTTTTCCTTCGACCAAATAAAAAGGCTGGATTTTTACATGCATCAATTTCTAATGAAAACCATTCCAAGAAATTCAAGATGTCCAATCAAACTACAGGACAAAGAAATTGCAACTAAAGAGGAGTCTCTTATGGTACAAGACGAATAAGAAAGGCATTAGATTCAAATTGACCAGAAAAAGAGGGGCAATAGGGGCTTCCATAGTATAAGCTTATAAGAAAATAGTTGGAAAAATCTATGAAGATTGAACTAGCCCTCAAGTAAAAAAAAAAAAAAAATCGGTGTTTTACTGTCAGTCATAAGTTTTATGTTGGATTCAATACTCAAATTGAAAATTTTGATCAAGTATAATTCTATCTCTATCATCTACTATAGAGAAATATCTTTGAATATTTTTTTTTTTTAAATACAAGAGTTGAGTATTTTCCCACGAATTAGTGTATTAGGCAGGATTCCTTTGCATAAAATAGTTTGGAGTCTAGACTACTTAAAAGTGCATAATGTTTTATTTTGACAAGTCATTTAAGAATATGGCCACAAAACTACTTGACAAACGAGACCATTTGCAAAGTTGCTCCTCGATGGACTCGCTTTCCACGAGGGAAAGAAATGGGCTCGGCACAGGAAGATTCATAAAATCCGGCATTCCACATGGAGAAGTTGGAGGTTCCTAAAATTATACTATGGTCAAACGAATTGAACCGCCCACATTGATGACTCAGGATTTTACGTTTAATTCTATCTTTGCATTGATCTGTTGTTCTTGCAGCTCATGTTGCCCGCTTTTTATTCAAGTCGGGCGTGGAAATGGTCGATAGATGAGAGAATTGGTATCGGCAGAGAGATTGTGTGGGGCCTTGACGGTCGGACAGCATTCGGCAGTAGTTTCGAAGAATGGCAAAAGGATTTGCGAACTTCAGAAGGAACAACTCTTGCTCGTTATTAAGGCTCTTGAATCGGTCTACATCCCCGCTGGAGATAAATCCGTAAGCTAATCGAATCTAAAGGAAATTCTAGCTTACGAACCTGACATTCTGAAAAATCCAACTATTTTGATTAATACTTCGCAGGGTTGTGCCAACTAACATGAACAGGAGGATGAAGAACATAGATGGGGAAGTGCAGGCTCTGCTAATGGACATAATCCGCAGAAGAGAGAAAACAATGAGGACAGGGGAGGAGGCTAGCGATGATCTGCTGGGGCTGGCTGCTGGAATCAAATATGGAAGAAATGATTCGGAATGAACCTTCAGGACGTGATTCAGGAGTGCAAGCTTTTCTACTCAGCCGGACAAGAGACCACTTCCTCTCTTCCTCATGTTGAGGGTGGGACTGATAATGGGTCTAAGATGAGAATTCTTCACGAGAAATTTTCCCACATGACACATTATATTCATTCTATCATTATTACTAGATGGGCATTTACGACACTTTGTAGGCGACACTTTTGGTTAAATAATCAGATGAACACGACAATGAATTGACAGAAGCGTTTTCTTTGAAAACTTGAAGGTGCATATTGATTTTATTGTAGAAAGTATTTCTCATAATGCTCCTTCAGGTCATGAGGTCTGGGGTCAAGACATTAATGCCGAGAGATCAGATAAATTTTCAAAAGTCCAAGCCAGAGCATTACTAGAGATGAAGATGCCATGTTACTTCAGCGATTCACAAAACTGTTTTCATCTTATAAGCATGCTCCTTTCAATGTCCTCAACAAAACCAACCAACCCCTCCTTTTTCTCTTTCCATCATATAAGCATGCTCCTTTCTATGTCCTTCAGCCACAAGAGTATGGTGCTCAGAGGGCGACACTGGAAGGAGACAAAAACTTGCATGCAAATGATAGAGACGAAAACCATTTTGGCCTAAAATTCCTAATCAATACCGAATTCTTTATGCATCAACTTCTAATCATAACCGATCCAAGAAATTCAAGACATCCAATCAAACAAAAGGATGAAGAAATTGCAATAATAACAAAAAGAAGTTCTTTTATGGTACCAAACGAATAAAAATTACTACCAAATTCAAATTGACAGAAAAACGATGGGGAGGATTCCAGAGGATGAGCTTAAATTTTAAGCGATTACGATGAACCGAGCTGAAATTGTTGGGGGGGAAATTTAGGGCAGTTTCCCTGAATTGAAACATGACAGAGGAACATGCAAAACCCTGAGACTGCCCCAAGGAGAATAACACCTTGAAACCTTAATCTAGGCCGGGTGAAATAGAGCCCCCTCGCACGGTTGATCAAGAGAGAGCCCATTGGAACGGCCAGAGGATTTTGATAAAAAAAAAAAAATGAAAACTTTAAACAAGAACCGAGGGGAAAGG
Organism: Eucalyptus victrix; assembly: GCA_016097545.1. NCBI lineage: Eukaryota > Viridiplantae > Streptophyta > Magnoliopsida > Myrtales > Myrtaceae > Eucalyptus > Eucalyptus victrix. Next base: position 13,157,901 of record CM027840.1, on the reverse strand, counting down.
AAGAGATTGACAGATAAGAGAGAGGATGGAGATGTGTAAGCCCTTTCGCATCGATCGCGAGAGAAGAGGAAGTGATCTGCTCGCGGAATCACGAACGAAAGGATTCTGGGTTTTCGGTATATGCCGGCAACGGAACGAGAGCGCCATGTACAAGAACCGCTCCGTTCTCTCAAAGGCAATGAGAGAAACCCTAGCTGCAGGCTCTGGTTTTTATAGGTGATGACGAGGGGAAGAGAGAGAAAGAGAGCAGTTCATGTTAATGGGCCTAGTTTTATGAGCTTACGATCCATTTGGACTTATGTCTCCCGGCCCATTATTCAGAACTCTCCCCCTGTTCTCTCATGTGTCGTGTGTGTGTGTGTGTGTGTATAATTCAATTTATATCTCTTACAAACTGATGAATCATTAGGTTTCAGTTCTAATCCTATGATATTAAAAGACGGATTCTATATTTCGTATAATAAACAGATTTAGGATTAAATTATTCCAATTAAAAATTTTAAAACAGAATTGGTACTGGTGCAAATAGGTTTGGACTTTTTTTGTACTTTACTTACTAATGTTCCACAAACACTAGATTATGTGTTCAATCATGCTTATTAGTAATTTTTTTGTCATGCTTTATATGAATAAATTTGGGATCTTTCGTGCCTCGTTGGAGTTACATAAAAGGACTTGTCTATGTTAACTCAATATGTCGCAAGTGGTGTTGAGGGCGATCTCTGAGTAACATAAACCCAAGTTTTGTAATAGATGTTGGGATCCATGATAATTTTTGGAAGAAGAAGCCATGTTAGCTGTGCTTTTCAACTCTTTCAACACAAAAAAAAAAAAAAAAAAAAAAGAGAGAGAGAGAGTTCAATATCAATTCTCAAGATAGTTGTTAACTTACCTTTGATATTACATGATGATGAGTTGATGCGTGAAATTACCTAATTTTACTCATTTTCCAATATCTCAAAATGATAAACTTCATATTTGATCCAACAAATATTTGTATCTTCTTATGCAAAATGTGCATGCATTATGTGTACGTACATCTCGAGTGAATGATATCTAACGTGTTATAGAGAGACGTTTCGATTAGCAATGTAAGAGTCTATCAAGTGAATGATGCTTTGCTAAAATTATCGAGGCATCCGATCGTTGAAGGCGTGTCCAAGGCCACCAAGAACCAAGTCACCTTTTTCCCATTCGGATGGCGACCTTGTATCGTATGTGCATCGGCCAAAATTTCACTAAGATAGAGGCGAAAGATGGCCAGCCCTCGACATGATACTTTTTTTTTTTTGGTCGATAAAGCATTTAACATTACTAATTTGTTGCTAAACTGCAACTAAATTGAGATCATTACATAATAAAACCGAAAGTGGATAAGGGGATATAAAACCCAATTTTGAGGAAGGCGGTTGTCTCGATAGGTTTTTGCTACCCAATCAACGGGCTTGTTAGCTTCTCTAGGCGCATAAGATACTCGGACTTCTTGAAGTTGGGCCAGCAACACTTTGGTGTTTTCTATAATTGCTTGCACTGTCCATAGGCTCGGAATTAAGCCCATTAAACTTTCCACCACAACTTTGCTGCCAGAGTGTACTTCGCACATGATACTTTAGCAATTTGCATTTGACCTCTCACCATCTTATAAGCAGGCTCCTTTCATTGTCATCACCCTCCAGCCATAGCATGGTGTTCTAGTCATCTTGCATCAGGCAAACTAAAAGTCACAACTCAGGGTAACGTAGTGTAGACAAAAACGTGCATTGATATGATGAAAGGATACCCTTTTTTGCCATTTATGCATTGTTTTCTCTCCCTAATGTCATAACCTAGGATCATCAATGATTGATTGTATGAAGCCTCGTTAGAAGAATGGGAGCAGCGGACTGGGGCTGGCCGAGCTGGTTTATATGAGCAGCAATCTCCACGCCAATGGTCAATTTTAATCTCTACGATCCGAACAAGTGTGGGGTAATTATGTTCCCAGGTCGGGAGTGTTTGTGAGAGCTAAGTGAGCCCTAATCCCTAATTCGGGGATTTTTAAGTTGAACTCTAATAGGATTAGAGCGTTCAGTTTTGTAAGTTTGATGTTGGGCAATTTGGCATATCTTTGAATGGATTTGCTTGATAGTCATGCATAGAAAAATAGATCTCTTACAAACCAATGAATTGGTAGGTTTCAAAGTCAGTGCCATGTTTCAAAATAGATTTCATATTTGTTACTAGTCCGTCGCTTATGGGAAAACAAACAAAGAAGGCACACTCCTCTTCAATGTCGTCAATATCAGTGATCATAGATGACCTGAAGCACAAGAACACATCTCAGACTTGTCTCGAGGAAATGACAGCTACTCTCTACCATGACTTCCTATGCGTAGATGCAATTGCTGTAGCCTGCGAAACAATATACAATCATGAGCGAATTATCTATCATCCAATAAAAGAAAGTGAGAAATGCAAATACTTGCTAGAATCTTTTTATGCTTGGGGAAGGCCACAGAATAAATGAAAATAGGCTTTATTTCTTACTTGGATCAGAGACAACCACGAGGCCGGAGTTTCGGAAATCGCAGTTCCAGTGGTTCTTTCCATGTGATTGATAATAGAGGTTCATGGCGATGGAGGCATGGTTCGTGAGATCATCGGGGTAAAAGCACGGGCCTCCCTTTGGAGGATCTTGCAGTCCACCTGAGAGCAGGCATAGTTTATGTTGGCCAGTAGAGTTGCTTGGTCTGATGATGGCTTGGCCACACACCACGTTTTCTGCAATTTTGACAGACGCTATTTATATTCTCTTGCCTTCTCCCTAGAGTCATTCTAATATTTCAGAATTTTCTGCTCGAATGCGGTTGGCTATAGTGAGTACTACAAATGAAGTGGATTACCTGCCCATTGACAGCAGTTACAGGAGCCCCTGCGAGTATAAACAACAGATAATGCGGAAATATTAGCTGTATGGAAAAAAAAAAATCTGCCAATTCGTGTTGAAATTAGCTGAATCCAGTGACAAGTTCTTTCCAGTTTCATAACAGACTGCTACACCAGAAACTGAAGAAATATCTACGTATTAATTTAGGTAGTAATAGGCACCAAATCCCTTGAATTGCAAGTGCAGATGAGACTGGAGACAGAAACTGCATCAGCTGAAACGAACAGACCATTTAAACTTTAAGTGGGTCTGTTGTCGTAGGGACAGTAGGCCACAGCTTTGAAGCTCGAGCTACTGGGACCAAACGGTAGAGCCCCCTTCACTTTTTTAAGTTGGGCGTGGATCAAAAGAAAGAATGTAGCTTATAGCAACTGAGATCCTAGGATTTTTGGCACGCCTAGTGGTCCTGGGTAGGGTCGGGATTGGTACTTCCAGACAGACAAAACAGAATCAAAGGAAAGGAACTCATAACAGCAGCAGAAAACAAGGATAAGTGAGAGACATGATTGCCAAACCTGATCCAAAAGCCAAGGACAAGAGCAGGAAAATGAGGGAGAAGGCGGCTTTAGCCATCAGACAGAGAGTGTCTCTACTTTGCTCTGTTAACGGTGATTACTGTTCAAGAACAAGAACGAACTCAATGTTGGTGGGCCTTTAATAAAGGCGAAGGGAAAAAAGAAGACTGGCTGCCTCATCAACGGCTACTTAGCATTCTCAACCGTTGGGAGGGAATAAAAGGAGGGAGAGAGAGAGAGAGAGAGAGAGAGACTTTTTCTGTGAGAAAAGACAAGTGGACAAACAGAGGAGCAACCGTTGAAGCTCCTTACTTCCAATGTCTCAACGTGAACAGTTGTTGAACCCACCCCAAGAAAAGTAGATGGAGATGGATGCTTGTGAGCTCTGACAAAAGTGCTCCACTGCAGTTTCCTTGTTTTACATGGTGTCCTCTGCTCCCAGTCTTCTCTAACGTTTGAATTAAACAGGTTTAACTTTCAAGATTCCGGATATAATACTCTTTAAACTCTGACTTGGAAGTTGTGTAGACCACCGTAACAAAAACGTGGTAATTTTCCCGACCCAAAAAAGAAAAAAGTGGTAACCTTTATTATCCTCATATTTATTAAGTGATAGAGTTCATTTGTTTTTCGGGTAACTATTGGAAAAAAAAATGTGCATAGTGGCCTGGGTCTCATACGCTAAGGGACTTCTATGGTCCGGACCGACCCCAATCATGACCGGTGATAATCATGTGCATTCGTTATATCTTTATATAAGTATTGGGACGCACGAAAACTCAAAAGGTCTACTATCAACAAGATGTGGAAAGCTAACAAGACATGTGGATGGTTTAGGCAAAATTGTCCAAAAAGTCTTAAATCTATTGTATAATAGTCAATGCGGTCTAAAACTTTTTAAATGTGTCAATTTAGTCTAAAACATCTTGACAAATTGTCGATTTAATCTTAAATATTTCAATTGTGCTAATTTAATCCTAAACTTTTTAATGAATTACAAATATAATCATTTTTGGCTAATTTTGATTGAAAATCACTGATATAACAATCCAATCAACACTAGTCATCCTATGTCGTGTTGTTGGCGCTAGAGTGAATAATTTTTTAAACTTTTAAAAATTTTCATTTTTTCTTTCTTTTCATTTTTTTTTTTTTTTGTACTAGCAAGGTCAACAATGACCTCTATTGGTCTTACCAAAAAAAAAAAAAATAATGACCTCTATTGGCCCTTGGGTCGAGGCTATGAACCCCTCACTGCTGGCCACAAGCAAGGGCTCACAAGCCCTCATTGTGGCTGGTGAGGACGTCACGAGCCCTTACAGGCTACAACAAATGTGTCATGAACCCCACCCACCCTTGCTATGGCTAGCAAGGGCATGCAAGGGCTTGTGCGAGAGCCATGACGCCCTTGTCTCACCAAATCTAGCAATGGTGTTATGAGCCCTCACCCAGGCTCTTGGCAGCATCTAGCAAGGACTGCAACCCTTGCCTATGACTAGTGAGGGCTTTGTGGCCCTTAACTAGTGGTCGGCGACCATGTCGATTTGTGTAGAAAAAGGAAAAGAAAAGAAAAAATTAATAATTTATAAAAAAATGTTATATTAGTGATTTCCGATCAAAATTAGCTAAAAAAACTACATTGGTAATTCGCAAAAATGTTTAGGACTAAGTTGGTAAAACTTTAAAAAGTAATTTAAAATTTTAAGATTGACTTGGCCAATTGTCAAAAGGTTACGGACTAAATTGGCCACCGCACCATAGGTTTACGACTTTTTGGTTAACTTTCCCTAATGGCTTATATTCTCAGGAAATTCTTCCGCATTTTCTTATTAAAACTATAGGTATTTGTTTAATATCATTTTCACTAACAATGATTGTCTTGTCTATATGCTAGTCACTTATGTTTGGAATAATTTTTGTTCTCCGTTATATCTTTCATAAGCTATATCGTTAAAGAAATAGCAATTCGCTAGAATTTAAAAAAAAAAATTACATTTGTCTCTTTATAACATTAATAACTTAGTCTCAATTCAAAATAATATCAAAAACTGCTTATTAGACATAACAAAATTTTGATTATTAAAAGACGGGAGAATTACCAAAAAAGTCCTAAACCTATTACAATTGTGCTAATTCAGTCATAAACTTTTTTTTTTTTGCCAATTTAGTCCTAAACCTTTTACTTTTGTTCCAGTTTAGTCCATCTGGCCAAAAGTGGTCGGTCGGTGCTAACGTGGCAGCCGGCCCGGCGCCGACGTGATTTTTTTAATAATATTTTTTTCAACATTTTTTATTAATTTTTTTCCTTTTTTTTTTTTGCCTCTTCTTTCTTCCTCCTTCCTTGGGCTCCGGTGACCGGCCAACTTGGCTGGTCGCCGGACTGAGGGGATCCGGCGGGGCAAGCCCCCACCAGATCTGGCGAGGGCTCGCCTCACCTAGCGACCGCGAGTCGAGCCCTCGCCAGATCCAGCGAGGGGGCTTCACCGTCGTTGGCCGCGAACTCGCCTCGCGGTCGCCGGGCGAGGCGAGCCCTCGCCAAACGCAACGGCGAGCCCCCCTCGCCGGATCTAGCGAGGGCTCGCCTTGCCCGGCGACCGCAAGTCGAGCCCTCGCCAGATCCGGCGAGGATCTGGCGAGGGCTCGACTCGCGATCGCTGGGCGCAAGCTCGCCTCGCGGTCACCGGGCGAGGCGAGCCCTCGCCAAACGCGACGGCAAGCCCCCCTCACCGGATCTGGCGAGGGCTTGCCTCGCGCGGCGACCGCGAGGCAAGCTCGCGCCCAGCGACAGCGGGGTGAGGCAAGCCCTCGCCAGACACAACAGCGAGCCTCCCTCGCCGTCGCTAGGCGCGAGCTCGCCTCACGGTCGCCATGCGAGGCGAGCTCACGCCCAGCGACCGCGAGGGGAGCTCGCCGTCGCGTCTGACAAGGCCTCCTCACCCCGCCGGTCGCCGGAGCCAAAGGAAGGAGGAGGGAGGAGGGAAAGAAAAAAGAAAAAAGAAATAATAATAATAAAATATTATTAAAAAAAGCTCGCCGGCAAGACGGCTAGCTGCCACGTCAGCGTCGGCCAGCTAATTTTGGCCAGATGGACTGAACTGGAACAAAAGTAAAAGGTTTAGGACTAAATTGGCAAAAAAAAAAAAGTTTAGGACTGAATTAGCACAATTGCAATAAGTTTATGACTTTTTTGGTAATTCTCCCATTAAAAGACGAACAAAAATTTTAAATATGTGAATAGCTCTTATGTAATGAAATAAGAGGGTACTCTTTCAATGGCAATGATGTGCGGCGTAAGCGGAATTTGTAATTTCATTGCTCCCAAAGGAGCCAATTCGAGATCTCTTATTGAGCCTTTCTTGTTCCTCAATCTTTTGACAAAGACCAAGGTTCTCCTGCCTTTTTGGGTGGAGTACGTATTTAATGGGAGAATTAACAAAAAAATCTTAAATCTATTACAATCATGTTAATTTAGTTTTAAATTATTTTTTGTCAATTTAATCATAAACTTTTAATATTTGCAATTCACTACACCCAGCCAATTTTGGCCGATCAACACTAATATGAACAATTTTTAATAATATTTTATTCTATTTAAATTTTTTATTACTTTTTTATTTTCTTTTTCCTTTTTTTTTTTCTCTTTTGTTTCCCTCCTTCCTTCTTCTTCCTCAAGCCGATCGCTACCAACAATTGGCTAATAGCAAGACTCTCCCTTGTTGGCCACTAGACTGCATGAGGCCTCTCTAAATCTGGCGAGTCTCAACCTCGCCAAGTCACATCGAAGTTGAGCCCCTAGCCATGGCTAGGCCCCACCAAATCTCATGAGGCTTAGCTTCACCTCGCCAAATCTACAAGGTCACCTCACCAGTGACCAATGGGGGCAACCTTGCCATGGCTAGGTGACATCAAACCTCGTCATGGCTAGGCAAGGCTTGCCCTCACCATTGGTTGGCAAGGTTAGCCTCTCCCTCGCCTCTAGGCAGTCACCACCAACAACTAGCTGGAGGAAGAAAGAAGGAAGAGGTGAAAAAGAAGAGAAAGAGAAAATAAATAAAAATAAACAGAAAAATAGAAAAAAAATATTTATTACTAAAAATTATCCACATCAACGCTAGTTGGACGGTCAGTGTCTATGTCAGCCTTGACCGGCTAAAATTAGTTGGATGAACTGAATTAGCATAAATACAAAAGATTTATGATTGAATTGGCATAATTGCAATAGATTTAGGATTTTTTTTTTGTAACTCTCCTTATATCTAATTGTTGCAATGACTATATATGTGTGCTCCTTTGTAATATTGTGAAGCTATCCTACGGTCAATACATTCATTTTCATCTGAATATCTTGTAAGAACCGACGCAGGAAACATCTCAATAATCAATTCATCTTGCTTTGTCAATCGAAGTATCTAAGGCGGACAATAGAACTTAAGAGTAAAATCATTCGGTTGCTGTCCAAAGTGGTGGATTAGAATATCTTGCTATTTTCAGTAGGAATTTGAGTTGAACTGTGTTAGCCTATGACAATATGATTGAATGTTACGCCTTTTAGTTATGTATTAGTATTTGCGGCTTAAGGACACGAGCAAGGATGGCCAAGAGGTCCAACTTGTGCATAGAAGAATATAGACAAATTTAAGTCCATGAAATCTTCCAGAAACTTATGCAAAAAAGGAAGCCTCAACTCAGTCTTACATTTCATTGATGGCAAAGGATAATACCATTTGAGTTTTGGTCAAATCATCCTAGAGTAGAGACAATTTTAGTCCATGAAATCTTCTAAAAACTTATGCAAGAAAGGAAGCCTCAACTCAATCTTACATTTCATTGATGGCAAAGGATAATACCATTTGAGTTTTGGTCAAATCATCCTAGAGTAGAGACAATTTTAGTCCATGAAATCTTCTAGAAACTTATGCAAGAAAGGAAGCCTCAACTCAATCTTACATTTCGTTAATGGCAAAGGATGATACCATTTGAGTTTTGGCCAAATCATCCTAGAGTAGAGACAATTTTAGTCCATGAAATCTTCTAGAAACTTATGCAAGAAAGGAAGCCTCAACTCAATCTTACATTTCATTAATGGCAAAGGATGTTACCATTTGAGTTTTAGTCAAATCATCCTAGAGTAGAGACAATTTTAGTGAATTCTTCTAGAAACTTACGCAAGAAAGGAAACCTCAACTCAATTGTACATTTCATTGATGACCAAGGATGATAACATTTTAGTTTCGGTCGGTCAAACCATCCTAGATCAAATTGCACAAACTAGGTCTCTTTTTTTTTTTTCGTTGGTCGAGAACAAGGTCTTGTTTTTTAGGAACGAATCGATCGACAATAAAATCATTATTTCGGATGTGAATTCATTTCCCTTTTTTGTTTCTAGCAAAAGATGTGGAACGCTTGTCCCTCCATCAGACCAGGGGAATAGTCATTCCATGGCTCCCCTTATGGAATGGCCAATCCATGCCTTGTTAAAAAAAAATTAAAAAATTTATTTTACACAATTATTTCCAGGGCGCCTTTATTTCTTTCCTCACTCATTACACGTTTTATAAACATATTAGACATTTAAAAACACTTATTTTCCATTTTAAAATTTTCCATAGCACAAGAAAAGAAATGGTCATATTCTTTCCAACTCAATTCTTTCGTACATAAACAAAAATTGTAATGCAAATTCCATTTCATTCCTCCTTTTCTTCCATGCTCCTCTCGTTCCACGCCACTAATTCTAGGACGAGGACGTTTGCTTGAAAGAAGAGAAGGGGAAATTTGCACTTTCGAATATTGATGTTCCATGTTTCCCAAGTGAAATTTAACTATGAAGTTAGGGTACTGTGGATGGGCAAGTGCTCCGCTCACATGTGAGTAAGGGTCCATTTGGCAACACTTCTGTTTTGAGAAACAATTTCTTTTTAGAAATAATCTTTTTCTATTTCCATTCTTCATAACAATTTATTAATAAAAGAACGTGTTTGGTAACTATACAAAATGTATATTCTCGAAATGGAAAAAGAATAGTATTATGTTCGGTACAATCCACAAAATTTCTATTTCTTTTAATTTTTTAAGATTTTTTCTTTTCTTATTCTTCATTGCCGTCGCCACCGACCCCAGCGGTCGGCCAACGGTGATGGTTGCTAGTGATCAACGACTGAGGTTGGTGGCTGGCGATAAACCAGCGGGCGGAGGCAGTGATTAGCCGTCGGCCGAGGACAACCATCAATGGCCAACGATCGTCAACCGACGACAACTAGCAATGGCCGGATAGTGGGGCAGCAACAAGGGGCGAGGGGCAACAGGGAAGAAAAAAGGAAAAAAGAAAAAGAAGATGAAATAACTTATTTCTAAGAATTGTTTCTGGGAATAAGAAGTTACTTTTTTTTTTTAATTTCTTATTTTCGTTCTAAATCTATTCCTCAACCACTTTTCTATTCCAGAGAATAATAAAAAATTAGTTGACATTATTAAATATATTTCTATTCTTTTTCTATTTCACGTAATAGAATAACAGAAAAATCAAGAAACGTTTCCAAAGATCCCTGTGTCATTAACATATAATTAGTCGCCAAACCACTTTTCCGGAAGTGTCATTAATTACGCCTGCCTTCTTTTGCTATTGTGTCATTCATTATGATGCCGCGTAGTCTTTTTCCTCTTTTAACTTTCTTGCATAGATGATGATCACGTTTTGAGGGCACATTTGTCATGGTACAGAAGCTTATCTTTTGTTCTGGGTATCGTTATCTTTTTCCTTTCACACTTTGTTATGGTAAAGAAGCTTCTTTTAACTTTGGGTATCTTATCTTTTTCCTTCGATTCTTTACCATTTGGGGTCATGGAGAAGGAGCTGCTTGGCTAACCTTCTGTTTTCTTACCATCTTGGGTCATGTTCGGTCAAGAAGCTGCTTGGCTAACCTTCTGTGTTCGGTCAAGAAGCTGCTTGGCTAACCTTCTGTGTTCGGTCAAGAAGCTGCTTGGCTAACCTTCTGTTTTCTTACCATCTAACCTTCTGTTTTCTTACCATCTTGAGTCATGTTCGGTCAAGAAGCTGCTTGGCTAACCTTCTGTTTTCTTACCATCTTGGGTCATGTTCGGTCAAGAAGCTTCTTGGCCAGGACACGCATGGCTATGGGTATATAAATAAGACACCTCATTCTCATTATCAGACCATCAACACATTGAAGTCTCCCTCTCTCTCATACACACACATACAGGCGATAAGATACACCCAGAAAGGAGAAAGGATGGAGGTAACGATCCAGTCAATTGCGCTAGCGATGGTCCTGGCCATCCTGACGACGTTGGCGTGGAGGGTGGTGAACTGGACGTGGCTGAGGCCAAAGAGGCTCGAGAGGGTCCTGAGACAGCAAGGCCTCTCCGGCAAACCCTACACCTTCCTGTTCGGAGACCTCAAGGAGGATTCGCGGCTGCTCAGGATAGCCAACTCCAAGCCCATCGCCCTCTCCGACGACATCAAGCCTCGTCTCTTGCCTTTCGTGCATCAATCCTTCCAAACCTATGGCATGCACATCTTCATAGTATCTGCGTGTGGCACTTACATCTTCTTACTCGTTTAACACTCACTTGTTTAGGTCCTTCGGTCGACGCCATTATACTTGATGAGTTTCATTTGACATAACTGTCTTTCTTATTGGAAATTTATGCATTTTGGCGACGTAAAATGGTAATATATCACCATAGTCATTTCACAGTTGGATTTTTGCTCAGCCATTTAAAAAAAGATACTTGTGTGCACGTCGATGGATGATTGATATGTACAGGCACTCGACTATGAGATAGTCGTTTCCCATTTGGCGCCAGAAAAAACTTGTCAGTTATCATTTCGACCATCTTTTCCCCTCACGATATTAATTAAATCAGGCGATCACATGCATTCCTAAAGAGCAGCTGAGAGCAGCTGAGAGTATAATTCAAGTAGAACTTTTGGCAGTGTGGATCTTATTTTGCTGAGTGCATTGCAGGCAAAGACTCGTTCATGTGGATAGGCCCAACACCGAGAGTGAACATAACGAACCCCGAGCAACTAAAGGAGATCTTCTCCAAGATGTACGACTATCAGAAGCCAACACGCAGTCCCCTGTCGAAGTTGCTCTTGGGTGGACTCCCTTTCCACGAGGGCGAGAAATGGGCTCGGCACAGGAAGATTATCAATCCAGCATTCCACATGGAGAAGTTGAAGGTACGTGAAACTATACTGTGGTCAAATGAATTGAACCACGCAAATCGATGCGCCAGGATTTTTCTTTTAATTCCTTCTTTGCATTGGTCTGTTGTTCTTGCAGCTTATGTTGCCTGCCTTTTGTTCGAGTTGCACTGAGATGGTCCATAGATGGGAGAAATTGGTATCAGAGGAGAGATCGTGTGAGGTCGACGTTTGGGTCGACCTGCAAAATTTGACCCGTGATGTAATCTCTCGGACAGCATTTGGTAGTAGATATGAAGAAGGCAAAAGGATCTTTGAACTTCAGGAGGAACTAGGCGTGCTCACGATCAAAGCCCTTCGATCAGTCTACATCCCCGGCTGGAGGTAAATCTCTCATCATCCATAAGATACTAAATGAGCTTCTGGCATACAATCATGACATTACAAAAAATTCAAATATTTGATTCAATATTTCTCAGGTTTTTGCCAACTAAGATGAACAGGAGGATGAAGAACATCGGTAAAGAAGTGCAGGCTCTGCTCATGGATATCATCCGCAGAAGAGAGAAAGCAATAAGGGGAGGAGAAGATACTGGCAATGATCTGCTGGGGCTGTTGCTGGAGTCAAACATGAAGGATAATGTCAGGATGAGCCTTCACGATGTGATTGAGGAGTGCAACCTTTTCTACGTCGCTGGACAAGAGACCACTTCAGCTTTGCTAGTATGGACCATGGTCTTGTTGAGCGTGCATCCAGATTGGCAAGCCCGAGCTAGGGAGGAGATCCTCCAAACCTTTGGAAGCAGAAAACCTGACTTTGGCGGGTTAAGCCACCTCAAGATTGTAAGTTTAACAAGAGCCTCTGACCTTTTTTACTGCATGCAAATTAAAATATTATCCATTCTCTTTGTGGAAATTGATGTTAGATGCAGAGGACCTTCCCTTGATTTCATTGTAGCAATCTTTCTCGGGGTTCATAATCATGTAGATGCTCTTACATACACTTCTCTACCGTATGACAACTTCTCTGGATATGTCATGGTCAGGTCACGATGATCTTGAATGAGGTACTGAGGCTATATCCTCCTGTGACCATCCTGGCACGAAATGCTCACAAGGAAACAAAACTGGGGAAGCTGACCTTACCCACGGGAGTCCAGCTCTCAGTGCCAGTTCTCCTTATCCACCATGATAAAGAACTGTGGGGCGAGGATGCCGAGGAGTTCAAGCCAGAGAGGTTTGCCGATGGAGTGTCCAAGGCCACCAAGAACCAAGTCTCCTTTTTCCCATTTGGATGGGGCCCTCGTATATGCGTCGGCCAGAACTTTGCGATGATAGAGGCAAAGATGTCGCTCGCCATGATACTTCAACGATTCACATTTGAACTCTCTCCATCTTATGTGCATGCCCCTTGCACCGCCATCACCCTCCAGCCGCAGTACGGTGCTCAGGTCATTTTGCACAAGGCAAACTAAAATTCACAGGTCAAGGTTACATGCAATGTAGACAAAAGCATGCAGTGAAATAAATGAAATGATACACCAAAAGGGAATTGACCTATCAATTGAATAAAGTGATGAAAAGCATTTTGGCCTCGTCAAGCTGGATTTCTTTTACATCAATTTCTAATCTAAACCAACTAAAGACTTCAAGACATCCAATCAAACAACAGGACAAAGAAATCGCAACTATAAAACGGGTCTTTTATGGTACAAAAGAAATAACAGTTGCATCACATCCAAATTGACAGCAAAAATGAAGGATCCCGGGGAATGGATGATGAAAGTAATTTAAAGATGAAATGCTCACAATCACACAAAGAAGAAAAGAAGATCGATAAGCTTGTAAATTTATTTCTCCTTAAGAAAAAACAATTACAAAACTCCCAAATTATAGACTTGTTATATGACATTTGCTCTTTCTAATAAATAAAGTTAACGTTCCAAATAAGATCTAAAAACTAACAAAACAATCACCATATCTCACCTTAACTCTAAAAATAATCATTACATCTAGAAATATGAACAAACTCATTAAAGATAATGACAAACAGACTCATTAAAAATAACTCTACAATTATGACTCTTCTTTAATGCAATTATCGAACAATTATCAACATTGGTTTAATTTCTAACAAGGCATACTCCTCTACAATGTCATTAATATCATTACACTGATCAAAGACAATCTAAAGTCCAAGAATACATCTCAGATTGATCTCAAGAATATGACAGTCACTCTCTACTACAACATTCCTTCTGCGAAAATCTAGTCATCCTACCAGTGCGATCACGATTCCTCTGAGCTATGCTATGCTTTGATGCGATTGCTGCAGCCCGCAGAACAGTATAGAACCATGAGCAAAACAGCTGTCGTTGAAAGTAGGAAACGCAAATACTGCTAAAAAAAATTTATACTTGAGGATATGCCAAAGAATAAATGGAGAAAAGACTTCATTTCTTACTCAAATCAGATACAACAACAAGGCCTGAGTTTCAGAAATCGCAGTTCCAGTGGTTCTTTTCATGTCATTGAATTTGATAGTAGAGTTTCACGGCGACGGAGGCATGGTTCATGAGATTATCCGGGTAAAAGCAGGGGCTTCCCTTTTGGAGGATCTTGCAGTCTGCCTGAGAGCAGGCATAATTAATGTTGGCCAGTAAAGTTGCGTGGTCTGATGATGGCTTGGCCACACATCACGCTTTCTGCAATTTCAACGTACCTTATTTATCTTAGACTTCGTTGCCTTCTCCTCAAAATCAGTTTAACAATCATCCTTCTTTTCTCCTTTTGAAATTTTCATCTCTAACGCTAGTTGGCTTTATTGAGTACTACAAATGAAGTGGCTTACCTGCCCATTGACAACTGATACAGGTCCCCCTGAGAGTTGAACAACAAACTAGTGTGAGAATATTAGTCATATGGCAAAAGAAATCTGCCAGCTCGTGTTTAAAATTAGCTTAATTCAGTGGCAAGTTCTTTTTAGTCTCACAAAAGAAAGCTCCACTGGAAACTGAAGAAATATGTAAGTATTAATTTAAGTAGTACTAGGCACTAATTCCCTGGCATTACCAGTGCAGATGAGATTGGAGATGCAAAATGTGTCAGTTGAATTACATTAAGGAAACTTGATGAGCAGACCATTTAATCTTTGTTGGTTTGCTGTTGTAGAGAGAGTGAGCACAGATTTCGAGCTCGAGATATTCATGCTAAGTTGTAACGCTTTACCCTATCAATGACGATTGCTGTTGCAGAGCAAGAACAAGATTGAGGTTGATGGGCCTTTATTTAAGGTGAAGTGAAAAGGACTGGCTTAGAGAACAAAAGCAAACTCTCATAGTGCGGAGCGCAGCTCCATTAAGAGAGGGGAGGTTGTCTTGGCTACTTTATCTGTCCCGACAATTAGGAACAGGAGAGAGATGACTTTTTTGTGGGCAAAGAGAGGACGAGCAGAGTAGGTTCCTCCTACTTAGGTTGAATCTATACCTTCTCTCCACATGAACACCAGTGGTTAAAGCCACCCCGAGAAAGAGTAGATGGAGATGGATGCTTCTGAGCTTTGGCGGAAGTACTCCCTCGCTGCTGTTTTCGTTGTCTTACGTTGTGACATTTGCGCCGCCACCCCCCCCCCCCCCCCCAAAAAAAAAAAAAAAAATCTCGTGCAACGTTCGAATGAAACGGGTTTAGTTTTTAAGGTTCCTAATGTTATGCCCTTTTTTACCTCTGACCCGGAACGTGTGTAACCTACCATAGAAACAAGTGGTAATCTCATCCTAATTTAATGTGTCTTTTATACAAATATTTTCATGTTGTGACAGACCTGGACGGCAATATGGGGTGACCGAAGCTCAATGCTGGGCCTCTCCACACTCTTCGAGCTTGACCCATGACGGAGATTCGATCACAAATTTGGATTCTACTAACTGAAACTGTCTAACTTAAAATTCACTATGAATTCATGATGTTCAAATTTGACTAATCAATAAATAAAAAGGGGTTTTTTCTTTTCTTTTCTTTTGGTCGGTTAGAAGGGTTACTTTGCAACATGTTAATTGGCTTTGACCTTGCCAAAACCAAACACCGATTGATCTCTCAAGTAAAGAATTGTGTGGGAACAGCAATTAAGCAACTGGCATACCCAACTCACCAACTAAACTCCAAAAATGCCATGTTCCAACCATAAAAAAAAAATCAAATGCTCGTCAAACAGAGAAAATTGGGCCAGCCGATTGGCGAGTCCAAACCTTATTTAAAATTAATAGATCTCTATTTGAGAGTGATTTTACTAATCCCTCGTTTAAAAGAAGATGGATTATCCTTTAAAATAATGACTTCAAATCAAGCTCTTATTTAAAACTTTTTAAACAATTTTTACAAACGTTAACAACTAATAAATTATCAATTTTTGTGGAAATAAACATTAGGCTGTGAAATGTTCTCAGGACACAGAGGGTTAGAAATTCAATTGCGACCAAATTATGGAGAACTACACATAATGAAGGGAAATATACATAGAGAAACCAGATATAAAACCAAGCAAATTGGACTTGACTCAAAGCGGCGGCTGCAACTGGTTTGTAGCTTTCGGAAAATCCGAGAAACCAGGTTCTGCGTTTGCGGGTGGGTGAGGGAAAGAGAGATGCCGAAGAGGACGACGCACACGTACTCGAGCGAAGACGCGGCTCCCGACGGTCCCGACTCCGATCTCTTTGTTTACTACTGCAAGCACTGCGGCTCTCACGTCCTCATCACTGGTTCTCTCTCTGTCTTTTGTGCTTGATTTGGTTGTTGCCTGTGCTTTGGATCTCTCGTGGAACTGAATTACGTTCGTTGGGAAGATACCCAGTTGCAGAAAACGCCCAAGAGGAAGACCGACAGGGCATGTGTGCTGGACAAGAAGAAGCATCTTGCTCGGTTGAATGTCCAAGAGGCTGGCAAAATTCTCTTGAAACGGTGAAGAACCCTCTAATCTACGCTTTTCCCTTACGACCCTCTTGGGCATATTGGTGGAAAAACGAGAAACTATGTTCGATACGGATGATAAGCTGTCGTCTTGGGGAAATATTGAAGTAAATGGTGTTCAAGGGCTTATTTTTTTCACCGCATCTTTTCTTCCCAATAGCGTGTTCTGAATATGTTCTGTAGTGCTAGATGATTATGCCAATCTTTGTCAAGCTTTTTGGCCCTTTGTATGAATTCTCTGTCTCTCTCTCACGAAGCGGAAGGAAATAGAAAATAGAGCCGGATGACTATGTTTTCTTATAATAAGCTACTTGTGAAGTTCAGTTGGTCATGCCTGGAATGAGGCATGAGTAAATAAATTCCAAGTTTTGAGCAAGCGGTGTGTTGTTGCCGCTGAGTGCATGGTTTTCTGAATTTTTTATCTTAATCCAGGGGTGAGGGTAAGCTAGAGAAGCAATTTCGCATGAACTGTATAGGTTGCAGCCTGTTCGTCTGCTACCGAGCTGAGGAAGATCTGGAAACTGCTTCATTCATTTATATCATAGATGGGGCATTGAGTACTGTTGCTGCAGAAACAAATCCCCAGGTACCATTGGACTTCAATAGCGGTATCCTATGTTGTACTTCTCGCTGGCTCTGATTTGTAACGCTTTATTGTTAGATTGTGGATTTCCCATGCAAGTAGGAAACTTTTGATTTAAAAGCTAGAGTTCTGGCGGTCGCATTGATTGTTTCTTTCACTTTCTTGGGCATCTTTGATCGTGATGCCTAAACAAGTGTCGTTGTCAAAGATTCCTTACTTTGTCTTGGTTGCCGTTATAGGATGCTCCTGTTCCTCCCTGCATATCACGGTTAGAGGGAGGACTCGTTCAAGTGGCTATAGAAGTGGAAGCTGCGGCACAACGCTCTGCAATCACAAGTAATCTAACTGTACATACTGCGTTTCATTAGTGAATCGATGTCCATACTTTAAGAATGTTTTAATTTCCTATTCAACTGCTCAAAATGTCACTCAGTACTGGGACATAGCTACTTTCGAATGTTACATGTGAATTGTGGGTGGCCTATCTCATTACTTGCTTGAATTTAATCTGCAATTTGCACCTTTGAGTCACGATATTATGACTCTGTTATCCGTGCTGGTTTCTTTGGTTCCATGTAATTCTTATCAATCTTGATCTTATTGTGCTCCTTCAATTGGTGCTGGAGAACTTTATTTTATTAGTTTTGCAATGAAACATCTAACCTCTTCAGCAATTTTTTTCTTCACTTGTAATTCAGGAGTGAATGCTGATGATGTTCGTGTAACAATAGCTGCACCTGCAGCCCGGGGAGAAGCTAATAATGAACTCTTGGAGTTCATGGCAAAAGTAGCACTTTAATATTCCAGTTCTTGCAATTGAGAAAACACCATTTGTCTCGCTTAAAAGTCTCAAACTAAGCATGCATGTCTGATTTGTGTACGTAGGTGTTGGGTCTGAGACTTAGCCAGATGACTCTACAGAGGGGATGGAATAACAAATCAAAGCTCCTTGTGGTTAGTATAGATTCATTTGCCAATATTTGGGGATGTGTTGGAGTATGTTGATGCATGTTTTCTGAATAAATCTATGGAGCATTAAGAAGTCCATCTGATTGTGTTGTTAAAGTTGGGAGTCAGTCAAGGATCGCATTACTATTATTACTGGGAGCACCTGTTTCATTTTTGAGTTTTCCTTGCAATGTCACCCAAATGTTAGTTTTTAACCTGATCCCTTTTTTGTTGGTTCACATGAATCTAAAGAGACATGTGGGTGGCTTATATTCTCATGGGAATTCTCCAGCATGTTCGATGAATTCGCTTGCGGATTTGTTCCATGCCATGTGTTGTAAGATGAACATCTCCAGTGGTCTTTACTAGTAACTGTTTCTTAAGGATGTTGACGAGAGATTGCCTTCTGTATTGTCAAGCGATCTGAGTTAACTTATTCAAGAACAAAGTAGAAAAGTCTTGTTTGGATTAAGCTTTGGATCATGCCTACTTGCTCCTCTAATTTGAATTTGAAGAATATATTGCACTTTGCCTTTCTTGGTTCTGCTTCTGCAATTGATTGTTGCTTGATCTGCTTATGATGATGCTCCTCCAGGTTGAAGACTTGTCGGCGAGACAGGTGTACGAGAAGCTACTTGAAGCTGTGCAACCTTGAAGTTATTTCATTGAGGCATTTTTAGATCTCCCAACATTTTTGTACTCAATTGCAGTTATTTGTGCAATTAATAATTTAACCCTCTTGTAAAAGTTTTTCACTCTGGATGGCCGTAGGACACAAAGGGATGGTTCATGAGATTGTCAGGGTAAAAGCAGGAACATCCTTTTGAAGCATCTCCTAGTCCATTTGAAAGTATCCGTAGTTTATGTCAGGTGACAGAGTTGCTTTGTCTGGTGATGGCTTGACATCTTGGCTTTGTGAATACCACAAGGTGAATTGGATTAACAGCCCATTTATGGCCTTCACTGTTGCCCCTCTAATTGGACCACAGATGAGAGCATCATTCACTGAACTTAAGGGGCATCTGTTCGTACTAGCGTAAGGATTCTATGAACAAGCATAGGATAATCCCCTGCGGTAGAAGAAATCTGCTGAGTTAAGTTTAAGATTAGCTTAGGACCATACTTTAATTTTCGTTTTCATCTGCAGACAGCAAAATAATTTAACTCGTTTTTGGTTAAACTAAACATTTTTTATTAGAAACATTATTTGATTATTGCCAATCATAAATTTTTATTTAATATTATTTTTTGCTGACAATGTTTATCATGTCATTTTGTTCATTCACATATGCTGATCTGGCCAGTGACCAGTAAAGGTGGCATTTTACTAGCCTCCTTCAGATGCAACTTTATTAGTGTATGAGATCTGGCTTCAACTACCTGGCTTCCACTTCATTTGTGTGAGTTTTGGAATGCCTTGCCTTTAAATTTCTGCATTGAGGCAAAGAAGCTTCTGTCAAAGAGCTTTTACTGAAAGTAAATACAGCGTGAAATTTTAACACAAATACAATATGAAAAGGAATAGATGAGTACTCTCCAGCTACCATCAGGCGCAGGGTAGCACAACCTCGCCGAGGCAGCTCCAACATTGGGCTGCCTTGGATCCTTGGTGTGGCTGAAGGTTTACCTCACCATAGAAGAGATATTGCTTCCTGTAAGGGCCTTCTGTGCTTGACCTCATCCTATGGCATGGGCTATCAGGATTTTTTTTTTTAATTTTAACATATCGATATCGGCATGTCTCGTGCTCCTAATTGATACGGTATATCTTTCTTATCCACTGCCCAACGGTACTCTCCTAGTGTTTTACATCTCCAGGGATTCCCAATGTGCCTTTTAACATCATGTTTAGGACAATGTTAAAAAGTTTTTATTGAAAGTAAATACTATTTGAATGCGTGAAATTTTAATGCAAATACAATATGAAAAAGAATAGACGAGTACTCTCTAACCACCAACAGGTGTAGGGTGGCACAACCCCGGCCAAGCAACTCCAAGGTTGGGCAAACCTTAACAAGGCCCATCGAGAGTCGTTCAACTATAGGCCAAGATCTACCTTGCATGACCTTGCTCGCTCTCTAGTAGAAGAAAGGTGATTCTTATACCATCTGACAAATCACCTTAATGGTCCGTAATTAGTAGTCTATTGTGCGAATTAATGCTTATTTATTTAGAATAATTGAGAAGTAAGTGCACTTTCGTTCAATGAACTCTCGTAGCAGCTGAAATTTACTAAGGAGCGGATACGCATTATTTAAGCCACACCCAATCGTCTTGGCCCGCCTTTCCCCCTCCTATTTTATTAGATCTACTTATTTCGGATGTTAGGGAAGCGGGTTGTAATGTTTCTATAAATTAAATGAAGTTTCCGTTCAAAAAAAAAAGCCACACCCAATCTTGAGGTGATTTAAAGGAGTTAGAGTACACGCGGCGTGATCTGGATGGGTGTTCCAAAATTTGATCGGAGAGGAGACAAGAAAACAGTTGCGGAATGCAGAGTGAATGAACCGAAATTTCGGACAAGAAGAATCGCTTCGCTTCCATTCTTAAACGAAATTTGCTGAAATCCCACTTCGGATTTCGCAATTCCATCGCGACATAACTGAACAATGCAAGGTGTCGGAGCCCTTTCATCACCAACGTGCGTTTCGCCATCCCTTCCTTCCAGCAGCTGCAATCATCTCAATCCCTGCAACACCTTCCTCGGAAGAAGAAATTCGGTTCCAACTCCGAACCAGAATCAGTCTCCGACGAAATGCCACCAATCTCTTTCTCTGTCTTCGCGCCGACAGTATACCAGTTTCACTGCAAAAGCTGCTGCTGCTTCGTCATCTTCGGGTACATTCTCGGGGGCTTCTTTCTTTTCCCTGTTGTTTCTCTGCTTCATTTGATATGGGTTTTATGAATTGTATCTACATTGACGCCTTGCTTGTTTGTTACTTCTGACCCATCACGTTAGTCCATGTAAATTTGGACGAATTTCTTTATTTTCTTCTGAAAGTTGCAGTTTTTGTCAGGATTAAAGTGTTCCAATTTTCAGAAGAAACGGATGAAAAGAGACCCTTTCAGATGTAGTGCTGTCTTATTTTGGTTGCCTTGTTTTCCTGTTTTTTATTGAGCATGCAGTAGGGAGTGAGTCATATGCGGAAGAACCGGCGACCAGGGTGAAGTTCCAGACGCCTTTGACACTACCGGGGTGTTCGACATCTCTATCTTTGGTTGGAACAGGTGAATTCCTTGCTGCATTGGCCATTGATGAACAGTCACTTCATATCTTTCGCACACGCAATGAGATCTAGTACAGAAAGTTGTTCTCAAGAAAAACTGAATCGCACGTATACATTTTTCTTAATAAGGAGAGCGAAAATCTTGTGCAGAATATCTTCTATTTGATATTATCAATGAGATGCAACAGAAATACCGCACAATGTGGACTTCGACCTACATCTGCAATGAAGTCAGTATGTTGCAAATATGGGATATCTTTCAATACTAACTTTCAGAAGGAACCTACTCAATAATGTATCACGTGATGGTTGTTGGAGATATCTTAAACAGCTATTCTCTACCAAAAAATCATCCCTTGCAATTCAAATTTTTTGAGGTTACCTTTTTTTATTTCCCTCATTGGAGTCATTATCATGGTTCTTGTTTGAAAGAATCTCAAAGTCCCTTTTCTACTGAATACATGATGTTATGTCCTTCATTTCGTCTGACCTTACCTACTCAAGAATGGTTTATTTTGGTCGTATGCTTGGTAACTTAATGCTACAATTGCAGGATACAGGGAAAAAGTTTTTGCAATAATCGGCGTTAAGGTCTATGCTGCAGGACTCTACGTAAACCCATCAATCTTTTCTAAACTGGATGCTTGGAAAGGGAAATCAGCTGCTGACATTCAGGAGAACAGATCATTGTTTAACTCAATTTTTCAAGGTAACACTAGAATTAGCAGCTCCCATCAATGTTTTTGTTGTAGTCCACAGAGTATTCATGTGCTGACTGATAATGAGAAAAGAGGGTAGTTTGTGTAGTTGCTAACACGGATTGGTGCAGCTCCACTGGAGAAGTCATTACAGATTGTTCTGGTCAGAGATGTCGATGGAAAAACTTTCTGGGATGCCTTGGATGATGCCATCTCTCCAAGAATCAAGTCACTCACTCCCATTGACCAATCTGCTCTATCCACGTTCCGCAGCATCTTCCAAGGACGCCCTCTTAAGAAAGGAACCTCCATATTTTTGACTTGGTTGGGCTCATCAAAGATGCTAGTGAGTGTAAAACATGCAACCATCTATGGTATTGTCAATCTTTTCCTTTTGCACACATGCACACTATACCCTACAGAGGCTACTTTATATACTTTCTTGTTCTTCTGGTTTTGTTCCTGCATGCTAATGCATAAGGGTTATCTAGCACTCTTTTTTACCTTTCCATGTGACAATTCAGACAACTGGGATTTTATGTCAGGTTTCTGTTTCATCTGACGGGCTGCCATCTGGAACGGATGCTACGATTGAGTCACAGAATGTCACCTTTGCACTGTTTGATGTATTTTTGGGGGATGCATCAGTTTCTCCTTCCTTGAAAGCTTCTGTTGCTAATGGTTTGGCGACAATTCTTAAGTAGTATCCATGAGTTAGTCAAGCTTCTAGAAGAGCTTATTCATCAGGTCTGGGATATGGTTTCTTTCTTCTGTTTCAATTTTATTAATCATGTAATCAGATGAATTGCTTTCACTGAGATTAAGACAGAAAGTCCATTGGTGGACAAGTTGAGTTGTCCTTCAGACATTTAAGAAAGCGACCACCCTTCAGTGCTTATTCATTCGTTCACTATTTACTTGTTCGATTCAGTTTATGCAATTCCAAAATGTGCATGCTCCGGTCATTTGGAGTTCTGTCATAAAAATGATCTGGTCTATCCCGTGTTCTTGACATTCTCACCAGAGCTGAACAGGTGGTTCAGAGTTAGGAAAGTAGATTATTCTGCTGAGCTACAATCAAAAGTTGAGAATTGCTATATTCCTAGATTGCTTGCAAAAATTTTGTACATTAAGTGATGGGGCATAATCTGAATGGATGTTACAGAAAAGTGGGTTAAAAGCACTGATGGTAGATTAATTCAAATGTCCAATCTATCATGGCGTATTGTTTGGTATACCAAATTTTGTAAATATAGTATACCTAGTATTACCCTCTGGCCACAATTAGTGGAACGGCCTTGTACTTCTTTCTTCCCACACTGCTATAGAATTTGATGTTGGAAAGCTCTTTCCTGGTTAATGACAGGAATGTTGTTACATTTGAGCCGATCTTTGGGACCAAACAGAAAAGATGACAGCTTCTCTGAGAATACATCAGTAATGGGGGCTAAAGATCTTAAACAATGTTCTCTGATTTTATTTGCTCGAGCATCTTGACAACTTCAGCCATTGTAGGCCTTTTAGCCGGTTCAAGCTCCAGGCACATCAATGCGATAGCAAATGCACTGTTAATCTCGTCAACTGGACAATCTTCCAATCTGCGGTCAAGCACATATTCCTCCCGCTTCTCTTTTACTACTGACTTCACCTGTTTGCGACCAGACAAGAATGAGCACCTAAACGTTAGATAGTTGACGATAATCTTAAATATCAGATAGAAGTCATTCGGTTTTGTTTATACTTTCTACCAGAGGATACCCCTATGTTGTATCGAAGGCTTCTTGGTTTGATCTTTATCATAAGCTTTATTAGACAAATCAATGTAAATTTAATTGGTCAAAATCTTAGTTTAGCTCAAGAATTACCCATGTCACAAGCTTGGTGCCTTCCTCCACGAATGCTTCATCTGTCGGCTTTTTCCCAGTCAGAAGTTCAAGCAGAACAACTCCAAAGCTGTAGACATCTCCTTTGGTTGTTGCTTTCATTGTATCAAAGTATTCTGCACAACAAAAGTAAATAAAACTTTGTAGTATCAAAATCATTAAGGGAATTACTGATTTTTATCATAAGTAGCGTTTGCTGGTCCAATACCAGGAGCTAGGTATCCAAAAGTTCCTGCTACAAATGTCGAAACATGAGTCTCATCTGCTGTCATCAGCGTGGCAAGTCCAAAATCAGAAACTCGGGCGTTCATATTCTGATCCAGCAATATATTACTTGATTTTATGTCCCTGTGAATTATATGCGGGATGCAATCATCATGGAGATAGGAAATTCCTCTTGCAGCGCCCACAGCTATCTTGTACCTCGTTGGCCAATCCAATATCGTCTTGTTCGTCGATCTTCCTGTTAAATAGTTAGGTTTTGTAGATTAAAATTTCCCAGCACATGAGGAACTCTATATCTGAACAAAAGTCAGATACTTTCATAGCTCATATTAAAAGCTAACAATTCAGCTGCAACATAGGAGCTTTTAATGATATTATCTTTACCATGGAGAACTACATCAAGACTTCCATTCGGCATGAACTCATATATCAGATAATTGTCGCGAGGGTCAGTGTAGTATCCATGGAGGGTCACAATGTTGCGGTGCTTTATATCTCCCATGGCCACCAACTCTCTCTCAAATCCCTTCTCTCTCTCCGAACTCCCCTTGTTGAGCCTTTTCACCGCAAAGGCCATGGAGTCGTTGATCATCAGTTTATACACCGTCCCATAGCCTCCTGAACCGATGATATCCTTGCTGCTCAACTTCAGAATCTTCTTCATGAATGAGTTCGATGTGAGAGACTGCATTGCCGGCGACCTGAACATCACCATCTTTCCACCTGTCACCGGAAGCACAATATTGGCATCAATGTGTCCTCATTCTTGCATAGGAAGAGACCAAACCGTCAAGCACTTGAAAAGAAATGATGTACCCGACAAGCCGTCTTCATAAACCCTTTGCTTTCTCCTCCATCGTTTGTAGAGAAGAAGGGATATAAAGATCTTCGCTGCAAGCAAAGCGACGGAGGAGATGGTGATGGAAATTGCTAAGAGCAGAGACTTCTCCATTTGGTCGTGCAAATTGAGATGGAGTGTCTCAGTATTTGAGATTTGGTTTGAACGCCAGTTTCTATGTTAGTGATAAGAACACGGAAGAGCATAAAGCGGAACGGTGGGTGAAGAAAACAAATCCTCCACGTTCAAGAAACTATGCATGATTTTGACACACAAGGGGCCACTATTACTCGAGTAAGGGGAGGCATAATAACACGACAGTCCTTGTCTACCCACTTTTGTTGACATGTGATGAACTTCAACGAGGTACTCGTGGGTTGCACTTTTCCATCTCATGCCAGATCTTCGGAATGTAGAGTTTTAAAGATAAAAGATTTCCTTTTGAACTGGGTGTTTGGAATACACACTTGTTGAATCTGTACTTTTCAGAGACACGGTTGTTAGTGACTAGGCATCAAGAGGAAAACCAGGTGTCCCGCATTGCACGAAACTCCAGCGTAGATCAAGCCAGACAAGTCCTTTGTGTGTGGATTATAACTCACCATTTAGAAATCATGCCAGTTAGCAGTTTTGCTTTTTTGGGTCATCAAAACAAACCAAAAAGAGCAGAGATTTTGCAAAGCGTGAATGAATCATGTGAAACTATTGGGTCTCTCAACTGTTCCTCCCGTAGATGGAGGAGATAGGGATAGGATTCATGGGGCATGCTCCGCTTTGGAGATTCGACGAGTACAGGATGTGAAAACAACGCGTAGCGCACGGCTGGGGAGCCAAGGAGGCTCACTTGTCTCCATTCTCACCAGACTTTTCTGTCCTCCAGCTCAGTTGTCATGTGAAAGTTTGAAGCTGACTTTTTTTTGGTCGGTGCAAGTACGTGATTTAGAGAAACTATTATGAATGGAAAAAGAGTTTTTTGCTAGAAGCAAGGGAGTGATTAAGAAAGACTATTATGATGGGCAAAATGATTTTCTCACGGCCGACAAAGATTATAACGTACACCCAGTACACACAACTGCTCCGCCATGCCTGCCGCGAACCTTCATTGGAGTTCTAGATGGTGGTGCTACGGGCAAGTGACATGCTCATAGGCCAACACACTCTTAACGATTGTTTCATAGCGTAGAGGTGCTAATCCTTTTCATTATCTTTTCTTGCTAATGGCTTGAATACTAGCCACCGCTTAAAGAAAGCATAGAACTCGCCATGCTTGTGCAATCACTCCACCAATGGTTCACTGCCATCTAAGCAAATTCAACTGTAAAATATCCAGGAGAACAGACTTTCTAAGCTCGACTGCTTTCATACGGAGTGCAATTGTATAATATTGATGAGAGAACAACTAGCAGAGGACTACAGGCAAGTGAATCGAGAACCGACGTATAGCACACCAAAGTCTTCTTCCAGTCTTTTGCTGCTTAGCTTCATCACAATGATTTTGGTACAGATGAGAACAACATCCACGTATAGCCAATAACACGGCAACCATCTTTACCCAATCCATGCTCTCCTCTCACCACAAAATAATACGGCGACGATTGGAACAGGTCTCAATATCAACATACTGATGAAATTGGAGAAATAATCCAAAAATCCTAGCCCCACAACTCCAACAAAAGAGGCCTGCCAAGCTAGATCAGACCCAAGTAAAGTCACCACATATATCAACCTCCCTTTCTTAATCCTTCGGTGTCCTCCTTTTAAACACTTCCCTCGCCACTTGTGAACGATCCCACCCTGCAAAAACAAGTAATGACAATAGATGTGTACGCCTGCATATCTGATACCACAGAGAACATGTCACTCGTAATTATACTATCAAATGAAAGCTGCATTAGGGAGAGCAAACAGCACATAGCCCCCTGATGCGAGAACTAAAGATGAAACCGGCTGCTTGCTTTCCTTTGAGACATCCTTGGATTCCGTTGAGACAAAGTGGAGGGCAATTTGGGAAGTCGATATGGTGAGGAGGATGATTGAGTTTGAGTATCAAGTTGAAAGCTTCTTAGCAGTTGACGAGGAAAGAAGATAAATCATTGAATGCCAGCTGTGTGGCACGGAGAGGAGAGTAGGTGGAGAGAGGAAGGTGATAAATCCCTAACGAATATCATATATCTACATGAAGATGTATAGTCACATAACCGACCAAATAGGAGAGCCAGCAGTTCTTTAACAGGGTTCAAGTTCTTCAGGGACGGTAGGAGGTAGACAAGGGGGAAGGCAACAGTTTGGACAAGCGCTGCCATCCATTTGTTTTTTCCACCTTTGTCAAAGTAGAATTCACCCAGAATGGCGGCTGCCGATTGACCCAAAAAGAGAGCATTCTTGAGTGCAAAAAGAAACCCCATTTCTGGCGACTGAGACCAAGCGATGGTGGTTGATCATCCATAACAGTTCACTTATTGACTGACATAGCCTCACAGGAATCCATATTGCATATCATGAATTGAAATAAGCATAAAATTAGCCAACACCGGTGAATTATCCTATCCATGGGGACACGTGGATGCTACAAAAGGGAGAAGCATAAATCCTCTACATACAATATGAGTGAGAAGTAAAAGCTTTCCAAAAATTTTGGTTCATTCTGTATCGACTTAGCATTACCTACTTGTAAAATATGGACAAGATGCAACATCAATTTAACATATTTAAAAGTAGATTGATCTTGCATACATCTGTCACCTAGCGACCTGTGCCATATTCAATGATCTAGTTTCTCATACATGGTACGCCGACATAAAATATATATGCTCAAGTACACGTAGACATAAGATGAGAGATCAAAAGAAAAGAGAGGGCAGAGGATTCTGCAGAACTTACCTCTATCCATCCCTTTCTTCAATGAAAAAGAAAAGACGCTGATCAATTATAATGGTAATATAGTCTGTTGAGGGGGTTATATACATGTTATGTTTAGTATGTAGCATCTTTTTGGACATACCAATAATGCTTAGCTTCGTCTTACAGAAGCGGATGCTTTTGTTTGTCCTTTAAGTGATCACCATCTAAAGTCGATTCCTCATGGAGGTCGGTCAAATTCCAGTGCTAGTGGATGAAAGTGCTAGCCTGTGAGCAACTACACATCTTCTCTTTCTCTCCTCTTATCTACAGGGAGAGAGAGAGAGAGGAAAGAAGGGGGGAAGGGGAAGAGTCCGGATTAAAATCAAAACTAAACGATACTGTTGGTCTTCACCGCAAGTGAAGACCAAATCCTACTTTCGGGGACAACTTGTGTCATTCTTGAGAGAAGAGGGGAGTCTGACCAAATGTAATTGCTACAACCGCCACAGCAAAGTAAAAAACCCAACATATCCACACACACAATCAAACATACCAACAAGTAGTATTGTTGAAGTATATTTGTACATTTAAGTCAGTAGTTGATAGGTGGTCACAAATAAGATAAATAGGTTTTCGTGCACGTCTCTCATGCTCTATAAATAGAGCCATCTATGTTCTTTTATTGAGTCATTTGAAATATAGCCTTTCTAGTGTTTCCTCTCTCCTCCTCTCTGGAACATCCTAAAATATTTACAAGTGTGAACAATGAAATAACCCAGTATACTGAGGATGAACAAGCACATTGTCTGTCTTACAGAATTGTATCAAATAAGGAGATTGTGTACAAAATTTCAGCACAGTTTATTGGATAATCATAGTATACTGAAAGTGCTCTGCAATGCATACATCATACAAGCGCATCCACATTTGAGGTAGACTCTCGTGACAACAGAAAACTCCAGAAACAATTGTTCTCCATATGCTTCTGTCACAACGCAAACATTATGTTGTCTTTTGCCACATAGCGCCCTATGAAAAACAAAAGGAGAAATTATCGGAGGGAATTTTAAAACAATGAAGTCAACCAAGAAAAACCCAGACAACACAAAACAGTCACCTGCGAAGTCAGGACGCTCACTTTGGTGTGCCCTCTACTTTGGTTTCAGCTTCAATGAAGCACTGCAGAAATTGCGATTTTCAACGCGTCAGCTGCAATAGCTTTCAGTGACTGCATCAAGAGGAACCAACAAGAGAAGATGAGTTTACCTGTTAATGCAATAGCGTTTACCAGTCGGGGGTGGCCCATCATCAAAGATGTGACCAAGATGCGCATCGCAAGCAGCACACAGGACTTCCTGGCGTGGCATGAAAATGATCGAGAGATCCAATTTTGATTTGACATTGTTCCCTATGGGCTGATAGTAAGATGGCCACCCAGTTCCACTATCGAACTTTGTATTTGATCTAAAAGAGACAGTAACCACGTACGACAGTTGAAGAAAAGAAAGGGAAGTTAATCAAGGACAATGGAGATTGTGGTGGAAAAAAGAGCCAACTCACTCGAATAGAGGTGTGTCACAGCAAACGCAATGATAAGTTCCAGGGGTCTTGGTGTTCCAATACTCCCTGAAGGCACATAAAACCAGAATAACGGAGAGAATTACCACAGGTAAGCAGATAACACTATTTGTTCCACCATACTAGACATATAGTGAAACTCATAAGCAAAGTTCCAAAACTTTCTCATCTTGCCCTCTAACTCAAATTTGGTGGGGGACCGGGGGCGGTACTTAGTTAAATTTTTCGCAAGTACATAATTTAACATAGAAAATTGCCAGTAAATTCTCATTTCTCTCCCCGAGAAAGGCACTAGCAAAACTTTCTCATCTTGCCCTCTAGCCCAAGTTTCTGCCCTCCGGCAGGCAAGAAAACAATTCGGAAACGTGGTAATTGCTCAAACTTGTATTCTACTCGAGAAAACAAACACGTTCTTATCCAAAAACCCACCCATTTCTATGCACAACGGACCAGAAAATGGGCTGGAAAATCTGACAAACTGGGAGACTCTCTAAGGATTTAGAGGATCATATGGTCCGAAGCACACGAGAGAAACAAGAAACATTCCCAAGAATCGAACGTACCCAGTGAAAGCCCTCTCGGTGCCCTTTTGCCGGGCAACGTAATACTGCTCCGGAGTCAGGCGTTTCTTCCACTCTTCATCACTCACGGAGACAGGGCCAACTTTGTCTGTCACGATCACCGTCCCAAATTCAGAGTTTCCCACAAAAATCAAAAGCAGACGTTCTCCGGGGCAAAACGAAAGAGCTCATTGGAAAACTAAAAGAAGGCACGCGAAAGATAAAAAAAAGGACCGACCTTGAAGGTTGTCGGGCCTCTGGGAAGAAGCAGAAGACCCCATGGCGCGAACAGAGAGCAACCCTGTCCTCGCTTTCCTCAAAGATCGAGAGGGCGACACGACGAACTTCGAATTGGAAACCAACGAGAGATGGGTTCTCGCGAATGCGTACCTCGGCAGCAGCGATGACGTACCAGAAGCGGAAGCCATTGCTGACCTTTTCGGAAGGACCTGAAATCCTCTAAATTTTTTATTTTTTATTTTTTATTTATTTTTATTTTTTTGGCCGGCGCGGAAATCGTAAGGCGACTTCCCAATTCGGGGGAAGAGGAATGATGCGGTGTTTGCATTTGCATAGACGAAGGGCACCTCCGTCTGGCGGAGGACCGTACGATCGGACATTTTGGGAAACGGACGGATCAGATTGGGGGATCTTGTTGATATCGAATGGGCTAGGGAGCAGCAGATAACTTGATTGAGTTGACATCAGGCTTCCACGTGGATAGGCTAGATTGTGTTTCCCGTGGCGCCACGTTGCAGCTCCATCCGAGACCGCTAGAATAATCTCTCGGTCTTGGGCTTCCAGCCCACGGGCTTCTTCATCATGAGATCGCTACAAGCTCAAATCCACTTAGACTTTTCAAATATGGAGGCCTATTAATAATTTCAACTGTGCACTATCAATATTCAATAGCATTAGTTAAAATTGTTAAAGAGGAATATCAAGGTTATTTTGAAAATTGGAAAAGAAAATGGTTTTGAAAAGGTGGCATGGCAATGATTCAAATAGAAAGGTCCATATCATGAAAATACAGTTAACCCTAATCAGGTGTCTTGGGGACACTCTTCTAACATTTTCCATCTCAAAAGTGTGTATTGCTTATTATGAGCAAGGCATGATCGGGGGCCCGGCGGCGAATGAGCCTATCCAAGCCACATGCCCCTCACGGGCTTGTGTGATGGGATGAAACCAAGTCAAGCTACTAGCTTGATTCAATATTTCTTGAGATCACCTTGTCTATTTTAAGCTATCAATGGGTGCGTTTAATTCAGCTTTGCAAATGGGCTTTGAGTGTAAAGCAAATGCCGAAAGTCAAAACTATTAGGGAAAATGCAAATTGTATTTGGTTAAAACCTCTTTACAAATGGATTTTGAGTTGAATGTATGTTTGGTAGGACAAAAAAACATTTGCAATGGGCTTTGGATATTATATATATATATATGTCCAAACCCTATGTCAGTCTGGCAACCATCAGTCGCAACCATTAGTCAAGGTCGCCTGACATCGGGTGACCCTCGCGACACCTAGGCAAGGGCTGCTTAAGGCCACGAGACCCAATCAACGGTCGCTTAGGTTGCATGCTACCTAGGTCGCTCGAGGTCATGCGACCTTTGGTGGCCCTTGGCTAGGTCACACGACCTTAGGCGACCTCAATCGACGACCGTTGTGGCCAGATCTGGCTCGTTGACGCCCATAACCCTTTGTAGGTCTAGCAAAGGGTTTGGTCCTTTGATTTTTTTTTTTTTTTAAAAAAGTGATGAAGGATGAAATTGGAATATTAAAAAAATTGGTGAGAGTAGTTTAAAAAAAATGAGTTTCAGCATTCGGTTAGCTTTCAGCTTTCAGCTTTCAGCTTTTTCAATGCTAATTTCGAAGTAAAAAATCTTTCAAAATAATAATTATTAAATGGTCAAGTATTTCCCCATAAGGTTTTGGAAGTTGAAAGCTCCTTGAAAATGCTAAATCAAACGCACTTAATATATCTTGTTAACTTAAGCTCAAGCTTGTGCATGCTTAGCTCATCGAGCTTGTAAGCCTAATGAAGTTTCTATTATTTTTTTGGAAAAAAATTAATAGTTATAAAAATAGCAACAATAATCGAAAAAATGACCTATACACCCATATTATTCGAATTTATCAAGATCGAGCTCGAGCTCTCCAGTCTCTTTAATTGATTTTATTCAAGTCAAGTACTAATGTATGAATTTTCTAGTTTAGTCAAGCTCGAGCTGAGCTTCGAGTACCTGGCATGCAAGTTGATTCGAGCTCAAGCTTATCTCTATCTTATCCCGATCGACGCGGCAAGACCTTAGGCCAGAGCAACAACTTGGGCTAGACTTTAAAGACTATCTCTAGAATAAACCTAAGTGGTCCGCTCTAGAAAAAAAGCACATGGAATTATTTGATTAAGATGTATCATGCATGGCAATAGTGGCTGATGCGATCCGGGACGTCAACTAGCAGACGGTTCGATGAAATGATATTGCAAGGTGAGGCTCTAAATGTGATTCGTGAATGAGCGACGGTCTCTTGGCCTTTAGAAATGCCTTGCCGAGTAGGGCAAAAGATTGATGTTTGGATTGGATCAATTTCGTGGGGACTTTGCCTGGAGGCGAAAAAGGACACGTTAGAGACGATTTGACTCCTCCTTTTTATCAAAAAGTTCGGGAAATCGTTTAAGTTCTCTTATCATTGGAGTGATTAGCATCATCACATGTGCCGACAAACTTTTATGGTGTCAAATTTGATCATACACCAACCGTTAAGTGTATGCTTTTCTACCGCTAGAGAACAATGTTCAAGGTCTTTGGATAGCTATAATTGCCTTCTTGGAATTCTAATCATACCTTAATAATTGAATGTAATTTCAACATAAATGAGTCACATTATCTTTTATGTGGTCTCAAGATTATATCATGATTTGATTGAAATGTTTGACTAATTTGTGTCTTGAGCATATTGTATCATGTACAGAGAGATTTTTTACTTTGAGCACGCTATTGAAAAGATGATAAAAAGTTTATCAATCTCTGATCTTTGGATTTTTAACGAACGGATTATTCACAATTCAAATCTAATATATTGTATTAAGTTTAGAAAGTCGTCGATCACTCTTCCTCGTCCTTTTCCCTAAATAAAAAGAAAAGATAATCGGGGACATATTCCTTGAAGTAGGAATGACAATGGTACAAAATCTTTTATATTGGCTACAATTGCCACTTTTCGAATTC
This sequence comes from Eucalyptus victrix, assembly GCA_016097545.1. NCBI lineage: Eukaryota > Viridiplantae > Streptophyta > Magnoliopsida > Myrtales > Myrtaceae > Eucalyptus > Eucalyptus victrix. Next base: position 13,124,716 of record CM027840.1, on the reverse strand, counting down.
TTGTCGAATGGCAAGGTCGTCCCTCTGGCGACAGCAGCACCGCATGGTCAAAACGACATGTCGCCCGTGTTGACAATATACGTCGAAGCAAACCGGAAAAATACAAAAGAAAAGGCTACAAAATAGAGATAGACGTTGCGTGGAAACCGGCCCTCCAATCAAAGAGTGGCCTTCCAACGGTCAGAATCGTTCATGCGTCTGAAAAATACAAATTAAACTTGTAAGCAGTGAAAAGAAAAATTATATTGGAAAACCAATCACGGCCCTCAAATTGAAAAAGCTGCCAGATGGGACCCACAACAAGCCTGGTGGCCAAGATGCGCACAGGCCCTCTTTATATTATAGTATATTTCTCTCAACCTTTTCAAACGTTAAGCCGACACAATAGAGCACAAAATTGACCCGAGAGAAATATTTTCTTTTTCTTTTTTTTTTTTTTTTATCAAGATCTGCTGAACCCGCCAGACTTACGTTGGGCAGCTCACAGCTCATAGAGTACGCGGTGCACCCCCAACCAAGTGTCAATAATACCTAGAGGGAAGTTAGCACAGGACCCTACTATCAGGCCACCACTTAAGACCTGTTAGCAATTGCGGAGCTTCGATCCTAGAATCTTTTATGGCGAAGTGTCCAAAACTCAATCTATTCAGCTGTCCATCGGTGGGTTTTTTTTTTTTTAATAATGGATAAACTAAAATAACGAAAAATATCATCACCTGCGGTGGCCTAGCTAGATAAGAACTCTCATAACGTCTACTCAAGACGGAAGAGTTCGAATCTCGAGAGACGCACGGATTTTAAACATGACGTCGGGGTGGATGGGTCCTCTGCTAGTGTCGCCCCAGGATTTATCCGCCGACTGACGGCTGTACGGAGTTTCCTAGGTAAAAAAAAAAAAACTAAAATAACGAAAAATGACACAAACAGATTATGGAGTTTGATTCAATATGCAATATGATCTCTCAACTTTAATTTGTTCAATATGATTTTTAAACTTTAATTTAATGTGTAATGTGATCATTGAATTTTTAATTTAATCTTTGAAATTTTATTTTATTGAGGGATGATATTGTACATTTGAGCCATAATTCAAAAATTATTTCCATCATTAACCCTCGATATAATTAAATGATAGGAGCAGTCAGTTTAGCAGCGAATTAGCGACGCACGCCAATGGCTCCTTGGCATCTTGTTCCTCAGCTCTGGAATATTACTCGCCCCGGACTCGAATATTTATTTGGTGGGTGGGGGCTGTGCATAGATTGTCAAGATGCAGTGGATGACGTCACCTCCGGTCATGCTTCCCCAATGATTGCGTTTCTCCCGTGCTTATGGAGCTGGCGAGAATAATGCAATCGCAAAAACAATGAAAACTGTAAAATAACAATAAATAAAAGACTAAAAGAGAGAGAGAAAATAGAAAATTTCCATGCATGCGAGAAGGACGGTCTTGATATATATCAGATGGAGATAAGTCCATCATGCACAAACCGGACTGATGATGTCCGATTGATGTTGAAAGGTTTTGAGTGGTCTTAAGCCAGACGATTAGATTAGGGTGTTTATAAAATGTGAATTATTGAGGGATTAATTTAAGGTTATCACACCCTCACCTTAAACAATCAAGGGTTTCCTTGATTGCAATTGTTTATACGAGATCTTGAAGATTAACGAAAGCTTCTAATTGTTGAAGTTTAATCCTCCAATGAGAGCATGACTTTTCATGCTAGGCTTACTAGTTGTGAAAGGTGGCACATCTTAAAAGGGCGATTTGATCTAAGAAATTCATTACATGTTTCTTTACTTAGATTGAGCTTTATTCAATTCGAGTTGGCTTAGCTAATCGAGACTTCTCGAGATTAATATAGATTTATCCTCGGGAGAGTCAAAACTTCCCGTTTTGTGATTAAAAAGCCTATCTTCTTTATCATCATGTGACGTGCAAGTCGTATAATTTAATTTTGAGTCTTGACTACGGTAAGTTAAAAATCTCCTTGGATGCAGATGAACGGAAGGAAAAATTGCCTATCATGTCCTATGTTGGATTTTCATTTTGTGTGAAAAGAGAAGATTTTTTTTTTTTTTTTGGCCAAACAAGAAAGGCACCTTTGTTCTTTGTTCCGAAACAAGAAAAGAACTTGGAACATACCTTTGCCTTTCTTTTTCTTTTCTATTTTTTTGTGGGTTTATGAGGCTCTAAGGCAAAGCCTCGTTGGATAGCAATTCACGAACATCCACGAAAATTACACCACGATTGACACCGGGTAGGCCATGAAAACTACGTCTCCTCCTCTCTCCCGATTTCAATAAAGACAACCCAACCCACCAATCTCCCCATGGATTAAACAAAGATGACGGCGACGACGACGACGACGACCACGCGAGGAGGAAGGTGCGGGGTGGATGGCTGGTCTCTTCCCTCGACATGGCTTCTTCTTCATTTTTTATATTATATTGGCGGTGGCTCTCGGTTGAGGTTCACCCATCTCTTTACGCCCTCTTTTTTTTCCCTGCATGCCCAAGGAATTGCTGCTCTCTATTGCCTTTCCCTCGCGCGATATTACACCGTGGATTAGTCAAAACTTGAAATTCGGCACCCGATCGCCGCCTCCACGCCTAAAAAGACACGGCTCCTGTAAGATTGAAGCAAAAGCAAGCGCGTCCGTGGTGCCTCGCACCGCCATCTGTATTTCGGTTATTTAAGGACGCCGGAGAGTTTGAATCCGATTGTAATCTCCTAAATTCGTCTATTCCTACGGTTTAATAAAACGATTTGACATCCTCGGCCTTTTAAGCGAGGAACGCACATGCTATCATCGGTGGTTTAGTACGTTCGTAGGATTATTTTCAAGGACATAAGCGGAATTGTGGGCATCATAATTGGGATTTGACTTCGCAAAACAACATGATTTTCACAAGATTATCATTTAAATCGACTATAAAGCTATCACCAATCTTTAGACCCTGATTTGTTTGAAGATATCAAGAAATTATCGATCTCTCATCTTGAATTCAATGCACAACATAACTTTTGGGAAGGAAATCACATTGCTAACTAACTTGCTAATTTTAATCACAATAAGTTTCTGGATACTTATAGAGTAAGAAAATTACTTCATACTTTATTCGGTGATAATATAAGCATAATAGATATACAATGCTAAATTTATATTTTTAGCTTTAACCATATATATAGACAATTCTTTCTTATTTCTTTTTGGGGGGAATATATATATATATATATATATATATATATATATATATATATATATATATATATATATATAGAAACCTAATTTGACGTCTTCATCGACGTTTTTGGAACTGGTTAAATTAAAAAGATTAAAAAAAAAAACGACGACAATAACAATAGAATACCTCCACTACAGTATCCCAGTGTAACGGCTCCGTACGCGGAGGAGTACTGATTCAAAAGCGGGCTGCGCGTGCAGGGGGTTAAAAGGCAGCCGCGCCTGCACCGCCACGCACCAAATCATTTCTTTTTTGCCATCAGTAAACGCACCTGATTATTTTGTTAGTTAAAAAAACCCAAAAAAGGAAAAAAAAGAAAATCGAATATCAAATATATATTTTTTTGCCTATAAAACACCTCAATCTCCATCTGGCTATCCTCTCCTTCCCCCTTCCTCTCCTCTCTCTCTCTCTCTCTCTCCCGCTTTCTCTTTCTTCCCCTCTCCGGTGCGCTCTCAGATCTCGTTCGCCGTTGCCGCTCGGATCGGAGGGGGTTTCCGGCGAGGGCCCGAGTCGCGTCCAGGTTCCGTCGGTTTCGGGTGGCGATTGGGCGGCGGCAGGGGGGGTTTCGGCTTCGTGGGAACTGGAGCGGGGAGGATTCGAGGGGGCGTCGTCGTTTCGAGGGAGGCGGTGGAGCTGCGGCGGATTAGGGCTTCGGAGAGGAGGAGAATTGGATGTGTTGCTTGGTCGCGTGCGGAAATAATAAGAAGACGTCCAAGAGAGCGTTGAGGAGGGATTGTGGGCTCGTGATCAGGGGCAGGTCTCGCTGGGGCAAATGCGGCTGACTTGCTCTGCTGGGATCTTGTTTTGATTCCTGAGTTAGTTCCGGTGAATTTGGGGTTGTAAATTATTTGCGTGGTCTGATCCTTTGAAGAAGAACAAGGAGGATTCTTTAAGCTGCCGTAATCGTGGGGTGATGCAAACGGATCGGCACTCGAAAAAGGTAAGAGTCTCTCTCTCCTTTCTTGCGTTTTTTTGCGTCCCTTTCTTGCTGGGATTTTATGCGCAAGTCTGCTTTTTTGGCTTGTAATTTGTCGTGGTGGGAAGAAAAACTTGATCTTGGTGGATTTTGTTAAGACCTTTTGGGAGAATTCATGTTCATCTCCCGTGATTGATGCACCCGTAATAACAGAAAATAAATTTCGGGGCCGTAGACTTGGGATCTTGTAATTTGTTCTTTGGTGGTTCGAATTTTATGATTGATTGTGAGTCTATGGTAACTTCTTTCTGTCGGTTATGGCTTTAATGCTGTTGATCCTATTTTGACTGCCTTTCTCGGAGTGCTTTTGAAGAAGTGAGTTATATTAGTTCTAACCAATGGCGTGGTTGATTTGCTTTCTTCGAATTTCTCCACGTCAAGCATTTTGCATATTTTCCCTTCTACATGTGAAGCTTTTGCTAATATCTTTGTGGAAGATCTGTGGTAGCGGTACTGAACTCCGATAGCTTATCTACTTGACGGATTGTAATTCGTACATGGATTTTTTTTTTTTGAGATGGGTCCAGGACACAATGCATGCATAATGTGGTTGATATTCCTGTTGAACCTTTTGATATTTCCTGGACTCTCTTGGTATTACAAACTTCTTAGGGAACATTGTGGTGGGAATGTTCACTTTTTGTGCTTTGCTGTAGCTTGCGAGTGGTTTGTTCTCAGCTGGCGTCTAGTTGTGAAATTTTGCTTTTGATGATTTGATAGCCTCCCATTTCTTTATTTTTTTACCATGACGATTTTTTTCTTTGGCTCGAGTCTGACATAGCTAATTTTGTGCTCCGCAGCTGAAGGAGATGGAGTTTTTCACTGAGTATGGAGATGCCAATAGGTACAAAATCTTGGAGGTGATTGGCAAGGGAAGCTATGGAGTTGTTTGTGCAGCCATTGACACACATACTGGGGAAAAAGTGGCTATAAAGAAAATACATGATATCTTCGAGCACATTTCTGATGCTATTCGAATCCTTCGAGAAGTCAAGTTGCTCAGGCTTCTGCGACATCCTGATATTGTTGAAATCAAGAGCATCATGTTGCCACCCTCGAAGAGGGAATTCAAAGATATTTACGTTGTTTTTGAGCTCATGGAGTCTGATCTTCACCAAGTCATCAAAGCTAATGATGATTTGACCCGAGAACACCATCAATTTTTTCTTTATCAGATGCTACGAGCTTTGAAGTACATGCACACAGGTTTGTTATCAGTTTACCATCTATTCTTACGATTCTGGTTTCTTCACTCATGTTGATGCTCTGGCAGAGAGCTCTTGCTAAGTCTAGATTCTTCTGCTTTCTTCCTTTTTTCTTTTCCCTTTTTTGTTTGGTTCAGTTCTTCTCACCAACTTATTTTTGGGCCTTTGAGGGGTTTTCCTTCAAGATTTTGATTCTAATTGTTAGCTCTTTGGTTGCAGCAAATGTCTACCATCGAGATCTTAAACCAAAAAATATATTGGCAAATGCGAACTGTAAACTGAAAGTTTGTGATTTTGGATTAGCAAGAGTTGCTTTTAGTGACACACCGACGACAATATTTTGGACGGTATGTTGTTTATTTTGCATTTGGTGCCCTTTTGTTTCACTATATGCTTAGTTTGATGAGAGCATGTGGCAGCGCAATTACTTACTATAGTTATCCACTGGTCACCTTGCAGGACTATGTTGCCACAAGATGGTACAGGGCTCCAGAGCTGTGTGGATCTTTTTTTTCCAAGGTACGGTTTGCTGAACATGTCCACCCTGTCTATCCATTGGTCCCATGGGAAATATACTGGAGCCTGATCTTTGTTTTGTCGGCTCAAGTTTGGTAAATTTGTTTTTTGGCATAAGTGATAATCATGTTGTGTAGGTAAGACATGCAGCCACCTGTATTTTTGTAAGTTCTTCTGCACGGAATAGTCTAGATATTAGAGATTTAGCGGTGTAGTATGTACCATAAAACTGTTTTGAAGTTCACTTTTTGTGAATAGCTGGTGCTTTCAATAATTAGCCAAGTGATAAGTTACATGCTGTGCAGAATGTGTTCCGGGTGCTTTATAGTAAGTAGTAATCCTAGATTAAAATAATTGTTGTTCAGGGAGGACTATTGAACTCTCCTGGAAGTTGAAATATCTTTAAATCAGGTAACAGTGTCCGGTTATGCTGTTCTCCAAAAATGATTTAATGTCGTGGCTTCTGTTTTACTCTATGTTATACCTTTGTCTGATTTATTTGCGACTCGAATGCAGTATACACCAGCAATTGATGTTTGGAGCATTGGTTGCATCTTTGCGGAAGTGTTGACTGGAAAACCATTGTTTCCCGGAAAGACTGTTGTTCACCAGTTAGATTTGATTACCGATCTTCTTGGAACCCCTTCAGCAGAATCAGTATCTGGGGTATTATATCTTTTCTTTTATCTTCATTGTTTTCCCAGGTTCGTTTTTTCTAGGTAGATTGTGGTTTTCCTGTCCTTTCTCTAACCCTGCTTTAATGTTGGAATGCAGGTTCGTAATGAGAAGGCTAGGAAATATTTGACAGAAATGCGAAGAAAGCAACCTGTGCCCTTCACCCATAAATTTCCAAATGCTGATCCACAGGCTCTCAGGCTATTGCAAAGACTGTTGGCTTTTGATGCAAAGGATCGGCCAACTGCTGAGGAGGTTTGTTTGATCTCTGTTGTGGTCTTTTCCAAACTAAAATCTTATAGTATTTAGTGGGCGTAATTTGGAAAGATGCTTATGAGAAGCACCAGGTTGTTGATTCATTTTGTATTATTTCTCTGAATTCAAATGAAAATTTTCTGCTCTTTTATTTAAACAGGCTCTTGCTGATCCTTACTTTAAGGGTCTGGCAAAGGTTGAGAGAGAGCCTTCTTGTCAGCCCATATCAAAGTTGGAGTTTGAGTTTGAGAGGAGAAGATTAACTAAGGAAGATGTAAGGGAACTTTTATATCGGGAGATATTGGAGTACCATCCACAGCTACGCAAGGACTACATGAATGGAACTGAAAGCAGCAATTTTCTATATCCTAGGTTCTACTCTAAATCCTTTGTCAGTTCACTATCTCCTGTTCTGATTGTTTACTGCCCTTCTTATGATTCTAATGGTTTTATTCGTTGGAAGCAGTGCCATTGGTCATTTCAGGAGGCAGTTTGCACATCTGGAGGAACATGGTGGAAGAAGTGCTCCGGTTATGCCTTTGGAGAGAAAGCATGCGTCCCTCCCAAGGTAGGATCTCTTTTTCATCGTGGCCATTTGGTCGTAGTCTTGAAGACAATGACTGATACGCCAATATGGTAGTTCATTTTTGAAGAGTCTGCTTTACTCTTCTGGGTAGTTTTATTTTGGGTTAGTGTTGTAGTTTCATTATCTTATTATTGTGGCTGAGTTAGCCAAGCAAGAGAAAGTGGGCTTCCTTTGAGTATGATAGGTACAAGCCAAAATAATTTCCCAGTCTCCCTTTTAAGTATAAATTACAACATTTGGATGTAATTTTTCTACTTAGTTTCTTCAGTATATGTCTTAGATCTGATGTGTATCGTGTCAAGAGGCACAACAGAGCTGCGCACTAAAATCAAGTCATTCCTTTGACACTTTGATATGGAAGCAAAATGTTCCCAATTAGAGAACTCTATGTGGTAATTGCTTTGTATTTTAATTTGTTTATATTATTTTTTGCAGGTCCACAGTGCACTCCAGTACAGTTTTACCAAATCGCGATCCTAATTTTGCATCAAAAGATAATCTACAAGTTAGTGAGGATGCTTCTAAGAACTTTGGAGTAGTAGATGCTATTTCCAGCAATCCGTCTAAGGCTATGCGGCCACCTCCAAGGGTACCAAGTGGTATTGACATTTCTTTGCTTGTTTGCAGCTATTCAATGAATGTTCAACCAATTTCTAGAAGTTTTTGAACATCACTTGTCATATTTGCGTGACAACTTAATATCATTTCTTGGCTACGGAAACATTCTTATCTCTTTGTCAGGAGCTTAGTATGTGGATATCTACTTCAATTTTTATTTGAGTGTGCATTTAAAGTTCCCCACACTCTAAATGTCTATTTTGGGGCTTGTGGCTGCCAGTTCCACAATTAGTGTTTAGATAACTGGATTGGACTGATCCATCTAGTCTGGTTGGTGCTTTTCAATATTGTGCTTAGCGGAAGATAGGTTGAAAAGATCGAATCAGTCTATTATGTTTTACATTTAAAAAATGGGAGGCAAAGCAGGAAAAAATTGAAGTAAGAAACGATTGAAGTTTGCATACTAATTAACTTATACATTCTGCTGATTTGCTTGCAGCAAGGCCAGGCAGAGTTGTTGGTCCAGTACTACCTTATGAGAATGGTAGAAACATGAAGGTTGATTCTGACAACAGAACTGCCTTCTACAGAAGTGCTGCAGTTCCCTCTCAATCCATCTCTCCACAATGTCTTATGAGGCCATATTCGGCAAACCAAGAGAAGTCGGCAAGAGAAACTAACAGCAGTCATCCACAAGAAAAGCAAAGACTAGCCTCGCAGTATAAGATGGCAGTGAATCCGGTCCCTGGCATGGCCAAGATAGATGTAAATACAAATCCGTACTTCCCGACCCAGGCCGAGGTAGGGGTAGGGCAGTTAAATGATAGGATTTCTATAGAAGCTAAAGTGTTTCAGGCACAATCTCAGTTTGGGGCCGTTGGTGCTGCTGCTGTTGCCATCTCGGCTCACAGAAATGTGGGTTCAGTTCAGTATGGGTAGTATCCACGTGAGTCGTCTTTTCTAGATGTCCTGCTCGGCCGGTCGAAATTCGTGGCTGATTTGAGTCTAGTGAACTCTTTGTGTCATTATTTAGGGCCTTGTATGATCTACAGATGTACGCCATTGATTTACTAGTGAAAATAACCCCTTATTCTTCCAGAAACGTCTTCTCCTGGGTATATCAGTCCATTCAAATCCAAATTTTATGCGCACGGCATCCTCCTCTCCGTTTCTTTCCAGGTATCCACTGATATCTTCAAAATGCGAACTCGGTATGGAAAATATAAATCGACAGTTTGACCGGAATATGAATTATCGGTTTTGGATTCAAATTGTTTACTTTTCGCTGTCTATTGTGTTTGCTTATAGATAATAAGAAGATACTAGATGGACATTACTTTGGCAATTGGCACGAAAAGAATGGTCTAGATTGGCGACTTTTAAATCTAAAGACTTGTGCCGTTCATTTTCTTATTTTCCAGCTATCTATTGGTTGCCCTCTAAGGCTTGTCGGCTCGTGTTGCAACAAGAAAAGGTATATCCTAATATGGATGCGTAATACACTCTCAAAAAGGTTCATTTGATTAGATTGATTTGACCATTCTATTTGCAAGACGATGAAAGTATTTGACTTCAACGACAAATATGAATTGCATGCATGAATTCCGAAACTTGAGGCCTTCTTTCAAGCTAGTACTTCCGTAATTTTTGCTAACTAATGCGTGTTGTAACGAGAAAAGGTATATCCCAATATGGATGCGTAATACACTTAATAAGGTTGATTTGAACAGGTTGATTTGACCATTCTACTGTAAGACGATAATTTTCTAATGGCAAATATGAATTTACGCGCATGAGTTCCAAAACTCGAGCCCTTCTTTCAAGCTAGTTCTTCCATAAGTCCCGTCGAAGAGATCTCAGGTGATAACTTTTTTGTACACTCCTAACTTTTACTAAACGAAGTGATGTCAAGTGGTAATTTTTTTTGGACACCGGGCGTTGATAAGCTTCTCAAAAAGACGTCTGGAAAAAAGTGAACGATGATAGAAACCAACTGAATTTCTTTGAGGGGACTGAATTTTATTATTATTATCATTATTATTATTTGAGGAGTAGGTCGGGGCCAAGGATAGGGCTGTGGCGCTTGATGTCGTCACCTTGCTCTGAGCAAGGGCCGCGGCCATTCACATGTTCCAACCGAGGACGTAGTCCCTTGCCACCTTTGACGATCTCTCTATTTCTTGACTATTATTTTTCTTTTTCTTTTATATTATTTTGGTTTTTGGCCGAAGTGTTGTGTCAAGAGTCGGGATCGAGACCGTGTGGCAACTTGAGCTTTAAAAAAGAAAGAATAGATTTCTAATATTGAAATATTTGAATGATTATACTGAGGAGAGGACACATTTCTTATATTAGAGACTCTCTCATTATAATTGTTGATACACTTTCAATTTAAACTTGGCATAATTACTGTCCTACCAACCCTTGACAATGTTCTGGGAATCCACAGAAATCCTAGGTGTCCAAGAATGTTCTGGAAACCCTAGGCAATCTTGGACGGTCTTCCTCCATCAAGTACAATCCTTTAGTCCCAGTCCGAATCTTGAGACCGTGACAAATGCCTATTTTGCACTACATCGGTGTTCACTTGTACGAAAGACCAATAAAAACTGTCACGTAAATTTTTTGTCCATGAAAAAAAGGATTGGTGACAAGTTTTAGGATTTAAAATGTACAATTGAAAGTTTCAAAACTCAATTAACAGACCGACACAAGTTTTTAGATAAACGCAAAGTTTTAAATGGACATGAGTTTAAGAACTCATAGAGTAATTGTCCCTCAGAGATAAGAGTTCCACGGTCTTTAGAATTCTAAGCATGGTGTCCTTAATTACCAATTCTCACATAAAAACATGACTAAATAAGCAATCTCAAACCATAAAATGAACCTACAAATCGCCCAATTTGATTCCGTGAATCGATTCATTATTAATTTTGACCAAACAAGTAAGTGGTAACCATCCCATCCTTCAATGGTTCGTCGTAGTTTGCTCATTGGATCGGGTAATGGCTATCGTCTTTCACCGTGTATGCGTACGAAGCATTGCTCAAAAGTGGTCAGCAAGTCAGAAAAAGAAAAATTGCAGGAAGGGGTCATTCCACTAATTGTATTCGACGACTTCATGATACGCTATTCTATGCTTTCACTAGTCAAGCAAAATTCCTATCATCGTATGATGTTCTATACTATCACTATTAAAAAAAAGAAGAGCCTCATAGTCATATCATATGCCTTCTGACGGAACAATTATGTCGAAGTCGCTTACGGTCCATTCGGCGACTTGATTATCGTTCACGTATATTTCTGTTCCCAAATCAACTGATGGCCAATGCCTTTCAACGGGTTCAGTGCCTGGATCCTGCAATTTCCAAAGTTGAAAAGACCCATCTTAAGTAATGTCATATTTGCATCATTTCGTTACCATGGAGATTGAAAATGCAATGTTTTTACCTGGTAGAAGTAAAGTGAATGAGAGAGCCTTCCAACGTCCAGATACCAGGTCCTAGGATCACCGATCCAACCCTCACCCTTCTTTGTAGGGTACCCGTACTCTCCCCACACCGGATGCGGCAGGATTTGCAGTATTTCCTGGGCCTGGGGATTGCTGAATGCGTCGCACGGGGCGTACGGCTCTTCCTGGACCCTGGCGTTCCCGGGAGCACAGTACACATGGTAGGCTTCGTAGGGAAAGTTGGCCTCGTCCGTGCGGTGGACTCTGGTCCCATTCGGGAAGGTGTGGATCGGCGGGCAGTTCTTGAGGTTGTCCGGCCGGCACCACGCCTCCGTCTTGGGATTCAGGATCATCTCGCTGTACCGGGTAATGTCTGTCTCTACATTGCCGTCGCAGGGCTTCCCATTGTTTTTCCAACAGCTTCCAATGTCCATCAGGTAGAATTGGCTGCTTGGTCCTCCTCCTTGCTTTATGTCTAATGTGAACTTCACCTTGAAATTGGGTGATTTTGGAACCTGAAAATGGACAATGTGCAGTGAAAAGTACTACTTTGATTGTGTCAATTCTATAGAACTGTCCTGTCACTGATACATAGTTTAAATTTCTGGAAGAAGAAAACGTAGGTGTAATGTGAGATGAAATATACTGTCCTGTCAAAGCAAGCTTGCTATTTCACCGAGAAGCATACTACTTACTATTTTAGTCATTCCCCTAGTTTCATAGTGATAACCTCCCGAGAAGCCCGTCGTGGCATCCGACCTCAAGTAGAGCATCAGCCATGGATACTTCTTCGACGTCTTCAACAGGTGATGAAACACCCAACTCCCCTTCCCAGTCTCCTTCTCCCACGTCACCGAGAAAAAAGAAGTCTCGTTGGCATGAATCGCCTCCTTGACGTCGGCAGCCAAGTCCCACGTCCCATAATACCGCCCTCGGAGTTTATTATGATCCCGGATGCTGGTGTAGTCGTGGTAAATCAAGGGCATGTTCATGCATCCGTCTCCGAAGCAAGGGAACCTTGGCTCCGGCGGGAAAATGGGCGCCTCTCTGCCATTTTCCTTGCACCTCTGGGACACGGTGTCCAGATTGCCGCTCTTGAGCATGATCATCCAGAACTGCCACGGCATTGGTATATCGGCTACTTCACATTTGTTGCCTAAGTACACTTCTTTCCGCGCCGCATACTCGTTCACGTTAGGTGCCTTTATTCCTTGGTATGTTGTGGAGTTCAATATGCCGAGCCGGTTTTCTATTTCGTTCACCTTGTGATTCAACTTCACTGTAAATTGTATGGAAGCATATTGCTTGGTCATCAGGTATGTGCTAATCAATAACACTTTTCACCGTGCCGGGCTAAAAACCAGATCTAGCAGAAAATAAATTGAAACGAGTTTTCTCTCTTTCTATCGACAGAAACGAACTTACTTGGTACGGAGGAATAGTCGACGTCAAAGCAATCTGCCATTCTAGGACTGCCCATATTAGGAGCTTCTTCGCCGACCTCATTGCACTGGTTCCAGGCTTCAATCGCGACCCTTAGATTGTCATTTTTCATGCCGGGTTGTCCAACTGCCGAGACATATTTCAAAGCAGGCCACTGGATTGCCGTGACGTTTTCTCCCACAGCAATCATGCATGATCCGAGAAGACAGAGGGAGAGCAAAGATGACAAAAGGAATCTGAACTTAGCCATTCTTATGCTCCACAGAGTTGCCGGTACAGTCAAATGCACAGATCAGAAAGCACAGGTTTTTATTTATAGAACTAGATAGAGTTAGCAAACTCAAACGAGCATCGAATAAGTACTCATCTTCAATTTTCAGTTCAGCGTCCTTATCCCAACAGGATTTAGTGATTCAAAACATGTTAGTTTTGTTTTCTAGTTGCTCAGATTTATCTTATTGTTCCATCAGATGTAAAATTCGAACTTCCATCTATCGAGCTCTGTAAAGATCCTCATAATGAGTTCGCACAGAGAGATGGATAAGATCGTATATCACTAAGCTCAAATTCTTATGGCTTTCTAAGTTCACTTGCCGGAGACCAAATATGAGATGATGAACCTATATGAAAAGCAAAAAAGTTCTATCTATAATTCTGGACCGAATACTTTATATTTATCAATAAAGCAACAAATCAGACGAGCAGTATCCATTGTTACACTGTTGTATAATCTTAAATTATATCCTATCTAGAATTTAGATAAGAGGGCCTTGGCTGCCTAAACCCGCCAAATCTAACATAAAATATCGGAAGAAACTGTTTTAACTTTGAAAACGATGGCTATCTGCAAGAAGTCGATTTAGGAATAGGATAAAAGAATATGAAGTTTTTCCAATGTGGGTAAGCGGTCTAATGATTGGATTTGTGATTTAAATTGCAAATTACGTTTCAAAACCTCATCCAAAAATCTGCTTTTAGTTAAAAAATGGTGCTTGGCACGATTCTGTGATTTGGTGAGGGAAGTTGAATAGAAAGTTCTCCGAGAAATCTTGTGATGGGCAGGCAAAGAAATCAATTCACGTTCGAGGTTCCTATTTTGACGAAGCTAAAACCGTGTATGAAACAGTGCAATGTGCCTGTGGTTTGGAGTAAATAGGAAGAGTGGATTCATCTGCAGTCCATGAACCCCTCGTGAATTGCTTTCACTAGGATCTTGGACTACGTATCGGTGGGTAATATAAACCTCCACCAACGGCTATGACCATCATAAGCATATGATATGGCCCCATAAGCCCAAACAAAGCGGTGAACCTTCACGTGAACCCACTTTTTCATCTTTAAAGAGAAAACATCCCATTCCAATCCATCACCAGCACAAGATCTTCTTGACACAAGAATGTGCACCAGATCTTGAGTTCGGGCATGGAAGCATTGTGGAACTTGGAAGACAAATGGAAACTGTCGACCCGAGAAGCCTTCTTGCTATTTGGGTGCACTGCGTTTGCTGTGGTTGGGCTTGGAGCTGTTGCAGCAGCATTCCTCAAGAGAGCGAGAAAAAAACAAGTGCAAGTCATCAATGTGAGCCAAGAACCAACCGTGAGTCACTCTTTCCATGAAGAATGGCCGGAGCCAAGCTGTGGATGGGTTGCGATGAAGAGGGTGTTGATCGGTTCGCTGAGGTGGAGCAAAGCGAGCAAGTGGGAGGATAGGAAAATGAGGGGTTGGGGGGAGAGGCCGCCGCTGCCGCTCCTTGCATTGGAAGGTGATGTTGTGGGGTGGCAGAGCCACAACTCGGAGTCACCTGTGTGGCAGAGGCCGATATTAATGGGGGAGAAGTGCGAGCTCCCAAGGTTTAGCGGGCTTATTCTGTACGACGAGCAAGGTCGGCCCCTTAGCGGTTCATCAAAGGATGCCGCCGCAAACCAGGTCGTTAAACTCTGCTTCTTTTCTTCTTCCTTTTGACTAGACATTATGAACAGAATCACTTGGAAGTGTCTGAGTAATCCTGGAATATGAACAATTAATTAGGCCAGAGCATTTCTTCAGTGTGCCCGGCAGATATCATTGGATGAATGCAACATTATCTATTATCTCGGTATGCCATGACGAGCATGAGAATTTAGAATGCAGCATCTTGCAAGAATCGGGTATTCATGCAAAAACTCAACCTATGACTATGAGATAGAGCCAAAGAACATGATGCTGAGCTATTCCAATAGAAATATCTTAAAGAGTCTGCTATTGCCATACTTGAGCAATACAAAAAGCAACGGGATTTAGTCCCTATTTCGTCTATTATTGCTCATATACTTTTTCCGCAAGTGACATGACTTAGCTTGTGTTATGTGCAGGAGAAAATAACCAGTGGAGGCAAAACGACTCTGAAGGATTTGCTGTGATTTTGCTTGTCATATTTACCTGTATACTTCTAGCTGTAAGCAAGGGGTATTTCCCCCGGATATTGTGACCTCTCCTATGTGAATAAATCTTTCAACCAGACAGTCTTCACATAAACTAGTACAAACTAGCATCTCAATGGAACTGATTGGCAGCTTAGGTTCATACATAGAAGTAGATCAGATTGCCTGGTGAGATGTCATTATAGAGGTATCTAGGATTTGGTTTCTTTTCACAGCATTTAAGACTAACGAAATGAGCGGAGGTGTTGGACCACATTCATTTGAAGCATTTCAAGAGAAACAATTTTGATCAGAATAAGAACTTTCTTGAAGCACTTTTGAGTCATTCACTGGCTTATATTCCTCCAGAACATCTAATTCAGAAGAAAGTGCCTGAATGAGCTCCAAGGCTATGCTACAAAGTGTCTTCTCACGGAAGCCCTATTCTCATCTGACCATTGGAAGATAATTGAATGATGCTGGGCTATCTTTCTTCATTGAATCTTTTCCAGGCGGGATTGCCCTGTTAATTTTCTTCCGTCACTTTGGCAACTTTTTATTTATTTATATTCCATTGCCAATATGGACGCAGTTCTAATTATAGTTGAGCCGTGCCACAGGGCAATCCAAATTAACAGGCATCATTCTTGATCGGCACTGCATTCTCTAGCAGAATTCACCAGCAGTGAATTAGCCAGTTATCTTAGGCGCTGAGACCCACCTTATACACTGCTTCTGCACAAGCCCTGATCAATCCGAGGAAACAAAGAAAATCAAACAGCTGACATGCTTCTTAGCTTAACTTGAATGACCAAAGTTGTTAAATCCTCATTACAGGTGCCAAGTGCCCTCCAAAATATCTCTAGCACTAATGCTTTTACTCCTGAACAATATTTAGTAATAATATTGACTGGGACAGCAACTAGTTACAGTTTAAGCCAAAAAAAAAAAAAAAAATCCTTGATGCTGCATCATCAAATTGATTCCATGAGCTCTTTTTGTTGCTAATTATCAAAAAAGATTACCTCACTCAATTTCAAGTTCCAAATTATGCTAAGCTGCCCAAATAAAGAAAGGAATACTTTAGGAAGTACAACTCAGGTAACATTTGCACCAACACTACAGGGACAACAGTTTTTGTAACGGGACACAGATAGTCAAAGTCATAATTCCTTAGCTGAAATTGGCACAGCAGAGATATGATCAGCAGCAAGACACTAGGACTCTCACAGGACCAAACTATGTTAACCATCCCAAGAAGGACTTAGAGCACGTGTGCAGTGTGGGAGAGGATCAATTGGGAAATTATACTGCCAGGAGGTAGGAAGCAGGAGAGAATCAATTGGGAAATTATACTGCCAGGAGGTAGGAATCAGCTTTTGCCAATAAAAAGAATGAATGGAACAAATTGAAAAAGAACTTCCACCTTTTCGAAGCGATAATGCTCATGCAATTGGTTCCACCAAAGGTTCCTTCAACTTATCTTTAGGTCTACGCTTAAAGTAGAAGTACAATACCAATTGTGTGATACCCAGGACAGTTCCAATCCCATTTGGAACCTGACATGTAGGGGAAAAGGGTGAGACCACTTCTGTTTAATGAGTTTCAATTTCAAAGTAAATGGAATAGAGGAAACTTTAAACTGAAATTAGCATTACAGATAACTGTAAAAACAGTTAAATGAAATTAAGAAGCTTACATAAATGAAGACATCATCATTAAACAATCCATAGAGAAGGAAAGACGTGCTCATCAGGAACGTGGAAAGAGAGAGATAGAAGGGCATGAATTCGACACTCTTCGTCTGGATCACCAAATTCTGGAAGAGAGGTCCGATCATTTAAGATCCTCAATATCAAGTTAGCCAAAATAATGCAACCACTTTGATGGATAAATTAAATACAAGCCAGTCGCTAAATGAACTTACAATTGCAAAAAGCGGAGAAGCAAACATTGATATGAGCGAAGCACCACTCAACGACCCCACAGTAATCCTTCGCAGGGCAGGTTCAGGTATTTGCAAACTTCCAGCAACTACGACAGCAAAAGCGCCAATAATTGCCAGGAGAAATCCTGTCATCCTCACCTGCCAACACTACCAAAGATTTCTTAACACAAGCTACCAAGAGCTTTAGAAATACGAGCACAAGCAGATAGGAAGATATTAAAAGAGATGGGCTAACCTTGTTTGCTCTGTCAGCAAATGTTATGAAGAGAATTATGTAAACAAACTGAAACACCGCACCCGCTGAATTGACTGTCATAACCAGGAGATTATCGTCTGATACAAAGGGCGACCCATACCACATGCAAATCAAGCAATTTAGGAGGGCATATATGTATGGCAAGCCAGAGAAATGTTCTGTAGATTTGTTTCTGACAATTCTTTTGAATGTAGGTCTGCAAATTAGGAAATTCAAGAACACGTTCAATAGAGAAACTTGTGACTTAAAAGTGAAATGGAAGTAGGTGATCCTGCATCTTACATTGGGGACACGAAGAGGCCAATAGCAAAGATATTTCCTGCAACACTGCATTGATCAGGCTCTATCACAACATATTGCTGAAACCAATTGTGAATCAAACCTCTCCCATGTAAAATGCACAAAATGAATCTACATTTATGAATAATTTCAGACATAGGTGGAAATCTCTCCTTTGCTTTTACTTGTGTTGCATACCAAACTCTTAAACTGTTGCTGGATTCCTCTAACGGCCAACAGTTACTTCAACAGATGTAAAGTATTGCGAATCCTTCATTTGTCAAACAGCAAATCCTTATGCATTTCTTAATGATCTCGCAGCACAAAGATGAAGAACACGTAACCTCAAGAGTTCTCTCTCTGTCGCAGGCATTAGAAAGTCCTCACAGAGACAAGCTTTTGGTTAACATCAAGGTCCCAAGTTTTACCCTCTCGCATCAATGGTAAAAGAAACAATTCAACGTGAGAGCAAAAAGTCCCGATTGCCAATCTTCGTAAGTATCATCCCGTGTTTTGCAAATCTAAACATACAAGTTTCGCCCTCAACCCATCTTCTTGTTCTTCTATCTGGGTGCTGGGAGTTTTTTTTAAGCTGTTGTGATTTCAGATGTGAATAAGCTCATGGAATCAATCTCCTAGTCTAAGATCGCCAAAAGGGCATTCTATTCAGCTTCCAGTTTCGACCTCAACTACACACGCGTGATCTTGCAAAATCAAGAACCGATAACAATTTCAAAGAAAGGAAGACAATAGAGAAAGATCCCAGAAAAAAATCAACCACAGTACTTGAAGTTCAGGAACTTGAGAAGGGCATAGAGACAGAGGGAAAAGTACCAGCTGCCCCAGCAGCATGTTTGCAGATTCTGGAGACGAAATACAAATGCACGGGAGTCATCGCTCCTTCGACGCCCATGAACCTTGCAAGGTTTCCTCGGTTGGGATCATGCAAGCCGGGGCCTTTCTGCAAGAAAGTAAAGAACCCTCTTATGCGGAAGAATATACCTTAGATGGGTTAGTGGAGGGAGGATGAAATATAGGCGTTTTCACCAGCTCCCCCCGTCTTGTCGCCATGATTGATCTTGTCCTTTTCAAGAAGAAAGAGGCTGTAACACCATTCTCATCTAGTCCATCAATCAATGATAGGATATTTTTTTCACATCAATTGACCCCTACACCTACACTACACTCCATCAGGCAGACAGGATAAGGAAGAAGATGACGACGACGTCTGCCTCGATTGGTGAAAGGCAGTTTGGGCTTTCTTCAGATGCTTCAATGTGGTTCCTCCCGAGTGGCTGAATGATCATGCTCTGTGATTTCTGTGCCTTTGGGTTGGACTCTGTTCTGCTCATGATTTTCCCTTTTTCTATTAGTCAAACCAATTAAAGAGATAATTGAAAAGAATAAAATTAAGAAAAGTAATAATTGCTAATTAACTAAGACGGAAAATTTTAGTTTGGAAGCCATTCAACTTCGTACTTAATTGGCAATGTAGTCTCAATCAATTGTTTATATCGATTCATACATTACTTGATTTGTTATGTCAATATCATAGTGTTCGAATTGATTTCATACATCTAAAATGATCCATCTCTTCTATTGATTTTCAGGACATGCTATCTCAAAATCGATGAGATGCATTTGAGATTTTACTTTCAAATTGTGTAAGCCAAACAAAGTAAAAACTTTCCGAGGGCAAAACTCAATTGGTGGAAGTGAACGTAAATAATCTGACCTTCAGTTTATAAAACTTGAATTAGAAAAAAGTCAAATTTGGATGGCGTTAGCTGTCCTCGATAAGAGTTGCTTGACCTAATATAAGGATATTGATACCAGGAAATTGATGACCAGACAAGAACAAGAGTGATAGATGTGGTGGGTGAGGCATTGTTTTGCGGATGGACGCTTGTGTGGCTCCTGCAAGTTGACTCAATTAACACCAGCCAAAAGAATTAGAGCACACGTCCTTCATGTGAAAATATAAAAAATGAAAAAAAAATACGAGCATTTCAAGATTTGTTCTTTATGGGGGAAGACAAATTGGGATTTTTACGAAAAGATAACTTACCAAACATGATGCATTTAAAAATTGATTTGGGAAAAGTTTGGAGATTTACGAAATTGTCATTCAAAATTTTGGGGATTTTGTTTACTTTTGAATCGCGATTTTTTCCCTCATACGCCATAGATTTATTGTGGAATTTAATGGAAAAGTTTGAGATTGCAATTCTCTTTATGGGTTTCCTCTATTGTATAGAGAGATTTGAGTTGGGGAGTAACTCTTAAATCAAAGCATGAATTTAGTTTGAACTTTGGTAATATTAATCACCAAACATGGTGATTCTATCCTTGAAAATGTGTAATTTATAATTATGGTTATATAATATGTGTATCTTTATAAAAAAAAAACAATATTACAAATATGGAAATAATAAAAAATGATGATCAGATATTCGACTTGAAGAGTTACTCTTAAATTAAAAGCATGCAATTTGCCAATTTAGTATTTTTGACCAATTTTGATATAAAATTGTAATTTATGGCTTAGGCCGAGTCATCGATCCCCGAGTCGCGCCGGGCCCCGATTCGATTCGACAATTCATACGAAAGCGGGCCAAGCGAGGTCCGTGGGTAACCCGAATGATTTTCCCGCCCGAACATTTTCGGTTCGGCGACCACCGTGGGCGCGATTTTCCACGAAGGCAATCCGAGGGGCAAATCCGTCATTCCGGAGCGTCCGACGGCCTTCCGTGAATGTCTCGTACGACCGGCCCCGGACGAGGGCGTATAAAAAAAAGTAGGCGGTCCCGCGAGTCCGCCTGCTTTCCCTCTTCCGAAATTCGATGATTCTCTCTCCTCGCTTCCGGAACTCCCCCCCGACCCTCTGCACCCGCCTCCCGATCAGGCATTGATCTTCGGTCAAACCCCCGATCCCGCCAAGTCAATTTTCGCGAGGCCTTCGTCTGGGGCTGCTGCCGGAATCACCGGTTCGTGCCGCGCGGCGTCGTCTGTTTGGTGGGTCTTGGTTCTCTGTTCCGATGCGCGGAAAGAAGGACTTTTGGCGTTTCGGTTTTGATCAGGGAATGTTGGGTTCGTCCGGTTTGGTCGGGGAAATGTTGGGTTCGTCTTGGTTTGGTGGTTCTGTGGAGATTATTGTTAGTGTCGTGCCTGCTCCCGTCGGTCGGCTTTGCGAGTTTCGAGTTTCTCGAGGTCCTCGCTTGTTGTGCGTGCGTGGATCTGATGCAATGCAGGGCATCATCGGAAACTGATCGGAAAGAGGATGCTGCCCGTAGTGGCATTCGTCTCGCGTTTTTCTCTTAGAGTAGTTTAAGTTCGTGATAGATGAAACTTGAGGCATATCTGTTCTTGCAGGCCGATGAATATTGGAAATTCTCTTGTTTTAATGTGATCGTTGTATTGGGTTCCTACTTTTGGCAGCTTGTTTTGCTGGAAATGTCTGCTAGCGGGCAGGGATTAACGTAGTTAGATAAAGATCGTTGTTTTTGTTTATGTTACTGATCAGACTTCCGGTTCTGTATTTCGTTTTCCTCCTTTTCTGCAGAATCTGCATCGAGATGACGAGTTATACCCCCAAAAACATTCTCATTACCGGGGCTGCTGGTTTCATAGCATGCCATGTCGCCAACCGGCTCACTCGCAACTTTACAGAGTACAAGATTGTCGTGCTTGACAAGCTCGATTACTGCTCGAACCTGAAAAACCTCCTCCCATCTAAATCCGCCCCCAATTTCAAGTTTGTGCAGGGAGACATTTCCAGCGCGGACCTTGTCAACCATCTCCTCATAACAGAATCCATTGATACGATAATGCACTTTGCCGCCCAGACCCATGTCGACAATTCTTTCGGTAACAGCTTTGAGTTCACCAAGAACAACATTTATGGCACTCATGTCCTTCTAGAGGCATGTAGGGTCACTGGCCAGATTAGGAGGTTCATCCATGTCAGCACCGACGAAGTTTATGGAGAGACAGATGAGGATGCTGTCGTAGGAAACCATGAGGCCTCTCAACTTCTCCCTACGAACCCCTACTCTGCAACGAAAGCTGGAGCAGAAATGCTCGTCATGGCATATGGCAGGTCCTATGGGCTACCGGTGATAACGACCCGAGGGAACAATGTCTACGGTCCGAATCAGTACCCTGAAAAACTAATCCCGAAGTTTATCCTTTTGGCCATGGCAGGAAAGCCTCTTCCAATTCATGGAGATGGTTGTAATGTGAGGAGTTACCTCTACTGCGAAGATGTTGCAGAGGCTTTTGAGGTAATTCTACACAAAGGTGAGGTGGGTCATGTATATAATATCGGGACAAAGAAGGAGAGGAGGGTGATTGATGTGGCGAAAGACATATGCAAGCTTTTCTCCATGGACCCAGAGACCAGCATCCAGTTTGTGGAGAATAGACCGTTCAATGATCAGAGGTACTTCTTGGATGATGAGAAGCTGAAAAACTTGGGTTGGTCTGAACGGACTAGTTGGGAAGAAGGGCTGAAGAGGACCATGGAGTGGTACGTCAAGAATCCTGACTGGTGGGGAGATGTCTCTGGCGCTCTGCTTCCTCATCCAAGGATGTTGATGATGGCTGGTGGGGTCGAGAGGCATTGTGATGGGCCTGAAGAAGGCGAAGCATTGCCTCTTCCCTCTAATTCTGATCAGACCAACATGGCAGTTTCAGGCGAGAAACCATCCTTCAAGTTCCTGATTTATGGTAGAAGTGGCTGGATTGGGGGCTTACTTGGAAAGCTCTGCAAGATGCAAGGGATTCCGTTTGAATATGGAAGAGGGCGTCTCGAGGACCGGTCACAGCTCTTGGCAGACATTGCAAATGTTAAACCGACGCATGTCTTTAATGCTGCTGGCGTGACTGGTAGACCCAATGTCGATTGGTGTGAATCCCACAAAACTGAAACAATCCGCACAAATGTTGCCGGAACGCTGACATTGGCTGATGTCTGCCGGGAACATGGACTCCTTGTGATTAACTTTGCCACCGGCTGTATATTTGAGTACGATGCTTTCCATCCAGAGGGCTCTGGCATTGGCTTTAAGGAAGAGGACAAGCCCAATTTCACTAGCTCCTTTTACTCCAAAACCAAGGCCATGGTGAGTTATATTCAGAATTTCTTTTCCAATTTGCAAAATGCCATCGGGAAGCTGATTATTTTAATCGCCTCTTCTTCTTAATCAGGTGGAAGAGCTCTTGAAGGAGTATGACAATGTCTGTACCCTCAGAGTCCGTATGCCTATCTCGTCGGACCTCAACAACCCCCGCAATTTCATCACCAAGATATCTCGTTACAACAAGGTGGTTAACATCCCCAATAGCATGACCGTCTTGGACGAACTCCTCCCAGTTTCCATAGAGATGGCGAAGCGGAACCTGAGGGGTATATGGAACTTTACGAACCCCGGAGCTGTGAGCCACAATGAGATCCTGGAGATGTACAAGAGCTACATCGACCCCGATTTTCAGTGGGTTAACTTTACTTTGGAAGAGCAAGCGCAGGTGATCGTCGCCCCACGAAGCAACAACGAGATGGATGCAACCAAATTGAAGAACGAGTTCCCCGACTTGCTATCAATCAAGGACTCGCTCATCAAGTACGTATTCGAGCCAAACAAGAAAAACGTCACGGAGTAACTGGCTTTCAGGGTAGGCATCCGGATCGGTTTCCTGCTTAAGTTACACGAAACGGCCTCTTACACTTCTTTTAGCTTTCTTTAGAGTTATCGTTGTTCGTAATTATCAGCATCAGGTGCTCCTCCGGTCAAAGAAATCGACGTTGAATATGTTAGGGAGTTCTTTCTCTGTTTATTTGATTCTAGCTCACCCCATGTGACGGTGGTAGAAGCTGACTACGGAGATGCCACATTGTATTTTAATAAGATTTAACCATTTTTTGAGCGTTCATCATGTGTGTCATCCGATGTACTTAGCGTACTCCAATGTATGGTAGGGACATTTTTCTGTCTTAATCAATGTTTGGTGTCGTTGTTCTCCAAACAGTCTCCATACTGCAATTTTTAGTAGGAAAGTATATGGTGGTCGACTATTGGAAATGCAAACAGAAAGAAGCTCCATCTTCAGTTCCATGCATCCCTCATTGCTTTCATTCAACTGCAAAATTATTGAGTAGAACCATTTTTCCGTTCCCTTGAGAGATAAGATGAAAATGGTATGAGATGCTGCTCAATCCATCATATCTCGACTCGTTGCACATCCAAGATCAGGTCGATTGCCACAATGCAATGTGGGATCTACCCAGCACATCATTTAAAAGAAGACGGCATTGACCTGTAAAATGAAACTTGGCAACTCGATGGCAAAATTTGTGGGAGTACGTGGTAGATGAACGGAAAAGCCATCTTATAGTTTTTGAAGCCCCATAAATTGAAGATGAAAGGGAGAATTCTTATTCACAGATATGACAGAAGGCAATGAATCTCTCATCCTTTTATATAAATTGACCAATTTCTCATCCTTCTAACGCGGGATCTTCTGAAGAAAGTCTCCAAATGAAGATGATCAAAAGCTTCTGACATCTTGTCAGAATCTAGACATCGAACAACTAGATCTCAGCATAGCTAAACTTCTAAGGATCAAGAAGGCGTTCTTTCTTTCATGAATCAAAGATTCTTCAAGGATTCCTAGAAACTGCGTAGCAATGAACGGAAGTCAAAATATACACTTGACTATATGGACAAGGAAATGCAACAGCAAACTCAAGGCTTTTACTATACGCTATGGACATGCAAGAAGAGATTAAGGTTTTCTTTGACTTGACAGCACTGGTTACACCCAGCAGGTCAGGACAAACAACTCAAATGAGGTGATGAGATCCATCGACACTGCAAAACAAATCAGACATATCATACAAATCAATCACCATGCAAATCGTAGGTGAACATAAGCACCAAAGGACAGGCCAAAATTGCAAGTTACATAGGCATACCTTTAACAAACTAAGTTGCTTCAACATAAAGGGCTATAGCCTGGCTTGTGGATGACTTGAGCTCTGACATGAAGAAAATGCAAAACATTGAAATGGGCATGCTTGAATGAGAAACAAAGAACTTGCACAGGTGTAAAAACAAGTTAGCAATGAGCAAACCTTCTGATTCCATCTGCAACCAATCTCTCGTGCAAATCAATGCTTGACGGATATCTGGGTCAAGTGAACTTTGAACTTGATCAAGCATTCTGGGCCCACTAGTGAATGTTGATTCTGGACTGCCAGTCGACATGGGGGTGCCCAAAACATCTCGTGCCATCATGGACAATATAGGGTAGCGAGGAGTGTGAACCTTCCACCAATTTAAGATGTTGAAATCACAATTACGAGGAAAGACTGGTTCTTCCAAGTACTTGTCCAAGTCAGATACCGCACTTTGATTCTGAGATGTCTCATGGAGGAACTTGTCAAAGCCCTTCAGTCTATCTCTAGAGTCACTGCACATACTGGGCAAACTGCTGCCAGGTAAAGCTGAACCTTGATCAACCAATGAGGAGCATATAGAATATGCATTGAACAATTGTTTAATCCCATCAGATATCTCTTTTATTCTATCCAGAGCTGTACTGCCATATATCTGAGAGTAGTAATACTCGACCAACTTCACCTTGAATCGTGGATCTAAAATGACAGCGGCAGCCAAAGACAAACTACATTTATTCCAGTATTTGTCAAACTTAGTTTTCATCTTCTGCACAATGTTACTAATGAAGTCATCAGGATTCTTGCACCATTCAATCAACTGGATGTGTACATGGCAAATCTCTGGGAAGTAGACATTTGCAGTTTGACATCTGTTGCTCGAAAGGACATTAGCAATTTCATACAAAACTTTCAAATATCCACAAACGGTCTTCGCCCATTCCCATTCTGTGTCACTTAAAGCAGATGTGTACAAGGGGTCATGCTCTTTCAAAAGAGAAAACGCACCCCTATACTCTAATGCTGCTTCAACCATGAGATATGTTGAGTTCCATCGAACTGGGCAATCAAGTGCCAGGCTCTTTGGGCTATTAATTCCAACTTGTTGAGCAAAATCATTGAGCTTCTCTTGATTTACCTTTGAACTCTTAATATATCTCACGCTTCCACGAATCTTATGTGTCACCTCTCGCAGAGCTTCAATTGCATCTTGCACGATGTCAGTCACAACGTGTGCAGCTGAACGAACATCCAATAATTGACCAGCGCTCAACTGAGGCTTGTTCTGAGCGATCTGCTCTTTAATTTTCATGACAATACCCTCATCAGTGGAACAATCATCAAATGTCACAGCAAACAACTTACAGTCGACATTCCATTCCATTAGGCAATTGATAATTACTTCTGAAAGCATATCTTCCGTGTGAGAAGAATCGAGTGTAACAAAATTAAGAATCTTACTCTTCAGCCTCCAATCCTCATCAATGTAATTTGCTGTCAAAGACAAATATTCAGCATTTTCTATGGAGAACCACTTTTCAATATTGACATTGATTCTGCCTTGCAGATTATTTAATGCCAAACGCACTTTCTCCTTCTCTTTTCCGTAGATTTCCATGCAGGAATTCTCAACAGCACCATCAGATGTTACATCAAATAGTGGCTGAATGTTCTTGACAAATACTTTAAATCCAACATGGTCAACCATGGCCAGAGGGTAACCATGCAAAATGATCATACGGGCAAGATCAAGCCTACTGCGATCTTGATCAAACTTACTGCTTCCAAGACTAATGATTTCATCACGCTTCACCTCGTGATCATACTTTAAAGCCAGTGGCTTAGCAAAATCTTCTTTTCTCTGTCCCTCGTCATAGCTTATGCCAGCGAGGGCAAGCGTGCTTTCCTTTTTCCTTCTTTTTGCTGAAAGCAGTTGAGATACATCGTAGTTAGATCGTTTCAAGCATCGCATCAAGTGATTCCTCAAATGTGTTGTTCCACTATTACTTGATCCACTGAGTTTCTTCTGACAGTGTAGACAAACAGCATAACATATATCGGACTTCCGGATGCGTTCGAAATGATTCCAAACAACAGACGTCAACCTTTTTGGTTTCTTGATAGCTGAATCATTTGATAATTCCATTGCATCAGGTCAAGATGAGCCAAAAGCTGCACAGCGTCAAACCATATGAGTGATGCATAGATCCCTTTTGCAGCAAGAGAAATCTCTCCTATGATTCCTATTCACAGATTTTTCATCACCTTCACATCAAAATTAACACAAAAAATACGACATGCAATTCTCGAAACACATTAATGCAACCTTTCCACAGGAAACTGCAATTCCTTTCTAAAGATGATGCTATAACTCTTGTAATAGCACATGAACTGCACATACATACAGGACTAGAAGGCCAACGAAGAGATGGAAAAAGAGACACTGATTGGCCAAGTCCTAAAAGGCTAAATCCACACCAATGCATAAAACACTCTACACTGGGAATATAACCCAATCATATGCATTTGATGTTACTCGAGAGATGGCGGAAATTCATCGACATGAACGAGAACCCACGCCAGAATTATCTCTGTGCTAATCATCCCGATGCATCGCGCAACGGAATTATCGACTCCGTCGAGAATCATACAACAGCTAAGCTACACCATGCAAGCCATGCACTATTTCAACTCCATGTCCTAAAATGACCAGAATTCAGCACATGGGCGGCAAGAAAATCCCAAATAAAAGCAAGCCCAGCCAATGATTTGAACCAATCTTCCACCACACCAGTCACTGCACGAAGCACTCAATCAACCCACAACGCAATTCTCGACCTCAAATTAAACATCTCGACAGGTTCTTCGAGGTGGGTCAGAACACGGTTCGGAGAAAGCGGTGGGGGGGTGGCAAGAACACGACCAGAACGCGCGTAACCGGAACGTAAGACGCGAATGCACGAGGAGAGAGAGAGGCGGGTCTTACCGGCGAGGAACCGGAGCGGGAGCGGGAGCGGCTGGTCCGGAGGATCCGGCAGAGTTTAGGGTTAGGGGGTCGGGGAAATGGACTGGTTTTGGGTAAGATCCGAGCCGGACGATGAGGAGATGGGGATTGGTTGGTATTCTCGGCGGGTCGACCGGAAACCGGATCCCGGGTTAATATGATCCGGAGAATACAGGAAAAAAAAAACGAAAACGTGGAGCAACCCGGATACATACCCGGGTGGTGGGTTTTGGACATTGGTCAAATCCAACCACCCGCCGTGGTTCGGATCCGAATCCGATGGTGGATTGCTGGACCTTGAGTCCTGTGTCCCGACATGGTTTTATTGGCTTGTAAGAAAATGGGAAACGCATTACATATATATGATATGTGTTTTTTTTTCTTTTTTGCTAAGAGGGGAAATACTAAAAGAAAGTTCTGGCAGATTAAGTGTAGAGATCAGAAAAATAAATTTAATGCAAGGGAAAATGAAGTTCTTTTGCGTGAGTTTACTAGATTCTTTTGTCCTGGTTGGTAACTTCTTAATAAAAAATAATTTCAAACATCTCAATCAATAGCAACTAATCCCCAACACACTCGTTTAACATCCTAATAAGGAGAATTTGTCATTTAAAGAAGAAGAAAGGACCTTTCTAGTTAGGTGTAATCAAAATATTGAAAAATAAAAATAACTATTCGTTAGCTATGGTGACAAGTATTTCAAAGACACCCCATTAACAAGATCCATTTGTAATTAATGTTATTCATAGTAAAATAGATAAGCTATTTTTATAACACGAAAAAATGGCCTCCAATATATTTTTTTAATGAATTTTACATAAAAAGTATTTCTAAAGGCACTGTTAAACAATCAAATGAGATAATATTGAAATTTCTCACCCAACAACTATTTCTGTAGTACATGCGATCAATATTTCGAAAATTAAATATTTTTCTCATTTAAAATGGTTTAATCTTTCTCTGGGAAAAAGCGGGCTGGCCCACTGGGCCTGGGTTCGTGGAATGAACCGGGGGAATAACGGAGCAACTCGGAGAAGCCAAAGAGAAGCAGGGGACGGAACCCGTCGCAACGGGCCCGGCGCCGGCGGCGGCAGCAGCGGCCGCGTCGAAGAAGGGCTTTAAAGGGACTCGCACGTGGCGGCCGGCGAGGGGGGTTGGCAAATGCACGACCACGTCGCACAGGGCGGCGGCATCGGCGGAGTCGGCGGTGCACGCGAAGGCTGCCGGCGTGCGCTCGCAGGCCTCGCACATCCACGCTCGCTTGTTGGCGCCATGGACGCCGGCATCGTAGGCCGGGCAGAGAAAGCCGCGTCGGCCGCGCAGAACACGGTGTTGACCTGGCGGGCCTGCAGTAGCCGCACGGCCCGGCGCCGGCCCGCCGCCCTCCTCCGAAGCTCTTTGCCGCCGCAGTTCCATCGAAACCCGTCGTCCGCCGTTGCCAAATGACTTCGCTGGAATCGCTTAACAAAGAGCTCAGAGCTTGAAATTGGGGCCCACTTTGGACACGCGTCGCTTCCTTATGGCCCTTCCTATTTGTTGTGTTGGCACATTAGACGTAGGCTCGTAGCCGATGTTTTCTCGCATAAATCGAGCTCGAGCGACACCGCCAATGCTCGCGACGGAGCCGCGAGAGAGATCGAGAGGGGAAAGAAGGAGAAGAAGGAGAAGAAGAAGAAGAAGATGGTGAGGAGGAAGCTGCTGCTGCTGCTGAAGCCCCTGGACGATTACGCCGTCGCCGCCCAGTCCCACTGTCTCCCTCGCATCGCCAACCCTCAGGTCCTCCGTCCACTCCTCTCTCTTGCACTGCAACTGTTCGGCGAAATCTCTCAACGAAGTATACGGAATCGATCGGTCGATTCCGCCAGACTTTCGTATTTGACCCTGGGCGAGTTATGGGCAATCTGGGTGCAATGTTTTTGTTTCCGATGTTATGTGACGTGGGTTTGTCCGATGAAATTTTTCCAGATCCTACATCATCTGGACAGCAGGAGCAAGGTGCACCGCGAGGCCATACGGTTCTGCCAGAATGTGCTGCGGCGGAAGCTCGTCGACTGGGAGCCCATCTTGCGCGACAATGTGTCCCAGCCGATACGGAACGTGGACATGGTCGTCACTGTTGGCGGCGACGGCACTCTGTTGCACGCCAGCCATTTCGTGGACGACTCCATTCCGCTTCTCGGCGTGAACTCCGATCCTACGCAAGTTGCTGAGGTATTCTCGGTTTGTTCGATTTGCTTGCGTTTTTTGTGGTTTGGCCGAGTGTTTAAGCGATGAGAAATGAAAGCATCCATGAACTATGATATTGCTTCTCTGCAGGTTGAAGAGTTTGGTAATCAATATGATGCAACGAGAAGCACCGGCTTCCTCTGTGCCGCAACTGTCCATAATTTCGAGCAAGTAAGGTGTCATATATGTCTATCCAAAAGTAGGAATTTTGTAGACCAATTTACTTTTCCATCTTCTGTAGATGAGTGAAAACTTCTAGTGTAGTTGCGCCAGGACACAATCTTATGCCAACTTTTGTGTCAATGAGATTATGTGTTCTAGAGTACCGGATCATCTTCTGCTATAAAGGGAGGGATTTTAATGTGTGACAACGTAATGGTATATGCATTTGGCATCGCTCAAGTCCCTACCTTGGTCCTGCCTGTCTTAGGTTTAAGATTTCAGAGTTCTTGCTCAGCTGGCTTTCTTAGGTAGATATTTATCATTAATCTCGGTTAAAATGATGCTGATGCCAGTATAGTATCATGGGAACATACGCAAGCAAAGTAAATATACAAGTTTGAAAGTCATGTTTGATATGGTAGAATCCGGTCACTACACTGTGTTGTGTGTCCAACGAAACTCGACAGTCTTCATGTACAGTTTGACCGTGAGATCTGTCTTAATGATTGGAAGATCTCTTCCAGATACTAGATGACATTCTTGAGGGTCAACTACTACCATCTGAACTATCGAGGATATCAATCTGTGTGAACTCAGCACCACTGTCAACATATGCTCTCAATGATGTACTAGTTGCACATCAATGTCCAGCAGCAGTCTCACGATTCTCATTCAGGTCGGGGGTTCTATGCAGTGTGCTTATTACTCTCATTTTGGTTGGTCATGCACTATCTAAATGTCAACTACTTGTTTACAGAATCAAAAGGAATGGCCAGTCATGTTCCCCTGCAGTGAACTGCCGATCAAGTGGTCTCAGAGTCTCGACTGCTGCTGGATCAACGGCGGCAATGCTCTCAGCCGGTGGATACCAAATGCCCATTTTATCTCGGGACCTTCAGTACATGGTAAGAGAGCCTATTTCACCCGGAGCAGCTTCTAATCTGATGCATGGATTTCTCAATCCCGACCAGAACATGGAAGTTGCATGGTTTGGCAAAGAAGGTGTGATATACATTGATGGCTGTAACGTGTGTTACACAGTTAAGGACGAGGACACACTTGAAATATCTTCTTCCAAGGCCCCGGTTCTAAAAGTCTACTTGCCTCCTCATTTGTTAGAAAAGAGAGTACTTCCAATTAGGTGGACTTCTGATGCAGAGAAACTGAAAGTATCTCGCCTGTAAATAACACGTAAATAGGTTGATGTCTCTTGTGCCTGTGTCTAGTTATGCTCCCAAGTCATGTGCCACTGGAAGAGTGATATATGGGTAGGGGACAGCTTCCCAGCTGTGGGCTGCTTATTAAAATGCTTTGTTGACAAGAGCTAGAACTAAAGGAGTTGAAATTTTTTGAAGTTGATTACTTATCACAGTTCCTAATGTGCATTCGGATCTTACGATGCTGGAGTAGTTTATGCAGTTCTCATGGTTTTCTAGTGCCTATTCTAAGCATTCAGAAATGGTCAACATTGTTTGGACTCGTTACCTTTCAGGCCATCTGTTGTTGTGATGGCACCTGATGGTCTTCCTTACTTGGATAAGCATATGTTTGAATTGACCGGTGTTGGCCAGCGGCCAGTTTTGCCTTGATGTTGCATCTGCCTTTTACCATTTAAGTCCAATAATGGGACTGGGATTGGAATTGCGATTGGAATTGTGCTGGAATTTCTGGACTGTGACAATAAATATAGTTGTGAACTTTGAGACTAGTCTCAGAAGCAATTAGTAAATATAGTGAGGCCCAAGCCCCTTTCTCCCAACTCCAGGTAGGTATTTTCTAGGGGTGAGCATCGGTTTAGGGTCAACCTTGAACCAACCCTGGACTGGCCCAACCCTGCCAGTCCTGGTCCGATTTCCAATGAGATTGGATTGGTCCTTGATCCTAAAATTCCTGGGACCAAGATCTTGTGCGGTTGGTCCTCGATCCTTAAGAGTTCCGGGTTGGTCCAACCCAAACCAACCCCGACTATATATATATATATACTTATATTTTTTTTATATAGACAAAACATTAACATAAACGACGTTAACAATATTAAAGAACTGTTTAATGAGGAGTTCAAGTAATTTTACATTGTTCTTTAATAACTTATATTTTTAATGTCTTTTATGGCGTCAATAGTCATAG
This sequence comes from Eucalyptus victrix, assembly GCA_016097545.1. NCBI lineage: Eukaryota > Viridiplantae > Streptophyta > Magnoliopsida > Myrtales > Myrtaceae > Eucalyptus > Eucalyptus victrix. Next base: position 13,092,440 of record CM027840.1, on the reverse strand, counting down.
TTTATGAAGGAGGAAAATATTTTTGTGAGGAGTTCTCACGGCATCCAAAAAGGTATAAGTAGCTTCTTATGATATCATCATCCTCTAGTATTCATTATCGTCTATCTTATTTGTCATCTTAGTTTTCAATTTGCCAAAATCGAAAGTAAACAACTTCTCCACTTACTACTTGACATTTGCCTTGCTCACTTTGGATCACTCGTGCTACTCGTCACTCGATATTCGCTTGATTTGTTGCTTCCCGCTCAACATTCGATGCTCATTTTATTCGATACTCACCCCACTTGACCCTCACCATTTGCCTTTTTAAGTTGACATTGTTCATTATTGAACCCATTGTGTCGATATGATCCTCGATTATCCTTTTAAGGAGTACAAAAATAAAATAAAAAATTATTGATTGGTTATGGGTTAACCCTAAAACCGAACTAAACCCATTAGTTCAGTTCGGTTCTTAATCGCTTTTTTAAATAATACAAAAAATGAAATAAAAAATTATTGGTTAGTTCTAGATTGATCCTAAAACTGGACTAAACTCGTTAGGTCAGTTTGGTCTTCAATCATTTTTTTAAGGAGTACAAAAAATGAAATAAAAAATTATCGATTAGTCCCGGGTTGACCCTGGAACTGGACCAAATTCATTTGGGTCCGTCCGGTCCTCGGTCCCAAGCTCAATAGGGCCGGTTCTCGGTTCAAAAAATTGAGGATTGGCACTGTGTGGATTGATCCTAACCATGCTCACCCCTAATATTTTCTTCCCACCATACCTCCCACCTGAAAATCATGCTGAGTTCTAGCATTTGCTCCATGTACTGGACTGACTGAATATTCACGTGGGGGGTTGCTCCATTCGTGTAATTGCGCCTTTCTGGACACCGTGACATAGAGCCCCACCGTCTAGTTATGCTCTCAAGTCATGTGCCACTGGAAGAGTGATATATGGGTAGGGGACAGCTTCCCAGCTGTGGGCTGCCTATTAAAATGCTTTGTTGACAAGAGCTAGAACTAAAGAAGTTGGAAATTTTTTGAAGTTGATTATTAATCACAGCTCCTAATGTGCATTCGGATCTTACGATGCTGGAGTAGTTTATGCAGTTCTCATGGTTTTCTAGTGCCTATTCTAAGCATTCAGAAATGGTCAGCATCATTTGGACTCGTTACCTTTCAGGCCATCTGTTGTTTTGATGGCATTTGATGGTCTTCCTTACTTGGATAAGCATATGTTTGAATTGATCGGTGTTGGCCGGCGGCCAGTTTTGCCTTGATGTTGCATCTGCCTTTTACCATTTAAGTCCAATAATGGGACAGGGATTGGAATTGGGATTGGAATTTTGCTGGAATTTCTGGACCGTGGCAATAAATATAGTTGTGAACTTTGAGACTAGTCTCGGAAGCAATTGGTAAAAATAATGAGGCCCAAGCCCTTTTGTCCCAACTCCAGGTAGGTATTTTCTTCCCGCCATACCTCCCATCTGAAAATCATGCTGAGTTCTGGCATTTGCTCCATGTACTGGATTGACTAAATATTCACGTTGGGGGGGGGGGTTGCTCCATGTACTGGACTGACTGAATGTTCACGTGGGGGTTGCTCCATTCGTGTAATTGCGCCTTTCTGGACACGTGACATTGAGCCCCACTGCATTGAGAAACTCTTTATTTTCGTGAAAAGCGGACCACTCGATGTCTTTACTGTTCAGGGTACAGTCCGGGAATGTCCTCTTGCAATCGTGTTCGTTTTACAGGCGATTCGAAGATCCGACACCAGCCAGCACTTGGCAACGCTGTGGACCCCAAGATTACAAACCAAGCTGCGATCTACTAGCATAACTCTCATGTGCTTTAGGTGCCCCCCATGGATTCATCCCAACAGTTAATTACCCAACGAGGCCAAGTGGACGTAAGCCATGACTAAACTAAAAAAGAGTCATGGATGCCAGCTAGAAACAGGTCGAGTCTTGTCCGGATTAGGTTTTAGCCTTGCCTTAGCGGTGAGATTTCTTGAAATGCCTCTAAAATGGTCTGGCAGTGAAATCTCATCTCACCTTCGAAGAACACCACCATTAGATCATCAACAAAAAAACACATAGATGATTACCAAATGTGTTAGAAGTTTTATTATTCGAATGTTAATTCAATTTTAAAATTTTTTAATTTAATGAACAAGTTATAATCTTTTAATCAAAAAATTGATGGAAAATTAATGATGTGGACATCAACCGTCTTGTATTTCAAAGCCGGTTGATGTGAATAAATTTTTATAATTTCTCAAAAACTTTTTTGATGTTTTTTCTTTTTTAAAGAAATTTTTTGAAAAAATGGTAAAATTTGTCCATGTGAGTGTTGCCTGTATATGGAAATTGATTAGAAGGACGAATTTTAGGGCAAAATAAATAAAATTAAAAAATTTATAATCGAATTAATATTGATAAATCTAAGATCATTTTCACATAACTTTTGTCTGAAAAAAAAATTAATATAAACGGGTGGGATTAGCCTCTGACCAGCATGCGTTAGGACACTGTGAAACGTGATCCGATCTTCAGGTCCCGCGTGCCTGGCGGTCGCCTGATCATTGGAGGGCCGACGATTTCCTTTTTTGTTTTTTGTTTTTTGTTTTTTGTTTTTTTTTTTTTGGGTTTTTGGGTGCTCCGGAGAGACAGCGAGGGCGGTCTCCTGCGCCGACGACACATGACTTTCAAAACCGGCCACGTGTCCACCCCTCCGCCTCCACACCCTCGAAAAAGAAAAAATAAATATCCCCCACCACCTTCTCCCCCCCACAAAATCATTTTTTATATTATCCCCCCCCCCAACACCACCTTTTTCTTCCCAAAGGAACCCCGCAAAAAAGGAGAGAATCCCACTTTCCCCCCTTTCCCCTCTTGCGGTCAGCTCTCACCTTCCCCCCGTCGCCTTAAACCCTCTCCACTCCTTCCACTCGTCTGCTGCTCCATCTTTGACGCGTATTAAATTCCCGCGACTCCGAAATATCTCACCTCCCTCAACCGCAGAATCCCTAGATTCCTTCCTTAGCTCCTTCCCCTCTCTCTCTCTCTCTCTCTCTAGAAAATTCCTCATCTTTGGTGGCGGCGAGAGGCGGTTCCGAGGATTTCCGGTCGCGGGTGGTTGTGTGGGGTGTGTATGTAAGTGGGTTGGGGTGGGGGAGATGAAGATACAGTGCAACGTGTGCGAGGCGGCGGAGGCGAGCGTCCTCTGCTGCGCCGACGAGGCGGCGCTCTGCTGGGCCTGCGACGAGAAGGTGCACGCCGCCAACAAGCTCGCCAGCAAGCACCAGCGCGTCCCTCTCTCCACCTCCGCTTCCCAGATGCCCAAGTGCGATATCTGCCAGGTATCCTCTCGTTTTTTCTTTTTCTTTTTTTTTTTTGAATCGGTTTTTTTTTTTTGGGGGGGGGGGGGGTGAGGGGGTTCTTCGGCGAATTTTTGGTGACGAATGATTTGTTTGTGTTCTTGTGTTTGTCTTTGTTAACTTCTGCGTAGTTCTCGCGGTCTGTGCTTCTTCTTTCCGATGACGATCTCCCGATTAGAGGGATTGACAGATTATGGATTGTTTCGTAGCTGACTGGTGGCAAAGTACTCTGGAAATTCTTAATTCATTAATTTGATTAGAAATTTAAAAGAGAAGAAATGAAAACTGTTAATTAGGAGCACGTTTTGAAAATTTCTCATCATTTATTAAAAGTGAATTCTTTGTAAATAATGCGGCGTGTAATGTTTTCTTACGCAATTGATGCCCATCACCCTTGATTTGGGTGGCTGTTCAAATTTTCAAATTATGACTACCTATGTCGAGGTGACTGGAGGCTGCCCGCGTAACAAATTTGTGACGCAGGCTGTGTGCCATACATAAATCCATTGAACATTGTCATTCACAGATCAAAAGATGTAGTTTCAGCTCAGCTGAAGTGTTCAGCTTTATAAGCTTTTTGTCCTCTTGACACAGAAGGATTGCCAACTGGTTTATTTATTTGATGAATGATCAGTTCTCATCCATTGAGCAAGTCTCTGATTGCCAAATAGTATTTCATGCGTGGATATAAAGAGGATGTAATCTTCTCTCTATATGTTAGAAGAAGAGAGGTTTTATGTGTCCTGTGGGGCAAGTTGATGTAATTTCCATTCGTTTTGAAGATGGCATTGCCACAACGTCAGCTTGATTTGCAATTTTCACTTCTTGGATGTCTTTTAAATGAAAAAAGGGTGCATTTTCTTTGTCAAATTTAATTGATGCAATGTGCATTCTCTTGACAGGAGACGGCTGGATTTTTCTTCTGTCTAGAGGATCGAGCATTACTCTGTAGGAAATGTGATATAGCCATACATACAGTGAATACATATGTGTCTGCTCATCAGAGGTTTCTTCTTACTGGAGTGACAGTGGGTCTTGAACCTACTGAGCCTAATCCCTCCTCCTCTTCGATAAATTCACGGCCTGGGGAAAAGATCTCTGAAATGAAATCAAAGTCTTCTTCTTTGTCAAATGGAGGCAACCAATTGCCATCATATAATGAGTATAACGATATTCCATCTGTACACAATGATGGCGTTGGAAGCTTGATAACTGCTAAGTTGCCATTTTCTGGGGGTTCTGGAGCTGCAAGCATGCCACAGTGGCACCTAGATGAACTTTTTGGGTTCAGTGACTTTAACCAAAGTTTCAGCTTCATGGGCAATGGATCGTCTAAGGTGTGTGTTCTGCCAATTGTTTTCCGTGTTTCCTGTCACTGTTCAGGTGATTTTGTTGATTCTCCACAATCAGTGCCAATGTTTTGATGTGTTCCATCTGTTGTGGGTGGGTTGTGCTTCTGGTGGGATCGATGGCAGAACCTCAATTTCTCGGTCCACCATTGGGTGGGTCATTCACTTTATTGTTTGATCCATGTTCTTACCTTCATGTGACATGAGCAAAAGATGCTTCTAGTCTTGCAAGAAGGTGGGACTTTTTGGCAGTTCATCATTTTCGTATGATGTCTCCTGCTACACAATTTGTCATTTTCAATTTATCTATCATTTTTGAAATTCGGTTCATGTAAAGCCGAGTCAAAATTTCAGGTCAAGCCACGTTACATTTTAATTTATTCTTGTGCGCAATGAGGTCAAATTTCTGTTTGTTTCAGTTTTTTATCTGGTGTTTTTTTTTTCTTTTGTGTTGGGTTGTCTTCTTGCTTTCATGCTTGAGATTAGTGGAGATAAATGCACTTGTGTATTATTCCATTGAAAGTTCTAGATGTGGTTTTTTTTTTGTTTTTTTTTTTTTTCACTCTGTAGGTGTTTGGAAAACTACCTGTTACTTTGAGATGGGATGAGCAGTTCTCCTAAAAATAATCTGAATTGAGTGGTTGAGAGGTTAGAGATTGTTGTACTGGTGGTCCAGCTAGACCAACATCAATAGGGTCCATTGTTCCAGTCCTAAAATTTGACTCCATGTCTACCTTTTAATAGAAAAAGGAGAAAAAGGAAGGAAGAACGAATCGGGTGCTCTTTGGTCTTGAATCTTGATGTACTTCAGCCTTTTCACATCTGAGTCATGCAGGGGCAGAGTTATCTGTCACTAACAATACTATTGCAACTCTCAGTATGCACAAAAATAATGGCTGACACGGTCTGTAATATTCTGTTGTTTTGACGAGGTCTTCCAGGCAGACAGTGGCAAGCTTGGAGACTCTGATTGCTCCTCAATCATGAGAAGTTCTGAAGAAACAGTTGACGAGTGCTTGGGCCAGGTTCCAGATTCTTATTGGGCTGTGCCTCAGATGTCTTCACCTCCTACAGCTTCAGGTTTATACTGGCCAAAAAGTGCTCGGCGTCAACTGGATGCTGCTGTTTATGTTCCCGATATATCTTCCGCACCAGAGAATGACTTCCTGTGTCAAAGAAATGATCGCAGCATAAAACGCCGAAGACAATCTTAGGCCATGGGTTCAGCACAATCAGGTCCTGTAGAGAAAGAGAGAAAAAAGGGGGTTGGGGGGGGGGGGGGGGTTGGATTTAGTTTTGTGGCGTGCCTTCTTAAATGTATTTCAGTAGTCTCATTATGTCTTATCGCTGACAGTTTAAAGCTTCCCAACTTCTGTAGTAGGTCAAGTAGATATCTCAAGATGGTAATGACGGACCGAGTAAGGCCGAAGTGAAATTTCGGGCAAGAACTCATGGATAGCATTAGTTCCAGTTTGCTGTACTGTAATGACTCAGGTTGTATGCTGGAGAAAGTAAATTCAGTCTCAATAAGTGGTATTTTCGTCGTTCCGTGGTAAGTGGATGATCCTCTGGTGAATGCAAAAATCACGGACGTATGGTGGTGCCGTCCGTTGGATTGCAGGCAATGATTTGAAGCGATAACCATATGACGTGAAACTTTCATTCCTCTGATGTGAAGCCCTTCTGCTGCTTTGTTTTGGCCAAGCACCTGTCTTCATGGATAAAGACACGGCCGGTCTCAACTCTTTTCGCTTCACGAGTTGACGACAATTTCGTGATTATGAAAATGCACCAATGCGATGATCTCTTTGGAAAGTGAGTAAGCATGCGTTCGAGGTCTTTTGCTTAGTACCACGTCTTTGAGGTTTAGGAAAAATGGTGCAAATAATTTTTGAATTTTGGTTCGATGTTTAATTTGGTCATTGAATTTTTAAATTGTTCAATTTGATTTTTGAAATGTAGCTCAATGTGTAATGTGATATTTGAATTTTTAGTTTGTTGAATGTGATGTGATCTCTGAATTTATGATATGTAATGTATGTTCAATGTTATCTTTAATCTTGAATTAATATAACAACAGTATAAAATTTTTATATCACTTAGGGATTATTTTAAACATTCACAAAAAACTTTAAAATCATATTAAATTAAAAATTTAAAAATCATACTGTACATTGAATGAAAATTTTAAGAATTATAGGGATCATATTAGGTTTACGGATCACTCGCGTAATTATCATTTTTGTATATTGTTTTCTTTCGGATCTAGACGGGAGGGCGGCGCGAGAGCCTAACTGGCGTATGGACCAGAGGATCAGAAAGATTCCCTCGTGACCGTAGTAGGTCCGATGCCCCCCAAAACAAAAGATCCGGTGTCCGGTCCGGTTCCGTTCCCACGCCCGTATATGTCCGGGTCGAGCTCCACGATTGTCCGCATCGGGCAGCCGCAGGTTCCTCCGCAGGCACTCAAAAAAAAAAAAAGCACGCATCGAAACATGTCTTCTTTGTCAACGCTCCTCCTCCTCCCTTATAACCCTCCCGCGATCCCTCCTCCCCATCGCTCCTCCCTCCTCCTCCCCCCGCCTCGCCGGCCCTCCGGAAGCCGCCGCTCCTCCCCGGCCTCCGCCGCGACCCCCGGCCCCCCGACCGCCGCCGCCGGGCGCGATGTCGGGGCAGGGCGCTCTGTCCGAGGCCCTGGCCCTGATCCAGTCGGCCCCTCCCACGTGGAAGTCCGCCGTCTTCAGCAACCTCCTGATCTTCGTCGCCGGCTCTCCCATCCTCCTCGCCGGCCTCTCGGCGTCCGGCATCGGCGCGGCTTTCCTCCTGGGGACTCTCACCTGGCGCGCCTTCGGTCCCTCGGGGTTCCTCCTCGTCGCCGCCTACTTCGTCATCGTAAGCCCGAAACTCTCGAGATCCTGCATTTGATTCCGCCGCTTGTGGCTGTTGCGTTCTAGTTGCGATCGAAGATTTCGCGCTTCGCGGAGGTTTATCTCCATCTAGTGAGAGACTCTGATTTGCAGCATCCTGATAATTGTGGAGTGTTCCTGGTCGCTAATTTCTATCGGTATGCTCCGATTGGTAGTCATGTCTGCTTTTGATTGTAATTTCTTGTTCTCATTGTACGGTCCTCTTCGTTTGCTACTCTCACTTTTGAGCTGCCGCTCATGATCGTTGAAGTTGATTTGCTGCGTTCTGAATTTGAGATTTGAGTTCTGTATTAATTGAGTTGGATCCCTTAGGGAACTGCAGCAACGAAGGTGAAAATGACGCAGAAGGAAGCTCAGGGGGTTGCTGAGAACAGGAAAGGAAGGAGAGGGCCTAGAAGTGTGATTGGTTCCAGTGCGGCTGGTTGTGTCTGTGCTTTCCTTTCTATATTCGGCGTAGGAGGAGAGAAGTTCTCGCCTCTCTGGTTACTTGGGTTTATTGCTAGTTTCTGTACTAAGTTGAGCGATACTGTTTCGAGTGAGATCGGCAAGGCTTATGGAAAAACGACGTGAGTAATCTTTCTCACCTGCACTTGAGTTGATGGTTGATACTCGAATCTTGTGTTTGTGATGATAACTGATCATTTTTGTGCTGTCTCATGATATGTTCTTCAAACTAATGATAATTTTGAACTCTCCCCTTTCTTCTGTGATATATTCTTCCTGTTTTTGCTAGTACTTTGTAGCCTCTAGTCATTTGCCTTGAGATTGATGTAATGACTGCAGAATACGTCAGATTATTACAAAGAGGCTGAAGAATTGATACTAGTGATTACATGATCTATTGGTCTAGAGAGCACAACTACTTGCTTGGCAGTGTCTAGTCAGGTTATGTTGCATGGGATGCAGAATCATAGATGTACATGTACACATATATTGAGAGGGAGGAAGGGAGGGAGATAATTTCTTTAGGAATTGAACAGTTTAATCATAATGGAACCATCAGTTATGTAATTTGAGGAAACTTCTGCTATATCTTTCCAGTAACTAGACAGCTAACTTTTGGCAAACCTGGCATTTGAAGCGAGGTTGCCTTTGTGAAAGTGGATATCATGCTTGAATGCTTCTACTATTTAGTTCCTAGAAACTATTTGCTTTCACCATGCACCATATATGTAACTCATCATGTATTGATGGTTCTTCTTCAACAGGTACTTGGTGACCACTTTTAAAATTGTTCCTTGTGGAACAGAAGGTGCTGTAAGTCTCGAGGGAACAATTGCTGGAATTCTGGCATCAGTTCTTCTGGCCTTAGCCAGTTTTCTCCTGGGGCAGGTACTTTGGTCTTCTCAATCTAGGCATAATTCTAAAACATTTTGCCTGGACTTATTGTTTGATTCCTTTACCTAATCATGTCATGTGCATTATAGGGCCTGTCTTATTTGCTTTGCTTTCCTGTGCTTGCTAATGCTGTGTACACTGCCAAGGCTACGTTTGCTCAATTTTAGTGGTCTAGCATTTAATCTGCCTGCATGTCCATACCCAGTTTTTAAATTTGATTGGCGCTTCTGTTTGGATTTATCAGTTAATGTCCGACCTTTCTTTGTCCGTCATTTGCTTACTCTCTCTCTCTCTCTCTCTCTCTCTCTCTTGTTGGTTCGAGACAGATAAAAGCACCTGAAGCCATCATATGTATCTTAGCTTCACAGATTGCTAATCTTGGCGAGAGTATAATTGGGGCGGTCTTTCAAGATAAGGAAGGATTTCGTTGGGTAAGGATTTGTCTCGATTCCATCACATTCATTTCCTGTCTGAGTTCAAAACTTGAAAGTGCCTATTACTAGATGATCATTAACACACCACGAGTGAGGACAAATTACAGAGATTCATCTGTATTGTCAATTGCCAGCTGCAATTTCTCTCTGTTACGGATCCAGCTGGTCTGCTTCCTTGCATTACATCCTAATAGTAGCTCACAATTTCTCTGGCTTCCTTATGCAGCTCAACAACGATGCTGTCAATGTCATTAATATCTCCATGGGTAGCATATTGGCCGTTCTGATGCAGCAAGCCTTTGTTCCAAATTTGTGACGGCACAAGTATCAACAGTACGAGCTCTCTAACATTGATAAAATCAGGTCAATCTAGACATACAGAAGGGTGAACGAAGAGAGAGAGATCCTTATGCCGAAAGCGGAGATACCAGATTTGAACAAGGGTTACAATAGTGTAGACCGGGGGGGGGGGGGGTGTTAGAGACATTTAGATCCCTTCAAATTCAGCAGCAGCAGCAGCATTTAATTAAATACATCTTGTACAGTGCTCCTTTCTCTCAACGAGGCAGACTGAGGACTGCATCGGGGGTCGGTCGATGTAATTGCGGCATTGTTTTCGCAAATATGACTTTGTACTGTGCACGCAATGTGCAGTTCTGCCACTTGACTTTTGGATATCCATATTGGGGAGAAAGGGGAAGCGATATCTTGAAGCCATTCATCAGGACCAAAAACACCAAAACGATGTTTTCTCACGATAAGAGAAAAGAGCGTGAATAGCTTTGCTTCATCTAGAGCTTCATGCGGCTCTTTGCTACTCATTTAAAGTCAAATGCCCATAAATCTTTAGAGTTATACAAAGCCTATATATAACCATGACTTTTAGTAGCTTTTTAGAGAATTTTGAGACCTTTGCACGTCTTGTTGTATAAATAATATGTGTAATCTCAATGTTAAAAAAAAAAAAAAAAAATGGATGTATAAATACAAGAAAAATTGAGTTAATATCAAAAGAACTATACATTTGTGATAGAAAATGATTATCTTAAATCAAATAATGACCCAAAGTGCCTTCCATTTTCTACATATGTGATCAATTTATTTTTAATTACAATTTTTTTTTTTATATAAAATTTTTAGTTGTCCTGTTCTTTATTATTATTTTTTTTTTTGGGTCAATGGTTTTTACTGAGAACATAAAAAATTCTGAACTCATACATTTGTGATAGATTTACTTTATATTAATTTTAATTAAGTTTTTATGGTTAAATTGTTAAGATGGTCACTTTCTTCACCCTTCCTCCCACCATTGTTCCTAGATCGACGACTTCTTTGGCTACCCCTTTTGCCCTCAAGGACCTTCACGTAGGGCCTCGATTTGGATCGCCCCCCTCCCCCATGGCCAGCGAGAGCTTGATGGCCCTTGTCCCCAAGTCCGGTGTTCTTGATCTGGGCAAGACAAAGTGAACATGGGACGAAGAAGACGATGGATAGGGCAACCAAAAATGAAAAAAAAAAATGGACGAAAATACCATAATTAGGCCATCGGAATATACATGAAGATAATTTAGTGAGGTCCTTCTTTTTTGACTTTTTATTTTTCATGAGAAAATATATTTAGTTTGTGGATTTTTTGAGAAAAAGGCACTTTGGATCCTTATCAATTTTTCTATTAAATTTTATGATTAAATTTTAAATGAAAATCAATGAAGGATAAATTATTCATAAATGAAAATTCATAAATTTTGGGGGTAAATTTTGGCGGCAGGTAAATTTATGACATGGGTATTAGTTTAGATTTTTCGTGGTATTAATTCAAATATATTTTTGTTAGTGTAAGTAAAATAAAAAATTATGAAAAGAAGGAAAGAGGCCATGGAAGGCCCAGCCCACGAGCTCGAGGAGTCCCTTATCCCCTTATCGAAATCGAACCAGATAGAGAAAATCAAGACGCGAGCTTTGGCTCCCTGCTCTTGAGCGCGCGCGAGAGAGAGGGAGGGAGAAGAGGAGAGTAAAATGGCGATCCTCTGTGCACTCGCAGCATCCCCATCTCCTTCAGCCATCTTCGCGCCCGCCAACTGCAACCCCTCCGTCCCTCCTCTCTCTTCCAAGGGGAGCGTCGCCGGGCTGTCGTTCGCACTGTCCAAGCCCGTCGCCGCGACGGTCGTCGGCCGGCGCGGTTTCGCCGTCCGGTGCCAGAAGGACCTCTCCGTCGTCCCTCTCGACCAGCGGTGGATGTTCGAGGAGTCCGAGGTCGACGGACCTGTAAGAACCTCTCTCTCTCTCTCCCTGTTGTTTGTGCACGTGTACCGTCCATTTGACTGCTCTTGTAGATGGATAGTAGGGACGAATTCTGTGGTTTTCTGGGTTCCTTGAGAAGAGGCGTTTTGGGTAATGCAATTTTTCCGGTTTGGTTGATCTTGAGTGGCCCAATCACGGGATGGACGGAGGTCAGCGACGTTGGAGGAAAATTTGGGATGTCATGCGTGGTGTTGTGGTTTTCTTTTTTTGTTTTGTAGGACATTTGGAACAAGACGTGGTATCCTAAAGCTCGAGATCACGTGAACACGGATAAGCAGTGGTACATAGTGGATGCCACGGATAAGATACTCGGTAGGCTTGCGTCCACCATCGCTATCTACATCCGCGGCAAGAATCTGGCGACGTACACTCCCAGTGTGGACATGGGGGCCTTTGTGATTGTGGTATGTACTTGAATTTTGGTTAGGCATCGCATTATGTTACATTTGCTTTTCCAAGAAGACAAGCCGATGATTTAATTTCCACGTCGTTCGATTTGAGGAGTGGACATCGCAAAATGCACACCATGCTTTATCATTTTTGACGTACGCACCATGGCCGAAATTACTACCTTCTTGTCTCAGTCCCCATCTATTGGCCTCTCCCAATTAGGCACATGTTTAACATGGTTTTTCCAACCTATCAGTTGGTCTCTTACAATACTGCATAATCTGGATAGAAAAGGAGTTGAAAACATTGGACTCCAGATTATATAGCCTTCTTGCTGATGCTACTTCAAATTTGTGTGACCTGATTCCCTTTTGTTAATTATACCTGAAATTCTCCCTATGATTATGCTAAACGACTGCTTTTGCTGGTTTGATAATTGACTAGTTCATATGTTAAAACTTTTCAAAGAGAAATGAAGGTTTTGATCTGATACTCTTATCACTCTTTAGTGTAAGCTAGGAAAAATAAGATGCATGCTGTTTCCCTTATCATGAGAGGGGAAGTGGACATTATGATAAGAATGTTTACTTCTCCGTGACAGTTAAACCTGCTCTGGATTCTGCTGCAAGGATTTAGATCAGTTTATGTCATACAATATCACTGTGTGCAAAGCAAGAAAACTTGATGTGTCATTACCATTTACTTGTGCACATGGTATCTATAGGTTAATGCTGAAAAGGTTGCTGTATCTGGAAAGAAGAGGACCCAAAAGCTCTACAGGAGGCATTCAGGAAGACCCGGTGGTATGAAAGTCGAGACATTCGACCAGCTGCAGCAGAGAATTCCTGAGAGAATCATTGAACACGCTGTTCGGGGCATGCTGCCCAAAGGAAGGGTAATTTTATGAGCCTTAATAATCAAATCCGCACACCTTTACCCCTCCTCCTTTTGCATTACACAGGCAGATTTAATGGTTGCTTTTCACCATAGTCACAACTTTTCAGACTGGTATTTCTGTGTGGCAATCTAGTGGGATCATGGGATGGGAGATTGAGGACATTAAGATATTTCATTTGCTGACTAGAAAGACCAGAAGTTTCATTACTGACATAAATACTGCTGTCCAAAACTATGTAGAATTGAAGTAATCTAGATGCGAGAAATGAGAACACTTGATAATATTCTGCTCCAGCAATAGTGTGGCTCACTTAATGCATTTTCAAAATAACCAAGTCTTATTTGGTGGCAGTAGCAATTTCTATTCTACTTTTATATCTAATAACAGGAAACAGCTTAGCTTATATTCATTCAGTTGATCAATTTCGGCAACATCAGGGCTCCTGGTTTTCTCTTAGAATTCTGTTCTCTGACTCAAGGATGTAGTAGCCATACATTCTTTTATAGTAGAATTTATAGTTACCAGCATCTTTCTGTAACTATTGAACTATGCTTTGTATTTTGACCAAAAAAAAAAAAAAAAAAAGAACTATGCTTTGTATGGCTGTTGGGTGGAACTGTATGAAGGTATGATAGGCAGATAGTGCTATGGCTCACAGTATGCACCTTGTTAACTTCTACTGTTGCTCCGTACTCCATATTTGATATTTGAACTCTTCTAGGGACTCACGTTGCTTCTTTAAAGTTCTTCCTCAATTTCTAAGATCATTCCAAGTAATAGAGTTTAGCAGCTTAGAATGGGGTCTTTTGTGTGCAGCTTGGCCGAGCATTGTTCAACCACCTTAAGGTTTACAAGGGCCCGGAACACCCCCATGACGCCCAAAAGCCCATTGAGCTTCCCATAAGGGACAAGAGGATACAGAAGCAGACATGAATTGGTTTTGGTATTTTGCCGGAGAGAATTATAGCAATTATGAAGTGTCCTTGTAAAGAATTGCTAATCTTTAGTTTCCTTTTTGTGCAATGAAGTTTGAATTTTATTCATGGGCTCCACTTCCCTCCATTTCAATCTTGTTGCCATCTCTGCTTTGTGCTATAGATGCAGGCGTGCCATACTAAAGTCTAGTCTGCCATCGTTCACTCTTTGACTGCTGAAGTGGAGTTCATTCTGCAACTCCACCTACAGTTCGTCCGCGAAATGAGGTGGATGGTTCTATAATTTTAATGCAATTCATTGAATGTTTAGCTGCAACAGAGAATTTTTGATATTGGTTATCTTGCAACAGAATCGTTTAATTTTCATTAATGCGAACCATGGAACCGAGATGCCTCTCCTAAGAGTGCTTATGTGGGCATTGGGTATATGGAATGCAATCCATCATATTACTCTGAGGTTTACTTTAGTATGCCAATGTTAATTGGCTTTGATTGAATGGTGTTTTCTTTCAACATATCATACTCAAGGATGTTGTTATCTCTTGAAATTGACTCTCTCATGAACTATGAACCCACATTCTTAAAGCTAGAAAAAGGATTGAGAAAGTTGAACGCTAGCCCGTAGCATTTGTAGAGGGACATTGAGTTCTTACGATTGTTAGACCCTCTCCTACATTTGGGTGAAGGTTGTGGCCCTCCCCCAGTCGGCCCTTGTCTCTGGTCAGAAGGGTCTCTAGCCACAGGCGAGAGGGCCCCCGGCCTGTTTTTCATTATTATTTGTGTGTGTTCTTTTTAAAGTTTAAGCATTTTTTTTCTTTCTTGAGTTTTTTATGGAGAAAAACATAGATTAAGGAAAAAAAGAAAGAAAAAAGGAAAGAAAACAAAAAATAAATAAATAAATGATGGAAATGGCCTTGATCATTTGTTGAGGTCATTAACATGGCACTTAATTGAGAAAATATGGCATATTAAGCCTTTATTTGAAACTTTCCTTAGAATTAAGTTAAACTCTACAATTCGGTATTTTAAAATTTCTGTCCTGGGTTCGCTTGCTTCTCACTCGAAATAGAATAAGTAAAATATTCACTACTTCAAGCTTCATGAACACGAACAAAATCCGTTCTAGCTTAATGAGCGGGAAGCCCTACTCATGGTGAACAAGTTTCAAACTTCTTTGCTATCAAATAATTCGTTAAAAATAATAGAATGAGAGGTCACCCTCAGAGCAGCAAGATCACGAATAAAACAGCAGCGACTTCAACTAAAACATAACCGACATGTGCTGGTGACACAGCATGCCCGGCTGATTTGCGTCCAGGACTGGAAGGTGGAGACACTGGAGCCCACGGAGATGGAGCCACCGGAGACCACGGTTGTGGAGGCCAGGAACCGGGAGGTGGAGGACTGGAAACCGGAGGCACCTCTGGTGCTGGAGGACTGGGAGGAGGCCAGGAGCCAGGAGGTGGAGGACTTGAAGCCGGAGGCGCCTCTGGTGCTGGAGGACTGGGAGGAGGCCACACTGCTGGTGGAGGACTTAAAGCTGGAGGCGCCTCTGGTGCTGGAGGACTGGAAGGAGGCCCCGCTGCTGGTGGAGGATGAGAAGGAGGCCACGCCACTGGTGGAGGACTTAAAGCCGGAGGCGCTGCTGGTGGAGGACTGGGAGCCGGAGGCGCTGCTGGTGGAGGACTGGGAGCCGGAGGCGCTGCTGGTGGAGGACTGGGAGCCGGAGGGGCTGCTGGTGGAGGACTGGGAGCCGGAGGCGCTGCTGGTGGAGGACTGAGAGCCGGAGGCGCTGCTGGTTGAGGACTGGGAGCCGGGGCATCCCCTGAAGTTCGGTTAGGATTTCTGGAAAATCAAATAAAGGTAAGTCAGCTCGAAGTTCACTTTCTCTTTGTATAAGATTTGAGGAAAGAGAAGAATATGAGGGAATTACATCTTGAGTAGGGTCGCGTAGAGAAGCTCATTGCAAGTGTCCGGGACTCCGGCAAGACACCAGTGACTGCAGTCGTCGGTTGACTCTGCTTGGCCAGTGTAAATGGAGGGATGGCCGTCTTTCCGGAGCTGTGTGAGCAATGTCACGTCGAGCAGTTTCGCCGGCTTCTCCATCATACTAAGCACATTGCTAAGAATACCCTCTGCTGGAATGCTCGGGCTCGGATAAACCGAACCCAACACCGGTTGAGTCTGTCCTTTGCAGGTTTGCGCACTCGTTTCGTTCCATTTCATTCGAAGGAGAGTGTTCAGGAAAATTGATGGACAGCATTAGGACAGATTATCACTGTTAAATAGACTTGTACTACGAAGGTGGTGTGATCTTATAAAGACCGATTAGCAAAATCAAAATTAAAACTGAGAAAGAATCGGTGAGAAAAAAGCGAGATTGTAGTTTACTTGAAATGAACAGCAGAAATTCCCTGGAAGAAGACTTGAGTGCTCAACGGATCGATATGGCCATCAATCCATCTGGACCAAGTTGTGAGCGCTATTTGGTACGCTTCCAGAATGTCCATGTCCTTCACCGTTGTGTTCCCTACCTGGAAATAATCCCATCTGCATTACACACGAAGAGGTCGTTCATTGTTCCGTTTCGTCATCTCGTAATTTCCTAAGGGGAAAACAAAGGTCGAGAATGGACCCTCTCGGTTGTCCCTGGTGTAACCACCAAAGGTACGAGTTGAAGATCAACATGTGATTGCCTGCCCATTGGTCACCGGTGGTAATGCTGTCCAGCTTCAGTACTCGTCCTATCTGTTCTTGGACCTCATCTACCAGGAAATTATTTTTCAACCACTTCACTGAAACTCCGAATTCCTAGAGAGATAAGCACAAGGTTAAAAAGTTCCTGAGAACCGATAGCACTTAATTCTTTTTCACGACCAAGTTGGTTGGAACTCAGTATTTTGCGATGATGCAGCAATCTAAAAGAATCTGTCCTACCGGGAAAGAAAAATCAGAAAGGTCCCCTTCTTGTTTCAAGTTGTATGCAGACCCTGGTACAGCGGAGTGAAGCATGCACGTCAGAGACTGCCACATGTTCTTGCTCAGGGAATCCCCAACAAACAATATATTCTTGCCCCTCTGCCTCTCCAGAAAGTCACGGCCGTCAAATCTGCAATCAACGAAGTGCTTTAGGGGACATGTACTCCTCTAGGGTATTCCAGGGGTTGAATGAGGCAGTTGAATAGGTATATGACAGCAGCCAGAAGCATCCAATGTGCGAAAAATTCTAACGACTCCGATGATCAACATATGTCTAATTATAACCAAAACAACAAAGCTAAAGTGAGTATAGTATTCTGGAACTGACAGACATCGACGACATACCGCGGAAGGTCGCATTTGCTGGGCTTCCATCTGTACTTAAGGTAATCCTTATCAGTCCTGCCATTCTTCAGGCAGTCGAATGCTGGGTCTATGAAGGGACAGTTTGAAGCTTCGTAGATGGGGTATGAACCATCAAAAACCCAACTCCCTTCGTAAAGATTGCAGTTCCTTAGCTGGCAAGACACGAGCCCTAATCCAATCACCAAGAAAGCCACAAGGCAACGCCAGGAACCGAACCCCGAAGCCATTTTCGACAGAGTCTTGCGGGACAGCCTGCGAGCACTGAATTTTCTAGCATACAAGAAGGAATCGGATATGACTTATTGCCTCAATGAATCCCAAAGGACGGCATGAAGGAATCATTGCCATTACATGCCTTGAAAAATTTCCTTTTTAATACGATATTTAGCGCGTGACGATCTTCTCTACATGGAAAGAAACGATCCTCCATATCGTTTTATTCTGACAGGAAACGCGGAGAGAGGGCGGCAGATTTGTTTCCCAGTTATTCAGCTCCAAGAAAACTAGCTGGTTATGAATAAAGATACTGGCTGGCTTGAGATAAACATGGAAGGTGACAATCCTCCATTTATAGCGTTGCCATCGTAAGTTCTTTTTGGGTAGATTACACTTCACAAATACGGATTCTCTCTGAACTGTTACCACTTGTCCTTATCTTTGATATAACAGCACAGTAATGGGTATCTCTGTAAGGGATAACATAGAAGAGGAAACGAGATTATTCATAATCACTGCTTCATTAAACAATTGATTAACCAAGGAGGGACATAATTGTCGCCCTCAGTGACCGCTTTTCGAATTTTCACGTTGGCGCCAATATCATTGATGTGCACGCGCGCTCTTATACAGAATTGGCAATGAGAATAGCATTTAGTATTTCGTTCCAAGTGTCAGGAATGCCGGCAAGACACCAATGACTGCAATCGATCTTGCCTTTGCCATGAATTCTGTCGTATTTGGAAGGGTGCCCATCTTTCCTCAGCTGCGAAAGCGTTGTTATGTCGAGCAAAGTGACAGCCTCAGCGGTCGTGGACATGTTGGCTAAAACTTCCTTCACCACAGTCACTGCCGGCGGCAGACCTGAAGGATACACGGACCCTTTAATGGGTTCCGTTTGTCCGCTACACGTGGATTTTGGTTCTTTCCATTCCTCACCCCTGAAATCATTATAAGATGTCAAAGAAACGAAGCATGCATATACATGTATCGATTAATCTTCCTATAACATCAGAGGATAGAACAGAGTCGCGCATGTACCACCAGATAATATCTTGTCAAACTAATGAAAGTTCAAAGTGAGATTACTTGTAATGTGTGGGAGAAATTCCCTGAAAGAACACTTTAGTAGTGGTAGGATCGATGTTGGATTGTACCCATTTCGACCATGTGGTTAGTCCATTTCGGAAAGCAACTAAGCGGTCCATATCTTTGAGTACTTTGTCTCCTGTTTGAATGTAGTCCCATCTGATACACCAAAATAATTCAGTAACTCAAGAATGACAGCTTTTCTTCAGAGAGTTTTGATCTCATCATTTCAAAAGCATGAATTAAAACTATGCTTGAGCGAGGAGCTCCTACTGCTACTAAAGGTGAATTTATCGCCTTCATCGAAACTAATTCTCTCGTGGTTTATTCACTATATATCATACTTAACACTCGACACGCAGCAATATCTCACGGTTGCTTCTTCCCTCTGTGAAGCCACCAGTGCCATGTGTTGAAAATCAGAACGTCGTATCCTTTCCATGCAACGCCGTCAGCAATAGAGTCAAGCATTAGGACTCTCCCCATCTTCTCCTTGACAATATCCACAAGGAAATTATTTCTTGATAGCGCAATGGATGTCCCATAATCCTGCAAAACAGTATCTTAATCATCTGTCATCGGTTTACTTTATAGTCCAGGAACCAGAATGACGATGATATGCAGGACTTATACGAAGTAAATAGTGTTGCAACTCATAGTATGCAGACTAATACCGATAGCGAAACTCACCGGGAGGATAAAAGTAGAGAGACCATTTTTGGTGGAGAGAGTGTACTTGGACTTGGGAACTGAAGCATGCACTATACAGGTGAGTGACTGCCACTGATTGATGCTCAGCGAGTCGCCCACAAATAGTATCTTCTTCCCCTTCATCCTCCTCAGGAAATCCTGGCCATTGAACCTGCATCACATCATCCTATACTAATCACTCGGCCCCATGAAGAAGTTCCAGAATCCAACCGCTCCAAATTTTCGTAATCACCAAAACAGTCGTGACTTCAAAATCCAAGACAACTTTGCTTCCCTGAACACGAGACGATTTTGTGAACCAAGATAAAAGAAAATGGACAGAGATCTCAAGTTTACGACGTAGACCTGGGTAATGCACAAGCACTGGGCTTCCATCTGTAATGCAAATAGAACTTATCGGGCCGTCCGTTCCCCTGGCAATTAAACTGTTTCTCAATGAACGGGCATGTTGAGGTGCTGTATAGAGGGTATGATACGTCATCATACTCCCAAGCCCCTTGGAATAAATCACAATCACCGAGGTGTTCATTTGACTCTCCCTTGGCAATGCAATGCGCCTGGAGAAGACCCGAAATGAACAGAACAGCATAACCTGAGCTGATCCAACTTTTGAGCCCCGTATTTTCGGGCATGAGCACGACAGCGCACACCGGATCGAGACAATTGGACCCCGGAAAGTTGCGAGAGAATTATATGAAAAATGTAAATCACATGGAGTTCGCCATGTTTATTTTATTTTATTTATTTTTGAACTTACCTATCCCCCACGGCAGAGAAACTATGTCATGGATTTTGAGTGTCAACTCAGAAGAATAAGAGTGCATGATTGTTCTTAGTTCAGTTCTTAAAAACTGTGGTCAATCGTTCTTTCGTTCATCCTTCCGCTGTTCAGTCCTCCAAAGCCTCAAATATAATTTGTTGAATTCTCCCAAAAACATAAACCATGAAAGCAGACTTGCAAACTTTCCAGTGCCTACTGAAAAAAAAGGGACGGACCTGTCATTCATTTGCTTATGTTAGATGAGTTTTTCTTTTGGCTGGCTTTATCAGAAAGGCCTGCTGCCTGCTAGTTTCATCAGGAGATAAATGAACAAAAAGAAAACGAGATTTCCAAATGTCACTTTGGTTATGCAACACAAAGAGGCAACCAATCCAACAAAATCTATTGCTTTATTATCTCCCAATTCAAATTGCTCATTATGAATGGGACCCAAATTGAGCCCATGTTTGTTAAAGAATGAGATTGTAAAGAATCTCGTTCCAAGTATCTGGAACGCCTGCTAAGCACCAATGGCTACAATCCATCGCCGTTCTCCCACCGAGGCCATATATAGAAGGATGTCCATCTTTACGTAGCAGCGACAAATTTGTTATGTCCAGTAACACCACAGGCTTCTTGATCTTGCTCAGCACACCCTTCAAGACCGCCACGGCCGGCGGCAGGCCCCCTGGATAAGTCGACCCAGGCACGGGCTGCTTCTGGCCCACGCAACTCTTCGCGCTCGGTTCACCCCATTGAGTGCCGCTGATACATTAAAACACACGAGTTAGAAGGGTTACAACGTACATTGAATTTTTAAGGATTTTCACAGTATCATTCCAAATGGTTTTGAGGGTAAGTACTTGTAATGAGAGGGAGAGATTCCTTGGAAGAAAACTTTAGACTTGGCTGGGTCGATGTTGGCGTCGACCCACCCAGCCCACGTCGTCAGCGCCTTCTCGAAAGCGACCATACGATCCATGTCTTTGTAAATCTGCTTTCCATCTTGTATATAATCCCACCTGGGGGCAGCAACAAAGCATATGAAAACATTAGTCCAATTTATCCCATATAGATCTGATGTTAAGGAAGTCGTCATCGTCAAAATGACACCGTTCTAAATCACATCGAGTCTGTTCAAAAAAAAAAAATAATCACGTCGAGACGTACGGTTGAGTGGGCCCTCGGCGGTTCCACCAGTGCCAGGTATTGAAGATGAGCATATCAATCCCCATCCACAGCTTGCCTCCTTGGATCGAGTCGAGCTTCAAGACCCGTCCGATCGGTTCGCGCACCACATCCACTAGATACACATTGCGATCAAGCATCACTTTAACCCCATAGTCCTGTGAAAGTACTAAATTCATGCCTCGGACAACATGTATCTCAATACAAGCCACTCAAAACAGCAACTCGCCCGTGCGCCTTTGTTAGTTCCCATTCGGCATGCCTCATCAGTTCATGATGCTACACTAAAGTGCGATTACAGCTAAAAAAGAGTACAAAGCGCGCGAGCAGCGATTTCGCGCCTTTTTTCGAGCGACTGTCGGGTGGGGGGAATGGAAAGGGCCATCAATTTGCAGTTTTGCAGGAACAGAAATCTTAACTTTTTAGAACACTCACGTGCAAAAGATGGGCAAGAGGTCCAAAGGGTCGGGCAAATACATGACAAAAGCTACTGCCATTAGCGCCTGGATTCATGTCTGGCTGTCAGATAGATGGGGATGGGACAGATCGAATTTTTAATAGAATCTCCCATGAAAGGTTACTCCTTTAAGTTTAATACAGTTCTGCAATCAGCTCAACCTCTCTCTGGTTTTTAAGCAGACATTGGCATAGTCAATGAATGTCAGCTAATGAACCACAGTTGCACATGCAAGAAAACATGGTCATGTAGATAAAAAACGATGAGATCTGAAGACTTCAGAACATGGTCAATTCACCTGACCAGTGAGGTCCCACTCAGATTCTTGGTAACAAATAAGCTCTATTGCTATCTCTCTAATGTCACGTAATCTAATTTAATCTAGTCTAATTCAAATGAGAGTGAAAGCATGAGAGTAGTGAAGGCACGTACTGGGAAGGCAAAAGTGGAGACATCGTCTTGTCTCGTGATGGTGTACTTGGTGTTGGGCACTGCTGAGTGAAGCATGCATGTCAGCGACTGCCACTGATTACGACTGAGTGAATCCCCCACAAACATGATTGCCTTCCCTCTCATCCTCTCTAGAAAGTCGTGGCCATCAAACCTATGAAATTGACAACCAAAAATAAATAAAATCAACCAAATTGTTTATCGGAATTTAATAATAAATCGGACACAATCTGTCTTTTACTTAACATGAAATATGTAAAGAGCAACAGCTTATATAATATTTTGCTAATTGGTCGAATTACTAATAAAATTTATTTAATGCGACTACCTAAGAGTATTATTATATTTAATTGTTGAATTTGGTAAATCTCACGTGAAGTGCCACGAGTTCAAAATGAAATTTGTCAGAATTCGACACATGCTGCTCGTTGCAGCTGGTGACCGACCGTGAGCTTGACGCCGCTCACCGACCGGTGAGGTTTGAGTTTCCCAGGGGAAAAGGAATCTCTGTCATTTTTTCGCTCCAGCTACTCCCACGCGCTCTTCCGCGCGTGGTGACGGACGGCCCAATCGGCGTGCGAGAGGCTACCACCGTCCTATGCAGTGACGGACACGCGCTGATGCTCCGTGGGATAGAGCAGAGGGCATCAAAAATCATTAGCTGTGTCGCCTCGCAGGACATCCCTCGCGAGTCACGAGATGCCCTCCCCCGACATGGAAGTGATTGAAATAAAAAATGAAAAAAAAAATTCCGATAAATTTTTCTTATTATAACACTAAAATGAGATCACTAAATTACTAATTTAAAAATAATGATTAACAAGGAACGTAAAATATTCATTACGTGTAACTAAATTACTAATTTAGATATAATGATTAACAAGAATTTAAATAAATGATGTAAAATGATGAATTGAGAACCGTAAACTTTTCTCATTTGGAGCAAAATCTAAATTACACACGGGCCAAAAATCTTTCTTTTTTTTTTTTTTTCGGAAAAGGGTGTGTGATGGTAATCGAAATGGCAACGTCTATGACCAAGATTATAACTTGGAAGTCATTCTACAATGGGGGTGGGCTTGACAAAAGGAAACCGAAATCACGACCTTTATTAATTGTATGTCCGGACGTCACATAAACCGGCAACTTACTATTGAACCTACTTTGTTATAAGATTCAAGGTGGGGGGCTTCCGCTGTCGGCAGGAAACATTTGTGTGCACGCCAATCGTGGAAAAGACAGATTCTTTTTTCGGGTCACGAAACCAAGTTGTTGCGAGGGAGGTGTGCAGCCGCACCGGAATGGGGACCATGGGACCATTACAGAACATAGAGATGCCTGTCGACTAATCAAATCAATGCCATAACGGGTTCCACCTTTTGTGCACCTAAGGAAGCGATAAAAGGCTAGCAGGGAGAGAGAGAGAGTAGTACCTGGACAGGGAGCAGCCGCCGCCGAGGGGCTGCCACCGGTACTTGGCGAAGGCGACGTCGGGGCGGCCGTTCCGGAGGCAGGCGAACTCGCGCTCGATGAAGGGGCAGACGGAGGAGTCGTAGAGAGGGTAGGACGGGTCCGCCACCCAGCTCCCCTTGAACACATCGCACCTCGGGGGGTCTCTGGTGCTGCCTCCCCGGGCTGCTTCGGCACCCCATGCCATCAACGTCAGAAGAGCCAGCTTCCAGTGAAAAGAATGTGAAGGAGAAGGGGGAGGAGGAGGAGCCCATCTGCATTGCCTCTGTGCCCACCATCCCCAACCCATTTTGCTCTCACTGCAACGTAGCAACCCAAGAGGCTCTTTTTGCAGAGAGAGAGAGAGAGAGAGAGAGAGAGAGCTTTTGGATTCTGGGTTACATTTAACGTTGGTGGGTGGGGAATTGAGAGAACCAGAGGTCATGGGTCCACTGAGATAAAAGGGCATTGTTGGATTCAGGGCTACTTCATGTACCTTCTTTGTTATTCTTTTTTCGGGTAGCTACTTAAAATACAGGATTCGGTTTCCATTTTCGGAGGTGGGCGGGGATAGGGATTTATATAGGATTTAGGAAGTTGCAGTAGATCTGCCCTTTTTTTCTTTTTTAAATAAATAATAATGGCTTGGCTTTGCTTTGCTGAGCTGTAGTTGTGGGGAGTAGCAGCCAATCGCCACCATTGATGTTGACACTTTGAATTGGTGGGGTCAACCAACTCGCTGTGGGACGACAAGCTAGTCCCCTTGGATCTCAAGGAGAGCAAACGAGACCACTTGAGATTTCTAACTTGTTTAATTCTCATGACATTAACGTAAGAGTGTTTTGGCGACCTAAGCACATGTCCTTAAAAGATTTCAATTGGGGTTTAGTTTGCACATCGATATCGCCTAAATGTAAGAATACCAAGAAGGTAAAGCTGGGTATAAGACTCGATAAAGATACTAACCTATTGGGCGTACAGGATAATGCAAAAATAAGGAATATATCCATAAAGCCCGGCATCTCTATAAATCAAATGGACAAGAAGTGGAGACCTTCATATGAATGAAAGCTCTTGGTGAGCTTACACGCTTAACCGTCACCGAGAATCGAAGGCAAAGGATTATAATATAGAGACAATTAATAGAAATGAAGTAGTGTGCTGACAAGGCAATAATCTACCATTTGTAAGAAACAGTGACTAGACGTGCAAGTTTTTACGGATAAATTTTTTGGTATACCAGTTTTATGTATCATCATTTCTCACAGATGGAATAGATGAAGTTGGTGGAGCATCATCCACACTAAAGAGGAAAAACCTGGCACTTCCTCAAAATAATTCTAGAGGAGCAACGTATAACAAGCCTAGCTCGGGGATTGAAACACATCCAGAGCAAGAATCCGCCACTCCGCACATCTCGCCATTCAAACAATGAAAAGCTTCCATAATAGATTCCCACCTTTGCAGTGGCAACCATCCACATCATAATTGCGTGTAGAAGTCGCAACATCGTCATTGTATGATTAACAATATCGAAATAAGAGGCACGGATACAACAATCAAACAACAAGCCATCGTCCCCAGTAAGAAGTTTACAATACACAATTACTGCACCGCATAATAGTCGTCATATTCTTTATGGTATCCATTTCAGTTTCAAATGTAAACAAAAGATAAACTTCGAAGCAAAATTTAGGAGTTCCTTTCAATGGATTAATAAAAAAAAGCCCTAGTTCTTTCAAAACCAAATTAACTCAAAACATAGCAAACCATTTCTTATTTTCTGTTCTGCCAGTAATCAGTATCCGGATTTATCAGATAGAGATCATTAGCAGATGTAGAAGAAGCAGTTCCAGTCCACGGCCCATCAGTGAGCATGCTCTCGGTGATATTCTCGCCAACTGCCTGATCTTCGTCACCTTTGAAATGCTTCCTCATGGCCTCAATTGTCTCCTCCGTTATGATAGCGCCCTCAGAGTCCAGCACTGGAACAGCAGCCTTGCCTTCAAGCATGCTAACCACAGATGACATCGGCGGCCTGAGTGCTGGAGTTGCATTAGTACACAGCAGAGCTACCTTTATCATCGCCAGCACCTCCTTTTCGTCAAAATGAGAACCCAGCCTCTGATCAACTAGATCCATCAAATTTCCTCTCTCCTTCAAAACTCGTGCCTAGAAACAGAAATGGAAAGGAAGATATTTCCCTCAAGCTACAGGTACCGATCAGTTGTAGAATATGCTCAGAATACTAAAACGGGAAGAAGGAGATATATTCTGCCCTTGATAATTTCATGACTAATGCAGTTGATAAACACCCGTTAGTTTTTCATCTTCGTTGTAAGTTAAATTGGAAGGAAAAAATCAAACAAGTCAATACAGATGAAACATGATTTCTTTACCAATTTTAAGTAAAAGTTAGTAAATTTAAACACTTGTTAATCACTTACTAACATTCACCGGTTGCAAAAAAATTACCACCACTGCTTTAAAATTACCAGTTCTCATTGAGTATTACTGGCAGGGATTATTTATCAGTTTGTCATTACAAGAAACAGGAGAATCGTCCATCAATGGTTTACACCATTCATTGCCTTTTACTCTCAATTCTAATTTAATGAGAATTACCTGACTATGCAACTTAGGTGAAAATCAGATTTAACAGGGACTAATAATGATTGTTTTAGCTAATGATTGGCAATAAAATCTAATTTTTGGACTCAATTACAAGGATGTGAAGAAATCAAATCTAAATTGAAAGTACATCAATATTTGGGTCGAGCATGGTCTCGAAAACATTTTAAATCCAATTCTAATTGTCAAAACTGCAAAGTACTTGACCAACTTGTTTGGCGCTAATGAAACTACAGGGAGTATGAATGTCACGCATAAAACTATGAGGACTAAAACAAAACCAACCCAAATTTTGAGGACCACAAATTTCAATGAATAGAATTGTCTTCGATCCAAAAAAGAATCTACATGATCCCTTCTTTCAGGAGGCAGCCCATTGTTTCCAGTTTCAATGTGCCACTAGGTAAATTCCAGTTTCAGTTCCTTAGAACCAGACCAATCCGTGACCACCCCCACCCCAAGTCGCTCATCTTGAGCATGAACACCATAGGCCAGCTACTGCAAGGATTACTTGCTTCTTTCAAATTCAGTATAGACCAACATAACAAGAATAATTGGATTAATTTTAAAGG
The DNA here is from genome assembly GCA_016097545.1 of Eucalyptus victrix. Classification (NCBI taxonomy): domain Eukaryota; kingdom Viridiplantae; phylum Streptophyta; class Magnoliopsida; order Myrtales; family Myrtaceae; genus Eucalyptus; species Eucalyptus victrix. Next base: position 13,065,633 of record CM027840.1, on the reverse strand, counting down.
ACAAATTGCACTTAACAGCATGACAATTCGTTAAACAGGTTTCAAAAGCTGGTAACTGTAACTCTCATTTGCAACCATTAAAAGTGCATATGAGGAGTTCTACACTATGTTCACACTTAATCCATCTCTCAACCAGCACAAGCAGAGATTTAAATATCATAATGAGAAACTTTTGAATGCTAGAGTTAATTACCCAATCGAGTAGATAAAAGCATTTCTCCTTCTTTTGGTAACTGGTGTTGCTCTGGCCACTAACAACTTCTAAGGCAACAATGCCAAAACTATAGACGTCGGCTTTTTCAGTGAGGTAACCATGCATTGCATACTCCGGTGCCATATATCCACTGCATAACAAGAAAAAAGAGCTGGTGTTTGTAACATGGCAAATGTCTTCAATAGCACTTACTTAATATTTTCTTCCAAAGACCATCCCTCTTATCTTCCTAAAATACAAAATAAGGAGATATTCCTAATCATGACACAATGGTTTCAAGAGTCATGGAAAAAACAAGTGCATTCTAGAAATTTTTTAGTAGGATTCCGCTGAGAATATTTCAAAATAATAAAAAAAGAAAAGACATTTGTAGTTTTTATATAACTTTCAGGGGACATATAGCTTCTTAGTTGGAAAACAAGTGCATCCTTATAACTTGGAAAGAGGCTCATTAACCGAAATAAGAGTTGGAAACAGGCTGAGACAAGGTCTGAATACATAGGCAGCAGCAGTAGGAGGATTCCTAAAGCCAAGCCCAGGGGCAAGAAAACTTCTTAATATTGTTGTTGTCGACGTTGCTGTAGCAATAGAAAAACAGCCTTACATTTTCTCGCTAGCTTTCTAACCCTTGTGATTCATGTGCTTGCTTAGTAATTTTGGTTTTATTCTTTTCTAATTCACTTGAGAGTGCACCATCTATGTTTATGTCTTGTGAAATATATTTATGAAAAATTGAACTTTTCATGCAAAGGAATATATATAGATAATTTACACTGAAATCCGTAACATATAGTAGTTTTTCTTATTCATTAAATTGTTTTACATTAAGTACATTGTAATTGGGAAAACATAATAAAAATAATTAAATTACATGTCAATATAGGTTGTTAAAAAGTATTGCGTCATAATTGTATCGTAATATTTTCATATGCTTTTTGCATGAGAGAATATATTAGGTACGGCATAATGAATTACTTTCCGTAATGTTTTTCTTGACTTCTTAATGTATTTAACAAAGCGTGTAGAATACAATCAATCTTTTGATTAATATCTCAGGTAAGCAGATAAAATTTTTCCAGAAACTGCATTAGATCATCTAAGTTTATTGAGATAATGAAATTGTTTATGTTATAGTTATTTTTTGTTAAGCAATTACTGCTAGAGTTAGTAGAAGGAACTTACAGTTCTATGTTTTCCCTGATCAATCACATTCTTTTCATGAACAGGTTGACTTTCTACACATGTCAACGCAAACATTTGAAACATTTGAACATGCTTATTATATATTTTTCTCTGTGTATACAACTTCTATATGCAAAAAAATAATTTCCTCATACAATAATCAATGGAAACATAGGCAAATTAGCTCTATTGCCTATAATATCAACTTATAGCCAAATTAACAATTACACAAGTTAATATTAATGGTAATTAACATTTTTTCCTAATTAACATGAAGAGCGGTGGGAGAGGCGTGGAGCTTTGTGGTTAAGCCCCATTCGTTGAGCACCATGATTTGGGATGATGTGAGTCAACCACAGAGCTCCATTCGACTCACCTTTCTTAAATTAGATGAGATATTTCTACTCCATTCTTTTACATTGTCACTAACTCCTAATTAGGTTAACAGGAACATAAAACAAGAAACTTACTAAGTTCCAGCAATCTTGGTGCTAATATGTGTGCTGTCCTCCTCATCAAGTTTTGCTAAACCAAAATCTGATATTTTAGAGTTGAGATCCTTATCCAGTAAAATATTAGTAGCTTTAATGTCTCTATGCACAATCTTTAGCCTTGACTCTTCATGAAGATATGCCAACCCCCTGGCAATACCCACACATATCTTGTGTCTTGTCGCCCAATCCAGCTTTAACTGAAATTCTTCAGGACCTTCAATTGTATCAGAAGACATCAAAACTGCTTTACTGCCATGTCATTAACTGAAGACAGTGAAGCACAATGTGATATCAAATTACCAAATAAAGCGCGAGCAAGACAGTTATTTTCCATGTACTCGTAAACCAGCACAAGTTGATTTCCTTCAATGCAGCATCCATAGAGTTTCACAAGATGTGGATGTTGAAGAGCAGAAATCATCCCAAGCTCAGTCACGAACTCACGATTTCCTTGCTTTGATTTGGACGAAAGCTGCTTCACTGCTATAGTGGTGCCATCTGACAGAAGACCCTGCAATTGAACTTTGGCATAAGATTTATGCTGTGAAGATACATTGAACACTGCTTTCTACAATTCTTTTCTTTTGGGAATTGGGGGAAGTTAGTTCACCGATTTTCCAGCATACCTTGTATACAGAACCAAAACCACCTTCTCCAATCTTATTGGCAGCATCAAAATTGTTTGTGGCAGCTTTAATCTGTCGCAAGGGAAATGAACCGATTTGCAATGCTAGAACCTTCAAATCTGCATAGCATTTTGGAACTTTTAAGAATTTGGAGGAGTCAACAGCTACAGTATGCAATCTACTATCTAACAAAGACGTAGCATTCCTTCTCAATGTACCAGAAAACCTCATTATAACTATTTTGTCTGAGCAAGTTCAGGACAGTACATCCTAACATCTTGAAATTTATTTTCTGGGGAACTCTGGCTTCGGTTGGTAGTATGTACTTTGAAAAATGAAATGAGAATGTCCTCAGGGTATTTAGTAGCAGGGGGAAAGAAAAATCATAGAAAAAACTCACTTTGGAAACGTAAGGCAAGGTTTGTATGTTTCGATATTTCATATAGCCGAAGTTCCAGCATTTTATTTGACATCTCAAAACACATACTTAATATATGGTCGATTGTGCCCCCAAGGAGACCCAATACACACACACACATCTAAGAAACAATCTACTGTCCCCTTCCCATAGCTATCTATTTCTTCATTTTTAAGATATCTAAGTAAAAACTTCGTTCGTCAAGTGTAACAAATGGATTGATGACACTTTAGCTGTGTTATGGCTTACCAATAAATTGTTTTCTTTTTGTGTCAAATAGAATTTCCAATGCAATGCACAAATGTCGTGTATCAATAGTTATACGGGAGAATTGTGTAACCTAGTCTCAATATTGATGATGCATTGTGATTACCCCTTCCCCAACCAGAAAAGGTAAGGAGGAGGAGGAGTCACGCACCAACAGTTTGACAGGACAACTGTGTGAAATATAAATGATGAGATGTGATTACCCCTCCATTAGCCCAAAAAAAAAAAAGTGATAACCCCCCGCCTCCAACAGAAAAAGAAAAAAAAGAATAGGGAAGGGAGAAATATATTCAGAATGCATAACATTCTATATCTAGACAGATATAGGTGAACAATATAACAGAGATTCCAGGAATGCAATTACCTTGTGCCATTTCATCTTCACGTCCAAGACATCCTCTCCACCAAAGGATAACCAGGAAAAGAAAAACTACAAAAACTATAGCAGCCACAATCCCGACCACAGTGCCAGCAGATATGCTGGCTGACTCTCCTTGGATTTTAAAGCCTTGCAGTGAAGAAAGAACAACATATGTTTACCCACAACTGTTCAAGTAAATGGGGTAGACATACATGCAGAAAAATATTGGTAGCTTCCTGGTGAATGCAGAAGCCAACAGACGGGACAGCAAACTAATTGAGAATCAAGAGGACATGAAAACTGCTCAGAACACTCCGCAGAAACTATCAGATTAAGGAGCACCTCGGAACATGTGATACTAAATACAAAGGGAAAAAGAAAAGAACAAGAAATATATTCTTCATTCTCCAGGCTGTACTATATAATACAGGTGCAATGGTCGTTGATCCGTAGCAGAAAAGCAAACGAGGCTATCGTTTCATAGTATCAATGGAAGTGATCAAAGATACATAGAGAAAACAATCTAGATAGAAAGAAAACAAAGCATACCATAGCCAATTTTCTCCTCCTAAGAGACAAATAATAGACAATAGTCAGCCACTATGGAAATTATTCTGATCAACTGTAACAGATGCCAATGGCTTGAATCCAACAGTGGACATTTGCAACCAAACCAAGTAATTGAATAGCCTATTGATGACTTCTGGTGCAAGACCCAAAAAAAAAAAAGGTACTTTTTTTCCAATATGAAGATGAGTAACTCTTTCGACAGAGAAGCACCAAAAGAAACATGGAAGCGTCTGTCTGCATACCAGGATAGACGGAGATAGCAGATATAAGAGGGCCATAAACTCCTCTGGTAGGTATAGCATTGGTTCCTTTCCCAGCCCAATATAAGCGTATCTCCAGAGTGCCCTTGGTCACATTGGCAGTAAAATTTCTTATGACCTCCTTTCCTACTCCACCTGCTTCAATCACAATGTTGAAATCTTTCCACACCAATTTCCCCTGAAATAATGTTTAATTTGATTCAAGTTGAGTGTCTCCACATTGAATAAGGTGAAACTCAGTCTCAACAGAATGTACGAATTGTGAAAAGATCTTGATTTGCAAATACAAGGTATTTTGATAAAACAACCCAACCATAACACATTGAATGCTTTATATGCTTTACATATTAGAATCAGCACTAGATAATGCCCAAAATTTACCTGTATATAAACATTAAAGGCTCGCCTTCCAAGGCTCATATAACTCTTGTTGCCTGTGAACCTTATCTCCGCAAAATGAAGTCTTACATTGTAGATCCCATTAATCAGACAAAAACCATAATAAGTTAGAGAGATAGCAGAACGTCGTGCCTTCATGTAAAGCTGGGCATTATCCTTGGACAGAATGGATATATTGTCAACTATATAATTATCTGCTTCAATAGAGTCGTCCAGGAAATGACCAGTGCTACTGTAGCCCCAGAACTTTCCATCCGGGAAGGAACTTGAAGCAGGTGCAGGCGATGCCGGATCATCATCGTATATGTTGTCCCCTATTTCAACTTCGTCCCCACCGCAATTTATGAAGAGGTTATGCCGATCTGGATGGAGTAAAGAAATAGCCACAAAGAAAAAAATCAATTTTTCTTCTTTCTGTTAATATGGAGCGGACTTTCCAGACACACTAAATAAACTAGCGTTCGTTTATTGGAAAATCACATAGAAACTCCCAAGTTTATCAGCAGCACATTATTCCACGGAGGTGGCTTTTAGAATTTCTAGAGTAATAATTATGCATTAACCATCAAAGATTGACACGATAGCCAAGAGGAGAGTTGACAAGGAAATGCACAGAGAGTATGATGCAATATCAGGATCTGATGATAATGATAGGCTATACAGCAGACCAACTTACTTTCTGGACAATCCCGACTTTTCAAACATGCAGGAAGCCCACTTGTGGCAGGATATGAGGTTCTGAGCAAGTAAACAAAGATTTTAATGTTACAATCATCATCACATAAAAAATTAAAATGCAGGTCCTTGGAAATCCAAGTCACTTGGTGAAAATTTTTATCTCAAACATACGCATTGTCAACTGCTGAGCTTGCGAACAAGTTGCTGTAGAGAAAAGACAAAATCAACATTCAGTAGAGAAATGAAAATTTTGTACATCTGCAGGATTATAAGTTATTTTTAACGGCACATTTGAGGGGAGCCCTTGACTTAGACTGAAGGAAGTAGTACATACATAGATCGTTCTTCGCATCTTGTGTTTGTAGCATTGAAGTTGTTGTATGATAGATCACTACACAGAGAAATAGTCAACCGTTTCCGAAATCTCATCAATTTGGAAAATACACTGAATGTCATTCCATCAAATGATTATTATGTACAAAAAGGGAGACCAGTCGCAAAATATGGACAGTTAAGGCAGGTGGAAAAGCAAAAACATCACAAGGTAATGAAAGTAATATGTCATCTTTATTCAAGAAATCTAACCTTAAAATATTAAAGGGAGAAAGACTAATTGGAGTGAACGGAGACCTTAGAACTAGTGGGAGTGCATAAATACATTTTTACCCACTAACAGCACAACAGACATGATATATAAGGCAAAGAGGCACAAATAGAACTGTGATTCCAACGACTCCTAAGTCGGATCTTCTTATTGGAAAATATCCAGACCACTATTTCTTGTTAAAACTACCTCATAAAAGCTTCATCCTTATTCCCGTAGATAATATCAACTTTCTCCTAGGCACACTCATTTTGGTTGCAGAGTTTCTCAAATACTTAAACCTATAAACATGCCCAAGCAACTAATCATATTGTGTGGGTCATGCGTTAGACAAACTTTCAAAGAGGATTTATGGGAAGCAAAAATTTTCCAAATGTCATTTTTATCATTCCAAGAGGTTTGAAAAAGATCTAGGGCTGTGAAGAGCTTTTCGTATAGGGGAAAGTGGGGGCTAACTTGGCACTTCCAAGAAAATCCGATTTATATTCTGTCATACAATTCAGCCTCTTGTCTTGCATATAACTTTCCAACAGACAGATCCCAACAAGGAGAAAGGTACTTATGAAATCTCCATTTAACTCTATAGGCTACAAATCAGAAAGATGCAAGATGGGAGTGCAAAATTGCTTACTACAGTGCAAAATTAGCAAAGACAGTGCAAAATTAGCAAAGATAGAGCTAGACGCAAATTAGTAATTAAACAAGCCATTCTCTCCGGGCAGCAAAGCTTACACATTTTCTGCTTTCTTCAGGATCCAATTAGGCACTGCTCCAGTCAATTGGTTTCCAGTCAGATAGCTAAACAAGATTATTGGAATTGAGTCAGTTCCTCGTGTACTTTTTGAACTCAAACCGAAAAATTATAGAGCAGATTATAAGCATTAATTATTAGAGGTCTAAGAAAAAATCTGTTAACTCATGATATCAGTACAGAGCTTTCAGCTGGAGATGAAAGATAAAGAAAATCAATGACAGAGGAAAAACTTGATCCTTGCAAAACTTGGAGAGCATGGGTTGCCATAACACTGGTACAGAAAGCTGAACATTATGAAGGATACTATCATACTAGCTTATTAACTATTTCCTCGCGATAATGTTTGTCCTTCTAAGACATAAAATAAATAATGAGGGAAGATGTGCCAAACAGTCAATCGTTGAGCAAAAGGATGAAAAGATGCGCCATTGTTAAACAGTCCAAGAAGTTGACTATAGTTTCTCATCATTTTCAAGACTAGGGACAGGATATCAAGGTCCTATCCACAGACCTTCAAGATAGCACGTAAGAACTGCACTCACCAAACAATCTATGGCCATTGCCATGGAAAGAACCAAATAGAGAGCCTACGGACTTTTGCTATCTTTAATCTCCTATACATCATAAAACTGGCGCACAGGACATGCATTAAGTACATACGCATACAACTGTCAAATATATAAGTAACACTGATCCATTCATCTCTTCCAGCATAAACAAGTAGCTCTATTGAAACTTGTAAATCGTGCTCTTTAAGCAACAGAATATCGTTGATCCACATCTGCTCCAAGACTAGAGTCCCACCAAAATAATTAGTCGACAACAAACATAAATTCATAACGCAAATCATTGTAAAATTCGGATGGTGAAATAATAAGCATTCAAGACATGAGGACTTTAAGGGATATAAACTGGATGTGTTATTGCGGTCTATGTTCTATTGATAGCTCAACTACTTTACAGTAAGAGTTGCCTACAGCTTGGCCACTGGAACAACTTGTGATTTTAGATTCTCATATATGAAAAAGAAGCCTAAGTGCAGCATCAAAGTACTTACATGTAATCTATGTCTAAGAGGTTGCTAAAGTTGTCAGGGATTTCACCACTCAGTTTGTTGAAGCTGAGGTCCCTGCAAAACAATTGAATGGAAAGGAGAAAAATATAATGAGGAGATAGTTCTGACAGACTCCCACTGGACACTCTTTGAGTATACTTTGGAGGATTGTACAAACATAGACAACATCAATGAACCTACATGTCCAGTTCAGATGTTTCAACATACAGGTCAACTGCCTGGTGCCTATGCTTTCTATTAGACATTCCTTTCCAGAGGCATTCATTGCATAAAATCCATGTGCATCAAGTTGGTCACATGCCATACATATACAAAAATTCTGCTGTAAATCAAATTTGCAACTTGCAAATTTCAATTTATATAACTAGAAATGCTACTCCAGCAATAAACTATATGCATCCCATGGAATGCAACATATTATAGTTCAAATTAGGAGATTCCATTTATCAAATAGGACCAAAACTAAAGCTAATCATAAAAAATTGACCAGATCTCCTTCATAATATTTTATTCATGAATAAAGGGATGATGACTAAATACTAGGATGCTAAAAGGGTAGAATATCAGCTTGAGTGGATAATAAAATAAAAATATTAAAAAAAGAATAATAAAATAAAAAGAAAATGAGGATTTCAAAAAACAGGAAAGCATGATTCTGCAGTCCAATATAATTATCAATGGAGAAATTACAACCTGGTCAAACCTAAAGAAAAGGAAATGGAGTATATGATAAAGCCGCACAAAACCACAGAAATTCGGTCATTCAAAATGTCAACAAAGAATAAGCATTGATGGCTGATGATGACAGAATGGCAAAAAAGTGCTGTTAAATGTAGCCTTTATAAAATCTTACAAAGATGACCAGATGAATAAGAAGAATTGACTTGCATAGAGATGCATTTGAAGCCATGCTCTCGTTCAAACAAAGAATGTTATGGCTGACAAATATACGACAGTCAAGCATGAAACTCCAGTTAGATATTGTGGGGCTGAGACTCGAGAATGCAAGCCACTAGAAGGAAAGTTTCCAGATGATCAAGCAACTGGAAGCCTCCATTGAAGTAAGTAAATTACACAAAATGGGAAACACAACCAAAGTAAGAATTCTTGTGGTTTCTATTCCTGGAAAAGTGAAAACAAAGAGAGACAAGGCCCATATACTTCTGCGAGAAACTGTACATTCTATGGCAGAGGCCCACAATCACCAGGCACTTAAATGCCACATCACAATTCACAATTCATCAATATCAACAGAAAAGATCAAAACACCATTGCAGTCAATAAGGGACCTTCAAGCCATCTTAAATGGGTTCCTTAACTGCAGCCAATAGTCAACCATAAACTAGTAGATTTTCAGTCATTAAGGGTAAAATTATTTATTCTGCTTGGAATAGGAAAAGGGGAAAGCCGTTTTCCACTTACAATATTTTTAGCTTCGTCATTCCTGCTAGATAACCAGGTAGCTCTCCTGTGAGATTGCAGCTCCTCAGAATCCTACAAGAAAAAAGCACTGATGTTGTCATGTTGCTAAGATGATTTGGCTTTTTTGCATAAAGTGAACTATCTTTGTAGGAGAATCGTTCTCACAGTCTCTGAATATTTGTACTGCTAAGTTGTGGAACTGGGGACTCAGGTCCCTCGAGGTCACTTATGCTCCTGCATATCAAAATCAAATGGGGAACTTTATTTGATGGATACCATATTAAAGAACGGAGAGATCAGATTGAAATGCCAAACTTCCATACTGACAAGTAAATCAAATTCTTCAAAAGTGCGATCCTAGGGGGAATTGGCCCTTGCAATCCACTTCCTTGAATAGCCCTGATAAGACAATTCACAGATTAAATTATCTTGGGGTATATCTATATAGACTGACTTAAGAGGTGAAGAAGCATTAAGCCTTACAATCTGCTGAGATTTGTCCAGTTCTGAATAAAATCAGGTATCTTTCCCGTGAAATTATTATCACTGAGTCGCCTACAGTGCATTAAACCACAAGATTCATATAAAGAAAAAGAATAGAAGTATCTAGATATATTAGCAGAGATTATGGAATCTGGAAACTAACAGGTCCTGTAATGCCGTCAATTTAGCAAATCTCGGAGGCAGCTCCCCAGTGAAATTATTAGACGTAAGGCTCCTGAAACAAGAAAACCCAATGGTATCACATCGGTCAAATGGACTTGAATGCTGATCTCTCAACAGATCACTCCAATTAATAAATTCCCCTGGCCAGACACAAAATCATCAGCGAATAAATAACTCGATGAATGATACAGAAATTTGCATCCAGAGACTCACAATCGAAGTAACCGGGACAAGTTCCCGAGCTCGGGAGGCAGAGGTCCAGAGAGCTGATTGATATCGACGACTCTGAGCAGAATGAGAAAGTTATCAATCAAATTTAAAACAGCGAAGAGGCTAAACGCGAGCGTCGGGATGAGGGGTCACTTACAAAACTTCTAGTGTGGATATGTTTCCCAGCTCCTTCGGGATTGGACCAGTCAATCGGTTTCCGAGTACAGAACTGCACCCCGCGTTTCCCCCAATCAGTAGAAGATACACTCGCAATAGAGAGAGAGAGAGAGAGAGAGAGAGAGAGGGGCAGAGCACATACATGTTGCGCAACTTCGTAGAGCCCCATTCTTTAGGAATCGTGCCGTTCAGGTAGTTCCGGGTGACGTCACTGTTTACAGAGACAGACGACGGCGACGGCGACGATGAAGAAGAAGAAGAAGAAGAAGAAGATGGAAAATGGAGAAAGGGAAAATGGAGAGAGAGAGAGAGAGAGAGAGAATGCTTACAAGTTCTCGAGAAAAGGCAATCTGAACAGGTGAGTCGGAAGAGTGCCGTTGAGAGACTGCTCGTTCAGAACTCTGTTTTTCAAAATGGACACGAAGGCTTTATTCTATTGTGACTTGTTTTCAATATAAAAAACAATTATGTTATTCTATTATTAATACTAATTGATGAAATAAATAATAGCATGATTGAAATGATAATTATATAGAAATTCGAGCATTTACACATTTAATTAGCAATAAATTGATCATACAACTAGGAAATGATAGAAAAAACAAGTGGCGATGTCTCTTCTATTCTTTCTCTTCGCATTTCATCTCATCCGTATGATTTTGAATTTAAAAAGTGAGAATAACTATTCATAAGTGCGGATTACTTTCATGGGTAAATTTCAATGACGATCCATGAATTCAGTGGATTTTACGAGGCGAAATTTATTTCGATTTTCTAATCCGATGAATTTCCACTTTTTATTTGTATTCAAAACATTCTGACCTAAAAATATAAGCCGATCTTTTTGGTGAAATGCTAAAATGGTGCCCAAAATATTGGCTCTGTGTTTGCCACGTCAGCTAGCTAACCTTACAATGAGATAACAAAAAAAAATTGCAAAATTTACGTAATTTAGAGTTTTCTCTCCAATTTTTCTTCTTTTTTTTGGGGGGAGGGGGTGGGGAAGGGGGGAAAGGTGGGGACAGAGAGACAGACATGCTGGTGACATGGCAAACGGTGGTGTTGTCGGTGCCGTAGGTGGAATTGGAGTTGCAGGCGACGTCGTTAATAGTGTCATCAGGCGGTTGTCCGTCACTCCATACCCCTGTTCTGCTACATGGATCTAAGTCGAAATCCCAGTCGCTTTTCCCTAATGTCTTGGCTATTTCTTTCAGTGCGGCCACTGGAAGAGAAAAGAGGCGAACAAGGCAAAGAGACCGCCCAATATATCATGCGTAAGAAGCACAAAACAGTGTCAGATTTGCCTGCGTGCACTTGAGGTTGAGTGCATGCATGAACATCTTTCTATCCATTAAAGAAAGGAAGCACAAGCAAATACAGCTTGCTGAAAGCGCCAGCCAAAAACAGGAGGATGAACAAGGAGCGGAACAAGGAGCGGAAACGAGGAAAGCAATACAAAGATTGGCGGGTTTCACCTTCGTCGCCGGGCAGACAAGTGGTGGCGGCGGCGGCAGCGAAGTTAGTAATGCATAGAAGGACGAGCACCGAGAAGAGAGATTGAGCCAAGAAGAGATTCGCCATAATTCAGAGGATTCAGAGAGGAGTTCAGAGAGAGAGAGAGAGAGAAAGAGATGATTGTTAGGTGAGTGGTCTAGTTTCATGCATTTATGTAGGACAAGAGGAAGGGGGACAAAGACTTTTAATACGTCAGCAAAGGAGGAGCAAGAGGGACGACCTAAAGTCTTCCCCTTGTAAATGTTTATTTGGAAAGAAATGTCATAAATGATCTTGAACATTAATCTTTATTCATTATAATCTCTAAAATTAGTTCAGTGTGCAATGCGATTTAGTTTAGCCCACAAATTATATGGAAATGTTTAATATTATCATTTTATTAATTTAAGTTTATAGATTATATTGAACAAATCATAAGTTCATTAATTATATTAAACATTATGATAAGGTTCATGAATCACATTGATTAAATTAAAATTTCGAGGGTTATATTGCATATCATGTCGGTCCCAAGCTCAACCAAGACAAAGAGATGATTGTTAAGTGAGTGGTCCAACTTGATGCATTTACAAAGGAAAAGAGGGAAGGTGGACAAAGACTTTTTGCTCTTGTACATTGGGAGAGCGAGAGTGATGTGTGAAAGTAAGAGAGACAACCCCAAGTCTTCCCCTTATAGATATTTATCTAGGGAGAAATGTCATAAATGATCCCTAAATCTTAGCTTAATATATAATGTAGTCTATTTATTTTTGATTTGTTCAATATAATTCCTAAAATTTAGTCCGATATGTAGTGTTGTTCAATTTAGCCCATGAACTATATGGAAATGTTCAATATTATTCTTTCATCAATTCAGATGCGAAATAACATTAGATATTTTCATATAGTTTAAAAATAAATTGAATAAGTATAAAAAATTTAGAGATCACATTAAATAATGTTTAAAGAATAAATTGAATAAGTATAAAAAATTCAGATATCATATTAAATAAATTATAAGTTCATAGACTATATTGAACATTATGGTAAAGTTCAAGGACCGCATTATATATTAAGTCAAAGTTCATGAACTATTTGTATCATTATTCCTTTATCTAAATTGGAGTAGCAAGTTTTTATTCAACTATTCTCGCATAATAACCTTTTTTATAACATCAATATACCTAATAAAAGTCTTTTGTTTCTTTTCATTTTCGCTCTCCATTTTGTTCTTCTTATGACAATGGTCTTTTTGACCGTTTTCATTTTTCTATGAACACATCTCGGATTTGGGTTAGTAGACCCTCCATCGATAGTAGAGTCCAAATTCCACAATTGTCAAAAAACTTCATTAATTGATTAAGTTGTACTGTAAAAGAATTAGATTCACCTTTTTGGACAATTTTCTTTTCCTTTTTTTTTTGTTAATTCAGTCGTAACCAATTATTAATTTCTTAATAATTAAAAAAAATGGGGATGGAGACCCAATTATTTGTGTTGGAATATAATACGTGAAAACGATAAGATCTTGTAATTTATGTTAATGTGCAAACTTTAGAGAGATAAATAAGAAATATTAAAGACATTAAAATTTACGTAATTGATCAAAGATCCGAAGATCTATCGCCACGCTAGTAAAAAATAATCCATTATAATTGGAGAATCGAATTTATAATCACACATACTCGAAGTATTTTTTACATTTAAATTTAATAAAAATTTAAAATATTTATAAATAAATACTTGGATATAAACTTACTGCACAAAATTATTATGCGGTCAAGCTCAAAACAAAATGTTCTATGTACGTTAAAATTAAAAACTCTAGCTTTCGTCTTTCGATTCGCATACGTACGGATTTGCATTTTTCTTTCTTGATCACGTGGGTGGCTTCTCTTCAACTTGACGTCTTGCGGCTGCTATATATATAATAAATAAAAAATAAGGAAAAAAAAAAAGGAAGGTTCTTCAGCCAACTTGCACGTCCCACTTCCTATTAAAGAAAGAAGCACTTGACTCTAGGCCCACCATGTGCTTCTTTCTTTAATAGGAACTGGGACGTGCAAGTAGGCTGAAGAATCTTCATTTTCCTCATTTTTTTCCTTTATTTTATATATATATATATTGTGTGCCCTTGGAAAAAACCACGTTCTCTCTTATATGTGTGCCCAGAGTCAACAACTTTGACTCTAGGCCCATCATGTTGCTTCTTCCTTTAATAGGAAGTGGGACGTGCAAGTAGGCTGAATAACCTTCATTTTTCTTATTTTTTCCTTTATTTTTTTATATATATATATATATTATATATATATATATATATATATATATATATATATATTGTGTGCCCTTGGAAAAAACCACGTTTTCTTTTATATGTTTGCCCAGAGTCAACAACTTTGATTCTAGGCTCACCACGTACTTCTTTCTTTAATAGGAAGTGGGACGTGCAAGTAGGCTGAAGAACCTTCATTTTCCTTAGCTTTTTTTTTATTATTTATTTTATATATATATTACGTGCCCAAAATCAAAACCTAATTTACCTCCTACACATAAAGAAGAAACTTTGCTCCCATTTTTTTTTCTATTTTTTTTCTCCTTTGTAAATCTTCATGGAGTCCAACGAAGCTTCTTCATCCAATTTGAAATCTACTTGAGAAATTTTTACCAATAAATTCGATTTATCAAGGTATTAATTTAATAATTTGTAGATCGATGAGACATCTTGTTAAGTCTTGTGAACTGTTAAATTAGCATCTTGATCTGCACAAATGGTCTCAATTCAAAATGGTGTCAATGTAATTGGCGAAGATTGAATACATTGGAATATGAATGATGGATAGATTGTCTTGACAGTATGATAATATCTCCGGATTTTCAAACAATAATGAGTTGTAGGATAAGAAGAACAGCTTGTCCCTTTGTCTGTCCCATTCCATAATGATTGCTTGTACTTCAGCATATCTAAAGTCTCTATGGACGTTGACAAGAATTTCGCTTTCACTCACTCACTCTCAAAATAGATTAATCCGAGTAGACTACGCAACACTCTTTCTTGAGGTGCCCGTGAAAGAAATACTAGAAATATTATGAGTTAAGACAATGAAAATTTTGAATTGACATATTAAATTAATTTTTTTATCACAAAAAATTTGAATTGATATATATGAAATTTTACTATTCGTTTGTCATGAATATATTGATTTGTGATTTTTTTAAGGTATTAATTCAATTTAATGGAAATTAAAAGAGTGTAAATTTATCACAAATATATAAATATGAAATTTTTTATAGTCAAAAAATTAATTTAAAATAAATTTATCATAACTATATTAATTTGAGATTTATTTATAATACTAACCCAAAAAATGTATGTGCAGATCAGGAACGTGTCTCCACACAACACTTCTTTGTTTTGGCTTCTCAAAGGTACAATAAATTTTTTACCTTTCCCACCAAATTCAAACTAAAACTCAATCATTGAAAAATCATAGAAAGATGAGACGAGAACTTTCGCGGCAAATGAAAAGTTTCAAGTGCTTATAATTTCATTGTTCAGAAAGAGCCAAATCATCTGGAAGCCATCGCTAAAGATTTGAAAAACCTTGACTTTTTGCATAGTCATAGTACAATAAGGCTGAGATTTTCCAATCAGAGTATGAGTCATGGAGCCGTCGATTTAGACTTGGTCAAATTTGACGCCGAAGATTACTAATCATTGCTTTGGCCTAACATGGCCCTCTTTTGTCTCCGTTCCACGTTAGAAGTTGTAGCCACGATCTGCAGGAAAACCACAACACATGATATAAAATTTAGGATGCGTTTGATTCAATATTTTGAAAATTCATAATTAGTTTAACCTAAAGAATTTTGGAAAAAATGCAAAGACTTTTGATAAATTCTGCTTTCAAAAACAACTTTAAGAGAAATATTATTTGGTAGAAAAAAACATTTGAAAAGCTCATTTAGTGATTAATCTAAAATTTTTAATTTTTTTGTTTAAAATTATAAAAATAATTTTTGCAATTTTTTTAATTTATATTTGACAACAATGTTAAAGTTGTTGTGTAGACAATTTTATTAAAATTATTTTTTTGCTAAAAAAATCAAATGAAAAAATTGTACATGCTTTCTTTCTCAATTACAAAAAGAATACTTTCATTACAATAAATATGTGTGACATCCGAATTTCGCCAGACCTCGAATACGTAACAGTTTGTGATGAGTTGACGAATTTATCGTCGGACTACGTCGTTGGCACCACTCGTGGATTCCGTTTTGTCACCACTCTCACCATATCGAAATGTCACATTTCGTTACGTTCTCACAATAACACCTCATCTAGAAATTTCTTCACGTGACATCGCTTGCAAGGCTAACATCGCATTGATACCTTACCAAGTGAGCTTTTCATACACGCAGAGATGTAGACTTCCGAAACTTCAGTCACATTAGACCATGCATTTCCATGCACGTTCCTTTCTGCTTGTTGGTCAACTAATGGAGGAGTTGGCCATGCAAAACCATGCAGCCACGTCCATTTGATGGTCAATTAAAGAGGAAGTGTTGACCGAAGTAGCAGCCACGTAGAATTCCCCTCCATGCAGCAATATGAAGCCCACGTATATGGCCCACACGAATGAGGACCGTGGAACCGAGATGCTCCATGCACGTTTCCTCTTCAGGGGTCAACAATTGGGGAAGTTGACCTCTGCTGCCACGTTCGCTGCATGGAGAGGAGCTGGCCAGCGAAAGCCACGCACCAACCATTTCGTGCGCTGGTGGAGGAGAACGCAGATGATGGCCACGACACCCCCACTTGTCTCTTGCTCGAGCAGTCGCGGGGTTCCAAGAAATGTTGACTGATTTTGTCGACAAAACAGCAAGCAGAGAGAAAGAGAGAGAGAGAGAGAGAGAGAGAGAGAGAGAGAGAGAGAGAGAGAGAGAGAGCGTTTCAGCATTCCATCGTCGCCAGCCTCTCGCCCCTCGCCCGCGCGCTTAGCCGCCGTCGACTGCCACGCCCCGGCCTCCCTTACCGCTGTAGAGTCGTCCATGGCCCTGTCCACCGGCCATAGATGCCACCGGCCGCATCCCTGCCCACCGCTGTGCCGTTCAGCCGCCTCAGCCATGCTCGTGATCCGTAGCCCACGGTCCGTTTGCCGCCAACACCACCAAATCAAAGGCAAATTAATATCTACTAACCTATACGACGTGAATTACGTCGTCGTTCGGTGAAGTATGTTCCGTAAACTAACGTTGTTTTGAATAGTCACGCCAAAGTGTGAACTCGGAAGTTTTTGAATTGATTTTCAGCTATGTGATAATGGATTGCATATCTATTATGGTTGAGTGTGAATTTGGCGCCTATGTATGTATTTCAAAGCTCTAAGATTTTTTTTTTTTTTTGGTAAGTCTCTAAGATTTTACATACAAACTACTTTGAAATCTTAAGGTTGGGACCGAGTTTGATGACTTGCCGATGTGTCGATTTCGGTATTTCAAGAAAGGCTTATGGTTTTGGTATTTTTTTTAGTTTCAAAAATCTTCATGTCGGGACCAATATTATCGACCCGCCGAACTATGGTTTCCAATATTTCAAGAAATGCTTATGGTTTTGGTGAAAATCATCACCTGTACATCCCAAATTTTGACACGTGAAAATATTTTAAATTCCACACCTGTAAATTTCGGATTTTGATGGGGGTGGATTGATAGAAAACTTCTTCAAATTAATTGGGTATTTGCACTTGAGACTTTATGAAAGATTTTACCGATAGGGATTTGATATGCCCTTGAGATTTCATAGTGTTTGATTTATACTATGATCTGGAATTTTAAAATCAAAGCAATTTTCACATATTGTTGGTACGGGAACATTTTGGCATTACATCAATTTGACTGCTACACCATGGTTGAAACGTTATTGATGCCGTCGGATCCTCTAGGATGACGATGCCCCGGGTGTCGGGTTGCCTAGAGGATTGTAGTGGCAATGCTTCTGGAAGTCTAGGGATTGGTGAGCCCTCAAGGTTCCTCGGGTGTCGGGATGCTTGGAAGTATGACAATATGCGATCCAGAGGACTGGGGACATCATTGACATTGACATGGTGAGCCCCGGAGATTCCTCGTGATGCTAGGTGAGGTGCGAGATGCCTGGAGGTGTGATGTAACATGCTTCAGATGCTCGATGACTAAAATATGGAACTGGAGGCCTTTGTGATGCCAGGTAGGGTGCGATATGCCTGGAGGGACACAAATGATGGTCCTTCGGAAGATGGTATTAGTGAGTCATGATAAACTAAGTTTTAAACATCCACTTGTTTTATTGTATTATGTTGTTTGAGATTCTTTTAAACTTATGCACATTCATTGCTTTGACCGTGAGCCCTATTTTGGATTGCATGGAAGTAGATGATGATAGTTTAACATAATATAGTTTAGTAGAACTTTAACTGCTGAGTAGTCATACTCATCCCTCGTGGGGCTAACATATTTCAGAGTAAGAAAGATGCCGTTGCTGCCCCCATCCTCCAGTACCTTCTACAACATTCCCATTGATTTGGGGTGGGAACAATCGGAGCATCTTGATCCGGATCTGCTAGGACTAACTTTCATCCGAATAAGGGTGATACTGACGATCAATGTTGGCCTTCCCTCAGGTCTTATGTATCAAAATTTTGTGATCCTATATGTCTAGAGGGATGGACACACCATGGGGGGCCACCACCAGAGGATGATGATGGAGGTTTGAGTGGCGTAGAGTTGAGGGGGACAAGGGGATAGCAGCAAATTTTTGGGACGCCAGCATTGATAGATAGATGATGTTGTAGATGACTAACAAAAAAGTCAGATTTTTTGTGGATATAACCTTTTGATGTACCGACAAGCAACATCTATCACATATATGTAAATAAAAAGTGCTTGGTTGATGTGTTTATCTAGTGTGCATCATTTCGGTGTTTAAGAAGGGAGTTGTTGGATCCGCTTCCGCCATATAAATTGCAAGGACCAATGAAAGATGTGATAAACCCCCCCCCCAGCCCCCCCCCAAACTTGCGGATTTGCCGAAATCCATTGGTATATGAATAAAGCTCATCCAAGACAAGGAAGCGATGTGGCAACCCTAACGGATTGGGGGGCGTCAAGGGGCGTCACAATATGGTAACATATGCTTCAAGAAAAGAAACTAATTATCCTTACAAATTATAAACATCCTTAACTATTTCCTAAATTCATACTATTTGATCATGTAAACGTGCTATATCAAATGTTACATCATCATTTGAAGCATTACCCTTCTCATTTACATAATTAAAATCCGTTGTATATAAATTGGGATTCAAATCCACTCCTAGCAAAATGTGCATCATTCACAGCATTTCTTTGTATGTAATTGTGCAAAACCATCATTGTCATCATAATTTTTACTTGCTTTGTATATGGATAACTTGACATATTCTTTAGAATCTTCCACTTTTTCTTTAGTACACCAAAAGCTCGCTTCAATTTCTGATCGTAGTGAGGAGTGGGCACGGTTGAACACTTAATTATAACATGTCGGTTGAGGACCTCGTTGAAACTCATGCAAAATTTTTTTGTATGGCTCCAAATAACCCGTGGGATTTGGATATCCAGCATTTATCAAATAATATTTACCTACACAAAAATGTCGTAAACTTAATCAACATATAACACATACATATATTAATGTGTAAAAATCATTAATTAACAAACCTTTTGGAGGATGAAGAAATTGTAAATCATGTCTCCTAATGACTTCATAAAAGATATGAGTATCATGAGCCATTCCTCCCAACCGACTCAAACATAAGTAAATTCCATGTTGAAGTTACACATGACCATTATATTTTGCATTAGTGTTTTTTTTTTTCAACCAATAAAATGAAGTTGCTCACTTATAGGTACTATCACTAGAATATAAGTATCATTTATAACTCCAATACAATCCTAAAACAAGAATATAAATATTATTGGATTTATATTTAATTCATATTTTCTATTGTATATTTGTAACTTACTTTAAAATGTGGAGAAAATCTTGTATTATTCTTAATCTTCTTTGAAACTTTCCTAAATTGCCAATTAGATTGTTGGATCAAATCTACTTCCATTTCACATACTTTATCCAAAGCTAAGCTAAATAGCCTGCATATAGTTTCCCCAGAATGCTGAAAGCTCTTGTGCTAACCTATACATATATTATGTCCTAAAATATGAAGAAACAATCATAACATTTCTGCAACATCAATATTCCTAGATTCTTGCAAACTATATCGTGTCACTAAATCATGTATTAAATTCTTAAACATAATTTTATCCATTCTAAACATTTGATAAAATCTTTCAGGATTAGCATCCATGCCCATCAACTCTCTTAACCATATATTTCTTGTATATAATGAGGTCATGTATGATATTTTTTGACCATATGTTACCTGATAAACATTGTAGGTATGTGCAATTGCTCAAAGTTGCCAATATTCTTTCATAAAGAATAAATATTTTGAAAAATATTTTTCTAAAAATAATCATTTGTATCACTTCAAATAATTAGTCATGAAATTTTTTTATTTATTAACATTAATTTATATCTAAATATGTTTATGAACAATGAAAATATTTGGACTTGGGAGAGGTTGCGACTAATTGAGGGCCATTGGCAAGCCTTGGGGCAATACCTCTAAACCATTCCCGAGGACCCCCAAAAATCCTTTAGGAAGGTCATGACAATTACATTGACCTTCAATTTGATATATGATTGGTGTAATTGAGAAAGGCCACTAGTATACGATAACATTACGATGGTTAGACTCCCTATAGATCTTAAATGGAGTTGGAATAGCACAATCCAAAGTGGCACCATTTTCATTTTGTCGGTGTGACAAACTTCCAACACTTTAAATCCTTCACATAAGTCAAATTTTTAATATCTCTCTAAATGTAGATAACTCGTTATGTGATGATTACCATTGAAATTTCACTATCCAAAAGATATGAGCATACTTTTTATGTAAGAACAAAAATGCTTAGGATTGACAAGTTGGAGTCCACCTTAATTAGGGTGCATTTGGTTCAACATTTCCAAGGGGTTTTCGGCCTCCAAAGCCCTTTGAAGAAATGCTGGACTGTTTTTAGTAACTATTTTGAAAGATCTTTCAATTGAAAGTTAGCATTGCGAAGGCCTGAAAGCACAATACTAATAGTTGGGCTTTCAGCATTTGGCCAAATGTTGTAACTCATTTTTTTTCTTCCAAAACTACCCTCATCTCTTCAAATTTCCAATTTTGTCTCTCGTTATTTTTTATTTTTATTTATTTAAAATTGTATGTGTGTGTATATATATAATTGAGAGAGAGAGAGAGAGAGAGAGAGAGAGAGAGAGGAGAAAGAGAGAGAGAGAGAGAGAGAGAGGACTAAACCCTTTGCCTATTCGGTGAAAGGCTATGGTCGCTAGTGAGCCAGATCTGGCGTTGACGGCCGTCGACCGACTCTTCACCGAACCGATAGAGGGTTTAGTTTTTTTTTTTATTAATTATATATATTTATTTTATTTCAATTTTAAAGAAAAAAATTTAAAACTAATATAAATCACCAAAATAACTTTTCAAATGTATTTTCTACCAAACAGTATTTCTCTTAAAGTTACTTTTCAAAGCGTAATTTACCAAATAGACTTTGCATTTGCCAAAAATCCTTTAGGTTAAACTGTTTTATATTTCCTCAATGAGCTTTCAAAATGTTGAACTAAATGCACTCTTAACCGCATTAACTTGTAGTATCATTTATGTGTTGTTTAAGATTAAGTGTATAGGCTACTAGATTACTAGTTAGAAAAGTTGCTCCCTTTCTCATCAAGCCCATATTTAGAGACTCTCAATGGCGGCTTTAAGCCAATCTTGTTCGTGTTCAATAGATTTTAGGTCTTTCTTAATAAATTCATTTCTCGACAGTCACTCTTTCGATGTCGTCTTGTCATATCCGTACTAATAAAACATTGGTGTTCATGTTAGATTTATATTTTGATTAAAGAAATGGGCTGCAAGAGGTGATCAGTGTTAATGATCTCTCATAACAGAATGCTCATGTTGATCAATTTGTTTTAGTGAATTAAAGATTGTCCTTCACATCATGGTTAGAATAGTAGGCCAAATTTTATTGGCCCAATTGTTCATTTTGAGCTTTTGGGCCGTTACTTTCCCTTATTGCCGGGGGGGCATTTTCAGATTCATTGCCATGATGCGATTTTCTTGTCGGTCATCGACTCCACCTTAGGGTTTTGGAGCACATCCGAAACTAACCATGGCGACTTAGCTCCACTCGCCCCCTCCTCTCTTAGCGTCAGCAAGCCCTCGCCTCCCAAAAGAGAGGATGTCTCCTCACAATAAGCACTAGCTCTTCTTTATTCAGAAGCCAAAGGGCCTTCCTACCAAGTATGAAATCATTGTAACTTATAGTGAGATGCTTGTGACATTGGATGGTAAGTGGTTGGAGGTTGCGGTCTTATTTGTTTGTCATGTTCTATGTGGTAATTTTTTTTGTTTGTAGTCATTGATCATCTTCATTTATTGCTGTTCCATTTATTATGTCTAACCACGATTGCTATTCTAGCAGAGTAGGATCTACCAAGTTTCAATAAAATATTACTTCTTCCTCAAATTTGGAGGCAGAATATCTAGGAAGGATGTTGTCAAACTCAATGGTAAAGCTTTTTGTTTGGTTCTCTTCTATTTTCGGAAAGTTGTGCTAATGAGTTTTCTTTTGCTACATAGACATGAACACCTCGGAGCTTGATAGCACCCTTGAAGTAATACTTAGTGGAAGTTTGATAGATCTTAACCTGGCTTCTTCTTCACCGTAATAGCAACAAATCGTGGTTAGACAAAATAAAAGGGACAACGATAAATCAAGATGATCAATGACTACAAACAAACAAATTACCATAGAACACGGCAAACAAATAAGATCACACCTTGAACTACTTACCATCTAGCGTGGCAAGCATCTCACTATAAGTATCAATGATCTCATACTTAGTAGGAAGGCCCTTTGGCTTCTGCATAAAAAAGAGCTAGTGCTTATCGTGGAGAGACATCCTCTCCCTTGGGAGGGGGACATGTTGCCTTGAGGTGGAGGGTTTTGCATCCCTTGATTGTGCACAGGTTACATGTCCTAGCACAAATGCCTCGTTGTGTTTAAATTAATGGGTCAGTCATTAAGAGCTTTCCTCTCGTTAGCTCAAGCATTACTTCTCACCCATTCTCCATGGGACTTGGTGTCACAAAGAACTTGTTCGTCCATGTTGCGACCTACCAGCCTCGAGGGCCAATTCCAATGGAGTAAGTTCAGACATATTTCTTCACAAAACAATCCAAGTAGGTATTTTTATAAGAGATGACTCGAACACATCGTTTAGTTGGTAATCCACACTTGCCTTGTTAATTATGAATGGGGTTCTTTCAAGTTCATACCTCGCATGACAGGTATTTATTTTAGAGTTCTTTAGACACCCTAAATATCAATTAGGAGTCGCCACTAGCCTCGTTTATGAGGATTGGCTAGATTACCCAATCGAGAAATGGGAGCATTTTCTTGATTCCTATGGAACTGGATATCAATAAATTTAGGGACCCGGGTTATGCTAATGTTTTTATTAGCACCTTTTGGGTACCTAATCAATTGAGTTATCTAAATGATCATGCATTTGTTCTTTGCCATTTTCATGATGTTTAGAATCTCATTAAGTGATTACGCATGGATAGTTCATTAAGGAATCTAAACTAGTTATAATTCTAGCATTTAAGAAAGGAAACAAGTGAAAAAAGGAAAGTGCATTACGTAAAGTAAACTATTTGAAGTGCAAGAATATAGAAAACCTACAACTTATCGAGTATTTATTACAAACTTGAATTGAAAACCTAAAACATGGTTAGGTGACAAATTGGGTACAAAAAGAGATCAGATTCAATGATAAGAACTATGGCCACCTCCTCCATAGTTTGCCTCGATGGTGTTAACTTCGCACTTGAGCCAATTGAATTATAATGGCAAATAAGTCTTTGATTCAAAACAATAGCAAACAAGAACAAACAAGTTGTTGATTTCAAAATGGGCCTCCGGATTAGCGTTTGTATTGCATACATAACGACCACCCCAAATCACTTAATTGGTTAATTTGTGGTTAATGATAATCGGTCATCATTTGTATTCACAAAACGGTGGTCAATTTTAATTAACCTTAAATCGCTCATGCACCATATCTAGCCATTCCTTCAACAAGTACACACATATACATGAAATTGAGTATGTATTTAAGTTAATGGGTCTTGTTTCTCAAATAATCAAACAAAATTAAGTGAATTAATAACAAGATCGCTTATTTAATTCATTGAAAATGGGTCGATTTTGTTTAAAAGTGATTCATTAATCAAATAACGTTTAATTGACATAATTCGGATGTCATTGAAAAGTTTAAGAGTCTCCCTAATCGAAGAATTATTACATACATACACAGAGAAAAAGGAAGTATAGAGAACAATAGATCTATATGAAAGCAAGGAAGGATGTATCTAAAAGGAAATAATGTATAAGAACAAGAAAGTAAATGACTTAAATAAAATCGCGAGAATTAAAAATAATGTAAAGACCGAAAGCAATATATAAGATATAAAGTAAGAGTATGCATAAACAAAAACCAACCATGAAGGTGCTATGAACTTGTATTATATAAAGATGAAAAGCTGAAATTACATGTATTGAAGGATGCAGAAACTAAAGCATCAAGTCATCCACTAGGGCGATAATCCGCACTCCAGAGAGTATTGATATTTGTATTACAAGAAATTAGTAATCAACTATCATGTAAGTTGGTAACCCTGTATAAAAACTGTGTATATAAAACTAACTTACTTTGAAACCAGGGGATACAAGGTAAGAGAGCTTGGAGATGGAAGAGATGAGGATGGAGATGGAAGAGAAGATGGTTTACAAGTGAGAGAGAGAGAAAAGAAGAGAGAAATCTGGAAAATTTCGAGGTGCTTCTTCTATGTCGAGAGGGTGTATTTATAAGAGTGCTATAGTGAAAGTGCTACAGTGAAAGTGCTACAGTGCTGAACAGTACTGAGTGAACAATGTAAAGTGAATAGTGAACAGTGAACAATGTATGCTACGATGTATAGCCTTTGCACCGCTCATAACAGTGTTGGCATGTGATGTCTTGAATTTAATCTCTATCTAGGTTGATCCCATAGCAGTCGTCTTCATTGGTGTTTCCATTGTGATGTGACTGTGAGGATCCGTCTGTATTGTCATGAGATTTGGAGGATCCACATTGTGATCCTTCCGCTTCCGATAGCATTATCCTGAGGATGTTGCAATATTCCTCTCTGCTTTGAACTGCAGCAAGTGCTGCACTTACCATGGATTTCTCCTGTAAAAAGGATGTATTTGATGGGACTGTGGTTATCATGTTTTTCTGGCCGTTTAGCCATGTTCTAACCGCAGCTTCGGATCTTTGTTCATGGTATTTGAATCCATCCCACCATTTTGTTTTGTATTTTCGGACAAGGACTAGTACCCCAGGTTTTGTGGATGTATTGTATTCAAATTCCCATGCTGTTACACAAGAGATTCTGAATATTATAAAGAAATGCATAAGGCATGGGAACCTTATATCATGTGGTGTTGGTACGAAGTATTCACTAAAAACCTTATAACCTTGTTTGACTGTGAGATGTAGTATTATGTCCAAATGACCAAAGAGATCCCACCAAGAGTCAAACCAATTTGGTAAGCTTTGTCTTGAGAAGTTATCTTTGAAAAATAACAACCAGGTGTGTTGGAAATTTGTATTTTATCTAAAGAAAACGTTCCACCAAGCTTGTTGGTAGTCCCAGTAGGTGTATGAGGAAGAATATGGTAGGCTTTGGGTAAGTCTGGTTTAGAATTTTTTGGGTGTAGGCGGTGAGGCTCCCCAGTGTGAGGGGTGTATGAATTTACTGATGGATATAGTGGAGTATATAATGTTTTCTATATTGTTTTTGTCAGCAAAATGGGTAAATTTTGCTGATTCTGCCTCCACTAGAATTTGCTCATACTAAGCAAGGGTTTTGTTTGTATTGTGTGGTTTGAATAACCAGTTTTTTGGGAAGATGTTTTTTGCAAATTTAATTGGATCTTCATCGAAGAATCCATCTTCTGCAGTCAATATTTTTTGAAATGGTGTTTTGAGGAAAAATTTTGATTTTTAAGATTGAGGGGTTGCCTGTGGCCTAATAACCACTTCATTCGAAATTCTTTTGTATTCTGCTGGTTTTTGTGTAACCAGCGGGGAATGATTGTTGCTTACCTCGATGGCATTGGATGGCTCTTTCTTTGTCTTGTTTTGTATAAACTGTGCAAGTAACAAAATGGTTTCTTTTGGTATCATGTCGGCTAGCTTATTAAAGGCTAGCATGGGATCAGGTGATATGTGTTCTATTTTCAAAGGTGTTTGGTGTAGGAATGTCTGGTTGTTTTCTATCATTTCAAGCCATGTCTTGATGAATGTTAAGCCTTTTGGCTTTGGTGGTGTATTGGAGGGTTCGGCAGTGGCTTTGCCTTTACCTTTATCTTTGTCTTTTTTGGATCTTGGCATGATTGTATTGTATCTCTTGTAAAAATTCTCTTGTGAGAAAATCAGGTAATGAATTTGAAGAACCATTTATAAATTCAATGTCAAAATCAAATACTGAAAGTATGGCTTGCCATCTGGTAAAAATTTGTTTTGATGCAATGTTTAAAACATCTTTTTGTAAAACGTCTTTGGCTGATTTGCAATCAATTCTTAAGAGGAATTTTTGATTTAATAAATTTCCTTGGAATTTTGATATAGAAAAAACTATAGCAAGTATTTCTTTTTTGATTGTCGAATAATTTTGTTGAGTAGAATTCCAATGTTTTGAAATGAACTCGAACAACTTGTTCTTTGTTGCTATTGGCCTGTTTGAGAATACCACCATATCCTAATTCTGAGGCATTTGTTTCAACTATTTTGAAAGTGGAAGGGTCAGCAAAGTGTAAGCATGGTATATCTTTTATATGCATTTTTATTTGTTTGATAATGTCTGTATGGACAGAGGTCTAGGGTGGAGGATCCTTATGTAACCTTTGGTGTAAAGGTTTACAAAGGATATTCATATTGGGAAAGAAATCTAAAATATAATTGAGACTTCCTAAAAACCTTTGTAATTGAGTTTTGTCTTTAATCTCATTAGGGAATTTATCAATAAAAGAGATTGATCTTTCAATGGGTGTTATAGTACTTAAATGTATGTAATGACCTAAGAATCTAATCTTGGTTTTGAAGAGTGCTATTTTAGTATGGGAGACTACAAGACCGTTTTGTATGATTATTTTTATGAAAGTAGATAAGTGTTTGAAATGCTGTTCTATATTGGAGGAGAAAATTAGAACATCATCTATATAGACTATGATGTATTCTGAATAAGGATTGAAAATCTCGTTCATAATTCTTTGGAATTCTGAATGGGTATTTTTGAGGCCGAATGGCATAACATTCCATTCATATTGGCTAAAAAGGACTATAAAGGCTGTCTTGTATTTATCCTTTTCACTGAATTGTATTTGTCAAAATCCTGATTTCATGTCAAATTTTGAAAATATTTTAGATCTACAAAGTCTGTTTAGCAAATCTTTTTTATTGGGTATAGGGTATCTTATCCATCTAACGGCTGTATTAAGAGGTTTATAATTAATAACTAACCTGGGAACTCCTCTTTCTAGTTCAGCATTTTTATTGACATAAAAAGCAGAACAACTCCAAGGTGATTGGCTTTTTCTTATGAGTTTTTTATTCAAGAGATTTTGTATTTCTTCTTGACAAAATTTCAAAACTTCTTGATTCATCTGTGTTGGGCGGGCTTTGGTAGGTATTTTGTTTTCAGAAAAATCTTATTCATAAGGTAAATCAACGATATGCTTCTTTCTTTCCTAAAATGCATTGGGTAGAGTAGAGCATATAGTTTTTTCTATGTGTTTTTGTAGAGAAGCTATCTTTTCTACGATGTTAGGTTTTATAAGATTTTCTTCTATTCTTTTGAATTCTAAATCTTCTTTTAAGAATTCAAGTTGGTTCTCTTTGTCTTTTATGAGGCAATTTATTTCAGAAATAGAAGGGAAAATGTCACAAATAGTCCCTATACTTTTGCCTAATGTGCAATTTCGTCCTTGAACTTTCGATTGGCTCAATTTGGTCCCTGAACTATTGATAAATGTCCAATTTAGTCCCTGAACTTTTGATCGGCTCAATTTGGTCCTTGAACTATTCATAAATGTCCGATTTAGTACTTCGTTACTGTTTTTCCTTTTTTAAAAATTTTTTAATGTTTTTTAATTTTTTTGGCTTTTTTTCTCCTTCCCTCCGCCGGAGCCGGCGGAGGGAAGCCGGCCCGGCGAGGGTCGCCCTCGCCGGCATCCGGGCGAGGGCAGTCCTCGCGGACGCAGCGAGGGCGACCCTCGCCGGTGTCGGGCGAGGGCTCCTCGCAGATCCGGCGAGGAGCTCCCTCGCCGGCGCCGGCGAGGGCCCGACGCCGGGTGCTCCTCGCCCGACGCCGGCGAGGGGCCCTTCGGATTCGCAAGGGAGCCCCTCGCCGGCGCCGAGCGAGCCGAGACCGGGCGAGGGCCGCCCTTGCTCGCGTCCGGCGAGGGGCTCCGTCGCAGAATCGGGCAAGGTCGGGCGAGGGGAGCTCCTCGCGGATTTGCGAGGGAGCCCTCGCCGGCCGGCGAGGGCCTCCTCGCGATCCGCGAGGGAGCCCTCGCCCGACACCGGCGAGGGCGACCCTCGCCGGACGCCGGCTTCCCTCCGCTGGCTCCGGCGGAGGGAAGGGAGAAAAAGCAAAAAAAAAATTTAAAAATTAAAAAAATTAAAAAAATTAAAAAATTTTAAAAATTTTAAAAAATTTTAAAAAAATAAAAAGAAAAAGAAAAACAGTAACGAAGGACTAAATCGGATATTTATGAATAGTTCAAGGACCAAATTGAGCCGATCAAAAGTTCAGGGACTAAATTGGACATTTATCAATAATTTAGGGACCAAATTGAGCCGATCGAAAGTTTAGGGACGAAATTGCACATTGGGCAAAAATATAGGGACCATTTGTGACATTTTCCCGAAATAGAATGTTCTTGTAAAATATTTAGGCTTCTTTTTTGCGGTTTAGTAATGAAGTTGAAAGTGATTTTTCTGTTTAAAGCATGAGTTTCAATGCCTTCATTAGTAACTGTAAAAGGTTGGATTAATTGTATGAAAGGTATTCCAAGGATTACCTGTTGCCTCATATTTTTTACTAAAAGAAAAGATATTTTGTAAGACATTTGATCTTTTATTATTAAGGCTTCGGTAATTTGTATTGGATATTAAGTTTATCACCCGATGCTAATTTTAGGGATTTGGAAGTTTTATCAAAGTATATTGTTGGAACAAGGCCTTCTTTGATACAATTGAGATCGGCCCCGTATCAAAGAGTGTTGTTGTTTCAATAATAAACTCATTGTTGATTTTTATCATAATATTTATTATCCATTTTCTAGATGTTATCTCTGTTAATAACATAAGGAAGGCTGAATCCGGAATATCAGATGTATTGGTGATTTCGTTTTGGTCTTCTAATTTTTCCTTTCCTTTTATGACAAGAGATTTTATATTAGAAATCTCTTTTTTCATTTCTAATTGTGTTGCTTTCAAGGCTTGAATTTCTAATTTTTGTTGTTTTATTTCATTTTGGAGGTCATTTATATTAACGGGTCTAGACTGAGGTTTTTTGTTTCTATTCAAGATGTCTTTTAAATTGTAAGAAGTATTAGGTTTGGAGGTAATATTTAAGGAAGAATGTAGTCTATCTAAGTATTCTTTCTTGGCTTCTAGGTCAGTGATCTTATCAGCAGTGCTAAGGAGAAATTCTTCTTCTTTTGTTAACATGTTTATTTCAGGAACGGGTTTTTCAGGAGAGGCGTCTTCATAATCAGAGTCAAAAGAAAAATCTATTTCATTGATATGAAGGCCTTCTTCTTCAAGAAATTCATCAGAAGAAGATGTTGTTTAACCGGTTAAGAGTATTGTCGTCAAGAGAGAGTTCATTTAATTTTTTATTAATCCTACAGTATTTAGAAATATGACCTTTTTTTTTTATCACAAGAGTAACATTTGATGTCTTTAATTTTTTTTTTTATCAATATGAGGTCTATTTTGGTTATTCTGGTGTCTTTGTTTATTTCTACGAGGTGGAGATTTGTTGTGATGTTTCTTTGTTTCTTTCTCAGAAGGACAAGTTCCCTTACATTTTGGTTTTGTTTTTTCATTATAAGAGGGGTCGTATTGAGCACAAAAATCTCTTAGACTTCTATTGGTGAAAGATTGTTCTTCCATGAGTTGTCTTTGTAATTTGATAGTATTACACATTTGAGTTCCTTATCTGTAAACATAAGAGACTATTTCTCCATAAGAAAGAAGGTCATAAGGTATTGGCCATTGTATTCTTCTTTAATTCTATCTCTAACTTGGTCACCTATAATTTGGGGTAAACCCGCTAAAATTTTTTCTTTCCAAAAGGGTTGATTGCAATCAGGTCTGATAAGGACCCTTTGAAGGAAGAGTTCCTTATATTCTCTAAATCTCCCTAAAGATTTGCAACGCATATTGGATAAGAGATCTTGGTTCCTATCTCTAATATGTGAAGAGTCTCCTATGAAGTGTTGTGAAATGGAATAGATAAGAGTATTGACCGCATCTTGGATGAGATGTCCTTGATCATCATCCATGCATTGGCCAAAGTCATCGATTTTATAGGCAGTTAAAATTTGTATTCTTTGTTCATCAGTCAAATAATTATCCCACCAACCTTTTAGTTGTCCAATAAATTCGGCTATTAAAAGATTAGCAACAGCATGATCGGAAACATCTTGCTGGGTTTTGTAGGCATTGGCAAGCATTACCATGTTATTTAAAATATTCATGATATTACTTTCGGCAACACCATCTATATTCCATTCATAAATGGCGTTAGGAGAGTATTTATTTTGTATTTTCTGTGATGATTCTTCTTGAGCAATGTCGGGTGGAGTAGCTCTATTATAATAAAGCTTCTGAGGTTGTCTCCAATTGAGTCTATTAATCCCAGCGATTGATTCATTATCAGAGTCACCAGATTGTTTGGTCAATATACTGATAGTGGGTTGGTCAGGAGTGTCTCTAATGATAAGATTCTGGAATTTAAGGGTGTCTATAATAGGAGCAGGCTCTAGCTTTGCTTTCTCTAGGAGTTTTTTCTTTTGTTCTATGACTTTGGCAAACTCTGGGCTGAGGTTTTTTGGGAATTCAAAGGCTTTAAAAATGGGTTTTTTGAAAGTGTCAACTTGTGGTGTGATGAGTTGGGTAGGATTCTGAATGGTGGACTCTATCCTATTCAATTGTTTTCCTATGGTTGCCAAATGTTGATTAGTGTAATTGTTTTGTTCAATGACTTTGTGAGTATAAAGAGAGTCTCCTTGATCTGGAAGCCTAAAAGGAGTTGTTGTAACCTCGCTTTCTCCATGTTGTATTTTTATTCTCCTAAGAGGGGGATGATTGGATTTTATATGATCAAGTTTCCACTTATAATGATGATCTAAGACAATTATTTCTTTTGGTTCGAGAAATTGTTCTTCTAACCAATCAAAGAAAAATATATGGACTTCATATTCATATACGTAATCGTAATATTTTTGTTTGATGTATTTGGCTTTATCAGCAAAGGTTTTGAAGAACCATTCTCTGATTTGTCTATTGTTTTCAGAATTAAAATCTTTATTAAGGAAAGCCTTGTTTGGTTCAAAATGTTTTTCTAAAACATTAAGCTCGGCATCTATCATTTGCAAATAAGTGGGAGAATGATGAGGAGAATCTGTATTTTCTAGGACTGCTTCAGGCTGGTTTTGTTGATAAACAGGCCTGGAAATCCTTGATCTATTATCTAAACCACTAATTTCTAGTTCAGGAGGTGTCTCATGATTACTTCTACTGGTGGAAGGAGGTAAATGTGTTGTATCATGTGTGGGAGTGTCTCTATGCATACTAAGAGGAGGAGGAGTGTTTCTATGAGTACTTGGAGGAATGGTGATTATAGGAGGAAGATTGGGATTAAGATCTATGGACCTTGTATAAGAAGTATGAAAAGAAGGACTAGATCTTGAATCGAAAGATCTTCTAGAAAACCTAATAGTCACTCTTCCTTCTGGATGTTGAATGACATTAGTCGGATCTGTATTTTGAACAACTTGTTGGGGAATTTGGTTTTCTAATTCCCATTGTTCTGGTAAAGTAACTTGGTTCCAATTAATAGACATAGGAATTGTTGTATTAGCTCTAGAAATGTCAATTTGGAGGAGTAGTGTTTCTCCTCGAAGACTATGTTTGAAAGCATTTTCTCCAAAAGCGGAGGACATGGCTTTATAATGAATTCTATAAACGAGAGCTAAAGGAATAGAACCATCTGCCACTTTGTAATTATAGGTTTTGATATGGAGTGTGAGAGCTCTAAGGATGTTTTTATCTTTGAGAGATACAGAAAAATTGGGGTAACAGTCAAAATGTATGGGTCCTTTGCAGAGACTTGTCTCTACAGTACTGAGAATGGATTCATCATAGTTTAAAAGACGTGAATCTCGTAAAACTAAGAGAATGGAAGTATTAAGACCTTATTTTGTAAGAGGTTTGACTCCTACTTGGACTAGTCCTATATGAATGTAATTGTATTTTTGTTTATGCTTTTGGATGGACTCTTTATTCAAAAGATGTATTTTTTCATAGGAATTAGAAAGATGAATATCTCTTTCTTCAGTAGTTATGACATAGTTTGATTTTTTGAAAAATTTCAATTTTGATTGTTTGTATATTTCCTTAAGTTGTATTTTAGGAATTTCCCAATTTTCTATAGATTTGTTGAAATCTTCTATCCTTACTTCTTCTCTATGTATAGGACTTGGATCTGAGTCCATTTGTGATAAAGAACTAGAGAAAGATGTATATCTTATATGTAAGCTCATACTTAAGATCGGAACTATTCCTTCTTTAGAACCATTACAGAGCTAAACTAACGGTCTCACAGCCACTTAGGGTCTTACGGCTTGGACCACTCTGTAGAAACAATAAGGATGCCAACGAATGGCTCTCGATCTTATGTGTATGCTATTGCAAAGACTATCTATACTTTCCCATTGGCTCTGATACCATAAAGGGGTTAGGATCGGAATTTTTGATTTAATAAATGACCTCAAAATTTTCCAGATTTCTCTCTTCTTCTCTCTCTCTCTCTCACTTGTAAACCATCTTCTCTTCAATCTCCAAGCTCTCTTACCTTGTATCCCCTGATTTCAAAGTAAGTTAGTTTTATATACACAGTTTTTAAACAGGGTTACCAACTTACATGATAGTTGGTAACCATTTCTTGTAATACAAACATCAATACTCCCTGGAGTGCGGATTATCGCCCTAGTGGATGACTTGATGCTTTAGGGCGTGCATGAAAACGTTTCTTAGAAACATTTCCGGAACACTTCTGTACGGAAAGTGTTCCGGAACAAAAAGGAACGTAAACGCGTTTGGTTGCGTTTATGTTCTTTTTTTGTTTTTTTGTTTCGGAACGAAATAAGAACAAAAAAAAAAGAAACAACAGTTTGTTGTTTTTTGCTCCGAAAACATTTCTTGAAGAAACATTTCTCTTCTTCTTCTCTTCTTCGTTTTCCTTCTTTTTTTTCTTCTTTTTTCTTTCGCCGGTTGCCGGCCTTGGCCATGGCCGGCGGCCGGCGTCGAGGCTCGGCCGCCGAGGGCCGATGTGAGCCTCGCCGTGGCCGGGCGAGGCCGCCGGCCCGTCGGTCGGTTGCTTTGGAGGCCGGGACCAGCCGAAAAAAGAAAAAAATAAAAAGAAAGGAAAAAATAAATAATAAAATAAAAATTTTTAAAAAATTAAAAGAAACAAAAAAAGAATAAAATTTACCAAACGTGTTTCTATTCATTTTTTATTCCCGGAATAAACGTTACCAAACGCGTTCTTTTGTGCAAAAATTGTTAGAACAAGTAAACACTTTTTTTTTTTTTGTTTATGTTCCTAGGAACAAAAAAAAACAGAATTGTTTCCACGCGCGACCTTAGTTTACGCAGATCATTCAATACATGTAATTTCAGCTTTTCATCTTTATATTATACAAGTTTATACCACATTCATGGTTGGTTTTTGTTTATGCATACTTTTACTTTATATCTTATATATTGCTTTCGGCCTTTACATTATTTTTAATTCTCGCGATTTTATTTAAGTCATTTACTTTCTTGTTCTTATACATTATTTCCTTTTAGATACATCATTCCTTGCTTTCATATAGATCTA
This sequence comes from Eucalyptus victrix, assembly GCA_016097545.1. Lineage (NCBI taxonomy): Eukaryota > Viridiplantae > Streptophyta > Magnoliopsida > Myrtales > Myrtaceae > Eucalyptus > Eucalyptus victrix. The sequence continues at coordinate 13,031,329 of CM027840.1, read as the reverse complement.
TTGTTCTCTATACTTTATTTTTCTCTCATATAATACTCCGATCCTAACCCCTTTATGATATATATATATATATATATATATATATATATATATGTGATATATTGACCTTTTTTTGGTTTAAAATATATTTAATTGTTGAATTTGGTAAATCTCACGCGAAGTACCACAAATTTAAAATGAAATTGTCAAATTCGACACATACTGCCCGTGACCAACCGTGAGCTCAACGGCACTCACCACGCGCTCTGCCACGCGTGGTTGAAGATGGCCCAATCAACGCTCGAGAAGCTTCTATCGTCCTATTGCCGTGACGGACACGCGCTGCTGCTCCGTGGAACAGAGCAGGCGTGGGAAATCATTAGCTTTGTCGCCTCCCGGGACATCCCTCGGGGCGGCGGACATGGGAGTGATTGAAAAAATGAAGAAAAGATTTTGTTGATGAATTCCTTACTAGAATAATACAATAAGAATATTAATTACTAATTTAAAAATAATGTCTGACAAGGAACGTAAATAGTCAATTAAAAAAACAAGGAATGATTCTATGGATTACACGTAACATAAAATATATATATATATATATATATATATATATATATATATATATAAATCAAAAACAGTAAACTTTTCTTATTTGGAGCATAATCTAATATCGAAATAGTAATATATATTGAAAATCGAAAATTCCTCTTTTCTTAAAACTTATGGGATATGCTTTATATGAACCAAAAATCTATCTTTTCTTTTAAAATTTTTTTTCGAAAATGGGATTTGATAATAATTGAAATGGCAACATATATAACAACATTATATTGACAAATTGATAAGACATTTGACGATGGGATGAAATTGTCGAATAAAAAGCAAAATCTTTATTTATTGTGCGATTTTATAAAAGATACAATGTCAGGATCTCACGCAAATCTGGAGCAATATGTACGTTGTTGTAAGATTTAAGGAGAGTGGCTTCTATGATAGGGGTGCAAAATCACTCGAAAGTTTAGTATGAACAAATTGTTGCTGCTATCCGCTCTCAGCGGGAACATTTGTGTGCACAGTAATTCTTGAAAAAACATATTCTTTTTTTTTTGGGAAAAAAACCACTAAAAACCCCTAACTTTGTCTAGAGTGACACATTTACTCCGAATTTTATTTTGTGACGTGAAAAATCCAAAGTTTGCTAACTGTGACAAATTTACCTCAAACTTCTATTTATGACGCAAAAAATCCCGAACTTTCATTTGTATTACACATTTACCCTAAATTATAAGAGCATTTTGGTCTTTTTACTTTTAAAAACATTTTTTTCTTTCTTTTCTTCTTCTTCTTTCTTCCTCCGCCGACCATGGCGTCCGACAAGGGCACCCCTAGCCTGACGCAGGCGAGGGCGGCCCTCGTCGGCGTCGGGCGAGGGCACCCTTCGCCCGGCGCAGGCGATGGCGGCCCTCATCGGCATCGGGCGAGGGCCTCCCTTGCCAGATTTGGCAAGGGCACCCTCGCCCGACACCAGCGAGAGCACCCTTTGCCCGAGTCCGGAGAGGGCACCCCTCGCCCGACGATGGCGAGGGTGGCTCGAGCCAGCCTAGGCGAAGGCGACCCTCGCCTGACGCCGGCGAGGGCAGCCCTCGCCGGATGTCGGCTTCCCTCCGCCATGGCCGGCGGAGGGAAGAGAGAAGAAGAAAAAAAAAAGAAACAATAAGACGAAAATATCCTTAATAGGGTAAATATGTCATAATTAGTAAATTTCGGTTTTTCACGTCACAAAATAAAATTCGGTGTAAATGTGTCACTCCAAGCAAAGTTTGGGTTTTTGGTGACTTTTTCCTCTTTTTTTTTTTTTTTTTTTGTCACGAAATAAGTTGTTGCGAGCTGTGCGGCCGCACCGGAATGGGACCATTGCAGAACATAGAGATGCCCATCGACCAATCAAATCAAAGCCATAACGGGTTCCACTATTTCTGCACCTAAGAAGCGATAAAAGGGGAGCGGGGAGAGGGAGAGAGTAGTAACTGGACAAGGAGAAGCCGCTGCCGAGGGGCTCCCGCTGGTACTTGTGCAAAGGCGACGTCGAGGCGGCCGTTCGGGAGGCAGGCAAACTCGCGCTCGATGAGGGAGCAGACGGAGGAGTCGTGGAGAGGACAGGACGGGGCCGCCACCCAGCTACCCCAACCCACCAACCCCAACCCATTTTGCTTTCACTGCAACATAGCAGGGCTCTTTTTGCGCAGAGAGAGAGAGAGAGAGAGAGAGAGAGAGAGAGAGTTTTTGGATTCTGGGTTACATTTACCGTAGGTGGGCGGGGGTAAGAGAAAACCAGAGGTCAGGTGTCCACTGAGATAAAGGGCATTATTGGATTCTACTTAATGTACCTTCTTTGTTATTCTTTTTCTGGTTAGCTACTTAAAATACAGGATTTGGTTTCCATTTTCAGTGGGGAGCGGGGCTAGGGATTTATATAGGATTTAGGAAGTTGCTGCAGATCTGTTTTTATTTTTTTCTTTTTTTTTAATTAATAATAGCTTGGCTTTGCTGGCTGAGTGTGATGGTAGGGAGTAGCAGCCAATCATCGCCTTTGATGTTGACACTTCGAATTGGTGGGGTCAACCAATTCGCCGCGGGATGACAAGCTAGTCCCCTTGGATTTCAAGGAGAGCAAACAAGGCCCCAACTTGTTTAATTCTCTTGACATTAACATAAGACCTTTTTGGCGACCTAAAAGTATGTGCTTAAAAGATATTAACTGAGATTTAGTCCACACATCGAGATCCCTAAATTTAAGAATACCAAGAAGATAAAGTTAGGTACAGAATTCGATAAAGATACTGACCAATAAGGGATACAGGATAATGCGGGCACTGACTTGCTAGAATAAGAAACGCATCCATAAAGTCCAACGTTTCTATAAATCAAATGGACAGGAAGTGAAGACCCTGCTGCCTTCTTTTGGTGAGCCTACATGCTTAACCGTCACCAAGAATCCAAGGCAAGGACTCAGAACAGGGAGACAATTAATAGAAATGTAGTGTGCTGACGAGGCAGTAATCTACCATCTGTAAGAAACAGTGACTAGATGTGCAAATTTTTACAGAATTTTTTTTTTTTTTTTTTTTTTTTTTTTTTTTTTTTTTGGTGGATGTAGTATTCTATATTATCATTTCTCACAGATGGGATAGATGAAGTTGGCGGAGCATCATCCACACTAAAGAGAGAAAATCTGGCACTTCCTTAAAATAATTCTTGAGGAGCAACATATAACAGGCCTAGCTCAGGGACTAAAACACATCCAGAGCAAGAATCCGCCACTTCGCACATCTTGCCATTCAAACAATGAAAAGCTTCCATAATAGATTCCCACCCTGGCAGTGGCAACCATCCACATCATAATTGCATGAAGAAGTCCCAACATCGTCTTTGTATGATTAACAATATCGAAAGAAACGGCACGAATACAACCATCAAACAACAAGCCATCGTCTTTTGGCTTTCCCCAATAAGTTGTTTACAATACACAATTACTGCACCGCATAATAGTTGTCGTATTCTTTATAGTATCTATACCTTCAGTTTCAAATGTGAACAAAATAGAAACTTAGAAGTGAAGAGTTCCTTTTGATGGATTACCAAATAAAGCCCTAGTTCTTTCAAAACCAAATTAACCCAAAACATAGCAAACCATTTCTTATTTTCTGTTCTGCCAGTAATCAGTATCCGGATTTATCGGATAGAGATCATTAGCAGATGTAGAAGAAGCGGTTCCAGTCCACGGCCCATCAGTGAACATACTGTTGGTGATACTTTCACCAACTGCCTGATCTTTGTCACCTTTAAAATGCTTCCTCATGTCCTCAATTTTCTTCTCAGCCCTGATGGCGCCGTCAGAGTCCAGCACTGGAACAGCAACCTTGCCTTCAAGCATGCTAACCACAGACGACATCACCGGCCTGGGTGTTGGAGTCGCATCAGTACACAGCAGAGCTACCTTTATCATCACCAACGCCTTCTCTTTGTCAAAATGAGAACCAAGCCTCGCATCAACTAGATCTATCAAATTTCCTGTCTTCTTCAACTCATGTGCCTAGAAACAGAAATGGAAAGGAAGATATTTCCCTCAAGCTACAGGTACTGATCAGTTGTAGAATATGCTCAGAATACTAAAACAGGAAGAAGGAGATATATTCTGCCCTCGATAATTTCATGACAAATGCAGTTGATAAACACCTGCTAGTTTTTCATTTTCGTTATAAGTTATACTTGGAAGGAAAAAATCGAACAAGTCAATACAGATGAAACATGATTTCTTTTCCAATTTTAAGTAGAAGTTAGTAAACTTAAACACTTGTTAATCACTTACTAACATTCACCGGTCGCAAAAAACTACCACCACTGCTTTAAAATTACCAGCTCTTATTGAGTTTTACTGGCAGGAATTATTTGTCAGTTTGTCATTACATGAAATGGAGAATCGTCCATCAATGGTTTACACCATTCATTGCCTTTTACTCTCAATTCTAGTTTAACAAGAATTACCTGATTATGCAACTTAGGTGAAAATCAGATTTAACAGGGACTAATAATGATTGTTTTAGCTAATGATTGGCTTACTCAAAGCACAATAAAATCTAATTTTTGGACTCAATTACATGGATGTGAAAAAGTCAAATCTAAATTGAAAGTATATCAATATTTGCGTCAAGCATGGTCTTGAAAACTTTTTAAATCCAATACTAATTGTCAAACTGCAAAGTACTCGACCAACTTGTTTGGCGCTAATGAAACTACAGGGAGTATGAATGTCATGGATAAAAATATAAAGACAAACAAAACCAACCCAAATTTTAAGGACTCCAAATTTCAAGGAATAGAATTGTCTTCAATCCAAAATCTACATGATTCCTCTGGTCAGGAGGCAGCCCATCGTTTTGAGTTTGAATGTGTCACTGGGTAGGTTCCAGTTTCGATTTCTTAGAACCAGACTAATCCGTGGCCACCCCCAATCCCAAGTCTCACGTCTTGAGCATGAACACCATAGACTGGTTATTGCAAGGATTACTTTCTCCTTTTAAATTCAGTGTAGACCAACATAATAAGAAGAGTTGGATTATTCTGAAATGACAAATGCACTTAATGGCATGACAATTTGTTAAACAGGTTTCAATAGCTGGTAACTGTAACTATCCTTTGCAACCATTAAAAGTGCATATGAGGAGTTTCCATCTTTCCACACTCACAAACTTTCTATACTATGTTCACACTTCCTTAATCCATCTCTCAACAAGCACAAGCAGAGATTTAAATATCATAATAAGAAACTTTTGAACGCTAGAGTTAATTACCCAATCAAGTAGATAAAAGCATTTCTCCTTCTTTTGGTAACTGGTGTTGCTCTGGCCACTAACAACTTCTAAGGCAACAATGCCAAAACTATAGATGTCGGCTTTTTCAGTGAGGTAACCATGCATTGCATACTCTGGTGCCATATATCCACTGCATAACAAGAAAAGAGCTGGTGTTTTCAACATGGCAAATGTCTTAAATAGCACTTAATATTTTCTTCCAAAGATTGTCCCTCTTATCTTCCTAAAATACAAAAGGAGATATTCCTAATCATGACACCATGGTCTCAAGAGTCAAGGAAAAAACAAGTGCATTCTAGAAATTTTTTAATAGGATTCCCCTGAGAATATTTCAAAAAAAAAAAAGACATTTGTGGTTTTTATATAACTTTCAGGGTACATATAGCTTCGTAGTTGGGAAACAAGTGCATCCTTATAACTTGGAAAAGAGGCTCATTAACTGAAAAAAGAGTTGGAAACAGGCTGAGACAAGGTCTGAATACATAGGCAGCAGCAGTAGGAGGATTCCTAAAGCCAAGTCCAGGGGCAAAAAAGCTTTTTAATATTGTTGTTGTCGATGTTCTGTAGCAATAGAAAAACAGCCTTTCATTTTCTCTTGTGCTAGCTTTCTGCCTTGCGATTCATGTGCTTGCTTTGTAATTTTGATTTTATTCTTTTGTAATTCACTTGAAAGTGCACCATCTATGTTTATGTTGTATATATTTATTAAAATTGTGTTTTTCATACAAAGGAGTATATATAGATAATTTATATTGAAATTTTTAACATTAAGTAGTTGTTGTTCATTAAATTGTTTTGCATTGAATTGATTGCCATTGGGAAAACATAATAAAAAAATTAAATTACGTATCATTATAATTGCATCATAATAATTTCATAAGCTTTTTGTTTGAGGGGACACATTAGGTAGGGCACACTAAATTACCTTATGAAATGTTTATCTTGAATTGTTCCTAATGTAGTAAAAGGATCATGTAGATATTATCAATCTTTTGATTAATATCTCAGGTAGGAGATAAAATTTTTCCAGAAATTGTATTAGATCATATAAGTTTGTTGAGATAATGAAATTGTTTAATGTTATAGTTATTTTTGTTAAGCTGAATTACTGTTAGAGTTAGTAGAATGAACTTACAGTTCTATTTTTTCCTAATTAATCACATTTTTTTCATAAACAAGTTGAATTTTCTACACATGTCAATGCAAACGTTTGAAGCATTTGAACATGCTTAATATATTTTTCATGTGTATACAACAATAGCAAAAAAAAACATACAATAATCAACAGAAACATAGCTCTTAGCTCTATTGCCTATAATATCAACTTATAGCCAAATTAACAATTACATAAGTCAATATTAATGGTAGAGTATGTGACATAATTAACATTTTTTTCCCTAATTAACTTGAAGAGTGGTGGGAGAAGCATAAAGCTTTGTGGTTAAGCCACATTTGTTGAGCATCATGCTTTGGGATGATGTGAATCCACCACAAACCTCCATTCAACTCACTTTTTTTAAATCAGACTAAACGTCTCTATTCCATGCTATTGTGTTGCCACCGGCTCCTAATTAGGTGAACAGGAAAATAAAGCAAGAAACTTACTAAGTTCCAGCAATCCTGGTGCTAATATGTGTGTTGTCCTCCTCATCAAGCTTTGCTAAACCAAAATCTGATATTTTAGGGTTGAGATCCTTATCCAGTAAAACATTAGTAGCTTTAATGTCTCTATGCACAATCTTTAGCCTTGATTCTTCATGAAGATATGCCAACCCCTTGGCAATACCCACACATATCTTGTGTCTTGTCCACCAATCCAACTTTAACTGAAATTCTTCAGGACCTTCAATTGTATCAGAAGACATCAAAACTGCTTTACTGCCATGTCATTAACTGAAGTCAGTGAAGCACAATGTGATATCAAATTACCAAATAAAGCACGAGCAAGACTGTTATTTTCCATGTACTCGTAAACCAGCAAAAGTTGATTTCCTTCAATGCAGCATCCATAGAGTTTCACAAGATGAGGATGTTGAAGAGCAGAAATCATCCCAATCTCAGTCACAAACTCACGATTTCCTTGCTTGGATTTGGATGAAAGCTGCTTCACTGCAATAGTGGTGCCATCTGAGAGATGACCCTGCAATTGAATTTTGGCATTAGATCTATGCTGTGAAAATGTAGTTACAATGAATGCTGCTTTCTACAGATCTTTTCTGTTTGGAATTCGGGGAAGTTGGTTCACTAATTTTCCAAAATACCTTGTATACAGAACCAAAACCACCTTCTCCAATCTTATTGGCAGCATCAAAATTGTTTGTGGCAGCTTTAATCTGTCGCAAGGTAAATGAACCAATTTGCAATGCTAGAACCTTCAAATCTGCACAAGATTTTGGAACTTTAAGAATTTGGAGGAGTCAACAGCTAAAGTATGTAATCTACTATCTAACAAAGACATAGCAATTCATTCTCAATGTACCAGAAAACCTCATTATAACTATTTGGTCTGAGCAAGTTCAGTACTGAATATCTTAGCATCTTGAAATTTATTTTCTATGAAACTCTGGCATCAGTTGGCAGTATGTACTTTGAAAAAATAAAATGAGAATGTCTTCAGGGTATTTAGTAGTGGGGGAAAAGAAAAATCATAGAAAAAACCCACTTTGGAAATGTAAGGCAAGGTTTGTATGTTTCAATATCTTGTATATCCAAAGTTCCAGCATTTATTTTTGATGTCTTGAAACATAGACTTAGTATATATATGGTCGATTGCCACCCCCAAGGAGACCCAATACACACACACACACATCTAAGAAACAATCTATCTTCCTCTTCCTATAAATATCTATCCCTTCATTTTTAGGATTTCTAAATAAAAATTTAGGTCATTGAGTGTAACAAATGGATTGATGACACTTTAGCTGTACTATGGCTTAACAATAATATTTTTTCTTTTTGTGCCAAATGGAATTCCCAGTGGAATGCACAAATTTCATGCATCGACTTTTTTACAAGGGAACTGGGTAATTTAGCTGGAGTATTAATGATGCATTGTGATTACCCCTCCCCCAACCATGAAAGGTAAGAAGAAGAATCATGCACGAACAGTTTGATAGGACAACTGTGTAATTAGCTGAAACATAAATGATGCAATGTGATTACCCCTCTCCGCCAACAGAATACGGAAGGGGGAATATGTATTCAGAGTGCATAACATTCTCAAATTTCTTGACAGATATATGTGAACTAAATATAACAGACTCCAGGAAAGCAACTACCTTGTGCCATTTCATCTTCACGTCCAAGACATCCTCTCCACCAAAGGATAACCAGGATAAGAAAAACTACAAAAACTATAGCAGCCACAATCCCGACCACTGTGCCAGCAGATATTTTGGCCGACTCTTGTGGGATTTCAAAGTCTGCAGTGAAGAAAGAACAACATATGTTTACCCAAACTGTTCAAGTAAATGGAGTAGGCATACAAGCTGAAAAATATTGGTAGCTTCTTGGTGAACACAGAAACCAACAGATGGGACAGCACACTAATTGAGAACGAGAAATGCTCAGAACACTCCACAGAAACTATCAGATTAATGAGCACAGTAGAATATCATCTTTGGAACATGTGATACTAAATACAAAGGGAAAAAGAAAAGAAATATGTTCTTCATTCTCAAGGCTGTACTATATAATACAGGCGCAATGGTCGTTGATTTGTAGCAGGAAAGTGAACAAGGCTATAGTTTCATAGTCTGAATGGAAGGATTAAAGATACACAGAGAAAACATGCTCAGATAGAAAGAAAACAAAGCAAACCATAGCCAATTTTTGCCTCTTAAGAGAAAAATAATAGATCCTAGTCAGCTACTGTGGAAATTTATCTGATCAACTGTAACAGATGCCAATGGCCTGAATCCAACAGTGGACATTTGCAACCAAACCAAGTAACTGAATAGCCTATTGATGACTTCTGGTGCAAGACAAAACAAGGGTATTTTTTTCCAATATGAATACGAGTAACTTTCTCAATAGAGAAGCACCAAGTGAAACATGGAAGTGTCTGTCTGCATACCAGGATAGACAGAGATAGCAGATATAAGAGGACCATAGACTCCTCTTGTAGGTATAGCATTGGTTCCTTTCCCAGCCCAATATAAGCGTATCTCCAGAGTGCCTTGGTCACTTGGCAGTAAAATTTCTTATGACCTGGCTTTCCAACTCCACCTGCTTCAATCTCAATGTTGAAATCTTCCCACACCAATTTCCCTGAAATAATGTTTAATCTGATTCAGATTGAGTGTCTCCACACTGAACAAGGTGAAACTATCAGTCTCAATAGAATGTAGAAATTGTGATCAGACCATGATTTGCAAATACAAGATATATAGATAAACTTCCCAACCATAACATATTGAACGCTTTATACACTTCACATGTTAGATGTGAAGTAGCACTACGTAATGCCCAAAATTTACCTGTATATAAACATTAAAAGCTCGCCTTCCAAGGCTTGTATAACTTTCGTTGCCCGTGAAAATATCTCCGCAAAATGAAGGTTTACATCATAGGTCCATTCATCAGACAAAAACCATAATAAGTTAGAGAGACAGCAGAACATCGTGCATTCCTGTAAAGCTGGGCATCATCCTCGGACAGTACGGATACGTTGTCAGCTTTGTAATTATCTTCGATTGTCATCAAGGAAGTGACCAGTGCTACTGTAGGCCCAGTTATCTCCGCTCAGGAAGAATCTTGGAGCTGTAGGCGCCTCTGTATCATTGCTGTATGTGTTGCGACCTATTGTTACTTTGCTCCCACCGCAATTTATGAAGAGGTTATACCGATCTGGATGGAGTAAAGAAACAGCCACAAAGAGAAAAATCAAGTTTTCCTCTTTTTCTTAGTATGGAGTGGACTTTCCAGACACATTAAATGAACTTGCATTCCCTTATTGGAAAATCACATAGAAACTCCCAAGTTTATGAGCAACAAATTATTTCATGGAGGCGGCTTTTAAAATTTCTAGAGCAATTGTGCATTAACCATCAAAGATTGATACAATAGCCAAGAGGAGAGTTGACAAGGAGATAAATTTGATGCAAAAATACACAGAGTATGATGCAGTATCAGGATCTGATGATAATGATAGGATATACAGCAGATCAACTTACTTTTTGGACAATGCTGACTTTTCAAACATGAGACAAGCCCACTTGTGGCAGGATATGAGGTTCTGAGCAAGTCAATAAAGATTTTAATGTTATAATCATCATCATTCTGAATGAAGTTCCATCTTCGTACATAAACAATTAAAATGCAGGTCCTTGGAAATCCAAGTCTCTTGGTGAAAAATTTAATCTTAAACATACGCATTGTCAACCACCGAGCTTGCGAACAAGTTGCTGTAGAGAAAAGACAAAATCAACATTCAGTAGAGAAAAGGAAATTTTACACATACAGGATTATAAGTTACTCAAAACTGCACCCTTGAGGGGAGACATGGACTTAGACTGAAGGATATAGTACATACATAGATCGATTTTGACATCCTGAGCCTCCAGCAGTGAAGGAGTTGTATGATAAATCACTACACAGAGAAATAGTAAGCCGTTTCCAAAATGTCATCAATTTCAAGAATACACTAAAAGTCATTCCCATCAGATAATTATTATGCACAAAAATGTAGATCAGTTGCAAAATATGGACAGGCAGGGCAAGTTGAAAGGCGAAAAAAGTGACAAGCTGATGAAAGTAATGTTTAATCTGTATTGAAGATATCCAATCTTAAATATTCAAAGGAGAAAGACTAATTGGAGTGAACATAGACTTTAGAACTAGTTGGAGTGCATAAATACATTTTTACACAGTAACAGTATAACAGACATGATGTATAAGGCAAAGAGGCAAAAATAGAACTGTGATTCCAACGACTACTAAGTCGATCTTCTTATTAGAAAATATCCAGACCACCATTTAAATGTTTAAACTACCTCATAAGAGCTTCATTCTTACGCCCATAAGATAATATCAACTTTCTCCTAGGTACACTCATTTTGGTTGTAGAGTTTCTCAAATACACAAACCCATAAACATTGTTATCAGCAAGAAATAGCCCAAGCAACTAATCATATTCTGCAGGAGATGCATTAGACAAACTTTCAAAGAGGATTTATAGGAAGCAAAATTTTTCCAAATGTTATTTTTATCATTCCAAGAGGTTTGAAAAAGATCTAGAGCTGAGAAGGGCTTTTTGTAAAGGGGAAAGTGGGGCTAACTTGGCACTTCCAAGAAAATCCACTTTATATTCTTTCATGTATACCATACAATTCAGCCTCTTGTCTTGCATATAACTTTCCAAATAACAGATCCCAACAAGGAGAAAGGTACTATGATGTTTCCCTTCAACTCCATAGGCTACAAACCATAAAGATGCAAGATGGGAATGCACAATTGCTTACTACAGTGCAAGATTAGCCAGATAGAGCTAGAAGCAAATTTGTGATTAAACAAGACATTTCTTCAGGCAGCAAAGCTTACACATTTTCTGCTTTCTCCAGGATCCAATCAGGGACTGCTCCAGTCAATTGGTTTCCAGTCAGATAGCTAAACAAGATTATTTGATTGAGTCAGTTCCTCATGTACTTTATGCACTCAAACTGAAAAATTTTAGAGTTACACCTTGAAAATGCATTATTTAGCAGATTAAAAGCATTTAATTATTAGTGGTGTAGAAAAAAATCAGTTAACTCATAATATCAATATAGAGCTTTCAGCTAGAGATGAAAGATAAAGGAAATCAATGACAGAGGAAAAACTTGATCCTTGCAAAACTTGGAGTGCATGGAAAAAATTACCATAACACTAGTACAGAAAGCTGAACATAATGAAGGATACTATCATACTAGCTTATTAACTATTTCCTCACGATAATGTTCTTGTCCTTCTAAGACATAAAATAAATAATGAGGGAAGATGTGCCAATGTCAAACAGTCAATTGTTGAGCAAAAAGATGAAAAGATGTGCCATTGTTAAACAGTCCAAGAAGCTTAGGAATACAGTTTCTCATCACTTTCAAGACTAGGGACAAGACATCAAGGTCCTATCTGCAGACCTTCTAGATAGCACGTAAGAACTGCACTCACCAAACAATCTATGGCCATTGTTGTGGAAAGAACCAAATAGAGAGCCTAAGGACTTTTGCTATCTTTAATCTCCTATACATCAAAAAACAGGTGCACTGGACATGCATTAAGTACATACACATACAACTGTCAAATACTTAAGTAACACTGATCCATTAATCTCTTCCAGCATAAACAAGTAACTCTATTGAAACTTGTGAATCGTGCCCTTTAAGCAACAGAATATCATTGATCTATGTCTGCTCCAAGACTAGAGTCCCACCAAAATAATTAGTTGACAATAATCATAAATTCATAACCCAAATCATTGTAAAATTTGGATGGTGAAATAATAAGCATTCAAGACACAAGGACTTTAAGGGTTATAAATGGGACCTGTTATCGTGGTCTAAGTTCTATTGATAGCTCAACTACTTTACAGTAAGAGTTGCCTATAGCTTGGCCAACGGAACAATTTGAGATTTTAGATTCTTATACAAAATAAGAAAAAGAAGCCTAGGTTCAGCATCAAAGTACTTACATATAATCTACTGCTACCAGGTTGCTGAAGGAGTTGGGGATTTCGCCACTCAGTCTGTTGAAGCTGAGGTCTCTACAAAACAATTGAATGGAAAGGAGACGAATATAATGAGAAGATAGTTTTAACCAACTCTCACTGGACACTCTTAGTATACTTTGGAGGATTGTACAAACACAGACGGCATCAATGAACCTGCAAGTCCAGTTCAGATGTTTAGACATACAGGTGCCTATGCTTTATAGTAGACAATCATTTCCAGAGGCATTCATCGCACAAAATCAATGTTCATCAAGTTGGTCACACGCTGTAAATATGCAAAAATTCTGCCGTAAATCAGATTTACGACCTGGAAATTTTAATTTATACAACTAGAAATGCTACTTGGGCACTAAATCGAATGCATTCCTTGGAATGCAACATATTATAGTTCAAATCAAGAGATTCTATTTATCTAAGAGGAACGAAACTAAAGCTAATCATAATTTAATGAACAGATCTCCTTCATAACATTTTATTCATGAATAAAGGGATGACGACTAAATATTAGGGTGCTTAGAAAGTACAATATCAGCTTGAGTGAATAAAAAATAAAAAATAAAAAAAAAATGAGGATTTCAAAAAACAGGAAAGCATGATTCTGCAGTCCAATATAATTATTAATGGAGAAATTACAACCTAGTCAAACCTAAAGAAAAGGAAATGGAGTATATGATAACCACTGGACAGAACCACAGAAATTCGGTTATTCAAAATGTCACAAAAACAAAGAATAAGCATTGATGGCTGATGATGACAGAATGGCAAAAAACTGCTGTTAAATGTAGCATTTATAAAATCTTACAGAGATGACCAGATGAATAAGAAGAATTGACTTGTGTAGAGATGCATTTGAAGCCATGCTCTTGTTCAAACAAAGAATATTATGGCTGACAAATATACGACAGTCAAGCATAAAACTCCAGTTAGATATTGTGGGGCTGAGATTCGAGAATGTAAACCACTAGAAGGAAAGATTTCCAGATGATCAACCACTAGAAGCCTCCATTGAAGTTAGTAAAATAGACAAAATGGGCACCACAACCAAGGTAAGAATTCTTGTGGTTTCTCTTCCTGGAAAAGTGAAAACAAAGAGAGAAAAGGTCCATATACTTCTGAGTGAAACTTTATATTCTACAGCAGAGACCACAATCACCAGAGAGTTAAATGCCACATCACAATTCACAATTCACAAATTCAGCAATATCAATAGAAAAGATCAAAACTCCATTGAAGTCGGTAAGGGACCTTCAAGCCATCTTAAATATAACTGCAACCTATAGTCAATTATAAACTAGTAGAAAATCACTCATTAAGGGTAAAATTATCTATTCTCCTAGGAATAGGAACAGGAACAGGAGAAAGCCGTTTTCCACTCACAATACTTGTAGATTTGTCATTGCTGCTAGATAACCAGGTAGCTCTCCTGTGAGATTGCAGTTCCTCATAATCCTATAAGAAAATGGCACTGATATTGTCACATTGCTAAGACAGTTTGGCTCTTTTGCATAAAGTAAACTATCTGTGAAGGAACATCGGTCTCACAATGTCTTGATATTTGCACTGTTAAGTTGTGGAACTTGGGACTCGGGTCCATCGAGGTCACTTATTCTCCTGCATATCAAAATCAAATAGGGAACTTTATTTGATCAATACCATCTTAAAGAAAGAGAGATCAATTTGAACTGCCAAAGCTCCATACTGACAAGTCAGACAATTTCTCCAAAAGTTCAATCCCAGAGGGAATTGGCCCTTGCAATCCACTTCCTTGAATGACCCTGATGATACAATTCACAGATTATATTATCTTAGGAGTATATCTATATTGACCGACTTAAGAGGTGAAGAAGCATTAAGCCTTACAGTTTTTCGAGATTTGTCAAGTTTTGAATAAAATCAGGTATCTTTCCCATGAACTGATTATCACCGAGTCGCCTACAGTGCATTAAACTACAAGATTGATATGAAGAAGAAAGAATAGAAATGTGTAAATATCAGTAGAGTTTGTGGAAACTGGAAACTAACAGGTCCTGCAATGCCATCAATTTAACAAATGTTTTGGGCAGCTCCCCGGTGAAATTATTTGACGTAAGGTACCTGAAACAAGAAAAACCGATGGTATCACATTGGTTAATTGAACTTGAATGCTGATCTCTCAACAGATCACTCCAATTAATAAATTCCCTCGCCAGACACAAAATCATCAGCGAATAAATAACTGGATGAATGATACAGAAATTTGCATCCAGAGACTCACAATCGAAGTAACTGGGACAAGTTCCCGAGCTCTGGAGGCAGAGGTCCAGAGAGCTGATTGATCTCGACGACTCTGAGCACAATGAGAAAGTTAAAATCTTGAAACATCAATCAAATTTGAAACAGCGAAGAGGCCAAACGCGAGCGTCGGGATGAGTGATCACTTACAATCCTTCTAGTGTGGATATGTTTCCCAGCTCCTTCGGGATTGGACCAGTCAATCGGTTTCCGAGTACAGAACTGCACCCCGCGTTTCCCCCAATCAGTAGAAGATACACTCGCAATAGAGAGAGAGAGAGAGAGAGAGAGAGAGAGAGAGAGAGAGAGAGAGAGAAGCACATACATGTTGAGCAACTTCGTAGAGCCCCATTCTTTAGGAATCGTGCCGTTCAGGTAGTTCCGGGTGACGTCACTGTTTACAGAGACAGACGACGGCGACGGCGACGGCGACGGCGACGATGAAGAAGAAGAAGAAGAAGAAGAAAATGGAAGATGGAAAATGGAGGGAGAGTGCTTACAAGTTCTCGAGAAAAGGCAATCTGAACAGTCGAGGCGGAAGAGTGCCGTTCAGAGACTGCTCCTTCAGAACTCTGTTTTCACAATGACACGAAGGCTTTATTCTATTGTGACTTGTTTTCAATATAAAAAAAAAATTATGTTATTCTATTATTAATAGTAATTAATGAAATAAATAATAGCATGATTGAAATGATAATTATATAACAATTCGAGCATTAATCGATCTAATTAGCAATAAACATCATTATACGATGAATAATACAAAATCAAATTACGACGATTTGGATAATCATACTTAATGGCAAGCAACTGTTATTACTGTATTAATAATTTTAATAGAATAAATGATCATATATTGTCAAGATGACATTTACCTATTATTTAATGTTTTAGTACAAAATCGAGCAGCCACTTGTGAATATCACTAATTTAAATTGAAACTTTATTACTTTATCGAAAACTTTAAAGATCTCCTTACTGTTGAAAAAGCACTTTTAGCCAATTACCCTTAATAAAACTAACCCTATTTTGTTTAGAGGTAATTCATTGTCAAAATTGAAAGTTTGACGAGAAATTGATCATATAACTAGGACATGATAGAAAAAACAAGTGGCGATGTCTCTTCTATTCTTTCTCTTCGCATTTCATCATCTGTATGATTTTGAATTTCAAAAATGAGAATAACTATTCACAAGTGTGGATTACTTTCACGGGTAAGTTTCAATGGCGATCCTTGAATTCAGTGGCTTTTGCAGGCCGAATTTCATTTCGATTCCCCAATCTGATGAATTTCCATGTTCTTTTTTGTATTAAGTGCATTTTGACCTAAAAATATAGGCTGATCTTTTTGGTGAAATGCTAAAATGTTGCCCAGAATATTAGCTTTGTGTTTGCCACGTCAGCTAGCTAACCTTATGATGAGACATTTTTTTGTAAAATTCACGAAATAGAGATTCTTCTCTCCAATTTATTGAGAGAGAGAGAGAGAGAGAGAGAGAGAGAGAGAGAAAGAGAGAGAGAGAGAGACATGCTGGTGACATGGCAAACGGTGGTGTTGTCGATGCCGCAGGTGGAAGTGCAGTTGCAGGCGATGTCGTTAGTAGTGCCATCTAGTGGTAATTGGTCACTCCATACCCCTGTTTTGCTACATGGATCTAAATCAAAATCCCAGTTGCTTTTCCCTAATGTCTTTGCTATTTCATTCAACGCAGCCACTGGAAGAGAAAAGAGATGAACAAGGCAAAGAGACCGCCCAATATATCATGCGTAAGAAGCACAAAACGATGTCAGATTTGCCTGCGTGCACTTGAGGTTGAATGCATGCATGAACATCTTTCTATCCGTTAAGAAAGGAAGCACAAGCAAATACAACTTGGCGAAGGTGCCAGCCAAAAACAGGAGGAGGAACAAGGAACGGTACGAGGAAAGCAATACAAAGATTGGTGAGGTTTCACCTTCATCGTCAGGCAAACAAGTGGTGGCGGCAGTAGTGAAGTTAGTAGTGCATAGAAGGACAAGCACCAAGAAGAGAGATCGAGCTGAGAAGAGAATCGCCATCATTCCAAGAGAGAGAGAGAGAGAGAGATGATTGTTAAGTGAGCGGTCCAGTTTCATGCATTTATGTAGGAAAAGAGGAAGGGAGACAAAGACTTTTCGCCCTTGTATGTCTGCAAAGGAGGAGCAACAGTGATGTGTGAAAGCAAGAGAGATGACCCAAAGTCTTCCCCTTATAGATATTTATATGGGAATAAATGTCATAAATGATCATGAACATTAATTAATTTGTTTAATATAGTCCCTAAAATTTAGTCTAGTGTGCAATGCCGTTTAGTTTAGCCCGTGAACTATATGGAAATATTTAATATTATCATTTCATTAATTTAAGTTCAAATATTACATTGAACAAATCATAAGTTTGTTGACTATATTTAACATTATGGTAAAGTTCATGGATGATATTGAATAAATTAAAAATTCAAGGGTTATATTACATATCATTTTGGTCCCAAGCTCAACCAAGACAGAGAGATGATTGTTAAGTGAGTGGTCCAACTTCATGCATTTACATAGGAAAAGAGGGAGGGTGGACAAAGACTCTTTGCTCTTGTACATCTGCATGGGAGAGCGACAGTGATGTGTGAAAGTGAGAGAGACGACCCCAAGTCTTCCCCTTATAGATATTTGTCTAGGGAGAAATGTCATAAATGATTTCTAAATCTTAGCTTAATGTGTAATGTAGTCTATCTACTTTTGATTTATTCAATATAATCCATAAAATTTAGGTTAGTATGTAATGTCGTTCAATTTAGCCCATGAACATTCCAAATGATATATCTATAAAGTTTTACCATTTGTTTGTCACAAATATATTGATTTGTGGCTTTTTATGGCATCAATTTAATTTAACAGAAATTAATGGAGGATAAATTTATCATGAATATATCGGTTTGAGATTTTTAATGATTAAAAAATTAGTTTAAAATAAATTTATTATAACTATATCAATTTGAGATTTTTCATAATATCAATCTAAAAAATATATATGCACATCTAGAACATGTGGAGATGCATGTATCCACACACAACTCTTTGTTTTGGCTTCTCGAAAGCACAATAATTTTTTGACCTTTTCCACCAAACTTATACCAAATCAAATCATTTGAGAACTGTTGTGGCAAACGAAAAGTTTCAAGTGCTTGTAATTTTATTTTTCAGAAAGAGCCAAATCATCTGCGTAGCCGCCAGTAAAGATTTGGAAAAACTGTGACTTTTTGCATGGTCATAGTAAAAGGCTGAGATTTTCCAATCAGAGTACTAGTCATGGAGCCGTCGATCTAGACTTGGTCGAATTTGACGGCAGAGAATACTAATTATTGCTTTGGCCTAACATGGCCCTCTTTTATCTCCGTTCCACGTTAGAAGTTGTAGCCACGACCCGCAGAAAAGCCATGACACGTGATATAAAATTTAGATTTTTAAGTTATGCTAGTTTTGCGAAGAATAAGTATTTTAAAAAATATTTTTCTAAAAATAATCATTTATATTATTTGAAATAATTAATCAATAAAAATCATTTTCTTTACTAACATCAATTTATATCTAAATATATTTTTGGGTGATGAAAATATTCTTTATTTCTACAGTTTTGTAAGTGATAGCCTTACGTAAGACGTCCTCTTGTACGCATGTCTAGTCAAATTAACGACGAGTCATTGAGGGTTGTTTTAATATTGTCAACCAATGCAATTATATTTAAAATAGTTTAGGAGAGTTTTGAAAATTCCATGTTTAAAAAATTCCATGAATTCTAAGTATGTAAGGTGCGTTTGTTTTGACAAAATAAGTGATTCAAAAAATATATTCTGAAAAATGATGGCTTATATCATTTAGAAAAATTAATCAATGAAAAATATTTTCATAATTAATAACAATCTATGCCTAATTATTTTCTTAGGCAATGAAAAAATTTTCTATTCATTTATTTTTCTAAAAATGTAGCGATCATTTTTTGAAAAATGTTTTTCAAATCACTCATTTTTTATGAAACAAGTGTACCCATAATATCGTGTAGATGTAGACAATTTTTGAGCCCATCGTGTTATTCCTATGAAGTCGATTGACCAATGTATTTATGTGATTAATATATCTTGAGCGAAAGGTCAAACAGTCTCACAATGTAACCCTCGTTCCTCTGCATGACATTTTTTGCGAAAACTGCGCTTGGACCCCATTAAAAGCCTATGACATATAGCTTCGATGGCGTTCATGAATAAAAGATATGAATAGACTGCTAAACTGAGAGAAGGATTACCTTTCAATAGGATCCATGTATAAAAATTACACCGGTCCGTCAAGCTTGCTTCATCTACTAAATGAATAATCAAGCGAACCATAATGGTGAAGATTCCGGAAAAAATATTTTTTTGTGCATTTCATCTACTAAGCAACGGCAATGAAGAAGAAGAAGAAGAAGATCGAAAATGGAGAAAGGGAAGATGGAGAGAGAGGGACTTAAAAGTTAAGGAGGCGGAAGAGTGTCGGAAAGAGACTGCTCATTGAGAACTCTGTTTTCACAACGACACAAAAGGCTTTGTTCTATTGTTATTTTTATTTTATAAAAAAATATTATTCTATTATTAATAGTAAATGATGAAATAAATAATAGCATGACTAAAATGATAATTATATAACAATTCAATTAATAATTCATTTAATTAGCAATAAAATCATTGAATAATACAAAATCAAATTATGGCAATTTAGATAATCGTACTTAATGGTAAGCAAATATTATAATTTATTAATAATTTTAATACAATAAAATGATTGCATACGGTTAAGATGATATTTGTTATTATTTAATATTTTAATACAAAACTCGAGTAGCCATTGATGCACTCGTAAACACGACTAATTTAAATCGGAATGTTGTTGTTTTACCAAAAACTTTAAAGATCTCATTCCTATTGCATTGTTCAGAAAAACACCTTTACCCAATTACCCTAATAACACTACCCAGTAAATCATTGTAAAAACTGAAAGTTTGGCAACAAGTTGATCGTATAACCACGACACGGCGACAACTCTTTTATTGTTTTTCCTTCCGATTTCATCTTGATGGTTTTGAATTTTAAAACGAAAATAACTATTTGCAAATGTGGTCTTATTTTCATGGGGTAAGTCTTGATCACGATCTTTGAATTTAGTGGATTTTGCAATCAAACAGCCGAACTTTGATTTCAATTCCCTAACCCAATGAATTTCCATTTTCTTTTTGCCCTCACTAAATTTTGACACGAAAAATATAGGCCAGTGTTTCCGGTGTCAATCGATATGTAATTTTCGTGGATGTTTGTGGAATACCCATTGGACGAGGAGGGGACAGGGAAGGACGTACGAGGCTGAGCAGACGCAGGAACCGTCCGACCGGAATTGGTGGTCGGGGCCAAGCCGGTGGGACAGCTGGCGGTGGCAGGAGCCATGCGCGCCTGTCGGTCGGCCAAGCTTAAAAGCGAGAGAGCGGTGTGAGTTGATGAGGGGTTCGGACAGATTGAAATCGGTGGGAGAGAGTGAGCCGAGAGAGAGAGAGAGAGAGAGAGGCAGATGCGTAGAGATCGAGAGCGAGAGCGGGGAACGAGAGGGAGCCTCGGCCGATACCGCCGCCGCGCACGAACCCTGTCCGACGACCACGGCCGGTCGACATCCTCAAGCCAAATAGCTAAACCTTTCGTTTTTCCTCTTTTTCTGCCCTGTTTTTGGGCACGACAGGCCGGAGCTCGCGACCGTCCGGCTCACGCGAACTCCGGCCCCGACCATCCTTTGTCTGCTGTGTGTGTCGTTGTTCATTTGGCGAGAGTCTCGGCCCAGGTTTGAGTGACGGTCAAGCCGAAAACCACTCGTTTTCGTAGCGCACTCCACCTGTTCGGTAAGATGCCTGAATGAGATCCGTTTTCAATTCGCCCTTTTTGGTCGGCGCCATTTGTACTGAGCCCTGCCTTGTCGAGTTGCTCACGAGGTGTCGGCACTCTCGGGCGTCGACTGCTTGGCCGGTTCAACACGCCCGCACCGTCCCCTCCGCTGTTTTTGTTTTCAGCCAAGGAGAGGAATGTCTCGGTCAGCTACATCACGAGTCAGGACTGAGTGAAGAGAGCCGCCAAGGCCAAGGCGTCTCAGTCGGTTGACCGTGAAGTGGCCGGTCCGTGGCTGCCATCCGGTTGTCCGCGGAAGCCCTTGGCCATCGTGGCTCGGGTATCCCACGAGAGCCTGCCGCTGCGTCAGTGGTCCCATTCAGGCTGATCACCCATTCTGTGTCACCTAAGGCAACGCCTAGGTACACCGCCCGTTTGGGTGGAGACGAGCGGCGTTGCCCAGCATCGGCGTTGCCCAGCATCGTCGTCTCCGTCATGGCAGAGAAACTGCAAACTAGGTCGGTTCGGCTGGATCCGGATCGGGCCGGCTCGCGGATCTGACTAATCCGGTTCGTCTGTTTCTGTGTTGATTTGAGCATTTTGGGCTAAGGTTTTTTTTTTTTTTTAAAGATGGGCCAGGCCAAAAAAATTAGGGTAAGTTGGGCTGGGTTTTGTCTTTTTTAAATGAGAGTCCTGGCTTGGCCAGACTGGGCCTGTGCGCTAAGCCCATTCTAGCCGAGGGCCTAGTGCCCTGGGACCCAGGCCCACGGACCCGGGTCGGATCCGGATCGGACCTGGCTCCTTATTTTCGGATTAAATTAATTTTAAAAATTATTTTTTAATATTTAAAAAGTCAAAAAGTTAAACATTAATTAAAAATTTGTTTTTTGGCTAGTTTTCTTAGGAAAATCCTTGATAAAAAATCGTGCTCAAAATTGAACAAATTCTTTAGAACTTTATAATAGGGTTTGAATATTTGTTTTTATGAGATGAAGGCTCTTGATTGTGCACTTAATTATGATTTTCTTTGGCCTAGTTAGGAACGGCATTTTTTTTTTTTGTTTCTTAGTGTTAAATTCTTGTTCTTCCTTGCAATTTATTAATACTTTTTTAGTTGTTGATTGATAATTCATGATCACTTAATATGTTAGTGAATATGTTTAAAATCACTCAATACTGCTTAAGCTACCAATGACTCTTCATTAGAAAATTTTTATAAGAAAATTTTTATAGCATCAATTGAATCTAAAATTGAATATTCAATGTCACATGGGGATGGGTTTGGGATAGCTTGTGCCTAATTAAGGGGTGTAGGCTCATCTCTTAAGCATTACCCCTAAACCTTTGTCTTTTCCCCTCTGAACAGAAAAGATTGGTTGCGATAGGTATATCGTACATATACATCGATTTGTTGTGGAAAATGCCATTGGCCAGAAAGTACCAGCCCAAAAGCTTAAGAACTATTGGCTGCCCCTATGTTAAAGTAGGGAGATGGAAGTCTAGCTCAAAATCTTTTCTATTGGATAAAACTATTAAGATTGAACTTACATCAAAGATAATTCACTAAATTATCTAAGCTATATGCGATAATTAAAGAAAACTGAGCTAACCTAATTTTAAAGTCTTTAACAACTTAGTCAAGCCCGTTTTCCAAAACCAATATCTATTTTTTAAAAAAATTAAATTAATTTTAAATTCCAAAAATGGAGACTTGAGTTGGGCCCTCGGACTTAATCGATAACGGGCTAGGATCTAGTCTCATGTATTGCTGTCGTTAATACCCATACCGGGCTCTTGCACCAAGCCCTCTCAATTTCTCTAGACCCGTTTCATTTTTGTTAAAAAAAAAAACACCAACCCTCGCTCATCTTAGCGAAACTAAGTTCATAATTGCCAACTAAAGACCTAAAGCCCATCTTATTTTGTCTTCCACATTTTGCCTTCTTTTCCTATGAAATTAATTTCTATTTGCTACTTTACCTGTTACTCCCACCATCTATTCTAAGAAAATTCCTCGTTGCCCAACCTTATTGCCCAAAAACCTTCAATAATTGCTAGACAACCACAAAATAACTTAAGCTTGAGCAAAGATCTGCTAGAAATAGCACAGTTTATCTTTGACCATCACCGATCTGTAGAACATGATTCACCATCATTGGTAGATGAACATTCGATTCATTGGTCGCCACCAAAGTCTTACTCAACATCTACACTAACTTTATTGTGAAAGCGCGCTCTAATATTGTTTCTTGCAACTTAAGAGAGCTTAATTTTGGTCTTTGTTGGCTATGTTGGGTGCTTCTTGGCTGTCTTCTATTTTGGAGGATATGAATGAATGGAGAGCCTAGCATCAAATGAGAGGGTACTTGGTGAGAGCACGCTCTAATATTGTTTCTTGCAACTTAAGAGAGCTTGATTTTTATCTTTGTTGGCTATGTTGGGTGCTTTTTTGCCGTATTTTATTTTGGAGAATATGAATGAATGGATAGCCTAGTATCAAATGGGAGAGTACTTGCTGAGAGCAGCTCTAATATTGTTTCTTGCAACAACTTGATTTTTGTCTTTGTTGGCTATGTTAGGTGCTTCTTAGCCGTGTTCTATTTTGGAGAATATGAATGAATGGATAATAGAGAGCCTAGCATCAAATGGGACATTATTTGGTGAGAGTGCGCTTTGATATTATTTCTTGCAACTTAAGAGAGCTTCATTTTTGTCTTTGTTGGCTATGTTGGTGCTTATTGGCCGTGTTTTCTTTTACTGGATATGAATAAATGGAGAGCCTAGCATCGAATGGGAGATTACTTGGTGAAAGTGTGCTCTAATATTGTTTCTTGCAACCTAAGAGAACTTGATTTTTATCTTTGTCTGCC
Organism: Eucalyptus victrix; assembly: GCA_016097545.1. NCBI lineage: Eukaryota > Viridiplantae > Streptophyta > Magnoliopsida > Myrtales > Myrtaceae > Eucalyptus > Eucalyptus victrix. Next base: position 13,007,220 of record CM027840.1, on the reverse strand, counting down.
ATATTGAGTGCTTTTTCGCCGTGTTCTATTTTGGAGGATATGAATGAATGGAAAGCCTAGTATCAAATGAGATATTACTTAGTCAAGGAAACTAAGCTAATATAATGTTAAAGTATCAAAGCTATATGTGAAAATTAAAGGAAATTAAGCTAAGCTAACGTTAAAGTTTAACAACTTAGTCAAGCTTGTTTTCTAAACCACTTTATATGTATATATATATATATATATATATATATATATTTTTTTTTTTTTTTTTAATTGTAAATTTTTTTAATTCTGAAAATGGGAACTCGGGTTAGGCCCTTGGACCCGTTCGGATAGTCTCATGGATCTATGCTATCGATACCAAAATTGGGCTCTTGCACTAGGTCCTCTTAATTTCTTTAGACCCGCTTTACTTATAAAAAAAAAAAAAAACCAGCCCATACTTATCGAAACGAAGTTAAGCCCATATCTGTCAACTAAAGACTATCCTAGAGGACTCAAATTAAAACCTCTCATGCCCTAACAAGATTAAGCCATCCTATTTCCTCTTCCACATTATGCCTTCTTTTCCTATTAAGTTAATTTCTATTTTCCACTTTGACTATTTCTCCCACCATCTATTAAACATTCATCATTGTCCCACGTTATTGCCCAAAAATCTTCAGCACTTGCTGGATAATCACAGAAGAAGCGAAGCTTAAGCAAAGTTCTATAGGAAATCGCACTTGCATCTGGTTTTCCTTTCGCATACTTTTACTTAGGAGTTTTCAATACTTGTGTGTTTCCTTATTACATCGCACTTCAATTGTTAATTTATTTTCTAGATTAAGCCCACAAAACTATTTGCATGATCACTTAGCATTGGTGACACCTTTATGATCAATTGGTAATCAACATTTGCATGATCACTTAGGTAAACAATGAATTAATTTAGTGGTATTGAAAAGGCATTAATAGACATTAATGTAATTAAGTTCTCGAGTTTAGAATTTCTAGTTGTGTAGAACATGAGGCATATTCTAGTGCCTTACTTGGTTTCTAGTTGACCCAAAAAGTTAATGATGATTCCTAGAAAATACTTAAAATGTTTAAGAACACAAAAAACAAATTAAATGAAATCCAACATTGTGCGAAGTTTGGACTTAGGAGAGGCTGTAACTGATTGAGTGCCATATGCTAGCCTTGGGGCAATACCTCTAAACCATTCCCGAGGATCCCCAAAAATCGTTTAGGAGGGTTGTGATAGTTACAATGACCTTCAATTTGATATATGATTGGAGTAATTGAAAGAGGCCACTAGTATACGATAACATTACGATTGTTAGACTCCCTATAGATCTTAAATGGAGTTGGAATAGCATAGTCCAAAGTGGCACCATTTTCGTTCTGCTGGTGTGACAAACTTCCGACACTTTAAATGCTTCACATAAGTCAAAATTTTAATATCTCTCTAAATGCATATAGCCCAGTTATGTGCTGATTACCATAGAAATTTTTCCACTATCCAAAATATGAGAAAACTTTTTATGTAAAAACAAAAATGCTTAGGATTGACAAATTGAAGTTCACCTTAATTAGGGCGCATTTGGTTTAGCATTTCCAAGGGGTTTTCGGTCTCCAAATTTCTTTGAGGAAATGCTAAACCGTTTGGTAATTATTTTGAAAGAGTATTAGGAAGGCTGAAAGCCCAATATAAGTAGGGCTTTCAGCATTCAAATGTTGAAACTCATTTTTTTCTTCCTAAACTACTGTCATCAATCCTTCAAATTTCCAAATTTGTTTCTTGTTATTTTTTTATTTTTACTTATTTAAAATTGAAATATATATATATATATAAAATTAAGAGAGAGAGAGAGATAGAGAGACAAAGAAGACTAAACCCTTCGCTTGTCCAACAAAGGGCTATGGTCACTAGTGACCCAGATCTGGCACCGACGGTCATTGGTTAAGGCTGCTCAAGGTTGCTCTCATAGGAGGTCCCCCAACCTTGGGCAGCCTCGATCGACGGTCGCTGGCACCAAATTTGATTAGTTGGGGGCGTAGTTCTTTGCCGGACCAGCAAAGGGTAGTCTTCTTCTTTTTCTTTTTTTTTTAATTATATATACTTTTATTTTATTTCAATTTTAAACAAAAGAATTTAAAAAATTAATTTTAATCACTCAAATGGCTTTTCAAATGTATTTTCTACCAAAAAGTATTTCTCTCAAAGTTACTTTTGAAAGCGTAATTTACCAAATGGACTTTATATTTGCCCGAGCCTTTTAGGCTAAACGGCTTTGCATTTTTTCAATAAATTTTTGAAATATTGAACCAAATGCACCTTTAACCGCATTAGCTTGTAGTATCATTTATGTGTTGTTTAAGATTAAGCATATAGGCTACCGGATTACTAGTTGGAAAAGTTGCTCCCTTTCTCATCAAGCCCATATTTAGAGGCTCTCAATGGCAGCTTTAAGCCAATCTTGTTCGTGTTCTATTAGTTTTAGGTCTTTCTTAATAAATTCATTTCTCGACAAGAATAGTCACTCTTTCAATGTCGTTTTGTCATATCCATACTCATAAAACATTTGGTGTTCATGTCAGATATATATTTAGATTTTGAGGCAAAATATCTAGGAAGGATGTTGTCAAACTCAATGGTAAAGCTTTTTGTTTGGTTCTCTTTTGTTTTCGGAAAGTTGTGCTAATGAATTTTCTTTTGCTACATAGACACGAACACCTCGGAGCTTGATAGCACCCTTTTGAGATATTCTGGCTTCAAATCAAAGGAAGAAGTAATCTTTGGTGGAAGTTTGATAGATCTTAATTTGGCTTCTTCTTCACCATAATAGCAACAAATCATGGTTAGACAAAAGAAAAGGGACAACAATAAATCAAGATGATCGAATGACTACAAACAAGCAAATTACCACAGAACACAGCAAACAAATAAGATCACACCTCGAACTACTTACCATCTAGCGTGCGCAAGCATCTCACTATAAGTATCAATGATCTCATACTTAGTAGGAAGGCCCTTTGGCTTCTACATAAAGAAGAGCTAGTGCTTATTGAGGAGAGACATGCTCTCCCTTGGGAGGGGACATGTTGCCTTGAGGTGGAGGGTTTTGCATCCATTGGTTATGCACAGGTTACATGTCCCAACACAAATACCTCATTGTGTTTAAATTACTGGGTCGGTCATTAAGAGCTTTCCTCTCGTTAGCTCAAGCATTACTTCTCACCCATTCTCCATGGGACTTGATGTCACAAGGAACTTTTTCGTCCATGTTGCAACCTACCCGCCTCGAGGATCAATTCCAATGGAGTAAGTTCACACATATTTGTTCATAAAACCATCCAAGTAGGCATTTATATAAGAGATGACTCAAACACATCTTGAGTGTTTGGCAAATTTTTTTTTTTTTACTTGCCTTTGCCAAAGGCAAAGCCTTCCCAAGGCTGAAAGCCCAAGGCAGGTTGGGGGCTGCCTTGGGCATTCTCGGAATGCTGGCTTTGAAAATAATAAATTTTTTCTTCCGAAAATGTCCTTGTTAATTTTTCGTTTTTCCGGCTTTACCACGATTACTGTTCATCGTCTTCATCATTCCCTTCTCTCTACTGAGAACACGGCCAGCATCTACGCGCAGTCGCCAGCGAAGGGCAGGTGGTCCGGCTAGGGTCCCACGACCCTCCGACGAGGGTTGCCGCATGGAGGACGCCGGCAACCCAGATCGTGCGTAGATCTAGTCACGGAGATCTAGGTCGCGGTAACCAAATCGCAAGTGCCGATGACCTCCACGGTGCAGTGGGTCGCACGATGGCTCAGTGAGGGTCACGGCGACCGGGATCTCGTGATCTGGGTCGCTGCGACTAGATCGAGCGGCACCAGCGGCCTCCGCACGGAGGTCACGGCGCGGTGGGTCACGCAACCTTCTGACGAGGGTTGCCTTGACTTGCCGCGTCGCGACCTCCGTGCGGAGGTTGCCAGTGCAGCTCGATTTGGTCGCGACGACCCAGATCGCGAGATCCCGTTGCCGCGACCCTCGCCGAGCCGTGTCCTCCGCATGGTAACGCTAGCCGGACGCTGCCCTTCGCCGTGCTACCTCCCCCTCGTCGAACCGCCTACCCTTCGCCGGCGGTAGCCGGCGAAGCCCTTGGCCAGCCAACTCTCATTTTTTCCCTTTTCTTTTTAATAACAAAAGCATTTTGCAAATTTAATTTATCCAAACACTATTTTGCTCAAACATACTTCACAATAGACTTTTATAAGCACCATTCACCAAACACAATTTGCATTTTGAAAAACTCCTTTGACTCAAGTATCTTTACATTTTCTTAAGAACTTTCTCCAAAAGTCTTCCCAAACGCACCCATCGTTTAGTTGGTAATCCACATTGGACTCATTAATTATGAATGGGGTTCTTTCAAGTCCATACCTCGCATGATAGGTATTTATTTTAGAGTTCTTTAGACACCCTAAATATCAATTAGGAGTCGCCACTAGCCTTGTGTATGAGGATCGGCTAGTTTACCCAATCGAGAAATGGGAGCATTTTCTCGATTCCTACTGAACTAGAAATCAATAAGTTTAGGGACCGGGGTTATGCTAATATTTTTATTAGCGCATTTTCGGTACCTAATCAGTTGATTTATCTAAATGATCATGCATTTGTCCTTTACCATTTTCATGTTATTTATAATCTCATGGGAGAATTACCAAAAAGTCCTAAACTTATTGCAATTATGCCAATTCAGTCCTAAACTTTTTTTGGCCAATTTAGTCCTAAACCTTTTACAATTATGCAAATTCAGTCCATCCGGCCAAAATTGGCGGCCAAGCTTGATGTGGACACCGGCCGGCAAACAATTTTTTAATAATTTTTTTTCAAATTTTTTTATTTTTTTAAATCTTTTTTCTCTTTTTTTTCCTCATCTTCTTCTTCCTCTGGCCGGTGCCGGCCAGCCGGCCAGAGGCGAGGGCCGGAGTCAACCTCGCCGGTCACCGGCGAAGGCGAGCCTTGCCTAGCGACGGCGAGGTCGCGTCGCCCGGCCCAAGGCGAGGCTCGCCTTTGCCGGTGGCCGGTGGGGGCAAGCCTCGCTAGTGGCCGGCGAGGCTGACCTCACTAGCCCTCTCCTCTAGCCGGCCGGCCAGAGGAAGAAGACGATAGGAAGAAGAAAAAAAAATCGAAAAAATCGAAAAAAAAATTTATTAAAAAATCTTTCGCCAAGCAGTCGGCATCCACGTTAGCGCCGGCTGGCCAATTTTGGTCGGATGGACTGAATTGGCATAATTGTAAAAGGTTTAGGACTAAGTTGGCAAAAAAAAAAGTTTAAAACTAAATTAGCACAATTGCAATAGGTTTAGGACTTTTTTGGTGATTCTCCCATAATCTCATTAGGTGATCATGCATGGATAATTCATTAAGGAATCTAAACTAGTTATAATTCTAGCATTTAAGAAAGGAAACAAGTGAAAAAAGGAAAGTGCATTGCGTAAAGTAAACTATTCGAAGTGCAAGAACATAGAAAACCTACAACTTATTGAGTATTTATTACAAACTTGAATTAAAAACCTAAAACATGATTAGGTGACAAATTGGGTACAAAAAGAGATCAGATTTAATGATAAGAACTATAGCCACCTCCTCCATAGTTTGCCTCGATCACGATAACTTCACACTTGAGCCAATTGAACTATAATAGCAAACAAGTCATTGATTCGAAACAATAGCAAACAAGAACAAACAAGTTGTTGATTTCAAGATGGACCTTTGGATCGGCATTTGTATTACATGCATAACGACCACCCCAAATCACTTAATTGGTTAATCTGTGGTTAATGATAATCGGTCATCATTTGTACACAAAACGGTGGTCGATATCAATTAACCTTAAATTAGGGTCTAAGTGTTCATTGATTTTCCCTCGCTCATACATCATATCTAGCCATTCCTTCAACAAGTGCACACATATACATGAAATTAAGTGAATTAATAACAAGTCACTTATTTAATTCATTGAAATTGGGTTGATTATGTTTAAAAGCGATTCATTAATCAAATGACTTTCAATTGACATGATTCAAGTGTCATTGGAAAGTTTAAGAGTATCCCTAATCGAAACATTATTACATATATATGATATATTTAGCTTCTTTTTGTTTAAAAAAATTTGATTGTTGAATTTGGTAAATCTCGCGCGAAGTACCACAAATTTAAAATGAAATTTTGTCAAATTTGACACATGCTGCTCGTGACCAACCGTGAGCTCGACGGCACTCATCCACCGGTGAGTTTTGTGTTTCCCGGGGAAAACGAATCCTTGTCATTTTTTGGCTCTATCTACTCCCACGCGCTCTGCCACGCGTGGTTGAAGATGGCCCAATCATGCATTGCCGTTACGGATTATCATGTGCACACGAATGTCCCCGCCGACGGCAGACAACAGCAACAATTTATTTACTGTGTGATTTTATTAAAGATCGAATGTCAGAATCTCACGCAAATTCGCTACTTATTATTGAACCTGGAGTAATATGTACTTTGTTATAAGATTTAAGATGAGTGGCTTCTACGATAGGGGCGTAAAATCACTGGTAAGTTTAGTATGAACAAAATTGTTGTTGTCTGTCATCGGCAGGGACATTTGTATGCACAGTAATCCTTGAAAAGACAGATTCTTTTCTTTTATGGGTCACGAAATAAGTTGTTATGAAGGAGCTGTGCAGCCGCACCGGAATGGGGACCATGGGACCATTACAGAACATAGAGATGTCCATCAACTAATCAAATCAATGCCATAACGGGTTCCACTTTTTCTGCACCTAAGGAAGCGATAAAAGGCGAGCGGGGAGAGGGAGAATAGTACCTGGACAAGGAGAAGCCGCTGCCGAGGGGCTGCCACCGGTACTTGGTGAAGGCGACATTGGGGCGGCCTTTCCAGAGGCAGGTGAACTCGCGCTCAATGAAGGGGCAGACGGAGGAGTCGTAGAGAGGGTAGGACGGGTCCGCCACCCAGCTCCCCTGGAACACATCACACCTGGGGGGCTCTCTGTTGCTGCTTCCCCGGGCTGCTTCCGCACCCCATACCATCAACGTCAGAAGAGCCAGTTTCCAGTAAAAAGAATGTGAAGGAGAAGGAGGAGGAGGAGGAGGAATCCATCCCTGTACCCACCAACCCCAGTCCATTTTGTTCTCACTGCAACATAGCAACCCAAAAGGCTCTTTTTGCAGAGAGAGAGAGAGAGAGAGAGAGAGAGAGAGAGAGTTTTTGGATACCTGGGTTACATTTAACGTAGGTGGGTGGGGGTGAGAGAAAACAAGTTGTCATGGGTCCACTGAGATAAAAGGGCATTGTTGGATTCTACTTAATGTACCTTCTTTGTAGTTCTTTTTTTTTTTTGGCTAGCTACTTAAATACATTCTTTGTAGTTCTTTTTCTTGGCTAGCTACTTAAATACAGGATTTGGTTTCCATTTTCGGTAGAAGTAGAGGGCAGGGCTAGGAATTTATATAGGATTTAGGAAGATGCAGCAGATTTGTCTTTCTTTTTGGCTTTGCTTGGCTGAGCTGTAGTTGTAGGGAGTAGCAGCCAATCACTGCCTTTGATGTTGACACTTCAAATCGGTGGGGTCAACTAACTCGCCGTGGGACGACAAGCTAGTCCCTCAGATCTCAAGGAGAGCAAGCGAGGCCATTGTGATTTCTAACTTGTTTAATTCTCTTTACATTAATATAAAACTGTTTTTGTGACCTAAGCATATGTCCTAAAAAGATTTCAATTGGGATTTAATCCATCAAGATCCCCTAAATATAAGAATACCAAGAAGGTAAAGTCGGATATAAGATGCAATAAAGATACTGACCAATTGGGGGTATGAGATATGTCGGCACTAATATGCAAAAATAAGGAATGTATCCACAGAGCCCGGCGTCTCTATAAATCAAATGGACAAGAAGTGGAGACCTTTGTATGAACGAAAGCTCCCTTCCTTTGGTGAGCCCACATGCTTAGCTGTCACCAAGTATCCAACGCAAGTCCCCTAGGATGGACTCAGAGTATGGAAACAATTAATAGAAATGAAGAAGTGTGCTGATGAGGCAATAATCCACCATTTGTAAGAAATAGTGCTTAGACGTGCAAGTTTTTACAGAAATTTTATTGGGGATGTAGTATTCTCCATTATCATTTCTCAAAGATGGGACAGATGAAGTCAGCGAAGCATCATCCACACTAAAGAGAGAAAATCTGGCACTTCCTTAAAATAATTCTTGAGTAGCAGCTTATGTAGCACCGACACGGGACATGACACGAGTGTCCGATACGACACGACACTTCGACACGTCATTTCTAAAAAATAGAGAACTCCGATACGTTTCGACACGTTATATATTAAATAAATATTTTTATTTTTAATTAATTTGATTCAAATTCATAAATAATTAATTAATTAAAAAAGAGCCCATAATAAATTTATACTAATAATATTAACAAATCAATTCATTTGAAATTCAAAAGATATATTAATGATTAATGCGAAACATTTTTTTAATTTTAACAAAAGTTATTGATGAAACTAAAAATTAATAAGAAATTCGAATCAATTTATTTAAATAAATTCATGATTTTCTACAATAATCAAAATTTATCATCATTCAAAATTTAATATTTTTACTTTTCGAAATCATTTTTTAATTTTATTTATTTAATTTTCCGATTAAAAAAAATCCCCAAAATCTACTATTTCTTTCATTCGTCCTTTTCCCTCCACACCCACGTTTATTTTACTTTTTTCCTCCCCACTTGACAGTGACAGGTGAGCTGTCACTTCCTCCCCCCCCACTTGCCGCGCCGCACGACCCCTTCCCTCTTCTCCTCTTCCTCTCGTCGTCGATCCATCGCAACAATGGCCGCCCTCACCTCTCTCTGGCCGTCTTTCACCGTCGCCGTAGTCCGTTCGTGACTTCGTCTCGCCGGCGGTAGTTTGTCTTCTCTCTTCTTTCTCTCTGTTCGGCTCTTTCTCTAGCCGTCTCTCGCCGTCGTGGTGGTCCGTTCGTGGTTTCGTCTCACCGGCGCTCGCGGCCTCTGCTCCGTCTCGCCGGCGCTCGCGACCTCTGCTCCCTCGCCCTCCCTCACCTCCACCCTTCATCAGTGTTCCGAACACGCGTCGACACGCGTGTCGATAAAAGTTGACTGCGTATCGAAAAATCCGACACGCGTTGACCACGTGTCCGACCGTGTCGACGTGTCCGACACGCTCTGACACGTGTCGGACACGACTCGGAAGCATGGACAACGTGTCCGTGCTTCATAGCAGCATATAACGGGCCTGGCTCAGGGACTGAAATGCATCCAGAGAAGGAATCTGCCACTTTCGCACATCTCGCCATTCAAACAATGAAAAGCTTCCGTAATAGATTCCCACCCTTGCAGTGGCAACCATCCACGTCATAATTGCGTGAAGAAGTCGCAAGATCACAATTGTACGATATAACAAAATCGAAAGAAATGGCACGAATACAACAATCAAACAACTAGCTATCATCTTTCGGCTTTTCCCAATAATTTCTTTACAATACACAATTACAGCACCGCATAATAATCATCGTATTCTTCATAGTATCCATACCTTGAATTTCAAATGAGAACGAAAGAGAAACTTAGAAGTGAAATTTAAGAGTTCCCTTAGATGGATTACCAAATAAAGCCCTAGTTCTTTCAAAACCAAATTAACTCAAAACATAGCAAACCATTTCTTATTCTCTGTTCCGCCAGTAATCAGTATCTGGATTTATCGGATAGAGATCATTAGCAGATGTAGAAGAAGCGGTTCCAGTCCACAGCCCATCCGTGAGCATGCTCTTAGTGATGTTCTCGTCAACTGCCTGATCTTCGTCACCTTTGAAATGTTTCCTCATGGCCTCAATTGTCTCCTCCGTTATGATAGTGCCCTCAGAGTCCAGCACTGGAACAGCAACCTTGCCTTCAAGCATGCTAACCACAGATGACATCGACGGCCTGAGTGCTGAAGCCGCATTAGTACACAGCAGAGCTACATTTATCATCGCCAGCACCTCGTTTTCGTCAAAATGAGAACCCAGCCTCTGATCAACTAGATCCATCAAATTTCCTCTCTCCTTCAAAACTCGTGCCTAGAAACAGAAATGGAAAGGAAGATATTTCCCTCAAGCTACAGGCACTGATCAATCATAGAATATGCTCAGAATACTAAAACGGGAAGAAGGAAATATATTCTACCCTCGATAATTTCATGACAAATGCAGTTGACAAACACCTGCTAGTTTTTCATCTTCGTTGTAAGTTATATTTGGAAGGAAAAAATCGAACAAGTCAATACAGATGAAACATGATTTCTTTACCATTTTTAAGTAAAATTTAGTAAGCTTAAACACTTGTTAATCACTTACTAACATTCACCGGTCACAATAAAATTACCACCACTCTTTAAAATCACCAGCTCTTATTGAGTTTTACCGGCAGGGATTATTTGTCAGTTTGTCATTACAAGAAACAGGAGAATCGTCCATCAATGGTTTACACCATTCATTGCCTTTTACTCTCAATTCTAATTTAACGAGAATTACCTGACTATGCAACTTAGGTAAAAATCAGATTTAACAGGGACTGATAACGATTGTTTTAGCTAATGATTGGCTTACTTAAAGCACAATAAAATCTAATTTTTGGACTCAATTACATGGATGTGAAAAAGTCAAATCTAAATTGAAAGTACATCAATATTTGGGTCAAGCATCGTCTTGAAAACTTTTTAAATCCAATACTAATTGTCAAAACTGCAAAGTACTCGACCAACTTGTTTGGCGCTAACGAAACTACAGGGAGTATGAATGTCACGCATAAAACAATGAGGACTAAAACAAAACCAACCCAAATTTTAAGGACCCCAAATTTTAATGAATAGAATTGTTTTCAATCCAAAAAAGAATCTACATGATCCCTTCTTTCAGGGGGCAGCCCATTGTTTCCAGTTTCAATGTGTCACTAGGTAAATTCCAGTTTCAGTTTCTTAGAACCAGACTAATCCGTGACCACCCCCACCCCAAGTCGCTCATCTTGAGCATGAACACCATAGGCCTGCTACTGCAAGGATTACTTGCTCCTTTCAAATTCAGTATAGACCAACATAACTAAAATAATTGGATTAATTTTAAATGACAAATTGCACTTAATGGCATGACAATTCGTTAAACAGGTTTCAAAAGCTGGTAACTGTAACTCTCATTTGCAACCATCAAAAGTGCATATGAGGAGTTCTATACTATGTTCACACTTCCTTAATCCATCTCTCAACTGGCACAAGCAGAGATTTAAATATCATAATAAGAAACTTTTGAATGCTAGAGTTACTTACCCAATCGAGTAGATAAAAGCATTTCTCCTTCTTTTGGTAACTGGTGTTGCTCCGGCCACTAACAACTTCTAAGGCAACAATGCCAAAACTATAGACATCGGCTTTTTCAGTGAGGTAACCATGCATTGCATACTCTGGTGCCATATATCCACTGCATAACAAGAAAAGAGCTGGTGTTTGCAACATGGCAAATGTCTTAAATCGCACTTACTTAATATTTTCTTCCAAAGACCATCCCTCTTATCTTCCTAAAATACGAAATACTAATCATGACACAATAGTCTCAAGATTCATGGAAAAAACAAGTGCACTCCAGAAATTTTTTAGTAATATTCAAAATAATAAAAAGACATTTGTAGTTTTTATATAACTTTCAGGGGACATATAGCTTCGTAGTTGGAAAACAAGTGGCATCCTTATAACTTGGAAAAGAGGCTCATTAACTGAAATAAGAGTTGGAAACAGGCTGAGACAAGGTCTGAATACATAAGCAGCAGCAGTAGGGGGATTCCTAAAGCCAAGCCCAGGGGCAAGAAAGCTTCTTAATATTGTTGTTGTCGATGTTGCTGTAGAAATAGAAAAACAGCCTTACATTTTCTCACTAGCTTTCTAACCCTTGTGATTCATGTGCTTGCTTTGTAATTTTGGTTTTATTCTTTTGTAATTCACTTGAAAGTGCACCATCTATGTTTACGTCTTGTGAAATATATTTACGAAAAATTGAACCTTTCATGCAAAGGAGTATATATAGATAATTTACATTGAAATCCATAACGTATAGTAGTTTTTCTTATTCATTAAATTGTTTTACATTAAGTAGATTGTCATTGGAAAAACATAATAAAAACAATTAAATTACATGTCAATATAGTTTGTTAAAAAGTATTGTGTCATAATTGTATCGTAATATTTTCATATGCTTTTTGCATGAGAGAATATATTAGGTAGGGCATAATGAATTACTTTCCGAAATGTTTTTCTTGACTTCTTAATGTATTAAACAAAGCATGTAGAATACAATCAATCTTTTGATTAATATCTCAGGTAGGCAGATAAATTTTTTCCAGAAACTGTATTAGATCATCTAAGTTTGTTGAGATAATGAAATTGTTTAATGTTATAATTATTTTTTATTAGGCAATTACTGCTAGAGTTAGTAGAAGGAACTTACAGTTCTATGTTTTCCCTGATCAATCACATTTTTTCATGAACAGGTTGACTTTCTACACGTCAACGCAAACTTTTGAAAAATTTGAAGATGCTTATTATATATTTTTCTGTGTGTATACAACTTCTATATGCAAAAAAATAATTTCCTCATACAATAATCAACAGAAACATGGGCGAATTAGCTCTATTGCCTATAATATCAACTTATAGCCAAATTAACAATTACATAAGTTAATATTAATGGTAGAGTATGTAATATAATTAACATTTTTTCCTAATTAACATGAAGAGTGGTGGGAGAGGTGTGGAGCTTTGCGGTTAAGCCCCACTCGTTGAGCACCATGCTTTGGGATGATGTGAGTCAACCACAGAGCTCCATTCGACTCACTTTTCTTAAATTAGTTGAGATTTTTCTACTCCATTCTTTTATGTCACTGACTCCTAATTAGATTAACAGGAACATAAAACAAGGAACTTACTAAGTTCCGGCAATCTTGGTGCTAATATGTGTGTTGTCTTCCTCATCAAGTTTTGCTAAACCAAAATCTGATATTTTAGAGTTGAGATCCTTATCCAGTAAAATATTAGTAGCTTTAATGTCTCTATGCACAATCTTTAGCCTTGACTCTTCATGAAGATATGCCAACCCCCTGGCAATACCCACACATATCTTGTGTCTTGTCGCCCAATCCAGCTTTAACTGAAATTCTTCAGGACCTTCAATTGTATCAGAAGACATCAAAACTGCTTTACTGCCACGTCATTAACTGAAGACAGTGAAGTACAATGTGATATCAAACTACCAAATAAAGCGCGAGCAAGACTGTTATTTTCCATGTACTCGTAAACCAGCACAAGTTGATTTCCTTCAATGCAGCATCCATAGAGTTTCACAAGATGTGGATGTTGAAGGGCAGAAATCATCCCAAGCTCAGTCACGAACTCACGATTTCCTTGCTTTGATTTGGACGAAAGCTGCTTCACTGCTATAGTGGTGCCGTCTGACAGAAGACCCTGCACTTGAACTTTGGCATAAGATTTATGCTGTGAAGATTTAGATACATTGAACGCTGCTTTCTACAATTCTTTTCTTTTGGGAATTGGGGGAAGTTAGTTGACCGATTTTCCAGCATACCTTGTATACAGAACCAAAACCACCTTCTCCAATCTTATTGGCAACATCAAAATTGTTTGTGGCAGCTTTAATCGGTCGCAAGGTAAATGAACCAATTTGCAATGCTAGAACCTTCAAATCTACACAACATTTTGGAGCTTTTAAGAATTTGGAGGAGTCAACAGCTAAAGTGTGCAATCTACTATCTAACAAAGACGTAGCAATTCCTTCTCAATGTACTAGAAAACCTCATTGTAACTATTTTGTCTGAGCAAGTTCAGGACAATATATCCTAACATCTTGAAATTTATTTTCTAGGAAACTCTGGCTTCGGTTGGCAGTATGTACTTTGAAAAATGAATGAGAATGTCCTCAGGGTATTTAGTAGTGGGGGGAAAGGAAAATCATAGAAAATACTCACTTTGGAAATGTGAGGCAAGGTTGGTATGCTTCAATATCTTGTATATCCGAAGTTCCAGCATTTTATTTCAACATCTTGAAACACATACTTAGTATATATATGATCGATTGCAACCCCAAGGAGACCCAATACACACACACACATCTAAGAAACAATCTATTGTCCTCTTCCTATAGCCATCTATTTCTTCATTTTTAAGTTTTCTAAATAAAAATTTAGTTCATTAAGTGTAACAAATGGATTGATGACACTTTAGCTATACTGTGGCTTAACAATAAATTGTTTTCTTTTTGTGTCAAATAGAGTTTCCAATGCAATGCACAAATGTCGTGCATCAACAGTTATACAGGAGAATTGTGCAACCTAGTTGCAGTATGGATGATGCATTGTGATTACCCCTTCCCCCACCAGAAAAGGTAAGAAGAAGTAGAAGGAGTCACGCACCAATAGTTTGACAGGACAACTGTGTGAAATATAAATAATGAGATGTGATTACCCGTCCATTACCCAAAAAAAAAAAAAAATGATAACACCCCCCCAAAACAAAAAAAAAAAAAAAAAGAACGGGGAAGGAAGAAATGTATTCAGAATACAAAACATTCCATTTCTAGACAGATATATGTGAACAATATAACAGAGATTCCAGGTACCTTGTGCCATTTCATCTTCACGTCCAAGACATCCTCTCCACCAAAGGATAACCAGTAAAAGAAAAACTACAAAAACTATAGCAGCCACAGTCCCGACTACAGTGCCAGCATATATGCTGGCTGACTCTCCTGGGATTTCCAATTCTGCAGTGAATAAAGGACATATGTTTACCCACAACTGTTCAAGTAAATGGGGTAGACATCCATGCAGAAAAATATCGGTAGCTTCTTGGTGAACACAGAAAACAATAGATGGGACAGCACATTAATTGAGAATCAAGAGGACATGAGAACTGCTCAGAACACTCCACAGAAACCATCAGATCAATGAGCACCTTGGAACATGTGATACATACAAAGGGAAAAAGAATAAGAAAAGGAAATATATTCTTCATTCTCCAGGCTGTACTATATAATACAGGCACAATGGTCGTTGATCCGCAGCAGAAAAGCAAACAAGGCTATAGTTCCATAGTCTGAATGGAAGGATTAAAGATACATAGTGAAAACAAGCTCAGATATAAAGAAAACAAAGCAAACCATAGCCAATTTTCTCCTCTTAAGAGACAAATAATAGATAACAGTCAGCCACTATGGAAATTTATCTGATCAACAGATCCCAATGGCCAAAATCCAAAGGGGACATTTGCAACCAAACCAAGTAACTGAATAGCCTATTAATGACTTCTGGTGCAAAACAAAAAAAAGTACTTTTTTCCAATATGAATACGAGTAACTTTCTCAACAGAGAAGCACCCAGTGAAACATGGAAGCATCTGTCTGCATACCAGAATAGACGGAGATAGCAGATATAAGAGGACCGTAGAATCCTCTTGTAGGTATAGCATTGGTTCCTTTCCCAGCCCAATATAAGCGTATCTCCAGAGTGCCCTTGGTCACAATGGCAGTAAAATTTCTTATGACCGGCTTTCCAACTCCACCAGCTTCAATCTCAATGTTGAAATCTTTCCACACCAAATTCCCCTGAAATAAAGTTTAATCTCACTCAAGTTTAGTCTCTCCACACCGACCAAGGTGAAACTATCAGTCTCAATAGAATGTAGAGATTGTGATCAGATCATGATTTGTAAATACAGGATATCTAGATAAAACAACCCAACCATAACATATTGAACGCTTTATATGCTTTGCATACTAGAACCAGCACTACATGATGCCCAACAATTACCTGTATATAAACATTAAAAGCTCGCCTTCCAAGGCTTCTATAACTTTCGTCGCTTGTGAAACCTATCTCCGCAAAATGAAGGCTTACATTGTAGGGCCCATTCATCAGACAAAAACCATAATAAGTTAGAGAGATAGCAGAACGTCGTGCATTCCTGTAAAGCTGGGCATCATCCTCAGACGGTACGGATACATTGTCATTGTCAACTATATAATTATCATCTTTAATAGAGTCATCAAGGAAGTGACCAGTGCTACTGTAGCCCCAGAATTTTCCAAACGGGAAGGAACTTGAAGCAGGTTTAAGTGACCCTGAATCGTCATCGTATGTGTTGTCCCCTATTTTAACTTCACTCCCACCACAATTTATGAAGAGGTTATGCCGATCTGGATGGAGTAAAGAAATAGCCACAAAGAGAAAAATCAAGTTTTCTTCTTTCTGTTAATATGGAGTGAACTTTCCAGACACACTAAATAAACTAGCATTCGTTTATTGGAAAATCACATAGGAACTCCCAAGTTTATGAGCAATTCATTGTTTCACAGAGGTGGCTTTTAGAATTTCTAGAGTAATAATTATGCATTAACCATTAAAGATTGACACGATAGCCAAGAGGAGAGTTGACAAGGAGATGCACAGAGAATATGATGCAATATCAGGATCTGATGTTAATGATAGGATATACAGCAGATCAACTTACTTTCTGGACAAGGCTGACTTTTCAAACATGCGGCTAGCCCACTTGTGGCAGGATATGAGGTTCTGAGCAAGTCAACAAAGATTTTAATGTCACAATCATCATCATTCTGAATGAAGTTCAATAAAAAATTAAAATGCAGGTCCTTGGAAATCCAAGTCTCTTGGTGAAAATTATTATCTCAAACATACGCATTGTCAACTGCCGAGCTTGCGAACAAGTTGCTGTAGAGAAAGACAAAATCAACATTCAGTAGAGAAACGAACATTTTGTACATCTGCAGGACTATAAGTTACTTATAACTGCACATTTGAGGGGAACCCTCGACTTAGACTGAAGGAAGTAGTACATACATAGATCGTTCTCCACAGTCTGTGTTTGTAGCATCGAAGTTGTTGTATGATAGATCACTACACAGAGAAATAGTCAACCGTTTCCAAAATCTCATCAATTTGGAAAATACACTGAAAGTCATTCCATCAAATGATTATTATGTACAAAAAGGGAGACCAGTTGCAAAATATGGACAGGTAAGGCAAGTGGAAAGGCAAAAACATCACAAGGTAATGAAAGTAATATGTCATCTTTATTCAAGAATCTTATCTTAAAATATTAAAAAGAGAAAGACTAATTGGAGTGAACGGAGACTTTAGAACTAGTCAAAGTGCATAAATACATTTTTACCCAGTAAGAGTACAACAGACAGAATATATAAGGCAAAGAAGCACAAACAGAACTGTGGTTCCAACGACTCCTAAGTCGGATCTTCTTATTAGAAAATATATAGACCACATTTTATTGTTAAAACTACCTCATAAAAGCTTCATCCTTACGCCCGTAAGATAATATCAACTTTCTCCTAGATACACTCATTTTGGTTGCAGAGTTTCTCAAATACACAAACCTATAAACATGCCCACGCAACTAATCATATTGTGCGGGTGATGTGTTAGACAAACTGTAAAAGAGGATTTATAGGAAGCAAAAATTTTCCAAATGTCATTTTTATCATTGCCAGAGGTTTGAAAAAGATCTAGGGCTGTGAAGGGCTTTTGTATAGGGGAAAGTGGGGGCTAACTTGGCACTTCCAAGAAAATCCGATTTATATTCTTTCATACAATTCAGCCTCGTCTTAGATATAACTTTCCAAAAGAAAGATCCCAACAAGGAGAAAGGTGCTTATAATATCTCCATTTAACTCCATAGGCTACAAATCAGAAAGATGCAAGATGGGAATGCAAAATTGCTTACTACAGTGCAAGATTAGCGAGATAGAGCTACACGCAAATTCGTAATTAAACAAGACATTTTCTTTGGGCAGCAAAGCTTACACATTTTCTGCTTTCTCCAGGAGCCAACGAGGCACTACGCCAGTCAATTGGTTTCCAGTCAGATAGCTAAACAAGATTATTGGAATTGAGTCAGTTCCTTGTGTACTTTTTGAACTCAAACCGAAAAATTATAGAGCAGATTATAAGCATTTAATTATTAGAGGTCTAGGAAAAAATCTGTTAACTCATGATATCAATATAGAGCTTTCAGCTGGAGATGAAAGATAAAGAAAATCAATGACAGAGGAAAAACTTCATCCTTGAAAAACTTGGAGAGCATGGGTTGCCATAACACTGGTACAGAAAGCTGAACATTATGAAGGATACTATTATACTAGCTTATTAACTATTTCCTCGTGATAATGTTCTTGTCCTTCTAAGACATTAAATAAATAATGAAGGAAGATGTGCCAAACGGTCAATCGTTGAGCAAAAAGATAAAAAGATGCGCCATTGTTAAACAGTCCAAGAAGCTTAGGACCACAGTTTCTCATCATTTTCAAGACTAGGGACAAGACATCAAGATCCAATCTGCAGATCTTCTAGATAGCACATAAGAACTGCACCCACCTAACAACCTATGGCCCTTGTTGTGGAAAGAACCAAATAGAGAGCCTAAGGACTTTTGCTATCTTTAATCTCCTATACATCATAAAACTGGTGCACAGGACATGCATTAAGTACATAAACATACAACTGTCAAATATTTAAGTAATACTAATCCATTCATCTCTTCCAGCATAAACAAGTAACTCTATTGAAACTTGTGAATCGTGCTCTTTAAGCAACAGAATATCATCGATCTACATCTGCTCCAAGACTAGAGTCCCACCAAAATAATTAGTCGACAACAAACATAAATTCATAACCCAAACCATTGTAAAATTCGGATGGTGAAATAATAAGCATTCAAGACGCGAGGACTTTAAGGGATATAAACTGGATGTGTTATCGTGGTCTAAGTTCTATTGATAGCTCAACTAATTTACAGTAAGAGTTGCCTATAGCTTGGCCATTGGAACAACTTTCAAATTTAGATTCTTATCTAATATGCGAAAAAGAAGCCTAAGTCCAGCATCTAAGTACTTACATATAATCTATGCTGCCCAGGCTGCTAAAGTTGTCAGGGATTTCACCACTCAGTTTGTTGAAGCTGAGGTCCCTGCAATACAATTAAATGGAAAGGAGACAAATATACTGAGAAGATACTTTTAACAGACTCCCAGTGGACACTCTTTGAGTATACTTTGGAGGATTGTACAAACATAGACAACATCAATGAATCTACAGGTCCAGTCCAGATGTTTCGACATACAGGTCAACTGCCTGGTGCCTATTCTTTATACTAGCCATTCCTTTCCAGAAGCATTCATTGCATAAAATCCATGTGCATCACATTGGGCACACGCCATACATATACAAAAATTCTGCTGTAAATCAAATTTGCAACTCGCAAATTTCAATTTATATAACTAGAAATGATACTCCGGCAACAAACTATATGCATCCTGTGGAATCCAACATATTATAGTTCAAATTGGGATATTCCATTTGTCTAAGGTAGCGCATGCAAACGCTTCTGTTCGGGGAAGAGTTTTTTTAAGAAATGGTTCTTTTCTATTTCTGCTCCGGGGAACAATTTCTGAGTGAAAGAACCCGTTTGATAACGACACAAAATTTCTACTCTTGAAATAGAAAAAGAATAGAAATGCGTTTGATAATGCAACAATTTCTTTTTTGTATTTATTCATTTTTTAATCTTGCCGATGGATTGCCGCCGCCTCCGTCCGCCGGTCGCCGTCGCCGGCCCGCCAGCCGCCGCTGCTTCACGACCGCCGGCCGCCGACCGTCACCGCCGGGCGCGCCGGAGCCTATCGGCCGCCCCCTCCCGCGGCCGCCGGCGGTCGTCGGCGGCCGAGAGGCTTCCGGCGGCGCCGGCGGTGACGTCGGCGGCCGGCGGTCGTGGAAGCGCGGGAAGGGGCCGGCGGGCCGGCGACAGCGACCGGACGGACGGCGGCGACCGTGGCGGCAGCGGCGACCGGAGGCCAAGACAGGCCGGGGCCGAACGGCGGGCGGCGAACGGCGACGGCGGCATGCGAAGCGGCGACCCGGCGGGGCGACCGGGCGGAGGGCGGAGGCGGCAGCGGCGGGCCAGCAACGGGGCGGGCGGCCGGCGCACGCCGGGCCCGACAGCGGCGGCGGTGGCTCCGGCGGTTGACGGTGGTTGCGGCAAGAAAAGGAAATAAAAGAAATTTAAAAAAGAAAATCAGCTTATTTCTAGAAGTTGTTCCCGGGAACAAGAAGCAACTTTTTTTTGCTTCTCGTTTCTGTTCCCAAACCATTCCCGGGCTAAGTTTTTATTCCCGGGAACAAAAAAACAATGTGGCGTTAGCAAACAGGTTTCTGTTCTTTTTTTGTTCCGGGGAACAAAAGAACAGAAACCATGAGAAACAGAAACGTTTGCATACGCTACCTAATAGGACAAAACTAAAGCTAATCATAATTTATTGAACAGATCTCCTTCATAACATTTTATTCATCATGAATAAAGGGATGACGACTAGACACTAGGATGCTAAAAGAGTAGAATATCAGCTTGAGTGAATAATAAGATAAAATAAAAATGAGGATTTCAAAAAACAGGAAAGCATGATTCTGCAGCCCAATATAATTATGGATGGAGAAATTACAACCTAGTTGAACCTAAAGAAAAGGAAATGGAGTATATGATAATTCGCCAAAACCACAGAAATTCGGTTATTCAAAATGTTAACAAAGGATAAGCATTGATGGCTGATGATGACAGAATGGCAAAAAACTGCTGTTAAATGTAGCATGTATAAAATCTTACAGAGATGACCAGATGAATAAGAAGAATTGGCTTGTGTAAAGATGCATTTGAAGCCATGCTCTCGTTCAGACAAACAATATTATGGCCGACAAATATACGACAGTCAAGCATAAAACTCCAGTTAGATATTATGCGGCTGAGATTCAACAATGTAAACCACTAGAAGGAAGATTTCCAGATGATCAACCACTAGAAGCCTCAATTGAAGTTAGTAAAATAGACAAAATGGGAACCACAACCAAGGTAAGAATTCTTGTGGTTTCTATTCCTGGAAAAGTGAAAACAAAGAAAAAAAAGGTCCATATACTTCTGCGAGAAACTGTACATTCTACGGCAGAGGGTCACAATCACCAGGCACTTAAATGCCACATCACTCTGACCAAAAAAAAAAAAAATGCCACATCAAGATTCACAATTCATCAATATCAACAGAAAAGATCAAAACACCATTGAAGTCAGTAAGGGACCTTCAAGCCATCTTAAATGGGTTCTGTAACTGCAGCCAATAGTAAACCATAAACTAGTAGAAATTGCAGTCATTAAGGGCAAAATTATTTATTCTGCTTGGAATAGGAAAAGGGGAAAGCCGATTTCCACTCACAATATTTTTAGCTGCGTCATTCCTGCTAGATAACCAGGTAGCTCTCCTGTGAGATTGCAGCTCCTCAGAATCCTATAAGAAAAAAGCACTGATGTTGTCACATTGCTAAGACGATTTGGCTCTTTTGCATAAAGTAAACTATCTTTGTAGGAGCATCGGTCTCACAGTTTCTTAATACTTGTACTGCTAAGTTGTGGAACTCGGGACTCGGGTCCATCGAGGTCACTTATTCTCCTGCACATCAAAATCAAATAGGAAACTTTATTAGATTGATACCATTTTAAAGAAAGGAGAGCTGAGATTGAAATGCCAAACTTCAATACTGACAGGTCGGACAATTTCTCCAAAAGTGAGATCCCGGAGGGAATTGGCCCTTGCAATCCACTTCCTTGAATAACCCTGATGATACAGTTCATAGATTGAATTAGCTAGGGGGTATATCTATATAGACCGACTTAAAAGGTGAAGAAGCATTAAGCCTTACAGTTTGGTGAGATTTGTCCAGTTCTGAATAAAATCAGGTATCTTTCCCATGAACTGATTATCACTGAGTCGCCTATAGTGCATAAAACGACATGATTGATGTGAGGAAGAAAGAACAGATATGTGTAAATATTAGCAGAGTTTGTGGAAACTAGAAACTAACAGGTCCTGTAATGCCGTCAATTCAACAAATCTCTGAGGCAGCTCCCCGGTGAAATTATTTGACGTAAGGAACCTGAAACAAGAAAACTCAATGGTATCACAATGGTCAATTGAACTTGAATGATGATATCTCAACAGATCACTCCAATTGATAAATTCTTCTCGCCAGACACAAAATCATCAGCGAATAAATAACTCGATGAATGATATAGAAATTTGCATCCAGAGACTCACAATCGAAGTAACCGGGACAAGTTCCCGAGCTCGGGAGGCAGAGGTCCAGAGAGCTGATTGATCTCGACGACTCTGAGCAGAATGAGAATGTTAAAATCTTGAAACTTTCAATCAAATTTAAAACAGCAAAGAGGCCAAACGCGAGCGTCGGGATGAGTGGTCACTTACAATCCTTCTAGTGTGGATATGTTTCCCAGCTCCTTCGGGATTGGACCAGTCAATCGGTTTCCGAGTACAGAACTGCACTCCGCGTTTCCCCCAATCAATAGAACATACACTCGCAATAGAGAGAGAGAGAGAGAGAGGGAGAAAGAGAAGCACATACATGTTGCGCAACTTCGTAGAGCCCCATTCTTTAGGAATCGTGCCGCTCAGGAAGTTCCGGGTGACGTCACTGTTTACAGAGACAGACGACGGCGACGGCGAAGATGATGAAGAAGAAGAAGAAGATCGAAAATGATGAAGAAGATCGAAAATGATGAAGAAGAAGAAGAAGAAGAAGAAGATGGAAAATGGAGGGAGAGTGCTTACAAGTTCTCGAGAAAAGGCAATCTGAAGAGTCGAGGCGGAAGTGTGCCGTTTAGATACAGCTCGTTGAGAACTCTGTTTTCACAGTGACACGAAGGCTTTATTCTATTGCGATTTGTTTTCAATATAAAAAAAAAAAAATTACGTTATTCTATTATCAATAGTAACAATTTGATTGAAATGATAATTATATAACAATTTGAGCATTAATCGATCTAATTACCAAAACATCATTATGTGATAAATAATACAAAATCAAAATACGACAATTTGAATAATCGTACTTAATGATAAGGAACCGTTATTACTATGTTAATAATTTTAATACAATAAATGATCATATATTGTCAAGATGATATTTACCTATCATTTAATATTTTAATACGAAATCGAGCAGCAGCTTGTAAATACCATAATTTAAATTGAAACTTTATTGTTTTATCAAAAACTTTGAAGATCTCCTTACCGTTCCAAAAACACTTTTAGCCAATTACACTTAATAAAACTTGCCCTATTATTCATTGTCAATTGAAAGTTTGACAAGAAATTGATCATATAACTAGGATATGATAAAAAAAAAATAGAAGTGGCGACGCCTCTTTTATTCTTTGTCTACGTATTTCATTTCATCTGTATGAATTTGACTTTCAAAAACAACAATAACTATTCGCCAGCATGGATTATTTTCACAGTTAAGTTTCAATGGCGATCCTTGAATTCAGTGGCTTTTGTAGGCCAAATTTCTTTTCAATTCCCCAATCCGATGAATTTCCACTTTCTTTTTTGTATTCAATACATTTTGACCTAAAAATGTAGGCTGATCTTTTCGGTGAAATGCTAAAATGGTGCCCAGAATATTGGCTCCGTGTTCGCCACGTTAGCCTGCTAACCTTCTAATGAGACAAAAAAAAATTGTAAAATTCATGAAATAGAGATACTTCTCTCCAATTTACTGAGAGAGAGAGAGAGAGAGAGAGAGAGAGAGAGAGAGATACATGCTGGTGACATGGCAAACGGTGGTGTTGTCAATGTCGCGGGTGGAAGTGTAGTTGCAGGCGACGCCGTTAGTAGTGTTATCTAGCGGTAGTTGGTCACTCCACACTGTTCTGCTACATGGATCTACATCGAAATCCCAGTTGCTTTTCCCTAATGTCTCTGCTATTTCTTTTAACGCAGCCACTGGAAGAGAAAAGAGGTCGTCAAGCCGAAGAGACCGCCCAATATATCATGCGTAGCAAGCACAAAACGATGTCAGAGATTCGCCTGCGTGCACTTGAGGTTAAATGCATGCATGAACATCTTTCTATCCGTTAAGAAAGGAAGCACAAGCAAATACAGCTCGGTGAAGGCGCCAGCCAAAAACAGGAGGAACAAGGAACGGTACGAGGAAAGCAATACAAAGATGGGCGGGTATCACCTTCGTCGTCGGGCAGACAAGTGGTGGCGGTAGCGAAGTTAGTAGTGCAGAGAAGGACGAGCACTGAGAAGAGAGATCGAGCCAAGAAGAGAATTGCCATCATTCCGAGAGAGAGAGAGAGAGAGAGAGATATGATTGTTAAGTGAGTGGTCTAGTTTCATGCATTTATGTAGGGGGAATAAAGACTCTTTGCTCTTGTACGTCTTTAGAGAAGGAGCAAGAGTGACGTGTGAAAGCAAGAGAGACGACCCAAAGTCTTCCCCTTATAGATATTTATCTAGGAAGAAATGTCATAAATGATCTTGAATATTAATTAATTTATTTAATATAGCCCTAAAATTTAGTTCAATGTGTAATGCCGTTTAGTTTAGCTCATAAACTATATAGAAATGTTCAAAATTACCATTTCATCGATTTAAGTTTAGTGATTATATTGAACAAATCATGAGTTCATTGACTATATTTAACATTATGGTAAAGTTTATGGATCACATTGAATAAATTAAAAGTTCAAAGGTTACATTACATATCATTTCGGTCCCAAGCTCAACCAACATAGAGAGATGATTGTTAAGTGAGTGGTCCAACTTCACCCATTTATGTAGGAAAAGAGGGAGGGCAGACAAAGACTCTTTGCTCTTGTACATCTGCATAGGAGAGCGAGAGTGATGTGTGAAAGCAAGAGAAACGACCCCAAGTCTTCCCCTTATAGATATTTATCTAGGGAGAAATGTCATAAATGATCCCTAAATCTTAGCTTAATATGTAATGTGGTCTATTTACTTTTGATTTGTTTAATATAATCGCTAAAATTTAGTCCAGTAAGTAATGTCGTTCAATTTAGCATCGAGCGCTCTTGTGCCGAAGATGAACGGGGCTAAGCGATATGCTGAAGCTGTGGGATGTAAAAATACATCAATAGGGGAGTGTTCCGCCTTAGAGGGAAGCACTCGCGAGAGTAGGGGTGGACGAAGCAAAAGCGAGAATGTCGGCTTGGGTAATGCAAACATTGGTGAGAATTCAATGCCCTGAAAACCTAAGGATTCCTCTGCAAGGTTTGTCCACGGAGGGTGAGTTAGGGCCTAAGATCATGCTAATTTCTCATCCTCAAATCCATCCTTATGAAAATGTTCAATATTGTTCTTCCATCCATTCAAATGTAGGAACAACATTGAATATTTTTATATAGTTTGAATAATAAATTGAATAAGTATAAAAAATTCAGAGATCACATTAAATAAATTATAATTTCATAGACTATATTGAACATTATGGTAAAGTTCAAGGACCACATTATACATTAAGGTAAAATTTATGAACTATTTATATAATTATTCCTTTATCTAAAATGGAGTAGCAAGCTTTTATGCAACTCTTCTCATGTAATAACCTTTTTTTTTTTTTATATCATCAATATACCTAATAAAAGTCTTTTCTTTCTTTTCATTTTCCCTCTCCATTTTGTTCTCCTGACGACAATGGTCCATTTTCATTTTTCTATTAACACATCTCAGATTGGGGTTAGTAGACCCTCCATCGATAGTAGAGTCCAAATTCCACGATTGTTTGAAAACTTCATTAGTTGATTAAGTTGTCATGTAAAATAATTAGATTTACCTTTTTGGACAATTTTCTTTTCCTTTTTTTGTTAGTTCAATCATAACCAATTATTAATTTATTAATAATTCAAAAGCAATGGGGATGGAGACTTGATTATTTGTAAGTCGATGAGACATCTCGCAAGCCTTGTGAACCATCAAATCTAGCATTTTGATATGCATAAATGGTCTCAATTTAGAATAATGCGCACGTAGTTGGTGAGATTGAATATGTCGAATGTGGATGATGGATACATTGGATAGATTGTCTTGATAGTATGATGATATCTCTCATCGTCAAACAATAATTGAGTTGTACGGCTGTAGAATAAGAAAAACAGTTTGTCCCTTACTCTATACCATTCCATAATGGTTGCTTGTACGTCAACATATCTAAAGTCTCTATAGACGTTGACAAGAGTTTTACTTTCACCCACTCACTCTCGAAATAGATTAATCCAAGCCGACTACGCAACTCTCTTTCTTGAGGTGCCCATGAAAGAAATACTAGAAAAATTATGGGTTAAGACAATGAAAAATCTCAAATTAATATCCTAAATTAATTTTTTATCACAAAATATATAAACTGGTATATTTATGGAGTTTTACTATTTGAGCTGAGAAGAGAATCGTCATCATTCTAGAGAGAGAGAGAGAGAGAGAGAGATATGATTGTTCAGTGAGTGGTCTAGTTCACGCATTTATGAAGGAAAAGAGGAAGGGGGGGACAAAGACTTTTTGCTCTTGTACGCCTGCAGAGGAGGAGCGAGAGTAATGTGTGAAAGCAAGAGAGACGACCTAAAGTCTTCCCCTTATAGATTTTTATCTGGGAAGAAATGTCATAAATGATCCTGAACATTAATTAATTTGTTCAATATAGTCCCTAAAATTTAGTCTAGTGTGCAATGCCATTTAGTTTAGCCCGTGAACTATATGGAAATGTTTAATATTATTATTCCATTAATTCAAGTTTAGATATTACACTGAACAAATCATAAGTTCATTGACTATATCTAACATTATGATAAAGTTCATGGATGACACTAAATAAATTAAAAATTCAAGGGTTATATTACATATCATTTTGGTCCCAAGCTCAACCAAGACAGAGAGATGATTGTTAGTGAGCGGTCCAACTTCATGCATTTATGTAGGAAAAGAGGGAGGGAGGACAAAGATTCTTTGCTCTTGTGGGAGAGTGACAGTGATGTGTGAAAGTGAGAGAGACGACCCCAAGTCTTCCCCTTATAGATCTAATCTTTGCTTTGCCCTAACATAGCCCTCTTTTATATCTGTTCCACGTTAGAAGTTGTAGCCACGACCATAGAAAAACCATGACACATGATATAAAATTTAGATTTTTAAGTTATGCTAGTTTTGCGAAGAATAAGTATTTTAAAAAATAATTTTCTAAAAATAATTGTTTGTATCGTTTGAAATAATTAATCAATAAAAATCATTTTCTTTATTAACAACAATTTATATCTAAATACGTTTTTGGGCAATGGAAATATTCTTTATTTATACAGTTTTGTAAGTGAGAGCCTTAAGCAAGACGCCATCTTGTACGCATGTTTGGTCAAATTAACGTCAAGTCATTGAGGGTTGTTTTAATATTGTCAACCAACGCACTTATATTTAAAACGGTTTAGGAGAGTTTTGAAAATTCCATGTTTTGAAAATTCCATGAATTCTAAGTATGTGAGGTGTGTTTGTTTTTACAAAATAAGTGATTTAGAAAATATATTCCGAAAAATGATCGCTTTTATCATTTAAAAAAATAATCAATGAAAATATTTTCATAATTAATAACAATCTGTGCCTAATTATTTTCGTAAGCAATGAAAAAATTTTCTCTTCATTTATTTTTCTAAATAATATAAATGATCATTTTTTGACAAATATTTTTCATGTGACGATCGATTTTCCGCTTCGTTTTCAATTAAATAAATCGGGCTTTTCGTCGACGTCTTTATAAGCTATTCTCGGCGATCACTTGTGAGATAACTTGACTAATTGGGAAAGTTATTAAAGGATTTTGATGCAACAGACTTGAAAATTCGACCAGGAATCGACTACTCGACCGTGTTAGTCTACAAGGATCAGTTCGACACAGTCGAAAATCTATTAGAAATCGGAAATAGGTCGATTCGATAGAGATAAAATTAGGCTTGGGTGATTCCAACTAATTACAAATTTCTCGTCGATTGGCACTAAACCGAATTTTCTGTTATTTTGGTATCCCGTGCTCGTAATTGAAACCTCGAGATTTTTCACGACAATCGAGAGTCGTCAATGCATCGAAGATGTACATTGTGGCTCGGGAATAATCGACCCCGGGTCAGTTACACCGAAAATTCCTAAAAACTAACCGATAATTTAAGTTGCGCTAAAATCACATTTGACTGAAATTAACCGAGGAAATGATGTTGATTACAGAAATTAAGAATTGTCACGTGTCACAATTCATCCCAAGGACATTGTTGCATCTTCTCAAAATTTATTGATGATGGGAATTGTTCACGAAATGTGCAAGATCAGCAATTTAAGAGGTATTATAAGTTGTTACTAAGGGACTTAACCCTATTGAATTAGATGTTAGATTGGTAATTAAAGAAAGAAGAGAAATCTCCTCAAAAGGAAATTCGTAGGAATTCCTCTCTCCTACAATTTCACCTCAATTTCCTTAGTATTTAATGGAGATGGACTTGGAAAAGATAAATGGACCGCTTGATAGGGAAAGGAATTCAATCTCCAAGGGAAAAAGTTACGAGAACCAACTTCAAAATTCGGATTCAACAGTCTACATGGATTCCAACCTTTTTTTCATCTCATTTAGAAGAGACAACGTTGGAAACTTTGTGGGGCCTATGATGGTGATAGGTGGCCAAAATTTCCATGGAAAAATAGGCTAAAAGCTGAAGGAAACCTAAGTGAAACTTCCAAGTAATTTCCACTTTCCTTCCCATCCTTTACCCACGCATGAAGGTCTGCTGTATTTTACACGGCAACTTCCATCTTTCCTTTCTTCCCCTTATTTTATTCTTCTCCCTTGTCTCTTTCAACGTACAAGTTGTTGCTTTCTTTTCCCTTGAACGTGCTACTTCCATTTTTGCTCACTCTTGAACGGCAAACCGGAGACTAAGAAACAAAACAAAGCAAGGCGTGAACGTGACGTTATAAAAATATTCTTGGACCCACATAAACGTTGACAGCCTACCACCATGGTTTTTATATATAGGTCGGATAGTTCGAGTGAGAAAAAATCCCCCTCACCCGCACAAGAACCGCACAACCGACCAAAATCCATACTTAGTTCTCTCTACCGAAAAATTTATAAATCCGTGTGTTGCTGTTGCCGTCACACCACAACACATTCTTCTGTAGTTTCGGCTCAACACCATCACCAAGAGGATCAAGGCTGGTCTCTGCGTTGCTGTCCAACCACCAACGAGAGCCGCCGTTAGTTGTGATTAGGTGAGTTGTCTTCTAAATCTAGACTAGGGGTTGAGTACCTCTATTAGAAATTCATACAAGTTAAAAATATGTAGACGACGTCATATATTGATGGATGTTGGTTAGAGATGTTATGATGGCCATAGAAAAGCTTAGATAGAGTTTAGAGAGCAAAACAAACGTCGTGGAGGAAGATTCGGACTAGGACAGTAGCTGATTTTTGAAACAGTTTCCAGGACGTGTGTGTTTTGCTAATTTTGTAGACAACTGTGTGTTGCGATTTTGAAGGAATTTTATTTTGAAGAAACGTTTTGGACATATTAAATAGTAACATATATTTTTCTCTTAATTTTTAGAAATTAAAAAGATGATGATTTTAATGACGTCATCCTCGGAACAGTAATTCGGATAATTTTGTAACCCGTGACTTGTTATGATTCCGAGGGTTGTTAGTGACCTTCAGAGGTCAAATTTCCAATCAGTTCCTTCACGAAAGTTGTTCGTTATAACTTTTAATTTAACATAATTAAATTTCAAGTCAAACGGACCAAACTTCGACCCAAAAATGAACTGATTTCGATAAGTTAGGCTCTCTAGAACTGGACCCGATTTTTATGCTGGATAGAAATAATTTCTAGGCCGAATACAGAGGGATATGGATCTCGGTGTCTTCATGAAAAATGTGTTTTTATATGTTGTCTAGCATATGTTCGAATTTGAGAATTTTTCGAGATCGTATGGATGAGTTTCTGACTTCAAAATTGGAAGAGCGTTATTGGGCAGTTCTTTGTCAATTTGGATGAGTAAGAGTATATGCTTGTTTTGAAGAATTCTTGCTATGAAATTGCTCAATTGATGTTGTGGATGTTGTATATAATTGATTATTGAAATGTGACATCAATCATATATATTCACAACATGAGATTCCGCTATGAGCCTTTAGGGTCAGGCGATGCTCTTTCGGGAATGCCCCACGTCAACGAATACTGGTTGCAGTGGAGGCTAGACTGATGCTTCTATATGGAATGCCGTCTAGATGTAGACGATGCCGCGCTTGACGGTGCGAGGCGATGCCCGGTTATGCCGAAAGACTGTTATCTGAGTATTGAAATCATTTGTGACACATGAAATACCTGGTTATGCTAAAAGACTGTTATCTGAGCATTGAAATCATTTGTGACACATGAATGGATGAAAGTGAGGGACCTAATTAAAAGATGAAACTGTGTGGTGCGGTATGGGACGTGCCATAACGGTTTAGTCTGGTAATTAGGGGTCCGGGTAAGTATGTAACATTTATGTCCTTACATATGTATGTGTTAAAAGTATTCTAATGATATATGATCTTGATATCTTATGCATGATTTAATTGACACTAACATGCAGGAAAGTACTGGTATTAAGAAAGTGTGAGAAAGGCGATTAGATTGCATGTTGAGTGTACCCTTCTCCTAATCTGGATTTAGGGGATTTACTTGTTGAGATGTGATCTCACCCCTTAGTGGGCTAACATTTTTCAGGTCCCTAAATGGAGGAAGGTCAGGTCGTGTACAGTTGGTCGTAGTAAAGGAGGAATAGGACTCTCGCTATCTCCTTCCAAGTGATGACGGGTTTTCCGTCAAGGCTGGATGTAGGATGATGGCTCACCCCCGAGAGATCAAGAAGTATGGTAGTAGTAAACCCCAGTCTTGTTGGTAGAAGCTTAGTTAGTGGGTAATCAAATAGCTTCACTTTTTGTATTAAGCCTTAGGGTGTTAAACTGGTCTATAAGTAATGTAATGTTGTAGGCGTGGCTTGTGAAAAATAATATCCTACATTTATATCCCATTATTTTGTTGTATGGAGATTGTTTTACGTTTCCGCATGTACAAAAATAATGAATGGGCCGGCAACAGTTCTTGGGATGTTGCAAATTTTAAATCGACCATTGAGGGATGTGCATGTGCCTAGGGTTCCAGTCGTGACATTTCAAATCACTCATTTTTTATGAAACAAACATGCTTGTAATATCGTGCAAATGTAGACAATTTTCAAGCCCATCGTGTTATTCCTATGAAGTCGATCGACCAATGTATGTATGTGATTGATATATCTTGAGCAAAAGGTCAAACACTCTCACAATGTAACCCTCGTTCCTCTGCATGAAAGTTGTTGCGAAAACCGCACTTGAACCCCGTTAAAAGCCTATGACGTATAGCTTCGATAGCGTCCATGAATAAAAGATATGAGGAGACTGCTAAACTGAGAGAAGGATTACCTTTCAATAGGATCCATGTATAAAAATTACACCAGTCCGTCAAGCTTGCTTCATCTACTAAGAGAATAATCAAGCGAACCATAATGATGAAGATTCGGAAGGAATATTTTTTTGTGCATTTCATCTACTAAGCAACGGCGATGAAGAAGAAGAAGAAGATTGAAAACGGAGAAAGGGAAGATGGAGAGAGAGGGACTTACAAGTTATGGAGGCGGAAGAGCGTCGGAAAGAGACTACTCATTGAGAACTCTGTTTTCACAATGACACAAAAAGCTTTGTTCTATTGTTATTTTTATTTTATATAAAAAAAATATGTTATTCTATTATTAATAGTAAATGATGAAATAAATAATAGCATGAATAAAATGATAATTATATAACAATTCGAGTAATAATTCATTTAATTAGCAATAAACATCATTGAATAATACAAAATCAAATTACGACAATTTAGATAATCGTACTTAATGTTAAGCAACCATTATTACTGTATTAATAATTTGAATACGGTAAAATGATTACATACGGTTAAGATGATATTTGTTATTATTTAATGTTTTAATACAAAACTCGAGCGGCCATGGACACACTCGTAAACACGACTAATTTAAATCGGAATGTTGTCGCTTTACCAAAAACTTTAAAGATCTCATTCCTATTGGATTGTTCAGAAAACACCTTTACCCGATCACTTTTATAACATTACCCCTATTATGTTTAGAGGTAAATCATTGTCAAAACTGAAAGTTTGGCAACAAGTTGATCATATAACCACGAAACGATAGAAATTACAAGTGGGCAACAACTCTTTTATTGTTTTTCCTTCCAATTTCATCTCGATGGTTTTGAATTTCAAAACGAAAATAACTATTTGCAAATGCAGTCTTATTTTCACGGGGTAAGTCTTGATCACGATCTTTGAATTTAGTGGATTTTGCAATTGAATAGCCGAACTTTGATTTTTTTTTTTTTTTTTTTGTCTTTGGAGGTCTTTGGCAGAACTTTAAAGCCGACAAAGACGGCCGAATTTTAATTTCAATTCCCTAACCCAATGAATTTCCATTTTCTTTTTGCACTCAATACATTTTGACACAAGTATAGGTCAATGTTTCCGGTGTCAATTGATATGTAATTTTCGTGGATGTTTGTGGAATACCCATTGGACAAGAGGAGGGGACAGGGAAGGACATACGAGGCTGAGCAGACGCAGGAACCATCTGACTGGAATTGGTGGTCGGGGCCAAGCTGGTGGGATAGCTGGTGGTGGCAGGAGCCATGCGCACCTGTCGGTCGACCAAGCTTAAAAGCGAGAGAGTGGTGTGAGTTGATAAGGGGTTCGAATTGATTGAAATCGGTGGGAGAGAGTGAGCCTAGAGAGAGAGAGAGAGAGAGAGAGAGAGAGAGAGAGAGAGAGAGAGGCAGATGCGTAGAGATCGAGAGCGAGAGCGGGGAACGAGAGGGAGGGAGCCTCAGCCGATACCGCCGCCACACACGAACCCTGTTCGACGACCACGGCCGGTCGACATCCTCAAGCCAAACAGCTAAACCTTTCGTTTTTCCTTTTTTTCTGCCCCGTTTTTGGGCACGACGGGCCGGAGCTCGCGACCGTCTGGCTCACGCGAACTCTGGCCCCGACCATCCTTTGTCTGCTGTGTGTGTCATTGTTCATTTGGCGAAAGTCTCGGCCCAGGTTTGAGTCACGGTCAAGCCGAAAACCACTCGTTTTCGTAGCGCACTCCACCTGTTCGGTCAGATACCTGAATGAGATCCACTTTCAATTCGCCCTTTTTGGTCGGAGCCATCTGTAATGAGCCCTGCCTTGTCAAGTTGCTCCCGAGGTGTCGGCACTCCCGAGCGTCGGCTGCTTGGCCGGTTCAACACGCCCGCACAGTCCCCTCCGCTGTTTTTGTTTTCAGCCAATGAGAGGAGTAGGGGTGAGCGGTTCCCGGTTCCTTACAAGTTCCGCTTGGAACCTGTACAGGTTCCTCATTTTTAGGAACCTGGAACCTACCCGTCAGAACCAAGAACCTGGAACCTACCCTGTCACAGGTTCCAAGGTCGGTTCCAGGTTCCAACAGGTTCTTTTTTTTTTTTTTTCATTTTTTAGTTAAAAAAATGGAAATGAATGCAACAATAATAAACAAACTTGTCATTCATCAAAGAGAATATAACACGAAAACAATCTATAATACTCATAAGCGTTCAATGATCATAATTCAGAAGTTGCAATAAGAGAGGACAAATTTAGTCTTACCTATATAATGGCATTGGCCAGTTTCAACGCAAACATATGTCGTTCAATGTCTGTCTCGTAAATGTTTGGTTACCATTTCTCTTCTTTCCATCATTGTTCACCTTAGCATCAGATGTATCCCTTTCTTTCAGAACAACAAGAGCATTTTGTGCAGCAAGTTTCTGCGCCATCTTTTTTTGTGGATTCTGAGCAACCCCAACTTGTACTCCATCAACAAAGACTTCAACTGTGGCCAAGTTGCCATTTCAGGAGGCTTTATACTCCAAGCGTTCAGTCTGCTGCCGGCAGCGCTCTTGCAGCTCCCTGACAGGATGCATTGGGAGTCTATCTAGAGTGACCATGGGATGCAACAAGGGCTGAAAAACCTGTAAAAGAAAAAGACAATTCAGTACTCTAGATACTCTCTATGTATTCACACTTCCAACGGAAAAAAAAAAAAAAAAACGAAGTTCACTGTTTTTTTTTTTTTTTTCCATTTATCCTCTTTTTTTGTTTTCCAAGAGGGCATACTGAAAAAAGAATGCCCATAGGTCAACCAAATCGAATTAACCTTCCACACAACAGCAGTACCATGTCCACTATCAAGGAATATAGCACCAGTAATTGATTCAACAATATCGGCAAGGACTTTTGGTGCTTTAATCCCCTAAACCAAAGAGTTGAAACCTGGCTTCAACAATTCATCCTGAACTTCCTTTACGAAATCCCTGATCTAGAAAAAAAAAAGCCAAAAGACCTAATAGTCATTACCCTCATAGACAAGTCAAACAATATTGTTTACAGGTCATGTTATGTATCAAACAACCACAAAAGAAATTTAATGATGATACAATGCCACGAGCAAGAAAGAAAGAAATGAAAAACCTGCTTCTCCAAGGCACTGGACCCATGCCGAAGGTGTAAATGGAGCTTGTGTTTAACCGCGACACCAACTCCAGAAGATGGTCGTGATGCATGAGTAATAGCTTCTATCAAGAGGCCTCTGTCTTTAAACTTCAAATTAAGGGCAGATTCTAAAGCATCAAAATTGACACTCCTAAGGATGCTCTCTGGGACATTTGATGACCTGATTGCACATTCTTTCTCATCAATATCAAACTCAACCTGTATTCCTACCCATTTCATGAAGTGCTTGGCAGCATTCTTCCCACCTTCAACATAATACACCCCAATCAATGCTTCAACAACATCTGCTAGTGTCTTGCTAGATAGAACTCTGTAAGAACTTGAGTCACTCTCAACTTCACCATCTTCAATGCTTTCATCATCAAACTCGGCCCCAATTACATCTGACCTACCTCCAACTTCAGCAAGTGAATGCTCCATATCAAACAAGGAAGTTTCATCCTTTTATCCTCATCGAAGACAGGAAGCACTCCTGGTGCAGACCATCTAGATGGAGCAAATCTATCCGCTTGGTTATATGATTGAAGTCCTTTATTCAAAGCATACTCATACAAGACCATGTTACTCACCATTTGTTGCCTCATTCTATGTTACTCACCATTTGTTGCCTCATTCTGGTTAGCTGACCCTCATGCTTTTGAGGATATCTAAGAAATAGAAATTTGCTTACAACCCATTTTAAGTAAGCATCTCCAAGGAGGTCTGCTCTTTCATAGCAGAACGTTTCCTGACATGAGGCTGCAGTCAAAGCTTCCAAGATCTGTCGAGACAAAAGAGACGCACTAATAAGATACACAAGACAGCAACTTTTTCAAAACTTAGAATATAACACACCTTCGAAGCAGGGACCGAATAATCTATTACATCCTTGAGTTGAATTGCAAGCAGTATGCTCTCTACCCTTCTCATTATTGAAGGCAATCGCTGAGCTCCACGAACAAGTGACCTGGGAAGTGGATGCACTAGACAGAGTTCGAGGGGGAGGAACACATAATATGTCCTATCCAGAAACGGAGATGGTTTTTATCGACGTAGAAGGAACAGCAGCCCACCAGAAACGACAGCTCTTATATCCTTAAATCCACGAACCGCAGATGCATAATAGAAGAATCAAAAGGAGGAGCAAAAGAGTGAGGCGCGAAATCCTCCCGGTGAAAACCGGATAGCAGAGAAACCACATGCAAACTACGGAAGAAATTGAATCTCCGATCGGAAACGACATCGAAAGACCCCCCTCGTTTTCCCCCCTCATTCCGAGGTTCTTGCGAGGGAAGGGTGAATTGAAGCGAGCGGACGGAAATGAACAGGCGAGGAGAAGGGAGAGGAGGAGGGAGCGTACGATGCCGATCTTGAGGTGGGAGGAGAACCTGCCGAGGATCGGCCGCTCCGCTGGGGCTTCCTTCGATTTGGCGGCTTTAGGCAGCATTTCCGGTTGGGAACCGAAGCAACGGTGGCGACAAGGGCAAGCGGCGAGCTAGAGGTTGACGGCGGTGGCCTCAAGCGCAGGTTAGCGAGCCAGAGGTCAGCGGCGGTGGCGTCGAGGGCGACCAGCGGTGGCGTCGAGCAGAGGCGGAGAACGGGCGAAGATAGAACTATGAATCTGAAGGTGTCGTATGTGAAAGTGAAAGTTAATTTCGCCCTAACCGGATCGGTTCCGGTTCCGCTTCAGGTTCCCGGTTCCGGTTCCGGTTCTCTTAGGAACCGGAACCGCCGGTTCTCAGAAAATGGGAACTGGGAACCGGAACCGCCGGTTCTCAGAAAAGGGGAACTGGGAACCGGAACCGGTCCCTTTAGAATCGGGAATCGAACCGGAACCTCCGATTCGGTTCCCCGGTTCCCGGTTCTACTCAGGAACCACGCTCACCCCTAGAGAGGAATGTCTTGGTCGGCTACATCACGAGTCAGGACCGAGTGAAGAGAGCCGCCAAGGCCAAGGCGTCTCAGTCGATTGACTGTGAGGTGGCCGGTCCGTGGCTGCCATTCGGTTGTTCGCGGAAGCCCCCGGCCATTGTTGCTCGGGTATCCCACGAGAGCCTGCCGCCACGTTAGTGGTCCCATTCGGGCTGATCACCCATTCCATGTCACCTAAGGCAACACC
This sequence comes from Eucalyptus victrix, assembly GCA_016097545.1. Classification (NCBI taxonomy): domain Eukaryota; kingdom Viridiplantae; phylum Streptophyta; class Magnoliopsida; order Myrtales; family Myrtaceae; genus Eucalyptus; species Eucalyptus victrix. Next base: position 12,970,444 of record CM027840.1, on the reverse strand, counting down.
TAGGTACACCACCTCTTTGGGCGGAGACGAGCGGCATTGCCCAGCGTCGTTGTCTCCGTCACAGCAGAGAAACTGCGAACCGAGTTGGTTCCGTCGGATCCGGATCAGGATGGCTCGCAGATCTGACTGATCCGGTTTGTCTGTTTCTGTGTTGATTTGAGCATTTTGGGCTAAGGTTTTTTTTTAAAAGATGGGCCTGGCTAAAAAAATTAGGGTAAGTTGGGCTGGGTTTTGTCTTTTTTAAATGAGAGTCCTGGCTTGGCCGGACTGGGTCTGTGCGCTAAGCCCATTCTGGCCGAGGGCCTAGTGCCCTGGGACCCAGGCCCACGGACCCGAGTCGGATCCGGATATCGGACCTAGCTCCTTATTTTCGGATTAATTAATTTTAAAAATTATTTTTTAATATTTAAAAATTCAAAAAGTTAAACATTAATTAAAAAATTGTTTTTTGGGTAGTTTTCTTAGGAAAATCCTTGATAAAAAATCGTGCTCAAAATTGAACAAATTCTTTAGAACTTTATAATAGGGTTTGAATATTTGTTTTTATGAGATGAAGGCTCTTGATTGTGCACTTAATTATGATTTTCTTTGGCCTAGTTAGCAACGGCATTTTTTTTGTTTCTTAGTGTTAAATTCTTGTTTTTCCTTGCAATTCATTAATACTTTTTTAGTTGTTGATTGATAATTCATGATCACTTAATATGTTAGTAAATATGTTTAAAATCACTCCATCTTTTGCTTAAGCTACCAATGACTCTTCATTAGAAAATTTTTATAAGAAAATTTTTATAGCATCAATTGAAGCTAAAATTGAATATTTAATGTCACATGGGGATGAGTTTGGGATAGCTCGTGCCTAATTGAGGGGTGTAGGCTAACGTCTTAAGCATTACCCCTAAACCTTTGTCTTTTTCCCTCTAGATGGAAAGGATTGGTTGCGATAGGTATATCGTACATATACGTCAATTCATTGTGGAAAATGCCCTTGGCCAGAAAGTACTAGCCCAATAGCTTAAGAACTATTGTCTGCCCCTATGTTAAAGTAGAGAGATGGATGTCTAACTCAAAATCTTTTCTATTGGATAAAACTATTAAGATTGAACTTACATCAAAGGTAATTCACTAAATTATCTAAGCTATATGCGGTAATTAAAGAAAACTAAGCTAACCTAATTTTAAAGTCTTAACAACTTAGTCAAGCCCGTTTTCCAAAACCAATATCTATTCTTTAAAAAAGTTAAATTAATTTTTAAATTCCAAAAATGGAGACTCAAGTTGGGCCCTCGGACTTAATCTGATAACGGGCTAGGATCTAGTCTCACGTATTGCTGCCGTTAATACCCATACTAGGCTCTTGCACCAAGCCCTCTCAATTTCTCTAGACCTATTTCATTTTTGTTAAAAGAAACACCAACCCACGCTCATCTTAACGAAACTAAGCTCATAATTGCCAACTAAAGACCTAAAGCCCATCTTATTTTGTCTTCCACATTTTGCCTTCTTTTCCTATGAAATTAATTTCTATTTTCTACTTTACCTGTTACTTCCACCATCTATTCTAAGAACATTCCTCGTTGCCCAACCTTATTGCCCAAAAACCTTCAATAATTGCTAGACAACCACAAAATAACTTAAACCTAAGCAAAGATCTGCTAGAAATAGCACAGTTTATCTTTGACCAACACCGATTTGTAGAACATGATTCACCATCATTGGTAGATGAACATTCGATTCATTGGTCGCCACCAAAGTCTTACCCAATGACTGTATTAACTTTATTGTGAAAGTGCACTCTAATATTGTTTCTTGCAACTTAAGAGAGCTTGATTTTTATCTTTGTTGGCTATGTTGGGTGCTTTTTTGCCGTATTTTATTTTGGAGGATATGAATGAATGGAGAGCCTAGTATCAAATGGGAGAGTACTTGGTGAGAGTGCGCTCTAATATTGTTTCTTGTAACAGCTTGATTTTTGTCTTTGTTGGCTATGTTAGGTGCTTCTTAGCCGTGTTCTATTTTGGAGGATATGAATGAATGGATAATGGAGAGCCTAGCATCAAATGGGAGATTATTTGGTGAGAGTGCGCTTTGATATTATTTCTTGCAACTTAAGAGAGCTTGCTTTTTGTCTTTGCTGGCTATGTTGGTGCTTATTGGTTGTGTTTTATTTTACTGAATATGAATAAATGGAGAGCCTAGCATCGAATGGGAGAGTATTTGGTGAGAGTGTGCTCTAATATTGTTTCTTGCAACTTAAGATAACTTGATTTTTGTCTTTGTCGACCATATTGAGTGCTTTTTGGCCGTGTTCTATTTTGGAGGATATGAATGAATGGAGAGCCTAGTATCAAATGGGATATTACTTAGTCAAGGAAACTAAGCTAATATAACGTTAAAGTATCAAAGCTATATGTGAAAATTAAAGGAAATTAAGCTAACCTAATGTTAAAGTTTAACAACTTAGTCAAGCTTGTTTTCTAAACCACTATATATATATATATATATATATATATATATATATATATATATATATATATATTTATATATATATATTGTAAATTTTTTTAATTTTGAAAATGGGAACTCGGGTTAGGCCCTTGGACCCATTCGAGATAGCCTCATGGATAATATCTCTCTAAATGCAGATAGCTCGGTTATGTGCTTGATTACCATCGAAATTTTTCCACTATCCAAAATATCAGCAGACTTTTTATGTAAAAACAAAAATGTTTAGGATTGACAAATTGGAGTCCACCTTAATTATGGTGCATTTGGTTCAGCATTTCCAAGGGGTTTTCGATCTCTAAATTTCTTTGAGGAAATGCTAGACTGTTTGGTAATTATTTTGAAAGAGTATTGGGAAGGTTGAAAGCCCAATATTAGTAAGGCTTTCAGCATTCAAATGCTGAAACTCATTTTTTTCTTCCCAAACTACTCTCATCAATCCTTCAAATTTCCAAATTTGTTTATTTTTACTTATTTAAAATTGAAACACGCACGCACACACACCTTCGCCTGTCCAATGAAGGGCTATGGTCACTAGTGACCCAGATCTAGCACCGGTGGTCATTGGTTAAGGCCGCGTTCGCCTGTCCAATGAAGGGCTATGGTCATTAGTGACCCAGATCTGGCACCGGTGATCATTGGTTAAGGCCGCGACCGCCGACACGCCTCGATCGACGGCCGCCTTCGCCTGTCCAATGAAGGGCTATGGTCACTAGTGACCTAGATCTGGCACCTGTGGTCATTGGTTAAGGCCGCGGCCGCCGACACTAAATTTGGTTCGTTGGGGGCGTAGTTCTTTGCCGGACCAGCAAAGGGTTTAGTCTTCTTCTTCTTCTTCTTCTTCTTCTTCTTCTTCTTCTTCTTTTTAATATTATATACTTTTATTTTATTTCAATTTTAAACAAAAGGATTTAAAAAATTAATTCTAATCACTCATATGGCTTTTCAAATGTATTTTCTACCAAACAAGTACTTCTCTCAAAGTTATTTTTGAAAACGTAATTTACCAAATGGACTTTATATTTGCCCAAACCCATTTAGGCTAAACTACTTTGCATTTTTTCAATAAACTTTCAAAATGTTGAACCAAATGCCCTTTAACCGCATTAGCTTGTAGTATCATTTATGTGTTGTTTAAGATTAAGCGTATAGGTTACCAGATTACCAGTTGGAAAAGTTGCTCCCTTTCTCATCAAGCCCATATTTAGAGGCTCTCAATGGCAGCTTTAAGCCAATCTTGTTCGTGTTCTATTAATTTTAGGTCTTTCTTAATAAATTCATTTCTCGACAAGAATAGTCACTCTTTCAATGTTGTTTTGTCATATCCATATTAATAAAAAATTTGGTGTTCATGTCAGATTTATATTTAGATTTGGAGGCAAAATATCTAGGAAGGATGTTGTCAAACTCAATGGTAAAGCTTTTTGTTTGGTTCTCTTCTGTTTTCGGAAAGTTGTGCTAATGAGTTTTCTTTTGCTACACAGACACGAATGCCTTGGAGCTTGATAGCACCCTTTTGAGATATTCTGGCTTCAAATCGAAGGAAGAAGTAATCTTTGGTGGAAGTTTGATGGATCTTAATTTGGCTTCTTCTTCACCGTAATAGCAACAAATCATGGTTAGACAAAAGAAAAGGGACAACAATAAATCAAGATGATCAATGACTACAAAGAAACAAATTACCACAGAACACGGCAAACAAATAAGATCACACCTTGAACTACTTACCATCTAGCGTGTGTAAGAATCTCACTATAAATATCAATGATCTCATACTTAGTAGGAAGGCCCTTTGGCTTCTACATAAAGAAGAGCTAGTGCTTATCGTGGAGAGACATCCTCTCACCTTGGGAGGGGGACATGTTGCCTTGAGGGGAAGGGTTTTGCATCCCTTGGTTATGCATAGGTTACATGTCCCAACACAAATGCCTCATTGTGTTTAAATTACTGGGTCGGTCATTAAGAGCTTTCCTCTCATTAGCTCAAGCATTACTTCTCACCCATTCTCCATGGGACTTGGTGTCACAAAGAACTTGTTCGTCCATGTTGTGACCTACCCGCCTCGAGGGCCAATTCCAATGGAGTAAGTTCAGACATATTTGTTCATAAAACAATCCAAGTAGGCATTTCTATGAGAGATGACTTGAACACATCGTTTGGTTGGTGATCCACACTTGCCTCATTAATTATGAATGGGGTTCTTTCAAGTTCATACCTCGCATGACAGGTATCTATTTTAGAGTTCTTTAGACACCCTAAATATCAATTAAGAGTTGCCACTAGTTTCGTTTATGAGGATCGGCTAGATTACCCAATCGAGAAATAGAAGCATTTTCTTAATTCCTACGGAACCAAAAATCAATAAATTTAAGGACTGGGGTTACGCTAATATTTTTATTAGCACCTTTTGGGTACTTTATCAATTGAGTTATCTAAATGATCATGCATTTGTTCTTTACCATTTTCATGATGTTTAGAATCTCATTAGGTGATCACGTGTGGATAGTTCATTAAGGAATCTAAACTAGTTATAATTCTAGCACTTAAGAAAGGAAACAAGTGAAAAAAGGAAAGTGCATTGTGTAAAGTAAACTATTCGAAGTGCAAGAACATAGAAAACCTTACAACTTATTGAGTATTTATTACAAACTTGAATTGAAAACCTAAAACATGATTAGGTGACAAATTGGGTACAAAAAGAGATCATATTCAATGATAAGAACTACGGCCACCTCCTCCATAGTTTGCCTCAATGGCGTTAACTTCGCACTTGAGCCAATTGAATTATAATGGCAAACAAGTCGTTGATTCAAAACAATAGCAAACAAGAACAAACCAGTTGCGGATTTCAAAACAGGCCTTCGGATCGCCTTTGTATTGCATACATAATGACCACCCCAAATCACTTAATTGGTTAATTTGTGGTTAATGATAATCAGTCATCATTTGTATTCACAAAACAATGGTCCATATCAATTAACCTTAAATTAGGATCTAAGCGTTCATTGAGTTTCCCTTGATCATGCACCATATCTAGCCATTCCTTCAACAAGTACACACATATACATGAAATTGAGTCTGTATTCAGGTTAATAGGCCTCGTTTCTCAAATAATCAAGCAAAATTAAGTGAATTAATAACAGGTCACTTAATTAATTTACTGAAAATGGGTCGATTATGTTTAAAAGTGATTCATTAATCAAATTACGTTCAATTGACATGATTCGGGTGTCGTTGGAAAGTTTAAGAATCTTCCTAATCGAAATATTATTATATATGATATATTGAATTTTTTTGTTTAAAATATATTTAATTGTTGAATTTGGTAAATCCCATGCGAAGTACCACAAATTTAAAATGAAATTTTGTCTACTCCCACGCACTCTACCACGCGTGGGCCCAATCAACGCTCGAGAAGCTTCTATCGTCCTATTGCCGTGACGGACACGCGCTGCTGCTCCGTGGAATAGAGCAGGCGCGGGAAATCATTAGCTTTGTTGCCTCCCGGGACATCTCTCACGAGATCATCCTTCCCTCCCCCCACAAATTTTGTTGATAAATCCCTTACTAGAATAATAAAATAAGAATATTAATTACTAATTTAAAAATAATGCTGACAAGGAACGTAAATAGTCAATTAAAAAAACAAGGAATGAATGTAAATATGGATTACGTAACATAATATATATATAAATCAAAAACAGTAAACTTTTCTTATTTGGAGCATAATCTAATATCGAAATAGCAATATATATTGAAAATCGAAAACTCCTCTTTACTTAAAGCTTATGGGATATGCTATATACGAACCAAAAATCTATCCTTTTAAAAAAGAAATTCAAAAATGGTGTTTGATAATAATCGAAATGGCAACATATATAACAACATTATATTGACAAATTGATAAGACATTTTACGATGGGTGAAATTGTCAAATAGAAAGCAAAATCTTTATTTATTGTGCGATTTTATTGAAGGTCAAATGTCAGGATCTCACGAAAATCCGTTATTTACTATTGAACTTGGAGTAATATGTACTTTGTTATAAGATTTAAGATGAGTGGCTTTTACAATAGGGGCGCGATATCACTCAAAAGTTTAGTATGAACAAATTGTTGTTGATGTCTACTGTCAGCCGGAGCATTTGTGTGCACAGTAATCCTTGAAAAGACAATTTTTTTTTTGCGTCATAAAATAAGTTGTTGTGAGGGAGCTGTGCAGCCGCGCACCGGAATGGGGACCATGGGACCATTACAGAACATAGAGATGCCCGTGGACTAATCAAATCAATGCCATAACGGGTTCCACCTTTTCTGCACCTAAGGAAGCAATTAAAGGCAAGTGGGGAGAGAGAGAGCAGTACTCGGACAAGGAGCAGCCGGCGCTGAGGGGCTGCCACCGGTACTTGGCGAAGGTGACGTCGGGGCAGCCGTTCCGGAGGGAGGCGAACTCACGCTCAATGAAGGGGCAGACGGAGGAGTCGTAGAGAGGGTAGGACGGGTCCGCCACCCAGCTCCCTTGGAACACATCACAACTCGGGGGGTCTCTGTTGCTGCCTCCCCGGGCTGCTTCGGCACCCCATACCATCAACGTCAAAAGAGCCAGCTTCCAGTGAAATGAATGTGAAGGAGGAGGAGGAGGAGCCCATCTGCATTGCCTCTGTACCCACCAACCCCAACCCATTTTGCTCTCACTGCAACGTAGCAACCCAAAAGGCTCTTTTTGAACGCAGAGAGAGAGAGTTTTTGGATTCTGGGTTACATTTAACGTAGGTGGGTGGGGAATTGAGAGAACCAGAGCTCATGGGTCCACTGAGATAAAAGGGCATCGTTGGATTCTAGGCTACAGTTTTTTTTTTTTTTTTTTTCATTTCATTCTCAGATTTAAATTATTATCTATGCGTGTACTATACGGTAACTTTTCACGTCTTAACAAATATACCGGTTCCAAGAATATGAACATACATAATCAAAACCAATAAGAAGTTTCCAAATAAGAAAGAAAATGTTTGATTAACTATAATTATTATACCCACATATATGAATATATTTACATTAAAACTTAAATCGTCACATAATTCTAGATGACATTTTTCCCATACAAAAAAGGGTACAGTAAATTGAAAATGCAAATCTGAGCATTTTACAGAGTAACAGCTAGCACTAGCAGCAAATTGGTCATGACCCATCAAAAAAATAGATTTCCCATAAAAGAATGGTCTTGAAATCTCTACTGCTGCACACATTAAAATCACATGACAATCATTTAGGAAGAGAATATCAAAACTAGCTGGTAATGCAGGCGAGGCTGGTGCAGCGAGACGGTGAGACGCTCAGGTAGACGGGGCGTCGGGTCGTCGAGCTGTGGTGCTGGTGTGGCAACAACGCGGCGTCCGGCGTGCAGAGGTGCTGCGACAGGGGCGCCGGCGACAGAGGCGAGCTGCTGTGGTGTTGGGCAGAGCGCAGGTTGCTGGTGGAGCGGCGTCGGCAGGGCTACGCGGAGACGGGTTGGAACTTCAGACGGAGAGCAGCACAGGCGAGGGCTACTGGGTGTCGGAGAAGAGGCGGAGGAGCGTGGTGGCTCGGCGACCGGTTCTGGCGTTGCGGAAGGGTGCTCGTGCGGAGGTCCGGCAGAGGGAAGCGAGAGACCAGCAGCGGCGGTGGCCGGCGGCTAGGCTCCCCGCGGTGAAGCTTGGCACGGAGACGCGGCGCAGTGTTCGCGGACGAGCACGACGCCGTGCAGCGGCCGGCGTAGCGGAGCCCTCGAGCGGCTGCGGGGCGAAGCGACGAAGATGAACAGTCTCTCTGCTTCTCTGCTTTTCTGCTTTTTTTTTTTTTTTCCCTCTGCTCTCACGTCTCTCTCACGTGACTTCCTCTCCTGCAGCTGTTTCTCTTGCTGACCTCCCATTTTCTCAAGAACTTTTCCTTCCTTTTTCTTTTATTGTTTTTCCTCAGCAGGTTTTCTTCCCTTTTTGTGTTTCTCAAGAACTTTTCCTTCTATAATCGGTTCCGGTTCCATAACCGGTTCTAGTTCCCAAAAAAAAGAAACCGCGAACCAGAACTGATCTCTTAAGAACTAAGTTTTGCGGTTCACGAGTAGACTTGGGAACCGCACTTACCCCTAACATTAACGTAAGACTATTTTGGCGACCTAAGAACATGTCCTTAAAAGATTTCAATTGGGATTTAATTTGCACATCGATATCTCCTAAATGTAAGAATCAAGAAGGTAAAGCCGGGTATAGGACTTGATAAAGATACTAACCTATTGCGAGTATAGGATAATGCAAAAATAAGGAATACATCCATAAAACCCGACATCTTTATAAATCTAATGGACTGGAAATGGAGACCTTCGTATGAATGAAAGCTCCCTTCCTTTGGTGAGCTTACACGCTTAACCGTTACCGAGAATCGAAGGCAAAGGATTAGAATAAGACAATTAATAGAAATGAAGTAGTGTGCTGACGAGGCAATAATCTACCATTTGTAAGAAACAGTGACTTTACGTGCAAGTTTTTAAGGATAAAATTTTTTGTGGATGTAGTATTCTGTATCATCATTTCTCACAGATGGGATAGATGAAGTTGGCGGAGCATCATCCACACTAAAGAGAAAAAACCTGGCACTTCCTCAAAATAATTCTTGAGGAGCAACGTATAACAAGCCTAGCTCGGGGATTGAAACACATCAAGAGCAAGAATCCGCCACTCCACACATCTCGCCATTCAAACAATGAAAAGCTTCCATAGTAGATTCCCACCTTTGCAGTGGCAACCATCCACATCATAATTGCGTGTAGAAGTCGCAACATCGTCATTGTATGATTAACAATATCGAAAGAAGTGGCACGAATACAACCATCAAACAACAAGCCATCGTCCCCAGTAAGAAGTTTACAATACACAATTACTGCACCGCATAATAGTCGTTGTATTCTTTATAGTATCCATTTCAGTTTCAAATGTGAACAAAAGATAAACTTCGAAGCAAAATTTAGGAGTTCCTTTCGATGGATTACCAAAAAAAGCCCTAGTTCTTTCAAAACATAGCAAACCATTTCTTATTTCCTGTTCTGCCAGTAATCAATATCCGGATTTATCGGATAGAGATCATTAGCAGATGTAGAAGAAGCGGTTCCAGTCCACGGCCCATCAGTGCGCATGCTCTTGGTGATATTCTCATCCACTGCCTGATCTTCGTCACCTTTGAAATGCTTCCTCATGGCCTCAATCGTCTCCTCCATTATGATAGCGCCCTCAGGGTCCAACACTGGAACAGCAACCTTGCCTTCAAGCATGCTAACCACAGATGACATCGGCGGCATGAGTGCTGGAGTCGCATTAGTACACAGCAGAGCTACCTTTATCATCACCAGCACCTCCTTTTCGTCAAAATGAGAACCCAGCCTCCAATCAACTAGATCTATCAAATTTCCTCTCTCCTTCAAAAGTCGCGCCTAGAAACAGAAATGGAAAGGAAGATGTTCTATGGTTAAGGAGCGAACAAACTAGGTTATATACATATTTCCCTCAAGCTACAGGTACTGATCAGTTGTAGAATATGCTCAGAATACTAAAACAGGAAAAAGGAAATATACTCTGCCCTCGGTAATTTCATGACAAATGCAGTTGATAAACACCTGCTAGTTTTCATCTTCATCATAAGTTATATTTGGAAGGAAAAAATTGAACAAGTCAATACAGATGAAACATGATTTCTTTACCAATTTTAAGTAAAATTTAGTAAATTTAAACACTAGTTGATCACTTACTAACATTCACCGGTCGCAAAAAAAAATTACCACCACTGCTTTAAAATTACCAGCTCTTATTGAGTTTTAATGGCAGGAATTATTTGTCAGTTCGTCATTACATGTAACAGGAGAATTGTCCATCCATGGTTTACACCATTCATTGCCTTTTACTCTCAATTCTAGTTTAACAAGAATTACCTGCCTGATTATGCAACTTAGGTTTAAATCAGATGTAACAGGGACTAACAATGATTGTTTTAAGCTAATGATTGGCTTACTCAAAGCACAATAAAATCTAATTTTTGGACTCAATTACATGGATGTAAAAAAGTCTAAGTCTAAATCGAAAGTATATCAATATTTGGGTCAAGCAAGGTCTTGAGAACTTTTTTAAATCCAATTCTAATTGTCAAAACTGCAAAGTACTCGACCAACTTGTTTGGCGCTAATGAAACTACAGGGAGTATGAATGTCACGCATAAAACTATAAATTCTAAAACAAAACAACCCAAATTTTAAAGACCCTAAATTTCAATGAATAGAATTGTCTTCAATCCAAGAAAGAATCTACATGATTCCTTCTTTCAGGAGGCAGCCCATTGTTTGAGTTTAACTGTGTCAGTAGGTAAATTCCAGTTTCATTTCCTTAGAACCAGACTAATCCCTGACCAACCTCACCCCAAGTCGCTCATCTTGAGCACGAACACCATAGGCCGGCTACTGCAAGGATTACTTGCTCCTTTCAAATTCAGTATAGACCAATATAACAAGAATAATTGGATTAATTTTAAATGACAAATTGCACTTAACGGCATTACAATTTGTTAAACAGGATTCAGTAGCTGGTAACTGTAACTCTCCTTTTCAACCATTAAAAGTGCATACGAGGAGTTCGATACTATGTTCACACTTCCTTAATCCATCTCTCAACCAGCACAAGCAGAGATTTAAATATCATAATAAGAAACTTTTGAACGCTAGAGTTAATTACCCAATCGAGTAGATAAAAGCATTTCTCCTTCTTTTGGTAACTGGTGCTGCTCCGGCCACTAACAACTTCCAAGGCAACAATGCCAAAACCATAGATGTCGGCTTTTTCAGTGAGTTAACCATGCATTGCATACTTAGGTGCCATATATCCACTACATAACAAGAAAAGAGCTGGTGTTTGCAACATGGCAAATATCTTAAATAGTACTTAATATTGTCTTCCAAAGATCGTCCCTCGTCTTCCTAAAATACAAAATAAGGAGATATTCCTAATCATGACACCATGGTCTCCAGAGTCAAGGAAAAACCAAGTGCATTTTAGAGATTTTTTAATAGGATTCCACTGAGAATATTTCAAAATAAAAAAGAAAATTTGTGTTTTTTATATAACTTTCAGCATACATATAGCTTCGTAGTTGGAAAACAAGTGCATCCCTATAACTTGGAAAAGAGGCTCATTAGAAGAAAAAAGAGTTGGAAACAGGCTGAGACAAGGTCTGAATAAATAGGCAGCAGCAGTGGGAAGATTCCTAAATCCAAGCCTAGGGGCAAGAAAACATCTTAATATTGTTGTTGTTGATGTTGCTGTAGCAATAGAAAAACAGCCTTAAATTTTCTCAGTAGCTTTCTAAACCCTGCGATTCATGTGCTTGCTTTATAATTTTGGTTTTATTCTTTTGTAATTCACTTGAAAGTGCACCATCTATGTTTATGTCATGTGAAATATATTTACGAAAAATTGCACTTTTCATGCAAAGGAATATATATAGATAATTTACATTGAAATCCTTAACGTATAGTATTTGTTCTTGTTCATTAGATTGTTTTACATTAAGTAGATTGTCATTGGAAAAACATAATAAAAACAATTAAATTACATGTCAGTATAGGTTGTTAAAAAGTATTGCGTCATAATTGTATCGTAATATTTTCATATGCTTTTTGCATGAGAGAATATATTAGGTAGGGCATGCTGAATTACCTTCCGAAATGTTTTTCTTGACTGTTCTTAATGTATTAAATGAAGTGTGTATAATACGATCAATCTTTTGATTAATATATCAGGTAGGTGGATAAAATTTTTCCAGAAACTGTACTAGATCATTTAAGTTTGTTGAGATAATGGAATTGTTTAATGTTATGGTTATTTTTCGTTAAGCAATTACTATTAGAGTTAGTAGAAGGAACTTACAGTTCTATCTTTTCCCTAATCAATCACATTTTTTTCATGAACAGGTTGACTTTCTACACATGTCAACGCAAACGTTTGAAACATTTGAACATGCTTACTATATATTTTTCTGTGTGTGTACAACTTCTATATGCTAAAAAAATAATTTCTTTATACAATAATCAACAGAAACATAGGCGAATTAGCTCTATTGCCTATAATATCAACTTATAGCCAAATTAACAATTGCATAAGTTAATATTAATAATAGATTATGAAATATCATTAACATTTATTCCTAATTAACACGAAGAGCGGCGAGAGAGGCGTGGAGCTTTGCGATTAAGCCCCATTTGTTGAGCACCATGCTTTGGGATGATGTGAGTCAACCACAAAGCTCCATTCAACTCACTTTTCTTAAATTAGACAAGATTTTTCTACTCCATTCTTCTATGTTGTCTTTTTTTTTTTGGTAAAGGTAAGTAGTATTATAGCAAGAGAACCAAGGAGCTACACAAGGAGCACAGCAAAACACATCCGACTCCAAGAGAACATACACTCAACTAGACACATGCGTCAAGATGAGAGGATGGGAGACGGGACGCGCTGCACAAAGGAGGAAACAAGCAGAAGAGAAAAGCGCCAAAAACAAGGCGGGAGGAACAACAATAGAAAGGAAAGGCCAAACAATACAGCCACGGGGAGAGAGAGAAACCATCCCAAAAGAGGAAACGGACACACTCGCTTCAGTCAAAAATAGAAGGATGGATTCCCCAAGCCATTTGGAGCCTACGATTGCAAGGGATATCCGAAACGCCTGAATAAGTGGATGTGTTATCTTTGACGGCATTTCGTAAATGCTCCTTTAAGGCCGGAAGGAAGAGGTTTTGGTTACGAAAAAAAAAAAAGAAAAAGAAACATAAAACAAGAAACTTACTGAGTTCCAGCAATCTTGGTGCTAATATGTGTGTTGTCCTCCTCATCAAGCTTTGCTATACCAAAATCTGATATTTTAGAGTTCAGATCCTTATCCAGTAAAATATTAGTAGCTTTAATGTCTCTATGCACAATCTTTAGCCTTGACTCTTCATGAAGATATGCTAACCCCCTGGCAATACCCACACATATCTTGTGTCTTGTCGCCCAATCCAACCTTAACTGAAATTCTTCAGGACCTTCAATTGTATCAAAAGACATCAAAACTGCTTTACTGCCATGTCATTAACTAAAGTCAGTGAAGCACAATGTGATATCAAATTACCAAACAAAGCACGAGCAAGACTGTTATTTTCCATGTCCTCGTAAACCAGCAAAAGTTGATTTCCTTCAATGCAGCATCCATAGAGTTTCACAAGATGTGGATGCTGAGGAGCAGAAATCATCCCAAGCTCAGTCACGAACTCACGATTTCCTTGCTTCGATGTGGATGAAAGCTGCTTCACTGCTATAGTGGTGACAGAAGACCCTGCGATTGAACTTTGGCATAAGATTTATGCTGTGAAGATTTAGATACATTGAATGATGCTTTCTACAATTCCTTTTTGTTGGGAATTGGGGGAAGTTTATTTACCGATTTTCCAGCATACCTTGTACACAGAACCAAAACCACCTTCTCCAATCTTATTGGCGGCATCAAAATTGTTTGTGGCAGCTTTAATCTGTCGCAAGGTAAATGAACCAATTTGCAATGCTAGAACCTTCGAATCTGCACGACATTTTGGAACTTTCAAGAATTTGGAGGAATTAACAGCTAAAGTATGTAATATACTATCTAACAAAGACGTGGCAATTCCTTCTCAATGTGCCAGAAAACCTTATTATAACTATTTTGTCTGAGCAAGTTCAGGACAGTGTATCTTAAAATCTTGAAATTTATTTTCTAGGAAACTCCGGCTTCGGTTGGCAGTATGTACTTTGAAAAATGAAATGAGAATGCCCTCCGGGTATTTAGTAGTGGGGGGAAAGAAAAATCATAGGAAAAACTCACTTTGGGAACGTAAGGCAAGGTTTGCATGTTTCAATATCTTGTATATCCGAAGTTCCAGCATTTTATTTCAACATCTTGAAACACAGATTTAGAATATATATGGTCGATTGCACCCCAAAGGAGACCCAATAGACACACACACACACACACACACACACACACACACACACACATCTAAGAAACAAATGGATCAATGACACTTTAGTTGTATTATGGCTTAACAATAAATTGTTTTCTTTTTGTGTCAAATAGAATTTCCAATGCAATGCACAAATGTCATACATCAATAGTTATACAGGAGAATAGTGTAAGCTAGTTGCAGTATTAATGATTCATTGTGATTACCCCTTCCCCCACCAGAAAAGGACACGCCAACAGTTTGACAGGACAACTGTGTGAAATATAAATGATGAGATGTGATTACCCCTCCATTACCAAAAAAAAAAATGATAAGACAGAAAAAAAGAGAGTAGGGAATGGAGAAATGTATTCAGAACACATAACATTCTATTTCTAGACAGATATATGTGAACAATATAACAGAGGTATACAATTACCTTGTGCCATTTCATCTCCACGTCCAAGACATCCTCTCCACCAAAGGATAACCAGGATAAGAAAAACTACAAAAACTATAGCAGCCACAATCCCGAGTACAGTGCCAGCAGATATGCCGGTTGACTCTCCTGGGATTTTAAAGTCTGCAGTGAAGAAAGAACAACATATGTTTACCCACAACTATTCAAGTAAATGGGGTAGACATACATGCAGAAAAATATCGGTAGCTTCTTGGTGAACACAGAAAACAACAGATGGGACAGCACGCTAATTGAGAATCAAGAGGAAATAAGAACTGCTCAGAACACTTCACAGAAACTATCAGATCAATAAGCACCTTGGAACATGTGATAAATAGAAAGGGAAAAAGAATAAGAAAAAGAAACATATTCTTCATTCTCCAGGCTGTACTATATAATACAGGCGCAATGGTCGTTGATTCACAGCAGGAAAGCGAATGAGGTTATACTTTCATAGTGTGAAAGGAAGGATTAAAGATACATAGTGAAAACATGCTCAGATAGAAAGAAAACAAAGCAAACCATAGCCAATTTTCTCCTCTTAAGAGACAAATAATAGATTGTCTGTTGGAATGTATTAGGAAATCTTCTAGAATTTCTCCCTGATTATATTACGTGATTATATTACGTGATATTATGTGATTTGTTTTTTATTCTGTTAGCTGTAAATTAGATATTGATAGATATTAGAGGCAACTTAGGATCTTTACCTAAATAGGTTTCTTACCTAATTTAGGTTCTCTGTTCATGTATTTATACTCATTGTAATCACTCTATGAGAAATAAGAAAATAGATTCTTTTCTTCATGGTATCAGAGCCCAAAGGTCCTTCATCTATTCACCTCGAGTAATTTTTTTTTTTCGTTCAATCACTATGTCGGACGAATCATCAACCACCCAGTCTAACCCTCCATTACTTCTTACAAAGTCCACCGAAGCTCATCCCATTCAGATCACTTCCATAAAGCTGAATGGTGATAATTTTTTCCGGTGGTCTCAATCCGTTCGAATGTATATACGGGGTAGAGGAAAAATTGGCTATCTAACTGGAGATAATGCAAAACCAGCAACAGATGACCCCACTTGGGCTGTCTGGGATGCAGAGAATTCAGCGATTATGACGTGGCTGACCAACTCCATGGAAGAAGATATTGGTGCAAATTATCTGGGCTATTATACCGCAAAGGAACTCTGGGATGCGGTGTGTGAGATGTATTCAGATTTGGGTAATCAATCTCAAATCTACGAGTTAACCTTGAAGCTGGGGAAGATGCGACAAGGAGAGAAAACTGTCACAAAATACTTTCACTCCTTGAAACGTTTGTGGTAGGAATTGGATGTATTCAATGATCATGAGTGGACGTGTATTGAAGATGGTAATTGATACAGGAAAATTGTAGAAGCAGAACGTATTTATGCTTTCCTAGCAGGGCTCAGAGATGAGTTTGATGAAGTACGCAGTAGAATACTTGGGAAGCAGCCTCTTCCACCTATTGGAGAGGTCTTCTCAGAGGTTCGGAGAGAAGAAAGTAGACGGAGAATAATGCTGGGCAAGTCAGCTACTGGCGAAAAGGATGGATCATTGGAAGGTTCGGCATTAACTATATTTGAAGACAAGAAAGGCCATGTTCCTACAACAATAGTTTCCGAGGCAAATGTAAGCAAGATCCCCATTAACTTGCGAAGATCAGATGGGAAACCTCGTATTTGGTGTGATTTTTGCAATAAACCCTGTCATACACGGGAGACCTATTGGAGGATTCATGGCCGTCCAGCTTCTACAACTAGTGAAGCAAGGAGACCAACTTCATTCAGCCGTGATAATAAGTCTTCTCAGCGTATGCCTCCTACAGCTAATGAGGCCTTTGCATTCTCTCTCGGCAAAGAACAACTAAACCATCTTACGCAACTACTTCGGGTCAAGTGCGTATCGGGTAATCCTCGCTTCGATTGCCCACCAAGGTAGAAATCTAAATGCCCTCTCTTGTTGTTCACAATCTATACCTTGGATCATTGATTCAGGGGCATCCGATCATATGAATAATCTTCCATATTTGTTTAAATCCTATATTCCTTGTCCTGGCAACCAAAAAATTCGGATTGCCGATGGGAGTTTTTCATCTATTGCAGGCAAAGGATTAGTTCCACTTTCTGAGTCTATTAAACTTCATAATGTACTGCATGTTCCTAAGTTAGCCCGCAACCTCTTGTCTGTTAGTAAGCTTTCTAAAGAGTCTAATTGCCGTGTTGTCTTTTTTTCTTCCCATTGTGAGTTTCAGGATCAGATCTCGGGGAAGACGATTGGCAATGCTAGGATGAGGGATGGTCTCCATTATTTTGAAGAGTTTGTCTCTAATAAAAAAGCTTAGGCGTATGGAACTTTCAGTTCTTTCCCTATTCAAGAACAAATAATGGTTTGGCATCATAGATTAGGCCATCCTAGCTTTGGATATTTGAAACATTTGTTTTCTCATTTGTTCAAAGATGTGGATGTTTCTTCACTACATTGTGACAATTGTCTTTTTTCTAAAAATCATCGTACTCATTATAATCCAAAATAGTATCGTGCATCATCTCCTTTTTACTTAATCCATAGTGATGTTTGGGGTCCTTCACCCATGCCAACAAAAACCGGAAAACGATGGTTTGTTACCTTTATAGATGATCATACCCGTTTATGTTGGACATACTTGATGAGCGCCAAATTTGAAGTTGAGTCATTGTTCAAAAAATTTTGTCAAATGGTTATGACTCAATTCCATACTACTATTAGTATTCTTCGTACTGATAATGGTACTAAATATTATAACCAATTTTTGGGGAGTTTTTTGATAGAAAAAAGCATCCTTCACCAGTCGACTTGCCGAACTACACCCCAACAGAATGGCATTGTTGAACGCAAAAATCGCCATCTCCTTTAAGTATCACGTGCCCTCTGATTTTCAATGCATGTACCTAAATACTTATGGGGGGAAGCTGTGCTAACAGCATCCTATCTAATTAATAGGTTGCCTACTCGGGTATTAAATTACACTACTCCCTTAAATTGTTTCAAAAAAGTGTACTCCATAGCTTGTATTTTTTCTGATATTCCTCTAAGGGTGTTTGGTTGCACTACATTTGTCCATCTCCCATTTCAGTGTCGATCTAAATTAGATCCTCGGGCTGAAAAGTGTGTGTTTATAGGGTATGCACCTAATCGAAGAGGTTACAAGTGTTACAATCCATACACTGGTAAAACTCATATCACTATGGATGTAACCTTTATCGAGTCACAACCGTTTTTTTCTAACAAATCTCTTCAGGGGGAGAATGGCAAAGTTAGTGAAGAGATTAACTCTCCT
Source organism: Eucalyptus victrix (assembly GCA_016097545.1). Taxonomy (NCBI): domain Eukaryota; kingdom Viridiplantae; phylum Streptophyta; class Magnoliopsida; order Myrtales; family Myrtaceae; genus Eucalyptus; species Eucalyptus victrix. The sequence goes on along the minus strand of CM027840.1, from coordinate 12,952,117 downwards.
GTCCTTCCTACTCCTTTGTTTGAATCTTTGAAAACACCTCTGCCAAATCTTGATGTGTCAAGGATAAGGGGAGAAAAAGTTCAAGATCACAATGTGATCAACAAGCCCGAGCTTCAGGTTTATACTAGAAGGAAAACTCTTCAAAATGTTGCAGATTAGAACTTTGTCTTGGAGCCTCATCCGTCTGCAGCCCCGAGAGATGATCTCTTGCCTTCGTCATCAAGTGATCCTAGTAGTACTCATTTTTCCTCCATTCCCGTCTTAAATTCTGATACTAATGCTTCTAATCTTGATATGCCTATAGCTCTTAGAAAATGAGTTAGATCATGTACTAAGCATCCTATATCAAAACATGTGTCATTTCAAAAGTTGTCTCATCATCATAGAGCATTTGTGTCAAATCTCTCACATATCTATTCCTAAAAATATCCATGAAGCTTTGAAAGATTCAAAGTGGAAGATGACTGTTGAGGATGAAATGCTTGCACTTAAGAAAAATGGCACATGGAAGTTGGTTGATGCACCAGAAAAAAAAAAGATTGTTGGCTGTAAATGGGTATTTACTGTAAAATGTAAACCCGATGGGAGTGTTGATCGATATAAAGCAAGGTTAGTGGCAAAGGGGTTCACTCAAACTTATGGAGTAGACTATCAAGAGACTTTTGCTCCAGTTGCCAAGATAAATTATGTTCGAATTTTACTATCTTTGGCTGCTGCATTTGATTGGCCCTTACATCAGTTAGATGTGAAGAATGCATTCTTGAATGGTGACTTGGAGGAAGAAGTATTTATGAGTTTACCACCAGGTTTTGCAGAAACTGAAGGCAAAGTTTGTAGATTAAAAAAGTCGCTGTATGGACTTAATCAATCTCCAAGAGCGTGGTTTGAACGATTCGGGAAGGTGGTTAAAAGGTTTGGCTATCACCAGAGTCAAGGAGATCACACTCTATTCTATAAACACTCAAAGGAAGGTAAGCGTGCAATTTTAATCGTCTACGTTGATGATATAATATTAACTGGTGATGACAAAGTTGAGTTGGAAAGCTTGCGAGTGAAGTTGGCTGAGGAGTTTGAAGTTAAGGATTTAGGTGTCTTGAAATATTTTCTTGGAATAGAATTTGTGAGATCCAAAAGGGCATTTTTATGAACCAACGCAAATATGTTCTTGATCTGCTCAAAGAGATAGGTCTATTAGGATGTAAAGCGGCAGAGACCCCCGTGGAACCAAATATGAAGCTTGAACTTGCCAAGGCTGAAGAAGTAATAGACCAAGAAAGGTATCAAAGGCTTGTTGGTCAACTTATTTACTTTTCTCATACTCGACCTGATATATCGTTTGCTGTAAGTATGGTGAGTCAGTTCATGCACTCACCAGGGCCAAGGTATTTTGAAGCGGTATATAGAATTTTACGCTACTTGAAGGGAAGTCCTGGTAAGGGTCTAATGTTTGAAAAACATGGACATTTGGAAATTGAGGTGTTCACCGATGCAGATTGGGCTGGAAGCAATATGGATAGGAGATCTACTTCAAGCTACTGCACATTTGTTGGTGGTAATTTAGTCACTTGGAAGAGTAAAAAGCAGAGTGTGGTGGCAAGAAGTAGTGCTGAAGCTGAATTTCGATCAGTAGCACATGGTGTATGCGAAGTTATGTGGATTAAAGGTATCTTAAATGAACTACAAATTCCAAGTTCCATACTAATGAAAGTATATTGCGACAATAAGGCAGCAATCGCAATTGCTCATAATCCCGTGTTACATGAACGGACAAAGCATGTGGAAGTTGATAAACACTTCATCAAAGAAAAACTTGATAGCGGACTAATTTGTATGCCGTATATTTCAAGTGATGATCAGGCTGCTGACATTCTGACCAAAGGATTACATAGAAGGCAATTCATTCGTCTAGTGAACAAGCTGTCTATGGAAGACATCTTCAAGCCAGCTTGAGGGGGAGTGTTGGAATGTATTAGGAAATCTTCTAGAATTTCTCCCTGATTATATTACGTGATTATATTACGTGATATTATGTGATTTGTTTTTTATTCTGTTAGCTGTAAATTAGATATTAATAGATATTAGAGGCAACTTAGGATCTTTACCTAAATAGGTTTCTTACCTAATTTAGGTTCTCTGTTCATGTATTTATACTCATTGTAATCACTCTATGAGAAATAAGAAAATAGATTCTTTTCTTCATCGTCATCAGCCACTACGGAAATTTATCTGATCAACTGTAACAGATGCCAATGGCTTGAATCCAAAGTGGACATTTGCAACCAAACCAAGTAACTGAGTAGCCTATTGATGACTTCTGGTGCAAGACCCAAAAAAAAAAAAAAATGGTACTTTTTTCCAATGTGAATATGGGTAACTTCCTCAACAGAGAAGCACCAAGTGAAACATGGAAGGGTCTGTCTGCATACCAGGATAGACGGAGATAGCAGATATAAGAGGACCATAGACTCCCCTTGTAGGTATAGCATTGGTTCCTTTCCCAGCCCAATATAAGCGTATCTCCAGAGTGCGCTTGGTCACATTGGCAGTAAAATTTATTGTGACCGGCTTTCCAACTCCACCTGCTTCAATCTCAATGTTGAAATCTTCCCACACCATATTCCCCTGAAATAACGTTTAATCTGATTGAAGTTGAATGTCTCCACACTGAACAAGGTGGAACTATCAGTCTCAATAAATTGTAGAGATTGTGATCAGATCATGATTTGCAAATATGAGATATGTAGATAAAACAAAACAACCCAACCATAACACATTGAATGCTTTATATGCTTTTCATATTAGAAGCAGCACTAGATAATGGCCAAAATTTACCTGTATATAAATGTTAAAAACTCGCCTTCCAAGGCTTTTATAACTTTTGTCGCCCATGAACCTTATCTCCGCAAAATCAAGGCTTACATTGTAGATCCCATTCATCAGACAAAAACCATAATAAGTTAGAGAGATAGCAGAACGTCGTGCATTCGTGTAAAGCTGGGCACTATCCTTGGAAAGTACGGATGTACTGTCATTGTCTAATATATAATTAGCTGCTTCAATGGAGTCATCCAGGAAGTGACCAGTGCTACTGCAGCCCCAGAATTTTCCACTCAGGAAGGAACTTGAAGCAGGTACAAGCGACACTGAATCATCGTCATATGTGTTGTCCCCTATTTTAACTTCATTCCCACCGCAATTTATGAAGAGGTTATGCCGATCTGGATGGAGTAAAGAAATAGCCACACAGAGAAAAATCAAGTTTTCTTCTTTCTGTTAATATGGAGCGGACTTTCCAGACACACTAAATAAACTAGCATTCATTTATTGGAAAATCACATAGAAACTCCCAAGTTTATGAGCAACACATTATTTCATGGAGGTGGTTTTAGAATTTCTAGAGTAATAATTATGCATTAACCCCCAGAGATTGACACGATAGCCAAGAGGAGAGTTGACAAGGAGATGCACAGAGAGTATAATGCAATATCAGGATCTGACGATAATGATAGGATATACAGCAGATCAACTTACTTTCTGGACAAGGCCGACTTTGCAAACATGCGGGTAGCCCACTTGTGGCGGGATATGAGGTTCTGAGCAAGTCAACAAAGATTTTAATGTCAAAATCATCATCATTCTGAATGCAGTTCAATAAAAAATTAAAATGCAGGTCCTTGGAAATCCAAGACTCTTGGTGAAATTTTTTATCTCAAACATACGCATTGTCAACTGCTGAGCTTGCGAACAAGTTGCTGTAGAGAAAAGACAAAATCAACATTCAGTAGAGAAATGAAAATTTTGTACATCTGCAGGACTATAAGTTACTTATAACTGCACATTTGAGGGGAGCCCTCAACTTAGACTGAAGGAAGTAGTACATACATAGATCGTTCTTCACAGTCTGTGTTTGTAGCATTGAAGTTGTTATATGATAGATCACTACACAGAGAAATAGCCAACCGTTCCCAAAATCTCATCAATTTGGAAAATACATGGAAAGTGAATCCATCAAATGATTATAATGTACAAAAAGGGAGACCAGTTGCAAAATATGGACAGGAAAGGCAAGTGGAAAGGCGAAAACATCACAAGGTAATGAAAGTAATATGTCATCTTTATTCAAGAAATCTTATCTTAAAATATTAAAGGGAGAAAGACTAATGGAGTGAACGGAGACTTGAGAACTAGTCGGATAGCATAAATACATTTTTACACAGTAACAGTACAACAGACGAGATATAAGGCAAGAGGCACAAATAGAACTGTGATTCCAACGACTCCTAAGTTGGATCTTCTTATTAGAAAATATCCAGACCACTATTTATCGTTAAAACTACCTCATAAAAGCTTCATCCTTATGCCCATAAGATAATATCAACTTTCTCCTAGGTACACTCATTTTGGTTGCAGAGTTTCTCAAATACACAAACCTATAAACATGCCCAAGCAACTAATCATATTGTGCGGGCGATGTGTTAGACAAACTTTCAATGAGGATTTATAGGAAGCAAAATTTTTCCAAATGCCATTTTTATCATTCCAAGAAGTTTGACAAAGATCTAGGGCTGTGAAGGGCTTTTTGTATAGGGGAAAGTGGGGCTAACTTGGCACTACTAAGAAAATCCAATTTTTATTCTTTCATACCATTCAGCCTCTTGTCTTACATATAACTTTCCAAAAGACAGATCCCAACAAGGAGAAAGGTACTTATGATATCTCAATTTAACTTCATAGGCTACAAATTAGAAAGATGCAAGATGGGAGTGCAAAATTGCTTACTACAGTGTAAAATTAGCGAGATAGAGCTAGACACAAATTAGTAATTAAACAAGCCATTTTCTTCGGGCAGCAAAGCTTACACATTTGCTGCTTTCTTCAGGATCCAATTAGGCACTGCTCCAGTCAATTTGTTTCCAGTCAGATAGCTAAACAAGATTATTGGAATTGAGTCAGTTCCTCATGTACTTTTTGAACTCAAACCGAAAAATCACAGAGCAGATTCTAAGCATTTAATTATTAGAGGTCTAGGAAAAAATCTGTTAACTCATGATATCAATACAGAGCTTTCAGCTGGATATGAAAGATAAAGGAAATCAATGACAGAGGAAAAACTTGATCCTTGCAAAACTTGAGAGCATGGGTTGCCATAACACTGGTACAGAAAGCTGAACATAATGAAGGATACTATCTTGCTAGCTTATTAACTATTTCCTCGCGATAATGTTCCTGTCCTTCTAAGACAAAATCAATAATGGGGGAAGATGTGCCAATGTCAAACAGTCAATCGTTGAGCAAAAAGATCAAAAGATGTGCCATTGTTAAACGGTCCAAGAAGCTTAGGACTACAGTTTCTCATCATTTGCAAGACTATGGACAGACCTTCTAGATAGCACGCAAGAACTGCACTCACCTAACAACCTATGGCCGTTGTCGTAAAAAGAACCAAATAGAGAGCCTAAGGACTTTTGCTATCCTTAATCTCCTATACATCATAAAACTGGCACACAGGACATGCATTAAGTACATACACATACAACTATCAAGTATTTAAGTAACACTGATCCATTCGTCTTTTCCAGCTTAAACAAGTAACTCTATTGAAACTAGTGAATTGTGCTCTTTAAGCAACAGAATATCATCAATCTACATCTGCTCCAAGACTAGAGTCCCATGAAAATAATTAGTTGACAACAAACATAAATTCATAACCCAAATCATTGTAAAAATTGAATGGTGAAATTATAAGCATTCGAGACACGAGGACTTTAAGGGATATAAACTGGATGTGTTATCATGGTGTAAGTTCTATTGCTCAACCACTTTACAGTAAGAGTTGCCTATAGCACTGGAACAACTTGCAAATTCAGATTCTTATCTAATATATGAAAAAGAAGCCTAAGTCCAGCATCAAAGTACTTACATATATTCTACATTTCCAGGCTGCTAAAGTTCTCAGGGATTTTGCCACTCAGTTTGTTGAAACTGAGGTCCCTGCAAAACAATTGAAATGGAAAGGAGACAAAAATAATGAGAAGATAGTTTTAACAGACTACCACTGGAAACTCTTTGAGTATACTTTGGAGGATTGTACAAACATAGACAACATCAATGAACCTACAGGTCCAGTTCAGATGTTTAGACATACAGGTCAACTGCCTGGTGCCTATGCTTTCTACTAGACATTCCTTTCCAGAGGCATTCATTGCATAAAATCCATGTGCATTAAGTTGGTCACATATACAAAAATTCTACTGTAAATCAAATTTGCAACATGCAAATTTCAATTTATATAACTAGAAATACTACTCTACCAACAAATTATATGCATCCCGTGGAATGCAACATATTATAGTTCAAATTGGGAGATTCCATTTATCAAATAGGACCAAAACTAAAGCTAATCATAATTTATTGAACAGATCTCCTTCATAACATTTTATTCATGAATAAAGGGATGATGACTAAATACTAGGATGGTAAAAGAGTAGAATATCAGCTTGAGTGAATAATAAAATAAAAATATTGAAAAAAAAATAGTAAAATAAAAAATAAAATGAGGATTTCAAAAAACAGGAAAGCATGATTCTGCAGTCCAATATAATTATTGATGGAGAAATTACAAACTAGTCAAATCTAATGAAAAGGAAATGGAGTATATGATAAGCCACACAGAACTGCAGAAATTCGGTTATTGAAAATGTCAACAAAGAATAAGCATTGATGGCTGATGATGACAGAATGGCAAAAAACTGCTATTAAATGTAGCATTTATAAAATCTTACAGAGATGACCAGATGAATAAGAAGAATTGACTTGTGTAAAGATGCATTTGAAGCCATGATCTTGTTCAAACAAAGAATATAATGGTTGACAAATATACGACAGTCTAGCATAAAACTCCAGTTAGATATTGTGGGGTTGAGATTCAAGAATGTAAACCACTAGAAGGAAGATTTCCAGATGATCAACCACTAGAAGCCTCCATTGAAGTTAGTAAAATAGACAAAATGGGCACCACAACCAAGGTAAGAATTCTTGTGGTTTCTATTCCTGGCAAAGTGAAAACAAAGAAAGAAAAGGTCCATCTACTTCTGCGCGAAACTGTATATTCTAAGCCAGAGGCCACAATCACCAGACACTTAAATGCCACATCACAATTCATAATTCATCAATATCAACAGAAAAGATCAAAACACCATTGAAGTCAATAAGGGACCTTCAAGCCATCTCAAATGGGTTCCTTAAGTGCAGCCAATAGTCAACCATGAACTAGTAGAAATTTCAGTCATTAAGGGTAAAATTATTTATTCTGCTTGGAATAGGAAAAGGGGAAAGCCGTTTTCCACTCACAATGTTTTTAAGTTCGTCAATTCTGCTAGATAACCAGGTAGCTCTCCTGTAAGATTGCAGCTCCTAAGAATCCTATAAGGGAAAAGCACTGATATTGTCACATTGCTAAGATGATTTGGCTCTCTTGCATTAAGTAAACTATTCGTGGAGGGGCAGTGCTCTCACAATGTCTTAATATCTTTACATTTAAGTTGTGGAACTGGGGACTCGGGTCCATCAAGGTCACTTATTCTCCTGCACATCAAAATCAAATAGGAAACTTTATTAGATTGATACCATTTTAAAGAAAGGAGAGATGAGATTGAAATGCCAAACTTCAATACTGACAGGTCGGACAATTTCTCCAAAAGTGAGATCCCGGAGGGAATTGGCCCTTGCAATCCACTTCCTTGAATAACCCTGATGATACAATTGACAGATTGAATTATCTTGGGGGTATATCTATATAGACCGACTTAAAAGGTGAAGAAGCATTAAGCCTTACAGTTTGCTGAGATTTGTCCAGTTCTGAATAAAATCAGGTATCTTTCCCGTGAACTGATTATCACTGAGTTGCCTACAGTGCATTAAACCACAAGATTCATATGAAGAAAAAGAATAGAAGTATCTAGATATATTAGCAGAGATTATGGAATCTGGAAACTAACAGCTCCTGCAATGCCGTCAATTCAGCAAATCTCGGAGGCAGCTCCCCAGTGAAATTATTTGACGAAAGGTGCCTGGAGCAAGAAAACCCAGTTACATCACATTGGTTAATAGAAATTGTATGCTGATCTCTTAACAAATACGACGTCATCAGCGAATACAAAGTGGATGCCTAATGCAGAAATTCGCATGAAGAGACTCACAGTATATGTAGCTGGGACAAGTTCCCCAGCTCTGGAGGCAGATGTCCAGAGAGCTGATTGATCTCGACGACTCTGAGCGGAAGAATGAGAGTCAATATCTTCAAACATCAACCAAACTTAACATAGCGAAGAGGCCAAACGCGAGCGGCGGGATGAGTGATCGCTTACAATTTGAAAAGTGTGGATATGTTTCCCAGCTCCTTCGGGATTGGACCAGTCAATCGGTTTCCGAGTACAGAACTGCACCCCGCGTTTCCCCCAATCAGTAGAAGATACACTCGCAATAGAGAGAGAGAGAGAGAGAGAAGCACATACATGTTGCGCAACTTCGTAGAGCCCCATTCTTTAGGAATCGTGCCGTTCAGGTAGTTCCGGGTGACGTCACTGTTTACAGAGACAGACGACGGCGACGGCGACGGCGACGATGAAGAAGAAGAAGAAGAAGAAGAAGAAGAAGATGGAAAATGGAGAGAGGGAAAATGCTTACAAGTTCTCGAGAAAAGGCAATCTGAACAGGTGAGGCGGGAGAGTGCCGTTTAGAGACTGCTCATTGAGAACTCTGATTTCACAACGACACAGAGGCTTATTCTATCGTGACTTGTTTTCAATATAAAAATAATTATGTTATTCTATTATTAATAGTAATTGATGAAATAAATAATAGCATGATTGAAATGATAGTTATATAGAAATTCGAGCATTTATTCATTTAATTAGCAATAAACATCATTATACGGTGAATAATACAAAATCAAATTACGCCAATTTGGATAACCACACTTAATGGTAAGCGATTGTTATTGCTGTATTAATAATTTTAATACAATAAATAATCATATATTATCAAGATGATATTTACCTATTGCATTTGTAAATACCACTAATTTAAATTGGGAGTGTTATCGCTTTACCAAAAAGTTTAAATATCTCCTTCTTGTTTGCTACTTAGAATAGTTCCTTTAGCCAATTACCCAAAATAAAACTATCCCTATTTTGTTTTGAGGTAAATCATTGTCAAAATTGAAAATTTGACAAGAAGTTGATCATATAACTACAACATGATTGAAATTACAAGTGAGCGACATCTCTTTTGTTCTTCTCTTCCCATTTCATCTATATGTTTTTGAATTTCAAAACTAGAATAATTATTTGAAAGTGCGGTTTACTTTCACCAGTAAGTAACTATTACTATTTTATTAATAATTTTAATATATGATAAATGATCATATAATGTGAAGATGATATTTGTAAATACCACTAATTTAAATTGAAACCTCGTTGCATTACCGAAATCTTTAAAGATTTCCGTCTTGTTCAATATTCAAAAAAAGCACCTTGAGTCAAATAAAAACTACCCATATTTTGTTCAGAGGTGAATCGTCATCAAAACTGAAAGTTTGACGAGAAGTTGATCATATAACCACAACATGAGAAATTACAAATGATGGCATCTCTTCTATTCTTTCTCTACCAACTCCATCTTTATGGCTTTGAATTTCAAAACGAAAATAATCATTCACAAGTGCAGCTTATTTTCATGGGTAAGTTTCAATTGTGATCCTTGAGTTCAATGGATTTTGCAAGACGAACTGTGATTTCAATTCCCTGATCCAAAGAATTTCCATTTCTTTTTTTTGTACTCAATCCATTTTGACCCAAAAATACAGGCCGATCTTTTCTGGTGAACTGCTAACATGGTGCCCAAAGTATAGGCTTCGGGTTTGCCATGTCAGCCAGCTAACCTTACAACAAGATAAAAAAAGATTGGTGCACAATCAGGTGATTGATGTCAAAGTATAGCTAGGAACCTATGATTGTAAAATTCACGAAATTGTGATTTTTTTTCCAATTTATTTGGAGAGAGAGAGAGATACATGCTGGTGACATGGCAAACGGTGGTGTTGTTGGCGCTGCCGATGGAAGTGCAGCTGCAGTTGACGTCATTAGTAGTGTCGTCAGGCAACTTTTTGTCACTCCATGTACTTGTTTTGTTGCATGGATCTGTTTCGAAATCCCAGTTCCTTTTCCCTAATGCGTCTGCTATTTGTCTCAACGCCTCCACTGAAAGAGAAAAGAGCCCAACAAGTCAAAAGAGACCGCAGTATAGCATGCGTAACAAGCACAAAATGACGTCAGATTCGCGTGCGCGCTTGAGCACAACATCTTTCTTTAACTTAAGAAAGAAAGCACAAGCAAATACAAGCTCAGTGAAGGTGAGAGCCAAAAATAGGAGGAGGAAAAGGAACAGTACGATGAAAGCAAAAGAAGATTGGTGGGTTTCTTTATTTTCTTTACCTTCCTCGACGGGCAAACGAGTGGCAGCAGCAGCTGAGTTAATGGCGCACAGAAGGACGAGCACAGAGAAGAGAGATCGAGCCGAGAAGAGAATCGTCGTCATTTCGGTCTCAAGCTACCCAGAGAGAGAGAGAGAGAGAAGGAGAGGGAAAGGGAGATATGATTGTTAGGAGAGTGGTCTAGTTTCATGCATTTATGTAGGAAAAGAGGCAGGGTAGACAAAGACTTTTCGCTCTTGTATCATACTTTTCACTCTTGTATGTTTGCAATGGAGGAGCACGAGGGGAGAATTAGCAAAAAAGTCCTAAACCTATTGTAGTTGAGCAAATTCAGTTCTAAACTTTTTTTTTTGTCAATTTAGTTTTAAACATTTTATAATTGTGCCAATTCAGTCCATCCGGCTAAAATTATCCAATTAGCACTGACGTGGATGTCGGTAGGAGACAGCTATTTGGCGGCGAACGCTGATGTGGCAATTTTTGTAATATTTTTTAATTTTTTAAATTTTTTTTCTCACCTTCTCCTTCCTCTGGCCGGCGAGGCTAACCTCGCCGACCGAGGGCGAGGCCCCACTAGATCCAACGAGCTCGGCCCTCGCCAAGGCTAGGCGAGGCCGAGCCTTGCCAAATCCAGTAGGGCCTTGCCTAGCCAAGGCAAGGGTCGACCTCACCAGAGAAACCCGACATCCCCATCTCCATCTCCATTTCTGCAACTCGAGCTCGACTGCAAGTGGAAAACCCATCTCCAAGCTCTTATCTTTTCACTCCCATTTCGTCTCTTTCGCTCTCTGCACTTCTGGGTTTCGACTGCCCACTTCAAAAAGGCAAGAAATAGAGCCGTCCCCCCAACAATGAAAGATCCAAATGCGGGAGCAGAGCCCGTCGCCTAGAACCTCATCAAGCTCATTAGCAATGTCTGCTTCTCCATTCTAATCGCCACCGTCGTCACTATCACTTGCCAAAGAAACCCAACATCCCCGATGAGGAGCCTCGCCGGCCATTGGGGAGGTCGACCCTCGCCTTGGCTGGGTGAGGCCCTGTCGGATCTGGCGAGGGGTGAGTTCGTCGGATTTGGCAAGGCTTAGCCTCGCCAAATCAGGTAGGGCCTCACCCTCGCTGGGCCTCACCTTTGGCCGGCGCCAGTCGGTCAGAGGAAGGAGAAGGTGAGAAAAAAAAAAAAAAAAAAAAGAATTAAAGAATTAAAGAATTATTTTAAAAATAAAAAAATATTAAAAAATTGCCACGTCAACGTTCACTGGTCAGCTATCGCCATCGGTGTCCACATTAGCGCCGCCGGCCAATTTTGGCCGGATGGACTAAATTGGCACAATTATAAAAGGTTTATGACTAAATTTGCCAAAAAAAAAAGTTTATGACTAAATTGGCACAATTGTAATAGGTTTATGATTTTTTTGGTAATTCTCCCGAAACAGGAGTGATGTGTGAAAGCAAGAGAGACAACCCCAAGTCTTCCCCTTATAGGTATTTACATGGGAGAAATGTCATAAATGATCTTGAACTTTAATTTGATATGTAATGTAGTCTCTTTATTTTTAATTTGTTCAATATAGTCCCTAAAATTTAGTCCAGTGTGCAATGCCATTTATGGAGATGATCCCAAGTCTTCCCCTTATAGATATTTATCTAGGGAAAAATGTTATAAATGATTCCTAAATCTTAACTTAATACGTAATGTGGTCTATTTACTCTTGATTTGTTCAACATAATCACTAAAATTTAGTTCAATATGCAATACCGTTCAATTTAGCTTATGAACTATATGGAAATGTTCAATATTGTTCTTCCATCAATTCAAATGCGGGAACAATGTTGAATATTTTCATATAATTTAAAGAATAAATTGAATAAGTAATAAAAAATTCAGAGATCACATTAAACAAACTATAAGTTCATAGACTATATTGAACATTATGGTAAAGTTCAAGGACTACATTATACATTAACAAAAGTTCATGAACTATTTTGTATCATTATTCTTTTATCTAAAATGGAGTAGCAAGCTTTTGTCCAAGTAATAACATTTTTTATAACATCAATATACCTAATAAAAGTCTTTTCTTTCTTTTCATTTTCCCTCTCCATTTTGTTCTCCTAACGACAACGGTCTTTTTGACCGTTTTCATTTTTCTATGAACACATCCCAGATTTGGGTTAGTAGACCCTTCATGGATAGTAGAGTCCAAATTCCACGATTGTCAGAAAACTTCATTAATTGATTAAGTTGTCCTGTAAAAGGATTAGATTCACCTTTTTGGACAATTTTCTTTTCTTTTTTTTTTTTTGTTAATTCAGTCATAACCAATTATTAATTTCTTAATAATTCAAAAGCAATGGGGATGGAGACCCGATTATTTGTAGGCCAATGAGACATCTCACAAACCTTGTGAACCATCAAATCTAGCATTTTGATATGCACAAATGGTTTCAATTCAGAATAGTGTGCATGTAATTGGCAAGATTGAATACCTCGGATATGAATGATGGATAGATTGTCTTGACAGTATGATAGTATCTCCGGATCTTCAAACAATAATCGAGTTGTACGGTTGTAGGATAAGAAAAACATTTTGTCCCTTACTGTACCCCATTCGATGATGGTTGCTTGTACTTCGGCATATATAAATGGATGCTGACGAGTTTCACTTTCACCCACTCACACTCGAAATAGATTAATCCGAGTTGACAACGCAACTCTCTTTCTTGAGGTGCTCATGAAAGAAATACTAGAAAAATTTTGAGTTAAGACAATGAAAAATCTCAAATTGATGTCCTAAATTAATTTTTTTATCACAAAAAATCTGAACTGATATATCTATGGAGTTTTATCATCTGTTTTTCATGGATATACGGATTTGTGGCTTTTTATGGTATTAATTCAATTTAATGGAAATTAATGAAGTATAAATTTATCACAAATGTATTATTGCGAAATTTTTTATGGTCAAAAAATTAGTTTAAAATAGATTTATCATAACTATATTAATTTGAGATTTTTTATAATATTAATCTAAAAAATATTTATGCAGATCACAAACGTGTGGAGATGCATGTGTCCACGCACGACTTTCTTTGTTTTGGCTTCTCGAAAGTACAATTAATTTTTGACCTTTCCCACCAAATTCAAACTAAAACTCACTCATTGAAAAATCATAGAAAGATCATATGAGAACTGTCGTGGCAAATGAAAAGTTTCAAGTGCTTGTAATTTCTTTTTTTAAAAAAGAGCCAAATCATCTGGAAGCCATCGCTAAAGCTTTGAAAAAACCTTGACTTTTTGCATGGTCATGGTAGAATAAGGCTGAGATTTTCCAATCAGAGTACGAGTCCGTCGATCAAGAGTTGGTCGAATTTGACGGCAGAGGCCACTAAACTTTGATTTGGCCTAACATGGCCCTCTTTTGTCTCCGTTCCACGTTAGAAGTTGTAGCCACGACCCGCAGAAAAACCACAACACGTGATATAAAATTTAGACTTCTAAGTTATGTTTCTTTCACAAAGAATAAATATTTTGAAAAATATTTTTTTAAATAATCGCTTGTATCACTTGAAATAATTAATCAATAAAAAAATTCTTTATTAACAATAATTTATATATAAATATGTTTATGAATAATGAAAATATTTTTTTTGCATATAGTTTTGTAAGATATAGCCTTAAGCAAGACGTCATCTTGTATGCATGTTTAGTGATTAACATCAAGTCATTGGGGGTTGTTTTAATATTGTCAACCAACGCAATTATATTCAAAACAGTTTAGGAGAGCCTTGAAAATTCCATGTTTCGAAAATTCCAAGAATTCCAAGTATGTAAGGCGAGTTCGTTTTGACAGAAAATAAGTCATTCAAAAAATATTTTCTGAAAAATGATCGGTTATATCGTTTGCAAAAATTAGTTAACAAAAAATATTTTCATAATTGATAACAATTTATGCTTAATTATTTTCGTAGGCAATGAAAAAAATTCCATTCATTTATTTTTCTAAATAATATAAGTGATCATTTTTTGAAAAATGTTTTCCAAATCACTCATTTTTCACAAAACGAACATATCCATAACATCGTGCAGATGGGGACAATTTTCGAGCCTGTTTGGGACGTGTGTATGGGACGTTCAGATGAACACGTGAATTTATTGTGTTATTCCGATGAAGTCGATCGACCAATGTGTCTATGTGATTAATACATCTTGAGCAAAAGGTCTAACACTCTCACAATGTAACCCTTGTTCCTCCGCATGATATTTGTTGCGAAAACCGCACACGAACCCCATTAAAAATCTATGACATATATTTTCGATTAGCATCCATGAATAAAAGATATGAAGAGATTGCTAAACTGAGAGAAGGATTACCTTTCAATAGGATCCAGGTATGTAAATTGCACCGGTCCGTCAAGCTTGCTTCATCTACTAGGTGAATGATCAAGTGACCATAATGGTAAAGAATACGGGAGGGATTTTTTTTTTCTTTTAAACATTTCATCTAGTAAGCGACGGCGACGGCGATGAAGAAGAAGAAGATCGAAAATGGAGAAAGGGAAGATGAAGAGAGAGGGGCTTACAAGTTCTGGAGTTGGAAGAGTGCCGGAAAGAGACCGCTCCTTGAGAACTTTGTTTTCACAATGACACAAAAGGCTTTATTCTATTGTTATTTGTATTTTATCAAAAAATATGTTATTCTATTATTCATAGTAGTTGATGAAATAAATAATAGCATGATAAATGATAATTATATAACAATTCAAGCATTAATTCATTTAATTAGCAATAAACATCATTATACGATGAATAATACAAAATCAAATTATGACAATTTAGGTAATCATACTTAATGGTAAGCAACCGTTATTACTGTATTAATAATTTTAATACGACGGACAAGATGATATTTGCTATTATTTAATATTTTAATACGAGAATTGGGTGGCCATGGATGCACTAGTAAACACGACTAATTTTAAATTGGAATGTTGTTGCTTTACCAAAAACTTTAAAGATCTCATTCCCCTTCGATAGTTCAGAAAGTACCTTTAGCCAATTACCCTAATAATACTACCCCTATTATGTTTAGAGGTAAATCATTGTCAAAACTGGAAGTTTGACGACAAGTTGATCATATAACCATGACACGATAGAAATTACAATTATGCTACATTTTTTTTATTCTTTCTCATTCCAATTTCATCTTTTATGGTTTTGAATTTCAAAATGAAAATAATTATTTGCATATGCGGCTTATTTTCATTGGGTAAGTTTTGATCGCGATCTTAGAATTTAGTGGATTTTGCAATTGAATAGCTGAACTTTGACTTCAGTTTCCTAACCCAATGAATTTCCATTTTCTTTTTTGCATTCGATACATTTCAACACAAAACTATAGGCCAATCTTTCCAATGTTAATTGATATGTAATTTTCGTGGACGTTTGTGGAATACCCATCGAATGAGGCTTTGCCTTGGAGCCTCATCCTTAGTTCTTTCAAAAAAATTAAAGCATAGCAGCGAGAGTACATTCCAAGTTCTTTTCTCATTTGGCATTTTCTTTTAATTTTTTTTTTTTTGGATATTGTTGACACTTAAATTTTGAAGACCTATTTAATCATTCATTAATTGTATAGAAAATTATAGATTAATTTTTAACTCCTATGAAAAATAATTTTCTTTAAATTGCATGGCACATAGACATTTGGGGCATTTGCATTAATAGTAATAGAATTAAAAAAAAAAAAAAAAGAGAAAAGATAATAATATGTACATGTTTAAAAAAACAAAAAAAAAGGAGCGAAACCGGGCCGGGGATACCGGCCCGGCCTCCTTCCGTCTTTTTTGTTCTCTTCCCACTGGCCCCAGCTTTTTTATATTTCCTGGCCCAGCCCTCTCCTTTTTCTCTCCTCCTCCCTTCCTCTTTCACGCTCGCGACGAAAGGAGGGGACAGGGAAGGACGTACGAGGCTGAGCAGACGCAGGAACCGTCCGACCGGAATTGGGGTGGTCGGGCCAGGCCGGCAGGACAGCTGGCGGTGGCAGGAGCCATGCGCGCCTGTCGGTCGGCCAAGCTTAAACGGGAGAGAGCGGTGTGAGTTGATGGGGGTTCGGACCGAGAGAAATCCGAGGGAGAGAGTGAGCCGAGAGAGAGAGGCAGATGCGTAGAGAGCGAGAGCGAGAGCGGGGAACGAGAGGGAGCCTCGGCCGATACCGCGGCAGCGCACGAACCCTGTCCGACGACCACGGCCGGTCGACGTCCTCAAGCCAAACAGCTAAACCTTTCTTTTTTCCTCTTTTTCTGCCCTGTTTTTGGGCACGACTGGCCGGAGCTCTCGACTGTCCGGCTCACGCGAACTCCGGCCCCCACCGTCCTTTGTTTGGCTGCTTTGTTTGTCGTTGTTCATTTGGCGAGAGTCTCGGCCCGGGTTTG
This sequence comes from Eucalyptus victrix, assembly GCA_016097545.1. Lineage (NCBI taxonomy): Eukaryota > Viridiplantae > Streptophyta > Magnoliopsida > Myrtales > Myrtaceae > Eucalyptus > Eucalyptus victrix. The sequence goes on along the minus strand of CM027840.1, from coordinate 12,935,193 downwards.
AGCTACGATCAAGACGAAAACCACTCGTTTTCGTAGCGCACTCCACCTGTTCGGTAAGATGCCTGAATGAGATCCGTTTTTCATTTCGCCGTTTTTGGTCGGAGCCATCTGTACTGAGCCTCGCCTTGTCGAGGTGATCCCGACGACAGCCGCTAAGCCCAAGGCGTCTCAGTCGCTTGACCGTGAGGCGGCCGGTCCCCGGCTGCCATCCGGTTGTCCGCGGAAGCCCCTGGCCATCGCGGCTCGGGGATCCCGCGAGAGCCCGCCGCGGCGTCACTGGTCGGATTAGGGCTGATCACCCATTCCGCGCCACCTAAGGCGACCCCCACATACACCGCCCGTTCGGGCGGAGACGAGCGGCGTCGCCCAGCGTCGTCGTCTCCGTCGCGGCAGAGAAGCCGCGAACCGGGTTGGTCCGGCCGGATCCGGATCGGGCCGGCTCGCGGATCTGACTGATCCGCTCCGTCTGTTTCCGTGTTGGTTTGTGCATTTTAGGCTAGGGTTTATTTTAGATGGGCCGGGCTAAAAAATTAGGGTAAGTTGGGCTGTTTTTTTTAAAATGAGAGTCTCGGCTTAGGCGGACTGGGCCCGTGCGCTAAGCCCAGTCCGGCCGAGGGCCTAGTGCCCTAGGACCTGGGCCGACGGACCCGGGCCGGATCCGGATATCCGACCTCGCTCCCTTTTTTCGGATTAAATTAATTTAAAAATTTTAAAAATTATTTTTAATATTTAAAAATTCAAAAATTAATTAAAAATATTTTTTTGGGTAGTTTTTCTAGGAAAATCCTTATAAAAAATCGTACTCAAAATTGAACTAACTCTTTAGAGTTTTATAATAGAGTTTGAATATTTCTTTTTTGAGATGAATGCACTTGATTGTACACTAAATTGTGGTTTTCTTTGGCCTAGTGATTTTTATCTCTATTGGCTATGTTAGGTGCTTTTTGGCCATGTTATGTACCGGAGGTATGATTTAATGGAGAGCCTAGTATCGAATGTAAAAGTACTTAATCAAGAAAACTAAGCTAACATAATGTTTAAGTATTAAAGCTATATGCAAAAATTAAAGGAAACTAAGCTAACCTAATGCTAAGACTTGGTCTCACGGATCTAGGTTATCAACTTAGTCAAGCCCGTTTAATATCAATATGTATTTTTATTTTTGTAAGAAGGAACACTTCAATGTTAACTTTCGTTTATTTCTTTTTGAACTTTAAAGTACCAAATTTTAGCTAAAACAAATCAAGATTTCAAATCTAAAATTGGCTAAAAGGCACAGCACCTCAAATAAGATTCAAGCCAATCTCAATTACCCCTTTTTATTTTTTATTTTTGGAGGTTTAAATTAATGAGAAGCAATGTTAAATGAAGAAAAATCAACTCGTTAAAAAAGGACCTACTTTGGTTATGGGTCTAGCCGCCTAACAAAGAAAAAGGGTAGCTAACTTATTAGCAAACTATTCTACCATGGTCAAACGCTTTTTTTTTGTTTTTTGTTTTTTTTAATAATTATTTTCTGTTTAATAGGAAACTTCCCCATGAATGGAATGTTCCATCGTGTTAAAAAAAGATCTTGATATTTCACGCTTCTGTGGTACTTCCATGAATGTCCTTTACATTCCGACCGCAAATATATTACTACATGCGTTAAGACGACTGATAGTTGATTCAAACGCCGATGAGAATACGTGTGGATCGACAAGAGGAGTTGGATGCCAACTGTTGAATGAGTCAGATGGGGGAAAACTAATCACATCAGGCAGGGAAGATATGACTTTCAGCATATCAATATGGCAACCATCCACATCGCTATTGATTATAGAAGAAACTAGCAACATCATCTCTGTTCGAGTAACAACATCGAAAGAAACAACACGAATACAACCACCAAACCACAAGCAATTGTCTTCTGCCCTTCCCCACTAATTAGTTCACAATACACAATTACTGCACTGCATAACAAGTCCCTGTTTTATTTATATTATCTGTACCTTCAGCTTCAAACGGAATCGAAAGAGAAACTTTGGAGAGAAATTTAAGAGTTCCGTTGCAAGGAGTACCAAATAAAGCCCTAGTTCTTTCAAGAACTAATTTACTTAGAACACAACAAACCTTTTCTTACTCTCTCTACTGCCAGTAATCAGTATCAAGAAGTATTGGATAGAGATCATTAGTAGGTGCAGATGAAGTGGTATTCTCACCAACTGCCTGATGTTCGTCATCTTTAAAATGCTTTCTCATGGCCTCAATTTTCTCCTCAGTCATGATAGCGCCCTCAGAGTCCAGCACCGGAACAGTAACCTTGCCTTCAAGCATGCTAACTACAGATGACATTGGCGGCCTGAGTGCTGGAGTCGCATTAGTACACATCAAAGCTACCTTTATCAATGCCAGCCCCTCCTCTTCGTCAAAGTGAGGACCGAGCCTCCGGTCAACTAAATCTATCAAATTTCCTCTCTCCTTCAAAACTCGTGCCTAGCAACAGAAATGAAAAGTGAAGATATTTCCCTTTCAAGCTTCAGGTATTGATCAATTGTAAAATGTGCTCGAAATACTAAAACAGGAAGAAGTATATTATGTCCCTTGATAATTACGTGACAAATGCAGTTGATAAACACCTGCTAAGTATTCATCTTCGTTATAGGTTATAAATGGATAAAAAGAATCGAATGAGTCAAATACAGATCAAACTTGAATTCTTTACCGATTTTAAATAAAAGTTAGTAAACTCCAACATCACTTACTAATGGTAAACCGGTTGCCAAAAAATTACCTACACCTGCTTTAAAATCGCCAGCTCTTATTGAGTTTTATCAGCACGATTTATTTGTGTGTATCATTACATGAAAAGGGTAGACTCATCCTTCAATGTTTTACACCATCTGTTGCCTCCTACTCTCAATTCTAGTTAACAAGAAATACCTGATTATGCAACTCAGGTGACAATCAGATTTAACGAGGACTAATAATGATTGTTTTTCTCTAATGTTTTCTTACTCAAAGCAAAACAAAATCTAACTTAAGGACTCAAAATTACATGAATGTGAAAAATGTTATACCTCAATGGAAAGTATATGGATATTCTAGTCAAGATGGTTTGAAAACTTTTTTAATTTAACAGTAATTGCCAAAATTCAATAGTAGTCGAAGGACTTGTTTGGCGCTAATGAAACTACAGGACGTATGAATGTCAAGCATAAAACATAAAGACTAAAACTGAACTACCCCAAAATTTAAAGGACCCCAAACCTCAAGGAATATAATTTTCTTCATTCCAAAAAACGAATCTACGTGAAAATATAGTGTAGACCAACATAATAAGAAGGATTGGATTATTTTGATATGACAAATTGCACTAATAGCACGTCAATTCGTTAAGTAGGTTTCAACAGCTGGTAACTGTCACACTCCTTTGCAACCATTAAAAGTGGATATGAGAAATTATGTACTATGCTCCCGCTTCCTTAATCCATTTTCCACTGGCACAAGTGGAGATTTAAATATGGATACAATCATAATTGAAATGATAGAGTTGATTACCCAATCGAGTAGATAAAAGCATTCCTCAGTTTTTTGGAAATTAGTGTTGCTCTGGCCACTAACAACTTCTAAGGCAACGATCCCAAAACTATAGATGTCGGCTTTGTTAGTGAGGTAACCATGCATCGCGTACTCCGGTGCAATGTATCCACTGCATGACAAGAAAAGAGCTTGCGTTTGCAACAAGATAATTGTCTTAAATAGCACATTCTTAATATTCCTAAAATTTGCAACAAGAGAGATTCCTAAATGTGACACCATGGTCTCAAGAGTAGAGGAAAAAAACAAGTGCATCCTAAAATTTAAAAAAGAATTTACTGAGAATATTTCAATATAACAAAAAGATCATTGTTGTTCTATATAATTATCAGGCTACACATACGACTTTATACAGGGAAAAGAGGCACTCCGACCGAAAAATAATTTGGAAACAGGATGAGCCAAGGTCTGTGAATACATGTGTCATCGTTGTTGCTGTATTAACAGAAAACAGCCTTTCGCTTCCTCGCTAGCTTTGTAACCCTTGCGATATACGTGCTTGCTTTGTATATTTTGGTTTTATTTTTTTGTAATTCACTTGAAAGCGCATCATCTATGTTAATGTTATATAACACATATTTACTAAAAAATTGTGTTTTTCATGCAAAGGAGAATATATAGATCATTTATATTGAAAATTTTAACATATATTAGTTGTTGTTGTTCATTATATTGTTTTGCATTAAGTTGGTTGTCAGTGGGGAAACATAATAAAACAATTAAATTACTCATCAATATAGGCTGTTAAAATGCATTGCATCATAATTGTATCATAATAGTTTCACAAGCAAGCTTATTGTCTGAGTGACGCATTAGGTAGGACACATTGAATTGAACGAAATGTTCATCTTGAATTGTTCTTAATTTAGTAAATGGAGCATGTAGGATATTATCAATCAATCTTGCGTAAGAGGATATGAACTTTCTGGAAATTGTATTACATTATCTAAGGTTGTTGAGATAACGGAAATTAGTTAATATTATAGCTCTTTTTTGTTGAATTCATGTTAGAGTCAGTGGAGCGAACTTACAGTTTCATCCTTTTCCTGCTTAATCACATTATTTTCATAATCAAGTTGACTTTTCACACATTTTAACGCAAACGGCTAAAACATGTGAACATGCTTATTTATGTTTTTCCTTGTTTATACAATAGAAACGTGGGCGAATTAGCTCTATTGCCTATAATACTCAGTTATATTTAGATTACAAATTACATAAGTCAATATCAAGAGTATCATTACTTAATGGTGGAGTATGTGACATTATTAAAGCTTTGTGGTTGAGGCACATTTGCTGAGCACAATGCTTTGGGATGATGTGAATCAACCACAAAGCTCCATTCAACTCACTTTTCTTAGATTAGACTAAATGTTTCTATTCCATGCTTTTATTTTGTCATTGGCTCCAAATTAGGTTAACAAGAACACAAAGCAAGAAACTTACTAAGTTCCAGCAATCTTGGTGCTAATATGTGAGTTGTCCTCCTCATCAAGCTTTGCTATACCAAAATATGATATTTTAGGGTTGAGATCCTTATCCAGTAAAACATTAGTAGCTTTGATGTCTCTATGCACAATCTTCAGCCTTGATTCTTCATGAAGATATGCCAAGCCCCTGGCAATACCCACGCATATCTTGTGCCTTGTCCACCAATCCAACTTTAACCGAAATTCTTCAGGACCTTCAATTGTATCGAAAGGCATCAAAACTACTTTATTCCTATGTCATTAGCTGAAGTCAGGGAAGCACAAAGTTATATCAATTACCAAATAAAGCACGAGCGAGACTATTATTTTCCATGTATTCGTAAACCAGCAAAAGTTGATTTCCTTCAATGCAGCATCCATAGAGTTTCACAAGATGCGGATGTTGAAGAGCAGAAATCAATCCGATCTCATTCACAAACTCACGATTTCCTTGCTTGGATTTGGATGAAAGCTGCTTCACTGCTATAGTGGTGCCATCTGACAGAAGACCCTGCAATTGAACCTCGGCATTAGATCTATTCTGTGCAGATCAGTTAAACTGAATGCTGCTTTCTGCATATCTTTTTTGTTGGGAATTGGGGAAAGTTGATTTACCGATTTTCCAGAGTACCTTTTATACAGAACCAAAACCACCTCCTCCAATCTTATTTGTAGCATCAAAATTGTTTGTGGTAGCTTTAATCTGTCGCAAGGTAAATGAACCGATTTGCAATGCTAGACCCTCAAGTCTGCACCATGTTTTGGAACTTCTAAGAATTTGGAGGAGTCAATAGCCAAAGTATGTAATCGCTATCTAACAAAGACATAGCAATTCCTTCTCAATGTATTAGAAAACCTTGTTGTGACGTTTTGGTTTGAGCAAGTTCAATACTGAATATCTTAACCTCTAGAAATTTATTTTCTAGGAAAGTTTGGCATCAATTGGCAGTATGTATTAAAAAGGTTAAATGAGAATGTCTCCGGGGCATTTGGTATTGAAGGAAAAAGAAAAATCATAACAAAAACCCACTTTGGAAAAATAAGGCATGGTTCATATGTTTCAATTTCTCGTACATGTGAAGTTCCAACAGTTATTTTAGGTGTCTTGAAACATAAACTTAGTATATATTTGTAGTCGATTGTGCCACCAAGGAGACCCAATTTATATATATACACACATCTGAGAAACAATCAATCACTCTCCCTATAGCTATCTATCCCTTCGTTGGGTGAACCAAATGGATGTATGACAGTTTAGCTCTGTTATGCTTCATTAATATTTTTTTTTCTTTTTGTGTTGGATCGAATTCCCAATGGAAAGCACAAATTTCATGCATCAACTATTTTACAGAGGAACTAGGTAATCTAGTCGCAGTATTAATGATGCACTGTGATCTAGGAACAAAGGAATTGGGTAATCTAGTCGCAGTATCAATGATGCATTGTGATTTAGGAAGTACAGACACTCTTCAGGAGTCTCCGTGTTGTGGTCGGACACCCCAACACGTGTCCAACATCCCCGACACACTCTGATTCGTGACCAACATGTGCCGGATATTCGACATGTGGTTAAGTCTCCTGACATGCCAGCGATATGCGAGTATGGAATCCCGACATGCGATTCCAATATGCATGGGTTAATTTTAAAAATTTTCAATAAATTAGAAGTCAAAAAGTAAATATATATACAAATAAAAATAAAAAGGGAGAAAGGAAAGCGCTATCTTTTGATGGTGAAATGTGGATTTTTTTTGAATTATTTTTAAATGTTAAATTTAATAGTGAAATGTGTATTGCTTGTTTTTTTCTCTCCAAGTTTTATGGATTATTAGAATGAAATGTAGTTGAATTTGTCAAATTGAAACAATAAATGATATTAACAAATGGTAAATTAATGTTTTTAGTGTAATTCATTCTAGGCACTTTTTTTTATATTTATTTGTTTGTGGATTTGAATCAAATTATTTTGATTGAAATAATTATAAAAGTGATAATTTATCATTTATATATAACAATATACATTTAATATACAACGTGTTAGAATTCTCTAGTTTTTTAGTAATGACATGTTAACGTGTCATGTGGTATCGTTGTGTTGTAACGTATCGTGTCGCGTGTTGTGTACCGGTGTCGATGTGAATGCTACTTAGATTGTGATTACCTCTTCTTCCACCAAAAGAGGTAAGAAGTAGAGGAAGAAGAGTCATGCCCCAACAGTTGACAGGATAACTGTGTGATCCAGCTAAAATATAAAAGATGCAATGTGACTTTCCCTCTCTCCCATCGGAATATAGAACGGGGACAATGTATTCAGAGTGCAGAACATTCTCATATTTCTTGACATATATATGTGAGCGAAATAACAGAGACTCCAGGTAAGCAACTACCTTGTGTCATTCCATCTTCACGTCCAAGACATCCTCTACACCAAAGGATAACCGGGATAGGGAAAAGTGCAAAAACTATAGCAGCCACAATCCCGACCACTGTGCTTGCAGATATGCTGGCCGACTCTTGTGGGGTATCAAAGCCTGCAGTGAAGAAAGAACACAAAAATTTACCCGAAACTGTTTAGTAAGACATAAATGCAGAAAAAATATTTGTAACTTCTTGGTGAACACAGAAAGCAATAGACGGGACCGCACACTAATTGAGAATCAAGAGGACATGAAAACCGCTCAGAGTACCCTGCAGAAACTGTCAGATAAATGAGCACAGGAAGATATCATCTTGGGAACATGTAATACTAAATCAAAAAGAAAAAGAAACAAAATATGCTCTTCATTCTCGAGGTTGCATTCTATAATACAGGCGCAACGCAATGGTCATTGATCCATAGCAGAAAAGTGAACGAGGCTGTCATTTCATAGTCTGAATAGAAGGATTAAAGATACACTGAGGAAACATTCTCAGATAGAAAGAAAACAAGGCAAAACTGTAATCAATTTTCACCTCTTAAGAGAAAAATAATAGATCCTAGTCAGCTACTGTGGAAATTGATCCAATCAACTGTAACATATTGCTATGGCCTGAATCCAACAGTAGACATTTGCAACAAAAACAAGATAGTCTATTGATGAGTTCTGGTGCAAGACAAGACATGGTAATTTTTCAACATTAATGAGTAACTTTCTCAGTGGAAAAGCACCAAGTGAAACTTGCAAGTGCTTATCTGCGTACCAGGATAGACGGAAATGGCAGATATAAGAGGACCGTAGACTCCTTTCTCTGGTATAGCATTGGTTCCTTTCCCAGCCCAGTAAAAGCGTATCTCCAGAGTGTTCTTGGTCACTGTGGCATTAAAATTTTTTATGACCACCTTACCAACTCCACCTGCTTCATTCTCAATGTTGAAATCTTCCAACACCAATTTCCCCTGAAATAATGTTTAATCTGATTAAATTTGAGTATTTCCACACTGAACAAGGTCAAATTTTTAGTCTCAATAGAATGTACAATATGTCAAGAGATCATTATTTGCAAATATTAGATTTTTAGATAAGTTTCCCAACCATAAAATATTGAACGCTTTATATGCTCTGCATGTTAGAACCGACATTGCACAATGCCCAAAAGTTACCTGTATATAAACATTGAAAACTCGCCTTCCAAGGCTGCTGTAACTTTTGTCGCCTGTGAACATTATCTCCGCGAAATGAAGGTTCACATTGTAGGGCCCATTCATCAGACAAAAACCATAACAAGTCAGAGAGATAGGAGAACGTCGTGCCGTCTTGTAAAGTTGGGCATTATCCATGGACAGTTTGTCTGCGCTTTCAGCTATATAGACGTCTGTATAGGTAGCATCAAGGAAGTGACCAGTGCTACTGTAGGCCCAGTATTCCCTCTGGAAGAATCTTGAAGGTGTACACGGCGATATATCACCATCGTATGTGGTGTCCCCTATTTTTACTTCGCTCCCACCGCAATTTATGAAGAGGTTATACCGATCTGGATGCAGTAAAGAAACAGCCACAGAGAAAAATCAAGTTTTCTTCTTTTTGTTAATATGGAGTGGACTTTCCAGACACAATAAAGTAGCATTCCCTCCATGAAAAATTACGTAGAAACTCCCACGTTTATGAGCAATACATTTTTTCCAAAAGGCGGCTTTGATAATTTTTAGAGTAATCATGCATTAACCAAAGATCGACCCGGTAACCAAGACGAGAGTTGACAAAGAGATAAATCTCATGAGAAAAGACAGTATATTGCAATATCAGGATCTGATGATAACGAGTGAATATACAGCAGATCAACTCACTTTTTTCACACGTTTGATTTTTCAAACATGAGACAAGTCCATCTGTGGCAGGATATGAGGTTCTGAGAAGTCAGGAAAGGTTTTAATGTTATAATCATCATCATTCTGAATGAAGTTGAAAGAGGCATAAACAATTAAAATGCAGGTCCTCGGAAATCCAAGTCTCTTGGTGAAAAGTTTAATCTCAAACATACACATTGTCAACCGCCGAGCTTGCGAACAAGTTGCTGTAGAGAAAAGACAAAATCAACTTTCAGTAGAGAAATGGAAATTTTGTTCGATACAGGATTGTAAGTTACTCATAACTGCACATTTGAGGGCAGCCCCAAACTTAGACCGAAGGAAGTAGTACATACACAGATCGTACTTGACATCCTGAGTCTTTAGCTTGAGGTTGTTGCATGATAGGTCACTACATAGGGAAATAATCAACCGTTTTCAAAATATCATCAATTTGAAGAATACGCTGAAAGACATTCATCAAATAATTATTATGTACATAAATGTAGAACTGTTGCAAAATATGGACAGGCAAGGCAATTTGAAAGGCAAAAACATGACAAGGTGATGAAATTAATATTTTATCTTTATTTATTTATCTTAGAATATTAAAAGGAGAAAGATTAATTGGAGCGAACGGAGACTTTATTTATTAATCCCAAATGTAATTCCAATAGCTACTAAGTCACATGTTCTTATTGGAAAAGGGAGAAGGACACTTAAAATGCCAAAAGTTGCATACAACGCTCATTTTAGTGTCAAAAGCTTTTTTCGGATCACTTAAATATCATTTAAAAAAAAAAAAGATCACTTAAGTGCCAACTCCAATCTGGGTCATCAAATATCTGACGTGGCTATGTTTTATTAATTTCTCAATCCTACATGGCTCTAACATGCCCAGATAGCATGAAACCTCTAAATGACATTGTGTGGCAAGTTAAAAAGTGATCATTTTAGTACTAGTCGTTAAAAAGTGATCACTTCGATACCAATCTTAATGAAAAAGTTATCACTTTAGTATTAAAAAAAATGCCATCTTAGATAAAATTTTTAATAATAAAAATCAAGTAACTTCCCTAGCTAGAATTTCTCGTTGAAGGCATTTAAGCAATAAGTTTTTCCCTGATTTGGTACTTAGGTGAGCCGGTGAACACTCTTGACATTAAAGTGAGTGCTATACACAACTTTTGGGACTTCTAGTAACATTCCTATTAGAAAATATCAAGACCACCGTTTAAATGTTTAAACTGCCTCATAAGAGCTTCATTTCATTCTACACCCATAAATAACTTTCTCCCAAAGACACACGTTATGGTTGTAGAGTTTCTCAAATACCCAAACCTATAAAAACTTTGTTATCAGTAAGAAATAGCCCACGCAACTAATCATATTATGCGGGTGCTGCGTTAGAAAAACTTTCAAAGAGGATTCATTAGAAATAATTTGTTTTCCAAATGTTGCTTTTTATCATTCCACAAGGTTTGAAAAGATCTAGAGCTGGGAACGTATTTTTGTATCGGGGAAAGTGGGACTAACTTGGCACTTCCAAGAATAGCCACTTTATATTCTTTCATGCATACCATACAATTCCGCCTCTTGTCTTACATAAAACTCCACTTAGCAGATCCCAACAAGGCGAAAGGTAGTTATGATGTTTCCAGTTATCTCCATAGGCTACAAACCATAAATATTCAAGATGGGAATGCATAATTGCTAATCACAGTAAAAAAATTAGCCAGATAGAACTAAAAGCAAATTTGTAATTAAAGGAGACATTTTCTTTGGGCAGCGAAGCTTACATATTTCTTCCGCTGTCCAGGATCCAATTGGGGACTCCTTCAGTCAATTGGTTTCCAGTCAGATAGCTAAACAAGATTATTTGATTGAGTCAGTTTCCCATGTACTTTATAAACTCAAACTGAAAATTTATAAATATACATAAGAAAAGCACTATTTAGCAGATTAAAAGCATTTATTAGTTGTGGTGTGGAAAAAAAAAACCAGTTAAGTCAATAAGAATATAGAGCTTTCGGCTGGAGATGAAAGATGAAGGAAATCAATGACAGAGGAAGAACATGATCCTAGCAAAACTTGGCGTGCATGGAGAAACATTACCATATCACTAGTATAGAAAGCAGAACATGATGAAGGATACTATCATACTAGTGTCACGGTCTAATTTATCCCATATCCATGTGGACTACAAAGTTGGGCTTTGTGGTATCAGGTGAAGAGTAGAGATGAAAAATGGTTGATACAACCGATATATGAGAGTGATGCTGGAGTGTCTGTGCTGAGAATATAGGGATGGGATGATTATCATCTTGAAGGATTTTTGAAGGCGAGTTTGGTCTTCCCATGCACAATTTGATCGGGAGCTAATTTCATTCTCTTGATGATAGCCATGGCAAGCTGAAATCAATCGTTGTGCTAAAATGATCTGTATGTCTTGCTTTAGGGACTAGATGCTCGAATTGAATTGAGCGTGGTATGATTCATTATGAGGATGCAATTTGACATGCTATCTATTAGGGGTACAAAGAGTAAATTGGTCTTTAGGACTTTTAGGGTTTATTTTGATGTATATATATTAAACTTAATTGAATAATATAAATTTAGTTTTTCCTCACATGGTATTAGAGCCAAGGGCCTAACCCTAATTGACGTAGCAGTCACTTGCTGCCGTCGACTCGCTGGAACAGTAGACCGTTGCCGCTGCCAGCGCGGCTTGTCATTGTCGAGCGTCTCTCTCTCTTTCTCTTGCTTCCTTTCATGACCACTTTCTCACGTGACTCCTTTCTCGACCTTTCCCTGAGTGCGGCTCCTTCGCGCGGCTCGCTTGGCTCTGGCGGCTCGCGCTGCTCCATCGTGTGACTCACGCGACGTGTTGGGTCGCTAATTTTGGTTGCGCGGCTCCATCGCGTGGCTCAGTCTTGCTGGGTCGCTAGTTTTGGTGGCTGACCCACTGGATTTGCATGAGGACTGAAAACGCCATCAGGTATAACGCAAAGCACAGGCGCTGCACCATGGTTGGGTTCTGAGGTATTTTTTCATCTGAACAGATCTAATCCAACTACATAAGTTGGACAACAACACTTTGAACAACCTGTCCGAACAGCCCATCTTTTTGCACTCGATGTTGATTCAGTATGGCGATTGTTAGTATCTGTACACAGGTTCCGATGCATTTTTTCGTGGGAGAAGATGCGATCTTCTTTAAGTGAATTGGGTTTTGGGATGAGCTATTTTGGGGGTACGGATGTTTTCCTCTGCGACTGAAAGGAGGAATTCTTTTTTGTCCCTTTACATCGATCTTCTGGAGTTTCTATGGCCCGTGTTGCTTCGCCTTTGATGGCTGGGAAGTTGACTGACCATTTTTTGATTATAAATTTGTTAATCTGAGGGTCTGCGAATTGGTGACGGTCTTTATTACTTTATGTGGGTTGTGGAGATTTTGTGTGATAATATTGGATTATTAAGTTACTGAGACTGAGTTTTTTGAAGGAAACTAGGGTTGGAATTTTCTTATTATTTGGAAAATGGGCAACTCCTCAAAGAGTATAGTTGAAATTGATCCTGAGAACAATAGTACTGTGATGATTGAGGTGATTTCCTCTTCGTCTAATTGAATTATTGATAAGAAGCTTGAGGGTAGTGCTAACTTTCACCAATGGAAGAAAATTGTGAAACATACTTTGACAGGCAAAAATCAACATAGACACTTAATTGAGTCTAAGCCTAGGGATGATGTAATTTGGGATGTTGTCGATGCACGTATTCTTGGTCAAATGCTAATTTCTATGGAGAGTAATGTAGTTGATCTGGTAACTCATATTGATACGGTCAAAGAACCGTGGGAGTATTTGAATGTGTTATATTCTGGCCAAAATAACTTGTCACGGATTTATGAGTTATCGCAGGAGTTTTATCGATATGAAAGGAATGGGTGTTCTATTACGCAGTACTTTGCGGACTTTAAGAGAATGTATGAGGAGTTGAACGCTATTCTTCCTAATTCGGCTTGATGTTCAACAAATGTAACGCCAAAGAGAACAATTGGCCGTAATGGGATTCTTAGGAGGCCTTGGTTTTGAATATGAGACTATTAGGTCTCAGATTCTTTGGGGAGAGAATATTGCATCACTTACAATTACATTTGCTCGAGTTCTTCGAGTGTCTCATGAGACTTCTCAGGATACTACATCTATGATAGGTAGTTCAGCTCTTGTGTCCTAGATTCAAACTGGTAGTGGTAATAGGAGTAATGGAGGAAATCGTGGAGGATATGGTAGGTGTGGTGGCAAAGGAGGAGGCTAAGGCATAGGAACATGAATAGGTCAAGGCCAACAGCATCTCTATGGACAATCCCACATGTCTACTGATAACTCAGGGGCTACACAAACTTGTCATTACTATGGCAAACCTGGTCATATCCAGAAATTTTGTTACAAGTTACATGGGAGATCAGGGCAGGGACACCAGTTTGTAAATACAACTTCTAATATTGACTCTCCTCCACAGTCTTCTGAAGGCAAGGTAGTAGTTATATCTGATGAGGAATATGCTCGGTACAACCAATTTCAAATCTCAGAGGCTACTTCTTCTACTGCTATTTTGGTACAGATAGGTAATGCTACTACATGTCTTCTAGCTGCTTCTCGCCCTTGGATCATTGATTCAGGGGTTTTCGACCACATGTCAGGTCTTTCAGGTATATTTTCTTCTCTTTCTCCATCTTCATCCATAGTTACCTTAGCCAATGGATCATCTACACATGTTAAGGGGATTGACACAGTTCATCCAACTCTTTCATTGCCTTTGTCTTTAGTGCTTGATCTCCCACAATTTCCATTTAACCTCATGTCTGTTAGTAAAAAAACCAAAAACTTTCAGTGTTTAGTAACATTTTATCCCGATTCTTGTGTTTTTCAAGATCTGGCTACGAAGAGAACGATTGGTAGAGGATGTAAGGCAGGGGAGCTGTATGTACTTGAAGACGCACCTTCAATTGCTTGCTCAAGTGTTGCATCCTTACATCATATTCATTGTCGTCTTGGTCATCCCTCTCTACGTAGTCTTCAAAAGTTAGATTCTAGTTTTCAATCTCTTTCTAATCTAGAGTGCGAGTCATGCCAACTTGGCAAATTACATCGTGTTAGTTACCCCCCTCAAGCTATTAAATGAGCAACGTCTCCTTTTTTGTTAGTTCATTCAAATATTTGGGGTCCATGTCATGTGGTTTCTAATTTGGGTTTAAGATATTTTGTTACCTTTGTTGATGACTATTCCAGAGTCACTTGGTTATATTTAATGAAAAATTGTTCAGAAGTATTTTCTATTTTTTGTGCATTTATATCTGAAATTTATACTTAATTTGGTGTGCATGTTAAAGTTCAGCGTTCTAATAATGCTAAGAAATACTTTTCTACTCCTTTTTATGATTTTATGACTCAACATAGTATGATCCATGAATCTTCCTATCCTGATGCACCACAACAGAATGGTGTTGCTGAAAGAAATAATAGACATTTTGTGACGACCCGAGCGGCGGTGTGCGGGGAGGAGGGATGGCGGTGCGTCCGCGCCTCCGGTCCTCGGACGTGCGCAAGGGAAGGCAAGGGAAGGGGAAGGGATTCCTCTCCCTCTTGTCCCACATCGCTTAGGGAGGGGTCATGGGCCTTGTATATAAGGCTTGGGTTCCCTTAACTTGTGAGACGCGTTTTAAAGCCGTGAGGACTCAGTGTCCAAAGCGGACAATATCACACAAGTGGGACCCAGGATGTTACAAATGGTATCAGAGCCGACTCCCGACAGCATGTGGGGCCACAGCGAGGACGCTGTGCTCCCAAGGGGGGGAGAGTGTGACGACCCGAGCGGCGGTGCGCGGGGAGGAGGGATGGCGGTGCGTCCGCGCCTCCGGTCCTCGGACGTGCGCAAGGGAAGGCAAGGGAAGGGGAAGGGATTCCTCTCCCTCTTGTCCCACATCGCTTAGGGAGGGGTCATGGGCCTTGTATATAAGGCTTGGGTTCCCTTAACTTGTGAGACGCGTTTTAAAACCGTGAGGACTCAGTGTCCAAAGCGGACAATATCACACAAGTGGGACCCAGGATGTTACACATTTATTGGAAGTTACTAGGTCCATGTTATTTAAGATGAAGGTCCCCAAATTTTTTTGGGTATGATGCTATTCTAACTGCATGCTATCTCATTAATCGCATGCCTTCTTTTGTTTTGCAAGGTGGTATTCAATTTTCTGCTTTGTTTCCCAATGAGCCACTGTTTATCCTACCACCCCTTATTTTTGGTTGTCTCTGTTTTATTCGTGATCATTGACCTAGAGTATCAAAACTTGATCCCAAGGCCATCAAGTGTATGTTTATGGGTTATTCCTGTACTCAAAAGGGATATCGTTATTTATTTATTTATATTTTTTTGGTAAAGGGGATATCATTATTATTCTCCATTACTGAGAAAATATTTTATAATAGCTGATGTTACATTTTTTTAATTCACTTCTTATCATGATGTTCCGATTACTATGTCTGAATTGGATGAAGACTTGTATGTGACCACCATTCAGTCAACTATTCCAATTGTCTCCCTAGAATCTACACAGGAACCACCTCCTCTCCAAGTTTATACTCGACGTCCTGGAGTAGCTGTTGATTCCCTTACTCATCCCATCACTACCATGTCATCTTCTGCTCTAGATCTACCATTAGCCGACCCTCCTCTTGTATTTGATCTTGATCTTCCTATTGCTCATCGCAAAGTTACACGTATTTGTACTCAACATTCTATTGCAAATTTTATTTCACACTCTTTTATGTCACCTACTTTTTGAGCTTTTTTAAGTATTATTGAACAATATCCAGTCCCCAAGTCTGTCGCTAAGGCATTACAAAGTTCTAGCTGGAGGACAGTAATGGAAGAAGAATTAAAGGCTCTTGAGATTAATCAAACTTGAGACTTAGTGCCACTTCCTCTAGGCAAAACTGCTATTAGTTGTCGATAGGTATATGCTGTAAAAGTCAACCCCAATGGTTCTCTTGCTCGTTTAAAAGCAAGACTTATTGCTAAAGGGTATGCTTAAATGTATGGTGTTGATTACCTAGACTCATTTTCTCCTGTTGCCAAACTTACTTCTATTCGTATTGTGATCTCTCTTTCTGCAACATATAACTAGCCTTTATTTTAGCTTGATATCAAGAATGCTTTTTTGCATGGTACTCTTCATGAAAAGGTTTATATGGAGCAACCTCAGGGGTTTGTTGCTCAGGGGGAGTCCGGACTAGTTTGCAAATTATAAAAGTCTTTATATGATTTGAAGTAATCCCAACGAGCATGGTTTGGAAGATTTTCTGAGGCTATGCTTTAATTTGGGCTGTCTAGATGTGAAAATGATCATTCTTTCTTCTATAACAATCGGGGGGAGGCAAATTGTTCTTGATTGTGTATGTTGATGATATTATCATCATGGGAGATGACTTGATTAGTATGGCTGAACTCAAGACCTATCTTCAGCAACAATTTCAAACTAAGGACTTAGGAAAATTAAAATATCCTAGGAATTAAGGTGGCGCAGTCACAAAAAGGTATTATTTTGTCACAACAAAAATATATTCTGGATTTGCTCAGTGAGACAGGTTTGTTAGGATCAAAGCCTCTTGATTCACCCATGGAACGATGAGTTAAATTGGTTGCTAAGGGAGGAATGATTCTTAATAATCCTAAGAGATATAGAAGACTGGTAGGTAAGCTGAATTATCTCACAGTTACTTGACTAGACATTGCTTTTCTTGTTAGCATGGTAAGCCAATTTTTGTCTTCCCCTCATACATCTTACCGAGATGCAGTTATTCGAATATTGAGGTATTTGAAGAAAGCTCCGGGGAAAGGAATTGTTTACCAAAACATGGTCATAGCAGGGTTGAAGGATTCTCTAATGCTGATTGGGCAGGATCTCCAGATGATAGGAGATCAATTACTGGATATTGTACCATGTTTGGAGGAAATCTGGTATCATGGAAGAGTAAGAAACAGAGTGTTGTTGCTCGCTCCAGTGCTGAATCAAAACATAGAGCCAAGGCACAAATGACATGTGAATTAGTGTGGATTCGACAGTTATTGATTGAATTAGGCTTTAAAGATTCAATACCTATGACTTTATGGTGCGAGAATAAAGCTGTAGTGTATATAGCTTCCAACCCTATGTTTCATGAGAGAACAAAACACATTGAGGTTGACTGTCTTTTTATCCGAGAGAAGTTGTAAAGTGGAGTGATCCTTCCCAATCATATTCGAACAAGCGAACAACTTGCATACATCTTTACTAAATCTTTGAGTAATGGGAGGATTAATATATTTGTAACAAGCTGGACATGATTAATATCTATGCTTTAGCTTGAGGGAGAGTGTTAGGGGTACAAAGGGTAAGTTGGTCTTTAGGACTTTTAGGGTTTATATTGATATACATACATACATATATATATATATATATATATATATATATATATATATATATATATATATATATATATAGACACACGCGCGCGCGCGCACACACACACACACACACATATATATATATATATAATTTAATTGAATAATACAAAATTAGTTTTTCCTCACACTAGCCTTGGCAATGATCTATTTAGAGAAGGTTGGTATAATGTTCTTGTCTCATTAGGCAAGTGGCATCAAAGCAGGTTTCCCAAATTGTACGGGTGGATGCCAAGAAGAGATATGTTGCCACGATTCCAACAAGAAGAGAGAGTTTGCTAAAATCAGAAGAAAGCTTTGTAGGCTGAAAGAGGTGTTGCCAAGGGAGCACATTTGGCTTGGGAGCCACACTTGTCAGTGTGAGCACAAGTGATTGGAGATTTGTAAACAACTTTGAAAGCGAGAAGCAGCTGATGGAGTGGAGTGGCCTATTGGATTGTGCAAGAATTTCCCATTCACGGTATGCTTGAAGAACAAGGATGCGACAAAATAGCCCACAACAAGGGTGTTATGGAAATTAGGTGAGGGAGGTTGTCACGGTATTTCTCTCATACCCATGTGGACTGAAAAGTGCAGCTTTGTGGTACTGAGGTGCAATTCAAAAGGATTGATATAATTGGTTTGAGGAGTTGTGTTAGAGTGTTTGTGCTAGGAATATAGAAATGGGATGATTATCATCTTAAAATTTTTTTGGATATGAAGTTAGCTCCTTGTGCACAAACTGGTCAGGATTGATGTCGTCCTCCTGATGATA
This sequence comes from Eucalyptus victrix, assembly GCA_016097545.1. Lineage (NCBI taxonomy): Eukaryota > Viridiplantae > Streptophyta > Magnoliopsida > Myrtales > Myrtaceae > Eucalyptus > Eucalyptus victrix. Next base: position 12,916,625 of record CM027840.1, on the reverse strand, counting down.
GCCATGGCTAGCCAAAATCAATGGTACTAAAATGATCCATATGTCCTACTTGAGGGATTGGATGCCCAAACTAAATTGGATGTGATCCCAATTAATACAGGATATAATTCGCCATAGTGTTCCTAAAAACGCTCTATTTAGGAAACATTGGCCTAGGGTCTTGGCTTATCAGGAGCCGCAGGAGCTCGTCCTCAATCAGGAAATTTCGGCATGCGACACTAGCTTATTGACTATTACCTCGCCACAATGGCTTCTTCCTTATAAAACATTAAACAAATAGTTAAGCAAGATGTGTCATTGTCGGTCAATCATCAAGCAAAAAGGAAAAAGGATGTGCCAATGTTAAATAGTCTGAGAAGGTTAGGACTATGGCCCGTTTGGTTCGGTATTCCTAAAGGGCTTTGAGCCCTTAAAACCCCTTGAAAAAAATATTAAGTGTTTGGTTTAGCTTTTTGAGCTTCATTGGCCAAATGCTAGCATTTGAAATGCTAAATGAGAGTTTAATGACCTTTTTTATTTTCAATATTGCCCTAACTAATAATCATATTTTCCTCTTTTGCCCTCAAAATTACTATTCATTGTCTTCCTTCTTGGACTTACCGACACACTAGCAAAGCTTAGTCGACGGAGCTGAGCCATGGGCAGCCAGATTTGGCTGTCGAGGGGCTAGATATGGCTGCCGAGATGCCTCACTTGAGGTCGTGTGACCTCAAGCAAGACCCAAGCGATGCTACCTGAGGTCGCATGGTGTCGCTTGGGTCGCTTGGCCTCAAGCTACACCCTAGGTCACGACGCTTGAGGTCAGCGACCTCAAGCGGTTAGATTGTGTGATCCAATGCCTCCCTACCACCACTAGCTGCCTCCCCATCACCACCAGCAGCTCCAGCGGCCACCCGACCATTTTGCCCTCTGTTTTAGTATCTCCTCCTCCTTTTTCCTTTTCTCTTGTTCTTCTTTTCACCTCAAAGTTACTTTACACAATACACCAAAATAAGTATCTAAACACTCTTTCCTTCACCAAATGCCCATTCCTTCAAAGATACTTAAGAAAATGCAAAGCCATTTTCCCAAAATTGAATCAAATGGACCTATAGCTTCTCAGAAATTTCAAAACTAGTGACAAAACATCAAGGTCCTATCCGTAGACCTTCTATACTGCACGTAAGAACTGCACTCACCAAAAAAATCTAGGGTGTTTTGACCCAGAAAAATAAAATAAAATCAAGGGACATTATTGTGCAAAGAACCAAATAGAGTGCCCACGGACTTTTGTTATGTTTAGTCTCCTTTACATCATAAAACAGGCGCACAGGCATGCTTTATGTTATACACATACGACTGTCAAGTACTTACGAAACACTGATCCATTTAGTTCTTCCAGCGTAAACAAGTAACTTTACTAAAACTTGTGCATTATGCTTTTTAAGCAACAGAATACCATCAATCTATGTCTGCTCCAAGATAAGAGTCCCACCAAAATAATTTGTTGACAAAAATCATAAATTCATAACCCAAATCATTGTAAGATTTGGATGGTGAATATTAGGCATTCAACATTCGAGGACTTTAAGGATTATATAGTGGACATGTTATTCCGGTCTAAGTTCCATTGAAAGCTCAACTACTTTATGATAAAAATTGCCTGTAGCTTGGCCACTGGAACAACTTGAGATTTTAAATTCTTATATGAAATACAAAAAAGAAGCCTAGGTTCAGCATCAAAGTACTTACACAAAATCTACTCGTGCCAAGTTGCTGAAGGAGCCAGGGATTTTGCCACTCAGTTTGTTGAAACTGAGGTCTCTGTAAAACAATTGAATGGAAAGGAGACGAATGTAATGAGAAGATAGTTTTAACCGACTCCCACTAGATACTCTTTGAGCATACTTTGGAATTGTAGAACACATACTACATCAATGAACCTGCAAGTCCAGTTGAGATGTTTAGACATACAGGTCAATTGCCTGGTGCCTATACTTTCTACTAGACATTCATTTCCAGAGGCATCCATTCCATAAAATCCACGTTCATCAAGCTGGTCACACGTTGTAAATATACAAAAGTTCTGCTGTAAATCAAATTTACAACTTGGAAATCTAAATTTACATAACTAGAAATGCTACTCGGGCACTAAATTGAATGCAGCCCTTGGAATGCAACATACTATGGTTCAAATTGGGAGAATTTATTTATCTAATAGGACCAAAACTAAAGCTAACCATAATTTATGGAACAGATCTCCTGTAACATTTTATTTATGAATAAAGGGATGACGACAAAATACTAGGGTGCTTAGAAAGTAGAACATCAGCTTGAGCAAATAAAATATAGAAAATGAAGCGAGGATTTCAAAAAACAGGAAAAGCATGATTCTGCAGTCCAATATAATTGACGATGGAGAAATTACGACCTAGTCGAATCTAGAGAAAAAGAATGAAGTATATGATATATGATTAGGCGCAGCAGAACCACAGAAATTCGGTTACAGAATGTCAGAAAAACAAAGATTAAGCGTTGATGGCTAATGATGACAGAATCACAAAAATTGCTGTTAAAAAGTGGTATTTATAAAATCTTACGGAGATGACCAAATGAATAAGAAGAATTCACTTGTATAGAGATATGCATTTGAAGCCATGCTTTCGTTCGAACTAAGAGGGTTATGGCCGACAAATATACGACAGTCAAGCATAAAACTCACTTAGATATTGTTGGGCTGAGATTGAAGAATGTAAATTGTAACGATCCGGGCCCCATTGTGTAATATTGTCCGCTTTGGACACTGAGTCCTCACAGCTTTAAAACGCGTCACATAGATTAGAGGGGCCAAGTCATTATAAACTGGCCCGGACTCCCCTCCTAAGCGATGTGGGACAGGAGAAATGCCCTTAGCCTCATCTGCGTACGTCCGTCCCTCCGTACTACCCTAGGCCTCACTTGCGTACTGCCGAGGCGATCTTAGTCTGTCCCTCCGTACTACCCTAGGTTTGGGTCGTCACATTCTCCCTTCCTTAAGGCACAGCGCCCTGGCTGTGGCCCCATACGCGGTCGGGCGCTGTGGCCCCATACGCGGTCGGGAGTCGGCTTTGATACCATTTGTAACGACCCGAGCCCCACTGTGTAATATTATTCACTTTGGACACTGAGTCCTCACGGTTTTAAAACGTGTCACACAAATTAGAGGGGCCAAGCCATTATAAACTGGCCTAGGACTCTTCCCTAAGCGATGTGGGACATGAAAAATGCCTCTTAGCCTCACCCGCCTACTGCCGAGGCGATCTTAGTCTGTCCCTCTATACTGTCCTGGGTTTGGGTTGTCACATAAACCACTAGAAGGAAAATTTTCAGACAATCAACCACTAGAAGTCTCCATCTTGCATTAATGCTCTTAAGAATTTAAGACATCAGATCAAAGCAAAAGTTAAATTAGACGAAATGGGCACCACAACCAAGGTAAGAATTCTTGTGGTTCATATTCCTGGAAAAGTGAAAACAAAGAGAGAAAAGGTCCATGTACTACTGCGCTAAACTGTATATTCTACAGCAGAGGCTACAATCACCAGAAACTTAAATGCCACAGCATGATTCACATTTCAGCATTATCAACAGAAAAGATCAAAACACCATTGAAGTCAGTAAGGAAGCTTCAAGCCATCTTAAATGGGTTCTTTAACTGCAATCAATAGTCAACCATAAACTAGTATAGATTTCACTCATTGAGGGTAAAATTTTCTATTCTGCTTGGAATAGGAAAGGGCAAAAATCATTTTCCACTCACAATATTATTAAGGTCGTCATTTCTGCTAGATAACCGGGTAGCTCTCCTGTGAGATTGCAGCTCCTCAAAATCCTATAAGGAAAAAAACACTGACATTGTCACATTGCCAAGACGATTTGGCTCTCTTTTATTAAGTAAACTATTTGTGGAGGAGTGGCGGTCTCACAGTGTCTTAATATTTTTACAGTTTAGTTGTGGAACTCGGGACTCGGGTCCATCAAGGTCACTTATTCTCCTGCGTGTCAAAATCAAATAGGGAACTTTATTGGATCGATACCATTTAAAGAAAGGAGAGATGAGATTGAAATGCCAAATTTCCATACTGACAAGTCGGACAATTTCTCCAAAAGTGAGATCCCAGAGGGAATTGGCCCGTACAATCCACTTGCTTGAATAACCCTGATGACACATTTCATAGATTTAATTATCTTGGGGCTATATCTATATAGACCAACTTAAGAAGTGAAGAAGCATTAAGCCTTACAAATTTTGAAGATTTGTCAAGTACTGAATAAAATCGGGTATCCTTCCTGTGAACTGATTATCATTGAGTCGCCTAAAGTGCATTAAACCACAAGATTCATATGAAGAAAAAAGAATAGAAGCATCTGAATATATTAGCTGAGTTCATGGAATGTGGAAACTAACAGTTCCTGCAATGTCGTCAATTTAGCAAATGTTTTAGGCAGCTCCCCGGTGAAATTATTCGACGTAAGGTGCCTGGAACAAGAAAATACCAATGGTATCACAGCATGAATGCTAATCTCTTAACAGATCACTCCAATGGATAAATTTCCCTTCCCAGATACAACATCATCAGCGAATAATAACTCAATGAATGATGCAGAAATTTGCATCAAGAGACTCACAGTATACGTAGCTGGGACAAGTTCCCCAGCTCTGGAGGAAGAGCTCCAGAAAGCTGATTGAAAACGACGTCTCTGAGCAGAAGAAGAGACTTAATATTTGAAACATCAACCAGATTTAACAAAGTGAAGAGGCAAAACGAGAGCGGTGAGATGAGTGATCACTTACAATTTCCGAAGTGTGGGTAAGTTTCCCAGCTCCTTCGGGATTGGACTAGTCAATCGGTTTCCAAATACAGAACTGCACCAACATCATCCCCTTTCTCCAATCAATAGAGAGAGAGAGAGAGAGAGAGAGAGAGAGAGAGAGAGAGAGAGAGAGAGAGAGAGAGAGAGAGAGAGAGAGAGAGTATACATGTTGACCAACTTCGTAGAGCCCCATTGTTTAGGAATTGAGCCGTTCAGGTTGTTGCGGGTGACATCACTGTTTACAGGGAGAGATGATAATGATGATGCTGGTAAAGAAGAAGAAGAGGAGGAGGAGGAGGAGGAGGAGGAGGAGGAGGAGGATCGATGATAATGGAGAAAGAGAAAATAGAGAGAGGCTTACAATTGTTGGAGGTAAGGCAACCTGAACAGTCGAGGCGGAAGAGTACCGGGAAGAGATTGTCTCTTGAGAACTCTGTTTTCACGTGACAAAAGTCTTATTCCATCTACTTAAAACTAGCATCAAAATGATTTAGAATTTGGCTATATAGTATAATATTCTATATATCAATTCATTCAAAATAATAAAAAAAAAAATTCTTAGAATTGCCCCCACAAGAGGAACGGTTTGTTCAAGCAAATGAATATATAGCTAATCGAAAAGGCAAGCATAAGCCGGCCACGTCATGCATAGCACATCTAACACCTCGTTTGGGAATTTTGTGACACTAAATAGAGTTTGGGTTAAATGTGGCGCAAGTAAATCAAATTGGGAGTTTTTTCACATAAAAATTAATTTTAGGTAAATGTAGCACAAATATACTAGTTTGGGATTTTTTTTTTGGGTGGTATTAATCCCAAAAAAAATGTCTACATAATCAGGTAATATTGTTACTTGAGATTTGTCTAATGAGGTTTTCCTTTTAAATTTTCCATTTTTACTCAACTTATTAACGTAGCAAGAACTAACATCCAAACTTATTCTTTAACGAAATGCGGTCGGTCATCCTTGAATAGTTAATTTGTTTGTGGTTCAATATGGTGTCCATTTTCGAGGTAATCAGTTTCCTCATTTTCATATTATAGACCTAAACCGAGGTAAGGTTAAATCATCATCATAAGTTCCGTTCATCTATATGTTCACAATTACCTAAGAAAAAATAGCATTAATCTCAAACTTTATACATCACATTGAACAAGAAAAAATAAAAGAATATAAGTATCTTCATATATAAAAGTAAAAAAGTCAAGAAAAAAATCACTGTAACACATTTGCCTTGAACTTATTTTTGTAACATCGAAAACCCAAAACTATACTCACTGTAACATATTTACTATAAATGTTTTTTTTTTGTGACATAAAAGACTCAAAACTTGTACTTATGTGGCACATTTACCCCCATCAATATTCTATTAGATGATTTTTCAACCAAAACAATGTTGTTTTATTTCACTTAAGCCACATGGGTACAATGTCAACAATTTTGCTTTCTAGCATCCATGTAGATAAATTTTTAACAATTCTCATTAACAAAAATTTGACGGAAATTGAATGTGCCACATGGGTATAAATTTGAGATTTTTAGTGTCATGGAAAAATGTTTAGAGTAAATGTGTCACAATGAGTGTAACTTTGGGATTTTGGTAGATTTTGCCCTAAATTAAACATAGAGAGCTATTGCAATGTTAAGAGAAAGTAGCTTTCTAGGGACAATATTATAGAGACAATACTATACCCTGTAGCATCATTAAAATAAAGGCAACGGTATAAGTTCAATCTATGATAATGAAACAATATATTCATAAAGTTTTTTGGTGACCATTATTAATTGTTCTATAAACCGGTCAAACGAGTGGGTTGGGTCTGGTCTGGGTCGAGTCACAAATGGTCAAATCCAAATTAACTCATTTAACTTGTTTTAATTCATTTTTCAGTAATACAAATATAGTAAACCATATCCAACTCAACTCATACCCATTGCCAAAAAATTCCATAGTTAATTCAATTTAGGAAAACTCATACCCAAGCTGAGGTGAAAACACAAAGTGGTCGAGCGCAAGATCAACTGGGGGGGGAGAGAGAGAGAGAGAGAGAGAGAGAGAGAGAGAGAGAGGAGAGAGAGAGAGAGAGAGAGAGAGAGAGAGAGAGAGAGAGAGAAAATTATAGAAGTGGATTGGTACTAATTAAGTTGTGGATCCATTTAACTCAAATTTATTCGGGTTTTATTATTCTAAACTCATTTACAATCCATTTAAAGAATATAGCTAACTTATATCAATCTAGTCAATCAAATATAGGTTAAGAAATAGATTTATGATCTATTGACAAGATCTATTGTCCCAAAAGTTTAAACTTTAAATGACAGTGTGGTTTGATATTATAATATTATAGACTTTTGGCCTAAGATTAAATGTAGAAATATATAATAAGATAGATGAATGGAGAAAAAATGAATATTTATAAAGTCAAGATGAATGGAGAAAAAACGAATATTTATAAAGTCACTACCAACTGTTCTAGAGGTTAACACTCCAGATGAATGCATGATTTAAATTTAGATATTCTATCGATATTAAACCAGTTTTTTCTCATAAAAAGATCACATATATTGAAGCTAAACTCATTAGAACGTTATCCCTTAACCGAAAAGTTATAAAGATCTTCAATGTTCACAAAGCACCTTTAGCTAACTAGCCTAGTAAAACTATCACTATTTTGTTTAAAGGTAATTTATTGTCGAATTGAAAGTTTGATAAGAAGTTGATCACATGACAACGATGTGATGGAAATTACAAGGGACGACATCTCTCTACTCCTTTTTCTTCCCATGCAAAACAATATTGATAGTTTCATGGGCGGCTTGTTTTTGTCGGAAAACCTCATATGCGATCGTCGAATTTCAGTAGATTTTGCAATTGAATGGCCGAGATGTGATATTTCAAATTTTCAGTCCAATGAATTTTCATTTTCTTTTTTGTACTTAATATATTTTGACCCAACAATCAGGTTTTTTCGGTGAAATGCTAATATGTTGGTCACAGAATCGGTTCGGGGTTCACCACGGTGGCCAATTGACTCTTTAAGAGATGAAAGGAGAGGGAGAGGGAGAGGGAGAGGGAGAGTTACATGCTGATGACATGGCAAACTTTTTTGTTGTCGGCGTCAGTGAAATTGCAGTTGCAGGTGACCGCGTCAGTAGTGTCATCAGGCGTTTTGTTCTCACCCCAATCACCCTCCATAGAGCATGGGTCTGCATTGAAATCCCAGTCCGTTTTCCCTAACGTCATTGCTATTTCTTTCAACGCATCCACTGTAAGAGAAAAGAGACGACAAGTCAAAGGAACAGCCATATATCATGCAAAACAAGCAATGATATCAGATTCGCGTGTCATTAAGGTTGAATATAGGCAGAAGTGTCATAAGAGTTTTAAACCTTTCGCATTTATACGGATTTACTCTTAAACCTTTTATTAGTGCCAATTTAGTCATACACATTTTGACTTGGTGTTAATTTAATTGTAAACTTTTTATTAGTATCAGTTTAGTCCCCAAACTTTTGATTTTGTGTCAATTTAGTTATAAATATTTTGATTTGGTGCCAATTCAATCCTTCAGGTTTATTCTAGCTAGATATTGCTAACATGGATGTTGGTTGGTTGACATAACATAGCTAGTGCTGACATGGACAACTCTTAATAATATTTTAATATTTTTCAAATTATTTATTAATTTAATTTAATTTAATTTATTTTTCCTTTTTTTTTTTTGGTCTTCCCCTCCTTCCTCCAGCTAGTCACCGATTGGGCGATCAACTAGAGGTGAGGGCCGGCGAGGTTGAGGTCGACCTCGTTGGCCACCGATGAGGCTCGAGCCCTTGCCAGCGGCGACAAGGGTGGCCTTGCGTTGGGCGAGTGAGGCAACACGAGGCCCAACCTCGCTAGATTCGGCGAGATCAAGCCTCGCCGGAGGCCGCAAGGTCACTCCTACAAGGGCTCGAGCCCTCGCTAGTGGCTGGGCGAGGCTCAACTTCGCCAAAGTCGGCGAGGGTGAGCCTTGCCCACCCAACGCAAGGCTGCCCCTGCCACCGCTGGTGAGGGCTCAAGCCTCGCCAACCCTCACCTCTAGCCGATCACCTAGCCGGTGACCAGGTGGAGGAAGAAGGAGGGGAAGAAAAAATAAAATAAAAGAAAAAGAAAAGAAAAAAGGGAAAACATAGAAAATTAATAAATAAATTAATAATTCAAAAAATATTAAAATATTATTAAATGTTGTCAATATTAATACCGGTCATGCCACGTTAGCCGACTAGTATCTACCTCGGTAATATCTGGCCAAAATTAGTTGGAAAGAATAAATTGGCATTAGATCAAAAGATTTAGAATTGAATTGACACTAAATCAAAAATTTTATGACTAAATTGACACCAATAAAATGTTTATAACTAAATTGGTAGTATGTCAAAAGGTTTATAACTGAATTGGCACTAATAAAAAGTTTATAACTAAATTAACACCAATGCAACAAGTGAAGGATTTTTCCGACACTTTTCTCATTGAATATATGTACAACATCTTTCTTTACCTATAAGAAAGCACAAACAAATATAGCTCGGTGTATGTGCGAGCCACAAACAGTAGGAGGAAAAGGAACAGTACGATGAAAGAAATACAAGATTGGTGGGTTTCTTTATTTTCTTCACCTTCGTCGTTGGGCAGAAAAGTGGCGATGGCAACAACTAAATTAATGGCGCACAGAAGGACGAACCCAGAGAAGAGAGATCGAGCTGAGAAGAGATTCATCATCATCTCAGTGTCAAGTTCAACCCAGAGAGTGAGAGAGAGAGAAAGAGAGAGAGAGATCTCACTCTCTTTAACCAGAGTCTGGGAAGGCAAAACTTGGCTAAGTGAGAGAGAAGTAGGGAGAGATGAGAGAGAGAGAGATCTCACTCTCTTTAACCAGAGTCTGGGAAGGCAAAACTTGGCTAAGTGAGAGAGAAGTAGGGAGAGATGAGTGGCAATAATGTGTGGTTTAACTTTATGGCGTGCATGTATAAAAAGAGGGAGAGTGGAATTAGACTTTCATTGTTGTCCGTCTGTAAGTGAGAGCGAAAGTGAGACAGAGAGTGACGGCTAAAATTGAGAGACGAAGTCTTCCTTAGGATTGATGCTTATCATGTGCCTAATAAAAAATCTTTCTATTCTTATAATTTTTTCCCACTTTCAATTTGTTCTTCCAATGACAATAGTCTTCTCGATGGCTTTGATTTTACTAAGACCAGTCTCAGCAGGTTTAGGTTATTATTTAGTCCATCTATGGTAGAATCCAAGTTCCCTAACTCTTTTGAAACTTCATTAGCTTATTAACTTATTTGTAAAATAATTAGATTCCTATTTTTGGGACAAATCTCTTTTCTCCCCTTTCGTTTTACTTCATTTGTAAAAAATTTACTGTTTATTTGATGATCCAGGGGCATGGCTACAAAGATCCGATTATGTGGAGGTCAATAAAATACCCTGTAATCCCTACAAACCGGTTACAGTCAATCTTTTGACCTATGCGGATAGTTTTAGATCATAGTTACACGCAATTAATGATATCATATATGTTGAATATAAATAATGAAGAAATTGTCTTGTCAAATTAGATAGGAAAAACAAAAGGAATCTTATGTGTTGAATTTGGAATTCCCAACTGGTGGACAGTATAATAATCATAAATACTCGGACAATAATTGAGTTGGGACGGTTGGGAAATCCAAAACTGTCTGCACCATAGTCTGTCCCACTCATTAATGGTTGTTTGGACATTAGCATATCTAGGTCCCTATCGACTTGACAAGTGTTTCACCCACTAAAAATGGAATTGTTTCGAAATGGATTAATCAAAGTCAACTAGACAAAGGCTCCTATTGGAGCTGCTCAGAAAAGCTACTTTAACCTGTCTAGATATTTCTGACCTAAAAAAAAAAAACACTTGTACAAATATTGCTGCTCAAAAGTGATATCAGAAAATTTATGTATATAGATCAAACACGTCTGGAGATTCATGTATCCATGCACGACTTTGTTTTTTATTTTTGCTTCTAAAATGTCAGATAATGATTTTACATTTTCAGACGTGTTCAGTTAGAGATTCAGAAAAAAATTAAAAATGCAAACTATAGTAAAAATATCCCAATAAACTTTTCTTTTATAAATGATGTGGTCTACATAATCAATTATAATTAAAAAAATATTTTGTATACATTGCTTTGGCATGTTATTATTTTTAGTAAATCGGTACCAAATTTAGCTTGATTTATTTATCCAGCAAATAAAAATGAACCCAAGTACTTATCTCCTGGATTTCCCAAGTAAACGGTACGTCCAAGTGGAGCACTAAGCATGTCGATCGGTGATTATTTTGTACCTAGTCATTGTAGAAAAAGACCGAAATTTTCCAATTACAATGAGTCATGAGTATGTTCTAGATTTTGGCTGAATTTGAACCCAAGTGAGGGGGTTTTGTTACTTTGACGGTAGATACTAATATTTTCTTTCGACCTAACACAGCCTCTTTTATTTCCGTTTTATGTTAGAAATATGGACACCGACCGCAAAAAAACCGCAGCACGTCAAATAAAGTTTAGGCTTAAAGCAAATAATAGTTGTCCCTAGACTGAGCACGTAGGGATATACACCATCCCAATGGAATACACGGACTCCCCACCAACGTCCCAAAGATGGGATGTGTGTACGGGACATTAGGAAACATGTGAATTCACTTTTATCATTCTTGTGGAGTCTATCGACCAATGTATATTTGCAATCACAATATCTTGAAAAAAAAAAAAGTCAAATGCTCTCATTCACAAGGTATGCCTCAACAATTGATCCCTCCACATGACATTTGTTGTGAACGTCGGACTCAAACCCCATTAATAATCCATTACACAGATGACGTTTATGTATAAAGGATATTAAGAAACGTTAAATTGAGGGAAGGATTGCCTTCAATAGGATACATGTATCTAATTCCCCTAGTGCACCAGGCTTGCTTCATCAATCAAGTGAATCGTGATGGTAGTGAAGAATTCGAGAGGAAAATCTTTTTCTTATATGACTAAGAACCAAGCTTGCTTGTCAAATCAAAAAGGATGATTCAGATTCTATCCTCACCTATGTCTCATATAAGAAAACTTCCTTCCATCACTAAACCATTTTGAGTCTATCAAATCAGCACAAGAAGAATACATAGTGCATCCCTTTGTATTCCAACCAAATAAATTAGCATAAGCAGGAAAATCATTGACCATCCGGTGAAAAGTCACTTGCAGTCTAAAACTTTGTTTTGTGGAGGCATCAAACGTATCAACCTCCTCCCACAATAACTTCATTGTCCTCTATCAATGGTCGAAGATAAGTATCAGTGCCATTGCCCTATCCCTTTTTCTCATCGCAAATGACCATCTTTGCATTTAAAAAAAATTATTTTCTAATTAAATACCAAAATTTCATAATTTTGAAATAATAACTAAAAATCAACAATCACAACTCAATTGCACAAATTATCATTCAATTGCATAAATTAATCATACCATTGTAATCAGCACAAAATTACGGCTACGGGCTATCCAAAGTATAATCTTCGAAAAATATTAAATAATTAAATAAATTACAAAATTAATTAAATAAATGTAAATTAATCCAATAAATGCATACTTAGGCCAAAAATGCTAATCTAACCACCTAAACAGGTCTAGAAAAATAATGCACCTATCTACAGAAATAGTACATTATATCTAATCCTTAATTAATCTAATCTAACCACCTAACAATCTTAATTAACCAACTCAATTACTAATCCATCTAAACTAACCACCTAAGCTATACTTAGCCTAATATAATTACTCACTAAGCATAATTAACTCAATAAGCAGAGTTTATCAAGTAAACTTACCGGATTAACGGACTGGTAAGTTCACGGCTACAGCGATGCGACGGCGAGCGACACTTGGGTCTACGACGACGTCCAACGGGGTCTGGGTGGGCTTGAAAAAGGCCACGAAGCTCATAGCTCAGGCTGTGAGTTCGGCTTCTGTGTTGGGTTGGAAAGGGTTGACCGGGGGCTCGGCTTGGTTGGAAACGGGTTAGGAGGGACTAGGTGGGTAGGCAAAGGCGGCTGGCGGCTTGGGGACGGCGACGGTGGATGGTAGCCTGGTCGGACGGGGCTTCAGTTGCGATGGAGGAGACGTAGGACGCAGGATGAGCTGCTGGAGTCACTGGTGAGAGGCGTGACGGACGGCGGTTTGCTGGTTCGGATGAGCGCATGCGTCGCGGTGAGGCTAGCTGGTTCTTAGTTGGCTCTCTCTGGTTTTTCTAGCTTCAAAACACTACAACAATGGAGAAAGCAACATCAAGGAGGAAAGAGATGAGTTCAGCTGAAGGGGGGGACCCAAATGCCTCAAAGTCTCCCCAAAATATCAAAAACACTCATCACTTTCCCCCACCATCCTCAGCCCTATCCTCTGCCCATTTTCCTTCACAAATCTTCCTCAATAAGCCTCCCAAGTTGTTGAAATGTTGCACCCCACATGAACCTACGAATTTTGAACATTCCCCCTCCAATTCCAACTAAATTCTTCTCCAATTGGACTTAGTTCAAAGGCTAAAATGTAAAGGATGATGCCCACATTCAATTTCACATTTTCCCTTGCCAAGTGAACCAACTTGACAGCCAAAGGTACGCTAAAAAATGGTCCTCTAATTTTCCCAGTCCAAAATAGCCCAACTTCAATTTTTCGCCGAAAATCCTGATTTGCCAAAAAATCTTCAGAGGATAAGTCAACATTCCTAAAATAAATTATGACATGTTAGAACTTTTAATTTTTGAAATCGGGTTTAATTTCACGGTTAATGTCAATCGGACGCGATTTTAGCTTGACCTAATCTACTAGGTAGCTTTTAGGAATTTTTAGAGCATTTGACTCGTGATCGATTATTTTCGAGTTACATTGTATATTTTTGACGCATTAGTGACTCTCGATTGTCGTGAAAATTTTGGGGTTTCAAATATGGGCGCATGGTACAAAAATGACAGAAAAATCGGTTTAGTCCCGTTCGATAGAAATTTTGCAATTAGGTGGAATCACCACACTTTAATCACATACCCTTGTTGAATCGACTTATCTCTAGTTTTTGATCGATTTTGATCGTGCTGTATTGACCCTTATAGATTAATACGGTCGAGCAGTCGATTCTTATTCGAATTCTCAAATCTATTGCGTTTAGATTCCTTAATGGTTTTACCCGATAGACTAGTTATCCCGTGAGTGATCAACTCAGGAAAAAGAACTATAGACACGTCGATGAAAAGCCCAACTTATTCTATCGAAAACATAATCTAAAAATTAGGTTGTCACACTTGTCCCCGGAAGTCACTGGATCAATGAGCTGGTTGTGACCACTATCTGGGTCGATGAGGGCCTACCTTAGAGGGTACCTCATTGATTCAAGGCGTGGTTTCGCCATGGGCTCAATGGGTATAGGGAATGTCCCATTCAGTGTTTTGATATCCCCACCGTTGCAGTCAACGCCGCTCCAGGAAAGGGTGCAGCTGACCCTCCTGATGGGGTTGGAGGACCCGAAGCCCTTGGAGCCTGTGGAGGTGGAGTCTGAAGGGTTGATGAATGTGTCCGACTAGTAAGTCGTAGGACAACTTTCTTTTTGAAAGCCGATCTTTTTGTAGATAGACTAGTTTGTTTATGAAAATGTGGTTTTTGGTGAAATTGTGGTCCTGCTTTTCTATCACATATTTGTGTTGTCTAGATATTTGTTTATTCGCTTCTGCATGTGCAATAAAATGAATGGGTCGGCAACACGTCCTGGGATGTCTCAATTTTATCGATCACAAAGAGATGTGTGTGCACTCGAGGTTCGAGGTGAGACATCCCCGCCCGGAGTGGTACTAGAGCTGGTCAGTGGTTGGAGTGATAAAGTGCGATGGGTTATAGAATAGTTAGTAGGAACGACTTTTATTTTATACTAATGCATATGACTAATAGCTATTTGGTAGATGGTTTTGTAGGGATCTCTTAGTTTCTAATTCTATATAGAATTGGGAACAAGTTATGTAGAAAGTCTACATAATGAGTGATCAAGAGCAAATGACGCCTAGAAAGAGGACCATTGGACTAATGACTCGGGGTAGGACGTCGATAAGGGTCGATACCCGAGGTGGTTGTGGTAGAGTGCCGGCTTAAGCCAGTGCAAGTGGAGTAGCATCGCCTCTAGTCGGTGCTGGGGTAGCAGCTCTTGGCGATTCTAGAATCGATGGGACCGTATAGGCGCTTGAGATGCTTAGAGCTTTGATGGGGCAGCATGCCCAAAATCAAGTCGCTGCCACTACCGCCGCCGCTATAGCCGTTACTACTGCTACCATTGCTGCTGCTGCCACACCTGCCAAACTTTCGCTTGGGAACTTAGTTGCTGAGAAGCTGATACTCAAGCTCGTCGAGCAATTTCTAAAGCTGAACCCGCCGAGGTTCACTAGTGTAGGAGATCCCAAGGCTACAATACTCTGAATCCAAAACTTGGAGAAAGCCTTTGCATTGCTGATGTGCACTGAAGAAGAGAACGTTGTCCTTGCAGTAAACCAGCTGCAAGGTAACGCAAGTACATAGTGGAGGGCCACCAGAGGTAGAGTAGTCCTGAAGGTGTGGTTCCAATGTGGAACGCCTTCCTTAGAGCCTATAACGGCAAGTATTTCTCTAGTAGCGCAAGGGAGCAGAAGATGGAGGAATTTCAGCGCCTCTATCAATGGATGCTAACAGTGGACCAGTATGAGGCCAAATTTGCAGAGCTATCGAAGTATGCTCCCAAATTGGTGGAAGATCTGGAGGACAAAGTTAGGAGGTTCAGGAATGGCCTCAGACCAGAGCTGAAGAATCCATTGGTGCTGCTTGATCCAAAAGATTATGATGAGCTTTATGGACATGCCCAATTGATAGAAAGAAATTTGAGTGAGCAAGCTACTACATTTGGGTTGCGGTTTGGTTTGAATGGAGATTGCAACCGGTTTGGGAAGAAGCCCATAACCGGAGGAAGGTATCCTGTCCCACCTAACAGGGAAGGTGAGGGTAGGTAAGTTAGTGCCAAGCTTTGGTGGAGTACGTCACTTCTGCAGAAGGTGACATGAATCATCCCCTCCCATTCTAAGTCGGGTGCTTGCTTTAAGTATGGCCAGTAGGGTCACTTGGCCAGGGATTGTCCCAGAAGATCGATGGGACAGCAGTTGTCGCCGCCACCGCTGATGGGTCAGAATAAGGGGTTTGCGCCATAGAACGCACCACCGGGTGGACTGAACAGACCTCCATCGCAAGGAAGAGTGTACGTCGTCACCAGGAGATAGGTTGAGGACTTGCCTGATGTGATTACAGGTTCAGTCTCATTGAATGACCATGCTACTTATGCTTTATTTGACCCTGGTGCAACTCATTCATTTATAGCTGAGCAATTTGTTAAGCTAGTAGGATTGACTCCTGAAATATTGGAGTCAGCGGTTAGTATATCTATACCATTAAAGGATAAGGTGTTGTCTACGGTGGACTGTCTTGATTGCAAGTTAGTGATTGGTGAGCGAGAGGGGATAATAGATTTGATAGTTCTAGCCATGTATGATTTTGATGTAATAATTGACATGGACTAGCTCACCAAGCAACAAGTTAAGATGGACTGCTATCCTAAAGTGATTTAGTTTAACCTGTTAGAGGGTAAAAGTTTTTAGTTTATTGGGAGCCGAGGAGGACCCTCGATTACCTTAATCTCATCGCTTAAGGTAGCCCATTTGTTAGATGGGAGTTGTCAAGGTTACTTGGCAACTCTCGTGGATACGATAGTTGATGAGCTAAAGATTGAAGATATTGCAGTGGTTCAAGAGTTTTCAGAATTATCAGGTCTGCCGCCAGAAAGAGAGATTGAGTTCGTGATTAAGTTAGCCCTTGGGATAGAGTCAATCTCTAAGGCTCCTTACCATATAGCGTTGTCTGAGTTGAAAGAACTAAAGGTGCGGATGCGGGAGTTGTTGGAAAATGGATTCATACGTCCTGGTGCATCACTTTGAGGAGCATCAGTGCTGTTCGTGAAGAAGAAAGATGATTTATTACGCCTTTGCATCGACTACCATAAGTTCAATCAAGTGATGATCAAGAACAAATATTCACTGCCAAGGATCGACGACTTGTTCGACCAGCTGCAAGGAGCGTCGATATTCTCTAAGATCGACATGAGGATAGGATATCATCAGCTAAGGATCAGAAAAGAGGACATACCGAAGTCAGCGTTTCTCTAAGTTTACGCTAATGCTGTTTGGTTTGACGAATGACCTAGCTACTTTCATGGATTTGATGAACTAAGTGTTCAAAGAGTACCTGGATCAATTTATGATCGTGTTCATTGACGATATCCTAGTGTACTTGAAATGTCCTAGGGAGCACGAAAGGCATTTGAGGATGGTGCTTTAGACATTGAGGAATCATGAATTGTACGCTAAGTTCAGTAAGTGCAAGTTTTGGTTGACTCATGTGGCATTCCTAGGTCACGTGATTTCAAGTGAAGGAATCTCCATGGACTCGACCAAGATTGAAGCAGTTATCAACTGGCCAAGACCGACGACAGTGACAGAGATCATAAGCTTTTTGGGTTTCATAGGTTACTAAAAGGTTTGTGGAAGGATTTTCAGCTTTAACTACGCCGTTAACTCGACTGTTGAAGAAAGAAGAGAAGTTTGTGTGGACAGCTAAGTGCGAGTGTAGTTTCCAAGAGCTTAAGCAGAAGTTAACTACCACATTAGTGTTGACAATACCATCTGGTCTTAGAGGGTACGAGATCTACAATGATGTGTCGTTTAGAGGACTGGGTTGCATGTTAATACAGCATGGTAGAGTTGTTTTATACGCGTCCCGTCAATTGATACCTCATGAGCTAAATTACCCAATGCATGATTTAGAAATCGCAATGATTATCTTCACTCTCAAGATTTGGAGACATTATTTGTGTGGAGAAAGATTCAAGATCTTTACAGATCATCAAAGTCTCAAGTACCTATTCTCTTAAAAGGAGTTGAATATGAGACATCGTCGCTGGATGAAACTTCTCAAGAATTATGATTGCAATATCCTGTATCACCCTGGAAAGGCTAATAAGGTCGCAAATGCGTTGAGTCGGAAGTCTTCAGTTGCGCAGATGGTGATTAAAGAGTGGGTCTTACTCGAAGGAGCTCGAGATTCGGTTTTCAAATTTGAGGTAGGCCACCTTTCAGATCTTATGGCCACCCTTAAAATTGAACCGAAAGTACAGATAAGGATCAAGACACTTCAGCTAATAGACCTAGAGATTCAGAAGATCCTGCAAGAGGACACCGAAAAGAGAAATGCTAACTTTCAGATTTTTGAAGATGGAACACTAAGATTCTAAGGATGATTGTGTGTGCTTGATGATGCAACGCTTAAGAAGGAGATTTGGTCAGAAGCTCATCGTAACGGTTACATCATTCATCCAGGTAGTACGAAGATATATCAGAATATGCGTCAATACTATTGGTGGACTGATATGAAGGCGAATATCGCTAAGTATGTCGCAAAATGTCTGACGTGTTAGCAAGTGAAGGCACAACACTATAAGCTAGGAGGACTTTTGTAACCTCTCGAGATTCTCGAATGGAAATGAGAACACATCACGATGGAATTTGTGATGGGCTTACCAAGGAGTCAGAAATGATTTCATTTGGGTTGTGGTTGACAGATTGACGAAGTCGGCTCACTTTGTCGCCGTATGGAAAGACCTTGCATTGGACAGATATGCAGAATTGTACGTGCGTCAGATTGTTCGTCTACATGGAGTGCCAGTGATAATCATATCTGATAGAGACCCGAGATTTACAGTTGCCTTTTGGAAAAGCCTATAGATCGCCTTGGGAATGAAGTTGCAATTCAGTACGGCTTACCATCCGCAGATAGATGGCCAGTTTGAGAGGACAATTTAGACTCTTGAGAACATGTTGAGAGTGTGTGTGCTAGACTTCAAAGGAAACTGGGAGGAATAGCTTCATCTCATCGAGTTTGCTTACAACAACAACTACCAGCAGAGTATTCAGATGGCATCATTTGAAGCGTTGTATGGTAGAGCGTGTAGGATTCCAATTTGTTAGGATGAAGTCAAAGAATGGAAGATCATAGGCCCAGAGTTGATTCAGTAGTCAGTGGATGCAATTGCAGTTATCATGGACATATTAAAGACCACTCAGAGTCGCCAGAAAAATTATGCAGATAAGCGTCGAAGACCATTGGAATTTCAAGTTGGTGAGCACGTCTTTTTGAAGATGTCACCGATAAGGGGTACTACGTGCTTCAGCAAGAAAGGGAAGCTGAGTTTGAGGTACGTTGATCCCTTTGAGATTCTATAAAGAATAAGGACTTTAGCGTATCGTCTTGTGTTGCCGCCGAGATTGGTGCAAGTGCATGACGTCTTCCACGTATCGATGTTGAGAAAGTATAAGCCTGACCCGACCCATGTGTTGAAT
Source organism: Eucalyptus victrix (assembly GCA_016097545.1). Taxonomy (NCBI): domain Eukaryota; kingdom Viridiplantae; phylum Streptophyta; class Magnoliopsida; order Myrtales; family Myrtaceae; genus Eucalyptus; species Eucalyptus victrix. The sequence goes on along the minus strand of CM027840.1, from coordinate 12,897,277 downwards.
TTTGAAGAATTAGACGTGGACGACAAAGTATCGTACGTGGAGAGATTGGTTCAGATTGTGGACTACAAGGAACAGGTTCTGTGCATCAAGACAATCCCGTTAGTTAAAGTGGTCTGGCAACACCATGGAACATAAGGAGCAACTTGGGAAAGTGAAGATTCGATGAGACGACAACATCTCCACCTTTTTGTTTAAAGAATTATAATGGTTTAAATTTTGAGGATGAAATTTTTATAAAAGGGGAAGAGTTGTGACATCCTGATTTTCTGATTCTATTTTCGATTGAATGAGCTGGGCTTTTCATTGACGAGCCTATAGTCTTTTTCTCTGAGCTGATTACTCACGAGATAACTAGTTTATCTGGTAAAGCCATTAAGGGATTTTAAGACAATAGACTTGAGAATTTGATCAGAAATCGACTGCTCGACCGTGCTAATCTGCAAGGGTCAATACAGCGTCGTCAAAATTGATCAAAGGTTCGAGATAGGTCGATTCGACAGAGGCATGTGATTAAAGTGTGGGTGATTCCACCTAATTGCAAAATTCTTGTCGAACGGCATTAAACTGATTTTTTTGTCATTTTTGTACCCTATGCCCATATTTGAAATCTCGAGATTTTCACGACAATCGAGAGTCGCCAATGAGTCAAAGATGTACAATGTGGCTCGAAAATAATCAACCATGGGTCAAATGAGCTAAAAATTTCTAAAAGCTACCTGATAGGCTATGTCACGTTAAAATCGTGCCCGGTTGAAATTAATCGCGAAATTGAACCCGATAAAGTTATGTCATGTCACAATTTATTTTAAGAACATTGGCTTGTCCTCCAAGGATTTTTCTACAAACCCAAGTTTTTGGCGAAAATGTAAAGTTGGGCTATTTTGGACCGGGAAAATTAGAGGGCTATTTTTAGCGCACTTTTGGCTGCGAAGTTGGTTCAATTGATGAGGAAAAATCATGGGATGGATGTCGACAACTTGGCTGAATTTATGAGCACTAATGTGGGTTGATTTGAGTTGGAATTGAATGAAATTAAAGGGGGAATGTACAAAATTCGTAGCCATGGAGGGGAGCAACATTTTGGACCATTTGAATCGCTTGTTGGGGAAGCTTTGGTGTGCAAATGGCTGAAGATTGAGGTAGCCACAAGTGGGGACCAAGCAAATGAGTATTTGGGATATTTTGAGAAGACTTTGAGGCATTTTGGTGGTTCCCCTTTAGCTGCTGTCTTCTTCTTCTTCTTCCTTAGGCTTGCTTTATCCATTGTTGTGCTAGTTGAGAGCTTAAGAGAACCAGAGGAAGCCAGCCGAAAGCCCTTGCACCGTCGACCGCTCCTCTGCCCGCCATTGGAGCACCATTGCGTCGCTCGAGCTCCCGTGCACTAGCCCGCACGTCCGTGCGCCCATCTTCGCCATCCCAAGCCCACGCCCGACAAAGCCAGGCCCACGTCGTAGCCATCTCGAGCCACCTCCATCATTCAGGTTGTTCGTCCAACTGCTAGAGCCACCGTTGTCGCCCGCCCGGAGCCGCTGGAGCCACCGCCACCCGTCTCCTCACCGTTTCAGCCGTGAAGCCCTTCGGTTTAGCCTTGGATAGAAACCAAACCTCACAGCCCTATTGTGAGCTTCGTGGGCTTTTTCCGGGCCCATTCGGACCTCCTTTGGTGTTGCTCCAAGCTTGTGTGTCATTCGCTGTTGCGTTGCCGTCGTCGTGGACTAACCGGCCCGCTAATCCACTAAGTTTACTTGCTAAACTCTATTTAGTAAGTTAACAACGTTTAGTAGGTAATTAGATTAGGCTAAGTATGGCTTATGTGGTTGGTTAGCTGTAATTAGTGATTTAATTGCTTAATTAAGATTGTTATGTAATTAGATTAGATTAATTAAGGGCTAGATAGAGTGTAGTATTTAATTAGATAGATGTATTATTTTTCTAGGCCCATTTAGGTGGTTAGATTATCATTTAGGCCTAAGTGTGCATTTATTGGATTAATTTGCATTTATTTAATTATTTTTGTAATTTATTTAATTATTTAATATTTTCCGGAAATTATACCAGGATGACCGGTGACCAAAATTTCGTGTTGATTGTAGTGGTGTGCTTAGTTTATGCAATTGAATGTTAATTTGTGCAAATTGAGTGGTGATTGTGATTTTAGTATTTATTTCAAAATTAGGAAACTTTAGTATCTAATTTGAAAATACCGGGTGTCGGGTTTTGACACCAAAAATATTTTTGAATACTATATCAAATAGTGGAATTTAAAAAGGAATGATATCAATTTTTAAAGTTGATCTGATCGTGTATTCACATACGATTATTTTCACTTGGTGTTTTTAATACGAAGAAAATAGACCAAGTGCATTATCTTAATTGAGACATTTGAGTGCAATGCACGGTGTCCTTGGCCGAAATTGAGTGATCGTGTGATGGTTATGAGAACCCATTCCCGATGTGCGTCGGGTGGACATTGCCCCTATATGAGATGCCCTTGGACAATGGATGCCGATTGCAGTAGAGGTTGGATCGATGCTCCTTCGAGATTGCCGTCTCATGTAGACATTGTCGTGCTTAATGAGGTGAGACGATGCTTGGTTATGCTAGAAGACCACGTCGAGTAGGTCGTGCCTCGAGGGCCGTAATCAATTGGAACGTGTGATTGATTTAAATAACCGCGTTAGATTATGGAACAAAATTGTGTGGCAGGGAATGGGACGTGTTATAACGATTTGGCCCTATAATCGGGACTCTTGTGATTGATTGAGAATGAGTGAGACGTTCTAATTGATGTGTGCATTTATTATATGCATCTATGATATAAGCTGTATAGACATGCATGAAGGAATTGAGGTGAGGTGAGTCATCTGTGATGTGTGATTAAACTACCTCTATGCGTATTTCCTTCTTAGTCGGGTTTTAGAGGGTGAACTTGCTGAGACATTGTCTCACGCCGTTGTAGGCTCAATCTTTTTAGGTCCTTAGATGGCGATCCCTCAAGTTCGTTTTGGATAGCTTCGAGGGGTTACTGAGTGGAGTATAGACGTCCCTTTCCCGGGAGTCACTGAATCCATGAGCTGGTTATGACCACTATTTGGGTTGATGAGGGCTTACCTCAGAGGGTACCTCATCGATTCAGGGCGTGGTTTCACCATGGGCTCAATGGGTATAGGAAAGGTCCCCTTCAGGGTTTTAATATCCCCGCTGTTACGATCAACGCCACTCCAGGCAAGGGTGTAGCTGATCCTCTTAATAGGGTTGTGGAGGACCTGAAGCCCCCGGAGCCTAAGGAGGTGGAGTCCGAAGGATCAGTGAGTGTGTCCAACTAGTAGGTCATAGGACAACTTCTTTTTGAAAGCAGATCTTTTTGTAAATAGACTAGCTTGTCTATGAAAATATGGTTTTTGGTGAAATTGTGATCCTGCTTTTCTATCCCATATTTGTGTTGTCTGGGAATTTATTTATTCGCTTCTGCATATGCAATAAAATGAATGGGTCGGCGACGCATTTTGGGATGTCGCAATTTTATCGACCACAGAGAGATGCGCACATGCTCGAGGTTTGGATTGTGATAGTACAAAAGATTACATTTTCAGTCACTATAATTCTCAACTTGGATTGAAAAAAAATAAAACTCCTTCATAGTAGAACATAGTCAGTTTACTTGCCTAGTCGCCTAAAGCATTATTAGTAGACTATACTATGACGTCGCTTCTTTAAAGGTGATTCGATGTTTGACCTTTTAATTACTTTTTTTTTGGGGCCGAAAACCTTTTAATTACACCTTTTTATTATTGTTGACACGGTGATTTTTGAACTCAACAAGAATTGCCCAGTCAACCATGCAACGAGGGGACAATCATTGACAGATGGTAAAGTTCTACGACAAGAAACATGCATGCATGTGTCATGGGTTGGTAGTTTCTTGGCCGTGTAATAACCCATGTGGTACTTGGCGAGCGAAATTCACCAGGCCAACCTTCTTTCTATAGTTGTTCCAATGAACAATATGGCAACTAACTCTTTTATATAAGATCGTACCACGCCTAGCTCCTCTTAAGCATCTAGTCCATCAAGTGAGACAATAGATTTCTTTAGGCTCAACAATTGGTTTTAGCCTGCCATGACCTCATTAGGAAAGCAACATAAGCTCCCAACCAGTTTGTGCACGGGAGGCTAACCCCACCTTTAGAGCTTCTAAGTAATGTAATCTTTCTATTCTAGAACTCCTAGCATCAACCGTCCTGACACTATTCCCACAGGCCAGTTGTGTTTATCATCTCTATGTCCTCACTCTTTAGTCGATAATCCCAAGCTTCACTCCCAAGGGTTAATGGGTATGGAAGAATCACGGATTGTGACAAACTCCCCCACTTAATTCTGCAATGCCTTCATCGCAGGCTGTTCTATCACTTCCCTGCATTTCCTTAACCATCAATGCCACTCCCTAGGACTTACATAGATGACAATGCTCGCCCAATAGAACAAGTCACTTCACTCTATTGCTTGCTTCCCCTGATCAAAGTTGTTTGTGAATCTCCAATCACTTGTGCTCCCCGACAAGTGTGGTACCCCTAGCCAACTGCACCCCTGTGGTAGCACCTTCTTTCACCTACTAAGCTTCTCCTAATCTCTACAAGCCAACAAAGGGTCTCCCTTGGTGGAAACATGATCGCAAACCTCTTCTTGAGATTTGCATATTGATCTAGGAACGTTAGCCCCATTTAGCGAGTGATTCGGTTCCTTTCTATACCCTCATTGCCATCACATAAGCTAGACGAGAGCCGCATGTTGTCCGAGCCCCTCTGGCCTTGGCGATCACTCTCCGCCCTCACAAGATAGGGAAGACCATAGGCTTTTCCCTGAATCACCCACCTATTGGAGGGATCCTTGCTCAGATACCATTTGTCATGGGTCGGTAGTTTCTTGGCTGTTGAATAACCCATGCGGCGCTTGGCGAGCGGAATTCGCCAAGCTAACCTTCCTTCTATAGTTGTTCCAGTAAACAATACGGTGAGTGTCTCTTTTATATGACATCGTATCATGCCAAGCTCCACTCTAGTGTCTAGTCCATCGAGTGAGATAGCCTATCTTTTTGGGCTCAACAATTGGTTTCGGCTTGCTATGACCTCATAAGGAGAGCGACATCAGCTCCCGACCAGTTTGTGCACAGGAGGCCAACTCCACCTTCAGAGCTCCTAAATAATATAATCTTTTTATTTTAGAACCCCTAACACCAATCGTCTTGACGCTACTCCCACAAACAAGTTGTGTTCATCATCTTTGCGTCCTCACTTTTCACTCAATAATCCTAAGCTTCACTCCTAAGGGCTTACGGGTACTAGAGAATCATGGACTGTGACATATGCATTGGCAACAGGAGTCTCCGGAGACAATTATTCGTTCCTGCCAATAATAAGAACCCGACCTCCATGATTTGGCAACTTGCTTTTGCGTTCATACTCTAGAACGTGAAATTTACGCTAATGAGCTTCTTTGAATTTTTTATGTACCTCTTTTCTTTTTGTGATAGGAAACTTTCCATGCAGACATTTTGTTGTGTTCACAAGAAATGTCAATCTTTCACATCTACATGATGCTTCCATGAATGTGTTTACACATCGCATTGTGAACGTATCGGTACATGCATTAATGCAGTTGAAAGTTGATTTGGACACTAATGAGAGTAAGTGTGGGCTGGGTTGAAGATCTTCATTTAACCGGTGAATGTGTCAAATTTGGGAAAATTATTATATTAGGTAGGCAGACTATATTTTTCAGCATATAAATAATATCGGTCAAAGCATCTAATGTGACCAATCTTAAATTTTGAGACCCACTTCTCCCTTAAGTCTAATCATAGAAACCCATGACCCACACGTATTTAATTTCTCCATTCCTTTGTTTTCCAATTTGATTTACATGTTTCTAATCTTGATATTTTCTAACTTTATTTTGATTTTAAATGCACATGCCATCATCTAATGAGAGGAACATAGATTAAAAGACAATGTGAATAGATGAGATCCGCCACTTATTTTGAAAAAAAAAAAACCATTTTTATGCTTTGCCAATTTCTTGACATTAACTCATTTCCAATCTCTAAACCTTCCTATGTCCTATAAAAATATCTAAACCATTAATGCTTTTCCATAGTGATATCGGTCGTTAGTATTCATTTGAAAACCTACCCTTTCATGAGTCATGGAAAAATTACCTCTATAGCTTGCCACCAATTTTATCTTAAACTAAAATTTAAGTTCATTTTTTTTTTCATAGTGACACGCAATTATTAAACTGATGATAGTTATAAAATTGACCACAAAAAAATTCCCAAATATCACTATTTAAATAAAATTTCACTAACGATTGCACCTATAGTCATAAATCAAACCTAAACCTAAGTGATTTAAGAAATATAGATAGATGGAAAAATAAGTCATCTTACCTTATAGTGATGGCCTGCTCATTGAACGCGGTCCGACTTGCATTCTCTGACCCACCCAAGTTGCAAAAGTTAAAATCAAACAGCAACGGTCAATGTCAACTCCACAGCGGTATTGACTTCACTTAGTTCCCAAAATTCATTGCTTTGCATTGCACAAAAACAAACCATTTTTACTAAATTTTTAACACAGAGTTAAGAGAGAGAGAAGGAAGGAATGGCATGGCATTGAACTATCATATTCCATTTATTAATTCGATAAGAAAGTGAAAAAGTAACTACTAGAGGTAATGGTACACCCAGATACAGGTGCTTGTCGGATTCCACTTAATGCGCCCCTTCTTTTTTGTTCTTTTACGGTTAGTTACTTAGGAGACAGGATTTGGTTTCCAATTTCGGTGGAGGTCTGCCGGTTAAGAAATCACGATTAACGAAGTTGCAGCAGCTCTGCTGTTTTGCTTTGCTGGGTTGTAGTTGTAGTAGTAACGGCTAATCACCCGCCTTTGACGTGGACACATCAATTTTCGTCATGGGATGTTAAGTGTCGACTTGATCAATATTCACTCAACGGGAAAAGTGTTAAAAAAGTCATAAACCTTTTACATTTATACCAATTTAGTCATAAACCCTTTTTTCAGTGTCAATTTAATCCTAAGCTTTTTTACTTTGTGCCAATTTAATCATTTCCAGCTAATTTTGATTGGATTTTGCTGACTGTACGCCATTAGCTGACTTGGCACGATTAGTGTTGACATGTACAACTTTTAATATTATATTTTTTTATTTTTTATTTTTTTCCTTATTTTTTAAAATTTTTTCCTTCTCCTCCTCCTTCTTCCAGTCGGTCGCCAGGCCTCGACGACCGGCCTGAGGCGATGGTTGGCGGGCAACGGTCGGCGAGCCTTGTCAGTGGCCATGAGGGCAGCCTCTTACGAGGCGATGAGGCTTGCCCTTGTTAGATCTAGCAAGAGTCGAGCCTCGCCGGCCATGGGCAAGCCTTGCTGCCCCACGTGAGGCTGCCCTCGTGGCCACTCGCCTCACCAGTTGACGCCGATTGTGCCACGTCAATTGACCAGCGTCTTGTCAACAAAATTCAGCCAAAATTAGCCAAAAAGGATTGAATTGACACCAAATAAAAAGATTAGGGTTTAAGATTAAATTGGTACAAATGTAAAATGTTTATGACTTTTTTAACACTTTTCCTTTTGCTCGACGCCCACCTCTTAGATCTCAGGTGGAGTAGATGAACCCATTAAGCTTTTAGTTTCAGTCTCAACTTGTTTGGTTCTTTTGACATTAACCTAAGATCAGTTTAGACATGGACTCATAATGTAGAACCATCGATGGAATGGAAGTAGTCTGCTGATGAGGTAGTAATCCACCATTTGCAAGAAACGACGATTGGACGAGCAAGTTTCTTTAGATAAATTTTTTGTGGGTAGACATACAAGTTTCTCTTCCATCATTTCTCAAAGATGGGAAAGATGAAATTGGCTGACCATCATCCACACTAAACACAGAAAAAATTCGCATTTGCTAAGAGAAATTCTTGAGTAGCAACAAGTAACTGGTTGAGCTCGTGAACAAAACACATCCGAACGTACCACTTCGCACATCTCTCCATTCAAACAAATTAAAAGGCAAAAGAATACTTTAAGTGCCATAACTTTGCACAAAGGGACACTTAAGTGCCATAACTTATGAAAGATACACTTAAGTGTCACATTCGAAGAAAAATGGATCACTTGAGTACCACTCCGGCCAAAGTCCAGCCAAAACGTTGACGTGACATTTTTCCGGCAAAGCGCTCCCAAAACGACGTTGTTTGGCACGCTGACGTGGCCAAATAATGCAAAAACGGTATCGTTTTGGGTTGACGTGGAAAAAATAATAATTAAATAATTAAATTAAATTTCGTTAAAATATTTAAAAATAATAATTTTAAAATTAAAAAAATTTATAAAAAGGGGGGTGGAGGCGGCGGGCCGAGCCGAGAAAGGCCGGTGACGGCGAGGGGAGGGTCAGCTGGGGTCGCTGGGCCCTAGCCAGGGGTCGGTGACCCCGGTTGACCGGCGGTGAGGGCTCGTGAGCCCTCACCTAGATCCGACGAGGGTCAGTGGCCCTTGCCCGGCCGAGCCAAGGGTCGCCGCCTGCTGAGGGTCGCCCTAGCGGGCGGCGACCCTTGGCCTGACTGGGCGAGGGCTTGCAAGCCCTCACCGTCGATCAGCCGGGGTCGCCGGCCCTTGGCCAGGGCCTTACAACCCCTACCGGCCCTCTCCCTGCCATCGCTGGCCCTTTCCGGCGGCGGCAGGGCGGCGATGGTGGTGACTAAGGTCTGATCCCTCACTGCCTCCCCACTTTCCTTTTTTTTTTTCTAAAATTTTTAAATTTTTTAAATTATAAAATTATTATTTTTTAATATTTTAACTAAATTTAGTTTTAAATTTAATTCAATTAATTTTAATTTTTTTTTACCACGGCAGCCCAAAAGGACGCCATTTTTGCATTATTTGGCCATGTCAGCGTGCAAAACGGTGTCGTTTTGGTCTCGGTTCGTTGGAAAAATGCCACATCGGCATGTTGGCTGAACTTTAGCCGGATTGGCACTCAAGTGATCCATTTTACTTCGATTTTCGCACTTAAGTGTACCTTTCGTAAGTTATGGCACTTAAGTGTCCCTTTGTGCAAAGTTATGGCACTCCAAGGGTCCGCACGTCCAAATTAAAAGCTTCTGTAATAGATTCCCTCCCTTGCAGTGGCCACCATCCACATCGTTATTGTGTGAAGAGGAACAACTTGCAACATCATTTCTCTTTGAATAACAATATGGAAAGAGACAGCATGAATACATACACCAAACCACAGGCCATTGTCTTTAGGCTTTCCCCACTAATTAGTTCACAATACACATTTAATGCACTGCATAACACTTGTTTTCTTTATATTATCTATACCTTCAGTTTCAAACGTAAGCGAAAGAGAAACTTCAAAGCAAAATTTAAGAGTTCCGTTGCAAGGATTACCAAATAAAGCCCTAGTTCATTCAAGAACTAATATACTTAGAACACAACAAACCATTTCTTACTCTCTCTTTTGCCAGTAATCAATATCCAGAAGTATTGGATAGAGATCATTAGCAGATGCAGACGAAGCAGTTCCAATCCATGGCCCATCAATGGACATACTCTTGGTGATATTCTCACCAGCTGAATGATCTTCGTCACCTTTAAAATGCTTCATCATGGCCTCAATTTTCTCCTTAGTCGTGATAACACCCTCAGAGTCCAGCACTAGAGCAGCAACCTTGCCTTCAAGCATGCTAACCACAGACGACGTCAGCGGCCGGAGTGCTTGAGTCACATTAGTACACATCGGAGCTACCTTTATCAACTAGATCTATCAAATTTCCTCTCTCCTTCAAAAGGCGTGACTAGAAATAGAAATGAAAAGTGAAAATATTTCCCTCTCAAGCTTCAGGAAATGATCAGCTGCAAAATATGCTCTAAATACTAAAACAGGAAGAAGTATATTATGTCCCTTGATTATTACGAGACAAATGCAGCTGATAAGCACCTGCTAGTTTTTCATCTTCGTTACAGGGTATTATAAATGGATAAAATAATCGAATGACTCAAATACATATCAAACATGAGTTCTTTACCGATTTTAAATAAAAGTTAGTAATGCTAATGGTTAACCGGTTGATAAAAAAATTACAAACACTACTTTAAAATTGCCAGTTCTTATTGAGTTTTATCAGCACAAATTATTTGTGGGTATCATTACATGAAACGGTAACCTCGTCCTTCAATGTTCTTGATTAGGCAACTCAGGTGACAATTAGATTTAATGAGGAATAATAATGATTTTTTTTTTTGCTAATGATTGGCTTACTTAAAGCAAAACAAAATCTAACTTAAGGACTCAACTATATGAATGAAAAAAAGTTATACCTCAACTGAAAGTATATAACCACTGGGGTTTGCTTCAGGGGTTTGAATCCCCACCTTCTCAAGGGGGTTAGGGTGGGGACAATGTAATTTCAGATGTGGGTTTCGACTCCCACGCCCTGTAAGGAGGCAGGGCAAAAGTCTGAGAGTGAGAGTTAGAGTAGGAATAGAGTAGGACTGACAAAAAAAAAAAAACTAAAAGTATACGGATATTCGAGTCAAGACATGGTCTTGAAACATTTTAATTTAACAAAAATTGAAAAGATTCAATTGTAGTGGAAATAATTGTTTGACCCTAATGAAACTACAAGGAGTATGAATGTGAGAGTGAGCCAAGAAGAGAAATTGCCAAAATTCAATTGAGAATGACAAGCACAGCGAAGAGATATCGAGCCGAGAAGAGAATCATCATCATTTCAATCTCAAGCTTGATGCATAGAGAGAGAGAGAGAGAGAGAGAGAGAGAGAGAGAGAGAGAGAGAGAGAGATGTGATTGTTAAGTGAGTGGTCTTAGCTTCACGAAAGAAGGAGAACGAACAAAGGCTCTTTACTCTTGTATGTCTGCATGTGAGAGTGAGAGAGTGATGTTTAAAAGTGAGAGAAAGAGATGACCCCAAGTCTTCCTCGAATGTAGGGATATTCATCTAGAATAGAATTGTTAAGTTTTTGTCCAACTCTTCTATGTATGAGTGACCTTTGGTTCAACTTTTCTTGTGTAATAACATTCTTTGACCACAAATTTTCCTTCAACCCGAGAGAGAGAGAGAGAGAGAGAGAGAGAGAGAGAGAGAGAGAGAGAGAGAGAGAGAGAGAGTGGTCTTAACTTCATGAAAGAGGGAGAATGGACAAAGACTCTTTGCTTTTGTATGTTTGCATGTGAGTGTGAGAGAGTGATGTCTAAAAGTGAGAGAGAGAGATGACCCCAAGTCTTCCTCGAATGTATGGATATTCATCTAGAATGGAATTGTTAAGCTTTTGTCCAAATCTTCTATGTATATATATTCATCTAGAATTGAGTGAGCTTGGGTTCAACTTTTCTTGTACTATAACTTTCTTGGACTACAAATTTTCCTTCAAGAGAGAGAGAGAGAGAGAGAGGGGGAGAGAGTGGTCTTCACGAAAGATTGAGTGAGTTTTGGTTCAACTTTTCTTGTACTATAACTTTCTTGGACTACAAATTTTCCTTCAAGAGAGAGAGAGAGAGAGAGAGGGAGAGAGTGGTCTTCACGAAAGAGGGAGAATGGACAATGACTCTTTGCTCTTGTACGTTTGCATTTGAGAGTGAGAGTGATGTCTAAAAGTGAGAGAGAGACGACCCCAAATCTTCCTCGAATGTAAGGACATTCATCTAGAATGGAATTGTTAAGCTTTTGTCCAAGTCTTCTATGTATTTATATTCATCTGGAATTGAGTGAGCTTTGGTTCAACTTTTCTTGCACAATAACTTTCTTTGACTACAAATTTTCCTTCAGAGAGAGAGAGAGAGAGAGAGAGAGAGAGAGAGAGAGAGAGAGAGAGAGGGAGAGAGTGGTCTTCACGAAAGAGGAAGAACGGACAAAGACTCTTTGCTCTTGTACATATTGATGTGAGAGTGAGAGAGTGGTGTGTGAAAGTGAGAGAGAGACAACCCCAAGTCTTCTTGTTTGTCTTTATTGTAGGGATATTCATCTAGAATGTAGCTGTCTTGCGTAATAACCTTTTTCATATTGCCGATTTATCCAATAAAAGTCTTTTAATTTCTTTTTCCCTCTTTTCATATTGTTCTTCAATGACAATAGTCTTTTCCATTTCTCTAATTTCTGTTGACACTTAAATTTTAGCCGTTGACTTAAATTTAAGTTGCATAGAAAATTAAAGATTAATTTTTAACCTATAAACAAAGAAATTTTCATTAAATTACACGGCAGGTAGGCATTAAGATCATTTGCATTAATAGTGCTAAATTTTACTAATTTTATAAAAAAGAAACTTTTTAAAATTATTAATTAAAAACTTAAAAATTTAAAAAGAATTTGATATAGAAAGGAAGCTGGGCTAGGCCGGCCTACTCCCCTCTCTTCTCCTTCCTTGCAGCCCGGGCCGAGCCCATTCTCTTTATTTTTTTCCCCGGCCCAAGTCCCTCCTTACTCCCTCCTCCTTCTCCCCCACTCACCCGCAGGAGACAGAGCATGTGAGGGACCACCGTTCGTGCGAGGGACTGGCGATGCCGGAAGGGACTGAATTGGCACCAAGTAAAAAGATTTAAGACTAAATTGGCACAAAAAAGAAAAGGTTTATGACTAAATTGGCACAAATGCAAAAGATTTATGACTTTTTTTTAACCCTTTTCCCTTCACTCGGCACCCACCTCTTAGATCTTAGGCAGAGCAGATGAACCCATTAAGCTTTCGGTTTCGGTTTCAACTTGTTTGATTCTTTTGACATTAACCTAAGATCGTTTTGGGCATTCACTCATAATATAGAACCATGGATAGAATGGAAGTAGTCTACTGATGAGGTAGTAATCCACCATTTGCAAGAAACAGTGATTGGACAAGCAAGTTTCTCTAGATAATTTTTTGGCAGGTAGAAATACAAGTTTCTTTTCCATCATTTCTCAAAGATGGGAAAGATGAAATTGGCCGACCATCATCCACACTAAAGACAGAAAAAATTCGCATTTGCTAAGAGAAATTTTTGAGTAGCAACATGTAATAGGTTGAGCTCCTAAACAAAACACATCCAGAGCAAGAACGTGCCACTTCGCATGTCTCTCCATTCAAACAAATGAAAAGCTTCCGTAATAGATTCCCTCCCTTGCAGTGGCCACCATCCACATCGTTATTGTGTGAAGAGGAAAAACTTGCAACATCGTCTCTCTTTGAATAACAATATGGAAAGAGACAGCACGAATACAAACACCAAACCACTAGCCATTGTCTTTAGGCTTTCCCCACTAATTAGTTCACAATACACATTTAATGCACTGCATAACACTTGTTTTCTTTATATTATCTATACATTCAGTTTCAAACGTAAGCAAAAGAGAAACTCCAAAGCAAAATTTAAGAGTTTCGTCGCAAGGATTACCAAATAAAGCCCTAGTACATTGAAGAACTAATATACTTAGACCACAACAAACCATTTCTTACTCTCTCTTCTGCCAGTAATCAGTATCTAGAAGTATTGGATAGAGATCATTAGCAGATGCAGACGAAGTGGTTCCAATCCATGGCCCCTTAAATGGACATACTCTTGGTGATATTCTCACCAACTGAATGATCTTCGTCACCTTTAAAATGCTTCCTCATGGCCTCAATTTTCCCCTCAGTCATGATAACGCCCTCAGAGTCCAGCACTGGAGTAGCAACCTTGCCTTCAAGCATGCTAACCACAGATGACGTCAGCAGTCGGAGTGCTGGAGTCGCATTAGTACACATCCGAGCTACCTTTATCAATACCAGCGCCTCCTCTTTGTCAAAGTGAGAATTGAGCCTCCTATCAACTAGATCTATCAAATTTCCTCTCTCCTTCAAAAGGCGTGACTAGAAATAGAAATGAAAAGTGAAAATATTTCCCTCTCAAGCTTCAGGAACTGATCAGCTGCAAAATATGCTCTAAATACTAAAACAGGAAGAAGTATATTATGTCCCTTGATTATTACGAGACAAATGCAGCTGATAAGCACCTACTAGTTTTTCATCTTCGTTACAGGGTATTATAAATGGATAAAAGAATCAAATGACTCAAATACATATCAAACATGATTTCTTTACCGATTTTAAATAAAAGTTAGTAATACTAATGGTTAACCGGTTGCCAAAAAAATTACCAACACCGCTTTAAAATTGCCAGCTCTTAATGACTTTTATTAGCACGAATTATTTGTGGGTATCATTACATGAAACGGTAGACTCGTCCTTCAATGTTCTTGATTATGCAACTCAGGTGACAATTAGATTTAACGAGGACTAATAATGATTGTTTTTGCTAATGACTGGCTTACTTGAAGCAAAACAAAATCTAACTTAAGGACTCAACTATATGAATGTGAAAAAAATTTATACCTCAATCGAAAGTATACGGATATTCGGGTCAAGACATGGTCTTGAAAACTTTTTAATTTAACATAAATTGAAAAGATTCAATTGTAGTGGAAGTACCTGTTTGACCCTAATGAAACTACAGGGAGTATGAATGTGAGAGTGAGCTGAGAAGAGAAATTGCCAAAATCAAATTGAGAATGACAAGCACAAAGAAGAGATATCGAGCCGAGAAGAGAATCATCATCATTTCACTCTCAAGCTTGATGCAGAGAGAGAGAGAGAGAGAGAGAGAGAGAGAGAGAGAGAGAGTGGTCTTCACGAGAACGGACAAAGATTCTTTGCTCTTGTATGTTTGCATGTGAGAGTGAGAGAGTGATGTCTAAAAGTGAGAGAGAGACGACCCCAAGTCTTCCTCGAATGTATGGATATTCATCTAGAATGGAATTGTTAAGCTTTTGTCCAAGTCTTCTATGTATTTATATTCATCCGGAATTGAGTGAGCTTTGGTTTGACTTTTCTTGCACAATAACTTTCTTGGACTACAAATTTTTTAAGAGAGAGAGAGAGAGAGAGAGAGAGAGAGAGAGAGAGAGAGAGAGAGAGAGAGAGTGGTCTTCACGAGAGAGGGAGAATGGACAAAGATTCTTTGCTCTTGTATGTTTGCATGTGAGAGTGAGAGAGTGATGTGTGAAAGTGAGAGAGAGACAAGTCTTCCTCGAATGTAAGGATATTCATCTAGAATGGAATTGTTAAGCTTTTGTCCAAGTCTTCTATGTATTTATATTCATCCGGAATTGAGTGAGTTTTGGTTCCACTTTTCTTGCACAATAACTTTCTTGGACTACAAATTTTCCTGAAAAGAGAGAGAGAGAGAGAGAGAGAGAGAGAGAGAGAGAGAGAGAGAGTGAGTGAGTGGTCTTCACGAGAGAGGGAGAACGGACAGGGATTTTTTGCTCTTGTATGTTTGCATGTGAGAGTGAGAGAGTGTTGTCTGAAAGTGAGAGAGAGACGACCCCAAGTCTTCCTCGAATGTATGGATATTCATCTAGAATGGAATTATTAAGCTTTTGTCCAAGTCTTCTATGTATTTATATTCATTCGGAATTGAGTGAGCTTTGGTTTGACTTTTCTTGCGCAATAACTTTCTTGGACTACAAATTTTCCTTCAAGAGAGAGAGAGAGAGAGAGAGAGAGAGAGAGAGAGAGAGAGGTCTTCACAAGAGAGGGAGAATGGACAAAGATTATTTGCTCTTGTATGTTTGCATGTGAGAGTGAGAGAGTGATGTGTGAAAGTGAGAGAGAGACGACCCCAAGTCTTCCTCGAATGTATGGATATTCATGTAGAATGGAATTGTTAAGCTTTTGTCCATGTCTTCTATGTATTTATATTCATCCGGAATTGAGTGAGCTTTGGTTCGACTTTTCTTGCACAATAACTTTCTTGGACTATAAATTTTCCTGAGAGGGAGAGAGAGAGAGTGGTCTTCACAAGAGAGGGAGAACGAACAAAGATTTTTTGCTCTTGTATGTTTGCATGTGAGAGTGAGAGAGTGATGTCTGAAAGTGAGAGAGAGACGACCCCAAGTCTTCCTCGAATGTATGGATATTCATCTAGAATGGAATTGTTAAGCTTTTGTCCAAGTCTTCTATGTATTTATATTCATTCGGAATTGAGTGAGCTTTGGTTCGACTTTTCTTACACAATAACTTTCTTGGACTACAAGCTCATGTACATCTTGATGTGAGAGTGAGAGAGTGATGTGTGAAAGTGAGAGAGAGATGACCCCAAGTCTTCCTCGGTTGTCTCAATTGTAGGGATATTCATTTAGAATGGAGCTGTTAAGGGTCTTTTTGTTAATGTTCTTTGTTTCCGTTTATGAACAAATTTTTTGTTTTTTTGTTCCAAGGAACAAAAAGAGAACAGAAACGCGTTTGTTTGCGTTTTTGTTTCAAATCTATTTTTTTGTTCCTAAGAACACATTTGGAACAGAAACAAGAAATAATAAAAACGTGTTTCTTTTTTCTAGAACAATTTTTAAGAACAAATTTTCTCTCTCCTCTCTTTTTCTTGTATTTTTTTCTTCTTTTCTTTTTCTTTTTTCTTTGGCCAGTTGCCGGCCTCGGCCATGGCCGGTGACTGGCTGTCGAGGGCCGGTGACCTTGCCTGAGCGTCGCCAGCCCCCGGTGAGCTCGAGCTCGCCCAGCCACCGATGAGGCTTGCCGGCTGGCGGTGGCCGGCGAGGCGCCGGCCTTCGTCGGCCGGTTGCCCGCCATGGCCAAGGCCGGCGACCGGCCAAAAGAAGAAAAAAAGAAAAAGAAAAAAGAAAGAAAGAAAGAAAAAAGAAAAAAAAAATAAAAATATTAAAAAATGAAAAAGAAACAAAAAAAGAACACAAATTTATCAAACGCATTTCCGTTCATTTTTTATTCCCGGAACAAGTTTACCAAACGTGTTTTTTTATTAAAAAATTTCCCCGAAATAGAAACACTTTTTTCTATTTCGTTTCCTAGAACAATTTTTAAACGAAATGTTACCAAACGTGCCCTAAGTTTTTGTACAACTCTTCTTGCATAATAACCTTTTTCATATTGCCGATTTATCTAATTTCTTTTTCCCTCTTTTCATATTGTTCTTCAATGACAATAGTCTTTTCCATTGCTCTAATTTTTGTTAACACTTCAATTTTAGCCGTTTGACTTAGGGTGTGTTTGGTAACATTTCTGTTTAAAAATTGTTTATGTGAACAGAAATAGGAAAAAGTATTTCGCTTCAAGAAACAATGTTTGAACAAAAAACGCGTTTGGTAAATTTGTTCCGAAATATAAAATGAATAAAAACATGTTTGGTAAATTTGTATATTTTTTATTTCTTTTAATTTTTTAATATTTTTATTTTATTTTTTCTATCTTCTTTCTTTTTTTTATTTTTCCTTTTTTATTTTTTATTTTTTCTTCTTTTGGCCGATCACGGCTTTGGCCATGGCTGGCGATCGGCCGATGAGGGTCGGCGGCCTTGGCCATGGCCGACGATCGGCCGATGAGGGTCGGCGGCTTCGCCCAGCCACGACAAGGCTTGCCGGCCCCCAGCGAGGCCGAGCCTCACCGTCGCTGGGCGAGGCTTGGCCTCACCTTGGTTGGGCACGCTCAAGCTCGTCTAGATCCAGCGAGGCCGAGCTAGCTCAGCGGCCGGTGAGGCTCGGCATCGCCGGGCCATTGCCAAGTGACGCCAATCTGGCGGTGGCCCGACGAGGCCGAGCCTCACCGGCCACTGGGCGAGCTCGGCCTCGCCGGATCTGGGCAAGATCGAGCTTGCCCAGCCTGGTGCGAGGTTGGCCTCGCTAGGGGCCGACGACGCTCCAGCGAGGTCTCCAGCCGTCGAGGACTGGTCGTCGGCCATGGCCGAGGCCGGCGACCAGCCAAAGAAAAAAGAAAGAAAAAAAAAGAAGAAAAAAGAGAAAAGAAAATGGAAGAGAAAGAAAAAGTGTTCATAAATTTTGTTCTAAAAACAAGAAACAACTTTTGTTTTTGTTTCTTGTTTCCGTTCCAAATGTGTTTCTGGAAGCAAAAAAATAATTTTGAAACAAAAACGCAAACAAATGCGTTTTTGTTCCTTTTTTGTTCCCGGGAACAAAAAAACAAAAATTTGTGTTCCTAGGAATAGAAATACTTTTTACCATGCAGGGCCTTAAATTTAAGTTGCATAGTAAATTAAGGATTAATTTTCGACCTATAAACAAAGAAATTCTCATTAAATTACACGGCAAGTAGGCATTAAGATCATTTGCATTAATAGTGCTAAATTTCACTAATTTATAAAAAATAATTTTTTTAAAAATTATTAATTAAAAACTCAAAAATTTAAAAAGAATTTGATATAGAAAGGAAGCCGGGCCAGGCCGGCCTACTCCCCTCTCTTCTCCTTCCTTGCAGCCCGGGCCGGGCCCATTCTCTTTATTTTTTTCCCCGGCCCAGGCCCCTCCTTATTCCCTCCTCCTTCTCCCCCGCTCACCCGCGCGAGACAGAGCACGCGAGGGACCGCCGTTCGTGCGAGGGACTGGCGACGCCGGAAGGGACCGCCGGTTAAAAGATAAGAGCAGGTGGCGAAGTGACAAGGCTGCAGATTTGTCCAAAGCAGAGCACAGATCGCCGGCAGAGCAGGGAGGAGGAGAAGGGACCGCCGGTGTGGCCCAAGGACCGGCCGGCGCGCGAGAGACCGGAGGCTAATGGGCCTCCGCCGATTGGACTCTTCCGCAGGTCGAGAGCCTATAAAAGGAGGCCTCTGGACGCTGACCGGGGAGTTCGGAGGGGTTCAGGACAGAAAAAGAGAAAAGCGAGGAAGAAAATGGTCCGCGGTGAGAAATCGAGCGAGAAACTGAGAACGAGCGAGTGTCCTCCGGCGACGGGCACACTCGAAAGCCGGCCGACAACCTACCGACGTCGGGCCCTTCCCGAGCCGAACCCACGGTAGGTCTTGGTTCGAATCTTGTTTGTTCTTCTTTCGGGTGCGTCGAGTTCCTGAGGATTTTGGCTCGGAGGCGCGCGGGGCGACCGGACATTGTCCGATCTATCGAGCTCGCCCTCATTCGCCGCCCCCTAGCCGGTTAGGGAGCACCACCGACGGCCCCTTTTTTTTCCTCGTCGTTCTGTTTTGTGCCCTGATTTGGGCTTGCCGGACCGGGCTACCGTTGTCCGGTTCGTGCGAGTTCCGATCCCGACTATGTTATGCTTTGTTGCTGTTAGGCCCTGGTTTGTCCCTTGCGGTTTGTCTGGGTCCCGTTTGAGCTTTCGCTCGTTACTCAGACTGTGCACGCCACCTGCTCGATGAAAAGACTACGTTAGATGCTCGTTCGTGTTCTTTGTTGATGGCCGAGACTTGCTGATTTTCACGTTTGTACTGAGCGTAAATGAGTCGTCCCCATGGTCTGAGCTTGAGTTTAGGATATGTCGACCTTCTCCTCATTCCATGCCCACCACCTGCTCGACGGAATGCTTGAACCAAGCTTGTGTAAACCTGTCTCTGTGCTATGCATCGGAGCTGACCGCCATGTGTTTGTGATAATGCCTAAACAAAGCTGACTTCCTCGTTTGAGGATTTTTTTTTTTTTTCCGAAACGCCTGGATGTTCTCTTTTTAGAAAAATCATAACATTCGCCCTTACTTCACTCAGTTCGCATTCACTTTCCTGTGATTCGAGTTCACGACTGTACTTTTTTTTTTTTTTAGTTTGAGGATCGAATATGTTAGTAAGTCCATGAGCGTTCTGGGCTTGTTTAATGTGGAGAGTTTGAGTGTGATTCAGCATTGACAATTTTGCTATGACCACATCTCAGATTTAGGTTATTATACAATTTATTGTTGGTGGAGTCCAAATTCCATTATTCTTAGAAACTTCATTACCTCATTCGGGGGTATGGCCGTGGAGACCCAATAATGTGAAGGCCAATGAAATACCCTTTAAGCCCTACAAACTAGTTAAGTCCAAATCTTCGGCCCGACCCAATATTATTTGCACGCCGTTGGTGGTATCATATATGTTAAATATAATTTATGGAAAGAGTTGTCCTATTAAAGTAGTTACAAAACAAAAGTATCATATATGTTGAGCTTGAAATCTAATTTAGATAGACGAAATAATAATATCTTAGGATTTTTTAGGACAACAATTGAATTGCACGGTCGTGGAAATTGAAACATTTGGCACCATAGTCTATCCCATTAATTAATGGGTGCTTGTACATTGGGGTATCTAAGTCTCTATTGATGTGGACAAGTGTTTCACCTATGCTCTTTCTTTAGTTGCTTATAAAAGCTCTTTAACCTGGTCGAGAGATAACAACAATTAATTAATACCAGAACAATTAATATATGTAGATCAGACACGTGGAGATGGATATGTCCATGCACGACTTTCTTTGTTTTGGCTTCTAAAAAGTCCATTTATTTTTAAACTCAAATATTTGATCATTATAGAAAAATAAATCAAAATTTCAAGTGCTTATAAATTTATTTTAAAAAAAAAAAAAGCCAAGTTATGTGCGTACCTAGAGATTTGAAGAAACTTTAACTGTTTACATAGTCATCGTTGAAAAAGGCTGAAATTTTCCAATCACAGTGTGAGTCATGGAATCGTCGATGGAGCATGTTCTAAGTTTGATCGAATTTGGAACCGGAGCATGAGGGTTTTGTACTTTGACTTGCTTTGGCCAAACATGGCCTTTTTATCTCCGTTCCATGTTATAAATCTAGACACCAACAGCAGAAAAATCACGGCACCTAAAACAGAAGTTTAGACTTAGACCAAATACTAATGGTTCCACGGGTGAAGTCATGCACGAGACTTAAGCAAAACGTCATCTTCAATGCATGTTTAATTAGATTAATGTCGAGTCATTGAGGGTTATTTTAATATTTCAACCAACGCAATTATATTGGACCTGCAATCTGAAACTTTGTTTTGGAGGCATCAGACACATCAACCCCCGGTCAAATAAATTAGCAGAAGTAGGACAGGAGAACTCTCTTCCATGACTTAAATTTTTTGGAGTCGGTCAAACCAACACAAGAAGGACATGCAATGTGTCCATTTGTACTCCAGCCAGATAAACTAGCAGAAGCGGGAAAATCATTGATCTTCTATAGAAGACTTGCTCGCAATATGAAACTTTGTTAACTTTTAATAATATTTTATTTTTAAAATTTTTATTAACTTTTTTTTTTTTTTCTTTCTTCTCGACTGGTCGTCAAACCAACTAGAGGCTAAGGTCGGCAAGGCATTGACAAGCCTTGCCATCATGGGCGAGCTCGCCCTCGCCCATATCTGGCAAGGGTGAGGTCTCGCCTAGCCATGGCAGGGGCCGCGTGACGGCAGGCTTGGCCGGTGAGGTTTGGCTAGTAATAAGAAAAAAAAAAAAAAAAAAAAAAAAGAAAAAATTTTCGAAAAAATATATATTAAAAAATTACCACATTAGTATCGATTAGACGGCTGGTGCTAATCAACAATCATGTGAGTGTTGGCTAACCAAATTTGGTCGGATGAATTGAATTTGCGCAACTGCAAAAAAAATTAGAATGAATTGACAAAAAATAAATATTTATGACTTAATTGAAAAAATTGCAATAGATTGAGGACTGAATTGGCAAAAAAAATAAAAAATTTAGGACTTAATTGATAAAATTGCAATAGATTTAGAATTGCTTTGGTAATTTTCCGCCAAGATGGACCGTGACAGAATGATTGAAGATTGTTTCATGCAAAGCCACAGTTCAGTGTTGTAATTAATCGCGATTCACGACGACTGGTTGTGCGCTACAAGTAGAACTCATGGTTCTGAATGCATTGAAGCCATCGCTTGCTTAAACCTAATCTGGTGTTGTTTGGCGGTTCTGCCGCATATTCTGGATATCATTAATTAAATGCTTTGCAAGTCACTGTTATCAGTCGGATGTCTTAACATTCCATCCTTCGTGCGGCGTTCATCAAAGGAAAATATCTCAACACTTTCGCGGGTTTTCCCTGCTTTGGTCGGACGCTTTCCTCATCAAATGTGTCGTCGACATTATCCTGTTTCATCTCCCTCACAAAGAACCACAAAGTGGACAAAACTCCCAATATCTCTTTTCATTTACGTATCAAGTGCAACCACTCGGACAAGAGTCGATTTTCTCATATCCAAGCCCCAACTCTTTCACCATCTTCTTTGCCTCCTAATGAGAGGAAGGCAAAGATGTTAGGCTTCAATCGACATCTCCAGCAATTTCGTAAAAGGGTTTGCAGACCAACCACCCGAAACTTTTAGTTGATACAAGAGCACAATTTGGATGAAGAGGTTCATCACAATCACCACCATCGTCAACAATTTGGTAGTTTTTCTGCTTCACGAGGAATTAGTGGTTTATCAACAATTCGATCAAGGTAAAATACTGTGTTTACTGAACTAATGTTGTTTTACCAGCATTAGTGTCTTTATAGATGTTAAAAAGATGGAGTATACTGATTAAAAAAGCATATAAAAGGAAAGACTTCAAAGACATGCCAAACATGTTTTCAAAATTCCCATTCTTATTGAATTTTTTGGTTTTTCAAATTAAACATGTATTCAAGAAAAAAAAATCGAAAACTATTGAATACATTTGATAATAGTAGTAGATATTTAGTTTCATATTGTATTAAGCAATAACAAAGTAAATTGAATTAATTACATATTAGCTTAATAAAAATATAAAATGAAAGATGATTAATTAAAGAAGGAATTTCTTATGGATCCATTGAAAAATGAACTTATTTTGTAAAAAAAAAAAAAAAATTGATAGATTTCCTGCTTTGTTAAATTAATAGTTCATCAACAATCCGATCAAGAAAAAAATAATTCTTTAACCAATTAATCTCATTTTACAAAAAAATTGAAAATATATTTTATTTTGAATATCATGAAATGAATAATGTGTTTATTTGAGTAACAATAAATTCTTGTAAATTAATTTTCGGGACTTTCATACATTTACTTGAAAATCATTCGTGGTGGAAGAAAAATATTCATACATAATGTGTTTATTTGAGTAAAAGAAATTCCTGTAAATTAATTTTTGGGACTTTCATGTGTTCACTTGAAAATCATTCGCGGTGAAAGAAAAATATTCATACATAATATAAGGAAAATGAATTTCTTAATCTAAAAAAGGGAAAACATTTTTTTTTCAAAAATGATTTTCATGGAAATCTTTTTCCCTTATTATGAAATTTTTTCTGAAAAAAACATATTCAAAAATTAAAACTTTTTCCCGAACAAAATAGGCCCAAGGTTGGATCTCCGAGAGTATCTCACATGAGAGAGTATCTCGCATGAGAATCACACAGAACCTTTTGTCCATGTCAACATCATGTGTAAGGTGTTAAGAAAACATTCCCTAAAGTAATTTTGAAGTTTAACAAAACTTATCCATAGTAAAAATTTTGATTATGATGATAAGTATTTTTTAGGTGGAAAGTCTAATGGGATATCATCAGATGGTGTAAATCAGAATCAAAGTTGTGGCTTAATTATTTATTTCCTTATATGTTATGTCAAATGGCTAGGAATGAGACAATATACTCATGCCACAACTAGTGGTGATTGGTTGGATTTCCTGCCTTACATATAAGGAGTTCCAAAGGAAATTTTCCAAAATATCTCTTGAAGATTTGGATTTCCTAGAATGTTGTGCATGAACAAAGCATTTTTTCCAAGTTGAAGCACTCAACTATGGAAACCCAAATTATTGTATGGAAAGCAAAATCTATGGGAAGCTTCATCCTTAGCAACTTGGAAGTAGATCTTCTAAGCAAGATTCAGACCAAGTGGTAGATTGGTTGGATAATCCTCCTGAAGATATGTCCAACGGTCAGCTTGTATGGGGAAGAGCATAAAAGAGGTCTTGAAGTTGAAAGGATAAACATAACACGAGAGAATCGAAGCTTATAATTTCAAAGTCTGAAAGAGTGTTTTCCAATCAAATACATTTGTCTCTTTGTGAGCAACATTGTGTAATCATTTAGAGGTTGAGAATTTGTGAGGAGTTATCCACATGAGCTTTAGTGTTCATTGCTCAAATCTTATAACCTCCGATTGGTTTTTAATAGTGGAATCTAGCCAATAGGTTTATGATGTGGAAGAGTGACGTAAGCTTGCAAAAGTCAAATCATTATAATCTTTTGTGTGCAATTCTCTATCATTTACTCTCTTTATTTTAATTGTGATAGAAATGCACATCGATAAGATTTGACCACCACACTCTCTGTCACTAGAAGTTGTATCTTCGTAATATTACTTTAATTTCTTTTAATTTCTGCAATATCACCTATTCACCCCCTTTAGGTGATAGATCTAGCTATAACAATTGGTATAGAGCATGGTTATTCTTTATTGAAGTGATTCATTACTTTTGAGTTAACGATCTTTCTATGGCTAGCAATATTGCATCAGGACTTATGGAAGGACAGAGTTACACAAGGTCTTCTTTAATGGAAAGGACTACAACATCTAGAAGAACAAGATAAAAGTATTCATCAGATCCAAGGATCCCTTAGAGTGAGACGTAGTTCTGAAAGGTGTAAGACCTCCGGCCTCTTCCTCAAAGGATACGGATAGCAAAAAGCCTAAAGTTGAAGCTATGTTTGAGGTAGAAATAACCAAAAGAGAAGTTTTATATGCTAAAGCAATTTATTCTTATATTGTGCCTCATCTCCCTCGGAATATAATTGCATATCCTCATGTGAGTCTGCTAAAGAAATTTGGGACAGGTTGCATGTGATGTATGAAGGAACCGATTGGGTTAAGAAGACAAAGGTAAACATCCTTTTCTAGCAATATGAAGCCTTCAAGATGAAACTTGAAGAAACTGTAATTGACATCTTGTGTAGATTTACTGACATTATCAATGGGCTAGCGTATCAAGGGCAACCTATATCAAATCCTATGAAAGTGAACAAGATACTTTGAGGACTATCAAAAGAATGGAACAACATTAAGACGTCCATTCAAGAAAGTCAAAGGATATCATCTCTCCGTGGATGAACTCGTGGGAACTCTCCAATCTTATGAAGAAGAACGTTTGACCAATGAAAACACTAGAGGTAAGAAAGTAATAGCTTTAAAATTTAATCTTGACTTTGATGATTCAAATTTAGAAGATGACGAAGAAGACGATGAGGAAATTGCACTCATCATGAAGAAGCTTCAAAAGATGGCTAGAAAAGGAAGGAAGTTCAAAGAAAAAAACCATTCAGATCATTTGAGCAAAAAAGAAACTTCAATGGAAGAGATGAAAACAAAAACGTGGTATGTTTCAAGTGCAAAAAGCAAGGACGCATCAAACCTAATTGTCCCCTTTTGAAGAAAGAAAGAACAAGTATGAGAAAACAAAGAAAGTGTTGAAGGCCGAAACATGAAGTGACATTGAGTGTGAGGAAAGTGACGAAGATTATGCTAACACTTGTCTGATGACAAATTATGATTCTGAGGAAGAAATTGAGATACCAAAGAAGAAGAAATACAAGTGGTAATCAAATAGCAGATGCTCGAGACACATGATCGGTGACCCAAGTAAGTTCATTAAACTTACAAATTTTAATGATGGAAGCATATCTTTTGGAGGGAACAACAAAGGAAAGATTATTGGTAAAGGAACAATTGAGATAGGAAACGTGACCAGAAGAGATGTATCCTTGTCAAAGGACTCAATTATAATTTGATCAACATCAGAAGCAATCTTTCACTGGAAGGAAACATGGAAATATATACTTACTGGATATAAAAACTGATGACATTTAATGTCTTGTATCAATTGAAAATGAAAAAGGTCTTTGGCATAGGAAGCTTGGACACATCACTACAATGCAAATTTCGGAACTTTCTTCAAAGAGACTAGTACATGAGGATTACCAGATCTAAAGTTTGAAAGATCTGAAGTTTGCTTAGTGGGTGCCCTTGGTAAACAGGTAAGAAACTCCTTCAAACCCATTAATTATGTAACTAATAACCGTGCCTTGCAACTTCTCCATATGGACATCTTTGGACCAACAAAAACACAAACAATAATAGTTGATTATTATACAAGGTACATGTGGGTTTTCTTTCTTGCATACAAGCATGAATTATTTTCTCACTTTTCAAAATTTGTAAAAAGAATTCAAATGAAAAATGATATTCAATTCTTGCACCAAAATGGATCATGGAGAAAAATTCAAAAATCAAAATTTCATAAACTCTTGTGAATAAAATGGTTTTGAGCATCAATTTTCAACTCCCTATGCACCTTAACAAAACCGTGTAGTAGAGAGGAAAAATAGGTTCTTGCAAGAAATGGCAAGAACCCTTCTCATTGAAAGAAAAATTGCATCATACTTTTGGGTAGAAGTCATTTCAACAGCATGTTACATAATCAATTGAGTTTTCCTCAGACCTTCATTAGTAAAAAAAATCCCCCATGAGCTTTTCAAAGGTAGAAAACCAAATATTTCATATTTCTGAGTATTTGGTTGTAAATGTTTTATCTTGAGAAATGCTAATGATTGGCTTGACAAGTTAGATGAAAGATCAGACAAAGAATCTTTTTGGGATACTCAACCACAAGCAAGGCATTCAAAGTTTACAATAAAAGATCTGCATAGTAGAAGAATCCATCGATGTAAATTTTGATGAAAATCTTGAAATACTTGAAGATTCTAATCAAGGAGAACAACTGTCTGAAGCAGCTCAAGAACCAATAGAAAGAAAGGCATCAAATTCAAATAAACAGATTTAGCAATTTAAAAAGACTGAGAAGCCTGACAGTGAGAAACCCCCAACATAAATGTAAAATGAGAGAATTGTAACTTATAATTCCAAAGTCTGAAAGAGTATTTTCCAATCAAATACATTTGTCTCTATAAGCAACATTGTGTAATCATTTAAAGATTGAGAGTGTGTGAGGAGTATCCATATGAGCTTGAGTATTCATTGCTCAAATCTTGTAACCTCTGATTGGTTCTTAATAGTGGAATCCACCAATAGGTTTTCAGTGGGAGAGTAGATGTAGACTTACAAAAGCCGAACCACTAAAATCTTTTGTATGCAATTCTTTATCATTTACTCTCTTTATTTTAATTGTGATAAAATTGTATATCGGTAAGATCTAACCACTACACTCTCTGTCACCAAAAGTTGTGTCTTCACAATATTAGTTTAATTTATTTTAATTTTTAGAATATCACCTATTTACCCCTCCTCTAGGTGATAGATGTAGCCATAACATAAGACACAACACGAGAAAAATGTCGTCGTATGGCAAGATATACGTACATTTAAAAGGCATCCCTATGGTGAGTGGTGATCATGATGGCATCCCTAGTATTGAGAAGTGAGGACTCTTTACTCAATTATCCCATAAAATATATCCATATTTACACTTTGCTGTGGTGCTTACTTTTTTATCAATACGTATTTTGATTTTTTTTAAAAGGAAAACTTCAATGTTAACTTTCATTTATTTCTTTCCAAATTTTAAAGTACTTAATTTTAGCTAAAGAAATCGACATTTCAAATCTAAAATTGGCTAAAAGGCACGGCCCCTCAAACAAGATTCAAGTCAATCTCCATTGCCTTTTTTCTTTTTCTTTTTTTAATACTTTTGAGATTCGAATTAATGATTAGCAATGTTAAACGAAGAAAAATCAACTCATTAAAAGTAAAACCCAATTAGGTTATGGGTCTTGCCACCCAACACTTCGATGGTCAAATGCCTTTTTTTCTTTTTACTTTTTTTTTTTTAAAAAAAATTTGTATGATATAGACGAAAAAGGAACCCTTGCTCCATGATTTGGCAATTTGCTTTTGCTTTCGCACTTAAGGAGGAGAAATTTCTGCTTATTAGCTTTTTGAAATTTCCATGTCCCATTTTTTCTTGAGATCGGAAACTTCCCCATGGATGGGATGATTCATCGTGTTCAAAGAAGATGTCAATCTTTCATGCCTACACGATACTTCCATGAATGTCTTTTCATATTCCAACTGCAAATATATCACTACATGCATTAACGTGATTAAGAATTGATTCGGACACAGATAAGAATACGTGTGATTCGGGTAGAGTATCTTCATCCAATTGTCGAATGAGTAAGATGTAGGAAAATTTATCACATTAGACAAGAAAGATATGATTTTCAGCATATGAATACGAGACCAAGGGTCTAATGACCTGTCTTAAAATTTCAAGTTCACATTTTTTCTTCGGGCAAACAATAACCACATGTATGTAAAATCTCTACTCCTTTATAATATCCCAATTCAATTTAAATGTTTTTAATCTCAGTATTTTTTAACTTTATTTGGATTTTGAAGGTACATGTCATCATCATCCAAAGAGAGGAACCATTGGGGCTTGCTCCAGTGGCCACCATTCCTCTTGGGAATGGGGAGGTGGAGAATTCAAAACTCCCCTCCTTTGAATGGGGGTTTATGAGTTTATGGGATTTCCTCAGGTGGGCCCATTAGGGGCCCGCAAAACTACTCGTAGATGAGCTCCAAAGTTTAGGAATATACCTTGCGTACAAAAAAAAAAGAAAAGGGCAATGTGAATAGATGTGGTTTGCCATTTCTTTTGAAGAAAAATCATTCCTATTTCTATGCTTTGCCAATTTATTGATATTAACTCATTTCCACTTATATCAAGTCCATGTATTAATTTGATAAGAAAGGGTAAAAAAATAACTCCTAGAGGTCATGGTCCACTAAGATACAGGCGCTTATCGGATTCTCCTTAATAAACACCTTCTTTTTTGTTCTTTTTCGGTTAGTTACTTAGGATACAGGATTTGGTTTCCATTTTCTGTGGAGGTCCGCTGGTACAGGAATCAGGATTTACGAAGTTGCAGCAGATCTGCTGTTTTGTTTTGCTCGGTTGTAGTTGTAGTGGCAGCAGCAAATCACCCGCCTCTGATGTGGAACACTTCAATTTTCATCGTGGGATGTCAACTTCATCAATATTCACTAGCCCCCACCTCTCAAATCTTAGGATGACCTGCTGAACCCATTGAGGTTTCGATTTCGGTTTCAACTTGTTTGATTGTTTTGACATTAATCTAAGAACGTTTTGGGCATTGACTCATAATACAGAATCACTGATGGAATGGAATTAGTAAGCTGATGAGGTAGTAATCCACCGGGAAGAAATAGTGACTGGACATGCAAATTTCTCCAGATAAATTTTTTTGTGTGTAGACATGCAAGTATCAAGTTTCTCTTTCCTCATTTCTCAAAGATGGGAAAGACGAAGTTGGCCGACCATCATCCATACTAAAGACAGAAAAAATTTGCGTTTGCTAAGAAATTTTTTTTGAGTAGCAACATATAACGGGTTGAGCTAGTGAACAAAACATGTCCAGAGCAAGAACATGCCACTTCGCACATCTCGCCATTCAAACAAATGAAGAACTTCCATAATAGATTCCCTCCCTTGCAGTGGCAACCATCTGCATCGTTATCGTGTGAAGAGAAAAAAAGTCGCAACATCATCTCTGTTTGAATAACAATATGGAAAGAAACGGCTCAAATACAACCACCAAACCACAAACTATTGTCTTCAGGCTTTCCCTACTAATGAGTTCACAATACACAATTACTGCACTGCATAACACGTTGTTTTCTTTATATTATCTATACCTTCAGTTTCAAATGTAAGCAAAAGAGACTTCGGAGAGAAATTCAAGAGCTAAAGCCCTAGTTCTTTGGGGAACTATTTTACTTAGAACAAAACAAACCTTTCTTCTGTCGGTAATCAGTATCCAGAAATATTGGATAAAGATCATTAGCAGATGCGGACGAAGTGGTTCCGATCCATGGCCCATCAATGGACATACTCTTGGTGATTTTCTCACCAACTGCCTGATGTTTGTCACCTCTAAAATGCTTCCTCATGGCCTCAATTTTCTCCTCAGTCATGACAGCGCCTCCAAAGTCCAGCACCGGAACAGCAACCTTGCCTTCAAGCATGCTAACCACAGATGACATCGGCGGCCTGAGTGCCGGAGTCGTATTAGTACACATCAGAGCTACCTTTGTTAATACTAGCGCCTCCTCTTTGTCAAAGTGACAACCGAGCCTCTGATCAACTAAATCTATCAAATTTCCTCTCTCCTTCAAAACTCGTACCTAGAAACAGAAATGAAAAGTGAAAATATTTCCCTTTCAAGCTTCAGGCACTGATCAGTTGCAAAATATGCTCTAAATACTACAACAGGATGAAGTATATTATGTGTCTTGATTATTACGGGACAAATGCCATTGATAAGCACCCACTAGTTTTTCATCTCAAATGAGTCAAATATGGATCAAACATGATTTCTTTACCGATTTTGATTAAAAGTTGGTAAACTCCAACATCACTTACTAATGGTTCACTGGTTGCCAAAAACTTACCAATACTGTTTTAAAATCGCCAGCTTTTATTGAGTTTTATTAGCAAGAATTATTTGTCAGTGTCATTACATGAAATGTTTTACACCATCCATTGCCTTCTACTCTCAATTCTAGTTTAACAAGAAATACTTGATTATGCAACTCAGGTGACAATCAAATTTAACGGGGACTAATAATGATTGCTTACTCAAAGCAAAACAAAATCTAACTAAAGGACTCAAAATTATATGAATGTGAAAAAAGTTATACCTCAATCGAAAGTATATGGATATTCTAGTCAAGACATGGTCTTGAATTTTTTTAATATAACAGTAATTGCCAAAATTGAATAGTAGTCGAAGGACTTGTTTGGCACCAATGGAACTACAGGGAGTATGAACGTCAAGCATAAAAACATAAAGACTAAAACTGAACTACCCCAAACTTCAAGGAATAGAATTTTCTTCAATCCAAAAAAAGAATCTACATGAAAATTCAGTGTAGACCAACATAATAAGAAGAATTAGATTAATTTGAAATGACAAATTGCACTTAGCAGCACGACAATTCGTTAAGCAGGTTTCAATAGCTGGTAACTGTAACACTCCTTTGCAACAATTAAAAGTGCATGTGAGGAATTACATACTATGCTCACGCTTCCTTAATCCATTTTCCACCAGCACAAGTAGAGATTTAAATATGGATACGATCATAATTGAAATGATAGAGTTGATTACCCAATCAAGTAGATAAAAGCATTCCTCATTTTTTTGGGAACTACTGTTGCTCCGGCCACTAACAACTTCTAAGGCAACGATGCCAAAACTATAGATGTCGGCTTTGTCAGTGAGGTAACCATGCATCGCATACTCTGGTGCCATATATCCACTGCACAACAAGAAAAAGCTTGTGTTTGCAACAAGGTAACTGCCTTAAATAGTGCATACTTAATATTCCTAAAATTCAAAAGAAAGAGAGATTCCTAAATGTGACAATTCTAATAGAATTTACTGAGAATATTTCAAAAAAAGAAAAAGACCATTGTTGTTTTATATAATTATCAGGCTTCATATATGATTTCATAACTTGGAAAAGAGGCACTCCGACTGAAAAATGATTTGGAAACACGCTGAGCCAAGGTCTGTGAATACATGGGCAGCGACCGTAGGAGGATTCGTAAAGCCAAGCCTAGGGGCAGAAAAGCTTCTTAGTTTTGTTGTCATCGTTGTTGCTGTACCAATAGAAAAACAGCCTTTCACTTCCTCGCTAGCTTTCTAACCCTTGCAACGCACGTGCTTGCTTTGTATATTTTGGTTTTATTTTGTTTGTAACTCACTTGAAAGTGCATCCTCTATGTTAATGTCATGTGAGACATATCTACTAAAATTGTGTTTTTCATCCAAAGGAGTATATATAGATAATTCATATTGAAATTTTAACATATAGTAGTTAATGTTCATTAAATTGTTTTGCATTAAGTTGATTGTTATAGGGGAAACATATTAAAACACTTAATATTACGTGTCAATATGTGTTGTTAAAATGTATTGCATCATAATTGTATCATAATAGTTTCACAAACAAGCTTTTTGTCTGAGTAAACACATTAGGTAGGGCACACTGAATTACCGTACGAAATATTTATCTTGAATTGTTCTTAATGTAGTAAATGGAGCATGTAGGATATTATCAATCAATCTCCCGTAAGAGGATACGAACTTTCCAGAAATTGTATTAGATTATCTAAGTTTGTTGAGATAACGGAAATTAATTAATGTTATAGTTCTTTTTTGTTGAATTAATGTTAGAGTTAGTAGAACAAACTTACAGCTATATCCTTTTCCCTAATTAATCACATTCTTTTCATAAACAAGTTGACTTTTCACACATGTTAATAAAAAATTTTGAAACATGTGAACATGCTTATTTATGTTTTTCCTTGGGTATAAAATAGAAACGTGGGTGAATTAGCTCTATTGCCTATAATACTCAGTTATATTCAAATTAAAGATTACATGAGTCAATATCAGAGTAACATTATTAATGGTAGGTTATGTGACATACTTAACATTTCTTTTTACATGAAGAGTGGTGGGACCAGGCATAAACTTTTGTGGTTAAGCCACATTTGTTGAGCTCCATTCTTTGGGATGATGTGAATCGATCACAAAGCTCCATTCTACTCACTTTTCTTAAGTTAGACTATATGTTCCAACTCCATTGTTTTATGTTGTAACTGACTCCTAATTAGGTTAACAGGAACATAAAGCAAGAAACTTACTAAGTTCCAGCAATCTTGGTGCTAATATGTGTGTTGTCTTCCTCATCAAGCTTTGCTAAACCAAAATCTGATATTTTAGGGTTGAGATCCTTATCCAGTAAAATATTAGTAGCTTTAATGTCTCTATGCACAATCTTCAGCCTTGATTCTTCATGAAGATATGCCAAGCCCCTGGCAATACCCACACATATCTTGTGTCTTGTCCGCCAATCCAACTTTAACTGAAATTCTTCAGGACCTTCAATTGTATCAGAAGACATCAAAACTCTAAACTTTATTGCCATGTCATTAAGATATGAAGTCAGTGAAGCACAATGTGATATCAAATTACTTTATAGTGCAAACTTTTGTTGATAATTGAGTTTTCTTTTTGAAGCCTGGGAGAAGTTCAGAGGTTCTTATCTCTCAAGGCCGAACTCAAGAATCAACGGCTGCGCCAACAAAGAAGAAGACATTGCCTGCGCCAACAAGAAAGAAGAGTGAGAAGAATCCAGTTGCAGGTCCATCCGAATCAGTTCAGCCTACAACAGTTGCAGCTCCTTCTGAATCAATTCAGCCTAGGACAATTGTAGCTCCATCAGACTCAACGCATCCCAAGACAGCTGAAGAAGAAGTCTCACATCCAGTTAGAAAAAGTATAAGGATTATGAATCAAGTGCGAAGTCCATCAAAACGAGCACGAACAGGAGGCATTGTGCATATTGATTGATGAAATGGGATGTGATATGGTTTATGGGGCTGAGGAGTCAGTTGTAAACATCTGTGGATGTTTTTTTTTTTTTTTTTAATAATAGTTTGTCATTGAGTTAGTTGAGTTTGTGAGACTTCAGTCATTGAGTTTGTAAGACAGATGTTCAAAATCAATGGAACAACCATTGTTGCTTATCATTTTTGGCATGCCTTTTTCTTTTTTCTTTTTTGATTTTGTTTTTTCCTTTACTTATTGCTACTTCTGGTGGTGGATATGTTGTGGTGACTAGGGTGCTCGTGTGGCTGGTGGTAGCTGGTGGTGAAAAGCCTGGTGGTGGTGGGTTGGGTTGGAGGTTTTTGCTGCACCTGGTGCAAGATGTATGTGCAATATGCACAACTTGCACCAGGTAGTGCTGGTGCAAGCTGGTGTAAGACACCTTACACTTGCAACTTATGTAGCAACATACCACCAGCATAGTGGTGGCTGGTGGCTCAAATGGATGCTTGGGATGCCTGATGGTGATGATGGCTGGAGATGGTGGCCAGTGGCGAGCGGTGGTGGTGGCTAGTAGTAGCCGATGTGTACAAAAAAAAATGCCACTTAACTGATCACATTCTAAAAAACCTAGCACTTAAGTATTCACTTTTAACAACAAGTGACACTCAAGTGATCCTTTTTAATAATAACTTGATACTTAAATGACTCTTTGTCTATCACGACTGGCACTTAAGTGATCACTAGATACAACTTATAGTACTCCAGTAATCACTCGTGTCTGTTCTATGTATATGGTGGTTTGCAGCAAAACAGAGAAGCTGCTGGTTTACACATTTGCTGCAGGTTTACACATTTGCTGCTGATTTACATTCCATTCAAGTAAAAATAGTCACCACAACACGTCGACCTAATATCAAGAAACTTACTAAGTTCCAGCAATCTTGGTGCTAATATGTGTGTTGTCTTCCTCATCAAGCTTTGCTAAACCAAAATCTGATATTTTAGGGTTGAGATCCTTATCCAGTAAAATATTAGTAGCTTTAATGTCTCTATGCACAATCTTCAGCCTTGATTCTTCATGAAGATATGCCAAGCCCCTGGCAATACCCACACATATCTTGTGTCTTGTCCGCCAATCCAACTTTAAGTGAAATTCTTCAGGACCTTCAATTGTATCAGAAGACATCAAAACTCCTTTATTGCCATGTCATTAACTGAAGTCAGTGAAGCACAATGTGACATCAAATTACCAAATAAAGCGCGAGCAAGACTGTTATTTTCCATGTACTCGTAAACCAGCAAAAGTTGATTTCCTTCAATGCAGCATCCGTAGAGTTTCACCAGATGTGGATGCTGAAGAGCAGAAATCGTCCCAATCTCAGTCAAGAACTCATGATTTCCTTGCTGTGATTTGGATGAAAGCTGCTTCACTGCTATAGTGGTGCCATCTGACAGAAAACCCTGCAATTCAACTTTGGCATCAGATCTATGCTATGAAAATTGAGTTACATTGAATGCTGCTTTCTACAGATCTTTTCTGTTGGGAGTTGGGGGAATTTGGCTTGCCAATTTTCCAGCATACCTTGTATACAGAACCAAAACCACCTTCTCCTATCTTATTGGCAGCGTCAAAATTGTTTGTGGCGGCTTTAATCTGTCGCAAGGTAAATAAACCGATTTGCAATGCCAGACCCCTCAAATCTGCAACACGTTTTGGAACTTCTAAGAATTTGGAAAAGTCAACAGCTAAAGTATGTAATCCACTATCTAACAAGGACGTATCAATTCCTCCTCAATATTCCAGAAAACCTTTTTGTGACCTTTTGGTCTGAACAAGTTCAGTACAAAATAGCTTAGCATCTTGAAAATTACTTTCTGGGAAAGTCTGGCATCAGTTGGCAGTATGTATTTTTGAAAAGTAAAATGAGAATGTCCCCAGGGTATTTGGTAGTGAAGGAAAAGAAAAATCTTACAGAAAACCCACTTGGAAACGTAGGGCATGGTTTGTATGTTTTAATTTCTCGTACATGTGAAGTTCCGGCAGCTTTTTTCGGTGTCTTGAAATGTAGACTTAGTGTGTACACACACACACATCTGAGAAACAATCTACCATCTCTCCCTACAACTATCTATTCCTTAATTTTTCGGATTTCTAAATGAAAATTTAGTTCGTTGAGCAAACCAAATGGTTCTATGACACTTTGGCTGTATATCGCCTAATAATAATCTTTGGCTTTTTGCGTTGAATCAAATTCCCTATGGAATGCACAAATGTCACACATCAACAGTTTTACGGGAACTGTAAATCTAGATGCAGCATTAATGATGCATTGTGATTACACCTTCCCCACCAGGAAATATAAATGATGCAATGTGATTATTCTCCCTCTCAACCAGAATACGGAAGGGGAAAATGTATTCAGAGTGCATAACATTCTCATATTTCTTGACAGATACACATGGACTAAATAGCAGAGATTCCAGGTAAGCAACTACCTTGTGCCATTTTATCTTTACGTCCAAGGCATCCTCTCCACCAAAGGATAACCAGGATAAGGAAAACTACAAAAACTATAGCAGCCAGAATCCCAGCCACTGTGCCAGCAGATTTGCTGGCGGGGGATCAAAGCCTGCAGTGAAGAAAGAACAAACAAATATTTACCCAAAACTGTTCAGTTACATGGGGTAGATGTAAATGCAGAAAAATATCTGTAGCTTCTCATTGAACACAGAAAGAAATTGATGGAGAACACACTAATTGAGAATCAAAAGGACATAAAACCGCCCAGAGTACTCCACAGAAACTATCAGATAAATGAGCACGGGAAGATGTCATCTATGGAACATGTAATACAAAATACAAAGGGAAAAAAAAAGAAAAGAAAAAAAAAATCTACTCTTCATTCTCAAGGCTGTACTGTATAATACAGGCGCAATGGTTGTAATCCATAGCGGAAAAGTGAACAAGGCTATCATTTCGTAGTCTAATGGAAGGATTAAAGATACACAGAGAAAACATGCTCAGATAGAAAGAACACAAAGCAACCTATAACCAATTTTCGACTCTAAGAGAATAATAATAGACCCTAGTCAGCTATTATGCGTAATTGACCTGATCAATAGTGACATATGCCAATGGCCTGAATCCAACAGTAGGCATTTGCAACCAAACCAAGTAACTGAATAGCCTATTGATGACTTCTGGTGCAAGACAAAAATATGGGTATTCTTTTCAACATGAATATGAGTAACTTTCTCAACAGAGAAGCACCAAGTGAACATGGAAGCATCCATCTACATACCAGGATAGATGGAGATAGCAGATATAAGAGGACCATAGACTCCTCTGTCAGGTATAGCAGTGGTTCCTTTCCCAGCCCAGTAGAATCGTATCTCCAGAGTGCCCTTGGTCACATTGGCAGGAAAACTTTTTATGACCTCCTTTCCAACTCCACCTGCTTCAATCTTAATGTTGAAATCTTTCCACATCAATTTCCCCTGAAATAATGTTTCATCTGAATCAAGTTGAGTGTCTCCACACTAAACAAGGTGAAACTTTTAGTCTCCATAGAATGTACAAATTGTGAAAAAATCATGATTTGCAAGTACGAGATATTTGGATAAACTTCCCAACCATAACATATTGAACGCTTTATGTGCTTTACATATTAGAACCAGCACTACATAATGCCCTGAGTTTACCTGT
Source organism: Eucalyptus victrix (assembly GCA_016097545.1). Lineage (NCBI taxonomy): Eukaryota > Viridiplantae > Streptophyta > Magnoliopsida > Myrtales > Myrtaceae > Eucalyptus > Eucalyptus victrix. The sequence continues at coordinate 12,860,277 of CM027840.1, read as the reverse complement.
ATATAAATATTAAAAGCTCTCCTCCCAAGGCTTTGATAACTTTTGTCATCTGTGAACATTATCTCCGCAAAATGAAGGGTTACATTGTAGGGCCCATCCATCAGACAAAAACCATAATAAGTTAGAGAGATAGCAGAACGTCGTGCTTTCGTGTAAAGTTGGGTATTATTCATGGACAGTCTGGATGTATTTTCAACTGTATAGCTATATGTAGTGCTATCGTAATCGGGGAAGTAACCAGTGCTACTGCACGCCCAGTAATCACTCCTGAAGAATCTTGAAGGTGTAGCCTCCCACAAATCATCTTCGTATATGTGTGCCCCTATTTCTGCTTTGTTCCCACCGCAATTTATGAAGAGGTTATACCGATCTGGATGGAGTAAAAAAGCAGCCACAGAGAAAAATCAAGTTTTCTTCTTTTTGTTAATATGGAGTGGACTTTCCAGACACACTAAATAAGCTAGCATTCACTTATTGAAAAATTACATAGAAACTCCCCAGTTTATGAGCAACCCATTATTTCATGAAGGTGGGTGGCTTTTGAAGTTATTTGAGTAATTATGCATTAACCATCAAAGATTGACACAATAGCCAAGAGGAGAGTTGACAAGGAGATAAATTTGATGAGAAATTACACAGAGAAAAGATGCAAATTAGGATATGATGATAATCATAGGATATGTTAGAATAATTTAAATATTAAATCACATCTTTATCTAACAGTTTAAGCTTTTAAAACAGTTGACTATGGTCTCATAAAATCTTGTATGGTGTTAGAGCTGGATGTCATGAGTTCAAATCTTTTCGAGGCCTCATTTGTCTCCCCAATTAAATATGTCCACACTTCATCTAACAACTTAAACTTTTAGAACAATTAGCTGTGGTCCCACAAAATCTCATAAGATATACAGCATATCAACTTACTTATTCTACAACAATGACTTTGTAGCATATTAACTTACTTTTTGTACAATGGTGACTCTGCAAACATGAGACAAGTCCACTTGTGGCAGAATATGAGGTTCTGAGCAAGTCAGCAAAGATTTTACTGTTATAATCATCATCATTCTAAATGAAGTTCAATGCTAAGCACATAAACAATAAAAATGCGGGTCCTTGGAAATCCAAGTCTCTTGTTCAAAATTTAATCGCGAACATACGCATTCTCAACCTCGGAGCTTGCGAACAAGTTGCTGTAGAGAAAAGACAAAATCAACATTCAGCAGAGCAATGGAAATATCATACACATACAGGATATAAGTTACTCATTAAGTACACATTTGAGGGAAGCCCTGGACTGACTGAAGGAAATAGGACATACACAGATCTTTCTTGACATTCTGAGCCTCCAGCAGTGAAGTTGTTGTATGATAAATCACTACACAGAGAAACAGTCAACCGTTTCCAAAATCTCATCAATTTGAAGAATACACTGAAAGTCATTCCATCAAATGATTTTTTTTTATACTTCCATCAAATGATAAGTATGTACAAAAATGCAGGCCAGTTGCAAAATATGGACAGGTAAGGCAAGATGAAAGGCAAAAACATCACAAGATGATGAAAGTGATATTTTATTCCTATTGAAAATATCTTATCTTAAAATATGAAAAGGAGAAACACTAATTGGAGTAAACGGAGACTTTAAAACTATTTATAGTGTATAAAAACATTTTTACCCAGTAACAGTACAACAGTCATGATGTATAAGGCAAAGAGGCTAAAACAGAACTGTGATTCCAACTAGTGCTAAGTCGCGTCTTCTAATAAGAAAATATCCACACCACCATTTATCTGTTTAAACTACCACGTGAGAGCTTCATTCCTACGCCCATAAGATAATATCAACTTCTCCTAAGTACACTCATTTTGGTTGTAGAGTTTCTCAAATACACAAACCCATAAAAACATTATTATCAGCAAGAGATAGCCCAAGTAACTAATCATATAGTGCGGGAGACACATTAGACAAACTTTCAAAGATGATTAACGGGAAGTAAAAATTTTCCAAACGTAATTTTAATCATTCCAAGAGGTCTGAGAGATCTCCAGCTGGGAAGGAACGGCTTTTTGTATAGGGGAAAATGGAGCTAACCAGGCACTTCCAAGAAAATCCACTTTATATTCTTTCATGCATATCATACAGTTCAGCCTCTTTTGTTACATATATTAATCCAATTAACAGATCCCAACAAGGAGAAAGGTACTTATGATGTTTCCATTTACCTCCAAAGGCTACTAACCATAAAGATGCAAGATGGGAATGCATAATTGCTTGGTTCAGAGCAAGATTAGCCAGATAGAGCTAGAAGCAAATTCATGATTAAACAAGATATTTTCTTCAGGCAGCGAAGCTTACACATTTTTTCCTTTCACCAGGATCCAATCAGGGACTGCTCCAGTCAACTGGTTTCCAGTCAGATAGCTAAACAAAATTATTTGATTGAGTCAGTTCCTCATGTACTCTATGCACTCAAACTGAAATTTTTTTAAGAGTTATACCTCAACAACACATTATTTAGCAGATTAAAATCATTTATTTACTACTGGTGTGGAAAAAAATCAGTTTAAGTCATGATAACAATATAGAGCTTTTAGCTGGAGATGAAAGATCAAGGAAATCAATGACAGAGGAAAACCCTGATCCTTGCGAAACTTGGAGTGCAAGGAGAACGATTACCATAACACTAGTACACAAAGCTGAACTAGTGAAGGATACTTCCAAACTAGGTTATCAACTATTTCCTTGCGATAATGTTTTTGTCCTTCTAAGACATAAGATAAATAATTAAGGAAGATGTGCTATTGTCAAGCTGTCAATCGTCAGGCAGGAAGATGAGATGATGCACCAATGTAAAACAGTCCAAGAAGCTTAGGACTACAGTTTCCCATCATTTTCAAAACTAGGGACAAGATACCAAGGTCTTCCACAGACCTTCTACATAGCACTTAAGAACTGCACTCACCAAACTTCTAGGGCCATTGTTCTGGAAAGAACCAAGTAGAGAGCCTAAGGACTTTTGCTATCTTTAATCTCCTATACATCATAAAATAGGCACACAAGACATGCATTGAGTACGGACACATACAACTGTCAAATACTTAGGTATCACTGATTCATTTAACTCTTCCAGCGTAAATAAGTAACTATTTGAAACTTGTGAATCATGCTCTTTAAGCAACAGAAATATCAGCGATCTACACCTGCTCCATGACTAGAGTCCCACCAAAATAATTACTTGACAATAATCATAAATTCATAACCCAATTCATTATAAAATTTGGATGGTGAAATAATAAGCATTCATGACATGAGGACTTTGAGAGTTATAAAATGGATATGTTATCACGGTCTAAGTTCTATTGATAGCTCAACTACTTTATGGTAAAAGTTGCCTATAGCTTGACCACTAGAACAACTTGAGATTTTAGATTCTTCCACAAAATACGAAAAGAAGCCTAAGTTCAGCATTGAAGTACTTACATATATCCTATGTTTTCCAGGCTGCGGTAGGATTCAGGGATTTTGCCACTCAGATTGTTGAAGCTGAGGTCTCTGCAAAGCAATTTAATGTGAATATATATTGAGAAGATAGTTTTAACTGACTCCCACAGGACACTCTTTGAGCATACTTCAGAGGATTGTAGAAACACGGACAACATGAATGAACATAAAAAGTCAAGTTCAGATGTTTAGACATGCAGGTCAACTGCCTAGTGCCTATGCTTTCTACTAGACATTCATTTCCAGAGGCATTCATCGCCTAAATCCATGTTTCAAGTTGGTCACATGCTGTAACTATACAAAACTGCTGTAAATCAAATTTACAAAATGGAAATTTCAATTTATATAACTAGAAATGCTATTCGGGCACTAAATTGAGTGCATCCCGAGGAATGCAACATATTATAGTTCAAATTGGGAGATTCCACTAATCTAATAGGACCAAAACTAAAGCTAAACATAATTTGTTGAACACATCTCCTTCACAATATTTTATTTATGAATAGAGGGATGCCGACTCAATACTAGGGTGCTTAGAAAATGAAATAAGAGCTTGAGTGAATAAAAAATAAAGAATAAAATGAGGATTTCAAAAAACAGGAAAGGGAATAGAATATATGATAAGCCGCAGCAGAACCACAGAAATTTGGTCATTCAAGAATATCAGAAAAACAAAGAATTAAAGCTCTATTTGTTTCGCAGAAAATGTGACATTTTTAGAAAATATTTTTCATGTTTGATATGGAAAATTTGATTTGATTTTCTAGGGAAAAATTACCAAAAAATTTGAAATTTTTAATTTTTTTTTTAAATCCTTTTCTTTAAACTTCTTCCTTGGCCAAGGTCACTAGCTACGGCAATGGCTAGCTACACAATGGGCCATGGGCAAGGGACAAGTTCACACGAGCTTTGCCGGAATCGGGTGAGCTCATCCCTTGCCTGTGGTCAGTCATCGGTCATCACCGTGGCTGACAATAGACCAAGGAAGAAGGAAAAAGAAAAAGAAAGAAACGAAAGAAAAAGTAATTAAAAATTCGATTTTTTTTTTTAATTTCATAAGAACCAACATTTCATTAACCAAGGATCCAAACTTGAGTGCCAAGGACCTGCGCACAGCCTTTGAGGACTCAAACCTAAGTGCTGGGGACCAGAGCTTGAGTGTCAAGGACCTGAACACTGCCTTTATGTACTCGGGCTCGAGTGCCAAGGCATTGGGCCTGGGCACCAAGGCTTCGAGCCCAACTCGATGGACCAGGCCCGGCGATTGATGACCTGGTCCTGAAAGCCGAGGACCAAGAACCAGGCATTGGGGTTCCTGTGTCCAAGCGAAGAGTTGCGGGTTAAAGCGCCGATATCTAGTCATATTTTGGAAAATGTGTTTCGATTTTTTTTTTTCAAAAAAGGAAATCATTTCCTGAATTTAGATGCAGATTTTTTGTTGACTACGAAAACATTTTCCATTGACTCATTTTCCTAAGCAAACCAAACGCTGGAAAATGTTTTCTACAAAACAAACGGAGCCATAACAGAATGGCAAAAAGTTGCTGTTAAAAGTAGCATTTATAAAATCTTACAGAGATGACCAGATGAACAAGAAGAATTGTCTTGTATAAAGATGCATTTAAAGCCATGCTCTCATTTGAACTATGAATGTTATGGCTGACAAGTGTACAACAGTCAAGCATAAAACTCCAGTTAGATATTGTAGGGCTGAGATTCGAGAATGTAAACCACTAAAAGGAAAGTTTCCAGACAATCAACCACCAGAAGCCTCCATTTTGCATTAATGCTCTTAAAAAGTTAAGATAACAGATCAAAGCAAAAGTAAATTAGATGAAATGGGCACCACAACCAAGGTAAGAATTCTTGTGGTTTCTATTCCTGGAAAAGTAAAAACAAAGAGAGTGTTAGAATATTTAAATAACAAATCACGCTTTCATCTAATAGCTTGAGCTTTTAGAACTGTTGACAATAGTCCCACAAATTCTCAGAGAGAGTAAAGGTCCATATACTTCTGCCCGAAACTGTATATTCTACAGCGGAGGCCACAATCACCAAGAATTTAAATGCCACATCATTCACAATTCAGCAATATCAACAGAAAATATCAAAACACCATTGAAGCAGTAAGGGACCTTCAAGCCATCTTAAATTGGTTCTTTAACTACAACCAATAGTCAACCAAAACTAGTAGAAATTTCACTCCTTAAGGGTAAAATTATTTGTTCAGCTTGGAATAGCAAAAGGGAAAAGCCGTTTTCAACTCACAATATTTTTAGGTTTGTCATTTTTGCTAGATAAGCAGGTAGCTCTCCCATGAGATTGCAGCTCCTCAGAATCCTATAAGAAAATAGCACTGATATTTATCACATTGCTAAGATGATTTGGCTCTTTTGCATAAAGTAAACTATCTGTGAAGGAACAGCGCTCTCACAGTGTCTCAATATATCTACACCTAAGTTTTGGAACTTGGGACTCGGGTCCATCGAGGTCACTTAATCTCCTGCACATCAAAATCAAATAGGGAGCTTTATTTGATTGATAACATCTCAAAGAAAGAGAGATCAGATCGAAATGCCAAACTTCCACACTGACAAGTCGGACAATCTCTCCAAAAATGCGATCCCAGAGGGAATCGGCCCTTTCAATCCACTTCCTTGAATAACCCTGACAATACAATTCATAGATTGTATTATCTTGGGGGTATATCTTTATAGACTGACTTAAAAGGGGAAGAACCATTAAGCCTTACAGAATGTTGAGATTTGTCAAGTTCTGAATAAAATTGGGTATCTTTCCTGTGAACTGATTATCACCAAGTCGCCTACAGTGCATTAAACAACAAGATTCACATGAAGAAGAAAGAACAGAAATGGCTAAATATTAGCTGAGTTTGTGGAAACTGGAAACTAACAGTTCGTCCAAATCCGTTAAGTTAACAAATGTTTGAGGCAGCTCCCCCGTGAAATTATTTGACGTAAGGCGCCTGAAACAAGAAGAACCCATGACATCACATTGGTTAATAGAACCTAAATGATGATCTCTCAACAGATCACTCCAATGGATAAAATTCCCTCGCCAGATACAAAATCATCAGAGAATAAAAACTCGATGCCTAACACAGAAATTTGCATCAAGAGACTCACAATCGATCTAACCCGGACAAGTTCCCGAGCTCTGGAGGAAGAGGTCCAGAAAGCCAATTGCTCTCGACGTCTCTGAGCAGAATGAGAAAGTTAAAATCTTGAAACTATCAATCAAATTTAAAACAGCGAAGAGGCCAAACGCGAGCGTCGGGATGAGTGGTCACTTACAATTCCCAAAGTGTGGATATGTTCCCAGCTCCTTCGGGATTGGACCAGTCAATCGGTTTCCGAGTAGATAACTGCACCCACATCATCGCGTTTCCCCCAATCAATCAATAGAACATACACACGAGAGAGAGAGAGAGAGAGAGAGAGAGAGAGAGAGAGAGAGAGAGAGCATACATGTAGCGCAACGTCGTAGAGCCCCATTCTTTAGGAATTGTGCCGTTCAGGTAGTTGCGGGAGACATCACTGTTTATAGAGAGAGAGGATGAAGAAGAAGAAGAAGATTGAAAATGGAGAAAGGGGAAATGGAGAGAGAGAGAGTGCTTACAAGGTCTGGAGGTAAGGCAATCTGAACAGTCGGGGCGGAAGAGTGCCGTTTAGAGACTTCTCCTGAAAATATCTGTTTTCGCAACGACACGAAGGCTTTATTCTAGCTTTACTTAAAAACATGGCATCAAAATGATGTTACCAAATGGCTATATTACTCAGACCAAAAACAAAAAGCTATATTACATCTATTGATATACATACATAAATCTCAGCTGATTCTAAATGAAAAAAATTCTTCAAAAATTGCCTCAAAAAAGAAGGTTTTGTTTAAAGCAAATGAATATAGTTAATATGAAAAGCACGCATCACTCAAAGCACAACCCTACAATGCATTAGTATGAATGACATATGTAATAAGGAGAGAATAGCATTAAAATTCTGAAATTAACCCTACAATTAAAGTTAGAGGGAATATAACTCTCATCACTTTGATAGTCAATCATGATCTTTGAGTTTAACACTTCCATTTATCACTAAAAATATAATTTATATAATTAAATTCTAAGCACATAACATGTGATTGTATTAATTAAAATTATGAAAATTTATATAATCATACCGTGAACAATTAATATTATGCTCATAATTACTTCATGAGTAATTTTAATATGATAAATGATTTATGTATTATCACTACATTTCAACCAGACAATCATCTAATTTTTTTTCCGATGAAATACTAATATAGTGCAAAGAGATTCAATTCAGCACCTAGAAGAGTCCGTAAAAGAGAAAAAAAATTGGTGTGCAATCGTGTGATTAATATCAAAGTCTAGCTAGGAATCTATGATGGTAAAATTCATGAAATTGAGAGAAAGAGACATGCTGATGATGTGGGAAACGGTCTTGTTGTGGGCGTCGGTGGAATTTTCGCAGGTGACGATGTTGCCCCATTCACCCTCTACATCACATGGGTCTGCGTCTGAAATTCCAGTCCGATTTCCCTAACGTCTTTGTTATTTCTTTCAACGCATCCACTGAAAGAGAAAAGAGCCAACAAGTCGTAGGAATAGCAATATATCATGCAAAACAAGCACAAACGATGTCAGATTCACGTGTACTTGAGGTTGAATATATGTATAAAAAACAAGCACAAACAAATAAAAAAAAAACTCGGTGTACGTCGGAGCCAAAAGGTAAAGGAATAGTACGATGAAAGCAAAAAAAGATCGGTGGGTCTTTTTTTTTTCACCTTCATCTGGGGGAAGAAGAGTGGCGGTGGCAGCTAAGTTAGTAGCGTGGAGAAGAACAAGCACAGAGAAGAGATATCGAACCGAGAAGAGAATCGTCATCATTTCAATCTCAAGCTCAACCTAGAGAGAGATCTTCCGGTCTTTAACTAGAGTATGTGAAAGCAAAACTTGGCTAAGCAAGGGAGCAAGAGAGAGATTCTTTAACTGGAGTGTGTGAAAACAAAACTTGGCTAAGCGAGGGAGCAAGAGAGAGATAATTGTTAAGTGAACGGTCTTGTATGTTTGCATGTAAGAGCAAGAGTGATGTATGAGAGTAAGAGAGACAACCACAAGTCTTCCTCAATGCATCCAGAATTGAGTGATATTTGGTTTAACTTTTCTTGCATAATAAACTGCAACAAAGAGATAGAGAGAGAATGGACAAAGACTCTTTGCTTTTGAGAGTGGCCTTCACAAAAAGGGGAGATTAGACAAGGATAATAGACAAAGAATCTTTTGCTTTTGTGTGAAAGTGAGAATCTTTTGCTTTTGTACATTTGCATGTGAGAGTAAGAGAGTGATGTGTGAAAGTGAGAGAGAGACGACTCCAAGTCTTCCTCAAATGTATGAATATTCATCCAAAATTGAGTGAGATTTGGTTTTTTGTTGGAAAGTCTTCCTTAATTGTCTTGATTGTAGACTAACCAAGTCTGCCAAATGTATGAATATTCATCCAGTTCAACCTTTCTTGCATAATAACTTTCTTGGACCACAAATTTACCTTTAATATAGAGAGAGAGAGAGAGAGAGAGAGAGAGAGAGAGAGAGAGAGAGAGAGAACCCTAGGGAAGTGAGAGCTTACGAAAGAGGGAGAATGGAGAGAGAGAGAGAGAGAGAGAGAGAGAGAGAGAGAGAGTGGTCTTCACGAAAGAGGGATAATGGATGAAGACTCTTTGCTCTCGAGAGTGGTCTTCACGAAGGAGGGAGAATGGACGAAGACTCTTTGCTCTTGAGAGTGGTCTTCACCAAAAATGGAGAATGGACGAAGACTCTTTGCTCTTGTACATCTAGATGTGAGAGTGAGAGAGTGATGTGTGAAAGTGAGAGAGAGACGATCCCAAGTCTTCCTTGATTGTCTCAATTGTAGGGATATTCATCTAGAATGGAGCTGTTAAGCTTTTGTCCAACTCTTCTTGCGTATTAACCTTTTTCATATTGCCGGTTTATCCAATAAAAGTCTTTTAATTTCTTTTTCCCTCTTTTCATATTGTTCTTCAATCATCCACACTAAAGATAGAAAAAAATCACATTTGCTAGGAGAAATTCTTGAGGGAAAATTATCAAAAAAAAGTCACAAATCTATTGCAACTGTGCAAATTCAATCATAAACTTATTTTTTTTCCAATTAAATCCTAAATCTTTTGAAATTGTGCAAGTTCAGTCTTTTCAGCCAAAATTGGCCAACCGACACTAACATGGCTGTCGGTTGACGCGACAATTTTTTAATAATATTATATTTTTTCAAATTTTTTTATTAATTTTTTTTATCTTTTTTTCCTCCTCCCTCTTCCCTCCTTCCTCCTACTTCCTTTGGCTTCGATAATCGGCTACAGGAGGGCTAGTCGGTTGCTGGATTGAGGCGACTAGGCAAGCCACTAGCGGGGCGAGCCCTCGCTGAATCTGGTGAAGGCTCGCCTCTCTGTCGCTGGGTGAGGACTCACTTCGCCATCGCTAGGAGAGGGCGAGCTCGCTAGACCTAGTGACGCCTCGCCGTCTTGCCTAGCGACAGAGATTGTGTACATAGTTACCGTAAAAAAAAAAGCTGAAATTTTCCACTTGTAGTATAGTCAAGAGCATGTTTTAGATTTGATAGAACATGAACCCGAGTGAGGGGGTTTGTTACTTTGACGACTGATACTAATATTTTCTTTGACCTAACATGGCTCTGTTATCTCCGTTCCATGTTAGATTATAGACACCAAGCTCAGAAAAACCACGGCTCGTCAAATAAAGTTTAGACTTAGATCAAATAATAATGGTTCCAAGACGATTAAGACGATTTTCGTCCGATTTCCCTAATGTCTTTGTTATTTCTTTCAACACATCCACTGAAAGAGAAAAGAGCCAACAAGTCGTAGGAACAGCAGTATATCATGCAAAACAAGCACAAACGATGTGAGATCCACGTGTACTTGAGGTTGAATATATGTATGAAAAACAAGCACAAACAAATAAAAAAAAAACTCGGTGTACGTCAGAGCCCAAAAGGTAAAGAAACAATACGATGAAAGCAATAAAAGATCGGTGGGTCTTTTTTTTTCACCTTCATCTGGGGGAAGAAGAGTGGCGGTGGCAGCTAAGTTAGTAGCGTGGAGAAGAACAAGCATGGAGCAGAGATATCGAACCAAGAAGAGAATCATCATCATTTCAATCTCGAGCTCAACCCAAAGAGAGAGATCTCCCACTCTTTAACTGGAGTGTGTGAAAACAAAACTTGGCTAAGCGAGGGAGCAAGAGAGAGATAATTGTTAAGTGAACAGTCTTGTATGTTTGCATGTAAGAGCAAGAGTGATGTCTCTAAGAGTGAGAGAGATGACCCCAAGTCTTCGTTAATGCATTCAGAATTGAGTGAGCTTTGGTTCAACTTTTCTTGCATAATAAACTTCAAGAGAGAGAAAGAGTGGACAAAGACTCTTTGCTTTTGAGAGTGGTCTTCACAAAAAAGGGAGAATAGACAAGGAAAAAGGGCAAAGAATCTTTCCTTTTGTGCATTTGGATGTGAGAGTAAGAGAGTGATGTGGAAGATACAACGACTTACCTTTCCACCCACGATACTCCAGATACCATTCCAGATACCATCACTACCTTCTTCTATGTCAGAAGCAGATGACTTGTCAATAGCTAAGTGTACAGGTGAGTCCTGGCATTACAGGAAAAATTCATTAAAGAAATCATATATGCATGAATAAGGTCAAACAAACTCGACAGAAGGTAGAAGGTACCTTATAATGATCCTCAATGGATGAAGAAGGGTGCAAGACCTTTGGACTGTATAAATAGCCTTCTATACCATCATCAGTTCCACTGGTAATAACCAAACTTATTTTCCTTAAAGGGCTAGATTCTCCATCTTTTGAGGTACTTAGGGGCTTCTCATCCACCACTTCCCCGTCAATGTGAAGCCGTAAAAGTTTACTTGAGACCTACCATGAAGATAGAACTTTGAGCAATTTACAAAGGGAAAAAGGCCCTGAGAGTAAGAAACCTAGGAAAGACAATGACATCATAAGATTGACAAGAGACGCCTAATATTATGTCCCCACTTTTCTTTTTATTTCTAATTTCATAAAAACAATATTTTTGGTCTAAAAATTTCAATTTTGCCTATTGATCCGAATTTCTTCTTTTCCTTTTTTTTTGTCCGATAATTCATTTTCCAAAAATTTTGGACTCACCGATAATTTGACGAACGATGAGACGATGTCCAATTATTAAATCTCGAAACTCTCGAAAGTTCGATATCTAAAATCGAATTAAATTTCGTGGTTAAAAATCGATCAAACGCGACTTTAGTATGACCTAATCTATCGGGTGGCTTTTAAGCGCTGTTCGACGCCAATATTGTAATCATGCAGAATCGCCTGCGAGTCGACTACGTACTTCCATCGAATCAATTTATATCCTTTCGATAATTGACTTATAATAGTGTAATATTGACCATTGTTAATCTTTATGGTCGAGCGGTGGATTTCTAATCAAATTCTCTAGTTTTTTGAGTTTTAACCCTTTACAACCCCACTTAATAAATTAGTTAACTAGTGAGTGATCAGTTCAGGATATCACATGTCTCCAAATGATTTTCTTTTTTTTGGAAAAATTCAGATTGGCTCATGGTGCAAGTAATTTCATTGAGTTTTTTGCATTCTAGCTAAGCCCCGGTCATGAACCGTTCACCATGTTGTTTGTGGAGCCTCGATGTGAGCCGCTCCTATGATGTGTTGAGTTCGCCACCATAGACGTCCTAGTTCGTGGATTGACGTGTCGCCACCACTCACCACTTGCCATTGTTGTTGCTCACTGTCGAGGAGCTGATTGCGATCCTAGTTCAATTGCGCAAAATCCAAATTTGGAAGTCAATATTCGGATTAGGTAAAAATTTTATCTAATTTGATTTTTGAATATTCCGTTTCCTTATTTAAAATATCTCTATGCACATAATCGAAGTTCATGATATGTAGTCCTATCACATTGGAAAATCTTCTTAATTTCACAATGTGCATACGATTGACATTCCGATTTCATGCCCGAAATATGACTCGCAATCACATGAAAAAATCACCAATCTGATCTCATGTTCTAGATACGATTCGCGATTTTGTTAAAATTGGCCAATCCGATCTCATGCGCGAGATATGATTCGTCAATTTATTAGATGGATATTAATTATATCTTGCCTGATTTGTTGTCATATTATTTGAATCGATTTTGTTTCCAAAAAAGAAAAATCCAAAAAATAAGTATATTTGAATTGGATTAGGTTCATTACTTGTTTTATGGTAGTTTGCATGTTTAAGATTAGGAAACTTATTTTTTTCGAATTTTTAAAATAAAAAATACAAAAAAAAATTAATTTAGGGTATTAGATTCTCTTTTCATTAATTTAAATTGCACATTTAATTATTGGATAATTTTAATTTCGAATTTTATAAAAAAGAAAAAGAAAACCTAGAATTAGGTATTCTTTGCACGTCATCTAATTATTACATATTAGGATAAGATTGCATGTTTAATTTAATATAATCTTTCTTATTAATTATAAGTTTAGATAATTTTTCCAGATAGATTGCATTTTAGGTTAGGGATTACCTAGTTAAGATAACATTCTAGTTTAAATTAGGATTTGGCCTAATCTAATTCCTAATATAAGTTGGATGATATCTTAATCTAGATAGACAATTTTTGCTTTTTTTTTTTAAATTTCGAATTTTACGTAAAATACCAAAAAAAAAAAAAGGAAAACCATTGTCTTAGAATAAATTAGTTTCTTCTCTAAGATAGATTGCATGCTTATTAAGAAAACACAAAAAATACTATATATATGTCATGTAGTTTAGGTCATATTATGTCATGTCGTGTCATGTTAGATTAGTACAATGCATTACATGAAGCATGATTCTCATTAAATAAGTGAAAATAAAAATTAAGTAATTGCATGTTAACTAGAAATCATACCAAGAATTGTTAATGTGAATTTTGAGTTAATATTGCAGAAACTTTCGTTACATGAGGTAAGTCTCGTAATTTATTACTATTTTGGGGTGTTAAATTGGTGGTTTGTGTACTCGCATGATTATCTCACATGTTAGGAAAGTAAATTAAAATCAATTCAAGCTACTTGCAAAACATTTTTTTCGAAATAAAAGAGAAAGATACTGAAAGAGCGTTAGATAAATTTAGCGTAATCAAATCCCTGAACTTACAATGAGTAAAGTAAATCTCCCATTACTTTACTTGGGTTTCTAATCAACCCATCTAAATTAGATTAGTGACGACTCCTAATTGAAAAATCATTTGCATGTTAAGAACTTGAACCTAAGTCGTGAATTGGTATGGGTTTGGGAGAGCTTGAGTTAAGTTTAGACTTAGTAATCCATTAGCCAAATCCTAGGTAGTTCACTCAAGGTTAGGTCGCAACAAAATTAGTAGGCTTTTCATATCCTTTATACATGGTTTGTTTATGTGGTTCAAGTCTTATGTTCGCAACTATTAGAATATATAAATAATAAACCACTAGCTCATAAAACAATTTAAGCTTTTAAAACAATTGGCAATAGTCATCAAATTTCACATGATATCAAAATTAGAGGTTGGTGCCTTCGTTGATAAACTCTTACATTTTTCTTAACATCCCATACCCATGTCCCATCTTTGGGACGTTTGTGGAGCGTACAAGTATTCCATTGGGATGCTATATAGCCTCACCACGCTCGGGACATTTCCTAAATTGTCCCAAATAGGCTTGAAAATCGTCTCAATCATCTTGGAACCATTATTATTTGATCTAAGTCTAAACTTTATTTGACGAGCCATGGTTTTTCTGGGCTTGGTGTCTATATATCTAACATGGAACAGAGATAAAAGAGCCATGTTAGGTCAAAGCAAATATTAGTATCAATCGTCAAAGTAACAAACCCCCTCGCTCGAGTTCATGTTCGATCAAATCTAGAACATGCTCTTGACTATACTACAAGTGGAAATTTTCGGCTTTTTTTTTTTTTTTATGGTAACTATGTACACAATCTTTGTCGCTAGGCGAGACGGCGAGGCAAGCCCTTGCCAGATCCGGCAAGGGGGACCTTGTCGTTGCTAGGTCTAGCAAGCTCGCCCTCTCCTAGCGATGGCGAAGTGAGCCCTCGCCCAACGACAGAGAGGCGAGCCTTCACTAGATTGGCGGGGGCTTGCCACTAGTTGCTTACCCAGTTGCCTCAGTCCAAAGATCGGCCAGCCCCCCTCTAGCCGGTTATCGAAGCTAAAGGAAGAAGGAGAAAGGAGAGAAGATGGAGGAGGAAAAAAAGATAAAAAAAATTAATAATTTTTTTGAAAAAATAAAATATTATTAAAAAATTGTCGCTAGCGTCGGCCGTCAGCCATGTCAACGCCAATCGGCCAATTTTGGCTGAAAAGACTGAACTTATAAGTTTATGATTGAATTAGTACAATTGCAATAGATTTATGACATTTTTGATAATTTTTCCCAAGAATTTCTCTTAGCAAATGTGATTTTTTTCTATCTTTAGTGTGGATGATTGAAGAACAATATGAAAAGAGGGAAAAAGAAATTAAAAGACTTTTTTTGGATAAATTGGCAATATGAAAAAGGTTAATACACAAGAAGAGTTGGACAAAAGCTTAACGGCTCCATTCTACATGAATATCCCTACAAGTGAGGCAATTAAAGAAGACTTGGAGTCGTCTCTCTCTCACTTTCCGATTGAGCACCATTTATGCAATCTAAAATTCTACTTTATCTCTTTCATCGGACCAACAATGAGACATAGACTTACATGAAATTTTGCAGATAACAATTCTTGTCCAAGATCCTCCAGATAATGCATACAATTACTTAATCACAGGCACTCCAATGAATATGAATAGAATCATACTCCATGTATGTACTCTATAAAAGCTTGTTCTTTTTAGTCACATTGAAAGTGCAACAGTTCTATGTGCTATATGAATATCCATCCAATACGCCTTACTTTTATATATTTGAAGATCATGCACCATTCATACAATTCCAATTACATCTGAAAATGATTGGTTAAAGGTAAAAAGACAGATAAAATGTTCAAGTAACAACTTGCTTCAGCTCGATGACTTGAACCAATAAGTGGTAAACATGACAGACATTAATGTGCTCAGCTATAGCCATAAAAATTTCAGCAGTTATCAACTCAAAAGGAATGAGCAGTTTAAAAACCATGTGTAGAAAGAGTAATTTAGACACTTGATATACATACCGACAGCCAACATGGACCCATTTTCCAAATGGAAACTCACTATCGAAGAAGCGTACGATTTTTAACTTGAAAAAGGAGAAACCCGGGAATCAGGAGATTCTTTTTGTGGAGGAAGCGGTGGCAGAAGCGTGAGTCTCTTATCTCCATTCAAAACAAGAATTGGAAAACCATCCTTGACATCTGAGTTCACCTGTGTGAAAGAATATTTTTAACCCCATTAACCATAGAACTTTGAGCTGAAAAGAGAAGTGACAGGTAACACTATTTGTGATTATGGTATACATCATCCCTTAGTCACCATTTTCGACTAGTCCCTTGTGTCACAAACCAAGATAGATCACAATAGGGGACGGAAAAAAAAAAAAACAAGACTTGACGCATTTCAAAGGATTGATCCCAGAAAAATCCACAAAAATTAATAAGCTTTGGTTCCACCAATAGGCATTGACACTCAGTATATCATCTAACAGGAACAACACAGCAATAGACTTCAGTGAACGTGAAAAGACACTCTTGGGAAAATTCCACAATGATTCAAACTCATCGTAATTAGACTGACAGACAACCCGAGAGCCAAGCAACGGTGATCGATCCAAACCAACGCAAAGCATCCCTTCAAATCACAAAATCCAACAACCGGTGAGTGATCAATCGCTAAAACAACTGCCAAACAAGCAACTCATAACACCCAACCTCTCCAAACATTAAAAAAAAAAAAATCACAGAATTAAGAAACGAACACCGTCCCTCCAATCAAAAACCAACGAACCAAAAATGGACGAAAAAAAGATGGAAAAACAGCGGCTTTCCTCTACCTGACGGAAAATGGTACAAGGGAAAGTGGCGGACTTCAAAGATAAACCCAAAAACAGAAAAGCAAGGACCCATCTTCTCCTTCTTCTCCTTCATCTCGTTCTTGTTCTTCCTCCTTCTCTGCTTTGACGTCGAGCCTGAAATCATCGAGCGAAGAGTAACGACTCAAGTCAATCGTGCTTTCGCCATCCGCCACCAGTATTTCTAGCCTCGCAAACCTCTTTTGCTTCAAAATCCTTGGTACTCAAGCCCGAAATCGGGACCGAATAAGGAGTAGAAGACAAAGAAGCTCGAGAAGCCAGTCCGTTAGCCGGCGATTTCTGGAGCCGCGGCTGGAAAGTCGATGACGGCGACGAGGACAAAGGCGAGGAGGGAAGTGCTTAGGCTGAGTGAGAGGGCTCAAGACAGAGAGGAGGGGGGCACTTAGGGTGAGTGAGAGGGCTTGGGACAGAGAGGAGAGGAGTGCTTGAGGAAGAGAGAGGCAGAAGCAGGAAGAAATAGCGCGCGCTCTGTTGAAAAAAAGAGAAAAAATGCAGCACGCTTCTTCTTCTTCACCACGCCGTTGACCCCGCCCAAGTCCACTGAGATCTCCCTCCCGACCGAGCGGGCCAGCGTTAGGGACAACGCCCGGTTAGAGGCGGGGAGTCTGGTGCCACTCGGGAACGAGACCGAGATGCTAGAGGCAGATGCTAGAGGCAGATGATCAGCGAGGCTTTTGGGCAGGCAGAATCGGAGGCGGAGGTCCGGAGGCGGAGGTGGAGGCGGAGGCGGAGGCGGAGAGAGGTGGGATGCGCGGAGAGGGAACAGGGGAAGGCTATGAGCGTTCTTGGTTTTTTTACGAGGAGAGAGAACCCACCCATTCAAGTGAGGAGAGAGAAAAAATTTGAACGGGAGGAATATACTGAACGTCCTTTCGAGCCGAGCCAAGCCGACCAAAAATTAGCCCTTTTCTCATTTTCGAGGGGGTCCTGCTTGGGATAAGTGTTGATATCTGAGTGATTTGTGCGCGTCACATCAGCGGATGACGTGGTGCGCACGAACCACTAAATATTTTCTTGTCACGGACTTTTTTCCCTAGAGTTCACCTTCTGCACACTTGCTGCTCGTGAATTTTGTTGGTCAACTCGAAGGACCTTGTTGACCAGATGTTGTTGGTCTCGCTACCAAACAAGCCAACGTGTCTTGTCACGCATTGAACCCTGAGTGCATGAACATCTGGGGGACGCATTGCCAACTCATTCTTTTAATCTTTCGATTAAATGCATGTGGAAGCAACTCAAATAAACACTCAATCAATCAACAAAATATGGATAGAAAAATACAAGAAATGATTTCCAAAAGCCGCGGATTTATTTATCCACTTGTTAACCCAATGAGTTTAACATTTACATGCCTACAACAAGATGCACTCTAGTTCACTAACGGCAAGGCCAGCAAAAAGTGTTCATCTCGTGCCCACCTCAACCGCACTTAGCAGTTCTCAACACTACGGCCCTGAAAATAGTTAACAATAATGAGCTGAGATAAAATCTTAGCGAGCTACTTCGCCTTGGAGATAGCCTAAACATGCAACAGCATACAATCTTACCTTGGCATACCCGTACATATTAGTACACCTCACATGACAAAATTAATGCAGCACACATAAATAATAATCAGAACACAATCCATAATAGCCAAGCGCACTGTCAAACATACGTGTTCCAATTATTACAACCTCTCGGACCACGATCAACACATGAGTCGGCAGTCTTCCAGCATGACCGGGTATCGTCCCACCCTATCGGGCACGGCATCGTCTAGAATCCCCGCCTAAACGGCATTCCATAAAGGAGCATTGATTGACTCGGCATCCGGACCCTCGCCAAGCATCCGATAAAAATAGGGCATCGCCCCCAAACTCCTGTTGGGTGACGAGTTTGATTAAATGACCATTCAAGCACACCAAGAGTTCATTTTCAAATAATTAACTTTGGCACTTTTTTTATTTTCACATTTAAAAATTCCAGTAAAAATATTCATACGTGGTTATGTATTTGAAATCAATCAACCCATTAAATTTTGCATACTTCTATTTTAAAACCCTATTATTTTATTTAGTATGTAAAACTTGTCGTCCAAACTCGATACCTCAAAATTCTCTATTTTCTTGCCATTAAACCCTTTTTTTTATAATAAATAAAATCTAAAATTGGGCAATCAATAATGTAGCATCACACGTGCAAACATTCGGAATTATGCACAAACTCATCTAGAGAAACAGGTATAAAATTCTTCTTAATGGCTAATCCATCATTAATTACATTAATCGCGATTAATTAATATAAATCATGATTAATTAGGCTAATTACAATTAATTAACCTATATATATTCAATTAAAATTAATCAATGTTAACTAAAATAATTACAAATAAATAAATAAATAAATAAATAAATAAATAAATAAATAAAGATTAATTACATAAATCACGATTAATTAAACTAAATTCAATTAATTAATCTAACCATGATTAATTAATCTAATCGTAATTACTTAAACTAATTACAATTAAATTTAATCTAAATCATCCTTAATCATAATTCAAAATAAACTAAAATTAACTAATATCAATAACCATTAATATTAAACTAACTACCCCTAAACGTAATTAATACCCTAATCCACGATTAGGAAGTTAACTCATAGATTTTTAGCGATGGTGACCTCGTGGCGATGGTGGTGCAACAGCATAGAGAACTCGGTCTCACGGCACTGACGGTGGCACCAATGGTATGGCAAAGGCAGCGGCTTGGCACTCGAAGCCCATGGCCTCCAGTATATGTAATTGAACCCTCACGATTACATAACAACCGAGGGTCGTTCGCAATTCGAAGATGCACAAATGTGGATTGAAAATTATGGACCACGAGTCAAATGCACGAGAACTAGGTAAGTCGTTGTATCTTCCTTTTAATCCTATCACCACTACATTTTTTTTTTGACAAAATCTAATTGAGTGTCACCTCCAGTGTTAAGCATTTGTCGTTGAGCTGCCTTGACAAAGTTGAATCTTTTTTCTGTGACGTCAGGAAGCGATATTTCTATGTTAATAGCTTCCGACTTCTTTTGTTGTTTTTCTTTCAATAGAAAAAAGTTGGCTCTAAAGCTTACTTCTGTCTTGTGAAGTTCTCTCTTGATCTGACACAATCTAAATGTTGATCAGGCTAAGGATAGTTTCGGGACTTGCCCAGACGTGATATTGAAGAATATTGAAACTGCAGAGAAACTTTTTTCAGATTCTGAATGTACTAAAATGCGAAATTCAAATTCCAAGAGTATGCCAAGTGTTGGAAAAGCAGTTCCAGATTCTTTCACATTTAGTTACTGCTTGGCAGGCCCACATGAGAGGGCTCTTCTGTTGAAGAAGTTTGCAGCATCTGCTTCAAATGAAGAAGTTTTGGAAGTTGCGAATCAGGTCTCCTTGTACACTGGATGCTCCCATCATTGGTAAGTTCCTATCTCTTTAGTCATTTCTATTGGGATGCTGACGGAGACTATACTTACCATTTTCCCTTATGTGCACGATAGTCTATTTGTCTGAAATGATCGTGCTTGTAAGTGGTGGGAGAACACTTGTCTTCCCAAAGCCATCCACATGCTGGCTAAGTACTAGTCTTCCCACATGTACTTTCTTGTTGCCAATTGACCAACTATGTTCAAACCTGAAATCGATAGTTCTTATTAATGCATGATACAGACCTTCTTCTCTGAGCACTTAATGGTAATGATATTGCTTATTGGCGGCTAGGTAGTTTTCCCACCTGCCATAGTTTACTGGCCTCCCCTTGTGTCACTGCCACACTTTCAATAGAAGTGTACGTGAACCTTGTGCATCCATAACACTTCTTTTATTTTTAGGAACCAAATTGCAGTTGCAAAGAAATTGATAGAGGAAGGAACGAAATTATGGAGCTTGCTTTCACAAAATGATAGCCATGTTCCCTGGGAGAGCGCCATCTATGAGATTGAAGAGTACTTTATGAAGATTGCTTCCTGCAATACTAGAACTCTTTCCCAAAAATAGTGAAAATGGACGGGATAGGTGGAAAGTCGGGAGAAGTTTGAAATTTCTGTGAGAGAGAAGCAGAGGGAAAATTTGAATTTTTAGATACTCTCTCCAAATTCTGGCCCTTGGTGCTCCCAAAATAGCCTTAGTGTCATGGTCACTATTTGCTATCTTTGTTGTTGTACATGTTCTTAGACTACCCTTCTTCCATGCTTTGGCACTTTATGATGCTTAGTTTAAGATTTCTTTTACATGCGTTCGTTTTTGTGTTACTATCAATTGTTTTGTTGCTTTTAATCTCTAAATATAGAGCGCAAAGAACAAATAGAGAAAGCAGAGGAGAAAGAACGAATGAGAAAAGAAAAAGAAGAGAGGGAAAAAAGAGAAGCTGAGGGGAAAGCTGGCAAAGGGAAAGCAGTTTCAGCAGGGTTGGGTGTTGGAGATCTTGGATCACGTAAGGATGGGAGGAGGCAAGCTAGCAGAGAGGAACAAGAGAAAATTGAGGCTGAGATGAGAAAGAATGCCTACCAATTGGCCTATGCTAAAGCAGAGGAGGCATCTAGGTTACTGCAGGTGGAGCAAACAAGAAAGGGAAGAGATTCTAAGATGTTTTGCTGTTGCTTTTCTCGAATCTCTTGGGCCTACCAAAAACCCGCAATGAAAGACTGCAATTCCATTCCGTCAAAAACATACTGGTGGGACTGGATTTGTATCCGAGGACAAAGCTTTGAAGTGTCGTGGAAATATTTTCAAGGGAAGAGGTGTAATTGCTTCTGCTTTTAAGGTTTGTGACCTGTGGATATGGGTATCATCTTAGTGGTATCTTCCTCTTGCTATGCAAGAAAAACTGATCTCCAAAAATTAATTATGACAAATAAAAAGGGAAAATCTACATTGCATTATTAAGTATCATTTCAACTTTGAGCTGTAAGTATGAGTCTAGTTATTAGTATTTTAGCTTCAATAATTCTCCATATTGCGATATATTTCATTTTTTCTATCGGTTCATTTATATCTTCCATTCTAATTGTTTTGGCCGAATTTTAATCTGTAGCTTCTCCTCATACAATTCATATTCGACCGTTGATGATCAAGGTTGAAAAGGACCCGAAGCTTTCAGATATCAGGACTATTGATGCACTCGAAATAGTACAAACAAGGTACAATCAACATATTTTGCCAGTAGGCTATCATTGTTTTAATTAATTCTCTTGAGGTTCTTATGGTACCTCTGACCCCTAGTACTATGATCACAGTGTTATCTGTGGGTTTGTTGCCCAGCTATGCTATTGATTTGTTGATCATTATGTTAAGATTTTCCTTTGGAGTTAGCTGGTGAAAAGACCCTCACATAAACAGACTGAAAATTTAGCGGCTTTCTTGTTCTTTCAGCAATTTAATTTGAACATGGGACATGTTTTTCTTGTGAATTACTAAATCCCATTGCTTTTTGTTTGGAGCTTTTTCTGCCATCAAATTTTACCTTTTCGGAAGAACTGATTAGACCTTGGTCCTCATTGATGCAGTAATAAACCAAAGCCTGCATATCTTTCAAAGATTTTGATTGCACTTTTAAGCTATAGCGGGGTCACTAATGAATTTTTTTTTTGGACATGGTGGAGAATGCTCTGGGAGATGCAAATAGTGTCTTCTCTAGTAAACAAGTAGCTCCAAGAGGTAGTATTCTTCTGAACATTTGGACTGTTGAAATAATGTCTCTTCTTAAAACAGTCCAAAAAGAGATTTTTCTCCAAATTTGGCAATCCTATTAGCCCTTTATGGTGCTGTAACACAGAACAAACTTTGCTAGCTATGAAGATCTGGAAGTCCCACCGTAAGACTCTAATCTTCATTGGCCGTCGCTTTGTCATTTTCAAGGAGGTTGAAGTGTGAGATTTGCCTTAAAAACTCGATTAAGTTTTGGAGGAGCGTTGTCCTCCTTGGCCTTAGATATCAAATCCTAATTTGTATTCATCAACTTTCAGAAACAAACTCCAAAACAAGGCCATTCTTCGGTGGAGTCGGCGTCAACCAAGACATACTGGTGGTGGATTTGGATGATGATAATCATGTCTCATCACCTAACAGCACCGTGTCGAGCATAAGTGGGAAGAGAAGTGAGAGAGACCCGCATGGAGAAAATGAAGTTGAGGCTGAGAGACTTCGTGCTCTTGTGAGAGCATTGAAGAAGATGGCAGCGGAGGAGATGGAGCGAGGAAGAAGCTCAGGTTGTCTAGAGAACAGTCATTGGTGCTAAAGGAGACATTCAAAGAGCATAACACTCTTAACCCTATGAGTGGCAATTTTGGTCATTCTATTACTGATTAATATATGCTTTCTTTTAAAAAGAACAGCAACTCTCCTTTGTGAAGCCGTCGATGCTGGGCTCGGCGTGAATCTCCGTCGCCACCGCCACCGCGACGGTCTTGCAAGCTCGCCGCCACCCCCCCCCGCCTACCCGCGCTGCCCTCGCCGTCGTCTCTTCAGGGCTTCGCCTCCTCAACGGGCAGCCTCGTCGCCGCCAGTTTCTGCTGCGCGCTCCTTTCCCGACGATCTGACCAGCTGGTGGAGCTGATTCTTGGTGGGTAGGGTCGCCTTCTACTCCTCTTCAAAACCCACAAAGAGTCTCTACCTGGTACGTCCTCCTCCTTGGCCCAAATGGCTGAATTCGGTTAGGGTTTTCGTGCCCTGTTCTGCTGGTTTTCGCGATCTGTGGAATGATGGCTGAGGTGAGTTTAGCCCATAATGTTGGGGTTGGGCCGAGTTTTAGAAGCCCCTCCCGTCCTGTTTTAGACCGTTCAACTCAAGATGGTCTTTCGGAGTTAGGTGCAAGACGTGAGGATGCGTCCCATGCTGTTGCGAGGGATGGCCCTTAATTAAATCGTCCCCCTGCTAGTCCGTCTGGTCTGAGAGGGAGGAGGCGTGATAGATCGGCCTCTTAAAGGCCTCCACAGGGTAGAGACACTGGTAAACCTGCCCCACGCACTTGGGCTGCTATTGCTAAGGTTGTGGAGAAGGGATACGATCTTGAGTATTTCCCTCCGTCGTTTGTTAATGACAAACCTGTAGTGGAGATGATTGATGATGAGGTTGAGGCGGCTGACCCTAAGCTACTTGACTGTTTTGTTGGATACTTTATTGGTAGAAGATTATCATTCAAAACTACTGAAATGGCGCTAAAGAACACATGGGGGCCTAATCTTGCTGAAGTTATGTCTAATGGAAAGGGATTTTTCTTCCTCCACATTCTGGATGGAGAGTTTCGTCGAAAGGTGTTGGAAGGGGGGCACATTACGATTGCCAGGATACCGTTTGTTCTCCAGCAATGGAAGCCTACCATTGAGCTGAAGAAAGATGCTCATCTTACCGTGCCTGTGTGGGTTAGGTTGAAGAACCTCCCGCTCATGTTTTGGTTTGCCCAAGCGATCAGCAAAGTAGCTAGTTTTTTAGGGAGAACTCTCTTTGTGGATTAGTGAACAAGCCAGCTGAAGATGGTTACATTCGCTCGAGTTTGTGTTGAGATTACTGCTAACCAACCTTCTTACGACTCTCTTGAGATTACTCACAAAGGTGAATCATGTATGGTGGGAGTTGAATATGAGTGGAAACCTGTAGCTTGTCCAGTGTGTTGCATTTTTGGCCATAGATGTGGCCCTCATCCAACTCGGCCTCCTATTGTGGAAGCTGCTCGTCAGCATCAGGGTCCTCAATCTCAAGCCCCTGCAACCTCAGCTATCTCCCTTAATCCCCCATCTGCAGCTCCTGAGGCGTCTATTCAGCCAGGACAGGTGGTAGCTATTGCTGATAATCCTTTGATTGTTAGCAGAACTGATAATGCGACTTCTGGGGGAATCTCTCCTTGTTTGAAAGATGCTGCACCTCCAGTTGATGTCCCTATCCCACCTTCTAAAGGTGGCACTGAATGCTCGGGCTCAAGGGATGCTGTGGCACAGCCTTCGACTGCAATTCCTGTTGCTGTTTTGTCTCATCAGGATGTTGATCCTGGTTGGAAGCAGGTGAAAAGTAAGAAGATCAAGCCCCTTTCTGGTAAGGATGCAACGTCTCTCCGGTTGGCTCCTCTCTCGGAAGAGGGCCAATATGTGAAGCCGAAAGGTCCTGCTCCTGAGAAGGCCGTACCTCGCAAGCCTCCTACAAATTCAAAGAAATCCTTGAAGATTGGTGATGATCCAGCCCCCCAGGTTGAGGCAGGAGCTGTCCCGACTTCCTTGGTGCCTCGGGGTGGCTTGGAGGATGAGATTGTAGCACCAAGTGCTTATGACGGATCCGATGATGAGGACCTCCTTTCGGTTGGTGATCAACCTCAGGCTTCTCCTCCTTTGGCTGCTGCCACACTTGCCCAGAAATCTCAAGCTCCAATGAAGAACACTTCGAACCTTGGTAAAGGGCGTCCAACGATGGGGGTGGTGGTTGAACCTCCGTCCTTGGTGCATAATTCTAGCTTGGGTGATGAAATAACTAGCTATTCGGATGATGACGTACTACTCTCTTTATGTCGTTCTTCTCCGAAAGCTCCGAAGCTCGTTGGAAAGACGGAATCCCTACAAGACAAACTTTTAAATATGCATCCTGATCCGCCCCCTTCGGTATTGCCTCCCCCGGCCTCTGGTCGGCGCAAGAACACTAAGAAGAGGTAACTCTTCTCCCTTTCTATGTATATAGGTATATGGAATATAAGAGACCTAATGGGCCGCATTAGATGTGCAGAAGTTCGGAAATTTGTTTCTTTAAATAACCTAAACTTAGTTGGGTTGCTGGAGACAAAAGTTCCCGATTCCCTTTTCAATTCTATTTCCTCGAGCCTTTTAACGGGTTGGAATTGGGTTGCAAACCACGAGCATTCTCCTAGAGGTAGAGGTAGAATATGGGTAGGATGGAACCCAGAGTTTGTTACATTTGAAGCTTATTCTATCAATGCTCAAGCTATCCATGGCCACTTGCGGTCTTTATTGTCGGGTTTTTCTTGTTGTATTTCGGTGGTTTATGGTGAGCATACCTTTATTCGTCGTCAGCCCCTATGGGACGACCTTGTACACATGAATAATATTATGCAGGACTCTGCTTGGTTGGTTGCTAGGGATTTCAATGCAATCAAAGATCCATCTGATCGAGTTGGTGGAGCTTCCAATTGGATCCCTTGCTTTGACGAATTCCGGCTTTGTTTAGAACAAACTGAATTGGAGGACTTGAGGTATGTTGGACTTCGGTACACTTGGTCTACTTCCTCAGGAGTCGGAAGAAAAATGAGAAAAATTGATCGGGTTTTGGTAAATGGGAAATGGAACCATGTCTTCTCCTTTTCCAAAGCTTCTTTTCTAAACTCCGGTATTTCTGACCACTCCCCCATGGTTGTCAGAATTCTTAACCCGGCCTTTAGGAAAAAGCCTTTCAAATTCTTTGAGTTCTGGATGATGCACCCTGCTTTTACTTCCATTGTTCGGCAAGTTTGGGAAAGCCCGGTGGTGGGGCATCCGATGTTTATACTTATGCGCAAGTTAAAAATGTTGAAATGGCGCCTCAAAGAGCTAAATAAAGAGGCTTATTCTGATATCTTTGAGAGAACTGCTGCTGCTCGAGAGGCCCTTCGAGTTACGCAGCTTGGCCTTCAGCAAGACCCAGGCAATATCACCCTTGCTGAGTTGGAGAAATCTCGGCGCAATTAGTTTGTGGAGTTACGTTCTCAGAAGGAGTTTTTTTACGAACAGAAATCAAAAGTGAGATGGCTCCAGCAAGGTGATCGAAACACCAAATTTTTTCATCATTCGGTTAAAAGAAGACAACTTAGAAATAGAATTCTCTCAGTAAAGGATTCCACTGATTCTCTCATATAGAACCCTGCCTTGGTGCCCCATGTTTTTGTTTCCTATTTCAGCAACCTCTTGATGCCTCAACCTGCCCTCTCAAAGCCTTCGTTGCCGGAGCTGAAGGCGTTCATTCGACGGCCTCTTTCTGTCGACCAGGCTGATGCTTTTTCTCGCCCAATTATGGACACCGAGATCCGTGATACTGTTTTTTCTCTACCTCATGGTAAAGCCCCTGGACCAGATGGTTTTACAGCTAAATTCTATAAGAGCAATTGGGATTGGGTGGGGCCTTTGGTAGTTGAGGCGGTGAAGGACTTCTTCTCCTCAGGCCAGTTGCTGAGAGAGGTAAATAACACAATCTTAACCTTGGTGCCAAAAATTCCTAATGCCTATGGGGTTTCTGATTTCAAGCCTATAGCATGTTGTAACACAATATATAAGATTATCACCAAGATAATGGCCAATCGCCTTGCTGTTGTATTGAATGACCTGATAAACCCCCCTCAGAATGCCTTTGTGAAAGGTAAGAGAATCACGGATAATATTCTCCTAGCTTAGGAGCTATTTGCAGGTTTCCACCTCGACCCTTATCTTCCCAAATGTGCAATTAAGGTGGACTTCCAAAAGGCATATGACACAGTGGATTGGGACTTTCTAGAGCTTACTCTTTCAGCTTTTGGTTTTCCCGAAAGGATGATCAGACTCATCATGGTTTGTGTTCATACCCCCAAGTACTCCATAGCTATCAATGGTGAGATTCATGGTTTTTTTTCGAGTGGACGAGGACTTCGGCAAGGGGACCCTATGTCCCCCTACCTTTTTACCTTGATAATGGAGATTTTCTCAGGTATCTTGGTTTCTCACACAGCTCATAAGGACTTCAAATACTTTTGGAGGTGTAAACATCTTAAGCTTTCCCATCTCTTCTTCGCCGATGATGTTTTCCTTTTTTCTCGAGCTAATTGGGCTTCGGTGACTATACTCAAGAGAGGACTTGACATCTTTTCCTCTTGGAGTGGCTTATTGCCTAACAAAAATAAGAGTTAAGTTTTTGTGGTGGGAGGCTCTCCTACTATGCGAAGGCATATTCTTCTGACATTGGGTTTTCAGGAAGGGAAGCTTCCAGTACATTATCTAGGAGTCCCAATTATTTCTTCAAGGCTTGGGAAAACGGACTGTATTGCACTTATTGACCGGATCACAGCCAGAGTTCAGACTTGGACTCAGCGGTTTCTTTCATTTGCTGGAAGACTCCAGTTAATCAGATCAGTACTCCACTCTATCCAAGCATTCTGGGCTAGTGTGTTTACTCTTCCTGCTTTAGTTATTGATCTTATCGAATGTATTTTGAGACAATTCCTCTGGAAAGGCCCATCCCTGGGCCGGGGAGGAGCAAAAGTATCTTGGGAAGATGTTTGTGTTCCTAAGAAGGAAGGTGGTTTGGGTATTCGTAGATTAAAGGACTGTAATAAAGTTGTCATGCTTAAGTATATTTGGGTTTTGTTTACTGACAAAGAATCCCTTTGGTGTCAATGGATCCACACCAATTTCTTAAAAAGGGAGCACTTTTGGGTTTCCTCCATTCCCACCATATGTTCTTGGGCTTGGAGGAAAATTCTCTAGCTGAGAAGAGACTTTAGGGCTTCTTTTTTGTGGAAACTGGGTGATGGTCATTCGGTCTCGCTTTGGTATGACAATTGGCACCAGGAAGGCCCTTGGAGCCTCATTTTTCCAGACTCTCTTATTGCTACCTCGGGACTTACTAGACAAGCAACAGTGGCAGATCTACTTTCGCCTGAGGGCCGTGTTTTCAGGACTCTTTTGGAATCTTGGCAATTTGCCTTGCCGGTTCTCTCTCGGAACCATGATCGTTTCTATTGGCGCGAGTCCTCTAATGGTGCTTTTTCAATAGCCTCGGCTTGGGAGGCAATTAGGACCAAAAAGATTCCGGTTCCGTGGGCTCGTTTTATTTGGAACAATGCTATAGCCCCAAGATTTCAATTTAACCTTTGGCTTATTATCAAGAATAGATTGCCTACTCAGGCTTTTCTCGTATCCATTGGAAGGATTGATTCTCAATTATGTGCTTTTTGCAATCATATCCCATACTTTATTGATCATCTCTTCTTTGATTGTCATGTTCCTGCGACACTTGCTTTCTTTTGGGCCAGCAGATGTAATCTTCCTTGGCGTAACAGAACTTGGGCGGCAAATCTCCACTGGGCATTGAATTTCCTGTCGGGTAATGACTTCTTTCACTCTATTCCCCGGTTTTCTTTTGGGGCCTTATGTCATCTTATATGGAAGAAAAGGAACAGCATCATCTTCCGTGGTGAAGCCCTTGAGGATGCAGCTTTGAAGAATCATCTCATCAAAGTTGTGAAAGACAAAGCCCTCACCTTCAATAGAGTTCCGGACAACCCTAGGAATAGAAGGCTCCAACGAGGATGGGAATTTGACTCCTCTGTCTTCGTCGATGGCCCTGATGAGCATATGGATTGATGGCGGGTCATTCCAGACTTATGAATGGTGCTATGGTTGCTGTTACTAAGTTGATCTTTTTTGATCTTTGGCATTTGATGTGCTGTGTTTTGCCGGTTGTTTGGCTAGTGTTCTTGTGGTTGTTCTAGTTCTTTTTTCCTGGCTCCCTTTCCACTCATTCTGCTTTTGCACTATGAGTGAAAGTTTTTGGCGCCGTTTTTGTATAGCTAACTCTCCTTTAATATATTCTTACCTTTACCAATATATATATATGCTTTCTTTAAATGTGCGTGAGCATGTAATCATTGCTTATAAACCTAACATGGATGTTTGGTAGGAAAAATTGAATTTAAAGTGCGTTTCTGTCATGAGATTGATGTTTATTTGTAGTTGTCAGTTACTGGTAACAGTCGAATTGGGGATTTGAGACCTTTTTCTTGTTTTCTTTTTTGCAATGATTGGATCTGTGTGAATCACAAATTGGTTTTCATTTTCATTTATGAATAATGAGATCATCTTTAGGTTTCCCTTTGGATGTAATAAAGGGATGGTTTAGATGAGTTTAACTGGAGATTGTTTTGAGTTTCAGAAGCAAAAGCTTGCCTTGGCCAAGCAGCTGAATCTTAGTCCCAGACAGGTAGAGGTCTGGTTTCAGAACAGGCGTGCCAGGTAATTGATAGTTTTGAGTTCTTTTTGCCCATATACATGGCTTTACATCTGCGTCTCATCTGCATCATTCTAAACATTGTGGAAGAAAAATGTCAGGAGTGGGGGTGGTTGGTTCTCTCTTAATCATTTGATGGTAGTTCGACAGCGAAGTTGTTTTTCTTTATAGTGAGTGCATGTAATCTTTGGGTCCACATGTATCCCAGTTGGGCCATCTTGCACACGAGGTGTGTGAGCGTGTAGCGAGAGTCCGGTGATGTGACTTGTCACTTAATCTAGGAGTACACTTCTCGTTCTCACTTTAGTATGGAGCACCGATATGTGGGATCCATAAATTCTAAGCCGCCAGGGGAGGAAGTGAAGTTATTAGGGAGTACTCAAATACCTAAAATTTTGTTATGCGAGGGCCCCAGTTTAGATTCATGCACTCATGATTTACAATGCAGCTCTGGAAAGCTCTGTTTATGGTTAGGATAATGACGTTGGGTCTTTTGCATCAAAGAATTGGTTTGATGAAGCAGCTTCTCTATGTTAAGTTTGAGCAAATGTGCAATTCTTTTGTCTAATAGCTGCCATCTTGATTTTCTTAATCACATGGAAATGAGCTGAAGATTGTTATTCATACCTTACTAGATTGAGCTGATAATGTGTTATTATCACGCTGAAGTTTGGCACCAACAATCTGTGTGGGGTAGCTTGTATAAGGATGTACCGTAACATCTTATTTTCTTTTTACCAATTTAGTGTAGGACTAAGACGAAGCAAACTGAGGTGGACTGTGAGTACCTTAAAAGATGCTGCGACAATCTTACACAGGAAAACAAGAGGCTGCAGAAGGAAGTGCAGGAGCTCAGAGCACTGAAGCTCTCCCTACAGCTCTACATGCATATGAACCCTCCCACCACGCTCACCATGCGCCCTTCATGTCAGCGAGTGTCTGTTCCTTGAGCATCATTGTCGCCTCCATCTTCATCTTCAGTCACTGCCTCAGTGATTGGCCCCATAGGGCCGGTCCATAATCCTTTTAGTCAGTCTGGACCATCCATCAACCCTTGGGCAAGGCTACAGATGCAACAAGGACTGAACAATTTGCACTCTTAATGGCTTTTCTGACATCTGCGCGGCATGTGCCAAGTCGTAAAGCAAAGAGTATCAGCTCATCCTGACGATACATTAGCAAGTATGACGTAGAAAGATCCAATGATTGGCAAAATAAAGCATCTATTGTGCTTTTTGCCGATAATAGGACATTGGTTGCTGGGATAGACAAATCTTATCCCTATTTTTAAGGTCGAAAACATGTAGGGAAAAGGAAAGGTGAACGTT
Organism: Eucalyptus victrix; assembly: GCA_016097545.1. NCBI lineage: Eukaryota > Viridiplantae > Streptophyta > Magnoliopsida > Myrtales > Myrtaceae > Eucalyptus > Eucalyptus victrix. The sequence goes on along the minus strand of CM027840.1, from coordinate 12,829,284 downwards.
AGTTGTTCATGGAATTTGTTCACTTAGGTAATTTGATGATCTATCATGATATGGGTGATTGATTGTCGAATCTATTCAAATGTTGATGAATCATGGTCTCATCTACCATGTTGGGTCATCAGCTGTTTCAAGCAATTCAATTGTGATATTTGTTGACGGGTGACATAGAATATGCCTTTCGAAAGTAAATTTAGGAGCAAAGTACTGAAACACGGGCAAGAGTTGTATGATGTCCTCTAACCATGGATACGTACATGGTGATCACATTCTATGATTAGGCAATGACAATATCATAATACTGACAGTTCTCTTTCATCTTATTGTTTAATAAATCTCGATCGCTGACGACGTTTCTGGTCTAGGAGTAAACTGATTAGGTTTCTGGAATGCTAAAGTCAATTTCCTGACTAGCCCAATTGGTAGAGCAAGTAGTTACATCACATGGCACATGACGGCGACTTAAGGTGTAATAAACCAATCGAAAGTGAAAGATTTCGAAAATTCAAGCATCGATTGAGTAGGACGAGGCACATAGTGCACATCGGTTGGGTGACTGATACATGAAGTACCTTTCCCATAAGGTGGCTTCAAGAAGTGGAAAAGATGGTTCAGAACACATGCGTATGTTTCAGCTTGTATTTGACCCGGTTTTTACGACTTCGAAGATTCTACACATCACCTCTGTCATGTAACAATGGCCATTCGTCCTCCTTGTACAATCAATGCACAGAACTCAGCTACCAAGATGAGCTATGGAGATTTCATTTTATTTCAGTTTGACAAAACTGGACTTAATCAAAATGTTGCTTTCGACTGTCTCAGTCCCTAAGTGATGATGCAGAATCGTCTACGTGAAATTTGGATGCAGTCTAAACTGTGTTAATTATCAGTTAGCCATATTTAAGTCCGGAACAAAAGTTTCTCATGTTCGTGTTGAGTTAATCTCAAGGGTAGACAAATGCTCAACTCCTCGAAATGATAGAATGCATGTTCTCTGGCAATCCGAAGCAAGTTTAGCTTTGTAAGGACTCAGAGATGATACTTCGTGATAAAGTGTAATACCGATCACATTCATGTCAATGACGGATACACCGCAGCCCAATCTACAGGAAAGGGAGCGAGGAATAATACAGTGGGCACTTTTCTCTCTTCAGATCACAATAGCAATAATCATCATACTGTATTTGTGGTGTCTGCTAGGGAACGAAGTATGCACCCCTAAGCCGGCCCTCTCCATGAGTCTTTCGTGAATCCGCAGGCACTGGTCACAAGTGGGGCGATCCCCTGTAGACAAGCCTCTGTACAAGTATCTAGCAAGCAACGAGAGAATCAAATTAATGAGGTAGGTTCTGGTTTTGCAGATATGCTGTGCGTGGGAAAAGAAGGCATTAACGAACGAAATGTAGCACACACGAACTGCAATAGCGATAGCATTTGCACACTGAATTCTCTTACTACTCACTAGAGAAGGAATGCATGTTTAACTCCATCAAAGGCCTTAACAATAACAGTAATCCAAGCAAGATGGTAGCGATCAGATGAGGAATGAATAATACATGGGGAAACTCTGCTCTCCTCGAATCGGACTTACAAAACCAACTGGTCAATAAATATATCCACCTTTAATCTCAGTTAACCATGGTAAAATTAGAAGACAATGCTCAATTTGCTGGTCATGAGACCATAGTTGCATGATGAGCCTGAAGGTCAAAGTAAAATACATGTTAAGCATACATACATAAGGCAAACAACAGATGCCATCAAATTCCATCTACTTAATGACCAGTCCTAAATGACGATGTTCACAGCTGTAAGAACATTCAAGTACTTTGACGATGACCTCAAGACAATTTTTGTTGTATACCATCTTGTCAGTTTAGACTAACTCAAGTACCAATAGCGATAAAGAAACATCCCCAGAGCATTTGCATATAATTCTTCAAGGAGAGTTAGATAATGCTCTAAGCCAGTCTTAAGCACTGACAAGCCAATAAGTCATTTGCAATATCCATAGAATAAGATAGGTTTCCAGTGCTGATGAAAAGAAGGAACATGTGCTCCAACTAGAAAGAAAAGTATCGTGCTATCAAACGCAATTTATCTAGTCAAATGACACTATTATGGACAGGAAGGAATTTTAAATACATTACTGCAGGGAGACTGGGGAAAACAACATGCAATTGTCTTGTATGATCATTATATGCCAAAATTCAGTGAGTGAGAAGAACACACGAGACGAATGAACATGGTACTACTTTTTTTCTGGCTGAGTTGTGAAGACTATGGCAAGCCAATAGAGTATGGCACCTTGGTGAAAATGGAATCTAAACCAGAATCCTGTAGAAACAAAATTATTCTACTCCTGCTTGAAACCGGCCTTGAGATCAAGCTAACCCCAAAAGTTGTCAATTTAATTCCTCTCCTTCCAATCACTCAGAACAGAAATACCATTAGATCAACCTACTCAGAAGTCTCAGGGATTTGATCTAGAAAGGAGATCTTTTAGGACTAGATTGCATGACTAGATTTTGGCACTCAATACAACCAACAAAGAAACAACCAATAAGGACTTTGTCGATAAAATTGATGAAATGCCTTGTCTAGAATTTAGGGAAAGCTACACATCATCATAGTTTTGAGACGATCTAAACCAGGAGTTGCTTCTGCTACTCTAGATCCACAACCACCCCAAGCATTAACACATATAACCCCAGGACAGGAGCAACTATCATTGAGCATATCTTACCATCTATTCCAAATTGACAACCTCACCTGCCCTGCTTTATCCTCTCCAGTCTATCATTCTTATACTTCGTTTAGAAGGCAAGGATGGGATGAAAATGGAAAGAAAATTTAAATTCTTGTCCTCTCTACGCCAAAGTTTCAAACTTTACCCCAATTTTCCTTCCCCTCCCCTCCTTCCCAAACAAAGCATTGGTACCAATCCTTGGGAAGAGGCAACTAGAACAACTAGAATGCCTAATACAAATCACATTGTAGCAATAAAGAAAGTCCAGCTTAGTCTGAGCATAATCTTTAAAAGGGCTTTTCTTTGGGAATAGGAATCCCTATACACTCTAACTTGATTGCCTTGCATAGTTTAACAAGGTTTGTTCCTTCAAAAAATGGGGTGTCAACAAATAAGTAGAGCAATCACAAGTAGCATAATTCAGTGAATTCACAATACGACAACACAAACATTTTAACAAGGCCTTAAATAGATAGACTATGATTAGCCAAAGCATACAATTAATAGTAGTTACTGGCGCAACCTATTCTTCATAAGCAAAATTGAGAAACTGATAACCTAAACCAAAGTAGTAGGCTATTACTTAGCAAAGTTATGGTCAAATTTCATAAATGGTAATTCTTCCAAGATCACTTCATTAGTTTGAGTTATTCTCACCCAATTATTTGTAGGTTTGAACACCAGAAATAAGAAAATGAATATCAAACTAAGTCATTGGGGGAAAAAAACGTTAAGTCTTCAGAGATCCTAACGTGCCAACCCTGATGACACAGATAAACCAATGAACTGAAGAGACAGTTTGCTATTTCTAGTCATTACATCACCCATGAATTCTTTATCTTTATTAAATATCTCTACCAAAAGCTGCAGCCACAACAAACAGTTCAATAATTAAGCCCTTCACAACCGATAATCATTAGGCATAATCGTCACTACCCAATGAACCCATGATCCTTATGTTAATCTGTATAAAGGGACTACAGGAGTACTCAAATGTCCCATTGAAAGAACAAGACAGTTGAGTGAAAAGATTAAGCCCTTCACAAACCCCCCACACACACAGTGGCATTTCGACATTGATATCACTTGTGCCTTCAAGCGCTACAAACTTAATGGAAACAAGAAAACCATCCCCTATGCCTTAAATTGCTACCATCACTCCAAGCATTTCAATTCCACGGTAAAGATTACTAAGCAAACACGAAGCAATAAATCTGAACAAGCATCGACAACAGGCGGGTACGGAAAACTGGGAAAAGACAGCGCAACACTCACTTCATGAGGATGTCATAGTACTCCGGATCCAGGGAAGAGAACAGGGCGTCTAGATCCTTTATCGCCATTATCGCTCTGTGCACCACTATCCAGTTTGCCGACTGTAAAGACCGCGACTTCACCACCCGGAAAGATCTACCAATACAAGCAGCAAACACCCACAAAAAAAAAGGGCGAACCTTGCATCGCGAGAAAGCTACAGAACATAATTAACTTCACAACACGCAAGAAACTAAAACTCCCCTAAAAAGAAATTCAATTTCTAGAATCGAAAACAATTTTTTGCACAAGCCACAGCCTCCGCTTCGATAACGCCAAATAAATCTAGTTTAGTTCTAGTAGATAATCAGCAAAGCTCACAATCAACCTAGCCTTCAAAATGCATCGGCGATTATACTCTAGTAGTTACCTTTTGACAGCGAGAGGTCCGAGAACGAGTAGCAGGAGAACCGTGATACATGGAATTTGTGGAAGGAATCAAAGCATTAAACAGCGACACACCAGTAGGCAAACAAGCAGCTTCCTTCCTACAGAGATCGAACGGAGCCGAACCTGCGTAGGGAGACATCACCAACTGCTTCAACCAGTAGCCTTCGCCAACTGCAGGCGGCACAAACAAGAAAAACCAGAAATCGTATCAGAAAATGGACCTCCAAGATTTCAAGGGAGGAGGGGGCAGGGGATCGGGGATCGGGAATCGATCAACGGAGCGAAGAGAGGCGGCGTTACGGCGGCGAATGCTGGTGAGAGGGCTGGCGACCTCGGGGCGGGTGGACAGGCGGAGGTTCCTGGGGAGGTAGACGAGGGCGAGCCGGAACGCGACCGACGCGACGATCCATGTCCACAACCCCGAGCGCGCGCGCTTCTGCTTCTTCGTCTCCGTCTTCTGCTTCGTCGTTTCTCTCTCCCCCATTTTTGCCGTCGTGGTTCGACGCATTGGCATCGGGCGCGTAGGCGGAGGCGGAGGAGACGAGGGCGACGGACTCCGACGCCGACGAAAGCAATCGGCGGAGGGGCGTCGGCGTCGGGGTTTGCTGGAAGAGAGCGCAACTTCGAGGACGAAAGAGAGAGAGAGAGAGAGAGAGAGAGGACTAGAGGTCGCGAGAGGGAGGCGAAGGGGCGTCGGCGTTAGAGTCGGGTTCAGGGGAAGAGGCGGAGGCTGTGTCGGCGTCGGCATCGGCCGACTTCACGGAGGGGGGAGAGAGAGAGCAGAGCGGACGTCGCGAGAGGGAGGAGGAGGAGGAGAGAAAGTGGGAGAGAGAGAAAAAATTACGGAAAATTCATTCAGGAGAGAGAAATCTTTTGGGCGGAGTCATGAACTGTCTTTTCTTCTGCAATCTTTTGGGCGGGAGTCGTGACCTGTCTTTTTTTCTGCAGGGAGTCGAGCCAAACCGGGCCCGCCCCTCCATTTTCCAACGGGTCCCACATAATGCGTGTCAATCTCTGAGTGGTAAGTACGCGCCACGTCAGCAGATGACATGGTGCGAACCACTGAATATTTTCTCCCGCCCCGCCGAAGGTAGGTTGAGACCTTCCCTCTCTATCTCTCTATTCCTTTCGTGTATGTATCATGTGTAAGAAGACTCTAATTGCCGACCACCCAACAGTGTTAGCGTTCTCTTTATTTATATGACAACCAAGGCCTTTAAAGGAAAGGACCCAATAAAATATATTTTATTCCTTTATTTTCCTCAAATGCGTGAGCACTCCCAACCTTGACCATTATATTCATGATTTTCGGCCACGAATTCTTTCCTTTTCTGCTCACGCCCATGGATGCGTAGGATGCATGAAATTTTCTTTATCGGTGCACTCTTTCTTGTTTTAAAACAAGAAATATATGTCCCAATCCTTCTTTTGGCTTATTATTGCTTAGAAATTATGAAGCATAAATATCACACTTTTCTGCACCTAGTTGAACAGATTACCTTATGTTAATAAAGATATTTATTCCTCCTCAAAGATTTTCCGCGCCTTGTTAAGATCCCATGTGAAAATTGTACTCAAGCTTTCCCAAATTCGTGTCAAACTTGGTCATATTACGAAGCTTACTCCAATCTTTCACTTACCGTGGGCTTAACTTCAATAAAGCTCAAAACCATTTACCTGAGTTCATCCGCCGCCAACCCGATCCAATGCAATTATGTTCAGAACTTAAGCCCATCCGCTACCAGTCCATGAATATGCAAGTATATTGAAACATGCTCCTAATAACTATATGTAATGTGATTTAATATTTTTTTATTAGGGGTTAAAGTTCAGTCCCTAATTTATTATGCAATAAATGAATGATCGGGTCGTCAAAATTTAGGTGTCAACAAATTTAAATGAATGATTGCCTTCAATATGATATATGTATCTAATTCCCTGGGTGCACCAAGCTTGCTTCACGTGAAAAATAATGGTAGTGAATAATCATAGAGGAAAATCTTTTTCTTATATGACTAAAAACCAAGCTTGCTTCTCAAATCGGAAAGGATGATTCAGATTCAATCATCGCTCGTATCTCATACAAGAAAACTTCCTTCCATGACTAACCATTTTGAGTCTATCAAATCAGTACAAGAAGGATACGTAGTGCGTCCCTTTGTACTCCAACTAGATAAATTACCATAAGCAAGAAAATCATTGACCATCGATGAAGGGTCGCTTGCAATTTGAAACTTTGTTTTGTGGAGGCATCAAACGCATCAATCTCCTCCTACAGTAAGTTCATTGTCCTCTATCAATGGTTGAAGATAAGTATCAATGTCATCATCCTATCCCTTTTTCTTACCACAAATGACCATTTTTGCATTTTTTTTTTCAATTTTATGACTTTTTTTCCATTTCTCTTCTTTTTTGCTTGTAACAGGTCTTGACAATGATTGGCAACCAATATTGTCCACAAGTGAGGGCCATGCTCGCTAGCCACAAGGGAGGCTTGGCTTGAAAGGGCCACGATGGCTTCACCCCAATCTAGATGAGCATAGCCTTGGCAAGTGACCTGCCATGAGCGAACAAAAAAAAAAAAAAAAAGGAAGGAAAAGGAAAATTTTATTTAATCACGAAAAATTATGAGAAATATCAAATTGGTACACATCCGTGACAAATTTATTCAAAATTGATTTTTTTACCACCAAAAATCCAAAATTAGTGCATTTGTAATAAATTTACCAAAACTAATTTTTTTAACCACAAAATATCCTAAATTGATATGCCTATGACAAATTTATCACAAATTAATTCTTTTACCACAAAAAACCGCAAATCGGTACACTTATGAAAATTTTACACTCTATTAACTTCCGTCAAATTTAATTGTTAAATTTGCTAACCTAGATGTTGTGACCTACCTTTTTCATATAGAGAGGAAAAGACATAGATGTGAGCATACAACCCTCGTTTTAGATGCAAACTCTTCTAAGCTCATATCTCAAGCTACGTTGGTATATTCAAATTAACCCTATAAGAATTTCCTAATAAGGAGTTGCCATTAGTCTATTAAGGTCGACTAGAAATCAAATGAGGTATGAGAGTATACCTCACTTTCTATGCAATCAAAGAATTTAGAATCGGAAAGTTGCTTATAGTAATTGATTAACTAGTGCCTTTTCGATACCCAATTTTGTTCATTTAAAAAAAAAAAAAAAAAAAATGTTTGTCAGGTCATTTAGATTGTTTTTAAATCTATCTACTAACATATGAGATAATCATGTGGGCGCGTTAGCATTAAAATAACAATTAGTTACTAAAAGAAGCATTAATTAAATTGCAAGAAAAAATAGACACCTAACACTAAGAGATAAATACATGCCAATCTTAACTAGGCTAAAGAGAAGCTATAACCATCATACCAAAAGTGTGCAATCAGAAGCATTTGTCTCCAAGGACAATTGAAGTCTTAAGGTAGAAACCCTAAGGGCTTAATCAAATTCAAGCACAATCTTAGATCAAAAGGTTCCCACTTTTTAAGAGGAGACTACCCAAAAAAATATTTTTTAAGCTTGTTCTGATTTTTTTTTAATTCAGGATTTTTTTAATACAAATATATATTTTTTTTTTTTTTAAATCCAAAAGGGGGATCGGGGCTGCCTGCCGCTGGTCTTCGGGCTGGGCCATGGGTGGAGATGGGACTCACAATTTAGGCTAAAGGGCACAATTGAGCTGATTCTCAAGCCCACTCCAATACTACCCTTTCTAAGCCCAATTCGGAAAACTCCCAATTAAGCCCACTCTTCCACTAATGCTACACCAAGCCCATGCTCAAGCCCTCTTTGCTTTCATGGCTATTTCAGCCCAAGGTTGAAAAAGCCTAAATTCGCCTAAAGTCCACTATGCCTAACTAAGCCCACAAAACTCACTACTCTTGTCCACCCCCTCCACGACTTCTCGTTCCCAAGATTCCAAATTCTGCTTCTCAACGTCTTCTTCTTCGCGCACGCCGAGAACACCCGAAGATTTGCTTACTGATTCAAGAACATTAAAACTCCAGTCGCGATATTATGTTTTGCAGTCAATCAATATACGCTCGTACCCTCCACCGTTGGCCACCATGTTCGATCATCATCACCGGTCACGGCGACTCTAGCTGTGGCCACCGAATGCGAACGCCCAAACCACCGAGCAGTGGCCTCCACCGACAGCCATGATGGCCAGCCACTGACTGCGCCTCCGGCAACACCCTCGACCCTCTCGTCCACGCCGTCCGTTCCTCGGGCGACCACATCAACACCTGCCGTGAGTCACCTCCTCCGACCACCAACAAATGCTGACCAAAAGCCAAGAAAATCAATGCAAATCTAGTTCAGGCATTACGCGAACAGATGGGATGAGTCAACTGAAAGGGGAACCACAGAACGGCCTTCTTCCACTACACAATCGTTCATGTTCCACTGCACCTCAGACGGGAGAGAACTCGGATTCGCGCCAGACTCTCAACAATCAAAAAGCAAACACCAAAAACTGCCGAGCACAGAACCGACGGCGCCAGGACTCGCACGAACTCGGGGGCGGCGAACGGTGGGGGAGTTTGATAGATCGGGCTACATCCAATCGCCTCACACGCCTCTGAACCAGGATCCTCGGGAAATCGACACGGCTAGGCCCTTCACTCACGACCCTCACTCTTCGCTCTCTGTTCCTCGCTCTCTCGGTTGCTCTCCCTCTCTCGCTCTCTCTCGAGCCCCCTTAAAAATCCCCAAACCACCCCCCTTAACCCCTCAAGCGGGCACACGTGGCCTCGTCCTTTGCTAGCTGTCGTTGCTGGCCTGCCCCCAACCGCCAACTCCGACGAGAAGCTCGCCCTCCTCTCTGTCTTCCCCATCTCTTCGGCCAACGTTCAAGACAGTAGGGGTGTGCAACCGGACTGGGTATACCCGGTTCCTGAACCGGCCCATTAGGAAAATAGGATCGAGAATCGGTTTCCATTAAAAATAGTCCGGGAAAAGATTCCCAAAATTCAGAACCGGTTCAAACCGGTCCGGGAACAAGGTCTGAGTGATTACCCACCCGGAAACCGGTTCCTGGACCGGTTTTGGAACCGGTTCTCGGACCGGTTTTGTAAGTAAAGGTCCAAAATCTTTTTTTTTCCTCCCGATTTCTATTCTTACTCTCGCAATCACACGATGTTTTTTCTCTTGGCTCTCTCAAACGCGCACGGCACTCCTTCTTTGTCATTCCTCTTCCTCACTTGCTTCTCTCCCTCACCGGCTCCCTCTCGCACCGTCTGATGGACGAATGGTGTTCGTCGCCGCACATGGATTGGCTCGCCTAATTTCTCTTTTGTATAAGGAGTTATGCTTGCATAAATGAGTAACTTCATGTAGTAGTTATGGGAATAAGACTAATATTAGACCTATATTTGTTGCTGATTTTTTGGCTTATGATTTTATTTATTATAATTAGCCCTATGTATCCTTAATTTTTCATTTAGTCAAAAAGTTCATGTATTAATTTATTACCAGTGCTTAATGTTTCAATATAAATTAAGAGGATTGCGTTATTTTTTTGCTTATTAATATAAAATTCGAAGTCGTATAGGATATCAGGAGATTGCAAAACAGGTTCTAGTGGAAACAGGGTTGACCCTGGAATCGGATTGGAAAAACAGGGTGGGTCGAGTATAGGGTCCAATACAAACAGGATCGGGTATAGAGTCCAGAAAAGAGGAACCGATTATAACAGGATTGGGTATAAGGTCCAGGTCTAAACCCTACCCATTCTGGACCTGATCACCCCTACAAGACAGGAGGAAGGGAGCCAGAGAAAACGAAAAGGCTGGGCCTGGGGGTTAAAAAAAAAAAAAAACGAATGGGTTGGGCTGGACTAGGCCCAAGTGGGAGAGAACGGAAAAGAAAGGAAAGAGGTCGGGCCGCCCTCGCCCGGTCTCGCTTTGCTCTTTTTTCTTCTTCTTCTTCTTCTTCTTCTTCTTCTTCTTCTTCTTAATAATAATAATAATAATAATAATTCTTTAATTTTTTTTGGAGATTCGTTTATATTGGTTAGAGAAGGGAATCATGTCCAGATAGAGGTACTTATGGACTACTTATTTCTGCTATTGCAATAACACCAAGTAAGTCAATGCTAAATGCACAGATCTCTATCATTCTTTTCTCATGTTTTCATTGAAGCATTCGTGTAGAAATCTATCTTTTTTTCTTGCTTGTAAACTTTGATGTTGGAAGCCTGTACTATCAGCTAGAGTAATCATTGGAATTGTGACAGCTTCAATGGTTCTCCTTGTTTTGATATTACTAGTCATTTGGCTAATAGGATTCTTAGGCGATAGAGAAGTTGAAGATCTAGGTGAGATTATCATACTAACATGCTCACGCAGAAATTTGTCACTTTTTGATTCATCGTAGAAATTTGACGCTTAATTCAAGACTGTATTTCTTTGCTTTTTTTGTATTTTTTTTATGGAATTCTTATAAGTAAACTGTGATGCCACAAATGTTGGCCTTTTTTTCTTTCTTCTAACTAGGATTGCATTTTTATGAGGCATGGCCATATAGATGAATCATTTAGAGTTTGTTGTAGAATTGTGTTTTTCCTTTGATTATTATTATGACTTTCCTAATATATACCTTGGTTTTTTTTTCCCCAAAATTACGTGGATTAGATCTCCAGGTTAGCCATTTCACTTTAAGACAAATCAAAGCTGCTATGGGTAACTTCGACTCTGTGAATAAGATTGGTGAATGAGGGTTGATCCACCTTACAAGGTAATTCACAATATGTTTATAACTTCATCCTCCATGAAGTGTCTGATAAATTCAATATGTGTCTTTATTTTAGACTTACCAACCCAGATCTTGTCAAGCTAATCATTTTTTTAATGAAATAACATATGATCGGTTATGATCGTATAATTAATCTTAGGGAATATTGTTGGATAGAACTATGATTGTTGTGAAGCAATTTTTGTCTAAATCAAAGCAAGGCAATCGTGAATTTCTCAATGAGATAGGCATGATATATGCTCTCCAACACCCAAATTTCGTATAGCTTTACGGTTGTGCGTTGAAGGAAATCAAATGTTACTAGTTTATGAATATCTAGAGAACAATAGAGTCCCCGTACACTTTTTGGTAAAAGATGATTTTGCCTAAGTTAACCAATATGCTATTAAGGAGCATTCAACTGAACTTTCTTTCTCTTCCTAGGATGAGATGAGTAATAGATTGAGTTGGACTGGGCCACAAGAAAGAAAATATGTTTAGGAATAGCAAGGGGATTGGCTTCATGAGGAATCTAGATTGAAAATTGTTCATAGGAATAGAAAAGCGACAAATGTGCTACTTGATAAAGAACTAAATGCCAAGATATCGGACATAAATCTCACGTGAGGTATATGTGATTGCGCGTAAATTGCACATGAGTTGCATGTGAGTGGCACATGAGTGGTACATGCAAGCTTGTTGGTGAGCTCGGGCTTATATTTGAGATTACATTAACCAATTCAGGTTTTTATTTGAGTCAAGGTCTACCATGGGCTCTCCTTTGAAAAAAATGGCCCAATTTTAGGTCCTCATTTGAGATAAGGTCCACTCCGATTCCTTTTTGAGAAAATGATCTCCCTATCTAAAATTTTCTTAGTATCTCTTATGCAAAAGCTCGTTTATACTCTTGGAAAGTTGTCTTTCTCATTATAGTTGGACATGGTTATACTTTAACATCATGCCAGCACTACTGGGACGTGACAAAATCATCCCTAATAGCTTGTATGGAAAGCTAGTAGGACATTCGATCAATGGGTCCTAAACTTTACTCATTGCTCTACACTCTGCAATCCTGAGATTGAATAACTCTTTCTTACTTAAGGTCAAGCCAATTTTAATCATCTTAACCAAGGGGCGCTACCTCTGGCTCCAAAGCATTTTGTGCTCATCTACAAAACATGCCAAGTAAAATAAGTACTTAGAAGAGCATGACTTGCAATAGTGCCTTCATTAACATCATAGTTTGCCATGTCACAAGGATGCATGTATGAACCAACAATTTATTTTTGTTTCTCTAAGTATCTTCTTTGTTTCACAGCCAGCTAAAGAGACTTAATTTGACAATGATTTTTCCTGATCAATTCTACAACCTCACTTACCTAACAGAAATATGAGTTAGACTTGACTACATGAGATCTTCCCATATAAAAGGTAATTAGGCCAAAGGACTTGAATGTGTATGATGGGCAATGTTTCTTTATTTTTGTGACGAAATCACAGAAAAGCATTTTATGAGTTGAGTGAAGACTATTTTGGTTCCCTCTTATCTTATTATTGACATTGTTTCCATAATTGTTGATTGATCTTTCTTAAGCACATGGTTATCAATTTTCTTAAGCATGTATTTGTTTGAGAAATGTAGCATTCGTGGGAATCTAAATCAACTAATTTGTCGAAAGTTTAACAAACTATTGCTTGGGAATTGTAGAAGTTCTAAAGTGAGCATTCTTTACAAGCAGAGACCTCACTTGTAACTACATTAGTGGATCGCTCCCCACAACTCTCACTAAGATATCACTTACCATTCAATAAGTTAACCTTATCATACATCATAGATCATTATCACAATTTAATTAGGAGTTTGAAAAGAAGCATACTTTAGCCTTCACTTTGCTACTTCACGTCAACACTTGAAAATCACATAAGTGGCATTCCCAAGGAAATTCGCAACATTAGCACCTTGGAAGAGCTATAAGACTTGCTATAAATCACATACCTTTGTATTGAGAATGTGTTAGACCTAATGGTGATAAATTTATGGCAATGCTAGTGTATTAGAGGACAGTCTACAAGAAGGCGATCTTGAGCCAAACCTGGAAACTTAAGCCACTCAACAAGATTGTAAGTAAATTGGAGTACATTAATTGTCATACTTTTCCCTGGATAACACATTTCAGAAGTCCTTTATTGATGTTGGTGAGCTCTCTTGATTGCGAGATTATGTAATAAAAGTTCTAACTCTAATCTTTCTGCTTAACTTGAAATGAACTTTCTCTTTATTTAGGGAGATGAAAATACACTTTTTTCTATCTTATGTTCACGTACACATTGAGACTTGATCCTTCAGTATTCCTAATTCCTAGTTTTGTTTTTGCAGCTATCTGCTAATGTTTTCAAGGGAACAATACATGAATCCTTTGGCAATCCGAAGAAATTAGAAGATTTGTAAGTGGCATAATAATACTTTTTATTGCTCAACATATTGAATTGCCTTTAGGGGATTTTGATTATAGACCACTTGTAGTCATATAGATGGAAGCACATTAATAGGAAAGATACATGATATTATCAGGAATTGGATCAAAATTACAATATTGCGTGTATCTCAATTCTTTGCAATTAGGGCCAAAAAGATTTATTTATATGATTTATGAGATACTTGAAAGTTGTTCTTATATTACGGCATTAAGTTTTCAAGGACATTCAAGGCACATATATGGAGGGACCTATTCCTTCAACCATATCTTTGTTGACAAACTAGAAGGAGTTTTGAGCATTTGATCATGTGCAATTGTTTTTTGTCTCTTATGATCTTGTAAGATTGTGTTTTATCGCGAAAAGGTAGAAGGGTTGTTAATATTAGGTGATGGAGTGGTTTTATACGCGTCCAAGAGAATATCTAATTTGAAAGGTCCAAGCTCAAATTTTCCTAATTTGCAACATATGAACATGAGAGAGACTTTGTGAGCTCAATACAATGAATATTTGATATCTTTCTTTTGTCTCTTTTTTATTATGGCTGCTTACCATTAACTATTGTTTTTCACATATGAGGATTTGAGAAATTGCTTGCTTGTTGGCTCAAATCTAGATTACATTGGGGAATGGACAAGTTTGAAGACATCATAAGTTGCTAAAATAAGGTGGGTGTTTCATTTGATCTCAACATATTATTGTGTTGGTATCTTCTTCTCTTTGCAATTTTCTCTTAATAACTGAGGTTCTTTGATGGTTCTTCGTTATTGTCTCCTTAAGGTCGCTACCATAAATCACACGTGAATCAGATGGGGTAGCACGTAAATCACACGTGAGTTGCTCATGAGTGGCACGTAAATCGCACATGAGTTGCACATAAATGGTACGTGAGCCACACGTGCAAGCTGGTCAGTGAACTCGAACCTTTATTTGAAATTAAATTAACCAATTCAAGTTTTAGGTTTTTATTTGAGATAAAGTCTACTTTGAGCTTTTTTATTTTTTTATAAAGAAAATGGCCCCACTTCAAGCGTTTATTTGAGATAAGGTCCACTTCAATTCTTTTTTTAAGAAAATAGCCCTACTCGGACCTTTATTACCAATCATTTTAAAAGTTTATATTGTTACATGAATGCGTGGCTTATTATTTAAATATTCCAATAATTGCGAAGATCGGACTTAACCTCATTAACAACCCATTACACATGTGGCATCCATGGATAAAGGATATGAAGGGCCCACTAAATTGAGGGAATGATTGCCTTCAATAAGGTACATGTATCTAATTGCCCTAGTGCACCAAGCTTGCTTCATGTGCCAAGTGAACCGTAGTGGTAGTGAAGAATTCGAGAGGAAAATCTTTTTTTTATATGACTAAAAACCAAACTTGCTTCTCAAATCGGAAATGATGATTCAGATTCAATCCATGTCTCATATAAGAAAACTTCCTTCCGTGACTAAACCATTTTGAATCTATCAAATCAGCACAAGAAGGTTACGCAGTGCGTGCTTTATACTCCAACCAGATAAATTAGCATAAGCAAGAAAATCATTGACCATCCGATGAAGAGTTGCTTGCAATCTGAAGCATTGTTTCAAGGAGGCATCAAATGCATCAACCTCCTCCCACAATAACTTCATCATCCTCTATCAATGGTCGAATCAATGTCGTTACCCTATCCCTTTTTCTCACCGCAAATGACCAATTTTACATCTTTTTTTTCTTCTTTGCTTGTGACCGATCTTGGCAATGGTTGGCAACCAACATCGGCCACAAGCGAGGGCCATGCTCATCGGCCACAAGTAAGGCTTGCCTTGTAAGGGTCGCGATGCTTTGCCTAGATCTAGGCAGGCATGGCCTTGGTAAGTGATCGGCCATGAGCCAAAAAAAAAATAATAATAAAAAAAAAAAAAAAAAAAAGAAAATAAAGGAAATAAAAGAAAAAAAGGAAAAATTCATAAAATTTTAAAAAAATGCAAAAAAATTGTCTACCTCAACAATTTCAGGCCTAAAAATTAACTGAAATAACTATATTAAATATTTATTAAAATATTTAGAATTAAATTAATCAAATTGAAAACTTTAAAATTGAATTGATACAGTGTGATTGATTGATGAATTTTTCGACAACTATCCCTTAGAAAAGCCGTCTTGTCAAAAAGGTTACACAAAAAGAAGATTTATACATATTCAAATATGAAATTCGCTGTGGGTGATGATATGATAGCCCCACAAGATTTATTCAGTTAATAACAGAGTTGTATGGTGGTGGAACATTTTGCACCTTAGCACATCCCATTCATGAATGGTTGCATGTATATTACATCGATGTAGACAAGTGTATCACCCATTCGAATTGGAATATATGCCAAACACGTTACTCCAAGTTGAAAATTACATCGCTCTTATTTTTCTTTTTGTTGTAACATTGCTCTTACTTGAACCGTTTAACCAACTCCCCGCTCTTTGGATACTTTCAAAAGGTCGACGTTTCAATGACCAGTTCAAGGAATTTGTCAACATCAGAAGCATATATTCCTTGCAGGCAAACCAAGTAAGAGGGGGTCAACTGAGAAAACCAACGTAAATCTAGTTCAGGCATTACGTCGAACACATGGGATGAGTCAAATGAGAGGGGAGCCACAGAACAATGAAAAATCAGATTAGCGACAGACTCCCAACAATCATCAAGCAAAGACCAAAAACGGCCGAGCATGGAACCGACAGGGCCGGGACTCGCATGAACTGGACAACGACAAAGCCTGGTCCGGCGAGCCCGAAATGGGGCAAAACAGGACACAAGCAGGGGGTCGGCCAAGGGTCCCTATCCGGATCGGGGGCTGCGAAAGGTGGGTGAGCTCGATAGAGGCGCGCGTTGGCGCGGGTTAGCGGCCTAGGTCCAGCCGCGGTGGCTACCGGAGGAGGCCTTCCACTCACGATCTCACCCTCCGCTCTCTGACCCTGGCTCTCTCGGTTGCTCTCCCTCTCTCAGCTCTGTCTCGAGCCCCCTTGAAAATCCCCCAAGCCAGCCCTCTTTAACCCCTCAAGCGGGCGCGCGCGGCCTCGTCCTTTGCCAGCCGTCGTTGCTGGCCTGCCCCCAACCACCAACTCCGACGAGACGGTCGCCCTCCGCATCTTCTGGTCTCTTTTTCCGTGCCGTCCTCTCTGTCTCCCCCTCTCTTCAGCCAACGTTCTGGACAAAGGGAAGGGAGCTAGAGAAAACGAGAAGGCCGGGCCTGGGTGAAATAAAAAAAAAATAATGGGTTGGGCTGGGCCAGGCCCAAGTGGGAGAATAAAAGGAAAGGAAAAGAAAGAGGCCGGTCCGCCCCCTGCCCGGTCTCACTTTTTTAAATAATAATAATGAATATAATAATAATAACAACAATTTTAATAATAATAATAATAATAATAATAATAATAATTCTTTAAAATTTTATTTTTTGGAGATTTGTTTATATTGGTCAGGGAAGGGAATCGCATCCAAATAGAGGTATATGTGAATTACTTATTTTTGCTATTGCAATGACACCGAGTAAGTTAATACTAAATGCACATATCTCTATTATTATTTCATTATGTTGTCATTGAAGTATAGTTGCATAAATCTATCATTTTTTTTTTTGCTTGTAGACTCTGATGTTGAAAGCCTCCAAACTATCATGGACTATAGGCCGTCATTATGGCAAAGTACGTGACATGATTAACAATTTTTTTCCTAACTAACGTGAAGATTGGTGGGATTGGCATAAAACTTTGTGATCAAGCCACATTTGTTGAGCTCCATGCTTTGGGATGATGTGAATCAACCACAAAGCTCCATTCAACTCACTGTTCTTAATCAGACTAAATGTTTTTATACCATGCTTTTATGTTGTCATTGGCTCTAAATTAGTAAATTGGGTAAACGGAAACAAAAAGTAAGAAACTTACTAACTTCTAGCGATCTTGGTGCTAATTTGTGTTGTCCTCCTCATCAAGTTTTGCTAAACTAAAATATGATATTTTATGGTTGAGATCCTTATTGAGTAAAACATTAGTAGCTTTGATGTCTCTATGCACAATCTTCAACCTTGATTCTTCATGAAGTTATGCCAAGCCTCACGCAACACCCACGCATATCCTGTACCTTGTCCACCAGTCCAACTTCCTCTGCTCTTTTCTCTTTCGGTAGATGCGTTGAAAGGGATAGCAGCAATGTTAGGGAAAACGGGCTGCGATTTCAATGCAGATCATCTAGTGTAGTGTGGATAGGGCAACAACAAAGTGATTAATGCAACTACCGCTGTCGTCACCTGCCGAAACTTCAACACCACCACCGTTTCCCATGTCAGCAACATGTCTCTCTCTCAATTTCATGAATTTTACGATCATAGATTGCTAACTAGATTTTGATATCAACTAGCTAACGCGATAAACATCAAACCAATTATCTTTGCACCGTATTAGTATTTTGTAAGGAAAAGCTGATTTTTAAGTCGAAATGTTTTGAGCGATTGACAAAGTGTTAAACTCAAAATCACGATTGAATATGAAAGCGATAATTTTTATATTCCCTCTAACTTTAATTGTCGAGATAATACAAAAATTCTAATGTTGGTCTATCCTCATTACATATGTCATTCAAAACAAATGCATGGCAAGGTTGTGCTTTGAGTGAGGCATGCTTTTCACATTAACTATATATTCATTTGCTTCAAATAAAACCTTTTCTGTCGTGAGCTCATTTTCGAAGAATATTATCATTTAGAATCGATAATTAATATGTATAATATAGATAGATATATATAGCCAACATTTTTTGATAATATATATTTATGAGGCATCACTCATCATTGATAATTACTATTTTTTTTTTTTTTGGTCAATAAGTGATAATAACTAGGAAAATGATATTTATTCAGTATAATCACATGTTATATGCTTAACACGTAATTATAATCATGAAAGTGGTATTAAAATACAGATAAATATATGATAAAATGAGTTATATATTAGCGATCTATGTGAGTGTTAAACTCGAGAATCATGATTGAATAACAAAGAGATGATTAGTCTAGTCCCTCTAACTCTGATATTAGGGGCATTTTGAGAATTCTGATGCTATTCTCCCCTTTATCAGGCGCCATTCATTAATTATGCTGGATGCCTAGGTTTTTTAAGTAGAAAACAGAGCAAGACCTTTTGTCCCGTGAAAAGAGAGTTCTCAATCTCTGGTAAGCAGTGACGTCACCCGCAACTACCTGAGCGGTTCAAATCCTTTCAAATCCTAAAGAAAGGGGCTATACGAAGTTGCTCAACATGTATGTTCTCTCTGCCCCTCCCTTTCTATCCCCTCTTGTGAACCGCGAGGGTATCTTCTATTTGATTGGGGGAGACGCGATGATGTGGGTGCAGTTCCCTACTCGGAAACCGATTGACTGGTCCAATCCCGACGGAGCCAGCAACCATATCCACACTTTGGAAATCGTAAGCGATCATTCATCCCGCCGCTTGAAGATATTAACATTCTTATTCTGCTCGGAGTCGTCGAGATCATTCGGCTTTCTGGACCTCTTCCTATAGAGCTCGGTAACTTGTCCC
The DNA here is from genome assembly GCA_016097545.1 of Eucalyptus victrix. Taxonomy (NCBI): domain Eukaryota; kingdom Viridiplantae; phylum Streptophyta; class Magnoliopsida; order Myrtales; family Myrtaceae; genus Eucalyptus; species Eucalyptus victrix. Next base: position 12,810,002 of record CM027840.1, on the reverse strand, counting down.
AGTTACATCAATTGTGAGTCTCTTGATGCAAATTCCTGTGTTAGGCTTAGGCATCCACTTTGTATTCGCTGATGATGTCGTATCCGGCTTGGGAATTTTATCAATTGATCTGTTGAGATGTCAGCATCCAAGTTCTATTAACCCATGTGGTACCATTGGGTTTTCTTGTTTCAGGCACTTTACGTCAAATAATTTCACCGGGGAGCTGCCTCAAACATTTGCTATTCTTCTTCATATGAATCTTGTTGTTTAATGCGCTGTAGGCGACTCAGTGATAATCAGTTTGCGGGGAAGATACTGGATTTTATTCAGAAGTTGACAATATCTCAACAGACTATCAGGCTTAATGCTTCTTCACCTCTTAAGTCGGTCTATATAGATATACCCCCGAGATAATTCAATCTATGAATCGTGTCATCAAGGCTGTTCAATCAAGTGGATTGCTAGGGCCGATTCCCTTTGGGATTGCACTTTCGAAGAATTTATCTGACTTGTCAGTATGGAAGTTAGGCATTTCAATCTCATCTCTCCTTTCTTTAAAATGCTATCGATCTAATGAGGTTCCCTATTTGATTTTGCCATGCAGGAGAATAAGTGACCTCGATGGACCTGAGTCCTGAGTTCCACAACTTAACTGTAAAGATATTAAGACACTGTCAGACCGATTGCTCCTTCATAGACCATTGGTTGCAGTTAAAGAACTCATTTAAGACGGCTTGAAGGTCTCTTACTGACTTCAATAGTGTTTTGTTCTTCTCTGTTGATTTCAACAGTTGTGAATCGTGATGTGGCATTTAAGTTTCTGGTGATTGTGGCTTCTGCCCTAGAATATACAGTTTCCCACGGGAGTATATGGACCTTTTGTCACTTTTTCTGGGAATCGAAAGCACACGTGTCCTTACCTTGGTTGGGGTGCCCGTTTCGTCTAATTTACTAACCTCAATGGAGGCTTCTAGTGGTTGACTGTCTAGAAACTTTATTGCCTTTTGTTTCGAACCTTTTGACTGTGGCGGACCTCCTATTGATGCTTGTAGTTAACATCCCCCATTTTGAGAAATAAGAGTTGTATGATAGCAATTATTGGACTTTCCGGGAAGTTTTTTCTGAGTTTCATGAATATGATTTGACGTTTTTTATGGTGTAATTAATTTTGGATGAACAAGTTTGGGCGTGTGATTATTGTGTTAAGCTAGCGCGAGTACCTGCAGAAATTTTACGTAATTGGGAAAGGTAAGAAGATTGATATTAAGGATTAAGCTTGTGTCCAGGCAAGACACTGGCAACTGAATCTCGTAACTCTAATTTATGTGGGTTGTTCTGGTGCTAAGAATTTTGTAATGCAAGGAACCATGTCCATCGAATGGTCATGGCGATTCTTATGTATCTGTGTGTAGCGATAGCCTGAATGCTTTGTTTCTTTAGTGTTGAATAGATCTCAGATTACATGTTTTAAGGCACTAGCACAGACATGAAACTTACTTGAATTCAGGGAACAGTGAATATTACATCGACTTATGATAGCCAGACGCGTGATGTAGAGAGTTCTCTCGTTGCGCGAGGGGATTTGTGGAGAGCGGAGGCTTCAGGGGAGTTCCACATGAGGGAGTGACGGTTCATCTCTTTTCCATGTACAGCTCGGACCAGAACTTTTTGTTCATGATTCTACGCTACTCCTTTCCATTCGTTTATCAAAGCGACTCTTGCTTTGGTATGGTTATGATAGGAAGGTATGAGTTGGACTCTATTGCAGCTTACCATGTCCCAACATGTGAAAGAAACAAACAAGGAAAAGTTTCTTCACATGCCTTTGAATTGACCGTATTTGCTCAAATGCTTCTGACAAAACTAAAATGAAAGTCTGTCAAGTTGTCTTTCCTGATATTTATCTGGTGAGGCAACTTTTCTTGTATATTCATGAATCTGTTGGATTAAGAAGTGCTATGCAAATGCGGTTTGACTGCATTGTAGTACTCTCATAGTCAAAACCGTTGGCTGCATTATGATGTAAACCCCTGAGAATTTAGTGCCTTGTTATGATATTTTCATAAGAGCCCTGATTTTTGCTAGCATTGCTATTATTTCTCTCTGTTTCCAGATCCAGGATATTCCACTTAGAAGTTAATGAGGAAGAACATAAAATTCTTCTGTAGTATAGTATCTCAAAATTTTCTGTGGTAGTAGTCTGATGTAATCTTGCCAATTTGGATGTTTCAAGTGCAACTCACAGTGCAGAAAGTTATGTCCTGTTTTTCTCATTGTATACGTTTAAAGCGTTTATAGTTTGAAATTGACAGAGGTCAACATATCATGGGATGCCATGTTTTCTCTCTGCTACCGTCGACTGTCAAGCAGTCAATTCTTTTATTATTTAATTATCTGTTTTCATCTGACTTTTTTTCCCCAATTATTAGAATGGGATCCATTTCCTTTGTCCCGCTGTATGGTCAAAGCATCGGAGTTGGCTCCTGATGTCAATGGTCTGCCTTAATCCTAAGTTTATTACTTTTTTAAACTATGGGTATTGCCCCAAAAAATTGGTTTGCCTCTTAGGAAGTCTATGGTTTCATCCTTCAATGTGTATGAGGACCTTTTTGGTTGGTGATTAAAGGTCAATTAGGTTGGCATTGATCTTTTTGGTTTTCAGAAGTTGGGTGTACATGTTATATTCTTTGGAGTGTTCCTGTTTAAATGGAACATGCCCAGTACATTGGGTAATATGCAGGAGCGCACATACACACGCACACGCACACATGCATTTTAGTGTGGCTGATTCTAATGTCACTGCCATCTCCTGGTGGAGTCATTCTTGGATTTGCAATTGCAATTTCCAAATGGCCAGTCACCTACGTATCTGGTGAGGGGCTGACTGACAACAAGTGCTTTCATACCCGTTTGTCGCGGAATTCTTCAAGCTGAGGGTCAATACCCAGGAGAGATGAGATTCAGCTGCTCTTGTAAGGTGCGTAATGGTAAAAAAGTCGAGAAGATTATTTAGAGATGTTTATGGTGGTTGTAGTTGTTTCCCATCTTTGTGGTTGATTTTGGGGTTAATGATACATTTATCGGAATGACAGAACAAATGGGGTACACGTGTCACACCAATGGTGCAATGGCCTGATAAATCCTTTAGTTTGGGTCTTGCACAATCCTTGGCTTGGCAAAGATCTGGAATCATGTACAGGCCAACCATTCAGCTAAGGTGAGATTACCACTTTTATAGTTTGAATCTTACCTACTTCAATTATTATCGAATTAGGCTTTAAATCCTGAGGGTTTTTTTTTTTTTTTTTTTTTTTTTTTATTTTATGTTTCTGTGTAGCTGCGTCCATATTTTTCCTCCACCCTTTCCATGTCAACTCCTTCCATTTCGTAGTCTTCTCACCCTCGGATTCGTGACGACATATGAGTGAAAACTGAATTTCTGTGGTTCTGCCGTGGCTCTGCTTTGGCTTATCATATGGTCCATTTCCTTTTCTCTAGGTTCGACTAGGTTTTAATTTCTCCGTCGATAATTATAGTGGACTGCAGAATCATGCTGTCCCTTTTTTATAATCCTCGCTTTTTTTTTTTTTTCTAGTTTTTATTCACTCAAGATCATATTCTACTTTCTAATCGCCCTCGTATTTAGTTGTCATCCCTTTATTCATGAATAAAATGTTATAAAGGAGATCTGTTCAGTACATTATGATTTGCTTTAGTTTTGGTCCTATTAGATCACTGGAATCCCTCGATTTGAACTATAACATGTTGCATTTCAAGTTATGCATTGAATTTAGTGCCCGAGTAGCATTTCTAGTTATATATATTGAAATTTCAAGTTGTAAATTTGATTTACAGAAGAATTTTTGTATGTTTTACGGCATGTAAAGAACTTGATCAACGAGGATTTTATGCGATGAATGCCTCTGGAAACGAAGGTTTAGTAGAAAGCATAGGTACTGGGCAGTTGACCTGTATGTTTAAACTTTTGAACTGGACTTGTAGGTTCATTGATCTAGCCTGTGTTTGTACAATCCTCCAACGAATATTCAAAGAGTGTCCAGTGTGAGTCAGCTAAAACAACCTTCTGATTATATTTGTCTCCTTTCCATCCAATTGTTTTGCAGATACCTCAGCTTCAACAAACTAAGTAGCGAAATCCCTAGCTCCTCTAGCAACCTAGCAGGAGTAGATTATATGTAAGCACTTTGATGCTGGATCTGGGCTTCTTTTTCGTATTTTGTATAAGAATCTAAACTCTCTATTCGTTTCATTGGCCAAGGTATACATAACTCTTACTGTAAAGTAGTTGAGCTATCGATAGAACTTAGACGACGATAACATGTCCAGTTTGTACCCCTTAAAGGCCTAATGTCTTGACATCATCAAAATTTTACAATGATTTGGGAGATGAATATATGATTATTGTCAACTAATTATTTTGGTGGGACTCTAGCCTTGGAGCAGACACAGATTGATGATATTCTGGAAGAGATGAATGGATCAGTGTTACTTAAATATTTGACAGTTGTATGTGCATGTACTTAATGCATGTCCCGTGCGCCAGTTTCATGATATATAGGAGATCAAAGATAGCAGAAGTCCTTAGGCTTTCTGTTTGGTTCTTTTCACAACAATGGCCATAGATTGTTTGGTAAGTGCAGTTTGTACGTGCTACCTAGAAGGTCTGCAGATAGGACCTCGATGTCTTGTCCTTGGTCTTGAAAATGATGAGAAACTGTAGTCCTAAGCTTCTTGGACTGTTTGACAGTGGCACATCTTTTCATCTTTTTGCTCAATGATTGACTGTTTGACATTGGCACATCTTCCCTCATTATTTATTTTATGTCTCAGAAGGACAAGAACATTATTGCAAGGAAATAGTTAATAAGCTAGTATGATAGTATCCTTTATTATGTTCTGTTTTCTGTATTAGTGTCATGGCAACCCATGCTCTCCAAGTTTTGCAAGGACCGAGTTTTCCCTCTGTGATTGATTTCCTTTAGCTTTTATCTCCAGCTGAAAGCTCTATATTGATATCATGAGTTAACAGATTTTTTTCCTAGACGTCTAATAATTAAATGCCTTTAATCTGCCAAATAATGCGTAGGTATGACTATAATTTTTCAGTTTTGAGTGCATAAAGTACACGAGGAACTGACTCAATCAAATAATCTTGTTTAGCTATTTGACCGGAAACCAATTGACTGGAGCAGTCCCTAAATGGATCCTGGAGAAAGCAAAAAATGTGTAAGCTTTGCCGCCTGAAAAAATGTCTTGTTTAATCCCGAATTTGCTTCTAGCTCGATCTCGTTAATCTTGCACTGTAGCAAGCAATTATGCATTTCCATCTTGCATCTTTATGTTTTGTAGTCTATGGAGTTAAATGGAGACATCATAACTACCTTTCTCCTTGTTGGGATCTGTTTTTTGGAAAGTTATATGTAAGACGAGGTATGCATGAAAGAATATGAAGCGGGTTTTCTTGGAAGTGCCATGTTAGCCCCCACTTTCTCCTATAAGGAAAGCCCTTCGCAGCTCTAGGTCTTTTTCAAACCTCTTGGAATGATAAAAATAACATTTGGAAAATTTTTGCTTCCTCTGAATCCTCTTTGAAAGTTTCTGTCTAACACATCACCTGCACAATATGATTAGTTGCTTGGGCACGTTTGTGGGTTTGTGTATTTGAGAAACTCCACAACCAAAATGTGTGTACCTAGGAGGAAGTTGATATTATTTCATGGGCGTAAGAATGAAGCTTTTATCGGGTAGTTTTAACAATTAAATGGTGGTCTGGATATTTCTTAATAAGAAGATCCGATTTAGGAGTCGTTTGAATCACAGTTCTATTTTTTCCTCTTTGCCTTATACCATCGTGTCTGTTGTCCTGTTACTGGGTAAAAATGTATTTATGCACTCCAACTAGTTCTAAAGTCTCCGTTTGCTGCAATTAGTCTTTATCCTTTCAACATTTTAAGATAAGATATCTTGAATAAAGATAACATATTACTTTCATTCCTCTTTTCCTATTCCAAGCAGAATAGATTATTTTACCCTTAATGAGTGAAATTTATACTAGTTCATGGTTGACTATTGATTGCAGTTAAAGAACCCATTTAAGATGCTTGAAGCTCCCTTACTGACTTCAATGGTGTTTTGATCTTTCCTGTTGATAATGCTGAAATGTGAATCGTGATGTGGCATTTGAGTTTCTCGTGATTGTGGCCTCTGCGTAGAATATAAACTTTCACGCGGAAGTATATGGAACTTTTCTCTTTTTGTTTTCACTTCTCTAGGAATAGAAACCACAAGAATGGAGGCTTATTTACTTCGGTCGTGGTGCCCATTTCCTCTAATTTACTTTTGCTTTGATTTGTTTTCTTAACTTCTTCAGAGCATTGATGCGGAATGGAGGTTTCTAGTGGTTGATTGTCCGGAAACCTTCCTTCTAGTGGTTTACATTCTCGAATCTCTGCCCCAAAATATCGAACTAGAGTATTATGTTAGACTGTCATACGGTTGTCGGCCATAGTGTTCTTAGCTCGAAAGAGATCATGGCTTCAAGAGCATCTCTATACTACTTATTCATCTGGTGCCCCTGGAGATAGTAGAGTATGTTTTGTATGTGGACAACCTGGACATCGAGCCTATAATTGTTCTATGAGGAAGACCGCACCTCAGTTGATAAGCCACAAGAAGGCCAGCAAAGGCAAAGGATGACGGGAAAGTTTTTACGATTATTCATCTGGTCATCTTAAATCTGCACACTTTTTGTCTTATCGATTCGGTCTTTCACTTGAAGATATGGCGAAGCAATATGTCAATGAGTTAGTGAGACTTCATGGAGTTCTAGTAAGTATTGTTTTCGATAGAGATCTCGGGTTTGTGTCCAACTTTTAGAAGAGTTTACAAGGGGCGTTAGGTATTCAATTCAACTTTAGCACAGCTTTTCACCCACAGACGGATGGTCAGTCAGAAAGAACTATTCAGACATTAGAGGATATGCTACAATCTTGTGTTATTGACTTTTGTGGTTCGTGGGATGAACGTTTACACTTGGCAGAGTTTTCTTATAATAACAGCTATCATTCCAGTATTAAAATGGCTCCTTTTGAAGCTTTATATGGGCATAAATGTAGGACTCCTGTTTGCTAGGATGATGTTGGTGAGAAAAGATTAACCGGCCTTGAATTCATACAACAATCAGAAGAGAAAATCAGACTCATTCGAGAGCGTTTGAAAACAGTACAAAGCCGTCAGAAAAGTTATGCGGACCTTAAGAGGCGCAAAGTAGAATTTAATGTAGGAGACCATGTATTCTTAAAGGTTTCTCCTATGAAGGGCGTCATGAGATTTGGCACGCGTGGTAAATTAAGCCCAAGGTACGTGGGACCATTTTTGATATTAGAAAAGATTGGTGAAGTTGCTTATAAGCTAGCTTTACCTCCAGCATTATCCGGAGTCCATAATGTGTTTCATGTATCCTTATTACGGAAATATGTGCCAAATCCTGATCACGTATTGGATTTTACACCATTAAAGTTGAGAGAAAACTTAATGTACGAAGAGCAGCCCATTCATATTATCGATAAAAAAGGATCAAGTGTTGCGACGACGCACTATTCCTTATGTGAAGATCCAATGGCAAAACCACAGAGAGAGAGAGGCCACTTGGGAACTCGAGGAAGAGGCAAGCGCAAATACCCTCACTTGTTTAATAATTGACGTACTTGTAAATTTCGAGGACGAAATTTTTTAAGGAGGGGAGAATGTAATATATGGGCTCTTTAATAAAATAAAAGGAAAAGAAAGAGTTTGAAAAGTCAAAAAGGGGAGGCTAAAGAGAACCGTGGAACTGTAAGATTTTCTAAATGCTACATCTGACGACTATTTTTGCCATTCTGTCATCATCAGCCAGCAACGCTTATTGTTTGTTCTCTGACATTTTGAGTAACTGAATTTCTGTGGTTCTGCTGTGGCTTATCATATACTCCATATTCTTTTCTCTCGGTCTGACTAGGTTGTAATTTCTCCATCGATAATTATATTGGACTGCAGAATCATGCTCCTCTTTTTTCTTTCCCCCTTAATTCTCACTTTATTTTTTTAGTTTTTATTCACTCAAGATCATATTCTACTGTTTTTATGTAATGCAATTTAATGAAAATTAATTTTTATTTGGGTATGATAAAGCCCTTAATAAAATGGCCAAAGTCAACAGTACTTAAATGTACCTTTTGTAACTTTTAGTACTTACGTGTCTCCCGTGCTAAGTTTTGACAGTTGCGTTATTCTTTTGCTAATTAGAAACATTTAAATCGAACTAGCCCCCACCTCTTAGATCTCAGGGTGAGCAGTCGATCCCATTGAGGTTTCGGTTTCGGTTTCTCCTTTTTTGATTCTTTTGACATTAAACTAAGATCGTTTTGAGCATTGACTCATAATACAGAACCACTGATGGAATGGAAGTAGTCTGCTGATGAGGTAGTAATCCACCATCCTGAAGAAACAGTGACTAGACATGCAAGTTCCTCCAGATAAATTTTTTTGTGGGTAGACAAGCAAGTATCAAGTTTCTCCTTCATCATTTCTCGAAGATGGGAAAGATGAAGTTGGCCAACCATCATCAACACTAAAGACAGAACAAATTTGCATTTGCTAAGAAAAATTCTTGAGTAGCAACATATAATAGGTCAAGCTCGTGAACAAAACATGTCCAAAGCAAGAACGTGCCACTTCGCACATCTTGCCATTCAAACAAATGAAGAACTTCCATGATAGATTCCCTCTTGCAGTAACAATTATCTGCATCGTTATTGTGTGAAGAGAAAGAAGTTGCAACATCATCTTTGTTTGAATAACAATATGGAAAGAAACGGCAGGAATACAACCATCAAACCACAAACCATTATCTTTAGGCTTTCCCAACTAATGAGTTCACAATACACAATTACTGCATTGCATAGCACTGTTGTTTTCTTTATATTATCTATACCTTCAGTTTCAAACGTAAGCGAAAGAGAAACTTCGGAGAGAAATTTAAGAGCTAAAGTGCCAGTTCTTTCAAGAACTAATTTACTTAGAACGCAACAAACCATTTCTTACTCTCTCTTCTGCCAGTAATCAGTATCCAGGAGTATTGGATAGAGATCATTAGCGGATGCAGAGGAAGCGATTCCAGTCCATGGCCCATCAGTGGACATACTCGTGGTGATATTCTCACCAACTGCCTGATGTTCGTCACCTCTAAAATGCTTCCTCATGGCCTCAATTTGCTCCTCAGTCATCACAGCGCCCTCGGAGTCCAGCACCGGAACAGCAACCTTGCCTTCAAGCATGCTAACCACAGACGACATCAGCGGCCTGAGTGCTGGAGTCGCATTAGTACACATCAAAGCTACCTTTATCAATGCCAGCGCCTCCTCTTTGTCAAAGTGAGAACCGAGCCTCCGATCAACTAGATCTATTAAATTTCCTCTCTCCTTCAAAAAGCGTGCCTAGAAAAGGAAATAAAAAGTGAAGATATTTCCCTTTCAAGACTTCAGGTACTGATCAATTGCAAAATATGCTATAAATAATAAAACAGGAAGAAGGAAATATCTTATGTCGCGACAAATGCAGTTGATAAGCACTGCTAGTTTTTCATCTTCGTTATAGGGAATAAATGGATAAAAAGAATTGAATGAGTCAGTACAGATCAAACATGATTTCTTTAGGGAATTTTTTTTTTTTTTTTAAAGTTAGGAACTCCAACATTACTTACTAATTGTTAACTGGTTGCCAAAAAATTACCAATATTGCTTTAAATTCGCCAGCTCTTATTGAGTTTTATTGGCACAAATTACTTGTCGGAGTCCTTACATGAAATGGTAGACTCGTCCTTCCATATTTTACACCATCCATTGCCTTCTACTGTCAATTCTAGTTTAACAAAAAAATACCTGATCATGCAACTCAGGCGGCAATCAGATTTAACGAGGACTAATAGCGATTGTTTTTTCTAATGATTGCTTACTCAAAGCAAAACAAAATATAACTTAAGGACTCAATTATATGAATGTGAAAAAAGTTATACCTCAATCGAAAGTATATGGATATTCTGGTCAAGACATGGTCTTGAAAACTTTTAATTTACCAGTAATTGCCAAAACTCAATAGTAGTCGAAGGACTTGTTTGGCGCTAATGAAACTACAGGGAGTATGAATGTCAAGCATAAAAATTAAAAACATAAAAACTAGGACTGAACTACCGCAAATATAAAGGACCCCAAATTTGAAGGAATAGTTCAATCCGAAAAAAGATTCTACATGAAAATTCAGTGTAGACCAACATAATAAGAAGGATTGGATTAATTTGAAATGACAAATTGCACTCAACAGCGTGACAATTCTTAAGCAGGTTTCAATAGGCGGTAACTGTAAACTCCTTTGCAACCATTAAAAGTGCATGTGAGGAGTTATATACTATGCTCACGCTTCCGCAATCCATTTTCCACCGGCAAAAGCAGAGATTTAAATACGGATACTATCATAATTGAAATGATAGAGGTGATTACCCAATTGAGTAGATAAAAGCATTCCTCATTTTTTTGGGAACTAGTGTTGCTCCGGCCACTAACAACTTCTAAGGCAACGACGCCAAAACTATAAATGTCGGCTTTGTCGGTGAGGTAACCATGCATCGCATACTCCGGTGCCATATATCCACTGTACAATAAGAAAAGAGATTGTGTTATTGCTGTACCAATACAAAAACAGCCTTTCACTTCCTCACTATCTTTCTAACCCTTGTGATACACGGGCTTGCTTTGTATATTTTGGTATTATTTTTTTGTAGTTCACTTGAAAGTGCATCCTCTATGTTCATGTCACGTGGCACATATATACCTAAAAAATGTGTTTTTTCATACAAAGGAGTATATATAGATAATTCATACATAAAGTAGTTATTGTTTTTCATTAAATTGTTTTGCATGAAGTTGATTGTCATAGGGGAAACATAATAAAACACTTAAATTATGTGTCAATATAGGTTGTTAAAATGTATCGCATCATAATTGTATCATAATAGTTTCACAAGCAAGCTTTTTGTCTGAATGAACGCATTAGGTGGGGCACATTGAATTACTGTACAAAATGTAATAAATGGAGCATGTAGGATATTATCAATCTTTTTGAGTAAAATCTCACATAGGAGGATATGAACTTTCCAGAAATTGTATTAGATTATCTAAGTTTGTTGAGATAACGGAAATTAGTTAATGTCATAGTTTTTTTTTTTTTTTTTTTTGAATCAATGTTAGAGTTAGTAGAATGAACTTACAGTTTTATCTTTTCCCTAATTAATCACAATTTTTTCATAAACAAGTTGACTTTTCACACATGTTAACACAAGTGTCTCAAAGATGTGAACATGCTTATTTAAGTTTTTCCGTGTGTATACAACAGAAATATGGGCGAATTTGCTCTATTGCCTATAAAACTAAGTTATATTCAAATTAAGATTTACATGTCAATATCAAAGTATCATTACTTAATGGTAGAGTATATGACATAATTAACATGTTTTTCCTAATTAACGTGAAGATTGGTGGGAGAGGCATAAAGCTTTGGGGTTAAGGCACATTTGTTGAGCACCATGCTTTGGGATGATTTGAATAAACCACAAAGCTCCTTTCAACTCACTTTTCTTAGATTAGACTAAATATTTCTATTTCATGCTTTTATGTTGTCACTGGCTCCTATTTAGGTTAACAGAAACTTACTAAGTTCCCGCAATCTTGGTGCTAATATGTGTCTTGTCCTCCTCATCAAGCTTTGCCAAACCAAAATCTGATATCTTAGGGTTGAGATCCTTATCCAATAAAACATTGGTAGCTTTGATGTCTCTATGCACAATCTTCAGCCTTGATTCTTCATGAAGATATGCCAAGCCCCTGGCAATACCCACGCATATCTTGTGTCTTGTCCACCAGTCCAACTTTAACTGAAATTCTTCAGGACCTTCAATTGTATCAAAAGACAACAAAACTACTTCATTCCTGTGTTATTAGCTGAAGTCAGTGAAGAACAATGTGATATCAAATTACCAAATAAAGCACGAGCAAGACTGTTATTTTTCATGTACTCGTAAACCAGCAAAAGTTGATTTCCTTCAATGCAGCATCCATAGAGCTTCACAAGATGTGGATGTTGAAGAGCAGAAATCATCCCAATCTCAGTCACAAACTCACGATTTCCTTGCTTTGATTTGGATGAAAGCTGCTTCACTGCTATAGTGGTGCCATCTGACAGAAGTCCCTGCAATTCAACTTTGGCATCAGATTTGTGCTGTGTAGATTGAGTGACATTGAATGCTGCTTTCTAATGATCTTTCTGTTTGTAATTGGGGGAATTTGGTTGACCGATTTTCCAGCATACCTTGTACACAGAACCAAAACCGCCTTCTCCAATTTTATTAGCAGCATCAAAATTATTTGTGGCAGCTTTGATCTGTCGCAAGGTAAATGAACCAATTTGCAATGCCAGACCCTTCAAATCTGCACCATATTTTGGAAACTATTAAGACTTTGGAAGAGTCAACTACTAAAGTATGTAATCCACCATCTAACAAAGACGTATCCGTTCCTTCTCAATGAAACAGAAAACCTTGTCGTGGCTTTTTGGTCTGAGCAAGTTCAGTACAAAATATCTTAGCATCTTGAAAATTATTTTCTAGGAAAGTCTGGCATCGGTTGGCAGTATGTACTTTGAAAAGAAAATTAGTTATTTCTCCTGGGTCTTTAGTAGTGAAGGAGAAAAATCATAGAAAAAACCCACTTTGGAAACTAAGGCAAGGTTCGTATATTTCAATTTCTCGCATATGCGAAGTTCTGGCAGTTGGTATATATACGGTCGATTGTGCCCCAAAGGAGACCCAATATTTATATACACACATCTGAGAAACAATCTACTGTTCTTTCCCTATAACTATCTATCCCTTCATTTTTCAGATTTTGTAAATAAAAATAAGTTTGTTGAGTGAACCAAATGGATCTATGACACTTTAGCTGTATTAATGCTTAACAATAATTTTTGGCTTTTTGTGTCAAATCAAATTCCCTATGGAATGCACAAATGTCGTGCATCAACAGTTTCACAAGGTAACTGTAAATCTAGTCGCAGTATTACTAATGCATTGTGATTACACCTTCCCCACCAAAAGAGTCATGCACCAACTGTTTAAAAGGAGTGATCTAGCTGAAATATAAATGATGCAATGTGAGTAACCTCTCCTCCATCAGAATACGGAAGGGGGAAAATGTATTCAGAGTGCATAACATTCTCATATTTCTTGACAGATATGTGTGAACTAACAACAGAGATTCCAGGAAAGCAGCTACCTTGAGCCATTTTATATTCATGTCCAAGACATCCTCTCCACCAAAGGATAACCAGGATAAGGAAAACTGCAAAAACTATAGCAGCCACAATCCCGACCACCATGCCCGGAGATATGCTGCCTGGGGGATGAAAGCCTGCAGTGAAGAAAGAACAATATATGTTTACCCAATATGGCTCAAGTAAATGGGGGAGGACATAAATGCAGAAAAATATCTGTAGCTTCTAGGCGAAACAGAAAGCAATAGATGAGATAGCACATTAATTAAGAATCAAGAAGACTTGAAAACCGCTCAGAGTACTCTACAGAAACTATCAAATTAATGAGCACAGGAAGATATCATCTGTGGAACATGTAACACTAAATACAAAGAAAAGAAAAAAGAAAATCTACTCTTTATTCTCAATGCTGTAATACGTGGTCGTTGATTCATAGCAGGAAAGTTGTATGAGGCCATCGTTTCATAGTCTGAATAGAAGGATTACAGAGAGGGAATATGCTCAAATAGAAAGAAAACAAAGCAAACCATAGTCAAGTTTTGCCTCTTAAGAGAAAAATTATAGATCCTAGTCAGCTACTTTGGAAATTTATCTGATCAACTGTAACAGATGCCAATGGCCTGAATCCAAAAGTGGACATTTGCAACCAAACCAAGTAACTGAATAACCCGTTGATGACTTCTGGTGCAAGACAAAAGATGGGTATTTTATTCATATGAATACGAGTAACTTTCTCAACGGCGAAGGACCAAGTGAAACATAAAAGTCTCTGTATGATACCAGGATAGACGGAGATAGCAGATATAAGAGGACCATAGACTCCTCTAGTAGGTATAGCATAGGTTCCTTTTCCAGCCCAATATAAGCGTATCTCCAGAGTGCCCTCGGTCACCGTGGCATTAAAACTTTTTACGACTGGCTTTCCAACTCCACCTGCTTCAAGCTTAATGTTGAAATCTTCCCAGACCAATTTCCCCTGAAATAATGTTTAATTTGATTTAAGCTGAGTATCTCCACAATGAACAACCCTACCATAACTAATTGAACGCTTTATAAGCTTTACATATTAGAACCATCAATACACGATGCCCAAAATTTACCTGGATGTAAACATTAAAAGCTCGCCTTCCAAGGCTCGTAAAACTTTCGTTGTCTGTGAACGTTATCTCCGCAAAATGAAGGCTTACATTGTAGATCCCATTCATCAGACAAAAAGCATAATAAGTCAGAGAGATGGCAGAACGTCGTGCTTTCATGTAAAGCTGGGCATTATCCGTGGACAGTACTGATACATTGTCAGCTATATATATATCTGAATCGAGATCTTCATCAGGGAAGTGACCAGTGCCACTGTAGCCCCAGTAATGTCCAGTCGGGAAGGAACTTAAAGTAGCTGCAGGCTGCTCTGTATCAGCGCTGTATGTGTTGTGCCCTACTTTTACTTCGCTCCCACCGCAATTTATGAAGAGGTTATACCGATCTGGATGGAGTAAAGAAACAGCCAAAGAGAAAAATCAAGTTTTCCTCTTTTTCTTGACATGAAGTGGACTTTCCAGACACACTAAATAAACTTGCATTTCCTTATTGGAAAATCACATAGAAACTCCCAAGTTTATAAGCAACACATTATTTAATGGAGACAGCATTTGAAATTTCTAGAGTAGTTATCCATTAACCATCAAATATTGACACAACAGCTAAGAGGAGAGTTGACAAGAAGATAAATTTGATGAGAAAATACAGAAAGTATGATGTAATATCAGGATCTGAGGATAATGATAGGATGTACAGCAGATCAACTTACTTTTTTGACAATGGTGACTTTTCAAACATGATACAAGTCCACTTGCAGCAGGATATAAGGTTCTGAGCAAGTCAGCAAAGATTTTTTAAAGTTATAATCATCATCATTCTGAATGAAGTTCAGCGCTACCTACATAAACAATTAAAATGCAGGTCCTTGGAAAACCAAGTCTCTTGAGGAAAAATTTAATCTCCAACATATGCATTGTCAACATTCAGTAGAGAAATAGTCAAACGTACACATTGTCAACCGCCGAGCTTGTGAACAAGTTGCTGTATAGAAAAGAGAAAATAAACATTCAGTAGAGAAATGGAAATCTTGTACACATGCAGGATTATAAGTTACTCATAATTGCGCATTTGAGGGAAGCGCTGGACTTAGACTGAAGGAAGTAGTACATACACCGATCGTTTTTGACATTCTAAGCCTCCGGTAGTGAAGTTGTTGTATGACAGATCACTACACAGAGAAATTGTCAACCGTTTCCAAAATATCATCAATTTGAAGAATATATCAAATGATTATTATGTACAAGTATGCACACCAGTTGCAAAATATGGACAGGTAAGGCAAGTCAAAAGGCGAAAATATCACAAGGTGACGAAAGTAATATTTTATCTTTATTAAAGATCTCTTATCTTAAATAATTAAAAGGAAAGACTAATTGGAGTCAACGGAGGCTTTTGAACTAATTGGAGTGCATAAATACATTTTTGCCCACTAACTGTACAACAGACGTGATGTATAAGGCAAAGAGGCAAAAAGAGAACGTAATTCTAACGACTACTAAGTTTGGTCATCTTATAAGAAAATATCGAGACCACCATTTAAATGTTTAAAATACCTCATAAGAGATTCATTCTTACACCCATAAGATAATATCAGCCTTCTCCTAGGTACACTCATTTTTGTTGTAGAGTTTCTCAAATACACAAACCCATAAACATTGTTATCAGCAAGAAATAGCCCGAGCAACTAATCATATTCTGTGGGAGATACGTTAGACATACTTTCAACGAGGATTTATAAGAACTAAAATTTTTCCAAGTGGGGCTAACTTGGCACTTCCATGACAATCCACTTTATATTTTTTTTATGGGTACCATACGATTCAGCCTCATGTCTTACATATAACTTTCCCATTGACAGATCCCAACAAGGAGAAAGGTACTTATGATGTTTCCATTCAACTCCATAGGCTACAAACCATAAAGATGCAAGATGGGAATGAATAATTGCTCACTACAATGCAAGATTAGCCAGATAGAACTAGAAGCAGATTCATGATTAAACAAGACAATTTCCTCAGGCAGCAAAGCTTACACATATTCTGCATAATCCAGGATCCAATCGGGGACTGCTCCAGTCAATTGGTTTCCAGTCAGATAGCTAAACAGGAATATTTGATTGAGTCAGTTCCTCATGTACTTACACACTCAAACTGAAAAATTTTAAAGCTATACCTTGAAAATGCATTTTTTAGCAGATTAAAAGCATTTAATTATTAATGTTGTAAAAAAAAGATCATTTAACTCATGATATCACTATACATCTTTCAGCTGGAGATGAAAGATAAAGGAAATCATTGACAAACGAAAAACTTGATCCTTGCAAAACTAGGAGTGCATGGGGAAATATTACCACAACACCAGCGCACAAAGCTGAACATGGTGAAGAATACTGTCGTACCAGCTTATTAACTATTTGCTCACGATAATGTTCTTGTCCCTCTAAGGCAAAATAAATAATTGGGGAAGATGTACCAATGTCAAACAGTCAATTGTTGGGCAGAAAGATAAAAAGATGTGCCGTTGTTAAACAGTACAAGAAGCATAGGATTACAGTTTCTCATCATTTCAAGACTAGCTGCACTCACCATACAATCTAGGGCCCTTTTTGTGGAAAGAACCAAATAGAGAGCCTAAGGACTTTTGCTATGTTTAATCTCCTATGCATCATAAAAAAGGTGCACAGGACACGCTTTAAGGACATATACATTGAACTGTCAAATACTTAAAACTGATCCATTTAACTCTTCCAGCGTAAACAAGTAACTCTATTGAAACTTGTGAATTATGCTATTTAAGCAACAGAATATTATCAATCTACGTCTACTCCAAGACTAGAGTCCCACCAAAATAATCAGTGAACAACAAATATAAATTGATAACCCAAATTATTGTAAAATTCGAATGGTGAAATAATAATCATTCAAGAGACGAGGACTTTAAGGGTTATAAATTGGACATGTTACCATGGTCTAAGTTCTATTGATAGCTCAACTAATTTACAGTGAGAGTTGCCTATAGCTTGGCCACTGGAACAACGTGCAAATTTAGATTCTTATCTAATATACGAAAAAGAAGCCTAAGTCCAGCATCAAAGTACTTACATATAATCTACTTTTACCAAGCTGCTAAAGTTGTCGGGGATTTCGCCACTCAGTTTGTTAAAACTGAGGTCCCTGCAAAACAATTGAATGGAAAGGAGACAAATATAATGAGAAGATAGTTTTAACGGACTTCCACTGGATGCTCTTTGAGAATACTTTGGAGGATCGTACAAACAAAGGCTACATCAATGAACCTACAGGTTCAGTTCAGATGTTTAGACATACAGATCAATTGCCTGATGCCTATGCTTTCTACTAGACATTTGTTTCCGGAGGCATGCATTGCATAAAATCCATGTTCATCAAGTTGGTCACACACTATAATTATACAAAAAATCTGCTGTAAATCAAATTTACGACCTGGAAATTTAAATTTAAATAAATTGAAATGCTACTTGGGCACTTAATTGAATGCAATCCCTTGGAATGCAACATATCATAGTTCAAATTGAATTCCATTTATCTAATAGGACAAAAACTAAAGCACATCATAATATATTGAACAGATCTCCTCCATAACATTTTATTCGTGAATAAAGGGATGATGACTAAATACTAGGCTGCTTAGAAAGTAGAATATCAGCTTGAATAAAAAAAAAAACTGAGGATTTCAAAATACAGGAAAGCATGATTCTGCAGTCCATTATAATTATCGATGGAGAAATTGCGAACCTAGTCTAACCTGAAGAAAAGGAAATGGAGTATCTGACAAGCCATGGCAGAACCACAGAAATTCGGTTATTCAAAATGTCAGAAAAACAAAGAATCAGCGTTGATGGCTGACAATGACAGAATGGCAAAAAATTGCTGTTAAATGTAGCATTTATAAAATCTTACAGAGATGACCAGATTAAGAAGAATTGACTTGTATGGAGAGGCACTTGTAGCCATGCCCTCTTTGGAACTAAGAATATTATGGCTGACAAATATACCACAGTCAGGCACAAAACTACAGTTTGATATTGTGGGGCTGAGATTCGAGAAACAAACCACTAGAAGGAAAGTTTCCAAACAATCAACCACTAGAAGCATCCATTTTGCATTAATGCTCTTAAGAAGTTAAGATAACAAATCAAAGCAAAAGTAAATTAGATGAAATGGGCGCCACAACCAAGGTAAGAATTCTTGTGGTTTCTATTCCTGGAAAAGTGAAATCGAAGAGAGAAAAGGACCATATACTTCTGCACAAAACTGAATATTCTACAGCAGAGGCCACAGTCACCAGAAACTTAAATGCCACATCACGATTCACAATTCAGCAATATCTACAGAAAAGATCCAAACACCATTGAAGTCAGTAAGGGACCTTCAAGCCATCTTAAATGGGTTCTTTAACTGCAATCAATAGTTAACCATAACCTAGTTTAAATCTCATTCATTAAGGGTAAAATTATTTATTCTGCTTGGAATGGGAAAAGGGGAAAGCCATTTTCCACTCACAATATTTTTAGGTTCGTCATTCCTGCTAGATAACCAGGTAGCTTTCCTATGAGATTGCAGCTCCTCAGCATCCTATAAGAGAAAAGCACTGATATTGTCACATTGCCAAGACGATGTGGCTCTCTTGCATTAAGTAAACTATTTGTGAAGGAGCAGCGCTCTCACAATGTCTTAATATTTGTACACCTAAGTTGCGGAACTTGGGACTCAGGTCCATCGAGGTCACTTATTCTCCTGCATATCAAAATCAAACAGGGAATTCTATTAGATTGACACCATATTAAAGAGAGGAGAGATCAGATCGAAATGCCAAATTTCCACACTAACAAGTCGGATAATTTCTCCAAAAGTGTGATCCCAGAGGGAATTGGCCCTTCCAATCCACTTCCTTGAATAACCCTGATCATACAATACATAGATTAAATTATCCTTGGGGTATATCTATATAGACCGACTTAAAAGGTGAAGAAGCATTAACCCTTACAGCATATTGAGATTTGTCAAGTTCTGAATAAAATCAGGGATCTTTCCTGTGAATTGATTATCACTAAGTCGCCTACAGTGCGTTAAACAACAAGATTCATATGAAGAAGAAAGAATAGAAGTATCTAAATATTAGCAGAGTTTGTGGAAACTAAAAACTAACAGCTCCTGTAATGTCGTCAATTTAGCAAATGTTTTTGGTAGCTCCTCGGTGAAATTATTTGACGTGAGGTGCCTGGAACAAGAAAATACCAATGGTATCACATTGGTTAATTGAACGTAAATGCTAATCTCTTGACAGATCACTTCAATGAAAAAAATTCCCTTCCCAGACACAAAATCATCGGCGAGTAATAACTCAATTAATGATGCAGAAATTTGCATCAAGAGACTCACAGTTGATGTAGCTGGGACAAGTTCCCGAGCTCTGGAGGGACAGCTCCAGAAAGCTGGTTGATCTCGACAACTCTGAGCAGGAGAGAGTTAATATCTCCAACATCAATCAAATTTAACACAGCGAAGCGAGCGGCCGGATGAGTGATCACTTACAATTTCCATAGTGTGGATATGTTCCCCAGCTCCTTTGGGATCGGACCAGTCAACCGGTTTCCAAGCACAGAACTGCACCCATATCATCACGTTCCCCCAATCAAGAGAAGACACACTCGCATCTCTATGTTTGTGTGCCGTAGTGTGTGCATGTGTGTGCGTCAGAGAGGAGAGAGAGAGAGAGAGAGAGAGAGAGAGAGAGAGAGAGCACATACATGTTGATCAACTTCGTAGAGCCCCATTCTTTAGGAATTGTGCCGCTTAGGTAGTTGCGTGTGACATCACTGTTTACAGAGAGAGATGAAGACGACGATGACCACAAAGAACAAGAAGAGGATTGATGATAATGGAGAAAGGGAGAATAAAGAGGCTTACAAGTTTTGGAGGTAAGGCAATCTGAACAGTCGAGGTGGAAGAGTACCGGGAAGAGACTGCCCCTTGAGAACTCTGTTTTCACAATGACGAAATGATTTTGGAAAACGGCTATGTACATCTACATACCAATTGATTCAAAATGGAAATAGCATCGGAATTTGAAAAGTACGCCCAAACTCGGAGTTAGAGAAAATATGCTAATTATCACTTTAAATGTCAGTCATACTTCATTAGCTTAACGTTCATACAAATCACTAGATATATTATCTATTATATCAGAGAATTGTCTAAATCTTCATAATTTATATATGATTAGAATTAAATGTTAAGCACATAACATATGATTATATAAAAAATATATTTTATTATAATTATCACTCTAGTATCCAATCATCAAATGTAATACCCCATATATATTCAAGATATTACAATTTTAACATATACATTTTTATCTATAATTAAAAATTTAATTTATGAGTATGATTTAGATTTAATAAAATAATATGTGATTCTATTAAAATATATATATAATTTATTACATGATTAATAATATGATAAAAAATAATAATTACAAAAAAATTGAGCATCAATTAATTTACTTAGTGATTAACATCATTATATTATGAATAATATAATATTAGAGTTTGAAAATTTAGATAATCATACATAGTGAACAACTGATATTATGTTATTTATTACATAATAAATCATTTAAATATGATAAGATCATTTATTTACCTTTTATTTGATGCCCAAAGTATGTTTAATTTTTTATTTCATATTCATGTAAATGACTTTGATATTCCAGTAATTTTTTTAATAGTAACAAAACTCAATAATGACATACAATATTTCTTAAAAATATAGTAAATAAAATAATTCCATTAGACTATTTAACCTTTTTTCGTTTATAATACAATTGGGATAACACTCATTTTTCGATCATATCATAACGACATGAATTTTTTAGGCATCCTTTTAAGAAAAACAACAGTATAAACCTATTCGTATCCTGAATTGAAATTCTAAGCTTCGAACGTAATGGGGTTAGGAGCAACCCAGATAAAGTGGGTTGGGAACAGAAATAAACGATATGATTACTTGAGGATTTTTCTTTAGCCAACTACATTATTTCCCCAATCTTACACTTTATTTATAGTCTTCCTCTTGCATAATCTAAAAGTATTATTTGAATAAATGTGTAAGAAAGACGATAAAATTTTATTTATTGAATATAAACATAGTTGGGTAATATTGTTGCTTGAGATTTGTCTAATGAGGTTTTCCTTCTAAATATTCGTTCTTACTTAACTTTAAACATCCATTCAGCCAAAAAAAAATCTCTAAAAAAATGTGATCGGTACACCTCGGATAGTTTTCGTTTTTGTGGTTCGATATCCTACCCATTTTCAATTTCAACATAATTAGTTTCCTTGATTGCAAGCTTTAATCTAAGCCGAGGCGATAGATACAAGTGTTTTTATAAATAAAATTGAGAGAGCTATTACATTGAAGTAGTAAAACTAAAAAATTGACTCTATCATGCATGACATGTATTATTTACTGGAGAAAAAAAAAAAATCACAAACGCATAAATCGATATTATGAAGAGAAAAATTGACTATCCCTTTCAATACAATGCAAAACAGATTGATGCTATGCGAAACGATATTTTAAAATCATATAAATATAGAATAGACTATACTATGCACAATATGTAATGTAATATAGAACATATATACAATTGTTAACATGAATCAACACTATAACGTAGAGAGTAAAATTACTTTGATCTCATTTAACACTATATGAAACAAAATACAAGATTAGAGTTAAAATGACAAATAGTCTATGACAAATTCATTTTTATCGAAACATGACATATATGGAATTGGGATAAGTTTAATAAAAGTGCTAAATTTTTTCAAATTGATGTAATCAAATACTTCTGTTAATTCCGTTTAATGTGGCTAAAGAAAATCTTAAAACACGTGGTACTGATGTGGTGCCCATTAAGTGCTGCACTGTAAAACAAATATAAATTATTAAGAAAAAAGGAAAAAAAAAAAGGTATCAACTTAAACAAAAATGAAAAACAAGCTTGGCCATGGTTGCTCGATTGGTTTCAAGAAATGAAACCAGACATGTCATAAATTTGATTTGTCTAATAAGATTTCTTTTGTTATGTATTTGAAACTGAGTTGCTGAGGTTGATTACTTCCTAAGGATGATAATACGCGTAAACAGTGAAGGAGGCCTTCATGACGTTGGAAACGGAGAGAGCGAAAGCTTGGTGATCATGGTCAAGTTGGACGAAAGTCAAGCAGCCGCTTAGCTTAATAAAACTATTACTGTTTTCTTTACAGGTAAATCATTGTTGAATTGAAAGCTTGACAAGAAGACTCAACATGGTGGAAATTACGAGTGACGACGTCCCTTTTACTCTTTTTCTTCCCATCTCATTTTTATGTTTTTCCATGCAAAACGAAAAAGATAAATACTTATGCAACTATCCTTAATCCACCATAAGATTACTAGTATGTTTTAATAATATTTTGATTTTTTTTTCTTTTCCTTTCTTCTTCTTCCTTTTACCGATGACTAGCCACCGGTCATGGTTGGGCGGGCCATGGTGAGGGCTAGCCCCAACAAGGGTTGGCCTCGTCGAATCTAGCCCGAGCAAGGGCTCCTCTTGTCAAGTGTCGCCCAGGGAAAGGTAATGCTCAGCGAGGTCACCTTGGCTTAGGCGAGGGCAAAGGCGATGCCCAACAAGGCCGCCTTGGTCCGGGTGAGGACCGTTCTCGCTAGATTTGGCAAGGGGAGCTCACTAGGGCTCGCCCTCGCCATGGCCGGTGGATGGCCGGTGGTTGATCACCAGCAAAAGAAAGAAGAAGAAAGGAGAGAAAAAAATATTTAAAAAATATTTAAAAAATATAATAATTATTAAAATATTATTAAAATCCACGCCAGTATCAACGATGCCATATAAGTTGGCCAACATCAACATCAACACTATTTAGTCAAAATTCACTTGAAGAACTAAATTGGCAAAACATTTAGAACTAAATTCATACTCATTAAAAAAAATTAAAGACTAAATTGGCACATTTAAAAGATTTAAGACTAAATTAGCATCAGTCAAAAGATTTAGGATTAAATTGGCACCATTAAAATGTTTAGGATTAAATTAGCATCAATACAATAGGTTTAAAACTTTACACTTTTCCCTTAAATTTCAATTGCTTTTGCAATTGAAAAGCCAAACTTTGATTTCAATGCCCTTATCCAGTGAATATCCGTTTTCTTGTACTCAATACACTTTCGACCCAGAAATTGACCAATTTGTTTTTTCAGTGAAATGCTAAAATTGTTCACGACGTCAACTAGTTGGCTCAATAAAGAGATAAAAGAATCGGTGCGCAATCGCGTGATTGATATCAAAGTCTAGCTAGGAAGCTATGCTCGTAAAGTACATCAACTTGTTCAATCTAAGAAAAATACATTAACTTGAGGTTTTTCCTGCTTATTTATCTGGGAAGAGAGAGAGAGAGTTACATGCTAATGACATGGCAAACAGTGGTGTTGTCAGCATCGATGACACTGCAGTTGCAGATGACAGCATCTGTAGTTTTATTAGGCAATTTGACATCACCCCATCCACCAATTGTATCGCATGGATTTGCATTGAAATCCCAGTTCGTTTTTCCTAAGGTCTTTGCTATTTCTCTCAACGCATCCACTGAAAGAGAAAAGAGCCACAAGTCAAAGGAACAGTATCTAATGCAGAGTAAGCACAAACGAGGCCAACTTCGCGTGTACTTGAGGTTAAATATAATATATATGTATAGCATCTTTCTTTACTTGTGAAAGAAAGCACAGACAAATAAAACTCGGTATCCATGCGAGCCAAAAACAAGAGGACGAAAAGGAACAATACGATGAAAGCAATACAAAATTGGTGTATATTTTGTTCACCTTCGTCGTCAGGCAGAAAAGTGGCGGCACTAGCTAAGTTAATGGCGCACAGAAGGACGAACCCATAGAAGAGGGATTGAACCGTGAAGAGATTCGTCACCATCTCAGTCTCAAGTTCAACCCACAGAGAGACAGAGAGAGAGGGAGGGAGGGAGGGAGGGAGGGAGAGATCTCACTCTCTTTCACCAGAGTCTGGGATTGCAAAACTTGGCTAAGCAAGAGAGATGATTGTTAAGAATGTGTGGTTTAACTTCACGGCATGCCTGTATAAAAAGAGGGAGAGTGGACAAAGACTCACATCGTTCATCTATAAGTGAGAGTGAGAGCTAGATCAAGACCGAGTGGTTGGAACAAAGACGCATTTAATTGTGAATTCCAACGGCTGAAATTGAGAGAATAAGTCAAGTTAGGATTGATGTTTATCATGTACCTAGCAAAAAATCTTTCTATTCTTATCATTCTTTTCCTCTTGCATTGGTTCTTCCATGACAATAGTCTTTTCAATGGCTCTGATTTCGCTAGGATCACGGCCCAACAGCTTTAGGTTATTATACAGTTTATCCATGGTGGAGTCCTTATTGAACTTCACTGGGCGATTAACTTGTTCTGACAACAATTAGATTCACTTCCTCGAAAGGATCTTTTTCTTTCCCTCTTTCTATTTACTTCAGTTGTAACCAATTATTCTTTTAATAGTTTAGGGGTACAAATGCGGAAATCCGATTATGTGGAGGCCAATTAAACACCTTGTAAACTCTATGAATTAGTTATGTTCGATCATTTAGCCTGTGCAAGTAGTCCAAGATAGACTCGTTACACAGATAGATCGAGTCGAAAATAGTCTAATCCAAATATGTCCATTTAATTATTTTTAACCTATATCTATGTAATGTAAATCTAATAACCCATACTCGACCTAACTCGTATTATTAAAATACGTTTATATTTAGGCCAATTTAGGAAACTCATACAATAAGTAAGCATGAAACCAAGTGAGGGCAAAAGAGAATGAAAAGAGGGTCATAAAGATGGATTCAATTTAAGTGAGTTGGGATTCATTTATGACTTATTTTATACTCATATTATGTTTAAATTCATTTATGACCCATTTACTGAATATAATAACTCCACCCACTATGTGGGCCAAAAAAATAGATTTATGACATATTTTAACAAGTTTAATCTTAGATCATAGTTTGTGCACAGTTGATAGTATCATTGATATTGACTATAAATATTTAAAAAATTGTCTTGGCAAACTGGATACACAAAAAAAGTCCCAGCTGATGGATGGAATAATAATCCTAACTACTTTCTCGGGCTATAATTGAGTTGTATGGTCGGGAATCCGAAACAACTTCCACCATAGTCTGTCCTATTCATTAATGCCTAATGGGCGTTTGAACATTAGCATATCTAAGCCTGTATCGATGTTGGCAAGAAATAAACAGGTTAATCCAGGTGAACTAGACAATGCTCTTAATTGGGCCGCTCATCAAAGCTCTTTAACATGTCCAGATATTACTCAAAAGTAATAGCAGAAAAATTATACATGTAGATCAGACACATGTGGAGATGCACGTATCCATGCACGACTTCGTTTTTTTTTTTTTTTTTTCAGCTTCCAAAATGTCTAAATAATTCTTTTACCGTCCCAAACTGTGTGCAATCTGGCACTTGGGAAAAGTTAAAATAAAAACCATTCCGAAACTATTCTGATAAACTCTTTTTCTCTAGATGATGTGATCTATAGAATCAATTATAAATAAATAAAAAGAAAAAAAGATTTTTCACACATCGCTTTAGCGTGTCATTCCCTCTCATAAATCAATTTTTGTTGCGAAAACAAGTGATCGAATAATATAATAGACAAAATAAGAAAATAAATTTGACACTAAATTTACATAATTTCATTATAGTGGCTTATATCCACGAGGAGAGCAACAAAGAATTCTACTATAAATTAAGTGATATAATAGAAATTACAACCATATCAAAGTTATTCAAACACTTTCAGTATTTCTTAAGCCTTACTTACACCATATAATTCACGCAATATTTAGCCGCACAAATCACCGTGAAATAATTTCCCAATCTTACAAAGAAATAAACAAATTTTAAACTCATAATATTTAATTGGCTTGAACATTAATACTTTTTGGATATAATTCAAAAAAAAAAAAAAAAAAAAAAAAAAAAACTCATGGAAATAATCCACGCCAAGCGCTCCCATAGAAATGACGCTTCAAGAATTCTCTCTCGACACTGACGGCACGAAGACCTGCTGCACTCTTCATCAACCACGGCACATCAGGACTCCTCCGTCCAAATAATTATGTGCATATTAATGTGAGGCCCTTCTTCTCTGCCGACTTCCAGTAGGATTTAATTTTCTTTTTCTTTCACTCATGCAATTGGCCACAAGTCCACAACTTACTTCTTTCATGGTCAAAGTCCAACGTCCCACTGAACCCTAAAAAACGGAAATAAATTCGACCACGACTCGTAAAAGAAAGTTCCCGTATTTTGCATTGCACTATTCCGAACTTGCACGGGAAGTCCCAATTTCGGACTTTCCTTTTCTATTTTCTTTGCTCACCAATTTGATATCAAAGCAAAATGAGATATATCCAATTGGGAATATTCAAACCTCTGCAATTAACAATCAACGTCGGATCGGTTTCGTCTAGTGAGCTTAAACTTGAGACATAATTTTAACAGTCTTCCAAAATTTAGCAATTTAATTTATTAAGCAAATGAGAATGAACCCAAGTCCTTGTTTCCTAGATTTCCCAACTAAATGGTACGTCTGAAGGGAGCACTAAGCATGCAGATCAGTGATTATTTTGTACATAGTCATCGTCGAAAAAGGCTAAAATTTTCCAATTGTGATATAGTCAAGAGCATGTTCTAGATTTGGTCAAATATAAACCCGAGCGAGGGGCTTTGTTACTTTGACGATTGATACTAACATTTGCTTTGACCCAACATGGCTCTTTTATCTCCGTTCCATGTTAGACATATAGACACCAAGCCCAGAAAAACCACGGTCGTCAAATAAAGTTTAGACTTAGATGAAATAATAATTGTTCCAAGAAGATTGAGACAATTTTCAAGCCTATTTGGGACGATTTAGGAAATGTCCCGAGCGCGGTAAGGAATATATAGCATCCCAATGGAATACTTGGACGCTCCACAAACGTCCCAAAGATGGGACATGGGGATGGGATGTAAGGAAAAATGTAAGAGTCCATCAACGAAGACACGAACCTCTAAATTTGATATCATGTGAAATTTGATGACTATTGTTTATCATTTTAAAAGCTTAAACTATTTGATGAGTGAGTGATTTATTATTTAAATATTCTAATAATTGCGAACATCTGACTTGAACCTCATAAACAACCCATTACACAAATGATATTCATATATAAAGGATATGAGGAGCCCACTAATTTGAAGGAATGATTGCCTTCAATAGGATACATATATCTAATTCCCTGGTGCACCAACCTTGCTTCATCTGTCAAGTGAACAGTAATGGTAGTGAAGAATCCTAGAGGAAAATCTTTTTCTTATATGAGTAAAAACCAAGCTTGCTTCTCAAATCAAAAGGATGATTTAGATTCAATCATCGCCCGTCTCATACAAGAAAACTTTCCCATGACTGAACCATTTTGAGTCTATCAAATCAGCACAAGAAGGATACGTAGTGCATCCCTTTGTACTCCAACCAGATAAATTAGCATAAGCAAGAAAATCATTGACCATCCAATGAAGAGTTGCTTGCAATTTGAAAGTTTGTTTCATGGAGGCATCAAATGCATCAATCTCCTCCCACTATAACTTCATTGTCCTCTCTTAATGGTTGAAGATAAGTATCAGTGTCGTTATCCTATTTCATTTTCTCATCGCAAATGACCATTTTTGCATTTTTTTTTTCAATTTTATGATTCTCCTTTAATATTCTTTTTTTGCTTGTGATAGGTGTTGGCAATGGTTGGCAATTGACATCAGCCACAAGGGAGGGCCATGCTCGCTAGCCACAAGCGAGGCTTGGCCTGTAAGGGCGGCAATGGCTTCACCCAGATCTAGGCGAGCATGGCCTTGGCAAGTGACCGCCCATGAGCAAAAAGGGGAAAAAAAAAAGGAAGGAAAAGGAAAGAAAAAGGAAAAATTCATAAAATTTAAAAAATGCAAAAAAAGTCAACAATCTCAGGCCAAAATTAGCCGAAAGAATTATATTAAATATTTATTAAAATGTTTAGAACTAGATTAATCAAATAGGAAACTTTAAAATTGAATTGATTATAGTGTATGATTGATTTACAAATTTTTCGATAACTATCCCTTAGGAAAGTTGTCTTGTCAAAGAGGTTACGCAAAAAGAAAATTCATACATGTTCGAATATCAAATTCGTTGTCAGTGACGATATGATAGCCCCACAAGATTTGTCCTGATAATGATAGAGTTGTGCGGTGTTGGAACATTTTGCACCTTGGCACATCCCATTCATGATTGGTTGCATGTATTTTAAATATCTAAGTCCCTATCGATGTAGACAAGTGTTAACCCGTTCAAATTGGAATATATGCAAAATACATTACTCCAAGTCAAAACTCACATCGCTCTTATTTGAACCGTTTAATCAACTCCCTACTCTTCAAATACTTCAAATGGTCTACGTTTCAACGACCAGTTCAAGGAATCTGTTGTCATCAGAATGATATATTCCTTGCAGGCAAACCAAGTATAATCAGTTTTGCAGCACTTGTTGAGTTCATGTGCAGAATCTCACTATGAGGGGTTTTTTTTTTTTTTTTTTTGGTAACCCAGGGAACCTCCGCACGCCGCTTCGTGGGGGAGAGTAAACCCTAGGGCGCCGGGGTCCCACCGCTGACCCCTAGATATGCGGGTAAGTCGCGCGTTATGCATTGAAGCATCGCGTCCACGAAGTTTCGAACTCCTCCCCTCCCGGATAGGGTACTAAGTTAAAACCAGCGCGGCCACCGCGGGCGGTGGTCTCACTATGAGGGTTAATATTATGAGAAACCCCAAATTTATACATCTGTAACAAATTTATTTCAAATTGATTTTTTTATCATAAAAAATCCTAAACTAATACATTTGTGACAAATTTATCTCTAACTAATTTTTTGACCACGAAAAACCATCAATTAGTATACCTATAACAAATTTGTCACAAACTAATTCTTTTACCACAAAAAATCACAAACTGGTACATTTGTGATAAAATTATACTCCGTTACTTCTATCAAATTTAATCGTTAAATTTGCTAACCTAGATGTCGTGACCTAACTTTTCTGTTTGGAGGGGAAAAGACATAAGTTTAGGGGTATTGCCCAAAAAGAAAGCCTACAACCTTCGTTATAGACACGTGCTTTCACAAGCTAATATCTCATGCCACATTGGGATATGCACATTAATGTTATAAGAATTTTTTAATAAGGAGTTGCCACTAATTTATTGAGGTCGGTTAGAAACCAAGTAAGGCGTGTGAGTATACTTCATTTTTTATGCAATCAAAGAATATAGGACTAGGAACTTGCTTACACTAATTGATCAACTAGTATCCTTTCGGTACCTTGATCTTGTTCATTTCAAAAAGATCGTTGTTAGGCAATCTAAATTGATTTTGAAATTATCTACTAACATGTGAGATAATCATATGGGTGCATAACAATAAGTTACTAAAGGAAGCATTAAATAAAATTGCAAAACAAGCATCTAACACTAAGAGATAAATACATGCCAATCTTAACTAGGCTAAAGGGAAGCTAAAACCATCATATCGAAAGTGCACAATTAAAAGCATTTGTTTCCAAAGACAATTGAAACCTAAGGTAGAGCCCTAAAGACTTAGTCAACTTCGAGCACAGTCTTATATCAAAAGGCTCCTACTTTCTAAGAGGAGACTACCCAAAAAAAATATTTTTTAAGCTTTTTCTGATTTTTTTTTAAATTCGGGATTTTTTTTTTTCAAAAATGGGATCCGGGCTGCCGCTGGTCTTCGGACTGGGCCATGGGCTGAGATTGGACTCACGGTCTAGGCTAAAGGGCACAATTGAGCTGATCCTCAAGCCCACTCCAATTCTACCCTTTCTAAGCCCGATTCGAAAAACTCCCAATCAAGCCCACTCTTCCACTAATGCTACACCAAGCCCATGCTCAAGCCCTCTTAGCTTTCATGACTATTTCAGCCCAAGGTTTAAAAAGCCTAAATTAGCCTAAAGTCCACTATGCCTAACTAAGCCCACAAAACTCACTACTCTTGCCCACCCCCTCCACGACTTCTCGTTCCCAAGATTCCGACTTCGGCTCCTCAACGTCTTCTTCTTCGAGCACGCCCAGGACGCCCGAAGATTTGCTTACTGATTCAATAACATTACAACTCCAGCCGTGACATTATGTTTTGCAGTGTATCAATATAAGCTCGCTCCCTCCACCATTGGCCACCACGTTCGATCATCATTGCCGGGTCACGGCGACTCTAGCCGCGGCCACCGAACGCCAATGCCCAAACCACCAAACCGAGGCCTCCGTGGACAGCCACGACGGGCGGCCATTGACTGCGGCTCCGGCAACACCCTCGACACTCTCGTCCACGCCGTCGTTCCTCGGGCGACCACATCAACACCTGCCGTAAGTCACCTCCTCCGACCAACAACAAACGCAGACCAAAAGCCAAGAAAACCAATGCAAATCTAGTTCAGGCATTCCGTAGAACACATTGGGTGAGTCAACTGAGAGGGGAGCCACAGAACAATGCAAAGACCAAGAACGGCCGAGCACAGAACCGAGGGGCCGGGACTCGCACGAACTGGATGATGACGAAGCCTGGTCCGGCGATCCCGAAATGGGGCAACACGGGGCAGGAGCAGGGGGTCGGCTGAGGGTCCCTACCCAGCTCAGGGGCAGCGAACGGGGATCCTCGGGAAATTGACAAAACCGAGACAAATAAGAAAAGAAACGCGCCGAGACGTACGGCCAGGGTCGGCGGCCGAGGTCCAGGCGCGGTGGCTACCGGAGAAGGGCCCTTCACTCACGACCCTCACTCTTCGCTCTCTGGTCCTCGCTCTCTCGGTTGCTCTCCCTCTCTCACTCTGTCTCGAGCCCCCTTAAAAATCCCCAAACCAGCCCCCTTTAACTCCTCAAGAGGGCGCGCAGGGCCTCGTCCTTTGCCGATGTAACAGGTCGAGCTCGGGAGCAAAACACACAGAGCAAGAATGCGCCACTTTGCAGATCTCGCCATTCAAACAAAGATAGGCTTCCATAATAGATTCCCACCCTTGCAGCGGCAACCGTCCTGATCCCTATTGATTGAAGAGGAAAAGTAGCAACATCGTCTGTTCGAATAACGACATCGAAAGAAACAGTACGAAAACAACCACCAAACCCCAGGCAATTGTCTTCTGCCTTTCCCCAATAATTAATTCACAATACACAATTACCGCACTGCATAACAATCGCTGTTTTCTTTATATTATCTGTACCTTCAGTTCCAAACGTGAGCGAAGAGAAACTTCAAAGCGAAATTTAGGAGTTCCGTTACAAGGATTACCAAATAAACCCGTAGTTCTTTCAAGAACTAATTTACTTAGAACACAGCAAACTTACTCTCTCTTCTGCCAGTAATCAGTATCCAGAAATATTGGATAGAGATCATTAGCAGATGCAGATGAAGCGGTTCCAGTCCATGGCCCATCAGTGGAAATACTCTTGGTGATATTCTCACCAACTGAATGATCTTCGTCACCTTTAAAATGCTTCCTCATGGCCTCAATTTTCTCCTCAGTCATGATAGTGCCCTCGGAGTCAAGCACCGGAACAGCCACCTTGCCTTCAAGCATGCTAACCACAGACAACATCGGTGGCCTGAGTGCTGGAGTTGTATTAGTACACATCAGAGCAACCTTTATCAATGCCGGCGCCTGCTCTTTGTCAAAGTGAGAACCAAGCCTCCAATCAACTAGTTCAATCAAATTTCCTCTCTCCTTCAGAAAGCGTGCCTAGAAACAGAAATAAAAAGTGAAGATATTTCCCTCTCAAGCTTCAGGTACTGATCAGTTGCAAAATATGCTCTAAATACTAAAACAGGAAGAAGTATATTATGTCCCTTGATTATTACGTGACAAATGCAATTGATAAGCACCTGCTAGTTTTTCATCTTTGTTATAGGGTATAAATGAAAGAAAATCCCCAGCTCTTGTCGAGTTTTATCAGCACGAATTATTTGTCGGGGTCATTACATGAAATGAGAGACTCGTTCTTCAATGTTTTACACCATCCATTGCCTTCTACTCTCGATTCTAGTTTAGCAAGAAATACCTGATTATGCAACCTGGGCGACAATCAGATTTCACGAGGACTAAAAATGATTGCTTACACAAAGCAAAATAAAAGGAAAAGGTATTTGGTGAAAAATAGTGAGGTGAAAGAAGAAATGGAAAATATTTTCCTCTTTCTCAATAGAAAAACAATTTCGCCTATTTTAGAAGACTTTTTTTCCGTTGATGGAAAATGTTTTTTCTGACTGGTTCATTTTCCGTGAAATGAACACCGGAAAATTTCAGAAAACGTTTTCCTCAAGGTTATTTTACAATGATTATTTTTTCTAATGATTGCTTAATCAAAGCAAAACAAAATCTAACTGAAGGACTCAATTAGATGAATGTGAAAAAAGTTATGCCTCAATTAAAAGTATATGAATATTCTAGTCAAGACATGGTCCTGAAAACTTTATAATTTGACAGTAATTGCCAAATTCCATAGTGGTCGAAGGACTTGTTTGGTGCTAAAGAAACTTCAGGGAGTATGAATGTCAAGCGTAAAAACATAAAGACTAAAACTGAACTACGCCAAATTTCAAGGAGTAGAATTTTCTTCAATCCAAAAAAAGATTTTACATGAAAATTCAGTGTAGACCAACATAATAAGAAGAACTGGATTAATTTGAAATGACAAATTGTAAATAACAGCATGATAATTCGTTGAGCAGATTTCAATAGCTGGTAACCGTAACACTCCTTTGCAACCATTAAAAGTGCATGTGAGGAGTTACACACTACGCTTACACCTTCGTAATCCATTTTCCACCAGCACAAGCAGAGATTTAAATACGGATATGATCATAATTGAAATGATAGAGTTGATTACCCAATCAAGTAGATTAAAGCATTCCTCAGTTTTCTTGGAGCTAGTGTTGCTCTGGCCACTAGCAACTTCTAAAGCAACGACACCAAAACTATAGATGTCAGCTTTGTCAGTGAGGTAACCATGCATTGCATACTCCGGTGCCATATATCCGCTGCACAATAAGAAAAGTGCTTATGTTTGCAACAAGGTAACTGTCTCATATAGAACATACTTAATATTTCTAAAATTCAAAAGAAAGAGACGTTCCTAAATGTGACACTATGGTCTCAAGAGTAGATAAAAAAACAAGTGAATCCTAAAATTTTCTGATAGAATTTACCGAGGATATCTCAGAGAAAAAAAGACCATTGATGTTCTATTTAATTATCAGGCTACATATGTGACTTTATGACATGGAAAAGAGGCAACCTGACCAAAAAATGATTTTTAAATTCACTTGCAAGTGCAACATCTATGTCAATGTCATGTGAGATATATTTACTAAAACTGTGTTTTTCATACAAAGGAGCATATATAGATAATTTATAGCGAAATTTTTAACATATAGTAGTTGTTGTTGTTCATTATATTTTTTTGCATTAAGTTGCTCGTCAATGGGGAAACATAATAAAAACAATTAAATTACGCATCAATATAGACTATTAAAATGTATTGCATTATAATTGTATCATGATAATTTCACAAGCTTTTTGTCTGAGTGAACGCATTAGGTAGGGCACACTGAATTACCGTATGAAATGTTTATCTTGAATTGTTCTTAAAGTAGTAAATGGAGCACATAGGGTATTATCAATCTTTTTGAGAAAAATCTCACGTAGGAGGATATGAACTTTCCAGAAATTGTATCAGATTATCTAAGTTTGTTGAGATAATGGAAATTAGTTAATGTTATAGTTCTTTTTTGTTGAATTATTGTTAGAGTTAGTAGAATGAACATACAGGTTTATCTTTTCCCTAACTAGTCACATTCTTTTCATAAACAAGTTGACTTTTCACACATGTTAATGCAAACGTCTCAAATACGTGAACATGCTTATTTACGTTTTTCCGTGTGTATACAACGGAAACATGGGCGAATTAGCTCTATTGCGTATAATACTGAGTTGTATTCAAATTAAGATTTACATAATATCAGAGTATCATTATTTAATGGTAGAGTACGAGACATAATTAACAATTTTTCCGTAATTACCGTGAAGATTGGTGGGACAGGCATAAAGCTTTGCGGTTAAGCCCCATTTGTTGAGCACCATACTTTGGGATGATGTGAGTCAACCACAAAGCTCCATTCAACTTACTTTTCTTAAATTAGACGGGATATCTCTACTCCATTCTTTTATGTTGTCGCTGACCAACTCCTAATTAGGCTAACAGGAACATAAAGCAATAAACTTACTAAGTTCCAGCAATCTTGGTGCTAATATGTGTGTTGTCCTCTTCATCAAGCTTTGCTAAACCAAAATCTGATATTTTAGGGTTGAGATCCTTATCTAGTAAAACATTAGTAGCTTTGATGTCTCTATGCACAATCTTCAGCCTGGATTCTTCATGAAGATATGCCAAGCCCCTGGCAATACCCACACATATCTTGTGTCTTGTCCACCAATCCAACTTTAACTGAAATTCTTCAGGACCTTTAATTGTATCAGAAGACATCAAAGCTACTTTAGTCCCATGTCATTAACTAAAGCCAGAGAAGCACGGTGTGACATCAAATTACCAAATAAAGCATGAGCAAGACTGTTATTTTCCATGTACTCGTAAACCAGCAAAAGTTGATTTCCTTCAATGCAGCATCCATATAGTTTCACAAGATGTGGATGTTGAAGAGCAGAAATCATCCCAAGCTCAGTCACAAACTCACGATTTCCTTGCTTTGATTTTGATGAAAGCTGCTTCACTGCTATAGTGGTGCCATCTGACAGAAGACCCTGCATATGCACTTTCGCATCAGATTTATGCTGTGAAGATTCAGTTACATTGAATGCTGCTTTCTACACAGCTTTTCTATTGGGAATTGAGGGAAATGGGTTCACCGATTTTCCTGTATACCTTGTACACAGAACCAAAACCACCTTCTCCGATCTTATTGGCAGCATCAAAATTGTTTGTGGCAGCTTTAATCTGTCGCAAGGTAAATGAACCAATTTGCAATGCTAGACCCTTCAAATCTGCACCATGGTTTGGAACTTCTCAGAATTTGGAGGAGTCAACAGCTATAGTATGTAACCTACCATCTAACAAAAAAAGGGAGCAATTCCTTCTCGATGTACCAAAAAACATTATTATCACATAATATCTTAGCATCTTGAAATTTATTTTCTAGGAAACTCTGGTATTGGTTCAGTATGTACTTAAAAAAGAAAAAAAAAAGTGTTTTCAGGGTACTTAGTAGTAGGGGAAAAGAAAACTCATAAAGAAAGCCCACTTTGGAAACATAACACGGTTGAATGTTTCAATGTCTCATATATGTGAAGCAGGCATTTGTTTTCAATGTCTTGAAACATAGATTCAGTATATATATGGTCAATCGTGCCCCCAAGAAGACCCCACGCACACACACACACACACACTCACTAGGAAATCTACTGTCCTCTTCCTATAAACTATCTATCCCTTCATTTCTCGGATTTCCATTTAAAAGTTTAGTGAGCCAAATGGATCTATGACCCTTCAGCTGTATCATGGCTTAATAATAACTGATTTTCTTTATGCGTCAAATCAAATCTCCAATAGAATGCACAAATGTCATGCATCAACAGTTTTACAGGGGAACTGTGTAACCTAGTTGCAGTATTAATGATGCATTGAGATTACCTGTTCCCCCACCAGAAAAGGTAAGAAGAAGAGTCATGCACCAACAGTTTGACAGGACAATCATGTGATCTAGCTGATATATAAAAGATGCAATGTGATTACCCCCCTCCCCCACCAGAATAGGGAAGGGGGACAATGTATTCAGAGTGCATAACATTCTCATAGTTCTTGACATATTTATGTGAACTAAATGACAGAGACTTTAGGTAAGCAACTACCTTCTGCCATTTCATCTTCACGCCCAAGACATCCTCTCCACCAAAGGATGCCCAGGATAAGAAAAACTACAAAAACTATAGCAGCCACAATCCCGACCACTGTACCAGCAGATATTATGGCCGACTCTCGTGGGATTTCAAAATCTGCAGTGAAGATAGAACAACATATGTTTACCCAAAACTGTTCAAGTAAATGGGGTAAGCACACGTGCGGAAATATATCGGTAGCTTCTTGGTGAACACAGAAACCAACAGATGGGACAGCACTAATTGAGAATCAGGAGGACATGAGAACTGCTCAGAACACTCCACAAAAACCATCAGATTAATGAGCACAGGAAGATATCATCTTTGGAACATTTAATACTAAATACAAAGGGAACAGGAAAAAGAAATAGAAATATATTCTTCATTCTCAAGGCTGTACTATATAATACAGGCGCAATGGTCATTGATCCATAGCAGAAAAGTGAACGAGGCTGTTGTTTCATAGTCTGAATAGAAGGATTAAAGATAAACACAGAAAATATGCTCAGATAGAAAGAAAACAAAACAAACCATAGCCAATTTTTGCCTCTTAAGAGAAGAATGATAAATCCTAGCCAGCTACATTGGAAATTTATCTGAACAACTGTAACAGATGGCCTGAATCTAAGAGTGGACATTTGCAACCAAACCAAGTAACTGAATCTAGACAAAATATGGGTATTTTTCCTAATATGAATATGAGTAACTTTCGCAATAGAGAAGCACCAAGTGAAACATGGAAGTGTCTATCTGCATACCAGGATAGACGGAGATAGCAGATACAAGAGGACCATAGACTCCTCGGACAGGTATAGCATAGGTTCCTTTCCCAGCCCAATAGAAGCGTATCTCCAGAGTGCCCTCAGTCACCATGGTAGTAAAATTTCTTATGACCGCCTTTCCAACTCCACCTGCTTCAATCTCAATATTGAAATCTTCCCACACCAATTTCCCCTGAGATAATATTTAATCTGATTCAACTTGAGTGTCTTTACACAGAACAAGGTGAAACATTCAGCCTCAACAGACTGGACCAATTGTGCAAAAATCATGATTTGCAAATACGAGATATTTAGATAAAAAAATCCAATCATAACATGTTAAACGCTTTATATGCTTTACATCTAAGAACCAGCACTACATGATGCCCAAAATTTACCTGTATATAAACATTAAAAGCTCGCCTTCCAAGGCTTGTATAATTTTTGTTGCCTGTGAACATTATCTCCGCAAAATGAAGGCTTACATTGTAGGTCCCATTCATCAGACAAAAACCATAATAAGTTAGAGAGATAGGAGAAAGCCGTGCATTCATGTAAAGTTGCGCATTATCCATGGATAGTTCAGATTTATTGCTGACTATATATGTATCTGAATCGGTTCCATCATCAAGGAAGTGGCCAGTGCTACTGTAGGCCCAGTAATGTCCAGTCAGGAAGGATTTTGAAGCTGAAGGCGGCTCTTTATCCTCAGTGTATGTGATGTCCCCTACTGTTACCTCACTCCCACCGCAATTTATGAAGAGGTTATACCGATCTGGATGGAGTAATGAAACAGCCATGAAGAAATTAAAGAAGACAATAACGAGGTTCAGCAATGTGCTTACGTCCTCGGGTAATCCTCTCTCAAAGTTTTCTTTTTGTCATATTACCTTTTGAGAGAGGGACTACCATTTTTATTGATGAAGTACGGGAAATAAAAGGCAATTCCCAAAATTACAGAAATAAAAACGAATCTACATAATTTCTTCCCATATCAAAACAAATCTAAATATTTTCTTCCCAAATAGAAGAGTCGGCATCGATCACGCCAACACTTACATTGTAGGTCCCATTCATCAGACAAAAACCATAATAAGTTTGAGAGATAGGAGAAAGCCGTGCATTCATGTAAAGTTGCGCATTATCCATGGACAGGAAGGATTTTGAAGCTGAAAGCTCTTTAGGTTATGATGTCCCCCACTGTTACTTCACTCCCACCGCAATTTATGAAGAGGTTATACCGATCTGGATGTAGTAATGAAACAGCCACAAACAGAAAAATCAAGTCTTCTTTCTGTTATCTAGCATTCCCTTATTAAAAGATCACATAGAAACTCCCAAGTTTATGAAAAAGACATTATTTCATGGAGGCGGCTTTTAAAATATCTAGAGTAATTATGCATTAGGCATCAAATAATGATACCAATAGCCCAGAGGAGAGTTTTGATGAGAAAATAGACAGAGTACAACGCAATATTAGGATCTGATGATAATGATAGGATATACAGCAGATCAACTTACTTCCTGGACATTGCTGACTTTTCAAACATGAGGCAAGCCCACTTGTGGCAGGATATGAGGTTCTGAGCAAGTCAACAAAGATTTTAATGTTACAATCATCATCATTCTGAATGAAGTTCCATGCTACATACATAAACAATTAAAATGCAGGTCCTTGGAAATTCTTGGTGAAACATTTAATCATAAACATACGCATTGTCAACAGCCAAGCTTGCAAACAAGTTGCTGCAGAAAAAGACAAAATCAATATTCAGTAGATAAATAGAAATCTTGTATGCATGCAGTATTATAGGTTAATCATAATGTACATTTAAGGGGATCCCTGATTTAGAGTGAAGGAAGTAATACATACACATCTCGTTCTTGACACTCTGAGCCTCCAACAGTGAAGTTGTTGTATGATAGGTCACTACACAGAGAAATAGTCAACCGTTTCCAAAATATAATCAATTTGAAGAATACACAGAAAGTCATTCCATCACATGATTATTGTGTCCAAAAATGCAGACCAGTTGCAAAATATGGACAGGTAAGGCAAGTTGAAAGGCAAAAACATCACAAGGTGATGAAAGTAATATTTTATCTTTATTGAAGATGTCTTTTCTTAACTAATTAAAAGGAGAAAGACTAGTTGGAGTCAATGGAGACTTTAGAACTAGTTGGAGTGCATAAATACATTTTTACCCAGTATAACGTGATATAGAAGGCAAAGACACAAAGATAGAACTGTGATTCAAACGACCGCAAAGTTGGATCTTCTTATTAGAAAATATCCAGACCACCATTCAAATGTTTAAACTACCTCATAAGAGCTTCATTCTTATGCCCATAAGGTAATATCAACTTTCTCCAAGGCATGCTCATTTTGCCTGGGAGTTTCTCAGATACACAAACCCATAAACATTATTATCAGTAAGAAATAGCCTAAGCAATTAATCATACCGTGAGGGTGATGTGTTAGACAAACTTTCAAAGAGGATTTAGGGGAAGTAAAGATTTTCCAAGTGTTATTTTTATCATTCCAGAGGCTTGAAAAAGATCTGAACTGGGAAGGGCCTATTTGTACGGGGGAAAGTGGGGCTAACTTGGCACTTCCAAGAAAATCTGCTTTCTGTTCTTTCATGCATACCATACAATTCAGCCTCTTGTCTTACATATAACATTCCAATTAACAGATCCCAACAAGGAAAAAAGGTACTTGTGATGTTTCCTTTTAAGTCCATCAGCTACAAACCATAAAGATTCAAGATGGGAATGCCTAATTGGTTACCACAGTACAAGATTAGCCAGATAGAGCTAGAAGCAAATTCGGAATTAAACAAGACATTTTTCTTCAGGTAGCGAAGCTTACACAAATTTTGCTTTCTGCAGGATCCAACCAGGGACTGCTCCAGTCAATTGGTTTCCAGTCAGATAGCTAAACAGGATTATTTGACTGAGTCAGTTCCTCATGTACTTTACGCACTCAAACTGAAAAACTATAGAGCCTCAAAAATGCATTAGTTAGCAGATTAAAACATTTAATCTTTAGAAGTGTAGAAAAAAATCAGTTAACTCATGATATCAATATAGAGCTTTTGGCGGGAGAAGAAAGACAAAGGAAATCAGTGACAGAGGAAAAACTTGATCCTTGCAAAACTTGGAGTGCATGGGTTACCAAAATACTAGTACACAAAGTTGAACATAATGAAGAATACTATCAACCTCGCTTATTAACTATTTCCTCGCTATAATGTTCTTTTACTTATAAGACATAATGAGGGAAGATGTGCCAATGTCAAACAGTCAATTGTTGGGCAGAAAGATGAAAAGATTGTGCCGTTGTTCAACAGTCCAAGAAGCTTAGGACTACAATTTCTCATCATTTTCAAGACTAGGGATAAGACATCAAGGTCCTATCTGCAGACCTTCTAAATACCACGTAAGAACTGCACTCACCAAACAATCTAGGGCCATTGTTGTGGAAAGAACCAAATAGAGAACTAAGGACTTTGCTATGTTAAATCTCCCATACATCATAAAACAGGCGCACAGGACATGCATTAAGTACATACACATTTAACTGCCAAATACTTAAGTAACATTGATCCATTTAACCTCTTCCAGCATAAACAAGTAACTCAATTGATACTTGTCAATCATGTTCAATAAGCAACAAAATATCATCGATTTATGTCTGCTCGAAGACTAGAGTCCAACAAAAAATAATTAGTTGATAATAATCATAAATTCATAACCCAAATCATTGTAAAATTTGGATGGTGAAATAATAAGCCTTCAGAGACGAGGATTTTAAGGCTTATAAACTGGACACGTTATTGCAGTCTAAGTTCTATTGATAGCTCAACTACTTTACAGCAAGAGATGTCTACAGCTTGGCCACAGAAACTAATAGAGATTTTAGATTATTGTACAAAATACGAAAAAGAAGCTTAGGTTCAGCATCAAAGTACTTACATATATTCAACTTCCCAGAGGCTGCTAAAGGAAGGAGGGATTTCGCCCCTCAGTTTGTTGAAGCTGAGGTCTCTGCAAAACAATTGAATGGAAAGGAGAGATATAATGAGAAGATAGTTTTAACTCACACTGGACACTCTTTGAGTATACTTTGGAGGAGTGTACAAACACAGGCTACATCAATGAACCTACAGGTCCAACTCAGAAGTTTAGACATATAGGTCAACTGCCTGGTGCCTATGCTTTCTACTAGACATTCGTTTCCAGAGGCATTCATCGCAAAAAATCCAAGTTCATCGAGTTGGTCGCACACTGTTAATATACAAAAATTCTGCTGTAAATCAAATTTTTACAACATGTTCAATATGCATCCCTTGGAATGCAATATATTATAGTTCAATTGGGGGATACGATTTATCTAATAAGACCAAAACTAAAGCAAATCATAATGTACTGAACAGATTTCCTTCATAACATATTAGTCATGAATAAAGGGATGACAACTAAATACTAGGGTGATTGG
Organism: Eucalyptus victrix; assembly: GCA_016097545.1. Classification (NCBI taxonomy): domain Eukaryota; kingdom Viridiplantae; phylum Streptophyta; class Magnoliopsida; order Myrtales; family Myrtaceae; genus Eucalyptus; species Eucalyptus victrix. Next base: position 12,768,122 of record CM027840.1, on the reverse strand, counting down.
AAAGTAGAATATGATCATGAGTGAATAAAAAATAAAATATAAAGTGAGGATTTGAAAAAAAAAGTAAAAAAAAAAAAGGAAAGCATGACTCTGCAGTCCAGTATAATTATCGATGGAGAAAGTACAACCTGGTTGAACCTAGAGAAAAGGAAATGGACTATATGATAAGCCAAAGCGGAACCATGGAAATTCGGTTATTTAAAATGTCAGAAAACAAAAAATAAGCTTTGCTGGCTGACAATGACAGAACGGCAAAAAAATGTTTTTAAATGTAGCATTTACAAAATCTTACAGAGGTGAAAAGAGACTTGACTTGTATAGAGATGCACTTGAAGCCATTCTCCCTTTTGAACCAAGAACGTTATGGCTGACAACTATAGGACAGTCAAGCATGATAATCTACTTAGATATTATGGGGCTGAGATTTGAGAATGTAAACCACTAGAAGGAAAGTTTCCAGACAATCAACCACTAAAAGCCTCCATTCTGCATCAATGCTCTGAAGAAGTTAAGAAAACAAATCAAAGCAAAAGTAAATTAGATGAAATGGGCACCCCAACCAAAGTAAATAAGCCTCCATTCTTGCGGTTTCTATTCCCAGCGAAATGAAAACAAAGAGAGAAAAGGTCCATACACTTCTGTGCGAAACTGTATATTCTACAGCAGAGGCCACAATCACTAGAAACTTAAATGCCACATCACGATTCACATTTCAGCATTGTCAACAGAAAAGACCAAAACACCATTGAAGTTAGTAAGGGAGCGTCAAGCCATCTTAAATGGGTTCTTTAACTGCAATCAATGGTCAACCATAAACTAGTATATATCACTCATCAAGGGTAAAATTATCTATTCTGCTTGGAATAGGAAAGGGGAAAAGTCATTTTCCACTCACAATATTTTTAAGGGCGTCATTTCTGCTAGATAACGAGGTAGCTCTCCTATGAGATTGCAGCTCCTCAGAATCCTATAAGGAAAAAGCACTGATATCGTCACATTGCCAAGACGATTTGGCTCTCTTGCACTAAGTAAACTATTTGAGAAGGAGCAGTGCTCTCACAATGTCATAATATTTGTACAATTAAGTCATGGAACTTGGGACTCGGGTCCATCGAGGTCACTTATTCTCCTGCATATCAAAATCAAATAGGGAACTCTGTTAGATTGACACCATATTAAAGAAAGGAGAGATCAGATCAAAATGCCAAACTTCCAAACTGACAAGTCGGACAATTTCTCCAAAAGTGTGATCCCGGAGGGTATTGGCCCTTGCAATCCACTTCCTTGAATAACCCTGATGATACAATTCATAGATTGAATTGTCTTTGGGGTATATCTATATAGACCGACTTAAAAGGAGAAGAAGCATTAAGCCTTACAGCATATCGAGATTTGTCAAGTTCTGAATAAAATCAGGAATCTTTCCAGTGAACTGGTTATCACTAAGTCGCCTACAGAGCATTCAACAACAAGATTCATATGAAAAAGAAAGAATAGGAGAATCTAACTATTAGCAGAGTTTGAGGAAACAGGAAACTAACAACTGCTGCAATGTAGTCAATTTAGCAAATGTTTTAGGCAGCTCCCCAGTGAAATTATTTGACGTAAGGTGCCTGGAACAAGAAAATACCAATGGTATCACATTGTTTAATTGAACATGAATGCTAATCTCTCAACAGGTTACTACAACGGAAAAAAAAAATTCCCTTCCCAGATACAAAATCATCAGTGAATAAGAACTCAGCGAATGATGCGGAAATATGCATTGAGAGACTCACAGTTGATGTAGCTGGGACAAGTTCCCGAGCTCTGGAGGAACAGCTCCAAAAAGCTGATTGATCTCGACAACTCTGAGCAAGAGAGAGTTGATATCTCCAACATCAATCAAATTTAACACAGCGAAGAGGCCAAACACGAGCGGCCGGATGAGTGATCACTTACAATTTCCAAAGTGTGGATATGTTCCCCAGCTCCTTCGGGATTGGACCAGTCAACCGGTTTCCAAGCAGAGAACTGCACCCACATCATCGCGTTTCCCCAATCAAGAGAAGACAGACTCGCATCTCTATGTTTGTGTGCCGTAGTGTGTGCATGTGTGTGCGTCAGAGAGAGAGAGAGAGAGAGAGAGAGAGAGAGCATACATGTTGACCAACTTCGTAGAGCCCCATTCTTTAGGAATTGTGCCGCTTAGGTAGTTGCGTGTGACATCACTGTTTACAGAGAGAGATGAAGACGACGATGACCACAAAGAACAAGAAGAGGATTGATGATAATGGAGAAAGGGAGAATAGAGAGGCTTACAAGTTTTGGAGGTAAGGCAATCTGAACAGTCGAGGTGGAAGAGTACCGGGAAGAGACTGCCTCTTGAGAACTCTGTTTTCACAATGACGAAATGATTTTGGAAAACGGCTATGTACATCTACATACCAATTGATTCAAAATGGAAATAGCATCGGAATTTGAAAAGTACCCCAAAACTCGGAGTTAGAGAAAATACGCTAATTATCACTTTAATTGTCAGTCATACTTCATTAGCTTAACGTTCATACAAATCACTAGATATATTATCTATTATATCAGAGAATTGTCTAAATCTTAATAATTTTTATATGATTAGAATTAAATGTTAAGCACATAACATATGATTATATATAAAAAATAATTTTATTATAATTATCACTATAGTATCCAATCATCAAACGTAATACCCCATATATATTCAAGATATTACAATTTTAACATATACATTTTTATCTATTATTAAAAAGTTAATTTATGAGTATGATTTAGATTTAATAAAGTAATACGTGATCCTATTAAAAATAGATATAATTTATTACATGATTAATAATATGATAAAAATAATAATTACAAAAAAATTGAGCATCAATTAATTTACTTAGTGATTAACATCATTATATTATGAATAATATAATATTAGATTTTGAAAATTTAGATAATCATCCATAGTGAAAAACTGATATTATGTTATTTATTACATAATAAATAATTTAAATATGATAAGATCATTTATTTACCTGTTATTTGATGCCCAAAGTATGTTTAATTTTTGTTTCATATTCAAGTAAATTACTTTGATATTCCAGTAATTTTTTTAATAGTAACAAAACTCAATAATGACATACAATATTTCTTAAAATATAGTAAATAAAATAGTTCCATTAGACTATTTAACCTTTTTTTCGTTTATAATACAATCGGGATAACACTCATTTTTCGATCATATCATAATGACATGAATTTTTTAGGCATCCTTTTAAGAAAAATGACATAACGACATGAATTTTTTAGGCATCCTTTTAAGAAAAATGATAGTATAAACCTATTTGTATCCCGAATTGAAATTCTAAGCTTCGAACATAATGGGGTTAGGACCAACCCAGATAAAGTGGGTTGGGAACAGAAATAAACAATATGATTGCTTGAGGATTTTTCTTTAGCCAACTACATTATTTCCCCAATCTTACACTTTATTTATAGTCTTCCTCTTGCATAATCTAAAACTATTATTTGAATAATTGTGTAAGAAAGACGATAAGATTTTATTTATTGAATATAAACATAGTTGGGTAATATTGTCTCTTGAGATTTGTATAATGAGGTTTTCCTTTCAAATATTCGTTCTTACTTAACTTTAAACATCCATTCAGCCAAAAAAAAAAATCTCTAAAAAAATGTGGTCGGTACACCTCGGATAGTTTTCGTTCTTGTGGTTCGATATCCTACCCGTTTTCTATTTCAACATAATTAGTTTCCTTGATTGCAAGGTTTAATCTAAGCCGAGGCAATAGATATAAGTGTTTTTATAAATAAAATTGAGAGAGCTATTACATTGAAGTAGTAAAACCAAAGAATTGACTCTATCATGCATGACATGTATTATTTAGTGGAGAGAAAAAAAAATTACAAACGCATAAATCGATATTATGAAGAGAAAAATTGACTATCCCTTTCAATACAATGCAAAATAGATTGATGCTATGTGAAACAATATTTTAAAATCATATAAATATAGAATAGACTATACTATGCACAATATGTAATGTAATATAGAACATATATACAATTGTTAACATGAATCAACACTATAACGCAGAGAGTAAAATTACTTTGATCTCATTTAACACTATATGAATCAAAATACAATATTAGAGTTAAAATGACAAATAGTCTATGACAAATTCATTTTTATCGAAACATGACATATATGGAATTGGGATAAGTTTAATAAAAGTGCTAATTTTTTTTCAAATTGATGTAATCAAATACTTCTGTTAATTCCGTATAATGTGGCTAAAGAAAATCTTAAAACACGTGGTACTGATGTGGTGCCCATTAAGTGCTGCACTGTAAAACAAATATAAATTATTAAGAAAAAAGGAAAAAAAAGAAAAGAAAAGGTATCAACTTAAACAAAAATGAAAAACAAGCTTGGCCATGGTTGCTCGATCGGTTTCAAGAAATGAAACCAGACATGTCATAAATTTGATTTGTCTAATAAGATTTCTTTTGTTATGTATTTGAAACTGAGTTGCTGAGGTTGATTACTTCCTAAGGATGATAATACGCGTAAACAGTGAAGGAGGCCTTCATGACGTTAGAAACGGAGAGAGCGAAAGCTTGGTGATCATGGTCAAGTTGGACGAAAGTCAAGCAGCCGCTTAACTTAATAAAACTATTACTGTTTTCGAGTCAAAAAAAAAAAACTATTACTGTTTTCTTTTCAGGTAAATCACTGTTGAATTGAAAGCTTGACAAGAAGTCTCGACATGGTGGAAATTACGAGTGAGCAATGGGTGCGTTTAGTTGGACTTTTGAGAAAAGTCATTGGGAAAATGTAAAGGACTCTAGGTTGAAGAGACCTTTTAAAATGCAAATTATTTTTGTTAAATTATAATTTAAAAGTCCATTGTGAAGTACCTTTAAGCAAAATGGTATTTGAAGGAATTATATCTACAAAGGACTTTTGTGATAAAAAAATTATCAAAAGAAAAATTAAAATAAAAAAAAGGCAGCAGCCCAAGCGGCCGCCGGCAATCAAAATATGTCACCACCGGCCAACATATGACTCACGTAGCCTCGGAGACAACCGGGGAGGGCTGCCTAGGGTTGAGCAAACCTTGAAAACCACCAGCGAGGGTCGCCCACGGTTGGGCGACACCCGACAAGGGCCGCCCGTGGTCAAGCAACACCTGGCGAGGGCCGCTTGGGGTCGCGCGACCCCCAACAAGGATCGCCGGACGTCGCGCGACCCCGCTACGACCCAAATCTAGGGCAGCGAGGTCATCGAAGGACCACGCTACCCCTAGATCTAGGTCACGGTGAGGTCATGTGACCTCCAGCGACCGCCGTGACCCAGATCTAGGGCGGCGAGGTCACGGGAGGACCTCGTCACCCCCGAATCTAGGTTGCGGCGGGGTCTTGCCACAACCCACGACAATCGCCATGACCCAGATAGGGTGGCAGTCGCGCCACTCCTTGGCGACGGTCAACTGGGCCACCACGACCATGCCAAGCCATCGACGGCTACTCACAGCTTTGAGCAACATGTCAGCCAACCTCAACAGTGAAGAAGATGAACAATACAATGATGAGGGCAAAACCGGAAAAATCAAGAGTAAGCGAGGATAGTTTTGGAAGAAAATTTAAAAAATGAACAGTGCCTCTTGTATGCCAAGAAAGTTGAAAGCTCAAGGCACCCTCACACCTGCCTTGGGCTTTCAGCCTTGAGAAGGCCAACTTTGGCCTAATGGAAATTTCAAAGTTATTCCCAAACATCCAATATTTAGCCTAAGGATTCTCAGAAGCCCAAAGACCATTTGCAAAGACAATTCTAAACACACCCCACGTCCCTTTTACTCTTTTTCTTCCCATCTCATTTTTATGTTTTTCCATGCAAAACGAAAAAGAGAAATACTTATGTGACTATCCTTAATCCACCATAAGATTAACCAGTATGTTTTGAATCACAAATAGTAATAATAATAATAATAATAATAATAATAATAATAATAATAATAATAATAATAATAATAATAATAATAATAATAATAATAATAAGTGATTGTGGAGTCAATTCTTTTAATAATTTATGAACTATAACATGTCGTTATTCTCACAATAGCTTAATGATTGCTATTTGCAAACACAACTTATTTGTATGAATATATTTAACTTATGATCCTTGAATTTATGGAAAAGTGTTAAAAAAGTCATAGACCTATCCAATTAGTCATAAATCTTTTAATGGTGTCAATTTAATCTTAAACATATTGAATTAGTGTAAATTTAGTCTTAAACGTCCTAACTTATGTCAATTCGGTTTTTCCGATTAATTTTGACCAGATATTACTGACATGGATGGTGGTCAGCTTACGTGGTACCACCAGCGCTTATACGGACCATTTTTAACAATATTTTAATAATATTTTGATTTTTTTTTTTTTTTTTCTTTAAATTTTCCTTTCTTCTTCTTCCTTTTACCAAGGGCAAGCCCTAATAAGGGTCAGCCTCGTCGAATCTAGCCCGAGCAAGGACTCCCCTTGTCAAGTATCGCCCAAGGGAAGGTAATGCTCGGCGAGGTCACCCCAGCTTAGGCGAGGGCAAAGGCGACGCCCAACAAGGCCGCCTTGGTCTGGGTGAGAACCGGTCTTGCTAGATTTGGCAAGGGGAGCTCACCAGGGTTCGCCCTCACCATGGCCGGTGGTTCATCACGGGCGAAAGAAAGAAGAGGAAAGGAGAGAAAAATAATAATAAAAAAATAATTATTATTAAAATATTATTAAAAATTATCCACATCAATATCAGTGATGCCATGTAAGTTGGCCAGCATCAACATCAGCACTATCCGGTCAAAATTAACTTGAAGAACTAAATTGGCAAAACATGTAGAACTGAATTTGTACTCGTTAAAAAAAAAATTAAAGACTAAATTGGCACATTTAAAAGATTTAAAACTAAATTAGCATCAGTCAAAAGATTTAGGACTAAATTGGCACCGGTCAAAAGATTTAGGGCTAAATTAGCATCAATACAATATGTTTAAAACTTTACACTTTTCCCTTAAATTTAAATTGCTTTTGCAATTGAAAAGGTAAACATTGATTTCAATGCCCTTATCCAGTGAATATCCATTTTCTTGTACTCAATACACTTTCGACCTAGAAATTGGCCAATTTGCTTTTTCAATGATATACTAAAACTGTTCACAACTTCAACTAGTTGACTCAATAAAAAGATAAAAGAATCAGTGCGCAATCGCGTGATTGATATCAAAGTCTAGCTAGGAAGCTATGCTCGTAAAGTACATCAACTTGTTCGACCTAAGAAAAATACATTAACTTGTGGTTTTTCCTGCTTATTTATCTGGGAAGAGAGAGAGAGAGAGAGAGAGAGAGAGAGAGAGATACATGCTAATGACATGGCAAACAGTGGTGTTGTCAGCATCGATGACACTACAGTTGCAGGTGACAGCGTCTATAGTATTATTAGGCAATTTGACATCACCCCATCCACCAATTGTACTGCATGGATCTACATTGAAATCCCAGTTCGTTTTCTCTAAGGTCTTTGCTATTTCTCTCAATGCATCCACTGAAAGAGAAAAGAGCCAACAAGTCAAAGGAACAATATCTAATGCACAGTAAGCACAAACGAGGCCAAACTCGCGTGTACTTGAGTTTAAATATAATATATATGTATAGCATCTTTCTTTACTTGTGAAAGAAAGCACTGACAACAGACAGATAAAACTCGGTATCCATGCGAGCCAAAAACAAGAGGACAAAAAGGAACAATACGATGAAAGCAATACAAGATCGGTGTTTATTTTGTTCACCTTCGTCGTCAGGCAGAAAAGTGGCGGCACCAGCTAAATTAATGGCGCACAGAAGGACAAACCCATAGAAGAGGGATTGAACCATGAAGAGATTCGCCACCATCTCAGTCTCAAGTTCAACCCACAGAGAGACAGAGAGACAGAGAGAGAGACAGGGAGGGAGGGAGGGAGGGAGGGAGGGAGGGGGAGAGATCTCACTCTCTTTAACCAGATTCTGGGATTGCAAAACTTGGCTAAGCAAGAGAGAGATGATTGTTAAGAATGTGTGGTTTAACTTCACGGCATGCCTGTATAAAAAGAGGGAGAGTGGACAAAGGCTCACAGTGTTCGTCTATAAGTGGTCAAGATTGAGGGGTTGGAACAAAGACGCATTTAGTTGTGAATTCCAATGGCTGAAATTGAGAGAATAAGTCAAGTCTTCCTTAGGATTGATGTTTATCATGTACCTAGCAAAAAATCTTTCTATTCTTATCATTCTTTTCCTCTTGCATTGGTTCTTCCAATGACAATAGTCATTTCAATGGCTCTAATTTCGCTAGGATCACGGCTCAGCAGCTTTAGGTTATTATACAGTTTATCCATGGTGGAGTCCATATTGAACTTCACTGGGTGATTAACTTGTTCTGACTACAATTACATTCACTTCCTCCGAAAGATCTTTTTTTTCTTTCCCTCTTTCTATTTAGTTCAGTTGTAACCAATTATTCTTTTAATAGTTCAGGGGTATGAATGTGGAAATCCGATTATGTGAAGGCCAATGAAACACCTTGTAAACTCTATGAATTGGTTAAGTTCAATCATTTAGCCACAAGTCCACAATTTACTTCTTTCATGGTCAAAGTCCAACGTCCCACTGAACTCTAAAAAACGGAAATAAAATCGACCACGACTCGTAAAAGAAAGTTCCCGTTTTTTGCATTGCACTATTCCGAACTTGCACGGGAAGTCCAAATTTCGTACTGTCCTTTTCTATTTTCTTTGCTCACCAATTTGATATCAAAGCAAAATGGGATATATCCAATTGGGAATATTCAAACCTCTGCAATTAACAATCAAAGTCGGATCGGTTTTGTCTAGTGGGCTTAAACTTGAGACATAATTTTAACAGTCTTCCAAAATTTAGCAGTTTAATTTATTCAGCAAATAAGAATGAACCCAAGTCCTTGTTTCCTGGATTTCCCAACTAAATGGAACGTCTAAGGGGAGCACTAAGCATGCAGATCAGTGATTATTTTGTACATAGTCATCGTTGAAAAAGGCTGAAATTTTCCAATTGCGATATAGTAAAGAGCATGTTCTAGATTTGGTCAAAAATGAACCCGAGCGAGGGGCTTTTGTTACTTTGACGACTGATACTAACATTTGCTTTGACCCAACATGGCTCTTTTATCTCCGTTCCATGTTAGACATATAGACACCAAGCCTAGAAAGACCACGGCTCGTCAAATAAAGTTTAGACTTAGATCAAATAATAATGGTTCCAAGACATTTGAGACGATTTTCGAGCCTATTTGGGACAATTTAGGAAATGTCCCGAGTGCGGTAAGGAATATATAGCATCCCAATGGAATACTTGGACACTCCACAAACGTCCCAAAGATGGGACATTGGCATGGGATGTTAGGAAAAATGTAAGAGTCCATCAACGAAGACACAAACCTCTAAATTTGATATCATGTGAAATTTAATGACTACTGCCGATTATTTTAAAAGCTTAAACTGTTTGATGAGTCAGTGATTTATTATTTAAATATTTTAATAGTTACAAACATCGGTTTTGAACCTCATAAACAACCCATTGCACATATGATATCCATGTATAAAGGATATGAAGAGCCGACTAATTTGAAGGAATGATTGCCTTCAATAGGATACATGTATCTAATTCCCCTCCCGATGCACCAAGCTTGCTTCATCCGTCAAGTGAACAGCAATGTTAGTCAAGAATCCCAAAGGAAAATCTTTTTCTTATATGACTAAAAACCAAGCTTGCTTTTTGTTGACACCTAATTTTCGAAAAATAAAATTGCATTTTGAAAAGAAAAAAAAAAAAAAGGGGAAAATTGATTTGATTGATTATGTATGGAAGTTTGAAATTTTGATGAGTATTCAGATTTTGATAAATGTAGAAACAATTGAAAATCAAGCAAATTTACGGCAATGATTTCGATACAATGGAATCAAGCAAAATCGAGCTGATTGCGAAATCACGCTCCAATTTGCAAGTTTGATTTAATGCGATGGAATATGGAAACTTGGAAAATACCATACAAAGTGGCTATCTGGAATCACTATAAAAGAGAGCTACATTTTTCGTGATGAGGGGGGCTTTTGACCGAAGAAATTTGAGAGAAAAATTCAAGAGCGAATTCGAAAATTCAGAACAAAAAAGAGAAGTGCGAGGGGAAGTTCGTGCAAAGGAAAGCTGTGGAGAAAATTTTCTTTCTTTTTATCATTTCCTTTGGTCTTTCAAAGTCAAAAAAAGAAGAGAGGAAGTTTTGTTTTTGGCTAAGCCCGTGAGCAAATTTTGCTCTCAACGAATGTTGAGTTTTCTCTCTATCCCATATGTGATAGCTACCCCTCTTTCCCCAAAAACTCACTCGCTTGAACCCTAAAATCAACTCCCATGGCTAATTCTGAACTATTTCCACCTGATTAAGCCTCCCTCAGCCGGTTCGGATACCCGATGCTGTTCATCGGCCATCTATAGCTCCCATCCTCTTTGGATTTTCCACTACCTTCTGGTAGCTTTGCTCTCTCTGACTGGAGGCCCGTGCCGGTGTCTCTTCTGTTTGATTCACCCAATTTCATGGAGTTGAAATTCCCTATCTTCTGTTCCCATGATCGCCATCAATGGACTGACCAGTCCTTCCACTAAATTCTGATCTTTCATCCGTTAACCCTAATTTTGGCTCTTCGTCCGCTAGTCTTCTGGGCCCCCTCGATTCTCTTCTTTTCCTTCGCGGGATTATTTCCTTTCCATTCCCTTCCTCGTGGCCCATCATAATCATCCTCTTCACCAAGCCTCAACCCACCCCTCTTCCCTTGCGATTGGCGGGTCTCAAGCCTTGCTGCGAACTTGGCTTTCTCTGCTACTTTGTTGACGGCCAAGTGCTGGTAGACGTCCGATCGCACCCCGACCAGAACAGGTTGTCATTTTGCATCTCTCCTAGTGATATTACAGTTGATCTAATGGTAGATCCTAGTACAGAATAGAGTTGATTAGAGGCGCTATGTAAAAGTCTTGGCAACTTATGGTCTGAGGACGATGTTATAAACGTTACTCAAGGAATTTCGACTGAAAAAAAACTTGCGGAATGCAGACGTACCTTATTTGGCAAGCTTTATTCCCGTCCTAATGTTAATTTCCCATCATTCCTTAAGACTATGAAATGGGCTTGGAAGACAGAAAATGTTTCGTGTACCGCGTTAGAACCAGGTTTTTTCTCGTTCACATTTAACTCTGAAGCTGAGAAACAGAGAATCCTCGATGCCGTTCCTTGGTATTTTTCCAGCAACCTCCTTATGCTGCAACAATGTGACCGGGATATCCCTGATATTTGCTATGATTTCTCCCAATGCCCGTTTTGGGTGCATCTGTTTGGCCTCCCTTTTGGCAGAGTTACGATGGAGGTAGTTAGAGAAATTGCTTCAAAGATCGGAGAAGTTCTTGAGGTGAAGCTAGAAGCAAAAGGAAATGGCATTTATAAGACTAGGAAGGCAAGGATTAAGCTCAACCTAGCTACACCCCTCAAAACAGAAGTAGTTGTTAATTTAGGATGCAAAAAGCTGTGGATCAAGTTCAACTATGAGAGGCTACCACACTATTGCTATTCTTGCGGTAGAATTGGTCATTACACCACTGCTTGCAAGGAAATTCCTTATGAATTTACAAGATTGGATGAAGACCTACCGGGTAATTTTGGGAATTGGCTGCGATCTGAAGCACGGACTCTAAGCTCGTATGGAAAAATCTTCTATGGCAAACAATCCCAACTCATTGAAGAAGAGGAAATGGTGCCAGAAACTCCCCTTCAAGCGGAAATCCACGAAACTCGGCAACCATCAAATGCAGGAAAGCTGGCCATTCTGCATCCCCGATCATAGCCTTTTTATGAGGAAGAACAGCAAGCTGGCCAACTTGTATTTTCCCGAGCTTTGACTATTATGGAGGGCAGATCTCCACAAAAGTGTGACAGCAGCTGCTTGGATGCTGAATCTATGCTAACCCTCCATAATGAAAACCTCAAAGCAGTTGAAAAAGAGAAGCAGCCCTGTTTAGCATCAGTAAAATGTTTAGCAAAAGGTAAAGCTAAGGCTACCAAACTTCATACATCCAAGAAAGGAAAAAGATTCTGCCCCTATGGAGCTCAGTCCACAAAAGCAATTGATGCTGAAAATTTACAACTCATAGAAATCCCGATCACGGAGGAAGAGAAATCTACTCAATGGGCTTTGGTGGCTGGCCCTAATAAGCCACCGGTGCATCCATGAAACTCCTGAGTTGGAATTGTCAGGGATTGGGGTCTCCCCTGACAATTCAAGCCCTTAGAGTCCTTGCGACTCAGGAAAGACCTAATATTATATTTCTTATGCAAACAAAGAATCAAGAGCAGAAAGTTCTACAGTTGAGAATGTAGCACCCCGAACCCTTCGGCGGTCGCCACAAGCACTGATGTTACACTTTATTACCTCTTTTTTTTTTTTTTCTTTCTAAGATGCGTTGTAATTTATAGACACATTTTTTTTTTTAATAAAGCGGTCCCAGTGCGTCTCATTAGTGGAAGCAAATTAAACATCACCATCTATCCCCCTACCAATCCATGATACCAATACACACCAGCTAAACATCAGGATTTTTATAAACATGCCACGACACTTTATTTACATATATTTTCAAGATGGGACTACTCTCGGGTCGGTACATCAAAAGGAAAAGCTAGGACTCAGCTACGTCCAGCCTAAACCCTCAAAAAGAAACTCTCGACCCTCAACATCATACGAGTATGAACCCCCATCGAAAGTGTCGACTATCTACATCAAAAAGATCCATTTCCTACTCATCGTGCGCGGGTCTCACACCCAACCCGGTGCATCAGGCGGTGGCGGCGGCAACATCCCTCGTGTCGCTCCACCCCGACGAACGTGCACATAAATGAACTCCTGAATGACAAGGCCCCCAGCCAGGCCTATGTCGTACATCACTAGACAGCGTACTCGAATAAAAGTCAGTCCGGGAACAGAGGGACAGTCTATCTCAGCACACTCGACCTCTACATCGGATGGTAGACCATAAAACACCCCCCGCGAGATAGCAGGTAGCGGCATACTGCTAATCTGAAATGTTATCCCTAAAAGGGGTGAGTACAACCACTCAGCAGATAGGGAAATCCAATAACAACTCACTGCACCATGCATATCATCATACGTTGGCATTACTTACCTTGAAGTCATGTGCATACTATCATGCATCATCATATCATCATCATCATCATCATGGCATCAACATATCGTACATGTCATCATGCATGTCATATATCATCATCATCATCTTCATTATCGCATACCATATACCATTATCATTATCATGCATATCATACCATGGATGATCATCATATCACATCACATATCGTCACCATCATATCATCATGCATATAATATCATGGGTGATCATCATATCACATCTCATATCATCATCATCATCATCATCATCATCATCATCATCATCATCATGCATATAATATCATGGGTGATCATCATATCACATCTCATATCATCATCATCATCATCATCATCATCATCATACATATAATATCATGGGTGATCATCATATCACATCTCATATCATCATCATCATCATCATCATCATCATGCATATAATATCATGGGTGATCATCATATCACATCTCATATCATCATCATCATGCATATCATGTCATGATTTAAATTTTATCTTTATCTTTAAATTTGATCACCACATCACCCATTTCTCAATCATCAATTTCATCATCCCCTCGGGCAAAGACCTCCAAGGTTCCCTGGCATTCAGCCTCCTAGGCCACCAGGCTTCCAGCCCCCCACATTCCGGGCATCTCGCATGTCAACTAGCATCACGAGGCATTCCCTTCGGGCAAAAACCTCTGACAGGGCTTTCGGCCTTTACCCTTCTAGCCAGGCATCTCGCACCCACATCCTGGCATCGCGAGGCATTCCCTTCGGGCAAAAACCTCCGACAGGGTTTCCGGCCCCCCACATTCCGGGCATCCTGAATCTCCCAGGGAATTCCGGCAATGCATCTCTGTACATTCCGGCCTCATCCTCCACCATAACCACTTACTCACTTATCATCATCCACATTTATCATTCTTTTGATCTCATTATTACATGGCATATGATTCACACATACATCACAATTCATGATCATACATACACCAATGTCTTATCATACATATAACAATGCATAATTATAAATTAAACGGAGTTTATGGCCAATAAAATAATTCCTTATTATTATTATTATTATTATTATTATTATTATTATTATTATTATTATTATTATTATTATTATTATTATAATATTTATTTTCATAAATAAATATTAAAATTCAATATCTATGATTTTCCCAAAATCATAATATTCAAACAATCATTAAACAAACCAATAAGGTGACAAATTTCATGCAAAATTCATGGCCAATTCGAATTTCACACAATTTCATACTTTCCATAAAATAGCACATGATATTCGGATAATAACCAGAATGCACAGTTTCAAAATAAATTCGATTAAAATATTCATACGACCTCCAAAAATTACGAAATTTTGCAGGGTGATAGCCAAGACATTTTCATGAATTTTTCATGAAGAACTCCAAGCCAAATTATTTTTAGATTAATTTATACAACCCCACGAAACTTCTGGAACCATTATCGCATCGTCCAGAATACACATCTCCGAAATATTAAGATTTCACCCATCTATTCTCTTTCGTTTCCTCTGCAATTTGGATATGTTATATATCAAGGTGTCCTTTACAAGTTTCATGAAGAGATCTAGGTCAAATAACCAAATTATGGTCACCATTTAAGTCCATGAAATCTCGGGTGTCTCGGAATACTTCACCAGAATCATCATCTCCAAGATCTAGTCGATTTACCAAGCTATATTTGTTATTTTCACTTCAAATTTGAGTATGTTGTATTTTAAGGTGTTACCTACAACTTTCATGAAGACATCGAAGTCAAATCTTCAACAAAAATCAACATGCAATCAAGAATCCAACAAGAAGTTAGTGAAAACTTCACAGATCTAGGGTCTCCATAAAATAGAACTTTAACCCCTCATATCTCCATCATTTTCCACGAAATTTCAGTATGTTATAGTAAAAGACGTTATCTACAACTTCCATGAAGACATCGAAGCCAAAATCGGACTCCAAGCACACATGCAAGCTCAAACAAGCTACTGACTCCCACAACCCGAGCAAGAACAGTCACACGGTTTGAAAACAAGCCATCCTTACCTCAGTTTTTCTCACTAAAATACCCAAAATCGAACATGCAACCCATATACAAACATGCAAGAGAAGTTAGAGGACTCCACTTGCCTCTAGGATGGACGGTCGACGGCGTACGGCGGACGGACACGGCGAACGGACGGCGGCACTCGGCCGTTCCTCCTCGGCTCTGCCTCCTCTCCCTCTCGGTCTCTCCCTCTCTCTTGTGATTTCTCTCTCTCTCTCTCACCCTCTCTCTCGGCCGAATGAAGCAAAAACCGGTCACTCTCCTTTCTCTCTCTCTTTTTATATCCCCAAATGTCCATCATTGCTAATGATTACATGCCACTTAAATGGACCAATGCATGGCATCCTAGTCTAGGCCAATGCATGCCCTTCTTTGTGTCACTTGTCTTGATCCATGCATGGGCCGGCCATCATTCTTTTGGGCCTCTAATGGGCCGGTCGAATTCCCCCCTTTGGGCCGACTAGCTTGGCCCATCAAGCTTAGGCCAATGGGTCCAAGGCCCATTCGAAAATTAACCCTCTTTTCTCTTTTTTTTTTTGAATTCCTTCTATAAATATTTTTAAATTTCTATTTTCAATCTTGGCCAAAGTCTTGGGATATTTCATTCATTGAAATTAAATTTATAAATCTTATGGCCAAGCATAGATTATTAATCTATTGAATTTAAATTTTCAAAACCATATGCACAAATCATTTAAATAAAAAGACTAATGACTAAAGCACAAGCCAAGGGAAATTTTGTCACCTAATTAAAGACTTTAACACACCTTATGGCTTGGCTCTGAATTTTGGGATGCCACAAAGAAGAAGGCTTAAGTCTACTCACAGTTTTGTTGTGAATCCAGAAGGTTTATCGGGAGGTTTGGCTCTCTTTTGGGATGATCAGGTTTCTATTTCAATCAAAACTCATTCTACTTCCTATATTAATGTGCAATGTTTTCTGCATGAAAATAGACAGAACATGCAAATCACTTTCCTCCATGCTCCTAATGCATTTCATGAACGCCTTATACTCTGGGATGAACTACAAAGAATTAGTATCTCCAATCACAGCCCTTGGATATGCATCGGAGATTTTAATGAAATATTATACCATTGGGAAAAGGTAGGAAAGAGGATGGCTGAACATTGTCGCCTTATCGCATTCAGAGATTTCTTATATGCTTGTTCACTGATGGATCTGGAAGCCAAAGGGTGCGCCTTTACCTGGACGAATAGAAGAGAAGGTGATGAAAATGTCAAAGAAAGGCTAGACAGAGCATTATGCACCATGGAATGGAGGATAGCGTACCCGAATGCTAAAGTTACAGCCTTACCAGCCATTGGTTCAGATCATAGTCCTCTTCTCTTGTCAACTTTACCTGCTCTAACACGTAAGAGGCGACAGTTTAGATACGAACCATTTTGGGTGGAGGATGATGAATGCAAGATAATTGTCAAGCGGTCATGGGAGGCGTCTCACAAGAAGAACATGGTGGATAAATTATCTATTGTTGCCATGCAATTGACGGCCTGGAGCAAAAATCGTTTTCCTAATGCTTCAAAACAAATTGAGGGGCTGAAAAATGAGCTTATGGCTCACATGAATAACCCTATCTTGAAGTCTAATCAGAGCAGAATTCAGAATATACATAAAGAAATCGACTCCTTGTGGCGTCGGGAAGAAATGTTTTGGGCAATCAGATCTCGAGTCAAATGGCTGAAATTTGGGGATAGGAATACCAAATTTTTTCATGCAGCCACTATACAACGGAGAAACAGGAACCGTATCTCGATGCTGCTGAATGCCGAAGGCGATTGGGTGAGAAATCCTGAGAATCTTAAAAATATGACGGTGGATTACTTCAACAACTTATATACTTCGGTAGGACCGCGAAATTTTCAGCCTATTCTTGAACAAATCCCATCATCAGTTAATGCGGCTATGAACACAAAACTAACAGAAGCGGTGACTATGGAAGAAGTATATACAGCTACTCACCAAATGGGTGCTACCAAAGCCCCTGGACCGGATGGTCTGAATGGCCTATTTTTCCATCAGCACTGGTAAGAAATAGGTGGGGATATTTTTAGGGAAGTGCAGCTTTTCTTTGACTCTGGAACCATAAACCCAGCCATGAATAGAACCCGAATCACTCTTATCCATAAAAATACAAACCCAAAAAGGTTAGAACAATTTCGGCCCATAAGTCTGTGTAACTTTAGTTACAAAATCATTTCTAAAATCCTTGCAAATAAACTCAAACCTTTCTTACTAGACATCATTGCTGAGAAGCAGAGTGCTTTTGTCGGGAATCGGCTAATACATGACAACATTCTAATTGTTCAAGAAGTTATCCACCGGTTACGAACTCGAGACAGGAGGAAAAAGTTTCAGGCCATTCTTAAACTCGACATGCAAAAAGCTTATGACAGAATCGAATGGGACTTCTTGCAGGAATGTTTACATAAGATGGGATTTAGTGCCGATTGGGTGAAGTGGGTTATGCAGTGTATTACCACAGTATCATATAGCATCAATCTCAACGGTGAATCTTTACCCTATTTCAAGCCATCTCGGGGTATTCGTCAGGGGGATCCATTATCGCCATAATTGTTCATTATCGTAGCTAACGTTCTATCTTATATGATGAAGAAAGCAATAGCAGAGGATACAATTCACGGCATCAAGCTAAACCGGACTTGCCCAACCCTTTCCCACTTACTATTTGCTGATGATTCTATTTTCTTCCTAGATTGTTCAGTACGGGAATGTCAAAACTTGTCAACTATACTTCATCACTACTGCTACGCATCTGGTCAAGCCGTAAATCTCAACAAATCCGGACTGTTTTTCAGCAAAGGGTGTCTAAATAGTCTTAGAAGAAATATGGTATCGGTGCTACGAATTCCTGAAATTGCGAAAACTGGGAAATATTTAGGAATCCCTTCAGATTGGGGGTCCTCAAAAAAAGATATGTTCGCTTGGATATTGGGCAGGGTCAACTCAAAGTTGGAAAGTTGGAAGGATAATTTGCTTTCAAGAGCTGGAAAAGAGATTCTTCTCAAAGCAGTAGTTCAATCAATACCTCAACATGCTATGTCAATCTTCAGAATCCCAATCTCCATTATTAAAGCAATTGAGAGGAAAATCGCTACCTTCTGGTGGCGAAGCTCTAACAAGAATTCTGCTCTACACTAGCGTAAATGGGATACGTTAAAACTACGTAAGAATGAAGGCGGGCTTCGCTTCAAGGATCTACAAGCTTTTAACACGGCTATGTTAGGGAAACAAGCCTGGAGGATTTCTCAGTGTCCGAACACGCTCTTAAACAAATTCATGAAAGGCCTTTATTTCCCAAACTGTAACTTTTGGCAAGCAGGGAAAGGCTCTCGCCCATCGTGGGGATGGCAAAGTTTATTGGTTGGCAGAAATGCGATTTCTCCCCAAATTGTATGGGCTGTGGGTAATGGACAAAAAATTTCCATTAGAGAGGATAAGTGGCTCAAATCAGGACGGATTGGAGGAAGGCCGACGCCTAATGAACAAACCAAAGTTGCTGAATTGATTGATTTTGAAGCTGGTATTTGGAAGGAAGACCTATTACTATCCCTATTTGATGAATCCCTAGCAACAGCAATTAAGGAAACACCTTTCGGACTCCCAACTACCGAAGATAAGTTGGTTTGGGCAAATAACAAATCTGGAACATATACGGTAAAGAGTGGCTACTTTTCAAACAGGAAACCAGATATTCATAGACAATCTACGCCAACAACATCACACCAGTTCGACCCACTCATTTGGAAGCTTATTTGGAACTCTGTGCTACAACCGAAAAATAAAATTCTTTCTATGGAGTGCATGCCAGAATGCGCTTCCTACCCTGGATAATCTTTATAGGAGAAAGATGGCACCTGAATCGATATGCCCAATATGTAAGTTGGAACCTGAGACGATTGAGCATATTTTATTGCTCTGCCCCTAGACGACCCAAATTTGGAAAGACCCAAACCTGAAAACATGCACAGATCGCGTTGGCTTAACAAGGTTTGATGATTGGTTGTCTAAATATTTTGTGAGGCAAGGAGACTCACATAAGTTTGAACTAGTTGCCACAGTTCTTTGGTGCATTTGGAAGGATCGGAATCAATTTATCTTCAGTCATCAGACCTTAAACTCGCACCGAACCCTGCTCAAAGCCACCACATCACAGGACTATTTCTTAGCTTGGAATAGAAAAGCCCCAAAAAAGAATCTAAGCCGAGGAGAAGTTGAAAAATGGCATCCTCCAGCCCCTGGAACTCTCATTGTTAATATAGATGCCTCATTTGAAATTAGTTGTGATGCCAGCATGTCGTCGGAACGCTATCCACCGAAAGAAAATAGATCTATCTCACCAGGTAGTGAGTCAAGAAGTCCAGCACATCTAGAGGAACATCGTAGCCCACTTGGAATATACAGCCATAGAGCTGAAGAGCAAGGTAGAAATATTCCTCTGCACAACAATTTACCACCTGCGCTACACACTGCAAGGAATGTGCAAAATGGTTGCCTTCACCCGACCCGACGAATCAACGCCGCCGAACCCTCTTCCTCTGCATCGGAAGATCAACACATCCAACTTTCAACATCTACAATCGAATACCGAGGCCTCAAATCAACCGGACATGTATACCCTGCATCATTGCAGCACAAGCTTCGGATCATAGAGAACAAAGGTCTTTTGCCTCTGCAATTGAGGAAAGAACCCTCAGATCTACTAGATCTGATTTCCCAGTAATACAGCAGAACCTCAGAGTCACTATCGATGCTCAGCGCAGTAGGCATTACGACCCGGAAGAAAGGGAAGAAGAAACGAGGAACCAACGTACCTGTGCTGTGGAAGAAGGCCCGACATCCCGACCAGATCTCATCAATCACACTCCCATGACCTACGGAATTATCGCCATCGAAGATGGTACCCCTGCAACTGACGAACAGAGTCTCAGTTTCACTCGATCTACACTTCCAGCGACACTGATACTCGCAAGACCCACAAATAACGTCCACCATGGCAAGCCTTGCGGTTCAGAAGAGGCAGAAGACTTTCCTCTGAGCTCCAGCACCGGCAACGACACAGCTATGCTTTCGGCCCCTGCAACCGAAGAAAGAAACTTTAGATCTACCAGATCTGACTACCCAGCTCAACAACAGCATCTCAGCATCATCACCGACGCCCACCAGGGAAGGCATTGCGATTTGGAAGAGAGGGAAGAAGATATTAACAACCCACGCACCTGTGCTGTTGAAGAAAGAGAAGCCCCTCTTCCCGGACCTGATCTCATCCATCAGCTTGCTCTATCTTCGGCATTTGGCCACGCCCACTCCAGAGAGACGACTGAAGCTGACTTCGGCTACCAGACAAGACCTTCTTCTTTTGGTCCTCAGCATTCAAGACCAAGACCTCGAGCTGCTATTGCTTGCGTCTGTACAGATTCCTTTGGTAAAATTCGCGATGGGTTTGCAAAGCATATTGAGGTAAGTTCGGCTGAGCAAGTGGAGGCCGTCGCTTTGGTTGAAACCCTAGATTTTATCTCTAAAAACCTAATCCCCAATTCCCCAGAAAAAGAAATACTTTTTTATCTAATTGTCGGTTGCTGGTGGACAGTCTATTGTCGTCATCTACTTTAAATTGGTCAATGCAACCCCTCGTGGATCGGGCCAAGCACAAATTGAAGACTATTTCTAGTCTTTCTTTTGCTCACTGTAGTAGAAATTCTAATCGGGTTGCTGACTGGGTTGCAAAAGCCCGGCGTTTTGATTTTCTTCCTAGCAACTGGGTGACTAGTCTCCCTTCTGCTCTTCTGGATTTACTTTGTACTAATGCTCATGCTGTATTAGCTTTGCCTACTATCTAATATCATCAGCTTTGTTTCTCGTAAAAAAAAAAGTTTTGTTTTTGGCTAAAAGGGGCAGAAAGTACACGAGACAGAGAGAGGAGACGTAGGAAGTGACCTCAGAGAAGGTTAAAAAAAGAAGAAGAAGAAGAAGAAAAGAGGTTGCTGTTCATCTTCCTCGAAGGGCTACCGGTGTTGCTGCTGATCACCTCCGCTGGTCCCTGCGTCGCCGCATTTCCGTCCGACGCAACCCGCAGCAGCACCGCCTCCGCATCCTCCCGCCATTACCGCTCGCCATCGTCCAGACCACCTCCAACGCCGCCTTGCCCGCTGCTCACCCAGGCCGCACCACCACTCGGAGTCCGACACCACCGCGACCTATTGCTGCCCAGCCCTCGCCGGAGCTCCGAAGCCCGCTGCTCCCATCCTCGCCGCTCCGCTCCTCAACGTCCGCTGCTCGAGACCCCACGGCCGAGCCTTGCACCGCAGATGACGCCGCCACCTAGCAACTCATAACCCAGCTCTGTGAGCTGCCTCACCTACGCCTACACCAACGACGTCCGCAGCTCCGCCGCCGCGCCTCAGCCCGCGCCCCATCGCCGCGACCCTTCTCTGCCCTGACGGACCCCGTGCCGTGCCCTTACTCCACCGATCTCTGCTGCCCCAAGCTCGAGGTCGTCGCCGTCCACCTGCAGCCGCTCCCCGCCGGAGCCCCGACGACAGACCAGCGCCGTCCACCGTCGGTTTACCCCCCTTTAGGTAGTTTTTGTTCTTTTTATTTTATTTTGTTTTACTTTTATAGTTTAGTTTATTTTATTTGTTATGTTATTTTTGCTTATTTCATTTGATATCATTTTTAGTTTAGGTATTTAATTTGTAATGGTGGATGTTAATATTTGTGAATTTAGTATGCATTATCCGTAGGGATTTTGTCCGAAATTAATGTAATTATTAATTTGATCTCGAGAGAGACATCAGATCATTTTTTTAATTATTTTTAATTTTTGGGCTTTTTGATAGAATCTCAATTGTTAAATCATAATAATTACTTAATTTGGTCCGTAAGACTTCGGACCAGATTTTTTAATTATTTTAAGTTGTTGTGATGATTAGGGTTAGAATAAGTGTTAATTTAACCTGTGAGATGTCAGGTTATTTTTTCAGTTATTTTGATCCTTTAGTTAGTGATTATATTAATTGTTTAGATTTAACCCTTATTTAACAATTATTCAACTAAAAAAAACTAAAAAGAAACTAAAAAATCAAAAATTAAAATATTCAAAAAAATTTGCATGAGCATATAGGACATTAAGGTTTAATATAATAGACACGTAGGTTTAATTAATCAAATTTTTAGGATTATATTTCTAGTATTTCATTTTTAGATAATATTTTTAGGACATGCATTTTTAGAATTTTTTTTAAAATAAGTTAGGATTAGACTTAAATGGCCGTTCTAGGGTTTTATATATAATCGTCACATTTTCATATTCTCATCCTCTTTTTTAAAATAAAAAATAGTTTTCTAAGATAGGATAGGGTTTAAGTCAAATTAATCCCTAGAATAAATTAGAAAATTATCCCTTTTTAGATAGATTAATTAGGGTTTTCATAAATTCTGAATTCCAATAAAAAAATTGCAAAAATACTAGGTGCATGTTAATTAATTTGCATAATAGACCTATTTAATTAGAATTTGCATATTAATAGGATTAAGTCATTTAGTTTAAAAATGCATTTTTATAAAAGAACTCCAATTTTTAAGAAAATCAAAAAAAAAAAAATGATTGCTTGCTTTGTGTGATGCAATTTATTTATTTGAATGTTTAAATAATGGATGATAACCCGTGTGGTCACCACATTTGCATGATAGTAATTTAGGTTAAAATAAATCAGCTGCTTGCAAAAACATTTTGAAAAATTAAAAAGAAATGGTACCAAGAGGGCATTAGAAAATTCTAGTGTAACCAAGTCCCCGTACCTTAGTCTCTGGTTTATAGGAATAAAATAAATCTCAATTTATTTTACTTATGTGTCTAATCAACTTACCATAAACCAATTAGTGGCGACTCCTAATTAATAACCTTTTGCATGTTAGATGTTTAAAAGCTTAAATCTTAAGTCGCGATTTGGTATGGGCTTGGGAGAGCCCGAGCTAAGTGTAAAAGCTTAGTAATCCATTAACCTAGTTTTAGGTGGTGCACCCGAAAAATAGGTCGCGACACTTCTCAAATCGAAAAGGTGATTCAGATTCAATCATCGGCCGTGTCTCATACAAGAAAACTTCCTTCCATGACTAAATCATTTTGAGTCTATCAAATCAGCACAAGAAGGATATGTAGTGCGTCCCTTTGTACTCCAACCAGATAAATTAGCATAAGCAAGAAAATCATTGACCATCCGGTGAAGAGTCGCTTGCAATCTGAAACTTTGTTTCATGGAGGCATCAAACGCATCAACCTCCTCCCACAGTAACTCCATCGTCCTCTATCAATGGTCGAAGATAAGTAGCAATGTCATTATCCTATCCCTTTTTCTCACCGCAAATGACCATTTTTGCTAGAATCACGGCTCAGCAGCTTTAGGTTATTATACAGCTTATCCATAGTGGAGTCCATACTCCATGACTCTTGGAAACTCCATTAGGTGATTAACATATTCGGACAACAATTAGATTCACTTCCTCGAAAAGATCTTTTTTCTTTCCCTCTTTCTATTTACTTTAGTTGTAACCAATTATTTCTTTCAATAGTTTAGGGGTACGGATGCGGAAATATGATTATGTGGAGGCCAACAAAACACCCTTTAAACTCTATGAATGGGTTAAATTTAGTCATTTAGCATGTGCAGGTTTTCCAAGATAGACCTGTTAAACGAATAGCTTGAGTCGAACATAAGCCGATTCAAATATACCCATTTAACTAGTTTTGACTAATTTCTATAAAACGTAAATCTAGTAATTCATACCTAACTTAACTTATATTATTAAAACACTTTGGCTACATTTGGTCATCCAGATTTCTAACCAAGATAGGATTGATAAGATATGAAATATATGGGATTTTTGCTATATTATATCAACTATTTAATGATTGTAATAATAATATCGGATATATTCATATCATATCTATATTGTTTGGTATAAATGCCTATATAAATCACAAATCTTACAAAAGAAGATAGTAAAAATCTCCCAGAATACTCTATTCTATTTTATTTTTATCTTCTTTTTTTATTTTATTTTCCTCTCTTTTTCATTAATTTCTTTTTTATTTCTTTCTTCCCCTTCCATCATTCTCTAATAAAATTTCATTAAATAAAAAATTGTGCTAATATACCTAAATTACTAAAACACATAAAAATATGTAATAAATATGTATGCATATATTGAATGTATATCATAAGATAGAATTAAATTCAAATATATAAATAAAAATAAGATTAAATTAAAAAATAGATTTTTATTTTTTGTTATTTTGAACTTCTTATATTATAATTCAAATATTATTATATTAAAATATAATTTTAATTTATTAATATAAGAAATTTGTTATTTGAGAAAAAAATTTCTATAATGGATATCAGAAATCATTTCAATCTTTATCCCACCTCTTCCATGGCATAATTTTATCCGGTCTATATCCTCTTTATATTTGACTTCATCTATCTTGAGCAAGCACTAAATGTAGGATATGATAAATTTTATCATATCCTAAATTCTATACTAACCACCAAACACAACCTTTTATATTTAGCCCAATTTAGGAAACTCATACAATGAGTGAGCATGAAATCGAGTAAGGGCAAGAGCTAATGAAGAGGGAGTAATAAAAATGAGTTGGATTTAAGTAAGTTGTATATCCATTTTATGACTTATTTAACACTCATATTATGTTTAAACTCATTTATGATCCATTTATTGAATATAACGACCCTACTCATCATATGTGGGTTAAAAAATTGGTTTATGACCTATTTTAACAAATTTAATCCTAGATCATAGCTTGTATGCAATTGATAGTATCAATTATGTTGACTATAAATATTGAAAAAAATTATCTTGTCAAACCTGATGCACAGAAAAAAAAAAAAGTCCCACCAAATGGATGGAATAATAGTCCTAAGTACTTCCTCGAACAATAATTGAGTTGTATGGTCAGGGAATCCAAAACAATTTCCATCAGAGTCTGTCCCATTCATTAATGATTTCTTGGACATTAGCAAATCTAAGCCTGTATCGATGTTGACAAGGAATATATTCGAAACAGGTTCATCCAAGTGAACTAGACAAGTCTCTTAAGTGAGTTGTCCCATTCATTAACGGTTGCTTGGACATTAGCAAATCTAAGCCTGTATCGATGTTGACAAGGAATATATTCAAAACAGGTTAATCCAAGTGAACTAGACAAGTCTCTTAAGTGAGCTGTCCCATTCATTAATGGTTGCTTGGACATTAGCAAATCTAAGCATGTATCGATGTTGACAAGGAATATATTCGAAACAGGTTAATCCAAGTGAACTAGACAAATCTCTTAATTGAGCTACTCATAAAAGCTCTTTACGTGTCCAAATATTACTCAAAAGTAATACCAGAAAAATTATATATGTAGATCAGACACGGGCGGAGATGCACATATCCATGCACGACTTTTTTTTTTTTTTTTTTCAGCTTCTAAAATGTCAAAATAATTCTTTTGCGGTCCCAGTGCAATTAGAGATTTGGGAAAAGTTAAAATAAAAACCATTCCGAAAATATTCCAATAAACTCTTTTTTCTCTAGATGATGTGGTCTATAGAATTAATTACAAAAAAAAAATAAAAGGATTTTTCACACATCGCTTTAGCATGTCATTCATTTTCATAAATCAATTTTTGTTGCGAAAGCAAGCGATCAAATAATATAGCAGATAGAATGAAAAAATAAATCTCATACTAGATTTACATAATTTCGTTATAGTAATCTACGTCCACGTGAAGAGCAGTAATGAATTTTACTATATATTAAGCAATATAATAGAGATAATAACTATACTCAAATCATTCAAACACTCTTAATGTTTCTCAAGCCCTAATTATAGCCAATAATTCATGCAATATTTAGCCCCACAAATTATTGTGAAATAATTCTCAATCTCGTGAAGAAATAAACAAATCTTAAACTAATAGTATTTAATTGGCTTGAACGCTACTAAATTTTGAATATAATTCACGAAAAAATTTACAGAAATAATTCACGCCAAGCGCTAGCTTGGAAATGGCGCTTCAAGAGTTCTCTCTCGACGCAGACGGCACGAAGACCTGCTGCACTCTTCATCAAGCACGGCACATCAGGATTCCTCCGTCCGTATATTTATATGCATATAAATGTGAGCCCCTTCTTCTTTGCCGACTTCCAGTAGGATTTAATTTCCTTTTTCCTTCTCTCATGCAATTGGCCATGAGTCCACAATTTACTTCTTTCATGGTCAAAGTCCAACGTCCCACTGAACTCTGAAAAATGGAAATAAAATCGACGCGACTCGTAAAAGAAAGTTCCCGTATTTTGCATTGCGGTATTCGGAACTTGCAGGGGAAGTCCAAATTTCGGACTGTCCTTTTCCATTTTCTTTGCTCACCAATTTGATATCAAAGCAAAATGAGATGTATCCAATTCGGAATATTCAAAACCCCACAATTAACAATTAACGTCGGATCTTGAGACATAATTTCAACAGTTTTACTAAATTTAGCATGTCTAATTTATTCAGCAAATAAGAAGAAACCCAAGTCCTTATTTCCTGGATTTCCCAACTAAACAGTACGTCTGAGGGGAGCACTAATATTTGCTTTGACCCAACATGGCTCTTTTATCTCCGTTCCTTGTTAGACACCAAGCTCAGAAAAACCACGGCACGTCAAATAAAGTTTAGACTGAGATCAAATAATGGTTCCAAGACGATTGAGACAATTTTCGAGCCTCTTGGGACGGTTTAGGAAATGTCCCCAGCACGGTAGGGCTACACATCATCCCAATGGAATACTTGGACGCTCCACAAACGTCCCAAAGATGGCGGGTGTGTATAGGACGTTAGGAAACATGTAAGAGTCCATCAACAAAGGCACGGACCTCTACTTCTGATAGTATCATTTATGTTGACTATAAATATTGAAAAAAATTATCTTGTCAAACTTGATACACAAAAAAAAAAAAAAAAAGTCCCAAAAAAAAAGTCCCAGCAGATGGATGGAATAATAATCCTAAGTACTTCCTCAAACAATAATTGAGTTGTACGGTTGGGGAATCCGAAACAATTTCCATCATAGTCTGTCCCATTCATTAATGGTTGCTTGGACATTAGCAAATCTAAGCTTGTATTGATATTAACAAGGAATATATTCGAAACAGGTTAATCCAAGTGAACTAGACAAGTCTCTTGGATTTGAGTGGGTCCTTAAACTGCTCCGTCGAATTAGAGACGTAAACTCGAGTCGTTTCTCTCGGAGTCAACCCTCTAACGTAAAAAGAGGGCAATGATAAACTGCCGGGGGCTTGTAACCAACTTGGATGGTCCCCCGGGCCTAATCCCTGCGACGCCAGCACCAGGCATGTGGTCAACACGACACAAGGTCCATCATAGTCTGTCCCATTCATTAATGGTTGCTTGGACATTAGCAAATCTAAGCTTGTATCGATGTTGACAAGGAATATATTCGAAACAGGTTAATCCAAGTGAACTAGACAAGTCTCTTAATTGAGCTGCTCATAAAAGCTCTTTAACGTGTCCAAATATTACTCAAAAGTAATACCAGAAAAATTATATATGTAGATCAGACACGGGTGGAGATGCACGTATCCATGCACGACTTTGTTGTTTTTTTATTTTTTCAGCTTCTAAAATGTCAAAATAATTCTTTTACCATCCCAGACCGTGTGCAGTTAGAGATTTGGGAAAAGCTAAAATAAAAACCATTCCAAAAAATTCCAATAAACTCTTTTTTCTCTAGATGATGTGGTCTACAGAATTAATTACAAAAAAATAAAAGGATTTTTCACACATCGCTTTAGCATGTCATTCCTTCTCATAAATCAATTTTTGTTGCGAAAGCAAACGATCAAATAATATAGCAAATAGAATAAAAAAATAAATCTCGTACTAGATTTACATAATTTCATCATAATAACCTACGCCCACGTGAAGAGGAGTAGTAATGAATTCTACTATAAATTAAGCGATATAATAGAGATTACAACCATACTCAAATCATTTAAACACTCTTAATGTTTCTCAAGCCCTGATTGTAGCCAATAATTCATGCAATATTTAGCCGCACAAATTATTATGAAATAATTTATCAATCTCGTGAAGAAATAAACAAATCTTAAACTCATAATATTTAATTGGCTTGAATGCGACTACTTTTTGAATATAATTCACGAAAAAATTTACAGAAATAATTCACGCCAAGCGCTAGCTTAGAAATGGCGCTTCAAGAGTTCTCTCTTGACGCAGACGGCACGAAGACCTGCTGCACTCTTCATCAAGCACGGCACATCTGGATTCCTCCGTCCGTATATTTATATGCATATAAATGTGAGCCCCTTCTCCTTTGCCGACTTCCAGTAGGATTTAATTTCCTTTTTCCTTCTCTCATGCAATTGGCCATGAGTCCACAACTTACTTCTTTCATGGTCAAAGTCCAACGTCCCACTGAACTCTAAAAAATGGAAATAAAATCGACGCGACTCGTAAAAGAAAGTTCCCGTATTTTGCATTGCGGTATTCGGAACTTGCAGGGGAAGTCCAAATTTCGGACTGTCCTTTTCTATTTTCTTTGCTCACCAATTTGATGTCAAAGCAAAATGAGATATCCAATTCGGAATATTCAAAACCTCACAATTAACATTTAACGTCGGATCTTGAGACATAATTTTAACAGTTTTACTAAATTTAGCATGTTTAATTTATTCAGCAAATAAGAATGAACCCAAGTCCTTATTTCCTGGATTTCCCAACTAAACGGTACGTATGAGGGGAGCACTAAGAATGCATATTAGTGATTATTTTGTACACAGTCATAGTCAAAAGAAGCTCAAATATTCCAATTGCAACATAGTCAAGAGCATGTTCTAGATTTGGTCGAATATGAACCCAAGCGGCCGGGGGGGGGGGGGGGGGGGGCGGTGGTCCGTTCCTTGTAGATATATAGACACCAAGCCCAGAAAAACCACAGCACGTAAAATAAAGTTTAGACTGAGATCAAATAATAATGGTTCCAAGACGATTGAGACAATTTTCGAGCCTCTTGGGACGGTTTAGAAAATGTCCCCAGCACGGTAGGGCTATACACCATCCCAATGGAATACTTGGACGCTCCACAAACGTCCCAAAGATGGCGGGTGTGTATAAGACGTTAGGAAACATGTAAGAGTCCATCAACGAAGGCACGAACCTTTACTTCTGATACCATATAAGATTTGGTGGGATTATTTTCGATTGTTCTAAAAGTTTAAATTATTAGATAAATGTGTTATTTATTAGTTAAATATTCTAACGATTGCAAACATTGGACTTGAACCTCATTAACAACCCTTTCGACATATGATATACATGTATAAAGGATATGAAGAAACCACTAAATCGAGGGAATGATTGCCTTCAATAAGATGCATGTATATAATTGCCCTAGTGCACCAAGCTTGCTTCATTGGTCAAGTGAATCGTAATGGTAGTGAAGAATTTGAGAGGAAAATCATTTTCCTATATGACTAAGAACCAAGCTTGCTTCTGAAAACAGAAAGGGTGACTCAGATTCAATCATTGTCTATCTCATATAAGAAAACTTCCTTCCATGATTAAACCACTGTGAGTCTTTCAAATCAACACAAGAAGGATACGCAGTGCATGCCTTTGTACTCCAACAAGATAAATTAGCATAAGCAGGAAAATCATTGATTGTCTGGTGAAGAGTCGCTCACAATCTGAAACTTTGTTTCATGGAGGCATCGAGCGCATCAACCTCCTCCCATAGTGACTTCTTTGTCCTCTACCAATGGCAGAAGATAAGTATCAGTGTTGTTACCATGTCCCCTTTTCTCACCGCAAATGACCATCTTTGCATTTTTCTTTTTTTCCTTTTCTTTTCTTTTTTGCTTGTGACTGCTCTTAGCAATGATCGACAACCAACATCGACCATAGGCAAGAGTCGCACTCGCCAACCACAAGTGAGAGTTGGCTTGTACGAGCTGTGATGTCCTCGCCCAGAGATAAAAATGGTGAAGACGAAAAATAATGAAATGAAATGAAGGAAAAGGAAAGGAAAAAAAAAGAAAATTTCATAAAATTAACAAAAAAAAAAAAAGAGAGAGAGAGTCTACATTAGCAATTTTAGGCTAAAATTAGCCAAAAAAACTATATTAGAAAATTATTAAAATGTTTAGGATTGTATTGACCAAATTTAAAATTTATAATCGAATTAACTGTAACATATGATTGATTTATTAATTTTTGGACAATTATCCTTTAGAAAAGTTGTCTCATCAAAGTGGCTACACAAAAACAAAATTCGTACATGTTGGAATTTGAAATTCACTGACAGCAACGTTACGATAGCCCCACTAGCCTCATTCAGATAATAACAAAGTCGTGCAGTGGTGGAATATTCTGCACCTTAGTCTATCCCATTCATCAGTGGTTGCTTTGTACATTAGCATATCGAAATCTCTATCGATGTAAAAAGTGTATCACCCATTCAAGTTCGAATATATGCTAAATACATTACTCCAGATCAAACTTACATCGCTCTTACTGGAGTTGCTCATAAAAATTGTCTGACTAGTCAAGGAATAATAATAATGACCTGAATATTAACGCCGGAAAAATTACATATGTGGATCAAACGCGTGTTGAAATACAAATAAAATTCATATTCCCAAATTATGAATAGATTATAGGGTAATTTATGTTTAAAAACACGTTTTTTTTTTTATTACGAAAGTTTGAAGTGTTTAAAATTAAACAAAAAGTTAAACTGTGTCGATCATTGGAAATCTGAAGAAAGTTTAAATAAAAATCACTCTGAGCGAGAGGGGTTTTTTACTTGACAGCAGATTCATTTCTTTGCTCTGGACTCACATTGCCTCTTTGATCTCCGAGCTCCTCGCACGACGCCATGCAAAAGACTTGTCAACAAATGCAATTAAATTCAACATGCAAGTTTAGGTGACTTTTGAAAGTTCCATATTAACTTAAACGGTGGATTCTAACACGGCTACGTGTGTATGGGACGTTAGAAAACATGTAAGAGTCCATCAATGAAGCCACAGATCTCTAATCCTGATATTATGTGGGATTTTGTGAGATTACTACTAACTATTCTAAAAGTTTAAACTGTTAAATGAATACATAATTTATTATTTAAATATTCTAATAATTGCGAACATCGTACTTGAATCTCATTAACAACCCATTACGTATATGGTATCCGTGTATAAAGGATATGAAGAGACCACTAAATCGAGGGAATGATTGCCTTCAATAGGATACATATATCTTTGGCCTAGTGCACTAAGCTTGCTTGATCGGTCAAGTGAATCATAATGATAGTGAAGAATCTGAGAGGAAATTTTTTTCCCATATGACTAAGAACCAAGCTTGCTTTTCAAATCAAAAACGGTGATTTAGATTCAATCATTGCCTATGGTTGACATAAGAAAACTTATTTCCACGACTAAATCACTTTGAGTCTTTCAAATCGGCACAAAAAGGATATGTAGTGCATGCTGTTGTACTCCAACCAAATAAATTAGCATAAGCAGAAAAATCATTGACTGTCCAGTGAAGAGTCGCTCACAATCTGAAACTTTGTTTGGTGGAGGCATCAAGCACATCAACCTCCTCCCACAGTGACTTCTTTGTCCTCTACCAATGGTGGAAGATAAGTATCAGTGTTGTTACCTTGTCCCTCTTTCTCACCATAAATGACCATCTTTGCAATTTTTTTTTTAATTTTTCTTTTCTTTTTTGCTTATGATTGGTCTCGGCAATGATCGGCAACCGACATTGGCCATAGGAAAGGGCCGTGCTGGCCAGCTACAAGTGAGAGTTGGCCTATAAGGGCCGTGACGCCCTTGCCCAAATTTGAGCGAAAATGGCAACAAGGGAAAAAAAATAAATGAGGGAAAAGGAAAGGAAAAAAAATTCACAATTTTTTTTAAACTGCAAAAAAAAAAAAAAAACATCTACATCAGCAATTTCAGGCTAAAATTAGCCAAAAGAACTATAAATTAAAATTATCAAAAAGTTTAGGATTGTACTAACCAAATTAAAAAATTTGTAATTGAATTAACTATAACATGCAATTGATTTATTAATTTTTGGACAACTATCCCTTAGAAAAGTTGTCTCGTCAAAGTGGTTACACAAAATGAAAATTCATTCATGTTGGAATTTGAAAGTCACTGACGATGACGTTACGAGAACCCCACAAGACTCATTCAAATAATAATAGAGTTTGGTGGAATAGTCTGACGATGACATTATGAGAACCCCACAAGACTCATTCAGATAATAATAGAGTTTGGTGGAATATGTTGGAGAAAACTCTTTTATTATTTTGAAGTTGACAAAACATTTCCACAACCTAATCTAAAGACTCCAAGACTTTAAAGTCAAAGTCTGAAAACCAACAGACTTTAGGATCAAAGTCTACTCACGCTGACAGATTCCAGACTGAATGACATTGAAGAATGAAGATTTATTCAGATGCAAGATTATCTTTATTTCTTCAAGGACTTGATTTGTATGGTTTATGGATGACATTATGGCTGGATATAGCACTTATATAATTTATTATCCTTATTGGAATCAATTTCGATAATCAAATCCTTTGAAAGGCAAACAAACTTGGAAGATTCTACTTATGGAAACCAAGATCCTAATTGTATGAGCGAACATGATTGATGAACTTTTATCACATTCTTAAAACGACTTGAGATCTCATTGATTGATTCTGTACAATGGGTAGATTGGAAGAACTCATTTGGAAAATGCCAACGGTCATGAAGGCATAGAGGAGTATTTAAGGCAGACTCTCTAGTTGTTCGAAAGAGTGTGAAAAAGAAAAATCTCTTAGTATGAAGCTTCTTAGTTCTTTGCTATTTCATTTGTTGAAGCTTAATTTGTACTCGAGAGAGAGAGAGCAAATATTTGTGAGACTTAGGAAGAGTGTAGTAAAGTCTCTGCATTGTGAAATCGAGATCGCGTGACTGTAAAATCTCTTTTGATTCATAGTGGAATTCAGCCAGTAGGCTGCCGGCGCTAAAGAGTGGGCGTAGGCTTGATCTAAGCCGAACCACTATAAACCTTGTGTTTTTATTCTCTTTCCTAAACTCTTTTACTTATTCGTAATTTTGTTTAACTGTTAGAGATTCAAAAATCACCTAAGTTCGTTGACTTTCAAACTCTGTTTTAAAAGTAAAGTATTTTACAAACATTCTTGTAAAAATTTCTTTTAACACCTATTCACCCCCTCTAGATATTCGTACTAGCCCTTTCAATTGGTATCAGAGCTTGTGTGCTCATTTTATTGAAGTGTTTTTACTTCTGAGTTAAAGATCTATAGCTAGTATTTTGGCTCTAGGTTTGGTTGAAAGCCAAAATAACACCGGACCTCCTTATTTTGATAGGAGTGAAAGGCATTCCTAAGATCAAAAGATCCCCTAGAATGGGATGTGGTAGAAAAATAGATCAATCCTAAAGCTACATCAACCTCAAAAGAGGAAAAGAAGTTGCAGACGGTGGCAAAATGATGCAAGAAAAATTAACCAAGAAACAAGCTCTTGATGCTAAAAGTATCTACTCTTTATACTGTGCTTTATCTCCTATTGAGTATAATCGAATTTCTTCTTGTGAAACAGCGAAAGAAGTTTGAGACGGATTACATGTTACTTATGAAGGAACTGATCGAGTAAAGGAAATGAAAATCAATATTCTACTCGGATAATATGAAGCCTTCAAGATGAAGCCTAGAGAATCCATCACTAATATGTTCAGTTATTTCACTAAAATCGTGAATATATTAGCATATCAAGGACAACCAATATCAGGACCAATAAAGGTCTATAAACTGCTGTGTGAACTCTCCAAAGACTGGAATCATGTGAAAACTTCAATTAGAGAAACTTAGAGGATCATGCCTCTTTCAGTAGACAAACTAGTATGCACACTTCAATCATATGAAATGGAGCAAATCAATGAGGAAGAAGATTCCCAAGGTAAGAAGTCAATTTCTTTAAAATCTAACAATGATTCTGATGATACAGATTTAGAAGAAGACATGGACGATGAAGAACTAGCACTCATGATTAGGAAATTCAAGAAGTTGAATAGAAATTGAAGAAGATTCAACTGGAAGAAGCAAGACACTCAAAAATTCCAGAACAAATCAACTGAGGATGATGAAGTCAACAAAGACGTGATTTGCTTTAAATGCAAAAAAAAGGGGCACATCAGACCCAACTGCCCTCTATTGAAGAAAAAGAAATGAAGAACTGAGAAATATAATAAGGCTCTCAAAAAAAAAACATGGAGCAATATTGAATACGAGGAAAGTGATGAAGAATATACCAACATATATCTAATAGCCAAATTCGAATCAGACTCATACCTTGAAACAGACTCCGATTCAGACTTAGACAAAGAAGTTGAGGTTAGCAATTTAAAAATCCTTGTTAAAGTCTCGAAGTATATAGATGAACTCTGTCTTAATCTCAAAACATCTCTTAAAAAGATTTACGAGTTAATTAATGAGAACTCCAAATTGAGGCAATAGGAATCTTCTTGGAAAGAGAAGTTTGAAAGTCTGAACAAAATTTTTGCTGATTTGAAAGTTGAAAGAAAACTCGATTCTCTTTCTAAAGAAAATCTTTTTAAAATGAAGATATTTTAAATATCACAAAAAGGTTTTCAAAATGATCTCGAGAAATTGGAAAAAATTCTTTATGTACAAAGACCTTATTTCAACAAATTTGGCTTGGGAATGACTTTAAAAACTGTTCATTTAATTGATTTTCCCAAAATTAAAGAAATGATCAAACAAAGACCTACAAAGACATTTTACAAAAATCACTTTCAAATTTTTTTTGTAAAACCTGTTGGCCGAAGTACTCTCAAATGTTCAAAGTGTAACGGTTCAAAACATTTTGAGAGGGAATGTCCCAAGGTCTGGAGACCCATTAAGAGAGATTGGGCAAAGATAGTGTTTAATACTAACTCCCCTGGACCTAAGAAAATGTGGGTACTAAAGAAAGCTTGAGTTCTTTTATTGATCACAGGTCACTATCAAAAGAAAGATCAAATTGTATTTGGATAGTGGCTATTCGAGGCACATAACAGGAGACTCTAGCTGTTTTATAAAGCTTGTTCAAATAAATGATGGAAAAGTTTCCTTTGGTAGGAACAACAAAGGAAGAATCGTTGGATGTGGAACCATGAAGATTGGAACTTTGACTATCAACAATGTCTCATTGGTGGAAGAACTAAATTATAATCTACCCAACATAAGCTAGCTTTACGACACTGGATTCAAAATCAATTTCCAAGAAGGCATCTGTTCAGGAAAGAGTAAAGATCTTTTTCAATCTTTCACTGGATGAAAGCATGGGAATATTTATCTTCTGGATATAAAACCAGAAAGTTCTCAATGTCTTATATATATTCAAGATGAAGCAAATATTTGGCATCGAAAGTTGATCATGTTAACATGAAGCAGATTGCCAAGATTTCATCCAATAAGCTTGTTCGTGGTCTTCTCAACCTGATTTATCAAAAGTCTAAGTTATGCACTTCTTGTGTTTTGGGAAAACATGTTATAAGTTCCTTTAAACATATAAATCGAATTTCTACTTATCGAGCTTTGTAGCTTTTGCATATGGACCTTTTTGGATCAACCAGAATTCAAAATATTGGTGGAAAGAGATACTGCTTAGTAATCGTGAATGATTACTCTCGTTTTACATGAGTCTACTTTCTAGCAAATAAATCTGAAGCTTTTTCTCACTTCTCAAAGTTTGCCAAGAAAGTTCGGAATGAAAAAAGGATATGACATTTCAAGCATTCGAACAGATCATGGAGATGAGTTTAAAAATCAAGATTTTGCAAAATTTTGTGATGAATCTGGTTTCTAGCATGTTTTCTCTTCTCCATACTCTCCAGAACAAAATAGGGTTATGGAAAGAAAAAATAGATTTTTGCAGGAAATGGCAAAAACCCTCTTAATTTAGAGTAAAATTTCATCTCAATTTTGGGTTGAAGTAGTTTCTACAGCCTGCTATATTATTAACAGAGTGTTATCAAGGTCTTTACAAGGGAAAACTCCTTATGAAGTGTATAAAGGGAAAAAGCCAAATGTTTCTTACTTTCATGTGTTTGGTTGTAAGTGTTTTGTTTTGAAAATTGCAAATAATCAAACTAGGAAGTTTGAAGAAATATCAAATGAATGAATTTTCCTTGGCTATTCTACCTCAAGCAAAACATATAGATTTTTCAACAAGAAGACTCAATCTATGGAAGAATCAATGAAGGTCAAGTTTCAAGACTCTATGCTAAATCAACCGGATTAGACTCAACTTGAAGAATTTGAACCTACTCTAAACTTTACAAAGTCTACTTCCCCTAAAATGGTTTAGACTTCTGAAGATCAACAACAAGCAAAACTAAAAGATTCAACTGAAGCAGAGGATCAGCAGACTTTCCGACCAACTAGTAAATGGAAGCATAAGTATAGTCATCCCAAGGAACTCATCATTGGCACCAATGATGAAGGAATTCGCACCTGATCTAAAAGGTGAGAAGAGTCTAGCGCACTAGCACTTATTTCTTAGATAGAACCCAAAAGTATAGAAGAAGCCCTGTCTAATGAAAGCTAGATCGAAGTCATGCAAGATGAGCTCAGACAGTTCAACATCAACGATGTTTGGAAGCTAATTCCTAAACCAAAAGGTAAATCTATTATTGGAACTAAATGGGTTTTCAGGAATGAAGTGGATGAGAAAGGAAAAGTGGTCAGAAACAAAGTAAGACTCATGGCCAAAGGATATACGTAAGAAGAATGGATAGACTATGATAAGACCTATGCATCAATAGTGAGATTAGAAACAATTAGATTATTATTTACTTTTACTTGCTATAAAAATTTCAAGTTATTCCAAATGGACGTCAAAAGTGCATTCCTTAATGGATTTATCCAATAAGAAGTCTATGTGAAACAACCCCCTGGTTTTGAAAACCCAAGAAAGCCAAACTCAGTCTATAGACTGAAGAAGGCCTTGTATAGATTAAAGTAAGCACCTCGAGTTTAGTATGAAAGGTTAAATAAATTTTAAACCGAAATGGTTTTGAAAAGGGAAAGGTAGTTACTACTTTATTTGTAAAGAAAGAAGGAAAATACTTTTTATTAGTTCAAATTTATGTCGATGATATTATTTTTAGATCTCCTAATGAAAATCTATGCAAGAAGTTTTCTAAGACTATGCAGGATGAATTTGAGATGAGCATGATGGGTGAATTAACTTTCTTTCTTGGATTACAAATCAAACAATTGAATAAAGGAATTTTCATTCATCAAGAAAAATATGCAAAAGATCTCATCAAGAAATTTGGATTGGAGAATTGCAAAAAGACTGAGATACTAATGTCAAGTTCTTGAAGCCAAACAAAGATGAATGAGGGAAGAAAGTTGACTAGAAGCTGTATAGGTGTATTATCGGTTCACTTCTTTATCTTACTACTTCTAGACTTGGCATTTTTTATTTAGTGTTTGTATTTGTGCTAGATTCTAATCAGATCCCAAATAACCTAATCTAAGTGCTGCAGAACGCATCATCAAATACGTTGCAACCACTTCAAAGCTAGGTTTGTGGTATCTCAAAGAATGAGACTTTACTATCCTTGGATATTCAGACGTAGATTTAGCATGTTGTAAAGTTGATAGAAAGAGTACTTTTGGCACTTGTTAACTGCTGGGCAATAAGCTGGTGTCTTGGTTCTTATGGAAACAAAGTACTGTAGCTCTTTCAACAGCAGAAGCAAAGTATATGGCTCTTAGAAGTTGTTGTTCTCAAATTTTGTGGATAAGGCAACAGCTAAAAGACTTTGGAAATGAAGAATCGTAAACAGAGATCAAATGCAACAACACCAGTACCATTAATCTCACAAAGAATCCAATTATTCATTCAAGGGCGAAAAATATAGAAATTCGACATCATTTTATAAGATATTTGTTCAGAATGGAGAAATAATGATTTAGTTTATTTATTTGGTGGATATACTTACAAA
Source organism: Eucalyptus victrix (assembly GCA_016097545.1). Taxonomy (NCBI): domain Eukaryota; kingdom Viridiplantae; phylum Streptophyta; class Magnoliopsida; order Myrtales; family Myrtaceae; genus Eucalyptus; species Eucalyptus victrix. Next base: position 12,729,569 of record CM027840.1, on the reverse strand, counting down.
GCCACTGGAGAAAAGTCTATTTGAATCTATTCACACCAGACTGAATATTATACCTTCTATCGATTAAAGTCTAAAGGTGGTCAAACTCAGAATATCCACAATTTACATTTGTAAGTTATTACTTCTTAAATAGAGGCAATTTAATTTTAGTATGAAGCTCTCAAAAAGGTATGTTGATATTTAATCATTGCTTGCCTATTTTATTTTTGGAAGTTATATTTTTCAAAACTTTGAACTTTCAATAGTTTTCACTTTTTGAAAAAGACAATTTTCGTGCAACGATTCATTTCTATACAACAGTTCATACAATCCATTTCATTTGCTTTTTAAACCATCAAGTCTTTCTTCCTCATTTACGCTTTCATAAACCCCAGAATACAAAATTCCTACTTTCCCACTTTTACTCTCAAGATCATTCTCCAAGTTTTCACCTTTCTCAAACGAATAAGTTAGAGAAATCCTCCTTGACTGCAACAATGTCTTTCCAAATAAAGTCTTCTAGGATCATAAGTAGGGGACCACGAAGCATGCCTAAGGGTCTTACCCACTTTGACTTGAGTGATGAAAAACATTCTTCTCAGTAACTGAAACAGCATTCTCAACAACGTCCTACTCAACATCCTCTGTGCCAACCAGTAGAAGAAGAGATTGTGGAAAATGTTGAACCCGTAAGAATGCTAAAATCTGAGTTCCTCTTTAAACTCTACAATCAGTTGAAGATGGTGGTATTGTGATGACTTTCAACGATGAGTTTTTGAAAGAGAGAGGTTACAAGAATGAGACTCTGATTTTAAGAGCAATGGAAAGGTTAGCTTTTAGTCTGCAGGAACGGCAGATAGGACGTTTGTGAACTTTCCAGTTGATTTACGTTTTAGTTCCTTTAATCAGCCTGAGATTAAGGATGACAATGAGAAGTTGTACTCGAATTTTCAGCTTAGGATGGGCATTGCTGCAGATAAGTGTGGTGAGGGATCAAATTTGTTTTGGTCCAAAGATCACCAAAGAACTTACTCCAAACTGTTGAAAAGAGGGGTAATGAACCATCAAACTGTGGATTTCGATTTTTTGGACTCTTTAAAGGTGAACCCGAGGGAGAGATTTGCTCTTCTTCAACTTGAAAAATTTTGTTTGGAGACTGCTGATGCTTACGCCGAGTTAACTGCTTATTTCTATTTGAATTTGTCATTTCTTGACTTGAATAGATATTGTTTTACTGTAAGGGATAAAGAGTTTGTGGTGGACGTAGACACATTGGCGGACGTTATTGGTGTGGAAAGAGGGAGTTTCTAACCAATAAACGTGATTGTTGGTCATGCTACAAGTTTCATTATGAAGAACAAACTTTTTGAGAGTGGCATTATTTATCAAAAAATGACTACCTCCAACATCTTGCTGCATAAGATCATGATAAACTACATTTAACCCAAGTCAACCTCCAAGACTAATGTTTCTTGTTCTGAAGCAAAACTGATGTTTGCCATTAGTAATGGGATGAAGTTCTCGCCGCCACACACAATCTTGATGCACATGTACAAGACTATTGTGACAGATAAGGGACAACTTCCTTACTTTGCGCTGGTCACCAAATTGTTTCAACACTTTCAAATTCAACTTCTTGCATCTCTCTACGCTCGAACCATTGCTCCTATGGTAATAGGATTGAAGATGGTATCGAAAAAGAGACTGAAGGAATTGAACAAGGCCCTAGAATACTTTAAGGAGAAGTCCTCGAGCAAAACAAAGCAAGACTCTACTGCAAAAAAAGAAAAGGCAAGGAGCCTATAATTGAATCAACAAAGAAGAGAAAAGCTCTTATTCTTCAAGATAAAGAGGATGATGATGAGCTTACTCTTTCTGCTTTTATCTTGAAAAGTCTTCGGAGTTTTGTTAGTTTTGAGCAGCCTAAAGACAGAGAGACAATAGGACAAGATGAGACAAAGTAAAGAAGTGTAGAGAGAGAAGAGACAAGAGAAGGAAGTAAAGAGAGAAGAGTAGAGGAAAGAGAAAGAGAAAGAGAAAGAAGATAAGAAGAAGAAGAAGGAAGAGAATGAGAGGAGGAAGGAAGAAAATTAGGAGAAGAAGAGGGTCAAGATGATTCTTTTGAGTTGACTTTAGTAGTATCCTTGTCAGAGGATTTTGAGAAGATTAAGAGTGGAACTGTAGGAAATGGAAGAGAGAAAGAACATCACTTGGGTGATGATGCTGATGAAGAGCAAGAAGAATAATTTTTTTTCTCCACCTGTAGGCATGGAAACAGGGGGAGCTATTGAAAAAAGAGGTACCTCTTCACCTATTTTTACTAGTGATGATGTTAGTCATTCTCTTACCGATCCAGAGGATGTCTATGCCTTTCAATTTCCTGAAGTTGATGTTGAGGCATCATATCCAAGTCTTGGTGATCGAACTGCTAATGTTCCTTCACATCTCAATACTCGTAGAATCGATTTGGCTGGACCTAGTGCACCAACAGTACCAACAACAGACTTTCAAAGGCTGCTAGAAATCCTTCTAGATTTGAAGGCTCAACAATATGGGATAGAGTTTGAGATCAAGAACATCAAAACAGCTTTAGCGTCTACTTTAGATTCTCTACACGAGCATGTATAAGCCCTTAAGCTTCAAGTTCAAGCAAATGCAAAGGGTGAGGATATTGAACAGCTAAAGGAGACTATTAAGTCTAGGGGGGATTTCCAACTCATTCGCATCCCCAAATAGCCCTGATTTCATTTCACTTTCATTTTGAGGTTCTCCACTTTTTGCTAATGACAAAAAGGGAGAGAATGGTGCAGATTTAACTTTTTAATGACTTTTTAACTTTGGTTTGGATGTTTGTTTGTTTGAAGTTTGACTTTTGGACTTGTTTGTTTGATTTTTGGACTTGTTTGGCTAATTGTTGAACTAATTGACGTAATGCTTGCTGCAACTTATTTTGTGATAATGATTGTCGTTGGATAGTTATTTGTTCTATCTTTTCAAGATTAACATGTTTTATGTGGTTGCAGAATTGATGCTATCCAAGTCATAATCAATTTATTTTTATAAGATATCATGTATTGTTTAAAATTTGTTTTGCAAGACAAAAGTTCTTAAATCTGCAGAAAGTTTTATCACCATAAAAAAAAAAAAAATGGGGAGATTGTTGGAGAAAACTCCTTTATTGTTTGTGAAGATGGTGGGAGTATTTCTAGTAGCCCTAAGAACCATTGTCAAACACCTTGTTTCTTCTTTTTTTCTTATTTTTGGTTGTTTTCGATGGAAAAGGGGAGCCTAGCTCCATGATTTGGCAATTTGCTTTTGCTTTCACACTTTAGGAGGAGGAATCAATGCATTTGCTTTTTTATATTTGAACTTTCCATGTCCCTTTTTCCATCTTGTGATCGGAAACTTCCCCATAAATGGAATGTATCGTAATGTTCAGAAAGGTCATCGGTCTTTCAAACTTGCACGGTGCTTCCATTAATGTCCTTTCACATTCCAGTCCTAAATATATTATCACATGCATTGACATGGTTGCAAGTTGATTCAAATACTGATGACAAAACATGTGGGTTGGCAAAGGATCTTCATCCAACTTCCGAATGCTTTAGATATAGGAAAATTATCATATTAGGTAGGTAAAATACGAATTTCGTCATATAAATACGAAATGAAGAGTCTAATAACTCATCTTAAATTTTGAAAACCACATATTTTCTTTGACCTAACCATAAGAAACCCAAGACCCACACATATGTATATTCTCTACTCCTTCATCATTTCTTATATATATATATCCAATCTTGATATTTTCTAAAATTATATTTTTTATCTTGATATTTTCTAAAAATTTTTTTATCTGAACGCTTTATCTTCCAATGTCAGGACCGCAGATTAAAAGACAACATTAATAGATGATCTCCTTTCCCTTTAAATCAAGTCTACACCTTCCTACATCCTATAAAGAAATAAATAAATAAATAAAAGACTCTTAAACCTTTTTATGCTATTCCATTGCCAAATTGGTTGTTGGGATTCATTCTAAAGTCATGGAGAAAGCATCTCACTTATCAATTATATAGCATGCCACTAATTTTATCTTAAACTAAAATTTGAATTCATTCTTGCATGGTGATGCGTAATCATTAAACCGAGGATAGTTATTGAATTGCAAAAAAAAGTGCTCGGATATCGCTATTTGAATAATATTTAAGTAAAGATTGCAATTATCGTCACAAATAATCTAACTTTGAATTGAACCATCTAAGAAACATTGATAGATGGAAAAGTAAGGCCCTGTTTAATAACCATCCAAACATGGCCAAATTCTAATTTTTTTTGTTTCCAGAATCAGCTTGGGTCCAAAATCGCGTTTGGTAAAATTTCTATTCCCATGAATAAATTTGTTTCCGGGAACAAATTGAGAGTAGAATCAAGAATAAAAAAAAAAATGTGATTCTTGTTCCAGAATCAGAATTGAGAATCAAAACTCTTCTTCTTCTCTTTTCTTCTTCTTCATCGACCGCCATCCTGTGACCGCGCCTGCTCATCGCTCGTCGTCGCCGTCGTCGCGCCCGCCGCCACTACCGGGGTCGCCGGCAAGAATCGGTCCGGCGAGCTCGCCAGAGGCAAGCCTAACCACCAGCGAGGCTCGGCCTCGCCAGGGTTGGGCGAGGCCCACCTAGCCCCGGTGAAGCTTGCCCAACCCTGCCAATAGCTAGGCGGGCCTCGCCCAACCTCGTGACACCCAGCCCCATCGGTGGCCAGGCGAGCCTCGCCCAGCCCCAACGAGGCCGACCTAGCCACCGATGATGCCGGTGGTCGCGCCCCCATCCGGCCGATCGTCGATCCAACGGCCAGCTTGAAGAAGAAAAAGAAGAATAGGAGAAAAAAGAAGAAAAAAAGAAAAAATTATAAAAATTATAAAAATTATTTAAAAATTAAAATAAATTTGATTTGGAACAAAATCAAAGAACATGATATCAAACGCAATTTTATTCTAGAATAAAAAATTTTGTATAGTTACAAAATGTGTTCTTTTACTTAGAATCGGTTTCCGAGAACAAAATAAAAATAATTATTTCTGATCATAATTTGTTTCCGGGAACAAAATCATTACTAAACGCGCCCTAAGTCATTTCACCTTATAGTGGTTGGCCATTTAATTGGGTCAATTATATCAGCATTACGTACAGAACTCCATCCAACGCGATGGACTCCTCCAAGTGGATGCGATGGCCCGGTCATTGAATGCGGTCCAACTTCCGTTCTCCGACCCACGAAATTGCCAAGTTAAAACCAAGAACTGACGGTCGATGTCACCCTCCGCAGCGGTATTGACTTCACAAGTACCCGAAATTTAATGCTTTTGCATTGCACGGAAACCAACCAATTTTTACTGTATTTTCAATAAATAAGTAAAGAATTATTTGATTCGACCAGTAACCCAAGATTGCGCATCCAATTGTCAGATCCTATTTATTGTTAATTTGATATTAAAGTGAAATAACTCAAACCACATGTATATAGAATTGATATTCTTTAGAGTAAATGCTTGTGACAATAGTATTGAGCCGAGATAGTAACACTAAATTGCATTTTTTTCTTAATCCAAATCTCAAGTGCTGTTTGTATACTTAACAAAAAGCATTTCAAGGTTGATTATACATAACGCGGAAAAAAAAATTATATTTTAAAAATTAGGGTTAACACTACTAAAATCCCAAATTTGTACAATTATGATAATTTTACCTTAAACTAATTTTTTTATTATAAAAAAATTTCAAATTAATATTTTTATGACAAATTTACCCTTCGCTAGCTTTCATTAAATTTTATCATCAAATAACATATGAAAGTTAATGGGTATACCAATTTAGAATTTTACTTTGCATTTGACACAAGTATACTGATTTGTAATTTTTTATAATTAATAAAAGATAAATTTGTTATAAATATACCAGTTTTGAGTTTTTACAGATAAATTTGTTATAAGTGTACTTCTTTAAGGTTTTTTGTGATATTAATTCTAAAAATTATAAGTTTTCTTCATTCGGTTAGAGCCATTTGTTTTACTTTTCCAATAGACATGAGGTTTTTGAACACTTTCAAAGAGGGAAAGATATTCATGGAATATCGTATTTCTGATTTTCGTCATTGATAAAGTAAAATAGTGCAGATATCACTATAACATAATGTCAAAAAAAAAAAAAAAGACCAAGAGCCACCGGGAGACCAACTCTCACTGAAAATGATAACGAGGAACAGTTAAATCAATCTTTAAGTTTAGGCTCACTCCAACGACAACACTGTCGTTCTCTCTCTCTCTCTCTCTCTCTCTCTCTCTCGGACAAACACAAAGCGGTCGAAAAGAAACCTCATCTCACGTCCTCTCCCAAAATCACTCCCTTCCTGCGTCTCCTTGCGCTGTCTTGGTCGTGGTTGTGGTCGAGGAACCATTTTCGCGTCGTTTTGCACTCGCAAACCGTTTCGAGGGGATTGAGGTCGGAGTTTGGATCGGTGCGGCGCGCGGGGAATCGGGGGAAGTAAACGATGGTGGTGCTTCTGGGTTCAGTTTCCAGAGTGGTTGTCTGCCTTGTTCTTGTTTGCTGTGCGGTCTTCGAGTGTGATGCGCAACTCTTGCCGCCAGATGAAGGTACGCCAGAATGACCAAAACCTTTACTTTAACGGCAGTTAAAGTTCTTTTTGGCCCTCCGTTTTTTGGGATAACTGCTTTGCGGCCTGTGATCCTGAATCTCTCTCCGGCTTCTCTGTTGAAATCTGCAAATTAAAGTTTTGGAGCTTCTATAACATTTCTCAGCCCTTTTTTCTTCGCAAATTTGTTTCTGGTCCCAGAATTTTTGGGGTTGCGGGAGATATTTTTTCTGCACTTTCATTTCCTTTTCTGAAAACTCTCCCCAGCAGACAGAGCAGAGACCGAGGCGGCCGACGGTGGCCGCTCTAAATGAGAAAATTTAAGCATAATTTTCATCTCCCGTCTCTCAACCTAAAACTCATACCTCCATAATTAGATTATTGTATCCTTTCCATATACTCTCCTCTTTCCTCAATTTTGACACAGATAATCTTTGCTTTAACCGGTCGAACTGGCGAATAATTGGTGAAGTTTTCCTTTTCCGGAAATAGGCTGTTGGTGAGGGCAATTGTTTTTCCCAACCTCCTTTTCAATCCTAATCTTGTTAGAAAAGAAATTTAGGACTCAAGAAAAATCAGCGGAAAAGAAGTTATGGGTTTTTTATTCAGTCAAACCTTGTCTCTCTGGGTCCACACAAGCCCATCTCTCTTGGACAGATCTTGAACGCGTGCATGCATGGTGGGTGCGTCCAATCAGAATCTAGTCTTGCCGTACTCCGTATGATCTTATCACTTGTCCAGTTTTCATTCTGTGACGTTGGTATCACACAGTATTTTAGGTATCTTTCTACATTGAATTTATGCTATCAGACTAGTGGTCCTGTGTCGGGAAGCAATAATTGGAATTGGTGGGCCTTCCTGAATAGAAAAAATCCTGCTCATCCAGAAGTAATATGATCGTCACGAAATAAAGATTCTCTCTGTTATCAACCAGCTAATAATACCCACCAGCAATAAGATGGTCGAATAGATGGCATTTCATTTCTTGGGTGCGAATCCGCTCTCCGGATTGCTATGTGAAAAAAGCAATTTGGTTTTTTTGACCAGCCTGATTTGGTCAACTTGAGAAGATAGAAGAATAGTCCTCCCTCACCTTATATATGTACATCGTTTACTTTTCCCGAATAAACTAGCTTAAATGTCCTGTGGTCAACCGTCTGTTTTCGACCAATAAAAAGAAACCCTCTGTTTGTGACTTTCTTCTGCTATTCTAATAAGGAAGGTGGCATTGACATTTATATCGATGACAATGGAATGAATCTATCATGATGATCGCTTGTAACTTTATCGGATCTTGCAAACTCATCTTCCCATACATGCAGCTTGTATAAGTACCTAGTTTTAGTTGAATCCAAGTAAATACGATGTACTGTCCGAAGTTTACTCATTACTCTAGGGTCCCGAAATTGAATAAGTCTTTCTTACTTGTGGTCAAACCGATTATAGTCGACTTAGCCGAGGGGTGCTACCTTTGCTGGCTCGAAATTGTTCTGTGCTAATGCACAAGACATGTCGCATAAAATAAGTACTTGTCAGAGTTTGTATGGCTAGAGCCTCATTACCACAAACAAACTCACAAGCACCTGCTAGTGTACATGTTCATTTGGTCCTTCTAAATCCCTTTCATATATCTAGCAACGGATACTTCTAAATGTTTTTTTTTTTTTAACTTTCGGTTTGTGCTTGTAGTTGATACGCTGAAAACAATCGCCACAAAAATGCAATACAAATATTGGAACGTAAGCGAAACATCATGCAGCGGGAGTATAGATCTAAACAGGAACTTTTCTTCAGGAATATTAAGCAATGTGACTTGCAATTGTTCCTTCAATAACGGCGCAATTTGCCATGTCACAAACATGTATGGAAGACCTAACACTTATTTTCGTTTCTTCCCGTGTCCTTCTTTCACATGCATCAATTGCAATTTACCTAATCTTCTTCATGTTGCAGCCAGCTGAAAAGACTTAATTTGACAGGGATTTTTCCTGATGAATTTGGCAACCTCACTTACCTAACAGAAATGTAAGTTAGACTTGATTGCATGAGATCTTCCCATTTGGAAGGTAATTAGGCCAGAGAACTTGATAGTGTCTGATAGGCCATGGTTCCTTATTTTTGTGGGGAAATTATAGAAAAGCATGCTATGAGTCAAATGAAGACTACTGGTTCCACCTTATCTTATTATTGACAATGTTTTTCATAATACTTGATTGATCTTTCTTAAGCACCTGGTCATCAATTTTCTCAAGCAAGTATCTGTCTAAGAAATGTAGGAATCGTGGGAATCTAAATCAACTAATTTGTCAGAAGTTTAGAATATTATAGCTTGAGAATTGTAAAAGTTCTAAAGCGAGCATTCTTTGCAAGCAGAGACCTCACTCTTAACTATATCAACGGAACACTCCCCACAACTCTTACTAAGATACCACTTACCATTCTGTAAGTTGATCTTATAATTCATCAAATATCATTATCACATTTTAATTATAAGTTCTTAGAGAAAAGAAGCATAATTTTGTTTTTACTTTGGTACTTTAGGTCAGCACTCGGAAATCGCATAAGTGGTATTCCCAAGGAAATTGGCAACATTAGGACGCTAAAGGAGCTGTAAGACTTGCTATAAATCATATGCCTTTGTATTGAGTATGTGTTACACCTAATGGTGATAAATTTATGTCTATGCTAGTGTATTAGAGGACAATATGCTTGAAGGTGCTCTTGAGCCAAACATTGGAAACTTGACTCGCTTAAGGAAACTGTAAGTAAATTGGAGTACATTAGTTGACACACTTTTGCTTGGATAACATGTTTCGAAGTCCTTTCTTAATGTTTAAGAGCTCTCTTGATTGTGAGATTGTGAAACATAAATCTAACTTTAATCTTCCCACTTTAATTGGAACAAGGTTTCTCTTTGTTTGGGGAGATGAAAATACACTTTGTTCTATATTATATACACTTATGTATTGAGACTTGATCCTTCAATATATCTAATTCCTAGATCTTTTTTTTCTTTTTTTCGCAGCATTCTTTCTGCTAATAATTTCACGGGAACAATACCTAAATCATTTGGCAACCTAAAGAACTTAGAAGAGTTGTAAGTGGCATCTTAATATTTGTTATCTCTCAACATTGAATTTTCTTCGAGGGATTTTTACTTATAAACCCCTTGCAGTCGTATAGATGGAAACACATTATCAGGAAAGATACCTGATTTTATCGGGAATTGGACCAAAATTACAAGATTGTGCGTATCCCACTCCTTTTCATTTTGGGCCAAAAAAAATATTAATTTATATGATTTATGAGATACTCAAAAGTTGTGCTTATATTATGGCATTAAGTTTTCAGGGACATGCAAGGCACATCTATGGAGGGACCTATTCCTTCAAGCATATCTTTGTTGACAAACTTGACGCAGTTGTGAGCATCCAATCTTGTGCTATTGTTCTTTGTCTCTTATAACCTTGCAAGATTGTGTTTTATTTTGAAAAGGTAGATGGATGTTAATGTTCTGTGATGGAGTGGTTTTATATGCGTCCAGGAGAATATCTGATTTGAATGGTCCAAGCTTGAATTTTCCTAATTTGCAGGGCATGACGAACATGGAATATTTGTGAGCTCCATACGTGAATATTTGGTTTTTCTCTTTTTATTATAGCTAATTACCACTAATTATTGTTTTTCAAATCTCAGGATTTTGAGAAACTGCTTGCTTAATGGCTCAATTCCAAGTTATATTGGAGATTGGAAAAAATTAAACACATTGTAAGTTGCTAAAATGAGGTGGACATCTTCTTTGATCATAAGACATATCTTCTTTTCTTTGAAAAGTCCAGTGGACCAGTTATTAAGCACCGACGGATTTTGGACTTGTCCTAGCAGATTGTTGCATATTTTGAGAAGATACTTGTTTTAAAAATGAGAAAGGCCTCAATCTGAAGATCAAATTACATGAACTTCAGCAAGTTTTCTTGAGAAAACTATCTGATTCGTCCCATTTTTATGTTCTTTGGTAGAGACCTGAGCGACAACAGATTGACTGATCAAGTTCCTGGCGAGATGGGAGCTAGTCTGCAGTTCATGTAATTACAAATTTTCTTGACTATTTCTAATGTCTCGGCAAATATGTAGTTGATTTTCCTTCCTCATTAGTATCATATACACCTCGTATAGTCAGGATTGCAAACAATTCTTTGGACAAGTATTGCGTGACTTTTATTTGTGAATGTAGGTTCTTGACAAACAACTCCCTTACTGGAGAAGTACCCAATTGGGTAACAAGCAGCCAACAATCTCTGTTAGTCTCTGTGAAAATATCCATTTTTTTGTTCTTGCTTTTCCATCGATTGTCATAGATTGCAGGATTTGACTCATAATTCTTAGTATGAGACTCATGGGTTCACATCTGATATATATCACTCTTCAATGTTGTTCTATTATTATTTATGGGGGTGAATATGTGCACTAACTAGGTCAAGGTATTCACTGCAGCGACTTATCTTACAACAATTTCACCGGTTCTCCTCAAACCAGTTGTCAACAATCACAAGTGTGAGTCAATGCATGTTCTCTCTCAAGGCAGAAATTTTGTAGTTCCGTCTCGTCCCCACATTTCTAGAGTTATTATCTAACACATTGTGTCGCTTTCCAGCAATTTGGTTTCCAGCTATTCATCTGGTGGAAACAATTCGTAAGTCTCTTTGACTAAGAGCTATACCAATTGTTGATAATCGCATGTGAAAATTATATTACCGACAATCTTTCTGGTTTATCCCATTAGGTTCTGGTGCTTGGTGAAGGATCTACCCTGCAGCGATAAAGCACAATGTGAGTTTTACCATGTTTGGTTGTTGAGCATAAACTGTCAAGCTACTTTTGTCCCCTATCATGTCTAACGCAATATCATCCGACGATCCATTCAGACCATTCCTTATTTATCAATTGTGGAGGAGCCAAAATGTCTTTTGATGGGAATCAATATGAAGCGGACACCAGTCAGGACGGGCCATCAGTTTTCTTTTCTTCTTCAGAAAAGTGGGCTTACAGCAGCACCGGGGTTTATATGGGAGCTAAAGCTGGTTACACAGCGAATAACCCATTTTCTTTGAATATGGACGGCTCCAAATTTTACAAAACAGCTCGCCTTTCCCCTGGGTCGATCAGATACTATGGCCTTTGCATGAAGAAAGGAAGTTACAAAGTGCGTCTCCATTTCGCTGAAATTCAATATTCCAATGACGAAACATTTAGCAGCCTCGGAAGACGTATATTCGATGTATCGATACAAGTAAGTGAAGCGAAATTTGGCACCTAATTATTATTTTAATTTCATCTATTTTGCTACATTATCATCTTTTGTTGAGGAATTTGACTTGGGAAATTGTTATTATGACTTGGTGTGTGACAGGCCTGCACACAACAAGCTGACAAGAGCACGATCTTTTCTTACCGAAATTCTTGTTAACTCTGCAGGGCAATCTAGTGTTGAAGGATTTTAATATTGCAGAAGCAGCGGGAGGTGTTGGGAAGGGCATACACAAGGACTTCGATAACATTACTGTGAATGGCAGTACCTTGGAGATTCATTTATATTGGTCAGGGAAGGGAACCACTGCTATTCCTGATAGAGGTTTCTACGGACCACTTATTTCTGCTATTGCAGTGACACCGAGTAAGTCAACACTGATATATGGATCTTTATTATTCTTTCCTCATGTGGTCATTGAAGTATTCGCGTATAAATCTATCAATTTTTTCCTGCTCGTAGACTTTGAAGTTGGAAGTGCTGGACTATCAACCGGAGCAATCATTGGAATCGCGGTAGCTTCAACAGTTCTCCTTTTATTGATATTGCTAGTCCTCAGGCTAACAGGATTCTTAGGCGGCAAAGAAGTTGAAGATCCAGGTGAGATTATCATATCTACTCGCCAGGGATTTGTCGCTCTTTGAATCATTACACAAATATGATGCTTATTTCAAGACTGTATTTATCTACTTTCTTATTTTTTGTTGAATTCTAATGAGTAAGCTATGACACCACAAAAGTTGGCCTTATTGCTTTTAATTAGGATTGCATGCCTATGAGGCAAGACCATATAAGTGAATCACTCCTTAGATTGAGAGTTTGTTGTAGAACCGTGCTTTTCCTTAGTTCTTATTATTGCATTTCTAATAAACGCCTTGGTTTTTCTCTTTCTTTTCTTTTTTCAGAATTACGTGGGTTAGATCTCCAAACTGGCCGTTTCACGTTAAGGCAAATCAAAGCTGCTACGGGCAACTTCGATTCTGTGAATAAGATAGGTGAAGGAGGGTTTGGGCCAGTTTACAAGGTAATTCATAGTATGTTCATAACTTCATCCATTATTCAATGTGAAGGAAGTATCTAATAAATTCAATACGTATCTTTGTTTTAGACTTACATTGCGGATCTTGCCAGGCCAACCATTTTTTTAATGAAATAATATTTGATTAGTTATGAGTCTTAAATTCTTGTCATTAATCTCAGGGAACACTGTCAGATGGAATCATAATTGCTGTGAAGCAGCTTTCTTCTAAATCCAAACAAGGCAATCGTGAATTTCTCAATGAGATAGGCATGATATCTGCTCTCCAACACCCAAATCTCGTAAAGCTTTATGGTTGCTGCATTGAAGGAAATCAATTGTTGCTAATTTACGAATATCTGGAGAACAATAGTCTTGCCCGTGCACTTTTTGGTAAAAGATTTTTTCCTAAGCCAACTAATATGCTATTAATGGGCATCCAGCTGAACTCTCTGTCTCTCTCTTCCTAGGACAAGATGAGCAGCTGATTCAACTGGACTGGGCCATGAGAAAGAAAATATGTTTGGGAATAGCAATGGGATTGGCTTACCTTCATGAGGAATCTAGATTGAAAATTGTTCATAGGGACATAAAAGCGACAAATGTGCTACTTGATAAGGAACTAAATGCCAAGATCTCAGATTTTGGTTTGGCCAAACTCGATGAAGAAGAGAATACGCATATCAGCACAAGGATAGCTGGAACAATGTAAGTCTTCTGTTATTTTGGTTAATTATCTTCTTTTAATTAGCTTTATCTAATGAACTTTTGATTACTACAAATCTGTATGTTTCCCCTTAATGCCCTTTTTCAATGGTCATATTCACCATTACTATTTTGCCTTGCCTTAGAGGTTATATGGCTCCTGAATATGCAATGAGGGGCTACTTGACAGACAAAGCTGATGTCTATAGCTTTGGAGTCGTTGCTTTGGAAATTGTCAGTGGAAAGAGCAACACAAATTACAGGCCGAAGGAAGAATTTGTTTATCTCCTTGACTGGGTAATGTACAGTGACTTCAAGTTATATTGGACGTGAAGCTCTCTTTCTCTACTTTCTCCGGGTTTGCTTTGAGGACTTGCAAGTAGAATGATGGCATGTGACTTCATAGTCAAATGATGGAGGAAGCTACACGTACAAATTCGATCAGAGTGAATTAATATATGAAGGAATAGTTTCTTTGAAGGACTTGTCCCTAAAGGGAAAAAGTAAAAGAAAAGATGGGTTACAAGCTTAGATTATTGTCATATTGATATGTATGCATTAGCATCCTCGGCGGTGGAGAACATTAATGCATGAACATGATGAGATTCCATCTATCAGTGATCTAGTCTCCTCAATTGTTCCTAAAACTGTTTTCTGTTATCTAAAAGCAAGATCACTGACTAATCGTCTATTTCCATTTGTACATGATGAAAGGCCTATGTGTTACAAGAGCAAGGGAACGTTCTTGAACTCGTGGATCCACGTCTTGGCTCAGATTACTCCGAGGAAGAGGCAATGAGAATGCTAAACCTGGCACTACTATGCACCAATCCTTCACCAACTCTCAGGCCGCCAATGTCATCTGTGGTGAGCATGCTCGAAGGGAAAGGCGCGATTCAAGCACCAATAATCAAGCGCATGGCAACAAATCCTGATCCTAGGTTCAGAGCCTTCGATAGGCTAGCTAATGATAGCCAAACAAATCTCTCGACATTTTCTCAGGACACTCGCCAGGTGCCGGGAAGCATGTCCATAGAAGGTCAATGGATGGACTCTTCAGCTTCTTTCACTAGTAAGGATGAGAGCCGCGGCTATTCTTCAGAAAGCAAGCTTCTCCCAGATATTTAGGACTCGGATTCGTTCAGTAATTATTATGTTTTCATCATTTTTTCTATTCAATAATGTAGAGGAATTAGACGGTGGAAATATAGAGAATATGAATGTCGCTGACGAATGTTATATAAACCACGTTATCGTCCGTCCAAGTCCTCGCATGAGAATTGAGCATGTGCTGGCCTTAGGCACAAGGTGTGGCTTCATCTAGGTGACTCTCAATTGTATGATTTTTCATACTTTGAATTTCTCATTAAAGTATGTGCACAATAAATTCACCCATTTTTGTCCATAAAAATTTCAAGATACTCATGAGAACGTTCAGTTTCCTTTGTTCTTTTAACTCGATTTGATATGATAGAAGCACCTAAGATCTCAAACTAAGTTTCTGGAATGTCTAGTTGCTAAGCTCACAGTTCGGAAATTGTAGATTTATCGATTTTAGGCAGTCTATGGTGTGTTCCCAACGAAGGTGCACTTTATAGAGGTTGACCTCTTAAAGAAACATTCATCAGCATGACTTAATGTAATATTTAACTCATAACGATAGAGCTTGTACTTATTGTTGTGCATGTGGGGAGTACAGATCATATAGCCTACATCTCTCCTCCACCAATGCCTCCATCAACCATATTGGTACAACTATTTTTTTCAAATAAGGAAACTATTTTTCCTTTATCCCATGACCTATATCGTTGAACTATTCTAACTTGTCCCTTGTCCATTCTTTCCCAAAAATATCCTACACACATGTACACTTGCAGACATTAAACCACAAACTATGACAGCCCAAGAAAGGGGAGGGGTCCTTTCTAATCCCACATCTCTTAGAGGGGGAGTCCTGGGCTAGCTTATAAGGCTTAAGATCGCTTTAACTTGTGTGACGCGTTTTAAAGTTGTGAGGACTCAGTGTCCAAAGTGGACAATATTACACAGTGGGGCTCAGGTCATTACAAATGATATCAGAGCCGACTCCCGACCGCGTGTGGGCTCCACAGCGAGGACGATGTGCTCTCTAGTCTCACATCACTTAGGAGGGAGCTGGGCTAGTTTATAAAGCTGGGGAAACTCAGTGTCCAAAGCGGACAATATTACACAGGCGGACAATATTATACAGTGGGGCTCGGATTATAGTTAATATCAACACCATGCTTCCGTACAATTCCAAATTTTCAACAGAGACAGAAAGACAAAATCATGACTATAATGCTTGTCAAGTTGCAGCAACAGCTTTGCTGGGTGAAAGATAACGGTAAGTTGACATAAATAATCTAATCTTTTAGCTTCCCAAAACAATTGACAGTTGTCCGATATTTATCTTTTGTTTTTCCATGACTGAATTTCTCCAACCGCCACTTCCTTGTGAACACCCTTAACACTTCCAAGTCATTAAAGAGTGTAATACTCTACAATGGATGAATCAAAAGCTTCCCAGAAAGGTTGTTTTGAGTTCCTTACAGAAATGAGCCACAGATTCAAACTTTATCTCACTTGATTAAGTGCTCCCTACACAAATTTGCAATGGATGGAGCTGACAAGATAATGAAGGATTGTAAATATCAGGAAAATCAGCTCATCTGATGGGGTCCACCGAGATCTTTCCGGAGAAAATGGTGAAGTCCAACCCTAAAATTCTGGCACGAGTGATCGTGAGCAAGCAAGGGAAAATGCAGCTTCGAGAGCAAAAGATGAAGCAGGCTTCACTATGTATGCAAATGCCAAGGCACAAGTTAAACCAAATCGAAGGAGAGATCAAAATCAAACAAATGGAAGAACGACCATATATAAGTGGCGTGCTCAAGTATCAGATACAGAGTATGCTCTATCAGAAGGTAATGATGAATTGCCCTATAGCAGGATAATTTTCTTGGCAGATCTGATCATTTTGTTTGTCACGTTGCAAACGAGATTAATGACTACATTCTTGGCGTTTCCAATCTGGTTGTCATACTAGTCTTTCATGTCTTTGCTGTTTCCAATTCAAAGGCTGGATCACATCGAGGCATCTCTGAAGATAAAAGTACCGGAGGTAATGTGAGGTAACAATAGCAGGAGTCACGTTTCTGATATCAAAGTGGCTGAGCGACAGTAAAAGAAACATGCGTTTGGTGTTGAGGTCTTGTTGGGCCCTATGCTGCTCAATCTACGTCTTCCTTAAGCTTCTTGGATTGCTAATCTTAAAGTTTGTAATGGGTGGTTTTGCAACAAAACACTTGGTGACGAAACCAATTCAGACCACAGAGACCCTGAATTTTGCTTACACCAAGCATAACCCAGTAGCCTTTGTGCCATTTGTGCCGTCTTTCTGAATCAATAGCTCTTCAGGTGAACGCATTGTCCATCATTCAGAAGCGAGCAAGGCAAAGAGGAATAATGGCATTCCTCATAACCAAGAACTGGAGGTCATAGTTTTGCTCTGTATGCTGGAGTCCAAACTCAACTGAAAGCCTGGCATTTTTCAGGTATTATATCTAGTTGAGAGTAAGCATGTCTATAAATGATCTTTCTTTCCAATTCTGCTTCATATTCAGAGGATGATGATAGGCAGGATGAGTCGTAGATAACTTGTGTTTTGGAAATATATCTTGGGAGTGCTAGTTCTAAATTCTATCAAATTACTTTGAAAGTGAGGATGGAATTTCTTTCCGCATATTGAGTCACAGCAAGTTCGAGCTGCCTGACCATGCCGCCCTTCAAAAGCCAACCCATTCGTTTCGTGGAGACCTTTCTCAATTGCGCTCCTCCCATAGTCAGTCTCCAATCAGAGTCACGAGTGGTCAACATACATATGACCGAACACATCATTGCACCTGTTGCGATTGGGGCGAGCGATCGAACAAAATATAGACGGAAGAAGAAAAATAAATCAGATACCAGATTTACGTGGTTCAGTCGTAAAGACCTACGTCCACGGGGAGAGCAGCAGCGAATTTCACTATAGATCGAGCGATACAAGGAGATTACACACTCAAGTCACTCAAACACTCTCTCTGTGTTTCCCAAGCCCCAATTACACCCAATAGCGCACCCAGTGTTTAGTCCCGAAATTCCTCAAAAATAATCTCTCAATCTCACGAAGGAATTACACATAAATCTTACCTCAAGATTTAATCGACTACAAACACTAAACTTCTTGGATGCAATTGCACGAACGAACCCACTTTCAAGCACTCGATATTTGGTGCTTCAAGTTTGCTTGCATCAACAACGGTGGAACAAGCACTCACGCGGCGCTTCAAGATGTGGCTTCACTGATCGTTGAACGTGCGGCTACGTACGTAGGGTTCGGCGGCAATTTTCAGAAGCACCAAAAGAAGACCTGCAAAGTTATGCTTTTATACGTGTAGTTGCGAGTGTGCCCCAAGGTCAAAAGTTTGACCTTGGGCCCACCTATTTTGTTTCACGCGGCTTCTCAGAGAAGGAAAGAAGACCTCAATAAAGTTGACTCTGAGCCCACCGTAACTTTCCTTATTTACGTGCATGGGCTTCCGCGTTTCGGATTCCACTAATAATTCGGCTTCCGCAGCAGCATAAAAGAAAGTTTCCCTTCTTTTATTTTATTTTTATATTTCTTCTTTTCCAGCGAAAAACTCGAGACATAATTTCAACAATCTCCACCTTGGCTCGACGTTTGAGCCAAATTACAATCGCTTCGTAAAAATTCAAATTCTGCTGCTACTTTCCCATAGCCCCTATGGGCTCAACCGCCACAGATATTATCCAAGTTCAAGCCTCGCTTGAACTTCGCCATAATCGAGGACCTCATCAGAATACCAACTCCACATGCATCTTTAACTGTTCCGCAAGGATTTTCTGACACAATCTCCTCAACCGCAGATAAACTAAAACCATTGTTGCATTCATATCTGTCAGGAGATCGTATACGTACCTTATTAATTTCAGCAGTTACAGCAACCGTTGGCTCCATAAGCTCCACCTCGCTATAAACACCATCTGTGTCGATTACTTTGCTAGTACCTGTACTCGCTACCTCAGGAGTTTCTGGTTGCAACTCCACCTCAAGCTGAACACCGTTCAGATCCGTATTAACACTGCTATAATCACTCCTAGCTAGAAGTACTTGAGACTCATCAAGGGTAACTTCTCTGCTGTTAACAGGTGAATTTATATCTGAGCACCACAATTGATCACCCCGCTCACCTTGTGCATAGCCATGGAATATGCATCTTGCCCTCCAATCGAGCTTACCATCACTCACTCGAAAATAATATGGGCAACCAAACATTCTAAGAATAGAATAATCAGCAACATTACCTGATAACACTTCTTTAGGAGTCTGCCATTCAATAGCAGTTGATGGGGATCTATTCATCAGGTAGCTTACCGTACTTAGCACATCAGTTAGGATTCCCCTAGCAATACCAGCACTAGAGATCATTTTTCGGGCCATCTCTAGTAATGTTCTGCTCATCAATTTTGCAAATTGTTGTGATTTACTAGTACTAGTGCGGTGTTTCACTATACCCTCTTTCATGCATAATTTATTTACCAGCTCTGAGCAAAACTCCATACTATTGTCAGTCTGCACATGCTTGATCGACTTACCAGTCTCCGTCTCAATCAAAGCTTTTGACTGCAAGATCCTGACACCAGCATCAAACTTGTGCCTTGGCACAAACACCCAGGTCTTCCTCGAGCAGTCAAAAGACTCTCGAACAGATGCATCCGACGTCTCTGCAGTGAAATTTATCACTGTCTCACCTTGAAGTTTATATAGGCCATCGTGCTTGATTCCTTTCATTATCACCAGGGCACCTCGAACAACCTTCAGAACTCCACCTTTTGAAGAATACCTGCAACCAGCTGAATCTAGGGCACCCAAGAAAATTAAGTTCTTTTTCAATTCTAGAACATGCCTCACTCCAGTCAATGTCCTCACGATACCATCATGCATTCTGATTTTAACATCACCAACACCCACAACATCGCACTTAGCATTGTTCCCTAACTGGACTTTATCACTACCCGTGCACTGATAGGTGATAAACCAGTTTCTATTTGGTGTGACATGAAAAAGAACAACCAGAATCCATAATCCATCCATCAAACGATGAATAATCAGCGATAGACAAGACATAATCAGCATTATCTGCTACAGCTGCAACATTATCTGCAGAATCAACTATAATTCCCTTACCCTTCTCATTTTTCAGCTTAAGGCAATCTCTTCTAAGATGCCCCCTCTTGCCACAGTTCCAATAGACAACATTAGCAGTTTTAGATTGACTACGTCTGTTCATATTGGTACTACAATTACCCACACGTGTTCTAGATCTTCCTCTATTTTCACCTACTAAAGCAGTAGATACAGATTCGCCAGATTCTCTTCTGCGAATGTCCTCGCTCAGAATCAAATCTCGAACCCCATCAAACGTCAAACTTGTTGACCCAGAGGAATTACTTACAGCAGTAACGGTAGTATTCCAACTATCAGGCAATGAGGATAATAGAATCAAAGCACGTACCTCATCTTCAAAATCAATCTCAACTGAACTCAATTGACTAACAATCACATTGAATTCATTGATATGATCTGCAACTAATGCACCTTCTTTCATCTTCAAGTTAAACAGACGTCGCATCAAACAGACCTTGTTGATCGCAGAGGGCTTCTCATACATATCTGACAGGGCTTGCATCAAATCAGCAGTGGTCTTCTCCTTCAGGATGTTAAACGCGACATTACGAGCCAACGTCAGACGAATAACACCCATAGCTCGTCTATCCAGCAAATCCCAATCGGCTTGCTTCATCGTCTCTGGTTTCTCCCCAAATAAAGGCTAGTGCAGATTCATCTGGTAAAGATAATCTTCAATCTGCATCTTCCAGAAACTAAAATCCTTCCCATCAAATCTGTTGATTTTCACTTTTAATTCTTCTATCGCCATCGATTCGCTTCAACTCAGCCAAACCTAGCTCTGATACCACTTGTTGCGATTGGGGCGAGCGATCGAACAAAATATAGACGGAAGAAGGAAAATAAATCGGATACCAGATTTACGTGGTTCAGTCGTAAAGACCTACGTCCACGGGGAGAGCAGCAGCGAATTTCACTATAGATCGAGCGATACAAGGAGATTACACACTCAAGTCACTCAAACACTCTCTCGGTGTTTCCCAAGCCCCAATTACACCCAATAGCGCACCCAGTGTTTAGTCTCGAAATTCCTCGAAAATAATCTCTCAATCTCACGAAGGAATTACACATAAATCTTACCTCAAGATTTAATCGACTACAAACACTAAACTTCTTGGATGCAATTGCACGAACGAACCCACTTTCAAGCACTCGATATTTGGTGCTTCAAGTTTGCTTGCATCAACAACGGCGGAACAAGCACTCACGCGGCGCTTCAAGATGTGGCTTCACTGATCGTTGAACGTGCGGCTACGTACGTAGGGTTCGGCGGCAATTTTCAGAAGCACCAAAAGAAGACCTGCAAAGTTATGCTTTTATACGTGTAGTTGCGAGTGTGCCCCAAGGTCAAAAGTTTGACCTTGGGCCCACCTATTTTGTTTCACGCGGCTTCTCAGAGAAGGAAAGAAGACCTCAATAAAGTTGACTCTGAGCCCACCGTAACTTTCCTTCTTTACGTGCATGGGCTTCGGCGTTTCGGATTCCACTAAATAATTCGGCTTCCGCAGCAGCATAAAAGAAAGTTTCCCTTCTTTTATTTTATTTTTATATTTCTTCTTTTCCAGCAAAAAACTCGAGACATAATTTCAACAGCACCAGAGTTAACTTCCTGCCTGACAGAGATCTTGGAAGCAAGAGACAACAACCAGCCTGGTGGTGGCATATCAGAGATGTACTCCGTGTCACTTGAACGCAAATCTCAGGTCCCTTCCTTAAAGATGATTGTTTGGAATTGGCATTGGACAGTCTTCATTTGGGTCAGGATGGCGTCATATTCCGTGGAGTTGGTCTTAGTTCTCTTCTGTGGAGGAGTAAATTATTCCTAAAAGTCAGGCGAAGACTGGCAAAAAGGCACCACATGAACATCACAACCCCGCACAAGAGCAGATGGAGAAATAGCTTGAAGCTGAAGCAAGCTCTCAGCCTTCAGCCTTGGACACATCTTTCTTCTTACTTGGAGTAATTTGGGTAGGTTTTTAGCTTCCATGACTGACCGCTACTGCTGATTTTGAATCATTCAGGAAGCTGCATATTTTGATTTTCTTCCACATTTGCATCAGCTCAGATGGGAGATCTTTTTCTCAAGTGACAGACAGTGTTGAATAACGCATGATTATTTACAATCACGGCACTTTTCATGGATTAGGCCTTAAAAGTTTGTTACTCTTCAGTATTTCCTAGTGTCAATCTAAGAATTTATTTAGGCTCAGCTACTACTCTTAAATAAACATGATTCCTCTGCAAATAAGATTGAAGGACAGGCCCTACACGCGCAAATTCTTGGCAAGCCATTAACTAAAATGAAATGTAGCGTATCTTCTCAGCGTTAGCAAAATGATAATCTACAACTCCTCGATGACAAAGAAAGAGGTATTACGTTGTCGTGGCTTTATAGAACCCCCCATGTCAAACTTTGTGCCAAAGAAATAGGGTGACGCATGGAGCCAAAAGGGCTATCTCTAAAATTCGGGAAAAGAATTAGGACCAATTGGTCATCTACTTTTGAAATAGTCAAATCACATTCCCCCAAAAGTCCAAGATAAGTAAAATGTGGACAAATGAAAATTCATCCATTGCCTCAAAAGTGGGAAAATATGCACATGGTATCCTGTGCTAACATGCGTAACACTAAATACACTTCCAACTGCAAATTAAGGGTGTGATGCAGTCAAAACTCAATACCAACAGTGGAGAGCGGCACATCCACTCTGAGAACTACTCGTGAGCTTCCAACATCCCCATTCCACTTAGATCTCCCAATCTGCATAAGACCCAGGGAGAGATTAACACGAAAGGACTCAGAGGCTAAATTTGAGGTTCCATTTCTGAAGCAATATAATTCATCCGTTTTAGTGCACCTTTCTTTTCCTCACAACACGCGTCATCACACGTAGCTAAGGCACAAAGAACACACGTGTACGTGTGCAGGTCTATGTGTTCATCTTTCAATGTTAATTGCTAACTCCATTCAATTTGCACTTCCGCAAATTTCAAAATATCGAAGGGCGCAAATAAGATTTCAGGAAATACCCTATTTGAGGAGTTCTACATGAGTGATGGGCATAATGTTGGAGGAATGTGGTTTCATTCACGTTATATTTTGTATAGCCTTGATTATTTTGGATGGACACTACATGGATTTTCATTTCTAGATGCTGATATTTGGTTAGCTCAACATGGTCAATGGAGTGCTCTTCATTGGAGGGTGGGCTAAAACCGGATTGTATCATGAGACTGTGAAGGCAATTTTTAAGGTACTGTTATGATTGATACACCTAAATATTTGTAATACAAGGCGTTTCTATTTATTAGTTGGAGGCAGAGCTTCATCAATCTTCTATTGATTGTTTTCATGCAATAATTTTTTTTTTTAATTGGGAGTCTTCCCACAATAATGTGCTGTTCCCCATTCGAAAAGTTTTATTCCATTGTTTCCAAGACACATGAGTGTTCTCACTACCTTGGGAGAGATAGTTCGTTTTGATGTGTTTTTAATGA
The DNA here is from genome assembly GCA_016097545.1 of Eucalyptus victrix. NCBI lineage: Eukaryota > Viridiplantae > Streptophyta > Magnoliopsida > Myrtales > Myrtaceae > Eucalyptus > Eucalyptus victrix. The sequence continues at coordinate 12,706,139 of CM027840.1, read as the reverse complement.
GGGTCCTGCATATTTTTGCTTTGCAACTTTTTGATGCTCTCTGTCTGTTGTTTGCAGAAAGTTCTCGCCAAGAATGACGCTGGTGACCACTTCCCATTATACGCCATCTGCTTAGGCTTCGAACTATTGACAATGATCATCAGCAAGGTAACTTTGTCCCGTGTCACCGTTTTCTTTCAGTCCTTCTGGTTGCATATTCTCTTCTCTTTTCTAGCGCAAGACTCGGGCTTTTCATGGTCTGTTCCATAAACAAAAATATTTTCTTTCTACTTTTTATCTTTTGTGACTTATTGTGCCAGAAAGGAACTTCTATCCGCCCATGGCTTGACTTAGCACACTTGACTGATTATCATCTACATAAAGCTATGGCCTCTATTGGCACAAAACTTGAAAGCATAAAGGTTGAGATTGCCACTGCTTTAACCTTGACAAGTTGAGCATGGCAGTTATTTCACATCCAACCAAGTTTGATGCAAATAATCCCCCAAGGTTTAAGTTGCTTCATTCATGTCAAACGGATAAATTCTGAATGATTTACAGAAAGTGTAGTTTAAACTATAAAGAGGAAAGTGGAAAAGTCTCTTGATAATAATTTAACAGTTCCCTAATGACAGGACAAAAGCATTCTCGAGGAATTTAATGCTGCAGATCAAGCATTCACTCTACAATATATAAGAAAAACAAACATTGAGGGAATAGTATTTCATAGGTACGGTGGACCCTTGTAAGCTTTCACTGTCAACTTTTAAGTGCTAACGCATATAAAGATAGATAAAGCTGTATTCTTTTATAATTGATAGCAAGCAGGATATCTTTATGCTTCCAAATGGCTTCTTATACTCTATGAGAATATCAATTTGGATTTATGTACTTTAGTATATGATGCTGATTATGTAGCCATAAAATCAAAATATTGCTGGAAAGAGAAATGTGGATTACATCAAATTCATACGGATGATTGTCCTGGTATACCAAAAGTGGTTATTGGAGTAGAAGATGTGCGGTTACTTTGTATAAGGTGTCGGTTGCTTGATATAGTCATGCATAATGTTGAACCTTGCGGAAACGTGGTTCAAATATAATTTTCACTATTATAATAATTTCCCACACCACGTACAATACTCGGACAACTCTACACAATTCCTCTCACACTCACGTGCATACATAGCACACTCTACTCAACACACTCTCAAGACCCCTACACATACACCCACACACCCCCTTGGACTTCTTACTCACACACTCTTAGTTGGACACACAAATGAGGAGCAAGTTGCTCCTATTTATAGGATGACAAGTTGGTGACTTTCTTAGCTTTCTACACTATTCTAGAAGTATTAGTATTATTTTATTATAGCCTCACAACTAGATTTCTTTGGAGAAGTCTAGAAGTGGTGCATCTTTTCTTGATGGATTTTGCTAGAACATTCTAGAGAAGGGAGAGATCTAGAGAAATCCAGAGAGAGAGAAATCTAGAGGAGAGAGATATGGAGAACTCTAGAGAAAGATCTAGAGAACTCCAGGAGAGAGAGAGAGAGAGAGAGAGAGGCGGTGATCTTCAACACTCCCCCTCACCGACTACTCTCTCTCAATATAGTAGCCATGCTAATATTGTTTTTGGACTCTTCAACTATCTTCCTCCATTCAGCATATTGCGAAGCTTCCTCAGTTGTGGATGGCTCTATGGCTCCATCTTCAGTTGCTTCTCTTGCTGCAACTTTCCATTGAGTTTTGTGATTCTTGAATTTTTGTAATGCCAATTCATTCTGCCATTTAGTCTCATTGTCCTTCTTCTTACTCAATTCAGTCTTCGTATTCAGCATATCTCCTCTAAGAATTTTGAGATTGGAACTCACCTGATCAATCCTCTCATTCATGGCTTTCATTTCGTGCTTCAACCGATTCAATCCCATCCGAAGCACTTCAATGTAGACCTCTTGATCCTTTTTCTCATAAAATTTCTTCCCCTTGATCTTATTCCACCGATCCTTACACCACGGGATGTAGGGTGTAGATGGCCTCCTTTCCTCAAAGAAAACTTTCTTCTTCTCCTTCATGTGTTTGATATCTCTCTCAGTATGACCACTTGGGAACATCATAGCGGGCTTGAGATCCTGAAGCTTATGCAGGTTCTTGAACTTACATCGGAACTTCTCTAGCTCCCTTTCTTTTGCCATGAGCTCTCGATCCTTTTGTCTCAGCATCTCGTCCCTTTTCTTCAACATATTCTCCATCTTTGCCTTCTCAACTTTTAGCTTTTTTATCATCTCCTGCATCTCTTGCAGTTCCTTTTCACGACTGCTTGTTGGCATTGTTAGTTGTTTCTTCAAGTTCTCCCTTGGCTTGCTCTTGTTCGGGGTTGTGATAGAACTTGTCGAATTATCCAACTCAACTATACAAGCTGTTGCAAGCTCTTCTCGTTCCTTTATTGCAAGCGCTTGAAAGTCCCATTCTTCTTCACTTTCAATCTCTTTCTTACAGGAAGTGACGACATTTCCTTCTTCCTGCTTGTACTAATAGAATCTGGCAATATGTCCTACCTTGCCACAAACGTAGCACCGTTTGCTACGCCTTTTGTTGCTCTTATCTTCGCCGTTGTCATCGTCACGATCTTGACGAGCTCCCCCTGGCTGATAACCCTTCTTTTCGGGTTGCCTCCACCAATCTCCATGATCTTTCCATGGTTTGCCATCTCTTGCACCTGCTCTATTTCTATTTTGGCCCTTGAACCTTCTTTTATTACTGAAGAGGCACTTTCATCGTCTCTAATTGTGACCTTAGGCATTTGTTTATCTAAGGCCTCTTGATTGGCCAATATATTTTCCAACTCAGTTAGAGTTGGCTCATTTGCCCATCCACGAGTGGCTATAACAATACCGTTATACTCCGGCCTTAACCTATGAATTATTATTCTTCTCATTCTTGTCTCAGAGATGGCATTCTCAGGATCTAATTTTGAAATTTCTTCGCAAATAGATTTAACTTTAGAAAAGTATTGACTCACCGTCATATTTTGTTGCGAGATTGAGAGGAGCTCGTTCTCCAGGCATTGTAACTTGGCATCGTTTGTCCTTGCAAACAGCGTTGCCAAGTTATCCCAGGCCTCCTTTGGGGTCTTCGCACTCTTTATGTGTTGCAATAATTCATCATCAACAGTCACGGCAAGAACATAAAGAGCCTTACCTGACTTGACGTTCCACTTTCTTGAATCACTATCATTTGTGGGTGGTGTGGTGTTGTTGCCGCCAACAATATCCCATAAATCTTGTCCAAGCAAATAATACTGCATGCGAGTACTCCAATTATTATAATTAAAGTCATTGAGTTTCTCCATACCGTTCATCGGACTCGAGAAATCCACCATGGTGACTTGAATATAATGCCCCGCCCTATACCAAGTAAGCCTGGTCCCAGACCAACCGACTTCACAATCCCAGATTGTGCACTGGCAGAACTCCAACGTCCTTCGCTTCTTCACTCCTTGGCTTGACGATCCCTGACCGCCTTGCTCACTTGCAATGGTCCCCGACCACTGTCTTCGCACGACCTCCGATGACCTGCTCTGATACCACTTGTTGAACCTTGCGGAAACGTGGTTCAAATATAATTTTCACTATTACAATAATTTCTCACACCACATACAATACTTGGACAACTCTACACAATTCCTCTCACACTCACGTGCATACATAGCACACTCTACTCAACACACTCTCAAGACCCCTACACATACACCCACACACCCCCTTGGACTTCTTACTCACACACTCTTAGTTGGACACACAAATGAGGAGCAAGTTGCTCCTATTTATAGGATGGCAAGTTGGTGACTTTCCTAGCTTTCTACACTATTCTAGAAGTATTAGTATTATTTTATTATAGCCTTACAACTAGATTTCTTTGGAGAAGTCTAGAAGTGGTGCATCTTTTCTTGATGGATTTTGCTAGAACATTCTAGAGAAGGGAGAGATCTAGAGAAATCCAGAGAGAGAGAGAAATCTAGAGGAGAGAGATATGGAGAACTCTAGATAAAGATCTAGATAACTCCAGGAGAGAGAGAGAGAGAGGCGGTGATCTTCAACACATGATTACCCATGGATGCAGTTCTAACTTCCATGTATCCACTGTTTTGCAGATTTCCGCCAAATTTGCTTAAAAAGTCGAGTACAGATTGCCTTGTCATGCAAAATCATCATGTGAGTTGTAAGACTATAATGGCCTGCTGGTTTTAATTGAGAATACTGAGTGGAATTTGTTTGCTTCCCCCGTTTCCTCTTCCTTTCATTTTCTCTCATGTACCTCTTTCTTCCAGCAGAGTGTTATCATCGCAGGGACTACATTCTTATTTTGATATGAGCCATCTGTTACACGTGACATGACCATTACTGCTAAACAATGGTGTCTAGATAGACTAGTTAGATCCTGGAAAAGTTAAAAGATGAGACAAAAGTCAGGAAACTTTAATGTATTGTTTTGCTTCTTTTTGTAGACTAACATCCTGTAAGTTCTATATATGGGCCCAGTAGTCTCTTTTTTAATGCTAAAAATGGCTAAAAATGCTAATGATACGGTTTTTGCTGAAGGTTTTTTTTTTTTTACACTGGCCAGGATTTTTCTTCTTCTTTTTTTTCCGTCGTGTGTATGTTATATTTTTTATTTCACGAATGTGATTGGGACTAGTCTATTTTAATTAAGACTCAAATCTCAGTCATCTTACCTATTCTTGAAGTATGCAATCCTCTTTTCTAATCCAACTATTCATTTGTGTTTCAGTATGGCATCTCATCAGAAAGACTCATACAAAAAACTAACTTAATGAATTTCTTTAAGGTCTCAACGACCAGCACGACTGGAGACAAGAAGGTTGAATGTAACCAACCACCTCTTACTTCATGTCTGAAGTGATATATTGCAGCGAAAAAAATATTTTGTGTTATTCCTTATATCAGTTATTTGTGAGAATAACATTAAGTTCTTTGAGGAACTCCATTACCAGGTCTATGTCTCCACGGTCCAAGCAGATAGTTAACCTGTAACTACTTTCCAATGGCATCCAGAGGTAATAGTTAGTTTCATGCTTTTCTTCTTGTTCAACACCAATCTCATTTAATGAACCAATTGAACTCCAACGTTGAGTTTCCAAGATTTCTGACGGGAGAATCACACAAAAACATCGTATGCGCTCCTTTGGGGACCCAAGAGAAGTGTCCTCAATGGCCTCCCTGCTATCTTGCACAGAAAACTTGCGGGACGTCCGATCAATGGCGTCCTGGGTTTTGGATTTAGGGACGTCCAGAAAAAGATAGAAAACTTGTGGGACGCTTCTTTGGCATTGTCCCAATTTGGGAAATCTAGGGACATCTATGAAGCGTTGCGAGGTGCTTGTTTGGGCTTCCATCCCTATGCAGAAGGCACGGCGTGAAAAAGACATCGTCGTACTACAAGATCTCAAGACAGAAAGCGAGCTACATGTATGATCCTATCGATGTTCTATTACATTTTTTGGCTAATTTTTCCCCCACAAACTTTCAGCTCCCCCATTGAAGCACGAGAGAAGCCCATGATCTCTCAATTAGACAGAAAAAAAAAAACAAAAACAAAAACAAAAAAAAAAAACAAAAAAACAAAGTCCAATCTCAATCCCCCTTTCTTTTGGAGCTTCTAATTAAAGATGAGAAGAGACGTTGCTCAGGCCCAATTAGTCAACTGGATGAACGAAAATCGTCTCGTTAAAAGCAGGACCTTTGTCTAGCCGCCCGACGAAGGAAAGGCACGTCTGCTAACATGCAAGTGGGGTTTTACCAGACGTGCCTACGACAACGTCGCTTTCGTGAAGATGATACGAGGTTTCGCCATTTAATAGCTGTTGCCCCAATCAACGAGGGCACCGACTGGACGGTGTATCTGACTAGAAAACACGCATTGCATTGGGGTAATAATTATTTGCTACCTGCAACACTGAGAACCACGGTCAAACGCCTTTTTTTTTTTTAAAAAAATTCTCTCTTTCTTTTCCTTTCTTTTTTTTTTTTGTTGTTTTCGATGGAAAAAGGGACCCCCTAGCTCCGTGCTTTGGTAATTTGCTTTTGCTTTCACACTTTAGGTGGAGAAATTTATGCTAATTAGCTTTTTTTTTTTATTTGAACTTTGTATGTCTCTTTTAATTCTCTCTTTCTTTCTTTTTTTTCTTTTTGTTGTTGTTTTCGATGGAAAAAGGGACCCTAGCTCCATGCTTTGGCAATTTGCTTTTGCTTTCACACTATAGGTAGAGAAATTCATGCTAATTAGCTTTTTTTTTATTTGAACTTTGTATGTCTCTTTTATCTTCTTCGAAAACTTCCTCACTAATAGAATACTTCGTCACATTCAGAAAGGACATTGGTCTTTCATATCAACACAGCACTTTGATGAATATCATTTCAGAGAAAAGGTCCATACATTTCTGTGCGAAACTGTATATTCTACGGCAGAGGCCACAATCACTAGAAACTTAGATGCCACATCACGATTCACATTTCAGCATTATCAACAGAAAAGATCAAAACACTATTGAATTTAGTAAGGGAGCGTCAAGCCATCTTAAATGGCTTCTTTAACCGCAATCAATGGTCAACCATAAACTAGTATATATTTCACTCATTAAGGGTAAAATTATCTATTCTGCCTGGAATAGGAAAGGGAAAAAGTCATTTCCACTCACAATATTTTTAAGGTTATCATTTCTGCTAGATAACCAGGTAGCTCTCCTATGAGATTGCAGCTCCTCAGAATCCTATAAGGAAAAAGCACTGATATTGTCACATTGCCAAGATGATTTGGCTCTCTTGCATTAAGTAAACTATTTGAGAAGGAGCAGTGCTCTCACAATGTCGTAATATTTGTACACCTAAGTCGTGGAACTTGGGACTCGGATCCATTGAGGTCACTTATTCTCCTGCATATCAAAATCAAATAGGGATAGGGAACTCTGTTAGATTGAAACCATATTAAAGAAAGGAGAGATCAGATCAAAATGCCAAACTTCCATACTGACAATTCGGACAATTTCTCCAAAAGTGCGATCCCAGAGGGAATTGGCCCTTGCAATCCACTTCCTTGAATAACCCCGATGATACAATTCATAGATTAAATTATCTTTGGGGTATATCTATATAGACTGACTTAAAAGGAGAAGAAGCATTAAGCCTTACAGCATATAGAGATTTGTTAAGTTCTGAATAAAATCAGGTATCTTTCCAGTGAACTGATTATCACTAAGTCGCCTACAGTGCATTAAACAACAAGATTCATATGAAGAAGAAAGAATAGAAGTATCTAAATATTAGCAGAGTTTGTGGAAACTGGAAACTAACAGCTCCTGTAATGTCGTCAATTTAGCAAATGTTTTTGGTAGCTCCCCAGCGAAATTATTTGACGTGAGGTGCCTGGAACAAGAAAACACCAATGGTATCACATTGTTAAATTGAACATGAATGCTAATCTCTCAATAGATCACTCCAGTGAAAAAGAATTCCCTTCCCAGATACAAAATCATCAGCGAATAATGACTCAATTAATGATGCAGAAATTTGCATCAAGAGACTCACAGTTGATGTAGCTGGGACAAGTTCCCGAGCTCTGGAGGGACGGCTCCAGAAAGCTGGTTGATCTCGACAACTCTGAGCAGGAGAGAGTTAAAATTTCCAACATCAATCAAATTTAACACAGCGAAGAGGCCAAACGCGAGCAGCTGGATGAGTGATCACTTACAATTTCCAAAGTGTGGATATGTTCCCCAGCTCTTTCGGGATTGGACCTGTCAACCGGTTTCCAAGCAGAGAACTGCACCCACATCATCGCGTTTCCCCAATCAATAAAGACACACTCGCATCTCTATGTTTGTGTGCCGTAGTGTGCGCATGTGGGTGCGTCACAGAGAGAGAGAGAGAGAGAGCGCATATACATGTTGACCAATTTCGTAGAGCCCCATTCTTTAGGAATTGTGCCGTTCAGGTAGTTGCGTGTGACATCACTGTTTACAGAGACAGATGAAGACGACGATGACGGCCACGAAGAACAAGAAGAGGATTGATGATAATGGAGAAAGGGAGAATAGAGAATCTTACAAGTTTTGGAGGTAAGGCAATCTGAACAGTCGAAGTGGAAGAGTGCCGGGAAGAGACTGCTTCTTGAGAACTCTGTTTTCCCAATGACAAAATAATTTTGGAGAACGGCTATGTATATCTACATACCAATTGATTCAAAATGGAAATAGCATCGGAATTTCAAAAATACCCCCAAACTCGGAGACAGAGAAATATGCTAATTATCACTTTAATTGTCAATCATACTTCATGAGCTTAACGCTCATACGAATGACCAGATATTTTATCTATTATATCAGAGAATTGTTTATATCTTAATAATTTATATATGATTAGAATTAAATGTTAAGCACATAACATATGATTATATCAAAACAAATAATATTTATTATAATTATCACTTTAGTATCCAATCATCAAATGTAATAACCCATATATATTCAAGACATTACAATTTTAACATACACATTTTTATCTATTTTTTAAAAGTTAATTTATGAGTATGATTTAGATTTAATCATGTTATATTTGATTCTATTAAAGTAATATATAATTTATTACATGATTAATAATATGATAAAAATTGTAATTATAAAAAAATGAGCATTAATTAATGTACTATCATGCTGAATAGTGAACAGCTGAATTATGTTAATTATTACATAATTAAATGAGGGTTAATACCCTGAAAAACCCAAACTGGTACACTTGTGACAAATTTACCCCAAACTATTTTTTGACCACTAAAAACCCCAAACTGGTATACTTTTGACAAATTTACCCCAAACTGATACACTTGTGACAAATTTACCCTCTATTAGTTTTCGTTAAATTTTATTCTCAAATTATTAAGTTAAATGACACGTGACAGTTGATCAGTATGCCAATTTAGGATTTTACGCTCCGTTTGTCATAGTTTATAATTTTTGTGATTTTTTTGTGATATTAATTCAATTTAGCAGAGAGTATATTTGTCACAAATTTACCATTTTTGGAGTTTTTTGCAATCGAATAAATTATTTTAGGGTAAATTTGTCATAAATGTACCAGTTTATGGTTTTTTATAGTCAGTCGGAGTAAATTTGTCACAGGTTTATCAGTTTGGGGTTTTTCATGGTTAAAAAAATAGTTTGGGGTAAATTTGTCATAAGTGTACCAGTTTGAGGTTTTTTAAGGTATTAACCCATTAAAGGATTATGTATTATCAAGATACAAAATTATTATGAGGTCATTTATTTACCTGTTATTTGATATGCCTAAAGTATGTTTAATTTTTATTTCACATTCATGTAAGTTGCTTTGGTATTCCAACAATTTTTTATTAGTAACAAAACTCAATAATGACATACAATATTTCTTTAAACTATAGTAAATAAAATAGTGCCATTAAACTATGTAACGTTTTTTTTTTTTTTTTTTTTTTTTTCATTTGTAATACAATTGTGATAACAATCATTTTTTAGATCATATCATAACGGCATGAATTTTTTAGACATTCTTTTAAGAAAAATGACAAAATAAACCTATTCGCATCTTGAAATCTGTATGCGGAGATGTAGAATTCCTTACCCGTGTATTACTACTATAGAGGGTAGCAGGGTATGCATTTAACTTTGGCTGTCTTATCTTTAAATTATTTTTAATTTTTACACGTGAAAGATCAATTATTTGTGGTGCTGCCTGTGAACACGTGGCTATTTCCCAAGGATATCGTTTAAGTTTGTCTTAAGCTGGGCTCCGATCGAATTATGATGAAATTACATCTTTTCTTTGTAAAGACACTGACGATTTACTTATTTATTGAAATTCTGAGCTTCGAACACAACGAGCTCAGCACCAACCCAGATAAAGTGGATTGTGAACAAAAATAAACAAGGTGATTACTTGAGGATTTTCTTAGCCAACTACATTTTTTTCCCCAATCTTACATTTTATTTATAGCCTTCCTTTAGCATAAACTAAAACTATTATTTGAATAAATGTATAAGAAAGACGATGACATTTTATTTCTTGAATATAAACATAGTTGGGTAATATTTTTGCTTGAGATTTGTCTAATGAGATTTTCCGTTTAAATATTCCCTTTTACTTAACTTTAAACATCCATTCAGGCAAAATAAAAAAAAAAAAAAAAAAGTTACTCTTAAAAAAAAATGCAGTCGGTACTTCTTGAATAGTTCTCGTTTTTGGGAAGAATTACCAAAAAAGTCCTAAACCTATTGCAATTGTGCTAATTCGGTCCTAAACTTTTTTTTTTTAGTCAATTTAGTCCTAAACCTTTTATAATTGTGACAATTTAGTCCATCCGGCCAAAATTGGCTAGCCGACGTTGACGTAGACACCGACCATCCGGCGAAAGCGACATGGCAATTTTTTTTATTTTTTATATTTTTTTCGAATTTTTAAATATTTTTTTGAATTTTTTGAATTTTGAATTTTGAATTTTTTTTTTAGCTTCTCCTTCCTCGGCCGGCGGCTAGAGGCGAGGGCCGGCAAGGTCAACCGTCGCCTTGGCTGGGCGAGGCCGACCCTCGCCTTGGATTTAGCAAGGCTCGGCCCCGCCCAGCCATGGCGAGGGTCGATCTCGCCAGTGCTGGCGAGCTCGGCCCTTGCCATGGCTGGGCGAGACCAAGCCTCGCCAGATCTAGCGGGGCCTCGCCCTGCAACTGTGAGGCCGGCCTCGCCAGCGACTTTCGTGAGCACGGCCAGTGCCCTGTTCGCTGCCTCCATTGTCGGAGCTTGCCGAGGACCCGAGGGTTTCTCGGCTCATTTTGCAGAAGGTGGATTGGAGAAGATGACAACCCAACTCGGCTTCCGCAGCAACGAACCACGGAAGCCAGAGCTGCCGGAAACGCGGAGCAGCGGGCGGGACCGTCGCCTTAGCTGGGCGAGGCCGACCCTCGCCAGATTTGGCGGGGCCTCGCCATTGGCCAGCGAGGTCGGCCTCGCCGGCCCTCGCCTCTAGCCGGCACCGGTCGGCCGGAGGAAGGAGAAACTGAAAAAATAAATAAATAAATAAATCAAAAATTCAAAAATTCAAAAATTCAAAAATTCAAAAAATATTTAAAAATTCGAAAAATAAAATAAAAATAAAAAATTTTGCCATGTCAGCTTTCGCCGGACAGCCAATGTCCACGTCAGCACCGACCAACCAATTTTGACCGGATGGACTAAGCTGGCACAATTATAAAAGGTTTAAGACTAAATTAGTTAAAAAAAAGTTTAGAACTGAATTGGCACAATTGCAATAAGTTTAGGACTTTTTAGTAATTCTCCCCTCGTTTTTGTGGTTCGACATAGTATTCGCTTTCAAGTTTCAACATAATCAGTTTCCTCGATTTCAAACCTTAATCTAAGAAGAGGTAATAGATTCGAGTGTTTTTATAAATAAAATTGAGAGATCTATTATATTGAATTAGTAAAGCCAAAAAAATTGACTCTATCATGCACGATATATATTATGTAGTGGAGAGAGAGAAAAATCATAAACGCATTAATGAATATTATGAAGTGAAAAATTGACTATCCCTTTCAACACGATGCAAAACAGATTAATGCTATGTGAAACAATATTTTAAAATCGCATAAATATAGAATAGACTATACTATACACAATATGTTATGTAATATAGAACATATCTACAATTATTAACATGAATCAATACTATAACATAGAGAGTAAAATTACTTTGATCTTATTTACCACAATATGAAGCAAAATACAAGATTAGAGTTAAAATGACAAGTAGTCAATGGCAAATTCATTTTTAGTGAAACTTGACATCTATGAAATTGGGACAAGTGTACTAAATGTGTTAAAACTTGTTAAAATTGATGCAATCATACTTTTCCCTTAGTTTCATTCAATCTTATTAAAATAAAAAAAAGCTTACGTGCTTTTTTCTGTTACTTTCTTAAAACACGCAGTACCGATGTGGTGCCATCAAGTGTTACACCGCAAAAAAAAATGAAATCTAAAATAAAAAAGAAAAAAGGAATGAAATTGAAAAAATGAAAAACATAAGAAAATTTTATAGTTCATCTTCTTCGTCGAGCTTGGCCATGGTTCTCGATCAGTTTCAAGAAATGAAACCAGACATATCATACTTTCCATTTGTCTAATAAGATTTTTTTATTGTGTTTTTGAAACCGAGTTGCTGATGTTGATTACTTCTTAAGGATGATAATATGCTGCATAAACAGTGAAGAAGGCCTTAATGACGGTAAAAATGGAGAGAGTGAAAGCTTGATGACCATGGTCAAGTTTGCGAAACTGAAGCAGCTAATTAGCCTAATAAAACTATCATTGTTTTCTTTACAGGTAAATTATTGTTGAATTGAAAGTTTGACAAGTGCCATGGCCAGGGTGATGGCGAGGCCTAGCCTTCCCATCACCCAAGCAGGGCTCCGGTGAGGTCGCTCCGGCCTGGGCGAGGGTCGACGTCGCCAGATTTGGCGAGAGGGGGTCTTAGCTAGCCATGCCTAAATGGTCGGCCGCCCCTCGGCCTTGGCCCAGCAAAGCCAACCCTCACTAGCCATGGCTATGGCCAATGGCCAATGATGGCCACCGGAAAAAGAGAAGGAAGAAAAAGGGGGAAGAAAAAAATTTATTTAAAAAATTCAATAAATTCAAAAAATATTAAAATATTATTAAAAACATCCATGATAGTGCCGATTGCACCACATCAGCTCGCCAAACATCCATGTCAGTAATTTTTGGCCTAAATTAACCGAATGGATTAAAATGGTATCAATGTGAAAAAGTTTAGAATTAAATCGGTTAAATTAAAAAGTTTATAACTGAATTTATATCAATATAATATGTTTATGATTTTTTTAGGTACTTTTCGCAAGAGTTACATGTTATGAGAGAGAGAGAGAGAGGGGGGGGGGAGAGTTACATGCTAGTAACATGGCAAACATTTTTATTGTTGGCGTCCGTGAAATTGCAGTCACAGGTGACGGCATTTTCAGTTTTACTAGGCAACTTGACGTCACCCCATCCACTAATATTACCGCATGGATTTGCTTTGAAATCCCAGTCCGTTTTCCCTAGCATCTTTGCCATTTCTCTCAACGCATCCACTGAAAGATAAAAGAGCTAACAAGTTAAAAGAACAGCAATATTTCATGCAAACTAAACACAATCGAGGAAAAATTGGCGTGTACTTGAGGTTGAATATATGTATACCTTTTCTTTTCTTTTTTTAACCTGTGAAGGAAAGCACAAACAATGACAACTCGATGTACGTGCAAGCCAAAAGCACGAGGAGGAAAAGGGACAGTATGATGAAAACAATACAAGATTGATGGGTTTCTTTATTTTCTTCACCTTCGTCGGGCGGAAGGGTGGTGGCAGCAGCTAAGTTAATGGCACACAGAAGGACGAACCCAGAGGAGAGAGATCGAGCTAAGAAGAGATTCTTCATCATCTCAGTCTTGAGTTCAACCCAGAGAGAGAGAGAGAGATCTCACTCTCTTTAACCAGAGTCTGGAATGGCAAAACTTGGCTAGGCGAGAGAGAGATGACTGTTAATAACGTGTGGTTTAACTTCACGACATGCATGTATAAAGAGGGAGAGTGGACAAAGACACTCCTTTTGTTTGTAACTAAGAGCGAGAGCGAGACCGAGTGTGACATCTGAAATTGAGAGACGAAGTCAAGTCTGTCTTAGGATTTGATTCTGCTTATCATGTAGTTAGTAAAAAGTCTTTCTATTCCTATAATTTTTTTCCCTCTTGCATTTGATTCTTCCAATGACAATACTCTTTTCAATAGCCTTGATTTTGCTAGGACCACGTCCCAGCAGGTTTAGGTTATTATACGGTTTATCCATAGTCCAAGTTCCATGACTCTTGGAAACTTCGTTAGTTGATCAACTTATCAAGAAAACAATTGGATTCACCTTCTTGGAAAGATTTTTTTTTTTCCCCTTTCTCTTTACTTTTTTTTTTTTTGTTCAGTCTCTTCCTCTTTACTGCAATTGTGACCAATTATTTCTTTAATAGTTCAGGAGTACAAATAAGGAGATCCGATTATGTGGAGGCTAATAGAACACGCTGTGAACTCTATGAATTAGTTAAGTTCAGTCATTTAGCCTGTGCAAATAGTCCTAGAGAAGACTCATTAAACGGATAGATTAGGTCGAAAATGGTCCAACCCAAATAGATACATTTAACTCGTTTTGACCAATTTTCATGTAATATCAATTTAATAACACATACCGGACTTGAAGCATATTATTAAAACACTTTCATATTTAGCCGATTTAGAAGACTCATACCCAAATTGAAATGAGAACGTAGAGTGAGTGAGCGCGATATCAAATCAGAGTGAGAGGGAATAAGAGAGGATCATAAAAGTAGGTTGGGTGTATATAAGTTTTTGACCCATATATGACTTATTGAACACCTATATTATATTGAAATCCATTTATGACCCAATTACTAAATATAACAACTCAACTTATCATAAATGAATTAAAAATTTAATTTATGATTTATTTTAACAAGTCTAGTCTTAAATCGAGTTCGTCTGCAGTTAATAGTATCATATATGTTGAATATAAATAATGAAAAAAACTATCTTGTCAAACTGGATACACTGAAAAAGTCTAAGTGGATGGATGGTATAATAATCCTAAGTACTTTCTTGGACAATAATTGAGTTGTACGGTCGGCTACCATAGTCTGTCCCATTCATGAATGGTTGCTTGGACATTAGCATATTGAAGCCTCTATTGATGTTGATAAGGAATATATTCGAAACAGGTTTAATCCAAGTGAACAAGACAAGGCTCTTACCTGAGCTGCTCATAAAATCTCTTTGACTTGTCCAGACATTCCTCAAGTAATACCAGAAAATTTATATATGTAGATCTGACAGGTGTGGAGATGCACGCATCCATGCACGGCTTTGTTTCTTTTCTTTTTTTTTTTTTTGGCTCCTAAAAAGTCAAAATAATTCTTTTACCATCCCAAACCGTGTGCAGTTAGAGATTTGGAAAAAGTTAAAATAAAAAAATTCTGGAAATATTTCAATAATTTTTTTCTCTAGATGAAGTGATCTACAGAATCAATTACAAAAAAAAAAAAAAAAAGATGTTTCACACATCACTTTAACATATGATTCCTTTTCGTAAATCGGTCTTTATTGCAAAAGGAAGTAATTGAATAATATAATAGATAAAATAAAATAAAATAAAATCGTAATATTAGATTTATGTGATTCATCGTAATGACTTATATCCATAGGGAAAATAATAACGAATTCCACTATAGATCAATAGAGATTACAACTATACTTGAGTTACTCAAATACTTTTAGTGTTTCTAAGCTCTAATTACACGCAATAATTCATGCAATTTTTAGTCCCATAAATTCTCGTGAAATAATTTCTCAATCTCACATAAAAATAAACAAATCTTACATTCACAAGATTTAATTGATTTGAACACTAATATTTTTTGGATGTAATTCACGAACAAACCCACGGACATAATCCACGCGCTGGCTTAGAAATGGCGGTACAAGAGTTCTGTCTGGGGACACAGAAGGCACGAAGACCTGCTGCCCTCTTCATCAACCCCGGCACATCAGGACACCTCCGTCCGAATATTTACATGCATATAAACGCGAGGCCCTTCTTCTTTGCCGACTTCCAGTAGGATTTAATTTCCTTTTTCTTTCTCTCATGCAATTGGCCACAAGTCCACAATTTACTTCTTTCATGGCCAAAGTCCAACGTCCCACTGAACTCTAAAAAAGGGAAATAATATCGACCACGACTCGTAAAAGAAAGTTCCCGTATTTTGCATTGCACTATTCCGAACTTGCACGGGAAGTCCAAATTTTGGACTTTCCTTTTCTATTTTGTTTGCTCACCAATTTGATATCAAAGCAAAATGAGATATATCCAATTGAGAATATTCAAACCTCCACAATTAACAATTAACGTCGGATCAGTTTCGTCTAGTGGGCTTAAACTTGAGACGTAATTTTAACAATCTTACAAAATTTAGCAGTTAAATTTATTCAGCAAATAAGAATGAACCCAAGTCCTTGTTTCCTGGATTTCCCAACTAAATTGTACGTTTGAGGGGAGCACTAAGCATGCAGACCAGTGATTATTATTATTATTATTATTATTATTATTATTATTATTATTGGTAACCGAGGAATCATTAGAGCCCCTTTCACTTACGCTATTCGAGGTCACACGACCCACCAGTGCCCGATGGCACTGTCAAGCCTCGCCGCAAGCCGCACCTTGGGGGAGGCTAGCCTAAAACCCCAACACCAAGACCCCCTGCTTAAGATATTTTAGCAACGAGAGGGCTCGAACCCCCGACCTTTGTGGTGGAAGCGAGAACGCACATCAACTGCGCTGTTCATGGTTGGATTGCAGACTAATGATTATTTTGTACATAGTCATCATTGAAAAAGGCTGAAATTTTCCAATGCGGTATAGTCAAGAGCATGTTCTAGATTTGGTCGAATATAAACCTGAGCGAGGGGCTTTGTTACTTTAACGACTGATACTAACATCTGCTTTGACCCAACATGGCTCTTTTATCTCCGTTCCATATTAGACATATAGACACCAAGCCCAGAAAAACCACAGCTCGTCAAATAAAGTTTAGACTTAGATCAAATAATAATGATTCCAATATGATTGAGACGACTTTCGAGCCTATTTGGGACGATTTAGGAAATGTCCCGAGTGCGGTAAGGAATATATAGCATCCCAATGGAATACTTGGACGCTCCACAAACGTCCCAAAGATGGGACATGGGCATGGGATGCTAGGAAAAATGTAAGAGGCCATCAACGAAGACACAAACCTCTAAATTTGATATCATGTAAAATTTAATGACTACTGCCGATTATTTTAAAAACTTAAACTGTTTGATGAGTGAGTGTTTTATTATTTAAATATTGTAATAGTTGCGAACATCGGACTTGAACCTCATAAACAACCCATTGTAGATATGATATCCATGTATAAAGGATATGAAGAGCCCACTAATTTGAAGGAATGATTCCCTTCGATAGGATACATGTATCTAATTCCCCGTATGCTCCAAGCTTGCTTCATCTGTCAAGTGAAAAACAATGGTAGTGAAGAATTCCAGAGGAAAATCGTTTTCTTATATGACTAAAAACCAAGCTTGCTTCTCAAATCATAAAGGTGATTCAAATTCAATCATCGGCCGTGTCTCATACAAGAAAACTTCCTTCCATGACTAAACCATTTTGAGTCTATCAAATCAGCACAAGAAGGATACGTAGTGCGTCCCTTTGTACTCCAACCAGATAAATTAGCATAAGCAAGAAAATCATCAACCATCCGGTGAAGAGTCGCTTGCAATCTGAAACTTTGTTTCATGAAGGCATGGAGGCATCAAACGCATCAACTTCCTCCCACAGTAACTCCATTGTCCTCTATCAATGGTCGAAGATAAGTATCAGTGTCGTTATCCTATCTCTTTTTCTCACCGCAAATGACCATTTTTGCTAGAATCACGGCTCAGCAGCTTTAGGTTATTATACAGTTTATCCATAGTGGAGTCCATACTCCATGACTCTTGGAAACTCCATTAGGTGATTAACTTATTCGGACAACAATTAGATTCACTTCCTCGAAAAGATATTTTTTCTTTCCCTCTTTCTATTTACTTTAGTTGTAACCAATTATTTCTTTCAGTAGTTTAGGGGTACGGATGCACAAATATGATTATGTGGAGGCCAACAAAACACCCTTTAAACTCTATGAATGGGTTAAATTTAGTCATTTAGCCTATGCAGGTTGTCCAATATAGACCTGTTAAACGAATAGGTCAAGTCGAAAATAAGCTGACTCAAATATACCCATTTAACTAGTTTTGACTTATTTCTATGCAACGTAAATCTAGTAATCCATACCTAACTTAAGTTATATTACTAAAACACTTTGGCTGCATTTAGTCGTTCAGATTTCTAATCATGATAAAATTGAATATGATAAGAAATAAAATCTATGGAATTTTTGCTTTATCATATCCATTGTTTAGTGATTGTAATAATAATGTCGGATATATTCACATCATATTATATATATTGTTTGGTATAAATGCTTATATGGATCACAAATCTTACAAAAGACGATAGTAAAAATCTCTCACCATACTATTTTCTATTTTATTTTTATCTTCTTTTTTATTTTATTTTCCTCTCTTTTTCATTTATTTCTTTTTTATTTCTTTATTCCCCTTCCATCATTCTCTAATAAAATTTCATTAAATAAAAATTTGTACTAATATGCCTAAATTACTATAACACCTAATATATGTAATAAATATATATGTATATATTGAATTTATATTATAAGATAGAATTAAATTCAAATATACAAATAAAAATAAGATTAAATTAAAAAATAAATTTTTATTTTTTTATTTTGAATTTCTTATATTAGAATTCAATTATTATTATATTAAAATATATTTTTAATTTATTAATTTAAGAAATTTTTTATTTGAGAAAAAAAAGTTTTCTATAATGGATATCAAAAATCCTATTCGTCTTTATACCATCTCTTTCATGAAATAATTTTATCGGTTTATATCCCATTTATATCTGACTTTATCTATCTTGAGCAAGCACTAAATGTAGGATATGATAAATTTTATCATATCCTAAATTTTATACTAACTACCAAACGTAACCTTATATATTTAGCCCAATTTAGGAAACTCATACAATGAGTGAGCATGAAATTGAGTGAGGGCAAGAGATAATGAAGAGAGAGTAATAAAGATGGGTTGGATTTAAGTAAGTTCTAGATTCATTTATGACTTATTTAACACTCATATTATGTTTAAACTCATGTATGATCCATTTATTGAATATAACAACCCTACTCATCATATATGGGTTAAAAATTGGTTTATGACCTATTTTAACAAATTTAATCCTAGATCATAGCTTGTATGCAATTGATAGTATCATTTATGTTGACTATAAATATTGAAAAAAATTATCTTGTCAAACTTGATCCACAAAAAAAAAAAAAAAGTCCCAGCAGATGGATGGAATAATAATCCTAAGTACTTCCTTGAACAATAATTGAGTTGTACGGTCGGGGAATCCGAAACAATTTCCATCATAGTCTGTCCCATTCATTAATGGTTGCTTGGACATTAGCAAATCTAAGCTTGTATCGATATTGACAAGGAATATATTCGAAACAGGTTAATCCAAGTGAACTAGACAAGTCTCTTGGACTTGAGCGGGTCCTTAAATTGCTCCGTCGAACTAGAGATGTAAACTCGAGTAGTTTCTCTCGGAGTCAACCCTCTAATGTAAAAAAAGGGTAATGATATACTGTCGGGGGCTGGTAACCAACTTGGATGGTCCCCTGGGCTTGGTCCCCGCGACGCCAGCACCAGGCATGTGGTCAACACGACACAAGGTCCATCATAGTCTGTCCCATTCATTAATGGTTGCCTGGACATTAGCAAATCTAAGCTTGTATCGATGTTGACAAGGAATATATTCGAAACAGGTTAATCCAAGTGAACTAGACAAGTCTCTTAATTGAGCTGCTCATAAAAGCTCTTTAACGTGTCCAAATATTACTCAAAAGTAATACCAAAAAAATTATATATGTAGATCAGACACGGGTGGAGATGCACGTATCCATGCATGACTTTGTTGTTTTTTTTATTATTTCAGCTTCTAAAATGTCAAAATAATTCTTTTACCGTCCCAGACCGTGTGCAGTTAGAGATTTGGGAAAAGTTAAAATAAAAAACATTCCGAAAAATTCCAATAAACTCTTTTTTTCTCTAGATGATGTTGTCTACAGAATTAATTACAAAAAAAATAAAAGGATTTTTCACACATCGCTTTAGCATGTCATTCCTTTTCATAAATCAATTTTTGTTGTGAAAGCAAACGATCAAATAATATAGCAGATAGAATAAGAAAATAAATCTCATACTAGATTTACAAAATTTCATCATAGTAACCTACGTCCACAGGAAGAGGAGTAATGAATTCTACTATAAATAAAGCGATATAATAGAGATTACAACCATACTCAAATCATTTAAACACTCTTAATGTTCCTCAAGCCTTGATTATAGCCAATAATTCATGCAATATTTAGCCCCACAAATTATTGTGAAATAATTTATCAATCTCGTGAAGAAATAAACAAATCTTAAACTCATAATATTTAATTGGCTTGAACGCTACTACTTTTTGAATATAATTCACGAAAAAATTTACAGAAATAATTCACGCCAAGCGCTAGCTTAGAAATGGCGCTTCAAGAGTTCTCTCTCGACGCAGACGGCACGAAGACCTGCTGCACTCTTCATCAACCACGGCACATATATGCATATAAATGTGAGCCCCTTCTTCTTTGCCGACTTCCAGTAGGATTTAATTTCCTTTTTCCTTCTCTCATGCAATTGGCCATGAGTCCACAATTTACTTCTTTCATGGTCAAAGTCCAACGTCCCACTGAACTCTAAAAAATGGAAATAAAATCGACGCGACTCGTAAAAGAAAGCTCCCGTATTTTGCATTGCAGTATTCCGAACTTGCAGGGGAAGTCCAAATTTAGGACTGTCCTTTTCTATTTTCTTTGCTCACCAACTTGATATCAAAACAAAATGAGATATATCCAATTTGGAATATTCAAAACCCCACAATTAACAATTAACGTCGGATCTTGAGACATAATTTCAACAGTTTTACTAAATTTAGCATGTCTAATTTATTCAGCAAATAAGAAGGAACCCAAGTCCTTATTTCCTGGATTTCCCAACTAAACGGTACGTCTGAGGGGAGCACTAATATTTGCTTTGACCCAACATGGCTCTTTTATCTCCGTTCCTTGTAGATATATAGACACCAAGCCCAGAAAAACCACGGCACGTCAAATAAAGTTTAGACTGAGATCAAATAATGGTTCCAAGACGATTGAGACAATTTTCGAGCCTCTTGGGACGGTTTAGGAAATGTCCCCAGCACGGTAGGGCTACACACCATCCCAATGGAATACTTGGACGCTCCACAAACGTCCCAAAGATGGCGGGTGTGTATAGGACATTAGGAAACATGTAAGAGTCCATCGACGAAGGCACGGACCTCTACTTTTGATACCATATAAGATTTGGTGGGATTATTGTCGATTGTTCTAAAAGTTTAAATTATTAGATAAATGTGTTATTTATTAGTTAAATATTCTAATGTTTGCAAACATCGGACTTGAACCTCATTAACAACCCTTTAGACATATGATATCCATGTATAAAGGATATGAAGAGACCACTAAATCAAGGAATGATTGCCGTCAATAAGATGCATGTATATAATTGCCCTAGTGCACCAAGCTTGCCTCATCAGTCAAGTGAATCGTAATGGTAGTGAAGAATCTGAGAGGAAAATCTTTTTCCTATATGACAAAGAACCAAGCTTGGTTCTCAAAACAGAAAGGGTGACTCAGATTCAATCATTGCCTGTGTCTCATATAAGAAAACTTCCTTCCATGACTAAACCAATGTGAGTCTTTCAAATCAACACAAGGAGTGCATGCCTTTGTACTCCAACAAGATAAATTAGCATAAGCAGGAAAATCATTGATTGTTTGGTGAAGAGTTGCTCACGATCTGAAACTTTGTTTTGTGGAGGCATCAGGCGCATCAACCTCCTCCCACAGTAAATTCTTCGTCCTCTACCGATGGCAGAAGATGAGTATCAGTGTTGTTACCATGTCCCCTTTTTCCACCGCAAATGACCATCTTTGTATTTTTTTTTAATTTTATTATTTTTTTCCTTTTCTTTTCTTTTTTGCTTGTGATTGCTATTAGCAATGATCGACAACCGACATCGCCCATAGGCAAGAACCGCGCTCGTCAGCCACAAGTGAGAGTCAGCCTGTAAGAGCCGTGATGCCCTCACCCAGAGCAAAAATGGCGATGACGAAAAAAAAAAGAAATGAAATGAAGGAAAAGGAAAGGAAAAAAGGAAAATTTCATAAAATTAAAAAAAAAAGGCAAAGAAAAAGTCTACATCAGCAATTTCAAGCTAAAATTAGCTAAAAGAACTATATTAGAAAAGTATTAAAATGTTTAGAATTGTACTGACAGAATTTAAAACTTTATGATAAAATTAACTATAACATGCGATTGATTTATTAAAAATTTGGACAACCATCCCTTACAAAAGTTGTCTCGTCAAAGTAGCTACACAAAAAGAAAATTCATACTTGTTGGAATTTGAAAGTCACTGACGGTGACGTTACGATAGCCCCACATGACTCATTCAGATAATAACAAAGTCGTGCGGTGGTGGAATATTTTGCACCTTAGTCTGTCCCATTCATTAGTGGTTGCTTTATACATTAGCATATCTAAGTCTCTATCGATGTAAAAAGTGTATCACCCATTCAAGTTCGAATATATGCTAAATACATTACTCCAAGTCAAACTTACATCGCTCTTACTTGAGTTGCTCATAAAAGTTGTCTGACTAGTCAGGGAATAATAATAATGACCTGAATATTAACGCCAAAAAAATTACATATGCAGATCAAATGCGTGTTGAAATACAAATAAAATTCATATTCCCAAATTATGAATAGATTATACGGTAATTTATGTTTAAAAACACGTTTTTTATTACGAAAGTTTGAAGTGTTTAAAATTAAAAAAAAAGTCAAACTGTGTCGATCATTGGAAATCTGAAAAAAGTCAAAATAAAAATCACTTCGAGCGAAAGGGGTTTTTTACTTGACAGCAGATACATTTCTTTACTTTGCACTCACATGGCCTCTTTTATCTCCGAGCTCCTCGCACGACGCCATGCAAAAGACTTGTCAACAAATGCAATTAAATTCAACATGCAAGTTTAGGTGACTTTTGAAAGTTCCATATTAACTTTAACGTTGATTCTAACATGGCGACGTGTGTATGG
Source organism: Eucalyptus victrix (assembly GCA_016097545.1). Taxonomy (NCBI): domain Eukaryota; kingdom Viridiplantae; phylum Streptophyta; class Magnoliopsida; order Myrtales; family Myrtaceae; genus Eucalyptus; species Eucalyptus victrix. The sequence continues at coordinate 12,683,086 of CM027840.1, read as the reverse complement.
GACGGTAGAAAACATGTGAGAGTCTATCAATGAAGCCACGAACCTTTAATTCTGATACTATGTGAGATTTGATGGGACTACCACCAACTAATCTAAAAGTTTAAACTGTTAAATGAATGCGCGATTTATTTTTTAGATATTCTAACAGTTGCAAACATCAAACTTGAACGTTATATACAAGATATGAAGAGACCGCTAAATCGAGGGAATGATTGCCTCCAATAAGATAAATGTATCTAATTGCCCCTAGTGCACGAAGCTTGCTTTATCAATCAAGTGAATCGTAATGATACTAAAGAATCCGAAAGGAAAATCTTTTTCTTATATGACTAAGAACCAAGCTTGCTTCTCAAATCGGAAAGGATGATTTAGATTCAATCCTCGCCTATATCTCATATAAGAAAACTTTTTTCCATGACTAAACCATTTTGAGTCTATCAATTTAGCACAAGAAGGATACGCAGCGCGTCACTTTGTATTCCAACCAAATAAATTAGCATAAGGAGGAAAATCATTGACCAGATAAATTAGCAGTACATCCCTTTGCTTGTGACCGGTCTAGGCAATGGTTGGCAACCGACATCGGCCACAAGTAGGGGCCATGCTCGCCGGCCACAAGCAAGGCTTTGCTTCTAAGGACCATGATGGCTTTGCCCTGATCTAGGCAAGCATGGCCTTGGGAAGTGATTGGCCATGAGCAAAAAGCAAAAAAAAAAAAAAAAAGGAAAATAGATAAAATTTTAAAAATGCAAAAAAAAAAAAAAAAACCCACCTGGACAAAATCAAGCCAAAAATCATAAAACTTATATTAAGTATTTATTAAAATGTTTAAAATTAGATTAAACAAATTTAAAATTTTAAAATTGAATTGATTATACTGTATGATTGATTTATGAATTGTTTGACAACTAAAGCTTAAAAAAGCTAGCGTGTCAAAGTGGTTACACAAAAAGAAAATTTATACATTTTCAAGTATCACTGTCGGTGATGGTACAATAGCTCCACAAGTTGTACGGTGGTGGAACATTTTGCACCTTAACACATCCCATTCACGAATGGTTGCATGTATATTAACATATCTAAATCTCTATCGATGTAGACAAGTGTATCACCCATTCAAATAGGAATATATGTGAAATACATTACTCCAAGTCAAAACTTACATCGCTCTTTTTTTTTGGTCGAAACATTGCTCTTACTTGAACCGTTTAACCAACTCCCCGCTCTTCGGATACTCCCAAATTGTCTACATTTCAAAGACTAGTTCAAGGAATTTTTCAACATCAAAAGGATATATTCTTTGCTGGCAAACCAAGTAGAATCGGTTTTTTCAGCACCTGTTGAGTTCATGTTTACAATCTCACTCTAAGGGTTAATATTATGAGAAATCCAAAATCGGAGCACCTACGACAAACTTATTCCAAATTGATTTTTTGACCACCAAGAATTTCGACCATGAAAAACTCTAAATTGGTAAAACTGTCATAAATAGGGGTGAGCATGGTTCCATGGTAGAATCTAGAACCTGTGAACTACACCAGTGGGAACCTGTAGATTCTAGGTTCCAAGATATGTAGGGTAGGCTCCAGGTTTCAAGAAATGAGGAACTTGTTTCAACGGGTAGGTTCTAAGTCTTTGATTGCAATAACCTGGATCCTAAAACCTGTAATCTAAAACTTAGAATAAATTTTAATGTTTTTGTTAGTCCATATCTTCACGTGACCCCGTGATATTCCATATCGTTCGATAATGAATGTATAATCTAGAAACACTAGTCAAAGTTTTCATTTATGATTGAGAATTTTACTTTATTAATGTCCATATTTTTCATGTCTCTAAATATAAGTTATTGTCAGTAAATTATAATAGCAAGTGATGTTCATTAAAGGTTTTAATTTACTATAATCATTCAATTGATAAAATAGGTGGAACCTGAATTGACCTTGGCAAGGTAGGTTCTATGTTCTGTAATATGTAGGGAAGGTTTTAAGTTCAAAAAAATGAAGAACCTATTCAAATAGGTAGGTTCCAGGTGGAACCTATATGAAACCTGAAATCGCTCATCCCTAGTCAACAATAAAGTCTAGTGAATTTTGTTCCATTTCAATGTAGACCTTTGTTCCATTTCTTCTCTTTTATCTAGTTGAATTCCTTTCCAAAAATTTCATTTCCTCTATTAATAATTTTGTTTGTCTTGTATTCTCTTTGATGAATGACAAGCTTGTTCATTTTATTTTATTTTTTTGCGTTTATTTTCGTTTTGTTTAACTAAAAATGAAATAATAATATATTTTTTTTAAAAGAAGAACTTATTGGACTCTGAAACCCACATTGGAACCTATAATAGAGTAAGTTCTCGTTCCATATTTCGACAGATAGGTTCCAGGCTCCAAAAAATGAAGAACCTGTATCCAAGAATAGATTACAGGTTCCAAGTGGATCATGCGAGACTCTCAACAATCAACAAGCAAAGACCAAAAACGGCCGAGCACAGAACCGACGGGGCCGGGACTCGCACTAACTGAACGATGACAAAGCCTAGTCCTACGAGCCCGCAATGGGGGCAAAACAGGGCACGAGCAGGGGATCGGCTGAGGGTTCCTACTCGGCTCGGGGCGGCGAACATTGGGTGAGCTCGATAGATCGGGCTATGCCTGATCGCCTTGCACGCCTCCGGACCGGGATCCTTGGGAAATCGACGCAACCCGAGACAAATGAAAAAAGAAACGCATTGAGACCCACCGTAGGAGAGGCGCGCGTCGGCGAGGGTCAACCGCCGACATCCAGGCGCGGTGGCTACCGGAGGAGGCCCTTCGCTCACAACGTCACTCTTCGCTCTCCGGTCCTCGCTCTCTCGGTTGCTCTCCCTCTCTCACTCTGTCTCGAGCGTGCGTGGGTCTCGTCCTTTGCCAGTTGTCATTGCTGGCCTGCCCCCAACAAAAGGAAGGGAAGGGAGCAAGAGAATAGGAGAAGGCCGAATGAAAAAAAAAAAAATGGGCTGGGCTGGACCAGGCCCAAGTGGGAGAATAAGGAAAAGAAAAGAAAGAGGCCGGGCCGCCCCCTACCCGGTCTCGCTTTTCCCTCTTTTCTTTTTTTTTTCCCTTAATTATTATTATAATTATTATTATTTAATTTTTTTGGAGATTTGTTTATATTGGTCAGGGAAGGGAATTGCATCCAGATAGAGGAACCTATGGACCACTTAATTCTGCTATTGTAATAACACAAAGTAAGTCAATATTGAACGCACAGATCTCTACCATTATTTCCTCATGTTGTCATTGAAGGATTCACGTATAAATTTATTGCTTTGTTCCCGCTCATAGACTATGATGTTAGAAGCCTTGGACCATCAGCCAAAGTAATTATTGGAATCATGATAGCTTCAGTGGTTCTCCTTGTTTTGATATTACTAGTCCTATGGCTAATAGGATTCTTAGGTGATAGAGAAGTTGAAGATCCACGTGAGATTATCATACTAGTATATATGCTCACGTAAAAATCTATCCCTCTTTGATTCACTGTAGAAGTATGATGCTTAATTCAAGACCACATTTGTCTACTTTCTTTGTATTTTTCATGTAATTTTTATGAGTAAACTGTGACAGCACAAAAGATGGCCTTTTTTTTCTTCTTATAACTAGGATTGTACTTTTATGAGGCATGACCATATAGGTGAATCACTCCTTAGATTGAGAGTTTGCTGTAGAATTATGCTTTTCCTTCAATTATTATTATTGCTTTCCTAATATACACCTTGGGATTTTATTTTTTTTTTTTCAAAATTACGTGGGCTAGATCTCCAAATTGGCCATTACACTTTAAGACAAATCAAATTGCTACAAGCAACTTTGACTTTGTGAATAAGATCGGTGAATGAGGGTTTGGTCTAGTTTACTAGGTAATTCATAGTATGTTTATAACTTCATCCTCCATTCAATGTGAAAGAAGTGTCTGTTAAATTCAGTATGTGTCTTTGTTTTAGACTTACCAACCGGGATCTTGTCAAGCTAATCATTTTCTTTTTTAACGAAATACAATATGATTAGTTATGATTGTATGATTAATCTTAGGGAATACCATCAGATAGAACTATCATTGCTGTGAAGCAATTTTCTTCTAAATCAAAGCACGGCAATTGTGAATTTCTCAATGAGATAGGCATGATATATGTTCTCCAACACCCAAATTTCATATAGCATTACAGCCGTTGCATTGAAGGAAACCAATTGTTACTAGTTTACCAATATATGGAGAACAATAGTATCGCCCATACATTTTTTTGGTAAAAGAAGCTTTCCCCAAGCTAACTAATATGCTATTAATGAGCATTCAACTAAACTTTCTCTCTCTTACTAGGACGAGAAGAGTGGCAGATTGAGTTGGACAGGGCCATGAGAAAGAGAATATGTTTGGGAATAGTAAGGGGATTGGCTTTATGAGGAGTCTAGATTGAAAATTGTTCATAGAAATAGAAAAGTGACAAATGTGCTACTTGATAGGGAACTAAATGCCAAGATATCAAACATAAATCTCACATGAGTTATACATGAGTCCCACGTAAATTGCACGTGAGTGGCTCGTGAGTCGCACGTGAGTGGCTCATGAGTCACACGTGCAAGTTGGTCGGTGAGCTCGGGCCTTTATTTGATATTACATTAACCAATTCAGTTTTTTATTTGAGTCAAGGTCCACCTAGGCTCTCTTTTGAGGAAAAAAAAGCCATGTTTTAAACCCTCATTTGAGATAAAATCCACTTCAATTCCTCTTTTAGAAAATGATCTCTATATCTAAAATTTTCTCAGTATCTCTGATGTAGAAGCTCGTATATATGCTTGGAAAGTTGTCATTCTCATTATAGTTGGACGTGGCTATACTTTAACATCATGCCTGCACTACTGGGGATCATGCCTAGTAGCTTGCATAGAAAACTAGTGGGTAGAGGTGTCAAAATGGGTCATTGACCCATTTATGGACCCATTTAAGTTTAAATGGGTTGTTAATGGGTTAAGTCTCATTTGCTTAAAGTACCCATAATGAGTTTTAATGGGTTAAGACTGAGATATATGGGTCATAAATGGGTCAGAGAGTTGACCCATTTAAGACCCATTTATCAACCCATTAAAAATGAACCCATTTATTTTCACCCAAAACCTCACAACCTCTCTCTTCTCTCTTTAACTTTACAAAAATATTTTTTTAAAAAAACCGAAAATTTAGTTATTTTTTATTTTTCTTTTCTTTTCTTTTCTTTTTTCTTTCTTCTTCCTTCAGTCGCCGGCATGGTGATGGCTAGCGACTGGCCAAGTGAGCCTCGAGCTCGCCGGATTTGGCGAGGCGGAGGCCTTGCCGATTTGGCGAGACTTGAACTTGCCGACGTCAAGCAAGGGATGAGGTCGAGCTCGCCCGACGCTGGCGAGCCTCGAGCTCACCAGATATGGCAAGGCAGAAGCCTCACCGACGTCCAACGAAGCTCGAGCCTCGCCAAATCCGGCGAGGGCGAGCTCGAGCTCGCCGACGTCGAGGAGCTTCGGGTGAGCTCAAGGCTCACCTATGGCTAGTTGCTAGCCATCGTCGTGGCCGGTGGCCGACCAAAGAAGAAGAAAAAAAGAAAAAGAAAAAGAAAAATTATATTTAAAAATAAAAATAAAAATAATTAAAATTTTATTTTAAAAATAATTATTTTAAAAATTGTAAAAAATTTCCATTAAATTTTTTTTGTATAAAAATATTTTAGCAATACCATTTTAAAAACATAATATATATATATAAGAACTAAGCTTGGAAAAATTTTAGTAATATAATCTTCAAAAAAAAAACATAGGAATAAGTTTTTCTAAATTTGGTTAAATATTATTAATATGGGTTGGGTCGAGAATGGGTTGGGTATGGGTCAGGTCGGGTATGGGTTGGAAAATTTACATTAGACTTAAATGGGTCATAAATGGGTTAATGGGTCGATTTGAGTCAACCCATTAATGACCCGACTTAAACCCGACCCGACCCGACCCACTCGTTTGACACCTCTACTAGTGGGACATCCAATCAATGGGTCCTAAACCATACTTGTTGCTTTACACTCTATAGTCATGAGATTAAATAACCTTTTCTTACTTAAAGTCAGGTCAATTTTAATCATCTTAATCAAGGGGCGCTACCTTCCTTGGCTCCAAAGCATTATGTGCTTATCTACAAAACATGCTAAGTAAAATATGTACTTGGAAGAGCATGACTTGCAATAATGCCTTCATTAACAACATAGTTTACCATGTCATAAGAATGTATGTATGAACCAACAATTTATTTTTGTTTCTCTCAGTATTTTCTTCATTTCACAGCTAGCTGATGAGACTTAATTTGATAGTGATTTTTCCCAATGAATTCTGCAACCTCACTTAACTAACGGAAACATAAGTTAGAGTTAACTGCATGAGATCTTCCCATATGAAGGATAATTAGGCCAAAGAACTTGAATGTGTATGATGGGCCATGGTCCTTTGTTTTTGTGGGAAATTCACAGAAAAACATGTTATGAGTTGGGTAAAGACTATTTTGGTTCTACCTCATCTTATTATTGACATTGTTTTTTCGTAATTGTTGATTGATCTTAAGCACATGGTTATCAATTTCTCAAGCATGTATTTGTTTGAGAAACGTAGCATTCGTGGGAATCTAAATCAACTAATTTGTCGGAAGTTTAGCAAATTGTTGCTTGAGAATTGTAGAAGTTCTAAAGTGAGCATTCTTTGCAAGTAGAGGACTCACTCGTAAGTGGATCGCTCCCCTCAACTCTCACTGAGATATCACTTGCCATTCAATAAGTTAAACTTATCATACATCATAGATCATTATCACAATTTAATTAGGAGTTTGAAAAGAAGCATACTTTGTCTTCGCTTTGCTACTTCACATCGACACTTGAAAATCACAAAAGCGGTATTCCCAAGGAAATTAGCAACATCAGCACGCTAAAGGAGCTATAAGACTTGCTCTAAATCACATACCTTTGTATTGAGAATGTGTTAGACCTAATGGTGATAAATTTATGGCAATGCTAGTGCATTAGATGACAATTTGCATGAAGGCGCTCTTGAGCCAAACGTTGGAGACTTAAGCCACTAAAAAATACTCTAAGTAAATTGGAGTACATTAATTGTCACACTTTTGCTTGGATAACATATTTCAAAAGCCCTTTCTTGATGTTCATGAGCTCTCTTGATTGCGAGATTATGAAATAAAAGTTCTAACTCTAATGTTCCTGCTTAAACTAAAATAAAGTTTCTCTTTGTTTGGGGAGATGAAAATACACATGGAGACTTGATCCTTCAATATTCTTAATTCCTAATTATTATTTTTTGCAGCCTTCTATCTGCTAATATTTTCAGGGGAACAATACCCAAATCCTTTGGCAATTTGAAGAAATTTGAAGATTCGTAAGTGGCACCATAATACCTTTTATTGCTCAACATACTGAATTTCCTTTGAGGGATTTTGATTTATAGACCTCTTGTAGTCGTATAGATGGAAGCATATTAGTAGGAAAGATATATGATATTATCAGGAATCAGATCAAAATTACAAGATTGTGCGTATCCTGATTCTTCTCAATTAGGGCCAAAAAGATTTATTTACATGATTTATGAGATACTCGAAAGTTGTTCTTATATTATGGCATTAAGTTTTCAAGGACATTAAAGGCATATCTATGGAGGGACCTATTCCTTCAAGCATATCTTTGTTAACAAACTTGAAGGAGTTTTGAGCATTTGATCATGTGCAACTGTTCTTTGTCTCTTATGTTCTTGTAAGATTGTGTTTGATTGCGAAAAGGTAGAAGGGTTGTTGATATTAGGTGATTGAGTGGTTTTATATGCATCGAGGAGAATATCTGATTTGAAAGGTCCATGCTTGAATTTTCCTAATTTGCAGGGCATGAACATGATAGAGACATTGTGAGCTCAATTCAATGGACATTTGATATGTTTCTTTTGTCTCTTTTTTAATATGGCCGTTTACCATGAATTATTGTTTTTCACATCTCGGGATTCTGAGAAATTACTTGCTTGCTAGCTCAAATCCAAATTATATTGGGGAATGGACAAGTTTGAAGACATTGTAAGTTGCTAAAATGAGGTGGGTGCTTTATTTGATCTCAACATGTTCATGTGTTGTATCTTCTTTCATTTGCAAATTTCTCTTAGCAATTGAGGTTCTTTGATGGTTCTTCATTATTGTCTCCTTAAGGTCGCTACCGTAAATCACATGCAAGTTAGACGTGGGTCGCACGTAAATCGCACGTGAGTCACTCATGAGTGGCACATAAATTGCATGTGAGTTGCACATAAAGGGCATGTGAGCCACACGTGCAAATTGGTCGGTAAGCTCGGACCTTTATTTGAGATTAAATTAACCAATTCAGGTTTCTATTTGAGACAAAGTCTACTCTAAGCCTTTTTTTTTAAGAAAACATCCTTACTTCAAACGTTTATTTGAGACAAGATCCACTTTGGTTCATTTTTTGAGAAAACAACCCTACTCAGATCTTTACTGCTGATTATTTTAAAAGCTTAAACTATTAAATGAATACATGGTTTATTATTTAAATATTTTAATAGTTGCGAACATTGGACTAGAAGCTCATTAACAACCCATTACACATATGACATATGTGTATAAAGGATATGAAGAGCCCACTAAATTAAGGGAATGCTTTCATTCAATAAGATACATCTATCTAATTGCCCTAGTGCCCCAAGCTTGCTTCATCCGTCAAGCAAAACCGTAATGATAGTGAAGAATCTGAGAGGAAAACCGTTTTCCTATATGACTAAGAACCAAACTTACTTCTCAAATTCGAAGAGATGATTCAAATTCAATCCTCGCCTATGTCTCATCTAAGAAAACTTCCTTCCGTGAATAAACCATTTTGAGTTTGTCAAATCAGCACTATAAGGATACGCAATGCATCCCTTTGTACTCCAACTAGATAAATCAGCATAAGCAAGAAAATCATTGACCATCTGGTGAAGAGTCGCTTGCAATTTGATACTTTGTTTCGTGGAGGCATCAAACACATCAACCTCTTCTCATAGTAACTTCATCATCCTCTATCAATGGTCGAGTTAGGGTGCGCATGACAACCATTCTATTCCAGAAATTGTTTCTTGAACAAAAATAGATTTTTCTATTTCTATTTCTAGAAGAGTTTTTAAGCAAAAATAATCGTTTGATAACGACACAAAATTTCTACTCTAAAAATAGAAATTCGTTTGATAACGACACAAAATTTCTTTCTTTCGGATGGCGGTGGCGACGACCGACGACCTTTAATATAAAAAAATAAAAATGATTTAGTAACAAAAAAATAATGAATAAAATAAAATAAAATAAATCATAAAAAATAAAATAAAAATATAATTTTATTTTAAAATAAAAATATAATTTTATTTTAATATTAAAATATCATTTTATTTTAATATTAAAATATCATTTTATTTTTTAAAAATATAAAAATAAATGTTATTTTATTTATTCTATTCTATTTTATTTTATTTTATGAATAAATTTATTTTAAAATGAATAAAAAAATTGATTTGGCAAAACACTCAAGGCAAATAATAATAAATTTATTTTTAATAAACTAAAAATAAAATGATAAATAAAAATAATTTATTTATTTTAATAAATTTATTTTTATTTTTAAATGAATAAAATGAATATTTTTATTTTTATTTTTAATAAAATGAGGAGAGGCAAAGGAAGAGGAGGAGGCAAAGACGTAGAGGAGATGAGGGAGGACTCACCGAAATTAGGGTTTAGTGAGAGAAATTATTTCGATTTCTCTTCCGGAAATCGAAGTATAAAATTTTAACTTCGATTTCTCTTCCAAACCTATTTACGGAATAGAAATATATTCCATAAATAGAAAAACTGAAAAGGTTTATCAAACGGATTTCTCTTCCAGAAACAGGTCTGGAATAGAAAAACTATTTCTGGAACAGAAATTTTGGGTTGTCATGCACCCCGTTAGTGTCATTGCCCTATCCCTTTTTCTCACTACAAATGACTATTTTTGCATTTTTCTTTTCAATTTTATGATTTTTCTTTTCTTTTCTTTTCGTCATTGTCCCTAGCAGCCTATACATAAAACTAGTGAGACATCTAATCAATGATGCCCAGGTTTTTGACGTAAGGACGTTTCCCAAACATCCTATTGGATTGTATAGAAAATTACTGGGATGCTTCCATCAGCCGCAAATTCTAGTAAAAAATGTTATGGGGTGCTTGTTTGGGCTTTCATCCCTATGTGGAAGGCTTGATGTGAAAAACGAGATCTGACATTTTAAAGAGGGTTCCTTCCAAAGGGTAGGATGTGACTATGATGACGTCCCTAATAATTGAGAAGGGACTCCTTTACTCTTCCTCTAAAACATGTCCCCGTCCCCTTTAGTTACCGTCACTATATACTTTTTCATTTAATTTTGAAAAATAAAAAGGAAAAAAGAATTTAAATAATAACTTTCGTTTGCTTCTTTTCAAAATTTAAAGTATTTAATATTGACTAAAATCAAATTGAAAGTCTAAAATTGGCTAAAAAGGCGCAGCCGCTCGAACAAGACTCAGCGTATCATTGTCTCTGCCGACATCTTGTTTTTCTCTCTCTTATTCCCAATGTCTCTGGGCCATCTCTCAGGAATTTTCTATCCATGATCCTATCGATTTTTCTCTTTATTTATTCATCTCCTACCTTTTGTCCCCATAAACTTTCAGCTCCGATCCTGAAGCGTGAAAGGAGCCCATGCGATCACTCAATTAGACAGCCGACAAGTAAAAAAGTTAACACGATTTCGTCATTTAATCACTGTTGCCGCGGTGATTTTTAAACTCGACAAGGACTGCCCAGTCGGCCGAGTGGATGGTATTTGACCGACAACCGTTTTCTACGACAAGAAAGCATGTATGCATGCATCGACGACAGCTCGTGTGAAGATGGTGGGAGTATTCTGAAGACCGTAGTTGCTCCCGGCAGCCCTAAGAACTGCAGTCAAACGCCTTTTTTACTTCTTTCTTCTTAGTTTTGGTTGTTTTCGATAGAAAAGGGGAGCCCAAGCTCCATAGTTTGGCAATTTGCTTTTGCTTTTGCACTTTAAGGGGAGGAATCTATGCTAATTTGCTTTTTTTATATTTGAACTTTCCAAATCCCTTTTTCCTCCTTCCGACGATGGAATGTTTCGTGGTGTTCAAAAACATCGTCAATCTTTCACGCCCGCACGGGCACTTCCATGAATGTACTTTCACATTCCAATCATAAATATATTACCACATGCATTGACACGGTTGAGAGTTGATTCAAACACTGATGAGAAAATGTGTGGATTGACAGAGGATCTCCATCCAATTGCCAAATGCTTTAAATATGGGAAAATTATCACATAAGATAGGCAAAATACAAATTTTGTCATATAAATAAGAAACGAAGAATCTAATGACCCATCTTAAATTTCGAAAAACCACATTTTTTCTCTAACCTACCCATGAAAAAACCCATGACCCACACATATGTATGTTCTCTACTGCTTCGTCATTTCTTAAAAGGATCTTTATATATGTCCGATCTCAATTTTTTTTTACTTTATTATTATTATTTTTTAATCTCGAATGAACACGTTATCTTCCAACGGGAGGACCATAGATTAAAAGATAACGTTCCCCTTAAATCAAGTCTACACCTTCCTATGGCCTATAAAATAAAATAAAAAAGTCTCAAACCTTTCAATACTTTTCCATTGCCAAATTGGTGGCTGGTATTCATTTTAAAACCTGCTCCTTTTATGAACCATGGAGAAAGTGTCTCACTTATCAATTATACAGCATGCTGCCAATTTTATCTTAAACTAAAATTTGAATTCATTAGATAGAGGATAGTTATTGAATTGCTAAGTAGAAAAAAAGCAGTACCTGGATATTGCTATTTGAATAATCTTCAACTAAAGATTGCAATTATTGTCATAAATAATCTAAATTTGAATTAAACCTAAACCTAAGTGATCGAAGAAACATAGATAGATGGAAAAACCAGTCATTCCACCGATTGGCCATTGAATTGGGTCAACAATATGAGCGTTACGTTTAAAACTCTATCCAACGCGATGGCCTCGTCCAAGTAGATGCGATGGCCCACTCATTAAATGCAGCCCCAACTTGCATCCTCTGACCCACCAAATTGCCAAGTTAATACCAAAAACCAAGGGTCGAGCTCAACCCTCCGCAGCGGTATTGACGCCAACCCTCCTCAGCGGTATTGGCTTCACTTACTCCCTAAAATTTAATACTTTTGCTTTGCACAGAAACCAACCAATTTTTTTCATATTTTTAATAAATAAGTAAAGAATTAGTTGATCCAATCAATAACCCAAGATTGCCTATTAAATTGTCTGATCCTATTTATTATTAATTCGATATTAAAGTAAAATAACTCAGACCACATTTATATATAATCGATTTTTTTTTTTAAATAGATGGTTGCAAGAAGAACATCTAGCCAAGATAGTAACGTTGAATTGCATCTTTTTAATCAGTATCTCAATACTCTTTGTATATTTAATGAAAAGCATTTTGAGGTCAATCAATACATAATGTGGAAAAAAAGATATATTTTAGAAATTAAGAATACTATGAAAAAACTCAAACTAGTACACTTGTAACAATTTTACTCCAACACAAAAAATTACAAATTAATATACTTATCACAAATTTGCCCTCCGTTAATTGTCATTAAATTTTATTATTAAGTTATTGAGTTAAATGACGCATGGAAGTTGATAGTTATACCAATTTGAGGTTTTGCTTTATATTTGTCACAGGTATATCAATTTGTAATTTTTTGTTATATTGAAATTAAAGAATGGTAAATTTATTATAGATATATCATTTTGGAGTTTTCGATAGTAAATTTATCATAAGTATACTAATATGAGGTTTTTCGGTGGCATTAACCATAAAAAAATCCTAAGTTTTATTTATTCAGTTAGTGCTACAGAACGTGAATTTACAACTAAGCATCGAAAACAGCCGGCCACATTTTAAAAATTTAAATAATGTGGGAGCCGCCCTCATTGACCGTCAAATAGACACGAAGATTTTGAACACTTGCCAAGAGGGAAACATATTTACGGAATATCAAATGCCCCATTTTCATCAATGATAAAGTAAAATAGCGCGACGAAGAGTCACTGGGAGACCAACTCTGACCGAAAATGATAACGAGGAACAGTCAAATCATTCTTTAGTTTGGTCTTTCCCTCCAATGACCTCTCTCTCTCTCTCTCTCGGACAAACACAAAGCGCTCGAAGAAAGCCTCACCTCCCGTCCTCTCCCAAAACCACTCTGCGCTTCTTCGCGCTGTTTTTGTCGTGGTCGAAGCAGCATTTTCGCGTAGTTTTGGACTCGCAAACGGTTTTTCGAGGGGATCGAGGTCGGAGTTTGGGTCGGTGTCGGGCGAGGGGGAAGCAAGGGGAGTTAACGATGGTGGTGCCTCTGGGTTCAGTTTCCAGAGTGGTTGTCTGCGTTGTTCTTGTCGTGATTTGCTGTGCGGTCTTCGACTGTGATGCTCAACTCTTGCCGCAAGATGAAGGTACGCCAGAATGACCAAAACCTTTCCTTTAATGGCAGTTAAGGTCTTCTCTTTGGCCCTCTGTTTTTTTTTTTTTTTCCTTTTTTTGGTATAATTGCTTTGCGGACTCTGATCTGATTCTCTCTCTGGCTCTTCTCTGTTGAAATCTGCAAATTGTACAATAAAGTTTGGAGCTTTTATCACATTTCTCAGTCCTTTTTTTCTTCGCAATTTTTGTTTCTGATCCAAGAATTTTCATTGGGGTGCGGGAGATATTTCTTCTGCACTTTCATTTCCTTTTCTGAAAACTCTCCCCAGCAGATGGAGCAGAGACCGAGGCGGCCGACGGTGGCCGCTCTAAAAGTTTTAATTTTTATAAGAAAATTTAAGCATAATTTTTATCTCCCGTCTCTGAACCGAAAACTCATACCTCCATAATTAGATTATTGTGTCCTTTTGCAGATACTTTCCTCTTTCCTCAATTATGACACACATAATCTTTACTTTAACCGGTCGAACTAGCAAATTATTGGTGAATTTCCTTTTCCGGGAATAGGCTGTTGGCTAGGGCAACTGTTTTTCCCAACCTTCTTTTCAATCCTAATCTTGTTAGGAAAATAAATTTAGGACTCAACAAAAATCAGCCGAAAAGAAGTTATGGGTATTTGATTCAGTCAAACCTTGTCTGTCTGGGTCCACACAAGCCCATCTCTCTCGGACAGATCTTGAACGCGTGCATCCATGGTGGGTGCGTCCAATCATAATCTAGTCTTGCAGTACTCCATATGATCTAGTCACTTGTCCAGATAAAATTCTGTGATGTTGATATCACGCAGTATTTTAGGGATCTTTCTACATTGAATTCATGCTGTCAATAATTGGGATTGATAGGCCTTCCGGAATATGGCCACCGATTGACATGTAGACGACCCTTTTTAACTCCGCTACCTGGAATCTGGTTGTACTGATCTTGACATGTGTAGAAGAAATCCTCCTCTTTTCGATAGGGAAAGGAAAGGTACCATCCATAATTATGTGAGAATTAATATGATCATCACGAAATAAAGATTCTCTCTGTCATCAACCAGCTAATAATACCCATCACCAATAAGGTGGTCGAATAGATGGCATTTCATTTCTTGGGTGCGAACCCGCTCTCTGGATTGCAATGTGAAAAAAGCAATTTGGTTTTTTTGACCAGCCTGATTTGGTCAACTTGAGAAGATAGAAGAATAGTCCTCCCTCACCTAATATATGTACATCGTTTACTTTTCCCGAATAAACTAGCTTAAATGTCCTGTGGTCAACCGTCTGTTTTCGACCAATAAAAAGAAACCCTCTGTTCGTGACTTTCTTCTGCTATTCTAATAAGGAAGGTGGCATTGACATTTTATATCGATGACAATGGAATGAATCTATCATGATGATCGCTTGTAACTTTATCTGATCTTGCAAGCTCATCTTCCCATACATGCAGCTTGTATAAGTACCTAGTTTTAGTCGAATCCAAGTAAATACGATGCACTGTCTGAAGTTTACTCATTACTCTATAGTCCCAAGATTGAATAAGCCTTTCCTACTTGTGGTCGAACTGATTATAGTCGACTTAACTGAGGGGCGCTACCTTTGCTGGCTTGAAATTGTTCTGTGTTAATGCACAAGACATGTCTAATAAAATAATTACTTGTCAGAGTTTGTATGGCTGGGGCCTCATTACCACAAACAAACTCACAAGCACCTGCTAGTGTACATGTTCGTTTGGTCCTTCTAAATCCCTTTCATATATCTAGCAACGGATACTGATAAATGTTTTTTTTAACTTTCGGTTTGTGCTTGCAGTTGATACACTGAAAACAATCGCCACAAAAATGCAAAACAAATATTGGAATGTAAGTGAAACATCATGCAGTGGGAGTATAGGTCTAAACGTGACCTTTGCTTCAGGAATATTAAGCAATGTGACTTGCAACTGTTCCTTCAATAATGGCACAGTTTGCCATGTCACAAACATGTATGAAAGATCTGACACTTATTTTCGTTTCTTCCCGTATCTTTCTTTCACATGCGTCGATTGCAATTTAGCTAATCTTCTTCTTGTTGCAGCCAGCTGAAAGGACTTAATTTGACAGGGATTTTTCCTGATGAATTTGGCAACCTCACTTACCTAACAGAAATGTAAGTTAGACTTGATTGCATGAGATCTTCCCATTTGGAAGGTAATTAGGCTAGAGAACTTGATAGTGTCTGATAGGCCATGGTTCCTTATTTTTGTGGGGAAATTATAGAAAAGCATGCTATGAGTCAAATGAAGACTACTAGTTCCACCTTATCTTATTATTGACAATGTTTTTCATAATACTTGATTGATCTTTCTTAAGCACTTGGTCATCAATTTTCTCAAGCATGTATTTGTCTAAGAAATGTAGGAATCGTGAGAATCTAAATCAACTAATTTGTCAAAAGTTTAGAATATTATAGCTTGAGAATTGTAAAAGTTCTAAAGCGTGCACTCTTTGCAAGCAGAGACCTCACTCTTAACTATATCAACGGAACACTCCCCACAACTCTTACTAAGATACCACTTACCATTCTGTAAGTCGATCTTATAATTCATCAGATATCATTATTGCATTTTAATTATAAGTTCTTAGAGAAAAGAAGCATAATCTTGTTTTTACTTTGGTACTTTAGGTCAGCACTCGGAAATCGCATAAGTGGTATTCCCAAGGAAATTGGCAACATTAGCACGCTGGAGGAGCTGTAAGACTTGCTATAAATCATATGCCTTTGTATTGAGTATGTGTTACACCTAATGGCGATAAATTTATGTCTATGCTAGTGTATTAGAGGACAATATGCTTGAAGGCGCTCTTGAGCCAAACATTGGAAACTTGACTCACTTAAGGAGACTGTAAGTAAATTGGCGTACATTAGTTGACACACTTTTGCTTGGATAACATGTTTTAGAAGTCCTTTCTTAATGTTTAGGAGCTCTCTTGATTGTGAGATTGCGAAACATAAATCTGACTTTAATCTTCCCTTGGAACGAAGTTTCTCTTTGTTTGGGGAGATGAAAATACACTTTGTTCTATGTTATAAACACGTATGTATTGAGACTTGATCCTTCAATATATCTAATTCCTAGATCTTTTTTTTTTTTTTTTTTTCCTTTTATTCGCAGCCTTCTTTCTGCTAATAATTTCACAGGAACAATACCCGAATCCTTTGGCAACCTAAAGAACTTAGAAGATTTGTAAGTGGCATCTTAATATATGTTATCTCTCAACATTGAATTTTCTTTGAGGGATTTTTACTTATAAACCCCTTGCAGTCGTATAGATGGAAGCACATTATCAGGAAAGATACCTGATTTTATCGGGAATTGGACCAAAATTACAAGATTGTGCGTATCCCACTCCTTTTCATTTCGGGCCAAAAAAATATTTATTTATATGATTTATGAGATACTCGAAAGTTGTGCTTATATTATGGCATTAAGTTTTCAGGGACATGCAAGGCACATCTATGGAGGGACCTATTCCTTCAAGCATATCTTTGTTGACAAACTTGACGCAGTTGTGAGCATTCAATCTTGTGCTATTGTTCTTTGTCTCTTATAACCTTGCAAGATTGTGTTTTATTTTGAAAAGGTAGGATGGATGTTAATGTTATGTGATGGAGTGGTTTTATATGCGTCCAGGAGAATATCTGATTTGAATGGTCCAAGCTCGAATTTTCCTAATTTGCAGGGCATGACGAACATGGGATATTTGTGAGCTCCATATCATGAATATTTGATTTTTCTCTTTTTAGTATACTGATTACCACTAATAATTGTTTTTCACATCTCAGGATTTTGAGAAACTGCTTGCTTAATGGCTCAATTCCAAGTTATATTGGAGAATGGACAAAATTGAACACATTGTAAGTTGCTAGAATGAGGTGGACATCTCATTTGATCATAAGACATCTTATTTTCTTTGAAAAGTCCAGTGGACCGGTTATTAAGCACCGACGGATTTTGGACTTGTCCTAGCAGATTGTTGCATATTTTGAGAAGATACTTGTTTTAAAAATGAGAAAGGCCTCAATCTGAAGATCAAATTACATGAACTGAAGATCAAATTATATGAACTTCAGCAAGTTTTCTTGAGAAAACTATCTGATTCGTCTCATTTTTATCTTCTTTGGTAGAGACCTGAGCAACAACAGATTGACTGATCAAGTTCCTGACGAGATGGGAGCTGGTCTGCAGTTCATGTAATTACAAATTTTCTTGACTACTTCTAATGTCTCGGCAAATATGTTGTTGATTTTCCTTCCTCATTAGTATCATATACACCTCGTATAGTCAAGATTGCAAACAATTCTTTGGACAAGTATTACGTGACTTATATTTGTGAATGTAGGTTCCTGACAAACAACTCCCTTACTGGAGAAGTACCCAATTGGGTAACAAGCAGCCAACAATCTCTGTTAGTCTCCTAAGAAAATATCTATTTTTTTGTTCTTGCTTTTCCATCATAGATTGCAGGATTTGACTCATAATTCTTAGTATGAGACTCATGGGTTCACATCTGATATATATTACTCTTCAAAGTTGTTCTATTATTATTTATGGGGGTGAATATGCGCACTAACTAGGTCAAGGTATGAACTGCAGCGACTTATCTTACAACAATTTCACCGGTTCTCCTCAAACCAGTTGTCAGCAATCACAAGTGTGAGTCAATGCATATTCTCTCTCAAGGCAGAAATTTTGTAGTTCTGTCCCGTCCCCACATTTCTAGAGTTATTATCTAACACATTGTGTCACTTTCCAGCAATTTGGTTTCCAGCTATTCATCTGGTGGAAACAATTCGTAAGTCTCTTTGACTTAGAGCTATACCAATTGTTGATAATTGCATGTGAAGATTATATTACCGACAATCTTTCTGGTTTATCCCATTAGGTTGTGGTGCTTGGTGAAGGATCTACCCTGCAGCGATAAAGCACAATGTGAGTTTTACCATGTTTGGCTGTTGAGCATAAACTGCGGAGCTACTTTTGTCCCCTATCATGTCTAATGCAATGTTATCCAATGACCCATGCAGACCATTCCTTGTTTATCAATTGTGGAGGAACCAAAATGAGTTTTGATGGGAATCAATATGAAGACGACAGCAGTCCGATCGGGGCATCAGCTTTCTCTTCTTCTTTAGAAAAGTGGGCTTACAGCAGCACCGGGGTTTATATGGGAGCTCAAGCTGGTTACACAGCGAATAACCCATTTTCTTTGAATATTGACGGCTCCGAATTTTACAAAACGGCTCGCCTTTCCCCTGGGTCGATCAGATACTATGGCCTTTGCATGAAGAAAGGAAGTTACAAAGTGCGTCTCCATTTTGCTGAAATTCAATATTCCAATGACGAAACATTTAGCAGCCTCGGGAGACGTATATTCGATGTATCGATACAAGTAAGTGAAGCGAAATTTGGCACTGATTATTATTTTAATTTCATCTATTTTGCTGTGTTATCGTCTTTTGTTGAGGAATTTGACTTGGGAATTGTTATTATGACTTGGTGTATGACAAGCCTACACACAACAATCCGACAAGAGCATGATCTTTTCTTACTGAAATTCTTGTTAACTCTGCAGGGCAATCTAGTGTTGAAGGATTTTAATATTGCAGAAGCAGCGGGAGGTGTTGGGAAGGGCATATACAAGGACTTCGATAACATTACTGTGAATGGCAGTACCTTGGAGATTCATTTATATTGGTCAGGGAAGGGAACCACAGCTGTCCCTAATAGAGGTTTCTACGGGCCACTTATTTCTGCCATTGCAGTGACACCAAGTAAGTCAACGCTAACGTACAGATCTCTATTATTCTTTCCTCATGTGGTCATTGAAGGATTCACGTATAAATTTGTCAATTTTTTCTTGCTCGTAGACTTTGATGTCGGAAGCGCCGGACTATCAGCTGGAGCAATCACTGGAATTGCAGTAGCTTCAGCAGTTCTCCTTTTATTAATATTACTAGTCCTTAGGCTAACAGGATTCTTAGGCGGCAAAGAAGTTGAAGATCCAGGTGAGATTATCATACTGACATTTCTGCTCACACAAGAATTTGTCACTCTTTGATTCATCACACAAATATGATGCTTATTTCAAGACCGCGTTTATCTGCTTTCTTATTTTTTGTGGAATTCTTATGAGTAAATTGTAATACCGCAAAAGTTGGCCTTGTTGCTTTTAATTAGGATTGCATGCCTATGAGGCATGACCATATAAGTGAATCACTCCTTAGATTGAGAGTTTGTTGTAGAACTGTGCTTTTCCTTAGTTCTTTTTATTGCATTCTTGATAAATACCTTGGGTTTTCTCTTCTTTTTTTTTTCAGAATTACGTGGGCTAGATCTCCAAACTGGTCGTTTCACTTTAAGGCAAATCAAAGCCGCTACAGGCAACTTCGCTTCTGTGAATAAGATAGGTGAAGGAGGGTTTGGGCCAGTTTACAAGGTAATTCACAGTATGTTCATAACTTCATCCACTATTCAATGTGAAGGAAGTATCTAATAAATTCAATATGTATCTTTGTTTTAGACTTACATTGTGGATCTTGTTAGGCCAACCATTTTTTTAATGAAATAATATCTGATTAGTTATGAGTCTTAAATTCGTATCATTAATCTCAGGGAACACTGTCAGATGGAATCATAATTGCTGTGAAGCAGCTTTCTTCTAAATCAAAACAAGGCAATCGTGAATTTCTCAATGAGATAGGCATGATATCTGCTCTCCAGCACCCAAATCTCGTAAAGCTTTACGGCTGCTGCATTGAAGGAAATCAGTTGTTGCTAGTTTACGAATATCTGGAGAACAATAGTCTTGCCCGTGCACTTTTTGGTAAAAGATGCTTTTCCTAAGCCGACTAATATGCTATTAATGGGCATCCAACTAAACTCTCTGTCTCTCTCTTCCTAGGACGAGACGAGCAGCTGATTCAGTTGGACTGGGCCACAAGAAAGAAAATATGTTTGGGAATAGCAAGGGGATTGGCTTACCTTCACGAGGAATCTAGATTGAAAATTGTTCATAGGGACATAAAAGCGACAAATGTGCTGCTTGATAAGGAACTAAATGCCAAGATCTCAGATTTTGGTTTGGCCAAACTCGATGAAGAAGAGAATACGCATATCAGCACAAGGATAGCTGGAACAATGTAAGTCTTCTGTTATTTTGGTTAATTATCTTCTTTTAATTTGCTTTATCTAATGAACTTTTGATTACTACAAATCTGTATGTTTTCCCTCAATGTCCTTCTTTGATGGCCATATTCACCATTACTATTTTGCCTTGCCTTAGAGGTTATATGGCTCCTGAATATGCGATGAGGGGCTACTTGACAGACAAAGCCGATGTCTACAGCTTTGGAATCGTCGCTTTGGAAATTGTCAGTGGAAAGAGCAACACAAATTACAGGCCGAAGGAAGAATTTGTTTATCTCCTTGACTGGGTAATGTACAGCGACTTCAAGTTATATTGGACGTGAAGCTCTCTTTCTCTGCTTTCTCTGGGTTTGCTTTGAGGACTTGCAAGTAGAAGTATGGCATGTGACTTCATAGTCAAATGGTGGAAGAAGCTACACGTACAAATTCGATCAGAGTGAATTAATATATGAAGGAATTTTTACTTTGAAGGACTTGTTCCTAAAGAGAAAAAGTAAAAGAAAAGATGGGTTAGAAGCTTAGATTATTGTCATATTGATATGTATGCATTAGCATCCTCGGCGGTGGAGAACATGAATGCATGAACATGATGAGATTCCATCTATCAGTGATCTATTCTCCTCAATTGTTCCTAAAACTGTTTTCTGTTATCTAAAAGCAAGATAACTGACTAATCTTCTATTTTCATTTGTACATGATGAAAGGCCTGTGTATTACAAGAGCAAGGGAACCTTCTTGAACTCGTGGATCCACGTCTTGGCTCAGATTACTCCAAGGAAGAGGCAATGAGAATGCTAAACCTGGCACTACTATGCACCAATCTTTCACCAACTCTCAGGCCGCCAATGTCATCTGTAGTGAGCATGCTCGAAGGGAAAGGCGCGATTCAAGCACCAATAATAAAGCGCATGGCAACAAATCCAGATCCTAGGTTCAGAGCCTTCGATAGGCTAGCTAATGATAGCCAAACAACTCTCCCGACATTTTCTCAGGACACTCGCCAGGTGCCGGGAAGCATGTCCATAGAAGGTTCATGGATGGACTCTTCAGCTTCTTTCACAAGTAAAGGATGAGAGCCGCGGCTATTCTTCAGAAAGCAAGCTTCTCCCAGATATTTAGGACTTGGATTCGTTCAGTAATTATTATGTTTTCATCATTTTTCCTATCCAATAATGTAGAGGAATGGGACGGTGGAAATATAGAGAATAAGAATGTTGCTGACGGATGTTATATAATCACGTTATTGTCCGTCCAAGTCCTCGCATGAGAATTGAGCATGTGCTGGCCTTTAGGCACAAGGTCTGGCTTCATCTGGGTGACTCTCAATTGTATGAATTTTCATACTTTGTATTTTTCGGTAAAGTATGTGCATAATAAAGTCACCCATTTTCATCCATAAAAATTTCAAGATACTCATGAAAACGTTCTGTTTCCTTTGTTGTTTTAACTCAATTTGATATGATAGAAGCACCTAAGATCTCAAACTAAGTTTCGGGAATGTCTAGTTGCTAAGCTCATAGTTCAAAAATTGTAGATTTATCAATTTTAGGCATTGTTTATGGTGTGTTCCCAACGGAGGTACACTTATAGAGGTTGACCTCTTAAAGAAACATTCATCAGCATGACTTAATGTAATCTTTAACTCATAAAGATAGAGCTTGTACTTATTGTTGTGCATGTGGGGAGTAGAGATCATATAGCCTACATCTCTCCTCCGCCAATGCCTCCATCAACCATATTGGTACAGCTATTTTGTTCAAACAATGAAAATATTTTTCCTTTATCCCATGACCTATATCATTGAACTATTCTAACTCGTCTCTTATCCATTCTTTCCCAAAAATATCCTACACACATGTACACTGGCACACATTAAACCACAAACTATAGTTAATATCAACACCATGCTTCCGTACAATTCCAAATTTTCAACAGAGACAAAAAGACAGAATCACGACAGTAATGCCTATCAAGTTGCAGCAACAGCTCATCCTGAACTTTGCTGGGTGAAAGATAACGCTAAGTTGACATAAATAATCTAATCTTTTAGCTTCCCAAAATAATTGACAGTTGTCCGATATTTATCTTTTGTTTTTCCATGACTGAATTTCTCCAACCGCCACTTCCTTGTGAACACCCTTAACACTTCCAAGTCATTAAAGAGTGTAATACTGCTACACTGGATGAATCAAAAGCTTCCCAGAAAGGTTGTCTTGAGTTCCTTGCAGAAATGAGCCACAGATTCAAACTTTATCGCACTTGATTAAGTGCTCCCTACACAAATTTGCAATGGATGGGGCTGACAAGATAATGAAGGATTGTAAATATCAGGAAATCAGCTCATCTGACGGGGTCCACTGAGATCTTTCCGGAGAAAATGGTGAAGTGCAGCCCTAAAATTCTGGCACGAGTGATCGTGAGCAAGCAAGGGAAAATGCAGCTTCGAGAGCAAAAGATGAAGCAGGCTTCACTATGTATGCAAATGCCAAGGCACAAGTTAAACCAAATCGAAGGAGAGATCAAAATCAAACAAATGGAAGAACGATCATATATAAGTGGCGTGCTCAAGTATCAGATACAGAGTATGCTCTATCAGAAGGTAATGATGAATTGCCCTATAGCAGGATAGTTTTCTAGGCAGATCTGATCATTTTGTTTGCCACGTTGCAAACGAGACTAATGACTACATTCTGGGCGTTTCCAATCTGGTTGTCATACTAGTCTTTCATGTCTTTGCTGTTTCCACTTCAAAGGCTGGATCACATCGAGGCATCTCTGAAGATAAAAGTACTGGAGGTAATGTGAGGTAACAATAGCAGGAGTCACGTTTCTGATATCAAAGTGGCTGAGCGACAGTAAAAGAAACACGCGTTTGGCGTTGAGGTCTTGTTGGGCCCTATGCTGCTCAATCTACGTCTTCCTTAAGCTTCTTGGATTGCTAATCTTAAGGTTTGTAATGGGTGGTTTTGCAACAAAAGACTTGGTGACAAAACCAATTCAGACCACAGAGACCCTGAATTTTGCTTACACCAATCATAACCCAGTAGCCTTTGTGCCATTTAGGCCGTCTTTCTGAATCGATAGCTCTTCAGGTGAACGCATTGTTCATCATTCAGAAGCGAGCAAGGCAAAGAGGAATAATGGCATTCCTCATAACCAAGAACTGGAGGTCATAGTTTTGCTCTGTATGCTGGGGTCCGAACTCAACCAAAAGCCTGGCATTTTTCAGGTATTATATCTAGTTGAGAGTAAGCATGTCTATAAATGATCTTTCTTTCCAATTCTGCTTCATATTCCGAGGATGATGATAGGCAGGATGAGTCGTAGATAACTCATGTTTTGGAGATATATCTTGAGAGTGCTAGTTCTAAATTCTATCAAATTACTTTGAAAGTGAGGATGGAATTTCTTTCGGCATATTGAGTCACAGCAAGTTCGAGCTGCATGACCGTGCCGCCCTTCAAAAGCCAACCCATTCGCTTCGTGGAGACCTTCTCAATTGCGCTCCTCCCATAGTCAGTCTCCAATCAGAGTCACGAGTGGCCAACATACATATGACCGAACACATCATTGCACCAGAGTTAACTTCCTGCCTGACAGAGATCTTGGAAGCAAGAGACAACAACCGGCCTGGTGGTGGCATACCAGAGATGTACTCCATGTCACTTGAGCGCAAATCTCAGGTCCGTTGCTTAAAGATGATTGTTTGGAATTGGCGTTGGACAGTCTTCATTTGGGTCAGGATGGCGTCATATTCCGTCGAGTTGGTCTCAGTTCTTCTCTCCTGTGGAGGAGTAAATTATTCCTAAAAGTCAGGCAAAGACAGGCAAAAGGCACCACATGAACATCACAACCCCACACAAGAGCAGATGGAGAAATAGCTTGAAGCTGAAACAAGCTCTCAGCCTTCAGCCTTGGACACATCTTTCTTCTTACTTGGAGTAATTTGGGTAGGTTTTTAGCTTCCATGACTGACACTGCTGATTTTGAATCATTCAGGAAGCTGCATATTTTGAGTTTCTTCCACATTTACATCAGCTCAGATGCGAGATCTTTTTCTCGATCTTTTTCTCAAGTTACAGACTGTTGAATAACGCATGATTATTTACAATCACGGCACTTTTCATGGATCAGGCCTTAAAAGTTTGTTAGTCTTTATTTAGGCTCAGCTACTACTCTTAAATAAACATGATTCCTCTGCAAATAAGATTGAAGGACAGGCCCTACACGCGCAAATTCTTGGCAAGCCATTAACTAAAATGAAATGTAGCGTATGTTCTTAGCATTAGCAAAATGATAATCTACAACTCCTTGATGACAAAGAAAGAGGTATTACGTTGTCATGGCTTTATAGAAACCCCCCTATCAAACTTTGTGCCAAAAAAACAGAGTGATGCATGGAGCCAAAAGGGCTATTTCTACAATTCGGGAAAAGAATTAGGACCAATTGGTCATCTACTTTCGAAATAGTCAAATCACATTCCCCCAAAAGTCCAAGAGAAGTAAAATGCGGACAAATGAAATTTCATCCATTGCCTCAAAAGTGGGGAAATATGCACACGGTGTCCTGTGCTAACATGCGTAACACTATATACACTTCCAACTGCAAATTAAGGGTGTGATGCAGTCAAAACTCGATACCACTGTTTATCTGAATGGAGAAAGAAGGTGTACCAACAGTGGAGAGCGGCGCATCCACTCTGAGAACTACTCGTGAGCTTCAAACATCCCCATTCCACTTAGATCACCCAATCTGCACAAGACCCAGGGAGAGATTAACACGAAAGGAATCGAAGAGGCTAAATTTGAGGTTCCATTTCTGAAGCAATATAGTTCATCCGTTTTAGTGCATTTTTCTTTTCCTCACAACATGCGTCATAACACGTAGCTAAGGCACAAAGAACACACGTGTACGTGTGCAGGTCTGATGTGTTCATCTTTCAATGTTAATTGCTAACTCCATTCAATTTGCACTTCCGCAGATTTCAAAATATCGAAGGGCACAAATAAGATTTCAGGAAATACCCTATTTGAAGAGTTCTACGTGAGTGATGGGCATAATGTTGGAGGAATGTGGTTTCATTTACGTTATATTTTGTATAGCCTTGATTATTTTGGATGAACACTACATGGATTTTCATTTCTAGATGCTGATATTTGGTTAGCTCAACATGGTCAATGGAGTGCTCTTCATTGGAGGGTGGGCTAAAACCAGATTGTATCATGAGACTGTGAAGGCAATTGATGGTTTTTATTAATTATTGTGATGGGCCAAAGTTGACCCGTCCGCCCATGTTGGGCCTAAAAGCCTGGCCCACAAGATTATGGCCAATGGATGGAGGGATATGATGAAGAGACACGTTTCTTTTTGGATGTGACGTATATAAGGGGAAATAAAAAGGGAGGAACACACCTTTTGAAGCAACGTACGTTCCTCCTCCCTCTCTCCCTCCAAAAAGAAAGAACAGTAAGCAAGAGGCAACACCCATCTTCCCTTCAAGGTGAATTGGCATCATCGGATCAAACGGGGCCAAATTCTCTTCCTCATATCGGCATCGGTGTTTAATCTGTGGCTAACAAAGTACGCTCGATTTTGTGATGTGCCTTAGGATTGGTGATGCATGTGTTTTTTCTAGGCTCGTCTTCTGCACAACTTTAGAGGTTCGATTTAATGTCAAATCCGGTTTTTGGGAATCAGAAATTCCTTTCATTGGTATCGAGCCGTAGTTCTTGTTTCCCGATCATTTTCCATGTTTTTCCCGACCCCTTTCATGTTTATGGATGATTTCTTATTGATTTTTCATAAAATTAATTGACCGACACCGATCCGAGTGGAAAAATCCCAACACCCAAGCACTGTTTATCCATTTTTTTGAGTTTCTATAAGTTGAAATCTATTTTTGATGGCGTTGGATGGAAGGTCTTGTCGAGACGAGCGCGACGAGTGGCGGAACGCCGCCAAAGGTTGCCGGACACGCCCCCACGCGCAGTCGGAACGAACCGGCATCTTCGGCGCGTGCGTCGCACACGCGCACACGGCCGATGTGCACACGTGCGTGTATGTCGTCGCTGGCGCATGCCGCACATGCCGGGTCGGTCCGTCCGACCCGACCCGACCCGACCCGGCGACACGACCCAGCTGACCTCGACCGTTGACTGTTGATGACTGTTGACCGTTGACTTTGACCGTTGACCTAAAAAAATAAAAAAGGAAAAGGATGTGTTTCTCTTTTCAATTAAGTTTATGTAGATTATATGTGATCTCTTATTTGTTATGCATTTGTTGTACTTAGGTTGCGCATACATGTTCGTGCAATTACTGATGAACAAAAGGAAATGCTTTCTAAGTTGATAGCTAAGCTGACTGATCATCGATGAGAGAGTGGTGACTTAATTGATCACATTCTTGAAGTCAATGGGAAAATTCAAAAGGTCATATGGAATGGTCATCCTATGCCACAGTCTGAGATGGTGCGATTTTTTATAAACATTATTCCACCAGAATGGCAAGGAGTATTGAATCGCATATGGGATGTTAACAAAGCCGCTTCATATAGGAAAATTGTGATGAATTTTATAAATGATTATTGCTGGATTGTTATAAGGGAAAAGATCAACTAACTTGGTGTTAGATGTATTGGTTGGTCTTTGTTTAGTGTGCTTTGTGGACATCTTATGTAATGTTTTTCTACCTAGTTATTGTTGGTGTGGCAACTGATATATTAGTTGTATTATGTGAAAGCATTGTTATTATATCATTGTTTGATATTAGATACTATTTGCTTTCTGTTATTATTAACTGTTGTGGGTAGTTCATTGAAATTTTTGTAATTTCAAAAAATTTATTTTGCATAGAATGTTATATTAATAATAACTCAAAGTTAGGATTTTTGATGATGATTAGAAATATAGTGACCTCTTAATTCTGAAACCTAATTTGAAATTATTCATTAATATGATGGTTTTATGCAAAATAGATGCATAAATGATAAGCATTAATAATTTGTGCATATGTATCTAATATGTTTAGATCGATGACTTCAACAACTAAGAACATAATTGCTGATTTAAACAAAGAAGACAAAATGAATGGTGAGAATTGTGAAATATTGAATATGAAAATTCAATGTGTGCTTGAAAAACAAGAAATACTAGAAGCTCTTGACCATGTTATGAAAGAAATTGAGGATACTGTGCGCCACATTGAGCTAGCAGAGGATTGTCTCAAGACATTTGAGAAGAAAACACATATTTGCTATATTACTTCTAGCTCAGAAGGAGCTTCGAGCTCTAAGCGCAAGCGCATTGATTCATTCAATATGTGGAAATGCAAGGGATCAAGTCATTCTTGCAAAAAACCAAGAGCTGACCAACATAAGAGAGAAAAATGTCATCGAGTGAAGAGTATTTCAAGGGTGAAGTGTTACAATTGTGACCAGAAGGGTCACTACGCTTGCAACTGTCACGAGTTAAAGAAAGTACTCACCCCTTGTACTCTTAAGAGTTTTGCTAATGTGTCAAGCTCTATATATTCTTAACTGAATCTGATCCTTTGTGAACTGTAGATTCGGGAGCAACAGACCATGTAGTGAAGGATAGAGAATTCTTCGTAAAATTTCGACAAGTTCCGACTGGTACTAAATGTATCTATGTAGAAAATAACTCCTGAGCTAAAGTTAAGGGGATTGGCACCTGTCAATTGAACATACGTGGTGGACGCACCTTGTTCCTACACGATATTTTATATGATCCGGAGATTCGTCGAAATTTAGCATCTGTTTTAGTATTGGTTAAGCTTGGTTTTAGCATGAACTTCCATAATAGCGGTGTAGATTTGTATTTGTATACAAATTATTACGGTTGTGGTCATTTTCTGGATGGTTTTATTGTACTAAATGTTGACTGTAGTGATGTCAATGTTTGTTATTCCTTTCTCACGTCTCCTAATTCATATGATAATAATGTAAATGTGCGGCATGCTAGACTTGGTCATATTGGCCAACAACATATAATAGACTAGCCAAAGAGGGCTTGTTGGGCAACATTGAAAAAGTCGATTTGCCCATATGTGAGCATTGCCTAGTAAGGAAAACGATAAGAAAACCATTTAGAAAATGTAAAAGAGTTGAATTTCCTCTGCATCTAATCCATTCTAACGTATGTGGTCCAATGAATGTGAAAGGAAAGCATGGGGTTGTTTATTTCATTACTTTTATAGATGATTATACTCGATTCGGATATGTCTATTTGATTTCTCATAAATCTGAAGCATTAAGTTGTTTCAAAAGTATATGAACTTGGTAGAAAATCAATTAGACAAGAAAATAAAAGTATTAAGATCCGATCGAGGTTGAAAATATTTATCTGATGAGTTCAGAAAATCATATGATGAAAAAGGAATAGAAAAACAATTGTCTATTCCATATATTCCTCAACAATATGGTATTGCGGAGAGAAGAAACAGAACCTTACTAGAAATGGTTAGGTCCATGATGGCGCATGCTAACTTACCTATTACTTTTTGGAGTGATGCGTTGTTAACTGATGCTTATATACTTAATCGAATGCCTTCCAAATTAGTTACTTCCACTCCATATGAGTTATGGACAAGTAGAAAACCGAATTTAAGATTTCTTAAGCCATAGGGTTGTGTTGCCTATACTCATGAGCCCTCTCACAAGTTTGGGAAATTGGGTCCCAGAGGAAATAAGAGTATTTTCATAAGATACTCCGAACACTCGAAAGGGTATGTGTTTATAGGTGACCAGGAAAGTGAAAGTATAACTGAATTTGAATCACGGGACGTAACATTCTTAAAGAATGAATTTCCTAAAATTGGTGAAATATGTGAAGATTACTCCCTATTTGAAACCTTAAATCAAGATAATGATATTAGCGGAGTTCGTCCAAGTGGGAGTAATATGAGAAGTAATGAATTAAATTCAACTCACTCTCAATTACAACCATATGATGAGACGATATCGTCATTATCTAATCCGAGTGAGAGCATGATGGGGAATGATGTGCAAAGTGTACAATCTCTCATACGGCGAACAAGTCGCAAAAGTATTCCTCGTCGACGTTTTGACATCGAAGGGAAAACTTTTATAGTTACTCCACAAGATGAGGATGAGTCAAGAAATATTAATGAGGCTTTAACTTGCCTTAGTAAGGAAAAATGGATTCATGCAATGGAAGAGGAGATTGAGTCAATAAAGTCAAACCAAGTTTGGAAACTGGTTGATCTTCCAAAAGGATGTAAAGCTATTGGGAACAAGTGGGTTTTCAAAATAAAGCGTAAAGTTAATGGCTCGATAGAAAGGCATAAGGCTTGCCTTGTGGCGAAGGGGTATAATCAACAGGACGGAATTGATTATGAAACATTTTCTCCTGTAGTGAGATTTATCTCGATTCGCATTATTCTGACAATAGTGGCTAGTATGGATTTTGAGTTACATCAAATGGATGTAAAGACTGCTTTCCTCAATAGAGAATTAGAGGAAGAAATATATATGGAACAACTTGCTGGTTTCATAATGAAAGGCCAAGAAGAAAAGGTATGTTGACTTTTGAGATCGATATACAACCTTAAGCAGTCGTCAAGACAATGGTATATATATTTTCGTAATACCATAATAGCATATGATTTTATAATGATAGATGAGGATCATTGTGTATATATCAAAAGATCCAAAAATCAATTTGTGATCATATTATGATATGTTGATGATATACTAATTGCCGGAAGCAATATGAAGTTTGTTAATACCGTTAAGAGTTGGTTGTCTTCTAACTTTGAGATGAAGGATATGGGTGAGGCTGCATACATTCATGGAGTTAAGATTTCAAGAGATCGTTCGAAGAGGTCATTATCTCTTTCGCAAGAAATATATATAAATAAGGTTCTTGAACGATTTCGTATGCAAGACTGTAAACCCATAGACACTCCTATTGCAAAAGGTGAATGATTGAGTCGTAGACTGTATCCAAGGACTCCATAAGAGAATGAACAAATGAAACATGTTCCTTATGCTAGTGCTATTAGGAGCTTGATCTACACTGTGATGTGTACAAGACCTGACATATGTTTTGCAGTTGGAATGGTGAGTAGATACCAATCTAATCCAAGTCAAGCACATTGAAAAGCCGTTAAGAGAATACTGACGTATCTAAAGGGAACTGCTGATTATACGCTGAGTTATCAAGGAAATGATCTGCAACTCGAAGGCTATTCAGATGCTGATTGAGGAGGAGATTTAAATGAAAGGAAATATACCTTTAGGTTTGTTTTCTTACTGAATAATGGCGCTATATTTTGGAGCGGTAAGAAACAAATGTGTATAGCCTTGTCCACGATGGAAGCTGAGTTCGTGGCATTATCAACAGCAATACAAGAAGATGTTTGGCTTAAGAAATTTTTGGATCATTTAGGTATTATTGGAAGTGCTGCAGATTCATTGTTGGTTAACAATGATAACCAAGCAGCAATAGCGTACACTAAAGATCCAAAATATCATGACAAAACCAAATATATAGATACCAAGTATAATTTTGTCAAATATATGATTGAATGAAAAGATGTGAACTTATTGTATATGTCTATGCATAGATTGGTAGCAGATCCTATGACAAAACCAATAGCTAGAAATGTGTTTTGTGGCCATATGAATCTCTAGGATTGCGTAGAGGCCGATATACCGAATATTATAATTTCCCTAGGTGTTCACATTTGATGAATTTGTGTTTTCATCATTAATGCCTATGAATCTTTGTTTGATTTTTGTACATCTTAATGCTTAGTGCATTACTTTAAGTTGAGAAAGTATGTCGGACATATATAAAAATAGCCCACTCACATGGGTAATCGCCTCTATTTATTATGTGATAAATAGAGATGAGACGGTTTTTAAGCTTATTATCTAGATGAAAATCGAGAGTTCAAGCTTAAAATATTTATGTCGTCTTAATTAAGTGTTAAAATGATAACATGATATGTACTATATCCGAAAGTAAAATAATCCACATATTTTACTTTATATGTTTATGATGCCGATGTGAGTTCGATAAATTTTGTGAATGAGTAGATATATGAACTCAAGTTAGACATTGGATATGTCTGAATTATCATCTGTACGGTATTAAAGGTATAGACATATGCTCCATGGGAAATGAGTTAATACCGTAATACGTATTTCATACTACGTATGCATGAGACGACTGATAAGAGTGGCAAAAGTTTGATCTCAACTTTTATGCTGTGTGAGACTCTTGAGAAAAAGAGTTCCTCAATTTTAGTGCTCTCAGGACTCTTACTTATTCTCAAAATTTCTATTTGGTGTTTGCTATCTTAGAATGTTGCCAATGATCATGAGTTGATTCAATCTAATGGGATATTTCTAGAAAAGCAAGCTGAACTGAGATTGAGAGTTTGAAGGAAAGAGGAAGATCGAATTTGGAGAACCACGTTATAGTTTTTTGTATTCACTGGTCGACCAATTATGACTGTCTTTGAGATATTCATAATTGTGAATACAATATATATATATATATATATATATATATATATATATATATATATATATATATATATATATCATTGTTTAAAAGAGATCAAGAGAGATATAAATGTGATCGATCGACTTATGGTACTGCATACTAAATCTACTTAGAGTGTGATGCCCATTGTGAGCTGCTATATACTCTTAACAGATGTATAGCAACGAGCTCTCAAAGTATGATGGTCGCATGGATTATTCACCGGTATGAATGTTGAAGAGAGGTAAAGAGGATCCTGTTTGGTCCACCATGTGCGAGTGGGAGATGATGGTTTTTATTAATTATTGTGATGGGTCTAAGTTGGCCCGTTTGCCCATGTTGGGCCTAAAAACTTGGCTCACAAGATTAGGGCCCATGGATGGAGGGATATGATGAAGGGACACGTTTCTTTTTTGAGGGAACGTATATAAAGGGAAATAAAGAGGGAGGAACGCACCTTTTGAAGTAACGTATGTTCCTCCTCCCTCTCTCCCTCCAACAAGAAAGAACAGTAAGCAAGAGGCGACACCCATCTTCCCTTCAAGGCGAATTGGCGTCATTGGATCGAACAGGACCAAATTCTCTTCCTCATATCGGCGTTGGTATTTAATCTGTAGCTAACAAGGTACGTTCGATTCTGTAATATGCTTTAGGATCGGTGATGCATGTGTTTTTCCCGGGCTTGTCTTCCGCACAAGTTTAGAGGTTCGATTTAATGTCGAATCCGGTTTTTGGGAATCAGAAATTCCCTTCATCAATTTTTAAGGTACTGTTATGATTGATACACCTAAATATTTATAATATAAGGGCTTTCTATTTATTAGTTGGAGGCAAAGCTTCATCAATCTTCAATTGACTGTTTTCATGCAATAACTTTTTTCTTTTTAATTGGGAGTCTTCCCAGAATAATGTGCTGTTCCTCATTCGAAAACTTTTTATTCCATTGTTTCCAAGACACATGAGTGTTCTCACTACCTTGGGAGAGATAGTTCGTTTTGATGTGTTTTTAATGAGTGTCCTGTATATTTTTGCTTTGCAACTTTTTGATGCTCTCTGTCTGTTGTTTGCAGAAAGTTCTGGCCAAGAATGACGCTGGTGACCACTTCCCATTATACGCCATCTGCTTAGGCTTCGAACTATTGACAATGATAATCAGCAAGGTAACTTTGTCCCGTGTCACCGTTTTAAATTGTCTGTCAATGCTTTCAGTCCTTCTGGTTGCATATTTTCTTCTCTTTTCTAGTGCAAGACTCGGGCTTTACATGGTCTGTTCCTTAAAAATATTTTCTTTCTACTTTTTATCTTTTGTGACTTATGGTGCCAGAAGGGAACTTCTATCCGCCCATGGCTTGACTTAGCAAACTTGACTGATTATCATCTACATAAAGCTATGGCCTCTATTGGCACAAAACTTGAAAACATAAGTCGTCACTGCAAGGTTGAGATTGCCACTGCTTTAACCTTAACGAGTTGAGCATGGCAGTTATTTCACATCCAACCAAGTTTGATGCAAATGATCCCCCAAGGTTTAAGTTGCTTCATTCATGTCAAACGGATAAATTCTGAATGATTTACAGAAAGTGTAGTTTACACTATAAAGAGGAAAGTGGAAAAGTTTATTGATAATAATTTAACAGTTCCCAAATGACAGGACAAAAGCATTCTCGAGGAATTTAATGCTGCAGATCAAGCATCCACTCTACAATATATAAGAAGAACAAACATTGAAGGAACAGTAGTTCAAAGGTACGGTGGACCCTTGTAAGCTTTCACTGTCAACTTTTAAGTGCTAACGCATATAAAGATAGATAAAGCCGTATTCTTTTATAATTGACAGCAAGCAGGATATCTTTATGCTTCCAAATGGCTTCTTATACTCTGAGAATATCAATTTGGATTTATGTACTTTAGTATATGATGCTGATTTTGTAGCCATAAAATCAAAATATTGTTGGAAAAAGAAATGTGGATTACATCAAATTCATACGGATGATTGTCCTGGTATACCAAAAGTGGTTATTGGAGTAGAAGATATGCGGTTACTTTGTATAAGGTGTCTGTTGCTTGATATAGTCATGCATGATCACTCATGGATGCAGTTCTAACTTCCATGTATCCACTGTTTTGCAGATTTTCGCCAGATTTGCTTAAAAAGCCGAGTACAGATTGCCTTGTCATGCAAAATCATCATGTGAGTTGTAAGACTTTAGTAGCCTGCTGGTTTTAATTGAGAATACTAAGTGGAATTTGTTTGATTCCCCGTTTTCTCTTCCTTTCATTTTCTCTCATGTACCTCTTTCTTCCTGCAGAGTGTTATCATCGCAGGGATTACATTCTTCTTTTGATATGAGCCATCTGTTACACGTGACACGATTATTACTGCTAAACAATGGTGTCTAGATAGACTAGTTAGATCCTGGAAAAGTTAAAAGATGAGACAAAAGTCAAGCAACTTTAATGTATTGTTTTGCTTCTTTTTGTAGACTAACATCCTGTGAGTTCATTATATGGGCCCAGTAGTCTCTTTTTTAATGCTAAAAATGGCTTAAAATGCTAATGATACGGTTTTGGCTGAAGTTTTTCTTCTTTTTTTTTTTTTTTACACTGGCTAGGATTTTTTTTTTTTTTCCATTGTGAGTTTGTTATATTTTTTATTTCACGAATGTGATTGGGACTAGTCTATTTTAATTAAGACTTAAATCTCAGTCGTTTGATCTATTCTTAAAGTATGCAATCCTCTTTTCTAATCCAACTATTCATTTGTGTTTTAGTATGGCATCTCGCCAGAAAAACTCATACAAAAAACTAACTTAATGAATTTCTTTAAGGTCTCGACAACCAGCACGGATGGAGACAAGAAGGTTGAATGTAACCAACCACCTCTTACTCCATGTCTGATGTGATATATTGCAGTGAAAAAAATATTTTGTGTTATTCCTTATTTCAGTTATTTGTGAGAATAACATTAAGTTCTTTGAGGAACTCTATTACCAGGTCTATGTCTCCACGGTCCAAGCACACAGTTACCCTGTAACTGCTTTCCTGTGGCATCCGGAGGTAATAGTAAGTTTCATGCTTTTCTTCTTGTTCAAGACCAATCTCATTTAACGAACCAATTGACCTCGAACGTTGAGTTTCCAAGATTTCTGACGCGAGAATCACACATAAACATCGTATGCGCTCCTTTGGGGACCCGAGAGAAGTGTCCTCAATGGCCTCCCTGCTATCTTGCACAGAAAACTTGCGGGACGTCCGATGAATGGCATCCTGGGTTTTGGATTTAGGGACGTCTAGAAAAAGATACAAAACTTGTGGGACGCTTCTTTGGCATTGTCCCAATTTGCGAAATCTAGGGACATCTATGAAGCGTTGCGAGGTGCTTGTTTGGGCTTCCGTCCCTATGCAGAAGGCACGGCGTGAAAAAAACATCATCGTACTACAAGATCTCAAGACAGAAAGCGAGCTACATGTATGATCCTATCGATGTTCTATTACATTTTTTGGCTAATTTTTCCCCCATAAACTTTCAGCTCCCGCATTGAAGCATGAGAGAAGCCCATGATCTCTCAATTAGATAGATAAAAAAAAAAAAAAAAAAAAAAAAAAAAAAGCCAAGTCCAATCTCATTCCCCCTTTCTTTTCGAGCTTCTAATTAAAGATGAGAAGAGACGTTGCTCAGGCCCAATTAGTCAACTGGATGAACAAAAATCGTCTCGTTAAAAGCAGGACCTTTGTCTAGCCGCCCGACAAAGGAAAGGCACGTCTGCTAACATGCAAGTGGGGTTTTTACCAGACGAGCCTACGACAACGTCGCTTTCGTGAAGATGATACGAGGTTTCGCCATTTAATAGCGAAAAAAAAATAGCTGTTGCCCCCCATCAACGAGGGCACCGACTGGACGGTGTATTTGACTAGAAAACACGCATTGCATTGGGGTAATAATTATTTGCTACCGGCGACACTGAGAACCACGGTCAAACGCCTTTCTTTTTTTTTTTTTTTTTTTAGTTCTCTCCTTCTTTTTTTTTTTTTTGTTGTTGTTGTTGTTTTCGATAGAAAAACGGACCCTAGCTCCATGCTTTGGCAATTTACTTTTGCTTTCACACTTTAGATGGAGACATTCATGCTAATTAGCTTTTTTTTATTTGAACTTTGTATGTCTCTTTTAATTTTCTCTTTTTTTTTTTTTTTTGTTGTTGTTGTTTTCGATGGAAAATGGGACCTAGCTCCATGCTTTGGCAATTTGCTTTTGCTTTTCACACTTTAGGTAGAGAAATTCACGCTAATTAGCTTTTTTTTAGGGTTAATACCCTGAAAAACCCCAAATTGGTACACTTGTAACAAATTTACCCCAAACTATTTTTTTGACCACCAAAAATTCCAAACTTGTATACCTTTGACAAATTTACCCCAAAGCGATATAGTTGTAACAAATTTACTTTCTATTAGTTTTCATTAAATTTTATTATCAAATTATTAAGTGAAATTACACGTAACAATTGACTAGTATATCGATTTAGGATTTTACGCATTGTTTGTCACACTTTATAATTTTTTTGATTTTTTTGTGGTATTAATCTAATTTATTGGAGGGTGTATTTGTCACAAATTTATCAGTTTAGGGTTTTTTGCTGTTGAATAAATTAATTTAAGATAAATTTGTCATAAATGTACCAGTTTAGGATTTTTTATGGTTAGTCGAGGTAAATTTGTCATAAGTGTATAAATTTGGGGTTTTTCATGATCAAAAAAATAGTTTGGGGTAAATTTGTCACATGTTTATCAGTTTGGGGTTTTTTAGGGTATTAACCTTTTTTTTTATTTGAACTTTGTATGTCTCTTTTATCTTCTTCGAAAACTTCCTGGTGAATAGAATACTTCGTCACATTCAAAAAGGATGTCAGTCTTTCATATCAACACGGCACTTTGATGAATATCATTTTACATTCCAATCATTAATATATTACTATGTGTATTGACGCAATTGAGAGTTGATATTGACAATGATGAGAATTTGTTTGGGCTGAGTAGAGAATCTTCATCCAACCACTGAATGCTTTAGATGTGGGAAATTTATCATATTAAATTATCATATTAGGTAGGTAAGATATGAGTTTTATATATATATATACAAAATCAATAGGCTAATGACCCATCGAAAGCCACATTATTTTCTCTGAACTAACCTTCCTACGTGAAATGCCGCCTCGACACGACCAAAACAGCGCAAAAGAAATGATGGTGCTCCTGGGTTCAGTTTCCAGAGGGGTTGCCTGCGTTGTTCTCGTCGTAATTTGCTCTGTGGCCTTCGAGTGTCATGCTCAAGTCTTGCCACCAGATGAAGGTACGCCAGAATGACTAAAA
This sequence comes from Eucalyptus victrix, assembly GCA_016097545.1. Classification (NCBI taxonomy): domain Eukaryota; kingdom Viridiplantae; phylum Streptophyta; class Magnoliopsida; order Myrtales; family Myrtaceae; genus Eucalyptus; species Eucalyptus victrix. The sequence continues at coordinate 12,645,358 of CM027840.1, read as the reverse complement.
CATTTTTGGAGCTTCCATCACATTTTTCAGCCCTTTTTTCTTCGCAAGTTCGTTTCCGATCCAAGAATTTCTTTTAGAAACTTTTGGGGATGTGGGAGATATTTCTTCTGCACTTTCATTTCCTTTTCTGAAAATTCTCCCTACCAGATAGAGCAAGGACCAAAGTGGCCAACAGTGGCCACCGCCCCGGTTACTCTAAAGATGCATCTCGATAACTATTTTATTCTCAAGAATAATTTATGCTTAGAAATGATTTTTTTATTTATTAAATTCTTCAAACGAGTTTTCAAGCATTTGAAAACGTTTAGTAACTATCTAAAATTTTTATTCCTAAAATAAAAATGCGTTTGGTGCAACTTTCAAATTCTGCTGTGATTTAGAATTTCTTTTATTTTTTAAATAATTTTATTACATTTTTTTCTTTTTTCTTTTCTTTTTTCCTTTTCTTCTTCTTCTTCTTCTTCTTCTTCTTCCTTTAGCTAGATGCCAACCTTGGCCATGGCCGACAACCTCGTTGGAGCATCGCTCAAGTGAGGTCGAGTCTCGCAAAAAAAAAAAAAATCCATTTGGTAAGATTTTTGTTCCTAAGAATAGATTTGGAATAAAATTAAGAAATAAAAAAAAAAGTTGCATCTTTGTTCCTGAGAACGGTATTTTAGATATCTTTCTGTATGGGCTAATTCCCTAAAAAGCCTCAAACTTAAGGCTTGGTCCTAATCATATCATAAAGTTCTTTTTTGTCCCCATAAAAACCCTCAATTTTAGGTCATACGAAAAATCCCCTTAACTTTAGGTATTGTCCCAATTTTAGGCAAAAAATTTTATAGTCTCATAAAAAATCACAAATTTTTACTTGAGGCACAAACTTACCCTTGTTAACCCTCCATCCAAAATTTCTCGTTGACAACTAAGAGATGAAAAACTCACAATTACAAGTCGTTCGAGTATCTCGAGTGTGAGCTTTTCAACCGCAAGAGATGGGACATTCTCAAGCACAAGAGACCAAAGATCGAGCACAGATGGAGGATTAATGGAGACCAATTTGGGATTCAAGTAAAAGTTTGTGATCTTTGTACAAGATAGAAAAATTAAAGTGAAATTGAAATTGGACCTAGATATAGAATTTTTTTATGGAAAAAAAAGTTTATGGTAGATTTGTATAGGGTTTTTTTTATAATGGTAGAATTTGGATTGAACATAAAGTTAGAGGTTTTTTATGAAACAAAAAAAAAATGATAGAATTGGAACATAATATAAAATTTATTGTTTTTCATGAGACAAAAAGTAGAACTGGGACAATAGTTAAAGTTAAAGTTTTTAAGGATATTACGACCTTTCTACATCGAATTCATGACGTTAGACCAATGGTCTTGTGCCGGGTATCAATAATTGCGATCGATGGGCCTTCCTGATAAATCGCCACCAGTTCACGTGAAGACGACCCTCTTCTTACAATTTGGTTGCACTGAGCTTGATATGAATAGAAAAATTCCTGCTCTTTTCAAAAGGGAAAGAATAGGTACCGTCACATAATTTTGTGAGAAGCAATATGATCATCAGGTGACAAAAATTCTCTCTGCCGTCAGCCAGCTAATAGCCACCAGCAATAAGATAGTTGAATAAATGGCTTTCATTTCTTGGGTGTGAACCTGCTCTCTAGACTGCAATGTGAAAGCAGCAATTGGTTTTTTGACACCCCCCCCCAACCACCTTGATTGGGTCAAACTTGAGAAGATAGGGTACTAGTCCTAGCATATAAATCTCCTGCTGGTCAACCCTCTGTTTGTGTTTGTTCAAAAAAAAAAAAAAAAACCCTCTGTTTGTGACTTTTCTTATGCTATACCAAAAGGGAAGGTGGCATTGACATTTTATATTGATGACAATGAAATGACTCTCTTGATTGCTGACAAGTGTATCTTATCTTGCAACCTCTACAGTCTAGAGATTGAAAAAGCCTTTCTTACTTGTGGTCAAGCTAATTTTAATCATCTTGATTGAGGGGTGATACCTTCCACAACTCTACATTATTTTGTGCTTATGCACAAAACGTGTTACATAAATAAGTACTTACTGAAGCTTGTATGCCTGGCCATTTGAGACTTCAAAAATCTCTGAAGTTAAATGGACTCACAAGCACCTGCTAGTGTCCTTGTTCAGTTGTTCCTTCTAAATCTTTTTCATTTTCCAACAATGGATACTGATAACTAGTTTTCAACTTCTTGTTTGTGCTGGCAGTTGATACACTAAAAACAATCGCCATGAAATTGCAAAACAAATACTGGAATGTAAGCGAAACATCATGTAGTGGGGGTATAGGTCTAAACGTGCCGACCTTGCCTTTAGGAATGACAAGCTATGTGACTTGCAACCGTTCCTTCACCAACAACATGGTTTGCCATGTAACGAACATGTATGGATGATGTGGCTTTTTTTTTTTTTTTTTTCTCTCGGTGTCCTTTTTTCATGTGCATCAATTGCAGTTTACTTATTCTTTTTCGTTTTGCAGCCAGCTAAAGGGATTTAATTTGAAAGGAATTTTTCCTAATGAATTCAGCAAGCTCACTTACTTAACAAAAATGTAAGTTAGACTTCACTTCATGATATATGTTGAAGTATTGTCCCACATCGCTTGATAATGGGTACTAAGTTCACCACCTATTAGCTTAAACTTTTGGATTTGACTTTCTAATATGATATTAGAGACATGCTATATCATTAGTCAAATTCCATGTGTTTGCACTTAAATGGCACATGGCTTCCACATCAAAGGTGTGTTGAAGTATTATCCCACATTGCTTGATAATGCGTCATAAATGCTCTTTATATTTATGTAGTCTCCTACTAACTATAAGTTTAAGTTTTTGGATTGGATTTCTAATAAATTGCACTACGTTATGGACAATGTTTTCCCTAATTCTAGATTGATATTTCTTAAGTATCCATTTTATTTGCAAGTAGAGACCTCACTAATAACTATATCAGTGGATCGCTCCCCACAACTCTTAGTCAAATACCACTTACCATTATGTAAGTTGATCTTATCATACATCAAATATCATCATCACAATTTAATGAGGAGTTTTTTTTTTTTTTTTAAAAGGTAGCATAAATTTGTTTTCAATTTGGTACTTCAGGTCAGCACTTGGAAATCGCATAAGTTGTATTCCCAAGGATATTGGCAACATTAGAACGCTAGAAGAGTTGTAAGAATTGCTATCATATGCATTTTTATTGAGGATTTATTAAACCTGGTGATAATTTTATGCCTATGGTAGTATACTAGAGGACAATATGCGTGAAGGCGCTCTTGAGCCAAACGTTGGAAAATTGAACCGCTTAAGGAAATTGTAAGTAAATTGAGTATGTTAATCAACACATTTTTGCCTGGATAACACATTTTCATGGTCGTGGCTGCTCTTGATTGCAAGATTATAAAATGATAGATCCAACTCTAATCTTTCTACCTAAATTGGAACGTAGTTCCTCTACACGCTTTGTTCTTTGTTATGTAAATTCATACATTGAGATTTGATTAATGTTTTTAATTCTTAGACTTTTTTTTCTCAGCCAGCTATCTGCTAATAATTTCACAAGAATGATACCCAAATCCTTTGGCAATCTAAAGAACTTAGAAACTTTGTAAGCAACTTCATAATAATTTTCATTTCTTAATATACTGAATTTCCTTCAAGGGATTTTTACTTATAAACCCCTTGCAGTCATATAGATGGAAGCACGTTAGCGGGAAAGATACCTAATCTTATCGGGAATTGGACCAGAATTACAAGATTGTGCGTATCCCAGTCCTTTGCATTTTGGGCCAAAAAATATTTATTTATATGATTTATGAGATACTTGAAAGTTGTGCTTATAATATGACATTAAGTTTTCAGGGACATGCAAGGCACATCTATGGGGGGGCCTATTCCTTCTAGCATAAATTTGTTGAAAACCTTGACGGAGTTGTGAGCATTTGATCCAGTCCAACTGCTCTTTGTCTCTAATTATCTTGTAAGCTTTTCTTTTATCTCAGGAAGGTAGAATGTATTTTAATGTTATGCGACAGACTGGTTTTATATGCTTCCTGGAGAATATCTGATTTGGAAGGTTCAAGCTCAAATTTTCCTAATTTGTAGGGCATGAACATGAAAACATTGTGAACTCCATATCATGAATAATTGATTTATTTCTTTTGTCTCTTTTTTTTTTATAGCTAAATTACCATTAACTTTTGTTTTTGGCATCTCAAGATTCTGAGAAATTGCTTGCTTACTGGCTCAATTCCAAATTATATTGGCGAATGGACAAGTTTGACGACATTGTAAGTTGCTATAATGAGGTGGATATCTCATTTCATCTCACCATGCTCATGTGCTATATCTTCTTTCTTTTTTTTTAAAGTCCAATGGTCTGATTTTTAAGCACCAACAGATTTTGGACTTGGCTCGGCAAATTGTTGCATATTTTGAGAAGAGACTTGTTTCTCGGATGAGAAAGACCTCAATCGGAAAATCAAATTAAATGAACTTGAAAATTATTTGATTTGTCTTCTTTGTTTTATCTTTGGGCAGAGACCTGAGCTTCAATAGATTGACCGGTCAAATTCCTGACACGATGGGAGCTGCTCTGGATTACATGTAATTATAAATTTTCTTGACTTCTCATTGTGTCTTAGCAAATACATAGTTGAGATTCCTTCTTCATTAGTATCATATTCACCTCATATGGTTGGATACCAAATTTTGGACAAGTGTTACGTAACTTTTATTTGTGAATGTAGGTTCCTGACAAACAACTCCCTTACTGGAGTAGTACCCAGTTGGGTAACAAGCAGCAAGCAATCTCTGTTAGTCTTTTATGAACATATCCAATTTTTCGTTCTTGGTTTTCCATTCGATAGATTGCAGGATTTGATTCACAATTCTTCAATGCCGTCCTATTATTGTCATCACTGATAAATATGTGCACTAACTAGGTTAAGGTATGAACTGCAGCAACTTATCTTACGACAGTTTCACCGGTTCTTCTCCTTCCAATTGTCAGCAATCACAAGTGTGAGTCAATACACATTCTCTCAAGCCACAGATTTTATAGTTTTGTCTCATTGTCACAATTCTGGAGTTATTATCTATCCGTTATGACTTAGATTGCATGGAAATATGGTTTTGATATCAATAATAGTTTGTGATTTAAATGTGTACAAGTGTAGGTATGTAATTGATGTAGAGGAATAGATAGGATAGGATACTTTAAGGAATATAGGCAACGTTTATGGGATAAGGGTAGTTTCACTAATTTATAGAAATGGTTTTACAATAGTTGAAGGAAGTGTTGGTGGAAAGAGCCTAGATGATATGGAGTTCATTTTCATGCTCTCCATGCTTTTGCATTTTGACTGGTTTTTTCTACTTCTCTACACGGGCACTACACGACTATTTAGGGCGCGCATGACAAAATTTCTATTCCAGAAATTGATTTCTGGCCAGAAATTGATTTCTCAATTTCTATTCCCCGGACAAGTTTCTGAGCAAAGAAACCCGTTTGATAACAACTCAAAATTTCTATTTCTGGAACAGAAATCCGTTTGATAACAGAATAAAATTTCTATTTCTAGGAATAGAAATTGATTAGATAACAACATAGGAAATTCTCAAATATAAAATAATAGCCGAAATAATACTAAAACAATATAGAAAATCCTCAAATACAAAAAATAGTCGAAATAATACTAATACATTAGAAAAGTTGAAAATACAATTTCATGGAATTCATATTACATGTGCTTACGTTTCCTATTGCGTAATATTTTCTTTCGAAAAATAAACAACGTGGCAAAAAAAAAATGAAATTCAATTGTAGTGAATATGTCGTTATGTTTTTGCCAAAATTGATTTCACATTAATCAAATAAGTCTAATGATAGCCATGATTATAATAGTCTAATCTCCTAAAAAAATCCTAACTTCAAGTCTAATTCCAATTTCTTTCCAAATTTTGTTAAAAATATCCTCACCGTGTTCAAAAATCGTCACCAATTTTTTTCAAAGTTATCAACACTAGGATTATTTAAAAATTTATTATCAAAATCTATATTTTCATCAACACTCTTACAAGAACAACATATTTCTTATTAGATCTCTTTTCCTTATAAAAGAAAAATCGGATGAAGCCCTAATGATTTGACCCCTTTTTACCGCCTTAATATGAAGTTTATGATTAAAAAAATAGTTAGCCAAATAGAGTCGTTGGCTGGCGTACACGGAAGAGTAGGTGAAGAAAGACTCATTAGATATGAATATGACCAATTGACTATTACCATGCATAAAATCTCTTACGTGCAACAAATGAAGCATTGTTCATTCAATTCTCACCATCTAGCCCAATGGTTAAGATTTTCAATCAATATTGATTAGAATGATTATATTAAAAAATCATTAAAATATTTTGGACTAAATTAACTATTTCTATTTCTATTTCAATATTAGTGATCTAAAATATTTTGGACTAAATTGAAAAGTTGAGAAAAAAAAATTTTCTATTTCTATTTCGAAACCGAGAAGTTAAAAATTTCAGCTTCGATTTCTTCGATTTCTTTATTTCTGGAATAGAAATCTGTTTCAGAAATAGAGAAATCAAATTGCGTTACCAAACGGATTTGTTTCCAAACCTGTTCGGGGAACGAGAGAAAAAGAGAAATTGAGAAACAGAAATTTTATCATGCGCGCCCTTATAGGCTGATTTTCATCATCTCTCTTTTGTTCAAGAGGTAAGAGGTGAGCTAGTGTCTTCTCTTAAACTCACCCACACTTTGACTTTTACCCAACACTTAGACAACTCCAAACCTCTATTGCATATTTCAACTACTTCCTAAGTAATTTTTAGCCACTTGTCACACATAATTCATGCGAGAAACATACTAGATTTTTGTGAGAAGTTTTGGAAAATGGATCACTTCCTAACACTAACGCCTTTTGTAGCTTTCCAGTAATTTGGTTTATGGCTATTCATCTAATGGAAGCAACTCGTAAGTCTGTTTGACTGAAGGCTATACAATTTCTCGATAACTATATGTGAAACTTACGTTATTGACGATCTTTCTGATATTGCTAGTACGAGTACCTAGAGGGGGGTGAATAGGTATATAAAAGATTTTTATTGATTATTGCGCAATACTTAGACAGTTGAAGGATTTGCGATAAGTAATAATCAACGTAAGACTAAGTAAAGGAAAGAGAGAATTGAACACGCGGTTTATAGTGGTTCGGCTTGATTTAAGCCTACATCCACTCTTCTGCACTAACAGCCAATTGGCTGGATTCCACTATTAACAAAGAGATGTTACAGTGTTGATCTTCCTTGATTTCTAGGTGTAGATGATCTACCACACTCACTCAAGGTATCACCAAGTATGGACACTCTCTATGTATACGATTTCGCTCAGAATGAATCGACTAATAATCAAGATGCTTCAGACTCTGGAATTTCTCTATCGATCACGTACTCAAACAACTAAAACGTCTTCCTTTTTATACTCCTTTATGCCATCATACCCGTTGGCACTTTCCAAAGGAATTCCTCCAATCTACCCATTGGACGGAATCAATCAAGAAGATCATTCGAGCTATTAAAGGAACCTGACGATAATCCATCAATCCTGTTCGCCCATATAATCAGGATCTTGGTTTCCAAGAATAGAACATTCCAAGAATACTTCGTCGACCATTGGATCTTTAATTGATCTTGAAACGAACAAAAGAATCCGTTATATTTATCCAACCAAAAGATCTTCTCTAGAGGATAGGATTAAATCCTCAACCATATACTTCGGCTCTGGATTTCCTTCGTCACTAGATCAGAAAGACTGTCAATGAGAATAGTCTTGAGTCTTGAGTCTTAAGTCTTGATTCTTAAGTCTTGAATCTTGAGTCTGGTAATCAGAAAGTCTTCAGACTTTAAACTAGACGATCTGCAGATGTCCAGACTAGACTGATAGAAACGTTTTGTTAGCTTCAAAATATTTTGGAAAGATTACTCCAACACTTTCTGGTTCATCCCATTAGGCTTTGGTGCTTGGAGAATGATCTACCCTACAGTGGGAAAGCACAACGTGAGTTTTACTTTGTTTGCATTGTTCTTGAGCATAAACTGTCGAGCTGCTTTTTGTCACCTATCATATGTCTTATACGATATCATTCTATTACATATGCAGACCATTCCTTATATATCAATTGTGGAGGAACCGAAATGACTTTTCAGGGGAATCAATATGAAGAGGACACTAGTCCGTATGGGCCATCATTTTTCTTTGCTTCCTAGGAAAAGTGGGCTTACAGCAGCAGCGGGGTTTACATGGGAAATGCTAGTGCTGATTACAAATTGGATAACCTATTTTCTCTAACTGTGAATGGCTCGAAATTTTACTAAACGGCTCACATTTCCCCTTCGTCGCTCAGATACTGTGGCCTTTGCCTGATGAAAGGAAGTTATAAAGTGCGGCTCCACTTTGCTGAAATTCAATTCACCAATGATGAAACATCTAACAGCATTGGGAGATGTATTTTCGATGTATTGATACAAGTAAGTGAAGTGAAATTTGCCACCTGATTATTATTTTAGTTTCATTTATTCTCGGAATTATTTTTTTATGTAGAGGAACTTCACTTGGGGAAATTGTTGTTATAATTTGGTGTATGACGAGGCAGCACACAACAATCTGACAAGAGCATGATCTCTTCTTCTTACCAAAACTCTTGTTAATTCTATAGGGCAATCAAGTGTTGAAGTATTTTAATATTGCAGAACAAGCGGGAGGTGTTGGGAAGGGCATCTACAGAGATTTCGATAATATTTATGTGAATGGCACTACTCTGGAGATTCATTTATATTGGTCAGGGAATGGAACCACAGCCATTTCTTATAGAGGTGCCTATGGGCCACTTATTTCCGCTATTACAGTGACACCGAGTAAGACAATGCTGAACTTACTGATCTCTAGTATTCTATCCTCATGTGGTTATTGAAGCATTCACGTATAAATCTATCCCTTTTTTTCCTACTTATGAACTTTGATGTTGGAGGCACTGGACTATTAGCTGGAGCAATTGCCGGAATTGTGGTAGCTTCGATTGTTCTCCTCGCATCGATATTACTAGTCATTCAGCTGATTGGTTTCTTAGGTAGTAGAGAAGCTAAAGATCCAGGTGAGCTTATACTAACACATCTACTCATGCAAGAATCTACCACTCTTTGATATATCGCACAAGTATGACTTTATTTGAAACCGTATTCATTTGCTCTCTTTGTATCCTTTGTGGAATTCTTATAATTTAATTGTGATTTCACAAAAAAAAATGGCCTCTTTATTTTAAAACGGATTGCATGTCTAATGAGGCATGACCATATAAGTGAATCACTCCTCAATTGCAAAACTATGCTTTCCCTTCAGCACTAGTTATTTTTATCCCATTATTGATATATGCCTTGTTTTTCCTTTTTCTTTTCTAGAATTACATGCGCTAGATCTACAAATTGGCCATTTCACTTTAAGACAAATTAAAGCTGCTACAAGCAACTTCAAATCTGTGAATAAGATAGGTGAAGGAGGTTTTGGGCCAGTTTACAAGGTAATTCATAATATGTTTGTAACTTCATCCTCCATTCATCATGAAGTGTTCAATGAATTCAAAATGTCTTTTTACTCTTAGACATACCAACCCAAATCTTGTCAAGCTAACCTTTTTTGTTAATGAAATAACATTGGATTAACTATAAATCTTAAAATCATATGATTAATTTCAGGGAACATTGTCAGATGAAACCAAACCGAACTGTTGACACCCCTACACCAAGTCCATGCTGAAGCCCGCCCAAGGTTCAAAAAGCCTAAATTAGCGGAAAGTCCACTATGCCTAGCTCAGCCCACAAAACTCACTACTCTTGACCACCCCGCCACGATTTCTCATTCCCAAAATTCCAACCTGCTCCTCAACGTCTTCTTCTTCGAGCACACCCAGGACACCCGAAGATTTGCTTACTGATTCAAGAACATTAAAACTCCAGCCATGACATTATGTTTTAGAGTCAATCAATATACGCTCGTTCCCTCCACCGTTGGCCACCATGTTCGATCATCATCACCGGTCACGGCGACTCTAGCCGCAGCCACTGAACGCGAACGCCCAAACCACCAAACCGCGGCCTCCATGGACAGCCACAACGGGCGGGCACTGACAGCGCCTCCGGCAACACTCTCGACCCTCTCGTCCACGCCGTCGTTCCTCGGGCGACCACATCAACACCTTCCGTGAGTCACGTCCTCCGACCACCAACAAACGCAGACCAAAAGCCAAGAAAACCAATGCAAATCTAGTTCAGGCATTACGTAGAACACATTGGGCGAGTCAACTGAGAGGGGAGCCACGGAACAATTAAGACTCAGACTCGCGCCAGACTCCCAACAATCAATAAAGCAAAGACCAAAAACGGCCGAGCACAGAACCGACGGGGCCGGTACTCGCACGAACTGGACGACGACGAAGCCTGATCCGGCGAGCCCGAAATGGGGCAAAACAGCGCACGTGCAAGGGGTCGGTCGAGGGTCCCTACCCAGCTCGGGGGAAGCGAACGTCGGGTGAGCTCGATAGATCGGGCTACGTCCGATCGCCTCGCAAGCCTCCGACCGGGATCCTCGGGAAATCGACGCAACGCGAGACAAATAAGAAAAGAAACGCACCGAGACCTACCATAGGGAGAGGCGCGCGTCGGCGAGGGTCGGCAGCCGAGGTCGCGCGGTGGCTACCGGAGGAGGCCCTTCGCTCCCCATCCTCACTCTTCGCTCTCTGGTCCTCGCTCTCTCGGTTGCTCTCCCTCTCTCGCTCTGTCTCGAGCCCCCTTCAAAATCCCCAAACCAGCCCCCTTTAACCCCTCAAACGGGCGCGCGTGGCCTCGTCCTTTTGCCAACTGTCTTTGCTGGCCTGCCCCCAACCACCAACTCCGATGAGACGATCGCCCTCTGCATCTTCCGGTCTCTCCCCCTCTCTTCAGCCAACGTTCTGGACAGAAGGGAGGGAGCCAGAGAAAAGGAGAAGGCCGGGCCTGGAGAAAAAGAAAAAAAAAAAGAATGGTGTGGGCTGGACCAGGCCCAAGTGGAAGAGAAAAAAGGAAAATAATGGAAAGAGGCCGGGCTGCCCCCGCCCGGTCTCGCTTTTCCCTCTTTCTTTCTTTTTTTTTTTTAAATTATTATTATAATTCTTTAATTTTTTTTAGATTCGTTTATATTGGTCAGGGAAGGGAATCATGTCCAGATAGAGGTACCTATGGACCACTTATTTCTGCTATTGTAGTAACACGGAGTAAGATAATACTAAATGCACATATCTCTATCATTCTTTTATCATGTTGTTATTGAAGCATTCACATATACATCTATTGTCTTTTTTCCCACTTGAAGACTCTGATGTTGGAAGCCCTAGACTATTAGTTAGAGTAATCATTGGAATTGTGATAGCTTCAATGGTTCTCCTTGTTATGATATTACTAGTCCTTTGGCTGATAGGATTTTTAGGTGATAGAGAAGTTGAAGATCCAAGTGAGATTATCATATATGCTCATGTAGAAATCTGTCACCCTTTGATTCATCTATGATGCTTAATTCAAGACTGTATTTGTCTACTTTCTTTGTATTTTTTGTGGAATTCTTATGAATAAATTGTGACATGACAAAAGTTGGCCTTTTTTCCTTCTAACTAGGATTGCATTTTCATGAGCATGACCATATAGGTGAATCACTCCTTAGATTGAGAGTTTTTGGTAGAATTATGCTTTTCCTTCGATTATTATTATCGCTTTATTAATGTTCACCTTGGTTTTTCCCCCTTCAAAGTTATGTGGGCTAGATCTCCAAACTGGCCATTTCACTTTAAGACAAATCAAAACTACTATGGGCAACTTCGACTCTATGAATAAGATCGGTGAATGAGGGTTTGATCTAGTTTACAAGATAATTCACAATATGTTTATAACTTCATCCTACATTCAATTTGAAGGAAATGTCTAATAAATTTAGTATGTGTCTTTGTTTTAGACTTATCAACCCTGATCTTGTCAAGCTAATCATTTTGTTAGCATAATAACATATGATCAATTATGATCGTATGATTAATCTCAAGGAATACTATCAAATAGAACTATGATTGTTGACAAGCAATTTTCTTCTAAATGAAAGCAAGGCAATTGTGAATTTCTTAATGAGATAGGCATGATATATGCTCTCTAGCACCCAAATTTTGTATAGCTCTATGGTTGCTGCATTGAACAAAATCAGTTGTCACTAGTTTACGAATATCTGGAGAACAATAGTGTCACCCATAAACTTTTTGGTAAAAGAAGCTTTCCCTAAGCTAACTAGTATGCTATTAATGAGCATTCAACTTAACTTTCTCTCTCTTCCTAAGACGAGATGAGTAGCAAATTGAGTTGGACTGGGCCACAAGAAAGAAAACATGTTTGGAAATAGCAAGGGGATTGGATTTATGAGAAATCTAGATTAAAAATTGTTCACGGGAATAGAAAAGTGACAAATGTGCTACTTGATAGGGAACTAAATGCCAAGATATCATACATAAATCTCACATGAGTTATACATAAGTCGCATGTAAATTGCACATGAGTGGCTCGTGAGTGGCACGTGAGTCGCACACGAGTGGCACGTGAGTCACACATGCAAGCTAGTTGGTGAGCTCGGGCCTTTATTTGAGATTACATTAACCAATTCAGGTTTTTATTTGAGTCAAGGTCCACCCTAGGCTCTATTTTGAAAAAAGGGCCTAATTTTTAGTCCTTATTTGCAATAAGATGCACTACAATTCCTTTTTGAGAAAAGGATCTCTCTATCTAAAATTTTCTCAGTATCTCTTATGCAAAAGCTTGTTTATACACTTGGAAAGTTGTCCTTCCCATTATAGTTGAACGTGGCTATACTTTAACATCATGCCAACACTATTGGGGACGTGACAAAATCATCCCTGGTAGCTTGCACTGAAGATCAATAGGACATCCAATCAATGGGTCCAAACTATACTCGTTGCTTTACACTCTTTGACTAAACCCTTTCTTACTTAAGGTCAAGCCAATTTTAATCATCTTAACTGAGGGGCGCTACCTTCATTAGCTCCAAAGCATTATGTGCTTATCTACAAAACATGCTAAGTAAAATAAGTACCTAGAAGAGTGTGACTTGCAATAGTGCCTTCATTAACAACATAGTTTGCCATGTCACAAGGACATATGTATAAACCTAACAATTTAATTTTGTTTCTCTCAGTATCTTCTTCGTTTCGCAGCCACCTAAAGAGACTTAATTTGATAGGGATTTTTTATTTAAGGTCAAGCTTAAGATTGAATTACGCTTTCTTACTTATGATCAAGCCAATTTTAATCATCTCAACCGAGGGGTGCTACCTTCCCTGGCTCCAAAGCATTATGTGCTTATCTACAAAACGTGCTAAATAAAATAAATACGTAACTTGCAACAGTGCCTCCATTAATAGCATAGTTTGCCATGTCACAAGGACATATGTAGGAACCAACATTTTATTTTTGTTTCTCTCAATATCTTCTTCATTTCGTAGCTAGCTAAAGAGACTTAATTTGACAGAAATTTTTCTTGATGAATTTTGCAACCTCGCTTACCTAATAGAAATTTAAGTTAGACTTGACTACATGAGATCTTCCCATATGAAAGGTAACTAGGCCAAAGAAATTGAATGTGTATGATGGGCCATGGTTCTTTATTTTTGTGGGGAAATCACAGAAAAGCATATGATAAGTTGGGTGGAAACTATTCTGGTTCCACCTCAATTTATTATTGACATTATTTTTCGTAATTGTTGATTGATATTTTTTAAGCACATGGTTATCAATTTTCTCAAGCATCTATTTGTTTGAGAAATGTAGCATTCGTGGATCTGGGCATGCCGGATCTAGGCGAGCCCCGCCGGCCCCAAGCGAGTTCCGCCAAGGCCTTGCCCAAGGCTGGCATTGGTCGTCGGCCCCCGTGAGGGCCGATGTGCCCAAATCTAGGTGCTCATGCCCTCACCTAGGGCCGGCAAGGGCTCACCTTGGTCAAGCGGTGGCTGGTAACCATTGCCGGCTCCTTGGACGATGGGCGGCGGTAGTGGCGGCGGTGGTGGAAAATAAAAATGATTTTTTTTAACATCTTTTTAAAAAATGAAACATTTTTTTAACAGTTTTTTAAAGAATGAATTTTAGTTTTTAAATATAATTTTCTAAAAAATTGAATTAAAAATTATTTTAAAAAGCCAAGTGGAAAATAAAAAAATCATTTAAAATGCTATGTTGGCGCCATGTCGGCATTTTTTGTCAATAAGACTAACAAGTGTTAATTTTAGGATTTAATTGAACTATTTTAACAAGTTTTAGGACTTGATTGCACTTTTCAAGTTCTATGACTCAATTATATTTTCGTGACAAGTTTTAGGATTTCTACAGCACTTATCCATTTTTTTAGAAAACAACCCTACTTCAAGCGTTTATTTGAGATAAAGTTCATTTTGATTCCTTTTTTAGAAAATGATCTCCCTATTTGAAATTTTCTGAAGCATTGTATGCTATCTCTTATGCGGAAGCTCGTTTATATGCGTTGAAGTTGTTCATTTCATGATAGTTGGACATGGCCACAATTTACCATTATGCAAGCGCTATATAGGACGCGACAAAATTATCCTTAGCAGCCTGTACATAAAACTTTTGCCACTGTGATTTTTAAACTCAACAAGGACTGCCCAATCGACTGTGCAACGAGTGGATGGTAATTGACTGACAATGGTTTTCTACGACCAGAAAGCATGCATGCATGCATCGATGAAAGCTCGTGCGAAGTTGGTGGAAGTATTCCCGGCGGCCCTTAGAATCGCAATCAAATGCCTTTTTTTCTTCTTTCTTCTTATTTTTGGTTGTTTTAGGTGGAAAAGGGGAGCCCAGCTCCATGATTTGGCAATTTGCTTTTGCTTTCACACTTTAGGAGGAGGAATCTATGCATTTGCCTTTTTTATATTTGAACTTTCCATGTCCCTTTTTCCGTCTTGTGACCGGAAAATTCCCCATAAATGGAATATCTCGTAATTTTCGAAAAGGTTGTCAGTCTTTCAAACTTGCACGGTGCTTCCATGAATGTCCTTTCACATTACAATCCTAAATATATTATCATGTGCATTGACACGGTTGAGAGTTGATTCAAATATTGATGAGAAAACGTGTGGGTTGGCAAAGGATCTTCATCCAACTGCCAAATGCTTTAGATATGGGAAAATTATCATATTAGGTAGGTAAAATATAAATTTTGTCATATAAATACGAAATGAAGAGTCTAATAACTCATCTTAAATTTTGAAAACCACATGTTTTCTTCGACCTAACCATAAGAAACCCATGACCCACATGTATGTACATTCTCTATTCCTTCATCATTTCTTAAAAAAAAGATAGATATATATCCAATCTTGATATTTTCTAAAATTAGTTTTTATCTTGAAGGAACGCTTTATCTTCCGACGTCAGGACCGCAGATTAAAAGACAACGTTAATAGATGATTAATTTTCCCCTCAAATCAAGTCTAGATCTTCCTACATCCTATAAATAAATAAGTAAATAAAAGACTCAAACCTTTGTATGCTACTCCATTGCCAAATTGATCATTGGTATTCATTTTAAAGTCATGGAGAAAGCATCTCACTTATCAATTATATAGCATGCCACCAATTTTATCTTAAATTAAAATTTGAATTCATTCCTATGTAGTGATGCACACTCATTAAACTGAGAATAGTTATTGAATTGCTAAAAAAAAGTGCGCGGATATCACTATTTGAATAATTTTTAAGTAAAGATTGCAATTATCGTCATAAATAATCTAACTTTGAATTGAACCGAAACCTAAGTGATCTAAGAAACATAGATCGATGGAAAAATTAGTCATTTCACCTTATTGCGGATGGCCATTGAATTGGGTCAATTATATCAGCGTTACGTGCAGAACTCCATCTAACGCTATGGGCTCCTTCAAGGGGATGCGATGGCCCTCTCATTGAATGCGGTCCAACTTACGTTCTCTGACCCACCTAATTGCGAAATTAAAACCAGAAGCCAACGATAGATGTCACCCTCCGCAGCGGTATTGACTTCACTTTTTGTCCCCAAAATTTAATGCTTTTGCATTGCACAGAAACCAACCAATTTTGACTATTTTTTAATAAATATAGTAAAGAATTATTTGATACGACCAATAATCCAAGATTCAGTACCAAAAAAATTCCAAGATTGCCCATCCAATTGTCAGATCCTATTTATTGTTAATTCGATATTAAGTGAAATAACTCAAGCCACATTTATATATAATCAATATTCTTTAGAGTAAATGCTTACAATAAGAGTGTCAAGTTGAGATAGTAGCATTAAATTGCATTTTTTTAATCCCAATCTCAAGTACTCTTTGTATACTTAATGAAAAGCATTTTGAGGTTGATCGTACATAATGTGGAAAAAAATTATATTTTAAAAATTAGGCTTAACACTATCAAAAATCCCAAACCGATATCGTTATGATAGTTTTATTTCAAACTAATTTTTTTACCAATATAAATCTAATTTGGTATTCTTGTGATAAATTTGTCTGCGTTAGCTTCCATTTAATTTTATCATCAAATTATTAAGTTAGATAACTTGTAAAAGTTGATGGGTGTACTAATTTAGAGTTTTACTTTGCGTTTGTCACAAATATACTGGTTTGTAATTTTTTTTCGATAACTAACGAAAGATAAATTTATTATAAAATACAAATTTCGAGTTTTCACAAGTAAATTTGTTATAAATTTAAATATTTTGAGTTTTTCATGATATTAACCCTAAAAATTATAAGTTTTCTTTATTCAGTTAATTGTGCTACATACCGTGAATTTATGAATAAGTATGGAAAACAGTCGGCCGCATTTTAAAATTTAAATAATGCGGGAGCCCTTCTTTTTAACTTTTCCAATGGACATAAGTATTTTGAACACTTCCAAAGAGGGAAAGATTTTTACGGAATATTGTATTCCTGATTTTCGTGAATGATAAAGTACGAAAGTACAGATTTCACTATAAGATGTTGTCAATAACGACCAAGGGCCATCAGGAGACCAAGCCTCACTGAAAATGATAAAGAGGAACAGTTATATCATTCTTTAAGTTTAGGCTTTCCCTCGAACGACAACACTGTCGTCTCTCTCTCTCTCTCTCGGACAAACACAGAGCGCTCGAAGAAAAACCTCATCTCCGTCCTCTCCCGAAATCACTCCCTTCCTGCGTCTCCTTGTGCTGTTTTTGGTCGTGGTCGAGGCAGGATTTTCGCGTCGTTTTGCACTCGCAAACGGTTTTTCAAGGGGATCGAGGTCGGAGTTTGGGTCGGTTGTCAGGCGAGGGGAAGCAGGGGAAGTTAAGGATGGTGGTGCCTCTGGGTTCAGTTTCCAGAGTGGTTGTCTGCGTTGTTCTAGTCGTGATTTGCTGTGCGGTCTTCGAGTGTGATGCTCAACTCTTGCCGCAAGATGAAGGTACGCCAGAATGACCAAAACATTTCCTTAATGGCAGTTAAAGTTCCTTCTTTTTGGCCCTCTGTTTTTTGTGGGATAATTGCTCTGCGGACTCTGATCCTGAATCTCTCGCTCCTCCTTTGAAATCTGCAAATTGAACTATAAAGTTTGGAGCTTTTATTACATTTGTCAGTCCTTTTTTTCTTCGCAATTTTTGTTTCTAGTCCAAGAATTTCTGGGGGGTGCGGGAGATATTTCTTCTGCACTTTCATTTCCTTTTCTGAAAACTCTCCCTAGCAGACGGAGCAGGGACTGAGAATGAGGCTGCCGACGGCGGTCACCGCCCCCTGCCACTCTAAAAGTTTTAACTTTTATGAGAAAATTTAAGCATAATTTTCATCTCTTGTCTCTCAACCTAAAAATCCTACCTCCATAATTAGACTTTCATATCCTGTCCAAGTACTCTCTCTTTCCTCAATTATGACACAGATAATCCTACTTTAACCGGTCGAACTGGCAAATTATTGGTGAAGTTTTCCTTTTCTGGGAACAGGCAGTTGGAGACGGCAATCGTTTCTCCCAACCTCCTTTTCCAATCCTAATCCTTTCAGGAAAGGAAATATATGATTCAAGAAAAATCAGCGGGGAAAGAGTTCTGGTTTTTTTTTTTATTCAGTCAAACCTTGTCTGTCTGGGTCCACACAGGCCCATCTCTCTCGGACAGATCTTGAATGCGTGCATGCACGGAGGGTGCGTCCAATCAGAATCTAGTTTTGCAGTACTCCACATGAAGTTAATATTCTGTGATATTGATATCACATCAGGCTAGTGGTCCAGCGTCGGCTAGCAATAATTGGGATTGATGGGCCTTCCAGAATATTGCCACCAGTTCACATGGAGATGACCCTTTTCTGTACTCCGTTTCCTGCAATTTGGTTGCGCTCATCTTGACATGTATATAAAAAATCCTGCTCTTTTCAATGGGGAAAGAAAAGGTACCATCACATAATTATGTGAGAAGTAATATGATCATCACCATTTAAAGATTCTTCTCTGTTGTCAGCCAGTTAATACCCGCCAGCCATAACATGGTCGAATAAATGGCATATATTTATTGGGTGCGAATTCGCTCTCTGGATTGCAATGGGAGAGGAACAATTGGCTTTTTTGACCCCCCCGATTTGGTCAAACTTGAGAAGATAGGAGACTAGTCTTCTCTCACCTAATAGACGTACATTGTTTACTTTTCCCGAATAAAATAGATTAAATGTCCTTCTGTTCAACGCGCTGTTTGTGATTTTTTTTCTGCTATTCTAATATGGAAGCCGGCATTGGCATTTAATATGCATGACAATGAAATCAATCTATCATGATCGCCTGTACTATATCTTATCTTGCAAGCTCATCTTCCCATATACGCAGCTTGTACAAGCACGTAGTTTTAATTGAATCAAATAAATACCATGCACTGTCTGAAGTTTACTCATTGCCCTACAGTCCCAAGATTGAATAAGTCTTTCTTACTTGTGGTCAAGCCTATTATAATCACCTTAACCAAGGGGAGCTACCTTCGTTGGCTCAACATAGTTCTGTGCTAATGCACAAGAGGCGTCGCATAAAATAAGTAATTTCCAGACCTTGTATGGCTGGAGCCTTATTACTACAAACAAACTCACAAGCGCCTGCTAGTGTACATGTTCGTTTGGTCCTTCTAAATCTCTTTCATTTTTCAGCAATGGATACTAATAAAGGATTTCTTGTTTGTGCTTGCAGTTGATACACTAAACACAATCGCCATTAAAATGCAAAACAAATACTGGAATGTAAACGAGACATCATGCATTGGGGGTATAGGTCTAAACGTGACCCTTGCTTCAGGAATAAGCAACGTGACTTGCAACTGTTCCTTCAATGATAGCACAGTTTGCCATGTCACAAACATGTATGGAAGACCTGATAGTTATTTTCGTTTCTTCCCATATCCTTCTTTCACGTACATCGATTGCAATTCACCTGTTGTTCTTCGTGTCACAGCCAGTTGAAGGAACTTAATTTGACAGGGATTTTTCCTGATGAATTTGGCAACCTCACTTACCTAACGGAAATGTAAGTTAGACTTGACCACATGAGATCTTTTTATGTGGAAGGTAATTAGGCCAAAGAAATTGAATGTAACCAATGGGCCATGGTTCTTTAATTTCATGGGGAAATCACAAAAAAGCATGCTATGAGTTGGGGAAAAGTATTCTATTTTCACCTTATCTTATTATTGACAATGTTTTTCCATAATTCTTGATTGATCTTTCTTAAACACCGAGTTATAAATTTTCTCAATCATATATTTATATGAGAAATGTAACAATCATGGGAATCTAAAGCAAACTATTGCTTGGGAATTTTAAAAGTTCTAAAGCGTGCACTCTTTGCAAGCAGAGACATCACTCGTAACTTCATCAATGGATCGCTCCCCACAACTCTTACTCAGATACCACTTACTATTCTGTAAATTTCTTTTCATACATCAAATTTCATTATCACAATTTAATTATAAGTTCTTAGAAAAAAGAAGCATAATTTTGTTTTTACTTTGGTGCTTCAGGTCAGCACTTGGAAATCGCATAAGTGGTGTTCCCAAGGAAATTGGCAACATTAGCACGCTGGAGGAGCTGTAAGATTTGCTATTAATCATTTTCCTTTTGTATTGAGAATGTGTTAGACCTGATGGTGATAAGTTTATGTCTATGCTAGTGTGTTAGAGGACAATCTACTTGAAGGCACTCTTGAGACGAACATTGGAAACTTGAGCCTTTTAAGGAGATTGTAAGTAAAGTATAGTGCATTAATCGGCACACTTTTGCTTGGATAACACATTTTAGAAGTCCTTTTTTAATGTTTGTGAGCTCTCTTGATTGCAAGATTATGAAATAAAATATCTTACTTTAATCTTCTTGCTTTAATTGAAATGAAGTTTCTCTTTGTTCGGGGAGATGAAAATACACTTTGTTCTATGTTATATACACATATATATATTGAGACTTGATCCTTCAATATTTTGAATTCCTAGATGGTTTTTTTTTTTTTTTTGGCAGCCTTCTGTCTGCTAATAATTTCACAGGAACAATACCTGAATCATTTGGCAACCTAAAGAACTTAGAAGATTTGTAAGTGGCATCATAATTCTTTTTATCTATCAACACTGAATTTCCTCTGCGAGACCTGATTTATAGACCATTTGCAGTCGTATAGATGGAAGCACATTATCAGGAAAGATACCTGATTTTATCGGGAATTGGACCAAAATTACAAGATTGTGCGTATCCCAATCCTTTTCATTTAGGGCCAAAAATATTTATTTATATGATTTATGCGATACTCGAAAGTTGTTCTTATATGACGGCATTTCAGGGACATGCAAGGCACATCTATGGAGGGACCTATTCCTTCAAGCATATCGTTGTTGAAAAACTTGACAGAGTTGTGAGCATTTGATCATATGCAATTGTTCTTCGTCTCTTATAATTTAGTAAGATTGTGTTTTATCTCTAGATGTAGAATGGATGTTAATGTTATGTGATGGAGTGAATTTATATGCATTCAGGAGAATCTCAGATTTGAAAGGTTCAGGCTCAGATTTTCCTAATTTGCAGGGCATGAACATGAAAATATTGTGAGCTCCATATAAGAAATAATTGATTTATTTCTTTTGTCTATATTCTATGGCTAAATTTCCATTAACTATTGTCTTAAACATTGCAGGATTCTGAGAAATTGCTTACTTATTGGCTCAATTCCAGATTACATAGGGCAATGGACAAGTTTGACAACATTGTAAGTTGCTATAATGAGGTGGATTTTTCATTTGATCTCAAAATGTTCACGTGTTTTGTGTTCTTTTCTTTGAAAAATCCAGTGGATCGGTTATTAAGCATCGACAGATTTTGTACTTGTCCTGACAGATTATTTCATATTTCGAGAAGAGACTTGTTTCATGAATGAGAAGGGCCTTAATTTGAAGATCAAATTACATGAACTTCTGCATTTTCTCAAGAAAACTATCTGATTCATCTCTTTTTATTTGCTCATCTTTGGGTAGAGACCTGAGCGTCAACAGATTGACCGGTCAAGTTCCTGAAACGATGGAAGCTGCTCTGGATTACATGTAATTTTAATTCTTGACTACTCCTAGTGTCTCAGCAAATATTTAGTTGACTTTCCTTCCTCACTAGGATCATATACACCTCATATAGTTGGATTCCAAACAATTTTTTGGACAAGTGTTACATGACTTTTATTTCTGAATGTAGGTTCCTGACAAACAACTCCCTTACCGGAGCAGTACCCAGTTGGGTAACAGGGAGCAAGCAATCTCTGTTAGTCTCCTACGAAAATATCCAGTTCTTCGTTCTTGCTTTTCCATAAGATTGTCATAGATTGTAGGATTTGACTCTTAATTCTTAGTATGAGACTTATGGGTTCACATCTGAATATCACTCTTCAATGTTGTTCTGTCATTATTTATTGGGGTGAATATGCGCACTAACTAGGTCAAGGTATGAACTGCAGCGACTTATCTTACAACAATTTCACCGGTTCTCCCGTAATTAGTTGTCTGCAATCAAAAGTGTGAGTCAATGCACGTTCTCTCTCAAGGCAGAAATTTTGTAGTTCTGTCTCATCCCCACATTTCTGGAGTTATTTTTTAACACATTGTGTCGCTTTTCAGTAATTTGGTTTCCAGCTTTTCGTCTAATGAAAACAACTCGTAAGTCTCTTTGGCTCAGAGCTATTCGAATTGTTGATAATTGCATGTGAAAACCATATTACCGACATTCTCTCTGGTTGATCCCATTAGGCTCTGGTGCCTGGAGAAGGATCTACCCTGCAACGGGAAAGCACAATGTGAGTTCTACTATGTTTGAATTGTTGGTGAGCATAAATGTCGTGCTACTTTTGTCCCCTATCATGTCTTACGCAATATCATCCAACGATCCATTCAGACCATTCCTTATTTATCAATTGTGGAGGAGCCAAAATGGCTTTTGGTGGGAATCAATATGAAGCGGACACCAGTCAGGACGGGCCATCAGTTTTCTATTCTTCTTCAGAAAAGTGGGCTTACAGCAGCACCGGGGTTTATATGGGAAATGATAAAGCTGGTTACACCGTGAGTAACCCATTTTCTACGAACGTGAATGGCTCCGAACTTTACCAAACAGCTCGCCTTTCCCCTTGGTCAATTAGATACTATGGCCTTTGCATGATGAAAGGAAGTTACAAAGTGCGGCTTTATTTTGCTGAAATTCAATATTCCAATGACGAAACATATAGCAGCCTCGGGAGACGTATATTCGATGTATCGATACAAGTAAGTGAAGTGAAATTTTTCGCCTGATTATTGTTTTATTTCATCTATTTTGCTGAGTTATCGTCTTTTGTTGAGGAATTTGACTTGGGAAACTGTTATTATGACTTGGTGTGCGACGGGGCTGCACACAACAATCCGCAAGAGCACGATTTTTTCTCACCGAAATTCTTGTTAATTCTGCAGGGCAATCTAGTGTTGAAGGATTTTAATATTGCAGAAGCAGCGGGAGGTGTTGGGAAGGGCATATTTTGGGACTTCGATAACATTACTGTGAATGGCACTACTTTGGAGATTCATTTATATTGGTCAGGGAAGGGAACCACAGCCATTCCTGATAGAGGTACCTATGGACCACTTATTTCCGCCATTGCAGTGACACCGAGTAAGTCAACGCTGACATACGGATCTCTATTATTCTTTCCTCATGTGGTCATTGAAGTATTCACATATAAATTTGTCAATTTTTTCCCGCTCATAGACTTTGATGTCGGAAGTGGACTATCAGCTGGAGCAATCACTGGAATCGCAATAGCTTCAGCAGTTCTCCTTTCATTGATATTACTAGTCCTTAGGCTAACAGGATTCTTAGGCGGCAAAGAAGTTGAAGATCCAGGTGAGATTATCATACTGACATATCTGCTCACACAAGAATTTGTCACTCTTTGATTCATTACACAAATATGATGCTTTTAAGACCGTGTTTATCTGCTTTCTTATTTTTTGTGAAATTCTTATGAGTAAATTGTAATACCACAAAAGTTGGCCTTGTTGCTTTTAATTAGGATTGCATGCCTATGAGGCATGACCATATAAGTGAATCACTCAGATGGAGAGTTTGTTGTAGAACTGTGCTTTTCCTTAGTTCTTTTTATTGCATTCTTGATAAATACCTTGGTTTTTCTCTTTGTTTTTTTTCTTTTTTTCAGAATTACGTGGGCTAGATCTCCAAACTGGCCGTTTCACTTTAAGGCAAATCAAAGCTGCTACAGGCAACTTCGCTTCTGTGAATAAGATAGGTGAAGGAGGGTTTGGGCCAGTTTACAAGGTAATTAATAGTATGTTCATAACTTCATCCTCCATTCAATATGAAGGAAGTATATGATAAATTGAGTGCGTATCTTTGTTTTAGACTTACATTGCAGATCTTGTCAAGCCAACCGTTTTTTTAATGAAATAATATATGATCAGTTATGAGTCTTAAATTTGTATCATTAATCTCAGGGAATACTATCGGATGGAACTATAATTGCTGTGAAGCAGCTTTCTTCTAAATCAAAACAAGGCAATCGTGAATTTCTCAATGAGATAGGCATGATATCTGCTCTCCAGCACCCAAATCTCGTAAAGCTTTATGGCTGCTGCATTGAAGGAAATCAATTGTTGCTAGTTTACGAATATCTGGAGAACAATAGTCTTGCCCGTGCAATTTTTGGTAAAAGATGCTTTTTTCCTAAGCCGACTAATATGCTATTAATGGGCATCCAACTAAACTCTTTTTGTCTCTCTCTTCCTAGGACGAGATGAGCAGCTGATTCAGTTGGACTGGGCCACAAGAAAGAAAATATGTTTGGGAATAGCAAAGGGATTGGCTTACCTTCACGAGGAATCTAGATTAAAAATTGTTCATAGGGACATAAAAGCAACAAATGTGCTGCTTGATAAGGAACTAAATGCCAAGATCTCAGATTTTGGTTTGGCCAAACTCGATGAAGAAGAGAATACACATATCAGCACAAGGATAGCTGGAACAATGTAAGTCTTCTATTATTCTAGTTAATTCTCTTTATTTAATTAGCTTTAGTCTAATGAACTTTTGATTGCTACAAATCTGTATGTTTTCCCTGAATGTCCTCCTTCTATGGCCATATTCACCATTACTATTTTGCCTTGCCTCAGAGGTTATATGGCTCCTGAATATGCGATGAGGGGCTACTTGACAGACAAAGCCGATGTCTACAGCTTTGGAGTCGTTGTTTTGGAGATTGTCAGTGGAAAGAGCAACACAAATTACAGGCCGAAGGAAGAATTTGTTTATCTCCTCGACTGGGTAATGTATAGCGACTTTAAGTTATATTGGACGTGAAGCTCTCTTTCTCTACTTTCTCCGGGTTTGCTTTGAGGACTTGCAGGTAGAAAGATGGCATGGGACTTCATAGTTAAATGATGGAGCAAGCTATTAAGTACAAATTGGATCAGACTAAATTAATATATGAAGGAATAGTTTCTTTGAAGGACTTGTCCCTAAAGAGAAAAAGTAAAATGAAAGATGGGTTAGAAGCTTAGAGTATTGTCATATTGATATGTATGCATGAGCATCCTCAGCGGTGGATAGCATGAATGCATGAACATGATGAGATTCCATCTATCAGTAATCTATTCTCCTTAGTTGTTCCTAAAACTGTTTTCTGTTTCTAAAAGCAAGATAACTGACTAATCTTCTATTTCTATTTGTACGTGATGAAAGGCCTATGTGTTACAAGAGCAAGGGAACTTTCTTGAACTCGTGGATCCACGTCTTGGCTCGAATTACTCCGAGGAAGAGGCAATGAGAATGCTAAACCTGGCACTACTATGCACCAATCCTTCACCAACTCTCAGGCCGCCGATGTCATCTGTGGTGAGCATGCTCGAAGGGAAAGGTGGGATTCAAGCACCAATAATCAAGCGCACCGCAACAAATCCAGATCATAGGTTCAGAGCCTTCGATAGGCTAGCTAATAATAGCCAAACAATTGTTTCGACATTCTCTCAGGACACTCGCCAGGTTCCGGGAAGCATGTCCATAGAAGGTCCATGGATTGACTCTTCAGCTTCTTTCACAAGTAAGGATGAGACCCGCAGCTATTCTTCAGAGAGCAAGCTTCTCCCAGATGCTTAGGACTCGGATTCGTTCAGTAATTATTATGTGTTCATCATTTTTTCTATCCAATAGTGTAGAGGAATTAGACGGTGGAAATATCGAGAATAAGAATGTCGCTGAAGGATGTCATATAACCACGTTATTGTCAGTCCAAGTCCTAGCAGGAGAATTGAGCATGTGCTGGCCTTTAGGCACAAGGTGTGGCTTCATCTAGGTGACTCTCAATTGTATGATTTTTCATACTTTGAATTTCTTGGTAAAGTATGTGCATAATAAATTCGCCCATTTTTGTCCATAAAAATTTCAAGATACTCACTGGAGCGTTCCGTTTCCTTTATTGTTTTAACTCGATTTGATATGATAGAAGCACCTAAGATCACGAACTAAGTTTTTGGAATGTCTATTTGCTAAGCTCATAGTTCGGAAATTGTAGATTTATCGATTTTAGGCATTGTCTATGGTGTGTTCCCAACGAAAGTGCACTTATAGAGGTTGACCTCTTAACTCGCTCATTGTTGTGCATGTGGGGAGTAGAGATCATATAGCCTACATCTCTCCTCCACCAGCAGTCTAGCGCCTCCATCAACCATATTGCCATATTGCTACAAATTTTTTGTTCAAATAATGAAACTATTTTTCCATTATCCCATGACCTATATGGTTGAACTATTCTACCTTGTCACTTGTCCATCCTCTCCCAAAAATATCCTACACACATGTACACTTGCACACATTAAATCACAAACTATATCGTTAATATCAACACCATGCTTCTGCACAATTCCAAATTTCAACAGAGACAAAATGGCAAAATCACGACTGTAATGCCTGTCAAGTTGCAGCAACAGCTCATCCTGAACTTTGCTGGGTGAAAGATGACACAGTTGACGTAAATAATCTAATCTTTTAGCTTCCCAAAACAATTGACAGTTGTCCGATATTTATCTATTGTTTTTCCATGACTGAATGTCTCCAACCGCCACTTCCTTGTGAACACCCTTAACACTTACAAGTCTTTAACGAGGGTAATACTGCTACAGTGGATGAATCGAAAGCTTCCCAGAAAGGTTGTTTTGAGTTCCTTGCAGAAATGAGCCACAGATTCAAACTTTATCTCACTTGATTAAGTGCTCCCTACACAAATTTGCAATGGATGGGACTGACAAGATAATGAAGGATTGTAAATATCAGAAATTCAGCTCATCTGACAAGGTCCACCGAGATCTTTACGGGGAAAATGGTGAAGTCCAACCCTTAAATTCTGGCATGAGTGGTCATGAGTGAATAAGGGAAAATGCAGTTTCGAAAGCAAAAGATGAAGCAGGCTTCACTATGAATGCAAATGCTGAGGCACAAGTTAAACCAAATCGAAGGAGAGATCAAAATCAAACAAATGGAAGGACGATCATATGTAAGTGGCGCACTCAAGTGTCAGATACAGAGTATGCTCGATCAGTAGGTAATAATGAATTGCCCTATAACAGGATAATTTTCTTGGCAGATTTGATCATTTTGTTTGCTGCGTTTCAAGCGAGATTAATAACTGTATTCTTGGCTTTTCCAATCTGATTGTCATACTAGTCTTTCATGTTTTTGCTGTTCCCACTTCAAACGCTGGATCACATCAAGGCATCTCTCAAGATAAAATTATTGAAGATATGTGAGGTAAAATTAGCAGGAGTGAACGTAAAAGAAACATGCATTTGGCGTTGGGGTTTTGTTGGGCCCTATGCTGCTCAATCTACGTCTTCCTCAAGCTTCTTGGTTTGTAATGGGTGGTTTTGCAACGAAACACTAGGTGACGAAACCAATTCGGGCAACAGAGACCCTGAATTTTGTTAGAAAATAGTAAAATTGATTTTGTGTTTTGATTAGCTTATTTGTCTTTTAATTGTTTTTGGCTAAGTGTGTGAGAGAGTCAGATTTTAGAGAGAGAGTTTTAAGTTTAGCAAAGCTTGTGTGTGTACTCCATTAAGCCTTTACAAGGCATATTATGTAATATAATCTCTCTTTGTGTGTTTACACTCTCTCCCTCCAAATCCTTTTGGTTCCAACAATTGGTATCAAAGCTAGCAATGGCATCCACTAGTTCTATTTAGTTGCAACTTCCGAAGTTGAATGAAAAAATTACAACAACTAGTCCGTCCAAATGAAGGTTCTATTCGAGTCCCAAGATTTGTGGAACCTGGTGGAGAACGGCTACACCGAAGTAGCTGATGCTGAAGAATTCAATGCTTTGAGGAAGGAGGAGAAAGAAGCATTGGTGGAATCTCGAAAGAAAGATCAGAAAGCATTATATGCGATCTTTCAAGCCGTAGAGGAATCGATATTTGAAAAAATATCGAGTGCTGAGACAGCGAAAGAAGCGTGGGATATATTGCAAAAATCCTACAAAGGCGATGATCGTGTCAAGTGAGTGCAGCTCCAAACACTTCGAGGAGATTTTGAGTCTTTACGCATGAATGACTCTGAATCTATCTCGGCTTACTTTGATCGTGTACAAACCATCATTAACCAACTGAGGGTTAATGGTGAAAAACTCCAAGATGTACAAGTCGTAGAAAAAATCTTGAGGTCTTTGACTAAAAGGTTTGACTACATTGTTGCGGCGATCGAAGAAGGCCAAGATATATCAACCATGACGTTGGAGCGGTTGATGGGATCATTATGCTCACATGAGCAAAGAATGAACCAGAAGTCTATCAGTTCGAATATTGAGCAAGCACTGCAGAGTTGGGTCACTCAATCAAATCGAGGAGGACGTCATGGTGGCCGAGGTCGTGGAGGTGCCCAAGGTAGAGGTGGAAATCTGAATTCCACTAGAAGATATAAAACACGTGACAAATCAAAAGTCAAGTGTTTTAACTGTAACAAATTTGGACATTACAAATCCGAATGTTGAGCAAACATGGGGCAAGAGCAGCCAGAATATGTGCACGCCGTCGATGCAAATGAAGACGTGGTGTTAGCATGCCAAATGGATGACTCAAGTACCATGAACACAAAAATTTGGTACCTTGATACTGGGTGCAGCAATCACATGTGTGGTCAAAAGGAGCTATTTTCGAAGTTAGATGAGAAGGTTCGTGGTGAAATCAACTTTGGGAATAAATCCAAAATTCCCGTGATGGGCAAAGGTAACATTGATATCAAATCAAAAGATGGTACTAATGTTACTATTGCAAATGTTTACTTTGTGCCGGGACTCTTTTGGAATTTGCTGAGTGTTGGGCAACTATCCAAAAAAGGCCACAAAGTTAACATTGAAAATGGTGTGTGCACCATTAGAGGCACAAACAATAAGTTGATTACGACAACACAGATGACGAAGAACCGGATGTTTCCTCTATCCCTTCGGACGAAGACTCTATTGAGTTTCCAAGCAACAACAAAAGATAGCAAGTGGCTATGGCATCTTCGGTTTGGTCATCTAAATTTTCGTGGACTTAAATTACTAGTCCAGAAAAAAGATGGTGACTAGCATGCCCTTGATCGACAATCCAAACCGCTCATTGGAAGGATGTCTCGTTGGAAAGCAACATCGGAAATCTTTTCCAATTGGGAGAGCTAGAAAAGCCAAGCAACCTTTGGAGTTGGTACATATAGATATTTGTGGCCCTGTTGAGGTGGAATCATTTGGACAAAAAAGGTACACGCTAATTTTTGTCGATGATTTTACTAGAAAAACATGGGCTTATTTTTTGAGAGAAAACTCCGAAGCTTTTGGCAAATTTAAAGAATTCAAAGTCTATGTTGAGAAATAGAGTGGCTTTAATTTAAAGACATTGAAATCGGATAGAGGTGGAGAATTTACTTCCAATGAATTTGACAATTATTGTAAAATTCATGGAGTGAAACGTCAGTTGACTGGTAGCTATACTCCTCAGCAAAACGATATAGCAAAAAGAAAGAATAAAACAATTTTTGAAATGGCAAGAAGTATGCTAAAGGCTAAAGCATTACCGAAAAAGTTTTGGGCAGAAGTCGTTGCTTGTGCTGTATTTCTATTGAATAGGTGTCTAGCAAGGAGTGTTCTTGGAAGAACCCCAGAAGAGGCTTGGAGCGGCAACAAGCAAGATGTTTCGTTCCTACGGGTATTTGGGAGTGTAGCATATCCCCATATACCAGACGAACGAAGAAAAAAGTTGGATGATAAAAGCGAGAAGTGCATTTTCATTGGATATAGTAATGTGACTAAGGGTTATAAGTTATATAATCCTGTCACGGAGAAGGTAATTATCAGTGGGGATGTCCAATTTTTTGAAGATGAAGCCTGGGACTGGAATCAAAAGGCTTACTAGAAAAATATTCCTATGGAAGATGAACCATTGGTGAGGGAGACCGAAGAATTTTCAATTGAAGATCCATCACTTTTACTTGGTAGTTCATCCTCCTCACCAGCAACAACTGCAGAACCATTGATTCGTCGTTCACGACGACCGCATAAGATGCTAGTAAAATTCAAGGATTATGTGGTCACAAGAGTTGATCATAATGACAGTGATAAAATCACTAATGAAACAATGGTAAACTTTTGTTTATTTACATAATGTGACCCCATATCCTATGATGATGCAGCAGCAGATGAGAAGTGGATCCAAGCAATGGATAAAGAAATCCACTCCATTGAAAAGAATGACACATGGGTGCTAACTTCTTTACCAACTGGTAAGAAGCCTATAGGTGTCAAGTGGGTGTACAAAACGAAGTACAAACCTAACGGTCAGGTGGACCGTTACAAAGCTAGACTGGTTGTGAAAGGCTACAAGCAAAAGCCAGGTATTGATTATTTTGAAGTATTTGCACCAGTGGCTCGAATGGATACCATTTAAATGATCTTGGCACTTGCAGCTCAGAACCGTTGGAAAATCCATCAAATGGATGTGAAATCGGCATTCCTTAATGGTTTTCTCGATGAGAAAGTATATGTGGAGCAACCACAAGGTTATGTGAAGAAAGGGAGTGAAAATCAAGTTTATAAACTGAAGAAAGCGTTGTATGGGCTAAAATAGGCGCCTCAAGCTTGGTACACGAGGATTGATACTTACATGTTGGAGCATGGCTTTCAAAAGTGCCCTTATGAGCATACACTAAATATCAAGTCAAATATTAACTGTGATATTATCATTGTTTGCCTTTATATTGATGATTTGATATTTACAGGAAGCTGTGAGAAGATGTTTGCTGAATTCAGGGAGGCCATGACAAGTCAATTTGAGATGATAGATTTGGGATTAATGTCCTATTTTATGGGCCTTGAAGTGAAGCAGACAAATGAAGGATATTTGTTTCACAGCAGAAGTATGCTAATGATATTTTGAAGCGATTCAATATGGAAACGCTCAAATCAATTCAAACTCCTGTAGCAGAACGGTTGGAGTTGAAGAAAGAAGGAATCGGTGAATTGGTAAATCCCACTTATTTTAAAAGTATTGTTGGCAATTTAAGATATTTGGCTACCACTAGGCCAGATATAACTTATGGTGTGGGAATTATTAGTTGGTTTATGGAGAAACCATACCAATCACATTTGCAAGCAGCAAAAAGAATTTTAAGGTATGTCGGTGGAACTCGTGATCATGGAATTTTATATTCTTACACTGACAATTTCAGTTTAGTGGGGTATATAGACAGTGATTGGGCAGGTGATACCGAAACACGGAAGAGCACTTCCGGATATACGTTCTTTCTTGGATCAGGAATAATTTCTTGGTCATCAAAGAAACAACAAGTTATTGCACTCTCAACAGCTAAAGCAGAATACATTGCAGTATCTTCAGCAGCATGTCAAGTGATGTGGCTTACAAGGATGCTTTTTGAGCTTATGCATGAACAAAAAGGTCCTACTAAATTGATGTGTGATAACAAGTCAGCGATTGCATTAGCCAAGAATCCTGTATTTCATGGTAGGAGCAAACATATCGACATCAAGTATCATTATATTCGTGAGCTGATTAAAGAAGATGAGATTGAACTTGATTTTACGTAAATCGAAAACCAGATTGCGAGATATTTTGACAAAACCATTGAAGGCGGATTTGTTCGAGAAATTGAAGACAATGCTTGGTGTCATTACTTTTCAAAATCAATTTTAAGGGAGGCTATTAGAAAATAGTAAAATTGATTTTGTGTTTTGATTAGCTTATTTGTCTTTTAATTGTTTTTGGCTAAGTGTGTGAGAGAGTCAGATTTTAGAGAGAGAGTTTTAAGTTTAGCAAAGCTTGTGTGTGTACTCCATTAAGCCTTTACAAAGCATATTGTGTAATATAATCTCTCTTTGTGTGTTTACACTCTCTCCCTCCAAATCCTTTTGGTTCCAACATATTTTGCTTACACTAAACATAACCCAGTAGCCTTTGTGCAATTTACTCCATCTTTCTCCATTGATACCTCTTCAGGTGAACGCGTTGTTCATCATTCAGAAGCAAGCAAGGCAGATAGGAATAATGGCCCTCATAACCAAGAACTGGAGGTCATAGTTTTACTCTGTATGCCGGAGTCTGAACACAACCCAAAGCATGGCATCTTTCAGGCATTACATCTTGTTGAGAGTAAGCATGTCCATAAATGATTTCTTTCCAATTCTGTTTTGGAGATGTATCTCAAGAGTACTAGTTCTAAATTCTATAGAATTACTTTGAAGGTGAGGCCGGAATTTCTTTCCGCACATGGAGTCACATGGAGTCACAAAAGCCAACCCATTTGTTCGAGATCTACCTACGACCATGCCGAGTCCCCTTCAACATACATAGCCAACCCATTTGCTTCACAGATCCCCGAAAACCGGAGATCGAACCCCTAAATCAATGCGGAAGACGAAGCCCGGAAAACACGCATCACCGATCGTCATCACACCACGGATTAGCATTGTCTAGCCACAGATTAAACAGAGTCGTTGATGCTCAACATACATTTGATCCGAACGACAATTCGCTTGGAAGTAAGGAAAAAATTCGCCTTAAGCGTTACTCTTTCCTTCTTAAGAGAGAGAGAGCGTGAGAAGAGAAAAGACGTACGTTGTTTTTCAACTAATACCTTTTCTCTCTCTCTCTCCTCCCTTTTATACCTCTCCCTTTCCACGGGCCCTATTCCCGTGGGCCGGGCCTTTTGGGCCCAGCATGGGCGGACGGGCCTTAAGCCCATCTCATAAATTAAAATCATCATCTCCCACTCGCACATGGTGGGCCGAACAGGATTCTCTTTACCTCTCTTCAACATTCATACTGGTGAATAATCCGTGCGACCAGCATACTTTGAGAGCTCGTTGCTATACATCTGTTAGGAATATATAGCAGCTCATAATGGGCGTCTCACTCCGAGTAGAATTAGTATGCAGTACCCTAGATCGATCGATCACATTTATATCTCCCTTGATCTCTTTTAAACAATAATATATATATATATATATATATATATATATATTGTATTCACAATTATAATTATCACAAAGACAGTCATAATTGGTCGACCGGTGAATACAAAACCACAATGTGATTCTCCAAAATCGATCTTCCTATTTCCTTCAAACTCTCAATTTCTGTCTAGCTTGCTTTTCTAGAAATGCCCCATTAGATCGAATCATCTCATGACCATTGGCAACACCCTAAGATAGCAAACACTAAATAGAAATCTTGAGAATAAGTAAGAGTCCTGAGGGGACTAAAAAATTGAGGAACTCTTTTCCTCAAGAGTCTCACACGTCATAAAAGTTGAGATCAAACTTTTTGCCACTGTTATTGGTCGTCTCATGCATACGTAGTATGAAATACGTATTACGGTATTAACTCCTTTCCCATGGAGCGTATGTCTACACCTTTCAATACCGTACAGATGATAGTTCAGACATACTCAATGTCTAACTTGAGTTCACGTATCTACTCAATCACAAAATTCATCAGAACTCACATCTGGCATCATAGACAGATAAAGTAAAATATGTGGGCTATTTTTACTTTCGGACATCTTTAGTATTATGTCCTCATCTTAACACTCAGTTAAGGCGACATACGTATTTTAAGCTTGAGCTCTCGATTATCACCTAGATAATAAGCTTAAAAACAGTCTTATCTCTATTTATCACATAGTAAACAAAGGCGATTACCCGTGTGAGTGGGCTAATCTTATATCTGTCCGACATACTTCTTAACTTAAAATAATGCACTGAGCATTAAAATGCATAAAGATCATACAAAGATTCATAGACATTAATCAATGAAAAACAAAATTTCATTAAATGTGAACAATTCAGGGAAAATGCAAATTCAGTACATCAAACTCTACGCAATCCTAGAGATTTTACATGACCACAAAACACATCTCTAGGTATTGGCTTTGTCATAGGATCTGCTACCATTCTATGCGTAGATATGTACTGCAAGTTCACATCCTTTCGTGCAACCATATCTTTTACAAAGTTATACTTGGTATCTATATGTTTGGTCTTGCCATGATACTTTGGATCTTTGGTGTATGCTATAGCTGCTTGACTATCACAGTTAACCAATAATGGATTTGCAGCTTTCTCAATAACACCTAAATGATCCAAAAATCTCTTAAGCCAAACTCATTCTTGTACCGCTGCTGATAACGCCACGAACTCAGCTTCCATCGTGGACAAGGCTATGCACGTTTGCTTCTTACTGCTCCATGATATGGCGCCATTGTTCAGTAAGAAAGCAAATCCAGAGGTAGATTTTCTTTCATCTAAATCTCCTCTCCAATCAGCATCTGAATAACCTTCAAGTCGCAGATCCTTTCCTTGGTAATTCAACTTGAAATTAGCAGTTCCCTTCAGATACCTCAGTATTCTCTTGACGGCTTTCCAATGTGCTGGACCTGGATTGGATTGGTATCTACTTACCATTCCAACTGCAAAACATATGTCGGGTCTTGTACACATCATAGCATACATCAAGCTCCCAACAGCACTAGCATAAGGAACATGTTTCATTTGTTCCTTCTCTTGTGGAGTCCCTGGACACAGTCTATGGCTCAATCATTCACCTTTTGCAATAGGAGTGTCTATGGGTTTACAGTCTTGCATACGAAATCGTTCAAGAACCTTATTTATATAGGTTTCTTGCGAAAGAGACAACGATCTCTTCGAACGATCTCTCGAAATCTTAACTCCAAGAATGTATGCAGCCTCACCCATATCCTTCATCTTAAAGTTAGAAGATAAACATCTCTTGACAGTATTAACCAACTCCATATTGCTTCCGGCAATCAGTATATCATCAACATATAATGATATGATCACAAATTGATCCTTGGATCTTTTGATATATACACAATGATCCTCATCAATTATTTTAAAATCATATGCCACCATGGCATTATGAAAACGTATATACCATTATCTTGATGACCGCTTAAGACCATATATCAACCTCAAAAGTCGACATGCTTTTTCTTCTTGGCCTTTCACTATGAAACCAACAGGTTGTTCCATATATATTTCTTCCTCTAATTCTCCATTGAGGAAAGCAGTCTTTACATCCATTTGATGTAACTCAAGATCCAGACTAGCTACTATTGCCAGAATAATGCAAATCGAGGTAAATCTCACTATAGGAGAAAACATATCTTCATAATCAATTCCTTCCTGTTGATTATACCCTTTCGCCACAAGGTGAGCCTTATGCCTTTCAATTGAGCCATCAGCCTTTCGCTTTATTTTGAGAACCCATTTATTTCCAATAGCTCTGCGTCCTTTTGGAAGATCAACCAGTTCCCAGACTTGGTTTGATTTCATTGACTCCATTTCCTCTTCCATTGCATGAATCCATTTTTCTTTACTAGGGCAATTAAGAGCCTCATCGATATTTCTTGGCTCATCCTCATCTTGTGGAGCAACCATAAAAATTTCCCCTTCAATGTCAAAACGTCGACGGGGAATACTTTGGCGACTTGTTCGCCGTATGGGAGATTGTACACTTTGTACATCATTCTCAATTATGCTCCCACTTGGATGAACTCCACTAATATCATTGTCT
Source organism: Eucalyptus victrix (assembly GCA_016097545.1). Taxonomy (NCBI): domain Eukaryota; kingdom Viridiplantae; phylum Streptophyta; class Magnoliopsida; order Myrtales; family Myrtaceae; genus Eucalyptus; species Eucalyptus victrix. The sequence continues at coordinate 12,609,556 of CM027840.1, read as the reverse complement.
TGATCCAAGGTCTCAAATAGGGAGTGATCTTCCCCTATTTCACCCTTCTTAGGAAACTCATCCTCTAAGAATGTGACATCTCGCGATTCAAATTCAGTTATACTCCCACTTTCCTCCCACTTTCCTGCTCACCAATGAACACATACCCTTTCGAGTGTTCTGAGTATCTTATGAAAATACTCTTCTTTCCTCTGGGACCCAATTTCCCAAACTTGTGAGAGGACTCATGTGTATAGGCAGCACAACCCCATGGCTTAAGAAAACTCAAGTCCGATTTTCTACATGTCCATAACTCATATGGAGTGGAAGCAACTGATTTGGAAGGCACCCGGTTAAGTATATACGCAGTAGTTAACAATGCATCACTCCAAAAGGTGATAGGCAAGTTAGCATGCGCCATCATGGACCTAACCATTTCCAGTAGGGTTCTGTTTCTTCTTTCCGCAACACCATTTTGTTGAGGAGTGTACGGAATAGACAACTGTCATTCTATTCCTTTTTCATCACATAATTTTCTGAATTCATCAGATAAATATTCTCGACCTCGATCGGATCTCAATGCTTTTATTTTCTTATCTAATTGATTCTCTACCAGGTTCATAAACCTTTTGAAACAACTTATTGCTTCAGACTTATGAGAAATCAAATAAACATATCCGAATCGAGTATAATCATCAATAAAGGTGATGAAATAAACAGCCCCATGCCTTCCTTTCACATTCATTGGACCACAGACATCAAAATGGATTAAATGCAGAGGAAATTCAGCTCTTTTTCCTTTTCCAAAAGGTTTCTTTGTTGTTTTCCCTTCTAGGCAATGCTTACATATGGACAAATCGACTTTTTCAATATTGCCCAACAAGCCCTCTTTGGCTAGTCTATTCATACGCTGTTGGCCAATGTGACCAAGTCTAGCATGCCACACATTCACATCATTATCATATTTATTAGGAGACGTGAGAAGGGAATAACAAATATTAGCATTAACATAATCAATATCTAATACAATAAAACCATCCAGAAAATAACCACAACCATAGTAATTTGTCTCCAAAAACAAATTCACACCTCTACTACGTAAGTTCATATTAAAACCTAATTTAACCAACATTAATACGAGACACTAAATTCGACGAATCTCCGGAGCATACAACACATCATGAAGAAACAAAGTGCGTCCACCACGCATATTCAGTTGGCATGTGTCAATTCCTTTCACTTCAGCTCTGGAGTTGTTTCCCACATAGATCCACTTAGTTCCAGTTGGTACTCGTCGGAATTCCACGAAGGATCCTCTATCCTTCGCTACATGGTCTGTCGCTCCTGAATCCACAGTCCACAAAGGATTAGACTCAGTTAAGAACACAGAACTCGACACATAAGCAAAGTTCTGAAAAGTACAAGGGGTGCATACCTTCTTTGGCTCACGACAGTCGCGAGCATAGTGACCCTTCTTGTCACAATTGTAGCATTTCACCCTTGCAAGCTTTTTCATGCGAGGACGCTTCCCTCTTCCATGTTGGTTGAATTTGGATTTCTTCCCTAAAAGACCTGCTTCTTCCTTGCCTTTCCCCTTATCAAACCAGTTAAGGCGCTTGCGCTTGGAGCTCGAAGCTCCATTTGAGCTAGAACCAGCATAATAGAGTTCAGCATCCAGCTTAGCCGCCAACAGGCGGTCCTCTTCCAGCTCAAGATGACGCATTGCATCCTCAAAGGTTTTGATATTTTCATTATGAGTCAGGTGCACCTTCATATGCTCCCAACTCTGAGGCAAGAAACGAATCAGTGCTTGCACTTGCTGCTCATCTGTGAGGACATGGCCAGCATCTTTCAGCTCAGTTATCATGTTTGACATCTTTCTAAGATGTTGCTTCATGGTTTGACCATGAGGCTTCTTATAAGAGTCAAGCCTGATAGTGAGCTGCCTCAGTCTAGTCACCAAAGTATGACCATATCTAGCTGCCAATGCCTCCCACATTTCCTTGGCATTATCAAAACGCCGAAACTCTCGCATGACGTCATTTTCCATGCTGCTCAGCAACGTGATGCGAGCTAGAGAGTTCATTCTTTTCCACGCAGAAAAAGCTTCTTTGTTTCTTTTGTGCTGTGCAGTGGTTCCTTCTTCAAGTTCTACCATGGTCATGACAAGAGCCTCAAGTGCTTCTCGCTCTTCCAGCACATACTGGATTTTCATCTGCCAAATCTCATAGTTGTCTCCATTGAGCTTTTCACCTTTGTTCAGCTCGGCAACTATGCTCTTTGTGGCTGAAGCCATTGATCTGAACAAATCAGACAAATATGCACGAATTATTAATGCCTATCATTTATGCATCCCTATTTACATAGACCCATCATATTATAATTTCAAGTAAGGCTTTAGAATCAAAAGGTCACTACGTTTCCGATCATCCTCCAAAAGTCCTAACTTAAAACTATCATTAATATGATTGTCATATACAAAATCAATTCTATGAAGCTACAAAAACTTTTAAAACTACCCACAGCTAATTACCCACAACCAGCAATAATAGAAAGCAACAAATAATTGACATACAATTAAAAATAGTAATGCTTTCAATTAACACAATTAGGTAGTAATCATTACATAATATGTCCACAAATCATACTTAACATATATCGGTCAATACAACTAACACAAAGTCAAGACACGAACCGGGAAAGATCCTCTTTTGTTCAATTTCTTGATATTTTCCCTTGAAACAATACAAAGTAATATTCGTTTACAAAATCCATCACAATTTTCTTATAGGAAGCAGCTCTGTTGACATCCCATATGCGATTCAACACATCTTGCCATTCGGTGTGGAAGAGTGTTTATGAAAAATCGCACCATCTCTCGATCGTGACATAGGACGACCATTCCATATGACTGTTGAATTTTTCCGTTGATTTCAAGGACATGATCAATTAAGTCACCTCTCTCCCATCGATGATCAATCAGCTCAGCTATCAACTTAGACAAATGCCTATCCTTTGTTCATCGGCAGAATCGCACGAATAGGTGTGCGCAACCTTAGGGGAGGCATAATTCCTACAACAAATGCAGAACAAATAAGGGATCACATTATAATTCACATAGACTTAATTGAAAAAGAAACACATTCTTTTCCTTTTTTTTTTTTTTGGTCAACGATCAAAGTGAACGATCAACGGTCGTCGGTCAACGGTCAACTGTCAACGTGGTCAACGGTCAAAGTCAACGACCAACGGTCAGAGGGTCAACGGTCGTCGGTCGTCGGACCGGACGGACCGCTCGCGCGGACCGACGCACGTGCCGCGCTCGTGCGGGGGATGATGTCACGAAGACGTCATCCACACGTGCTAGGCACGTGCCTGCGTCAGCGAGTCGGGTCGGGTCTCCAATCGGGTCGGGTCGCCGGCCGGTGACCGTCCGGCGAAACGTCGTCAGTGATGACGTCATTGGTGACGTCATCCGAACGGTTACTGACCATTGGGTGACGTCATCACGTGACGTCAGCACGCGTCGGTCCGCGGACCGGCGCGTGCCGGTTCGCCGCCAGCGGCGTGCACGCGCCGGTTCACCGCCGGCGGCGTGCACGCGCCGGTTCGCCGACCGGCGCTGCGCCGCACGCGCTGGCCAATGCCAGTGCTTCGGGCGCGTCGCACCCACGCGTAGCGCCTTCCGGCCGCGCGTGTGGGCGCGTGCGGCGGAGCTCGGCGACGGTCGACATATCGCCGGAATCGTCTCGACGTCGCCCTTCTTCCTATGCAATCACAATTTGATTTTGACTTACGAAAACTCGGAAAAATGGCCGAAAAGCGCTCGAGTGTCGGGATTTTTGCCCCGATCCGTACGGCCGAAGTTCTTTTGCAAAAAATCAATCAAAAATCGTCAAATTGATCGGGAAAAAATGAACTAGCGCTCTGATACCAATAATGGGAATAACGGATCCCCGAAAACCGGATTCGACACCGAATCGAACCCCTAAATCAATGCGGAAGACGAAACCCGGGAAAACACGCATCACCGATCGTAAAGCACACCACGGATTCGAGCGTACCTTGTTAGCCACAGATTAAACACCGACGTTGATGGAGGAAGAGAAACTGGTCTTGTTTGATCCGGCGACGACAATTCGCTTGGAAGTAAGGAAAAAATTCGCCTTGAGCGTTACTGTTTCCTTCTTGAGAGAGAGAGAGAGAGCGTGAGAAGAGAAAAGACGTACGTTGTTTTTCAACTAATACCTTTTCTCTCTCTCTCTCCTCCCTTTTATACCTCTCCCTTTCCACGGGCCCTATTCCCGTGGGCCGGGCCTTTTGGGCCCAGCATGGGCGGACGGGCCTTAAGCCCATCTCATAAATTAAAATCATCAACATCATTGCACTGGAGTTCACTTCCTGCCTGACAGTGATCTTGGAAGCAAGAGCGAACAACCAGTCTGGTGGCGGCATACCAGAGATGTACTGTGCGTCACTTGAGCTCAAATCTAAGGTCCCTTGCTTAAAGAGGATTGATTGTTTGGAATTGGGGTAAGACGGTCTTCGTTTGGGTCAGGATGGCGTCATATTCCGTGGAGTTGGTATTAGTTCTTCTCTTCAGTACAGGAGTAATTATTCCCAAAGGACAGACGAAGACTAAGGCAAAAAGGCACCACATGAACATCACATCCCCGCACAAGAGCAGATGAAGAAATGGCTTGAAGCTGAAGCAAGCTCTCAGCCTTCCGCCTTGGGCTTGGGTAGGTTTTTACTTTCCATGACTAACCGCTACTGCTGATTTTGAACAATTCAGGAAGCTGCATATTTTGAGTTGCTTCCACATTTGCATCAGCTCAGATGAGAGATCTTTTTCTCAAGTGAAAGACAGTATTGGTGTTGAATAACCCATGCTTATTTGCAATCACGGCACTTTTCATGCATTACCCTTAAAATTTCACCACTCTTCAGTATTTCCTCGTGTCAATCTAACAATTTATTTAGGCTCAGCTACTACTCTAAAAACAAGCACGATTCCTCCGCAAATAAGATTGTTGAAGAGACAGGCCCTACATGCGCAAATTCTTGGCAAGCCATTAACTAAAACGAAATGTAGCATAATTTCTTAGAGTTGGCAAAATGATAATCTACAACTCCTCGATGACAAAGAAAGAGGTATTACGTTGTCGTGGCTATATAGAATTCACCATGTCAAACTTTGTGCCAAAGAAACAGTGACGCATGGAGCTAAAAGGGCTATCTCTAAAATTCGGGAAAAGAATTAGGATAAATTGGTCATCTACTTTCGAAATAGTCAAATCACATTCTCCCAAAAGTCCAAGAGATGTAAAATGCGGACAAATGAAAACTCATCCATTGCCTCAAAAGTGGGGAAATATTCACATGGTATCCTGTGCTGACATGCGTAACTCTATATACACTTCCAACTGCAAATTAAGGATGTGATGCAGTCAAAACTCAACACCGCTGTCACATCCACTCTGAGAATTACTCCTGAGCTTCCAACATTCCCATTCCACTTAGATCTCCCACTCTGCATAAGACCCAGGGAGAGATTAACACGAAAGGAGAGACTACATTTGAGGTTCCATTTCTGGAGCAATATAATTCATCCGTTTTAGTTTCCTCACAACATGCATCATCACATGTTGCTAAGGCACAAAGAACACAGGAGTAAGTGTGCAGGTCTGGTGTGTTCATCTTTCAATGTCAATTGCTAACTCCATCCAATTTGCACTTCTGCAAATTTCAAAATACCCAAGGGCACAAATAAGATTTCATGAAATACCCCATTTGAGGAGTTTTACATGAGTGATGAGTATAATGTTGGAGGAATACAGTTTCATTCGAGTTATGTTTGTATAGCCTTGATTACTTTAGATGAGCACTACATGGATTTTCATTTCCAGATACTGATATTTGGTTGAAATGCAGAAGCTCAACGTGGTCAATGGAGTGCTCTTTACTGGAGGGTGGGCTAAAACTGGGTTGTATTATGAGACTTCGAAGGCAATTTTCAAGGTACTGTTGTGATTGATACACCTGAATATTTCTAAGATGAGGCGTTTCTATTCATTGGTTGGAGGCAGAGCTTCATCAATCTTCTATCGACTGTTTTTGTGCAATAATTTTTTTTAGGCGGTCTTCCTAGAATAATGTGCTGTTCCTCATTTGAAAACTTTTTATTCCATTGTTTCCAAGACACGTGAGTGTTCTAACTACCTTGGGAGAGAGTAGTTCTTTTTTATGTGTTTTCAATGAGTGTCCTGTATATTTTTGCTTTGCAACTTTTTGATGTTCTCTTTGTCTGTTGTTTGCAGAGAATTTTGGCAAAGAATGACGCTGGTGACCACTTCCCATTAGACGCCATCTGCTTAGGCTTCGAACTATTGACAATGATAATCAGCAAGGTAACTTTGTCCCGTGTCACCATTTTAAATTGTCTGTCAATGCTTTCAGTCCTTTTGGTTGCACATTCTCTCTTTTCTAATGCAAGAGTCGGGCTTTACATGGTCTGTTCCTTAAACAAAAATATTTTCTTTCTACTTTCTACTTTCTATCTTTTGTGAGTTATTGTGCCAGAAAGAAACTTCTATCTGCCAATGGCTTGACTTAGCACACTTCACTGATTATCATCTGCATAAAGCTATGGCTCTATTGGCACAAAACTTGAAAGCATAAGTCGTCACTGCAAGGTTGAGATTGCCATTGCTTTAACCTTGACAAGTTGAGCATGGCAGTTATTTCACATCCAACCAACTGTGATGCAAATAATCCCCCATGGTTTAAGTTGCTTCATGTATGTCAAACGGATAAATTCTGAATGATTTACAGAAAGTGTAGTTTACAGTATAAAGAGGAAAGTGGAAAAATCTCTTGATAATAATTTGACAGTTCCCTAATGACAGGACAAAAGCATTCTCCAGGAATTTAATGCTGCAGATCAAGCATCCACTCTACAATATATAAGAAAAACAAACATTGAAGGAACAGTATTTCAAAGGTACGGTGGACCCTTGTAAGCTTTCACTATCAACTTTTAAGTACTAACGCATATAAAGATAGATAAAGCTGTATTATTTTATAATTGACAGCAAGCAGGATATCTTTATCCTTCCAAATGGCTTCTTATACTCTATGAGAGTATCAATTTGGATTTATGTACTTTAGTATATGATGCTGATTATGTAGCCATGGAATCAAAATATTGCTGGAAAGAGAAATGTGGATTACATAAAATTCATACGAACGATTGCCCTGGTATACCAAAAGTGGTTATTGGAGTAGAAGATGTGCGGTTACTTTGTATAAGGTGTTTGGTGCTTGATGGAGTCATGCATGATCACCCATGGATGCAGTTCTAACTTCCATGTATCCTCTGTTTTGCAGATTTCCGCCAGATTTGCTTAAAAAGTTGAGTACAGATTGCCTTGTCATGCAAAATCATCATGTGAGTTGTAAGACTTTAGTAGCCTGCTAGTTTTAATTGAGAATACTAAGTGGAATTTGTTTGATTCCCCCTTTTCCACTTCCTTTCGTTCTCTCACATACCTCTTTCTTCCAGTAGAGTGTTATCATTGTAGGGACTACATGCTTATTTTGATATGGGAAAATTATCATATTAAGTAGGTAAAATACAAATTTTGTCATATAAATACAAAATGAAGAGCCTAATTACTCATCTTAAATTTTGAAAACCATATGTTTTCTTCGACCTAACCATAAGAAACCCATGACCCACACGTATGTACGTTCTCTATTCCTTCATCATTTCTTAAAAAGATTTATAGGATATTTATATCCAATTTCAATATTTCTAAAATTATTTTTTATCTCAAAGGAATGCTTTATTTTCTGACATCAGGACTGCAGATTAAAAGACAACGTTAATAGATGATTAACTTTCCCCTTAAATCAAGTCTAGACCTTCCTACATCCTATAAATAAATACATAAATAAAAGACTCTTAAACCTTTTTATGCTAATCCATTGCCAAATTGGTCGTTGGTATTCATTTTAAAGTCATGGAGAAAGCATCTCACTTATCAATTAAATAGCATGCTGCCAATTTTATCTTAAATTAAAATTTGAATTCATTCCTACATAGTGATGCACACTCATTAAACCGAGGATAGTTATTGAATTACTAAAAAAAAGTGCCCGGATATCGCTATTTGAGTAATATTTAAGTAAAGATTGCAGTTATTGTCATAAATAATCTGACTTTGAATTGAACCGAAACCTAAGTGATCTAAGAAACATATCGATGGAAAAATTAGTCATTTCACCTTATTGCGGTTGGCCATTGAATTGGGTCAATTATATCAGCGTTACGTGCAGAACTCCATCCAACGCTATGGGCTCCTCCAAGTGGATGCGATGGCCCACTCATTGAATGCGATCCAACTTGTGTTCATGACCCACCAAATTGCCAAGTTAAAACCAAAAGCCAACGATCAATGTCCTCCCCCCCCCCCCCCGGGGGCAGCGGTATTGACTTCACATTAGTCCTCACCTTCTCAGGGGTTGAGATGGGAACGCATTAGTTTCAAGAGTGAGTTTCAACTCCCACGTCTTGCAAGGAGGCAAGGCAAAAGTCTAAGAATGATCGATAAACTAGAAGTAAAGTAGGACCGACAAAAAAAAAATTATTTGATTCAACCATATTGTGACCTAAATTTCGGGTATACTACCTAAGTTTAAGCTAATGGATTACTAAGTCTTCAAACTTAGTTCGGGCTATCCTAACCCCATAACAATTTGTGATTTAAGGTTCAAATATTTAACATACTTAAATTCAAATATTTAACATTCAAATGATTATTATCTATGAGTCACCATTAATCGATTTAGTGTAAAAAGTGTAATAATAGATTTTTCTAATGCCCTTTCGATACTATTTCTTTTTAATTCTTTAAAAATATTTTTGCAGGCAACTTGAATTTATTTTAAGCTAAATTACTATCATACAATGGACAATAAAATGCTCAATCATTATTAAACATTGAATAAATTGGACCAAATGAATTCTACACACTAAAAAAGTATTTTTTGAGTTTTTCTTTTAATCAAAACTTTATCATACCTAATTATACTAACAAGTTATTTCTAATTAAATGAACCTAACATGCAAACTAATTGACATGTACCTAATATTTTTGTATTTTTTTTATTAAAATTCGGAATTAATCAAAACCTCAATTAAAATATCTAAAATGAATAATTTTCTAATTTATTTTAGGGTTAATTTGACTTAAACCCCTATCCTATCTTAGAAAATTATTTTTAAGAAAAATGAGATTATCTAAATGTGCAAACATTATTTAAGATTTTATCTAAAAAAAATTTCAATCCTAATTTATACTAAAAATCATCTAAAAGTGCAATCCTAAAAAATGCAATACTAATTTACTAACACAATTTTTTATTTTTATGTTTTTTGGTGTTTTTCCAAGATAAGCAACTATATCAAATAAACATTACATCTAAACAATCAAAATATCTAACAAATAAAGGATTAAAATAATAATAATAATTCAACCATTACTCTAACCCTAACATCATGACGACATATAAAGACATATAAAAAAGGGTTCAAAAGCAATTAAAAATTTAATCCGAAATCTTACAAATAAAATTAATAATTATAATGAGTTAATGATTAAAATACTATCAAAATATCCAAAAATTAATATAATTAAAAAATAATAATCCGACGTTTTACAGATCAAATTAATAATTACAATAATTTTGAGAAACCCCTTGCATATAATATAATAAAATGGACATCGAAATCCAATGTTCCAATTTGTACAATAATAACAAACTTAATAAAATAGAATAGAATAAAATAAATGAAAAATAAGAACAAAAAAAAAAAAAAAAACAAAAACTACCTAAGGGGGGACTTGGAATGGGATAGGGACAGCGATGCACGAAGGCTTCGGCGAGCGGTTGAAGCGCGGGCGGAGCGGAAGCAACGCGGGCTGAGATGCGGCTTGCTGGTGGTGGGTGCTGAACGGGCAGGGAGGGCGTTCGCGGCGGCTGCAGGTCGCACGGGCTTCACAGGCGAAGGGGAGCTCACGGGTTGCTGCGGCGTCGCAAGTGCCAATGGCCGGCGAGCAGTGGCGTCGGGGAGGGACAGCGGGGCGATGGTGACGCGGCGAGCAAGGGGCTTGGGCTTCGGTTGTGGAGCTGCAGACGGGAGCAGCGCTCGATCGCGGCGTCGGAGGTCGACTGAGGGGCGGTGGAGGCTGAGCGTCGGGTTGCAGACGGCGCGCGGCGAAGGCTCGGTTGGCCACTCAGGCGAGAGGTCTCGGAGCGGCGCCCACTAGCGGGTGCTCGGGGCGACGGTGATGCTATTGGTGTCGAGCATCGGGCGCGGCGAGCTGCTCGTGGATTGCAGGCGTCGAGGCTCGAGCGGCGGTGGCGCGGTGCACGCAGACGAGCGACGCGGGCGCAGCGATTGGCGGCTACGCAGGCGTCGGCGTTGGCGGAGCGACGGTGATCAGCGAGGCGGGGCGCGAGATCTGCAGGTTGCAGGCGAGGTGGAGGCGCGGTAGGCGGTGGCTGGTGTGGAGACGCGGCGACCAGTGAGGGCGGCGCTCAGGCGGGGGGAGACGCAGTCGACGACGGCAACGAGCAGCAACAAAAGTTTGCAGGCGTCGCTGATGAGAAGCTAAGGAAGAAGGCAACCGTTTTTTTGTGTCTCACGTCCGTTCCTCCTTTCTTTCTTTCTCTGTTCTGTACTTTTCCTGCTGACTTTTTTCTTTCTCTGCAGCTTGTCAGGAAAGGAAAAAAGAAATGGCTCTTTTTGTTGACTGAAGATGGACGGGGGCTCGTCTCTTTTTTTCTTTTGCACTTTTTCTCCTTCTCCGCACGAATCTTCTTCCGCACGAATTCTCACGCTCTTCTTGCACGAATATCTTTTTGAGCCCCCCTTGTCAATGAAATAGTGCCCTCTTTTTATAGTGATTCCGAAAACCCAAACCCCAATTCATGGTAATTTTCAAGCTTCCTTTTCTTGTTGCCTTAATCATGGTCTACAAATTAGAGCCCGATTTCATGATCAACTCGATTTTTCCTCAAATGCTTCGATTCCTTCATTTTTATCAAATTTCTTGCTTTTTTTTATTCACTTTATTTCTCTAATCAAGAATTTACTTCCACATTTATTATGATTTAAATATTCGTCGGAGCAATGGTGGCTAATTAGAATTTCTACATTCCATTCGTAATCAAATAAGATTGATCCTCCCCTCATTTTCCCATTTTATTTGCTCTTATGCAATTATTTTTCCTTCCATTTTTTTTGAGTTAAAATTAATCACTAATTTTTATGTAATAAATCAATGATCGGATCGCCAAAATTTAGGTGTCAATAGATCAATAATCCAAGATTGCCCATCCAATTGTCAAATCCTATTTATTGTTAATTCAATATTAAGTGAAATAACTCATACCACATTTATATAGAATCAATATGTTTTAGAGTAAATGCTTGCAATAAGAGTGTCGAGCTGAGATAATAACATTAAATTGCATTTTTTTTAATCCCAATCTTAAGTGCTCTTTGTATACTTAATGAAAAGCATTTCGAGGTTGATCATACGTAATGCAGAAAAAATTATATTTTAAAAATTAGGGTTAACACTATCAAAGATCCCAAATTGATATCTTTATAATAATTTTACTTCAAACTAAATTTTTTTATCATAAAAAAATATAATTTGGCATTTTTGTGACAAATTTACTCTTCCTTAGCTTTCGTTTAATTTTGTCATTAATTATTAAGTTAGATGACATGTGAAAGTTGATGAGTATACCAGTTTAAAGTTTTATTTTGTGTTTGTCACAAATATACCGATTTGTAATTTTTTCTGATAACTAACAAAAGGTAAATTTATTATAAATATACTAGTTTCGAGTTTTTATAAGTAAATTTGTTATAAATGTACCCATTTTGGTTTTTATGATATTAACCCTAAAAATTATAAGTTTTCTTTATTCAGTTAGTTGTGTTACATAACATGAATTTATAAATAAGTATGGAAAACAGTCGGCCGCATTTTAAAATTTAAATAATGCGGGAGCCCTTCTTTTTAACTTTTCCAATAGAAATAAGTATTTTGAACACTTCCTAAGAGGGAAAGATATCTACGGAATGTTGAATTCCTGATTTTCGTCAATGATAAAGTACCTATAAAGAGGAAAATGATAAAGAGGAACAGTTAAATCATTCTTTAAGTTTAGGCTTTCCCTCCAACGACAACTCTCTCGTTCTCTCTCACTCTCTCGGACAAACACAGAGCGCTCGAAAAAAGGCGTCATCTCACGTCCTCTCCCAAAATCACTCCCTTCCTGCATCTCCTTGTGCTGTTTTTGGTCGTGGTCGAGGCAGGATTTTCGCGTCGCTTTGCACCCGCAAACGGTTTTTCAAGGGGATCGAGGTCGGAGTTTGGGTCGGTGTCAGGCGAGGGGGAAGCAGGGGAAGTTAACGATGGTGGTGCCTCTGGGTTCAGTTTCCAGAGTGGTTGTCTGCGTTGTTCTTGTCGTGATTTGCTGTGCGGTCTTCGAGTGTGATGCTCAACTCTTGCCGCAAGATGAAGGTACGCCAGAATGACCAAAACATTTCCTTTAATGGCAGTTAAAGTTTTTCTTTTTGGCCCTCTGTTTTTTGTGGGATAATTGCTTTGTGGACTCTGATCCTGAATCTCTCTCTGGCTCTTCTCCATTGAAATCTGCAAATTGAACTATAAACTTTGGAGCTTTTATCACATTTCTCAGTCCTTTTTTTTCTTCGCAATTTTTGTTTCTGGTCCAAGAATTTCTGGGGGGTGCGGGAGATATTTCTTCTGCGCTTTCATTTCCTTTTCTGAAAACGCTCCCTAGCAGATGGAGCAGGGACTGAGGCTGAGGCTGAGGCTGCCGACGGCGGTCACCGTCCCCTGCCGCTCTAAAAGTTTTAATTTTTATGAGAAAATTTAAGCATAATTTTCATCTCCCGTCTCTCAACTTAAAAATCCTACCTCCATAATTAGACTTTCATTTCCTATCCAAGTACGCTTTCTTTCCTCAATTATGACGCAGATAATCCTACTTTATTTGGTCGAACTGGCAGATTATTGGTGAAGTTTTCCTTTCTGGGAACAGGCAGTTGGCGAGGGCAATTGTTTCTCCCAACCTCCTTTTATAATCCTAATCTTGTCAGGAAAAGAAATTTAGGATTCAAGAAAAATCAGCGGGGAAGGAGTAATGGGTTTTTTTTGTTCAGTCAAACCTTGTCTGTCTGGGTCCACACAGGCCCATCTCTCTCGGACAGATCTTGAATGCGTGCGTGCATGGAGGGTGCGTCCAATCAGAATCTAGTCTTGCAGTACTCCACATGAAGTTAAATTTCTGTGATATTGATATCACACTTCTGTGATATTGACATCACATCAGGCTATTGGTCTTGCGTCGGGTAGCAATAATTGGGATCGATGGGCCTTCCTGAATATTGCCACCAGTTCACATGGAGATGACCCTTTTCTGCACTCCGCTTCCTGCAATTTGGTTGCGCTCATCTTGACATGTATATAAAAATTCCTGCACTTTTTGATGGGGAAAGAAAAGGTACCATCACATAATTATGTGAGAAGTAATATGATCATCACCATTTAAAGATTCTTCTCTGTTGTCAGCCAGTTAATACCCGCCAGCCATAACATGGTCGAATAAATGGCATATATTTCTTGGGTGCGAATTCGCTCTCTGGATTGCTATGGGAGAGGAACAATTGGCTTTTTTGACTCCCCTGATTTGGTCAAACTTGAGAAGATAAGACTAGTCTTCTGTCACCTAATAAAATAGATTAAATGTCCTGCTGTTCAACGCGCTGTTTGTGATTTTTTTCCTGCTATTCTAATATGGAAGCTGGCATTGGCATTTAATATGCATGACAATGAAATGAATCTATCGCGATCGCCTGTACAAGCACGTAGTTTTAATTGAATCAAATAAATACCATGCACTGTCTGAAGTTTACTCATTGCCCTACAGTCCCGAGATTGAATAAGCCTTTCTTACTTGTGGTCAAGCCTATTATAATCACCTTAACCTAGGGGAGCTACCTTCGTTGGCTCGACATTGTTCTGTGCTAATGCACAAGAGCTGTCGCATAAAATAAGTACTTACCAGAGCTTGTATGGCTGGAGCCTTATTACCACAAACAAACTCACAAGCGCCTGCTTGTGTACATGTTCGTTTGGTCCTTCTAAATCTCTTTCATTTTTCCAGAAATGGATACTAATAAAGGATTTCTTGTTTGAGCTTGCAGTTGATACACTAAACACAATTGCCATGAAAATGCAAAACAAATATTGGATTGTAAACGAGACATCGTGCATTGGGGGTATAGGTCTAAATGTGACCCTTGCTTCAGGAATAATAAGCAACGTGACTTGCAATTGTTCCTTCAATGACAGCACAGTTTGCCATGTCACAAACATGTATGGAAGACCTGATAGTTATTTTCGTTTCTTCCCATATCCTTCTTTCATGTACATCGATTGCAATTCACCTGTTCTTCTTCGTGTCACAGCCAGTTGAAGGAACTTAATTTGACAGGGATTTTTCCTGATGAATTTGGCAACCTCACTTACCTAACGGAAATGTAAGTTAGACTTGACCACATGAGATCTTTTTATGTGGAAGGTAATTAGGCCAAAGAAATTGAATGTAACCAATGGGCCATGGTTCTTTAATTTCATGGGAAAATCACAAAAAAGCATGCTATGAGTTGGCAAAAAGTATTCTATTTTCACCTTATCTTATTATTGAGAATGTTTTTCCATAATTCTTGATTGATCTTTCTTAAACACCGAGTTATCAATTTTCTCAATCATTTATCTATATGAGAAATGTAACAATCATGGGAATCTAAAGCAAACTATTGCTTGGGAATTGTAAAAGTTCTGAAGCATGCACTCTTTGCAAGCAGAGACATCACTCGTAACTTCATCAATGGATCGCTCCCCACAACTCTTACTCAGATACCACTTACTATTCTGTAAGTTTCTTTTCATACATCAGATTTCATTATCACAATTTAATTATAAGTTCTTAGAAAAAAGAAGCATAATTTTGTTTTTACTTTGGTGCTTCAGGTCAGCACTTGGAAATCGCATAAGTGGTGTTCCCAAGGAAATTGGCAACATTAGCACGCTGGAGGAGTTGTAAGATTTGCTATTAATCATTTGCCTTTTGAATTGAGAATGTGTTAGACTTGATGGTGGTAAATTTATGTCTATGCTAGTGTATTAGAGGACAATCAGCTTGAAGGCACTCTTGAGCCGAACATTGGGAACTTGAGACTTTTAAGGAGACTGTAAGTAAAGTATAGTGCATTAATCGGCACACTTTTGCTAGGATAACACATTTTAGAAGTCCTTTTTTAATGTTTGTGAGCTCTCTTGATTGCAAGATTATGAAATAGAAGATCTTACTTTAATCTTCTTGCTTTAATTGGAATGAAGTTTCTCTTTGTTCGGGGAGATGAAAATACACTTTGTTCTATGTTATATACACATATATATTGAGACTTGATCCTTCAATATTTTGAATTCCTGGATGGTTTTTTTTTTTTGGCAGCCTTTTGTCTGCTAATAATTTCACAAGAACAATACCCGAATCATTTGGCAATCTAAAGAACTTAGAAGATTTGTAAGTGGCATCATAATTCTTTTTATCTATCGACATTGAATTTCCTCTGCGGGACCTGATTTGTAGACCACTTGCAGTCGTATAGATGGATGCACATTATCAGGAAAGATACCTGATTTTATCGGGAATTGGACCAAAATTACAAGATTGTGCGTATCCCAATCCTTTTCGTTAGTGTGATACTCGAAAGTCGTTCTTATATGACAGTCTTTCAGGGACATGCAAGGCACATCTATAGAGGGACCTATTCCTTCAAGCATATCATTGTTGACAAACTTGATGGAGTTGTGAGCATTTGATCATATGCAATTGTTCTTTGTCTCTTATAATTTAGTAAGATTGTGTTTTATCTCTAGGTGTATAATGGATGTTAATGTTATGTGATGGAGTGATTTTATATGCATTCAGGAGAATCTCAGATTTGAAAGGTTCAGGCTCAGATTTTCCTAATTTGCAGGGCATGAACATGAAAATATTGTGAGCTCCATATAAGAAATAATTGATTTGTTTCGTTTGTCTATATTCTATGGCTAAATTTCCATTAACTATTGTCTTTAACATTGAAGGATTCTGAGAAATTGCTTACTTATTGGCTCAATTCCAGATTACATAGGGCAATGGACAAGTTTGACAACATTGTAAGTTGCTATAATGAGGTGGATTTTTCATTTGATCTCAAAATGTTCACGTGTTTTGTGTTCTTTTCTTTGAAAAATCCAGTGGATCCGTTATTAAGCATCGACAGATTTTGGACTTGTCTCGACAGATTATTGCATATTTTGAGAAGAGACTAGTTTCATGAATGAGAAGGGCCTTAATTTGAAGATCAAATTACAGGAACTTCTGCATTTTCTCAAGAAAACTATCTGATTCATCTCTTTTTATTTGCTCATCTTTGGGTAGAGACCTGAGCGTCAACAAATTGACCGGTCAAGTTCCTGAAACGATGGGAGCTGCTCTGGATTACATGTAATTTTAATTCTTGACTACTCCTAGTGTCTCAGCAACTATGTAGTTGACTTTCCTTCCTCACTCGGATCATATACACCTCATATAGTTGGATTCCAAACAATTTTTTGGACAAGTGTTACATAACTTTTATTTGTGAATGTAGGTTCCTGACAAACAACTCCCTTACTGGAGCAGTACCCAGTTGGGTAACAGGGAGCAAGCAATCTTTGTTAGTCTCCTACAAAACTATCCAGTTCTTCGCTCTTGCTTTTCCATAAGATGGTCATAGATTGCAGGATTTGACTCATAATTCTTAGTATGAGACTTATGGGTTCACATCTGATATATCACTCTTCAATGTTGTTCTGTCATTATTTATTGGGGTGAATATGCGCACTAACTAGGTCAAGGTATGAACTGCAGCGACTTATCTTACAACAATTTCACCGGTTCTCCTGTAATTAGTTGTCAGCAATCAAAAGTGTGAGTCAATGCACATTCTCTCTCAAGGCAGAAATTTTATAGTTCTGTCTCGTCCCCACATTTCTGGAGTTATTTTCTAACACATTGTGTCGCTTTCCAGTAATTTGGTTTCCAGCTTTTCGTCTAATGAAAACAACTCGTAAGTCTCTTTGGCTCAGAGCTATTCGAATTGTTGATAATTGCATGTGAAAATCATATTACTGACATTCTCTCTAGTTGATCCCATTAGGCTCTGGTGCCTGGAGAAGGATCTACCCTGCAACGGGAAAGCACAATGTGAGTTCTACTATGTTTGAATTGTTGGTGAGCATAAATGTCGAGCTACTTTTGTCCCCTATCATGTCTTACGCAATATCATCCGACGATCCAATCAGACCATTCCTTATTTATCAATTGTGGAGGAGCCAAAATGGCTTTTGGTGGGAATCAATATGAAGCGGACACTAGTCAGGACGGGTCATCAGTTTTCTATTCTTCTTCAGAAAAGTGGGCTTACAGCAGCACCGGGGTTTATATGGGAAATGATAAAGCTGTTTACACCGTGAGTAACTCATTTTCTAAGAACGAGAACGGCTCCGAACTTTACCAAACAGCTCGCCTTTCCCCTTGGTCAATCAGATACTATGGCCTTTGCATGATGAAAGGAAGTTACAAAGTGCGGCTTTATTTTGCTGAAATTCAATATTCCAATGACGAAACATTTAGTAGCCTCGGGAGACGTATATTCGATGTATCGATACAAGTAAGTGAAGTGAAATTTTTCGCCTGATTATATTTTAATTTCATCTATTTTGCTGAGATATCGTCTTTTGTTGAGGAATTTTACTTGGGAAACTGTTATTATGACTTGGTGTGCGACAGGGCTGCACACAACAATTCGCAAGAGCACGATTTTTTCTCACCGAAATTCTTGTTAATTCTGCAGGGCAATCTAGTGTTGAAGGATTTTAATATTGCAGAAGCAGCAGGAGGTGTTAGGAAGGGCATATTCAGGGACTTTGATAACATTACTGTGAATGGCACCACTTTGGAGACTCATTTATATTAATCAGGGAAGGGAACCGCAGCCATTCCTGATAGAGGTACCTATGGACCACTTATTTCCGCCATTGCAGTGACATCGAGTAAGTCAACACTGACATATGGATCTCTATTATTCTTTCCTCATGTGGTCATTGAAGTATTCACATATAAATTTGTCAATTGTTTTTCCTGCTCATAGACTTTGATGTCGGAAGCAGACTATCAGCTGGAGCAATCACTGGAATCGCAGTAGCTTCAGCAGTTCTCCTTTTATTGATATTACTAGCCCTTAGGTTGACAGGATTCTTAGGCGGCAAAGAAGTTGAAGATCCAGGTGAGATTATCATACTGGCATATCTGCTCACGCAAGAATTTGTCACTCTTTGGTTCATTACACAAATATGATGCTTATTTGAAGACTGTGTTTATCTGTTTTCTTATTTTTTGTGGAATTCTTATGAGTAAATTGTAATACCGCAAAAGTTGGCCTTGTTGCTTTTAATTAGGATTGCATGCCTATGAGGCATGACCATATAAGTGAATCACTCCTTAGATTGATAGTTTGTTGTAGAGCTGTGCTTTTCCTTCATTCTTTTTATTGCATTCTTGATAAATACCTTGGTTTTTCTCTTTTTTTTTTTTTTTTTTTCAGAATTACGTGGGCTAGATCTCCAAACTGGTCGTTTCACTTTAAGGCAAATCAAAGCCGCTACGGGCAACTTTGCTTGTGTGAATAAGATAGGTGAAGGAGGGTTTGGGCCGGTTTATAAGGTAATTCACAGCATGTTCATAACTTCATCCTCCATTCAATATGAAGGAAGTATATGATAAATTCAGTACGTATCTTTGTTTTAGACTTACATTGCAGATCTTGTCAAGCCAACCATTTTTTTAATGAAATAATATATGATCAGTTATGAGTCTTAAATTCTTATCATTAATCTCAGGGAATACTGTTGGATGGAACTATAATTGCTGTGAAGCAACTTTCTTCTAAATCAAAACAAGGCAATCGTGAATTTCTCAATGAGATAGGCGTGATATCTGCTCTCCAGCACCCAAATCTCGTAAAGCTTTACGGCTGCTGCATTGAAGGAAATCAGTTGTTGCTAGTTTACGAATATCTGGAGAACAATAGTCTTGCCCATGCAATTTTTGGTAAAAGATGCTTTTTCTAAGCCGACTAATATGCTATTAATGGGCATCCAACTAAACTCTCTTTGTCTCTCTCTTCCTAGGACAAGATGAGCAGCTAATGGAGTTGGACTGGGCCACAAGAAAGAAAATATGTTTAGGAATCTAGATTAAAAATTGTTCATAGGGACATAAAAGCAACAAATGTGCTGCTTGATAAGGAACTAAATGCCAAGATCTCAGATTTTGGTTTGGCCAAACTCGATGAAGAAGAGAATACGCATATCAGCACAAGGATAGCTGGAACAATGTTAGTCTTCTATTATTCTAGTTAATTCTCTTCTTTTAATTAGCATTAGTCTAATGAACTTTTGATTGCTACAAATCGGTATGTTTTCCTTGAATGTCCTCCTTCTATGGCCATATTCACCATTACTATTTTACCTTGCCTCAGAGGTTATATGGCTCCTGAATATGCGATGAGGGGCTACTTGACAGACAAAGCCGATGTCTACAGCTTTGGAGTTGTCACTTTGGAAATTGTCAGTGGAAAGAGCAACACAAATTACAGGCCGAAGGAAGAATTTGTTTATCTCCTCGACTGGGTAATGTATAGCAACTTTTAAGTTATATTGGATGTGAAGCTCTCTTTCTCTACTTTCTCCGGGTTTGCTTTGGGGACTTGCAGGTAGAAAGATGGCATGGACTTCATAGTTAAATGATGGAACAAGCTATTAAGTACAAATTGGATCAGACTAAATTAATATATGAAGGAATAGTTTCTTTGAAGGACTTGTCCCTAAAGAGAAAAAGTAAAAGAAAAGATGGTTTAGAAGCTTAGAGTATTGTCATATTGATATGTATGCATGAGCATCCTCAGCGGTGGATAGCATGAATGCATGAACAAGATGAGATTCCATCTATCAGTAATCTATTCTCCTCAGTTGTTCCTAAAACTGTTTTCTGTTTCTAAAAGCAAGATAACTGATTAATCTTCTATTTCTATTTGTACATGATGAAAGGCCTATGTGTTACAAGAGCGAGGGAACGTTCTTGAACTCGTGGATCCACGTCTTGGCTCGAATTACTCCGAGGAAGAGGCAATGAGAATGCTAAACCTGGCACTACTATGCACCAATCCTTCACCAACTCTCAGGCCACCGCTGTCATCTGTGGTGAGCATGCTCGAAGGGAAAGGCGCGATTCAAGCACCAATAATCAAGCGCGCCGCAACTAATTTAGATCCTAGGTTCAGAGCCTTCGATAGGCTAGCTAATAATAGCCAAACAAATGTCTCGACATTCTCTCAGGACACTCGCCAGGTGCCGGGAAGCATGTCTATAGAAGGTCCATGGATGGAAACTTCGGCTTCTTTCACAAGTAGGGGTGAGACCCGCAGCCATTCTTCAGAGAGCAAGCTTCCCCCAGATGTTTAGGACTCGGATTCGTTCAGTAATTATTATGTGTTCATCAATTTTTCTATCCAATAGTGTAGAGGAATCATAGGGTGGAAATATAGAGAATAAGAATGTCGCTGAAGGATGTTATATAACCACGTTATCGTCCGTCCAAGTCCTCGCATGAGAATTGAGCATGTGCTGGCCTTTAGGCACAAGGTGTGGCTTCATCTAGGTGACTCAATTGTATGATTTTTCATACTTCGAATTTCTCGGTAAAGTATGTGCACAATAAATTCACCCTTTTTCATCCATAAAAATTTCAAGATACTCACGAGACATTCCGTTTCCTTTATTATTTTAACTCGATTTGATATAATAGAAGCACCTAAGATCATGAACTAAGTTTTTGGAATGTCTAGTTGCCAAGCTCATAGTTCGGAAATTGTAGATTTATCGATTTCAAGCATTGTCTATGGTGTGTTCCCAACGAAAGTGCACTTATAGAGGTTGACCTCTTAACTTGCTCGTTGTTGTGCATGTGGGGAGTAGAGATCATGTAGCCTACATCTTTCCTGCAACAACGCCTCCATCAACCATATTGGTACAAGTTTTTTCTCCAAATAATGAAACTATTTTTCCATTATCCCATGACCTATATCATTGAACTATTCTATCTTGTCGCTTGTACATCCTCTCCCAAAAATATCCTACACACATGTACACTTGCACGCATTAAACCACAAACTATGTCGTTAATATCAACACCATGCTTCCACGCAAATTCCAAATTTCAACAGAGACAAAATGGTAGAATCATAACTGTAATGCCTGTCAAGTTGCAGCAACAGCTCATCCTGAACTTTGCTGAGTGAAACCAAGTTGACATAAATAATCTAATCTTTTAGCTTCCCAAAACAATTGACAGTTGTCCGATATTTATCTTTTAGCTTTGGCAATTTGCTTTTGCTTTCACACTTTAGGTGGAGAAATTCATGCTAATTAGCTTTTTTATATTTGAACTTTGTATGTCTCTTTTATCTTCTTTCGGAGACTTTCTCGCAAATAAAATATTTCGTCACGTTCTTCACGTTCAGAAAGAATGTCAGTCTTTCATATCAACATGGCACTTCGATAAATATCCTTTCACATTCCAATCACTAATATATTACTATGTGTATTGACGCAATTGAGAATTGATATTGACAGTGATGAGAATCTGTGTGGGCTGAGTAGAGAATCTTCATCCAACCACTGAATGCTTTAGATGTGGGAAAATTGTCATATTAAATTATCATATTAGGTAGGTAAGATACGAGTTTTCTATATATATACCAAATCAATAGGCTAATGACCCATCGAAAGCCTCAATTTTTTCTTTGACCTAACCTTCCTACGTGAAATGCTGCCTCGACACGACCAAAACAGCGCAAAAGAAATGATGGTGCTTCTGGGTTCAGTTTCCAGAGGGGTTGCCTGCGTTGTTCTCGTCGTAATTTGCTCTGTGGCCTTCGAGTGTCATGCTCAAGTCTTGCCACCAGATGAAGGTACGCCAGAATGACTAAAACCTTTTTGGAGCTTCCATCACATTTTTCAGCCCTTTTTTCTTCGCAAGTTCGTTTCCGATCCAAGAATTTCTTTTTAGAAACTTTTTGGGGATGTGGGAGATATTTCTTCTGCACTTTCATTTCCTTTTCTGAAAACTCTCCCTGGGAGACAGAGCAGGGACAGAAGTGGCCAACGGTGGCCGCCACCCCAACTGCTCTAAAGATGGTTTTAGTAACCATTTTGTTCTCGTGAACAATTTCTGTTCAAAAATAATTTTTTTTATTCTATTCTCTAGTAAGTTTCCGAGCATTTGAAAATGTTTAGAGCGCGCATAATAAAATTTCTACTTCTCTATTCCTCTGTTTCTCTATTTCTTGGAACATGTTTGAAACAAAAATCCATTTAGTAATGCAATTTGATTTTTCTATTTCTAAAACAAATTTCTATTCCAGAAATAGATTTTTAACTTGTCAATTTCTGAAATAGAAATTCTTTGGCCAAAAATTAATTTTTATTCCAGAAATTTTGTCATGCGCACCCTTAATAATTGTCTAAAATTTCTATTCCTGCATTTGGTATGACTTTCATTTCTTTGGTGTGAACCTGCTCTCACCTAGCATATAAATCTCTTGCTGGTCAACCCTCTATTTGTGGCTTTTCTTATGCTATACTAAAAAGGGAAGGTGACATTGACATTTTATATTGATGACAATGAAATGACTCTCTTGATTACTGATAACTATATCTTATCTTGCAAGCTCTACAATTTAGAGATTGAAAAAGCCTTTCTTACTTGTGGTCAAGCTAATTTTAATCATCTTAACCGAGGGGTGCTACCTTCCCTGGCTCTACATCATTTTGTGCTTATGCACAAAATGTGTTACATAAATAAGTACTTACCGAAGCTTGTATGCCTGGGCATTTGAGACTTCAAAAATCTCGAAAGTTAAATGGACTCACAAGCACCTACTAGTGTACTTGTTCGGTTGTTCCTTCTAAATCTTTTTCATATTCCCAGCAATGGATATTGATAACTAATTTTCAACTTCTTGTTTGTGCTGGTAGTTGATACGTGTTGGAAGATATGCAGAAGATTTTCGGATACTAATTGATCCGATCTTAATTTTATAGAATCAATCTAAAAGCTAGATTGATTTAGATTGCTATGTATGATATTACATTGCCTTTCTTGAGTATACACCTTGTATTATGATTATTCATTGATGTACTTTGTCGATAGATAGAAAATACACAGAAAAGAAATTCTCCCCAAATCTGTTCCTTGGTCTTTTTCCCCCTCTTTCGAACCTTGCTTCGTCCCTTGCTTTGACTTTTGACATGGTATCAGAGCTACAGCTCTAAGCTCCAACTTCCGCACTAGATTGCTTTCGTTTGAATCTGCAAGACAGATCTTCGTGTTGTTACGAGAGAATTGATTATTGTAAGAAGGGAGAAGAAGCAGAGAGGATTTACTTACCATGAATCCAGAAAACCTACCTCCTATCAGCACTGGAATTCCTTCCACAGGCAATGTCACACCGACGGTGGAGACACAAGGCCACAACACCGATATGGTACCTGCAAATACCACGACACAGCAACAATGGTAGATGTTCCCGGCTCAGGCGAATGTGGGGCAGCCCATTCCGGGCCAACCTTACCAATGGAGACCCTATCCGTGGTACGTCGAGCAAGGCCCGAATCCATCATTGCCGAGGGTAATGAATTACCAGAGCAGTGTTCAGCTCGATGGAGGTCTACCAGCCGCAAGCAAGGCAAACTCAACCACTGAGATAGAACCGAGAAGCGGGTCTGGAGAAGCGAGATCGGGAACAAACCTTCACCCGGGTTTCTTTAATGCGAGGCATGGATCTGGATTCAATGGGTTGGGTACAGGGACGAATTCCTTCCCAAACCCAAATTTTTCACCCAATTTCTTTTCGTATCCGATTGCGGCTATCACCGGCCGATCGGAACCAGGGGACCCCTTGCATGTGTCTACCGCCGACGGTCCAGAAGTGCGACTCATCAGTCTACAATTGACCGGGCCAGAAAGCTACAGCAAGTGGTCACAAGACTTCCAGAAGGCTCTTGCGACAAAGGATAAGGACGGTTTTCTCGACGGAACTGTGCCGATCCCGTTGGATGAAAGGCTGGCAAGGCACTGGAGAAAGTGCAATCGCCTGATCCGCACTTGGATCGGCAATTGTGTCTCCCCAGACATCGCAGCAGGCCTCCCACCGACGGAAGATTCAAAAACCATGTGGGACAACATCAAAGAGATGTACGGAAAGTTAGATCGAGCAAAAAAATTTTGTCTCACGTAAGGACTCACGGATCTCAAACAAGGAAACATGTTAATCACGGCGATGTACAACAAACTCCCATCGCTTTGGAATGAGCTCGAGGCCGCAGAGGAAAAGCTCGAGGGACCCCTAGAAACACTCAAGCAGTATAGATCAATGAAGGAGAGGGAGAAATCCACTCAATTTCTCTTGATTTTGAATGAATCTTACCTAACCTTTAGATCGCAGATTCTAGCGATGGACCCCGTGCCGCCCCTCAACTGGATTTTCCAACTAGCCATCCAAGAGGAGAGCCAGCGACTCACGGCTCCGGAATAGACACGAGGAGGTGACGCCGTAGCCCTCGCCCTCCGCAGAGAACGCTATGGGAGAGAATTAGGGGCGAAAACCCTAGCTCGGGAGAATCGCGAAGGGCTAGGGTTCGAAATGGCTGAACGAACCCTTAAAAGGGATGGAAGCTACGGCCAGGATTTAATCAGGCGATCTGACGGCACAAATCTCTCAAGGAGATCTGACGGCTCCGATTTTTCCCAAAGATCTGACGGTCCGCAAAGAGCTGATCTATTCGCTGGATCGGATGGTGGAGATAATTCGGGAATCAAGGCATCCGACAGTCAGATTTTTTTCATACGAAATTTCAACCGAAATTCAAAAGGGAAAGGTAAATTGTACTGTGAGCACTGTAAACGTCCGCATCATATTATAGATAATTGCTGGAAATTACATGGAAAGCCAGGAGAAAAAGGAAAAAGGAAAGAATACTCTGCAGCTTACCAGGTGACCGGACCTACTAGGATAAGTAGTGACCGGCCCATTACTTATGGGCAATATCAGCAATTGATGCAGGCATTGCAGAAAGCAGACATTGGAAAAACAGGGGGAAGCTTCTCAGGTATATCTCACTGTCTACAAAGATAACTCTTGTCAAATACTCTTTGATGCTGACACATGTCTTTTTCAGGCCTTTTCGACTGGGAAATTGATGGGCTTGGGTAATATTTCTGAAGGTCTATATTTCTAGACCAGCACTTCAAGTCATCATGGTTCAATTCCTTTCTATAAAATGGCATTGTGTAACGTCATTGCCAATGATAAAGATTTTCTTTTGCATTCACGAATGGGACATAATACCTTCTTCCCATACCCTAACTGTCTCGTGCAGCTTTTCCAATGCAAAACGTTCCAATAATGTCATTTCCTTAATTCATGTGGATGTTTGGGGGCCATATTACACAGCACATCGTGACGGTTCACGATATTTTCTCACTATCGTTGATGATCACTCTCGGGCCACATGGGTATTCTTGATGCAATCAAAAGCACAGGTTCCATCTCATTTGAAGACATTCATCATCCTAACTAAAAATCAGTTTGGAAAGTCAATCCAGCAAATAAGGACTGACAATGGGAAGGAGTTTTTTAGTCATGAATGTAGATCACTCTTCCTGGTTCATGGCATTCCACATGAAAGCTCTTGTGTTTATACTCCACAACATAATGGAGTAGTGAAACGTAAGCATCGTCACTTGCTGGAAGTCGCACGCGCTTTAAAGTTTCAGGGATCCATACTAGCAACATATTGGGGAGCTTGTGTCCTTACTGCAGCCTACCTCATCAACCGTATCCCTACTCGGATATTAGCTGGTAAGTCACCTTTTGAGTTACTTTATGGAAAAAAAAACCAGCAGTAGATCATCTACGAATCTTCGGTTGTTTATGTTATGCTACAACTGTGGGACCTCGAGATAAAATGGGTCCACGAGCAAGGAAAGGCATTTTTATGGGTTACCCTAACCTACAGAAGGGGTATTACATTTTGGATCCATCGACAGGGGAATTTTTCGTGAGCAGGGACATCATATTTCACAAAACTGTCTTTCCATTCCAAGAGACTACAGGGAATTTGAATATCTCCAATAGCTCACATCCATTTCCAATTGAAGACAATCTATCTCCTGAATATTTCCTCGTTGCATCACCGGGGCAAGTCATCCCACCATCATTTGATCAGTCACCACAGACAGAGACATTGGACAGCATACCCACTGCTTCATCCAACATTGAGAATGATTCTCCTAATCATGCAGAAAACAATGCTGCAGAAATATATCCTCCTCCACCACCAACGGACCATCCACAACATTCAAAGAGAGCCACGAGACCACCGACATGGACTAAAGATTGTGTATGTACCTCGCTTAACAGACCAGGTATTAACTATTCGACATCTTCTTATGTTTCCTTTGAAAGACTTTCGTCAGAACATAAATGTTGCATTAGTCGTATATCCGATGAAAAAGAACCGTTTAGTTATGATGAGGCATCCAAAGACCCACGGTGGCAAAAGGCAATGGCAGTAGAATTACAAGCGTTGGCCGATAATCAAACATGGGAGATAGTTAATCTTCCTAGGGATAGGAAGTCCATAGGATGCAAGTAGTTAATCTTCCTAGGGATAGGAAGTCCATAGGATGCAAGTGGGTTTACAAAATAAAATATAGAGCTGATGGATCCATTGAACGATACAAAGCTCGATTGGTGGCGAAAGGGTATACACAACGCGAGGGTTTCAACTATAACGTAACTTTTTCTCCAGTCGCCAAGGATGTCACTGTTCGATCATTCTTATCCGTTGCAGCAATTCATGATTGGTCGTTACACCAAATGGACGTTCACAACGCCTTTCTTCATGGTGATCTGGATGAAGAAATTTATATGGACATTCCTCAGGGCTTACGGAGACAGGGGGAGGATAAAGCATGTCGTCTTCGTAAATCCCTCTATGGACTGAAACAGGCTTCCAGACAATGGTATGCTAAATTTGCCAATGCTCTCACCAGTGCCAACTTCAAACAATCAAAGTATGATTATGCCTTGTTTACATGGACCAAAGGTACGTCATCTATCTACTTGATGATTTATGTAGATGACATTCTTATCATGGGAAATGATGTAGCTGCAGTAGAGAGTCTTAAAAAATACTTGCATACCGCTTTTCATATAAAGGATCTGGGAGCACCGAAATATTTTCTTTGGATTGAGATCGCTCGATCTCACCAAGGGATTTCTCTCAGTCAGAGGAAGTTTGTATTGGAGATTGTATCAGAGGTCGGATTATCAAGGTGCAGGCCAGCTGTCATTCCAATCGAACAGAACGTCAGGCTAACTACAGTAGATCATGCTGGGGGAACAGTTCAGGATGATCCTATACTACAGGATCCAACGAGTTACCAGAAGCTCGTTGGAAAGCTTATATACCTGACTATGACCAGGCCTGATATATCATATGCGGTGCAAAATCTGAGTCAATTCATCCACAAACCGAAAGAATCTCACATGAATGTCGCCTTGAAGGTGGTCAAGTATTTGAAGGGATGTCCAGGACTCGGAATACTTTTATCCAGAAAATGCAACATGGAAATGACAGCATATTACGATGCGAACTATGCTACGTGTCCTATGAGTCGAAGATCCATAACCGGCTTCTGTATTAAGCTTGGAGATTCCCTCCTCTCATGGAAAACCAAGAAGCAAGCAACAGTTTCTCTATCGTCAGCTGAGGTAGAGTGTCGAGCCATGGCAAAAACCACATGTGAAGCTGTGTGGATATGAGGATTGCTCAGTGACCTTGGAGTACAATTGAAAGGTTCGACAAGGTTATTCTGTGACAACGAATCAGCCCTGAAGCTTGCAACAAATCCTGTAATGCACGAGAGAACTAAGCACATAGAAGTGGATTGTCATTTCACTCGAGAGAAGATTCAAGAAGGAACAACTGAGACAAGAGGGATTGGAACTGTTGAACAGCCTGCAGATGTGTTTACCAAAGCGTTGTGTCAAAGACAGCATGCATATCTATTAAGCAAGCTAGGTGTCTTGGACATTTACAAGCCACCAGCTTGAGGGGGAGTGTTGGAAGATATGCAAAAGATCTTCGGATACTAATTGATCCGATCTTGATTTTATAGAATCAATCTAAAAGCTAGATTGATTTAGATTGATATGTATGATATTACATTGCCTTTCTTGAGTATACACCTTGTATTATATTTATTCATTGATGTACATTGTCGATAGACAGAAAAATACACAAAAAAGAAATTCTCCCTAAATCTGTTCCTTGGTCTTTTTCCCCCTCTTCCGAACCTTGCTTCGTCCCTTGCTTCAACTTCTGACAATACGCTAAAAACAATCGCCATGAAATTGCAAAACAAATACTGGAATGTAAGCGAAACATCATGCAGTGGGGGTATAGGTCTAAACGTGCCGACCTTGCCTTTAGGAATGACAAGCAATGTGACTTGCAACTGTTCCTTCACCAACAACATGGTTTGCCATGTAATGAACATGTATGGATAACGTGACTTCTTTTCTTTTCTTTTCTTTTTTTATTTCTCTCGGTATCCTTCTTTCACGTGCATCAATTGCAGTTTACTTATTCTTATTTGTTCTGTAGCTAGCTGAAGGGACTTAATTTGAAAGGAATTTTTCCTAATGAATTCAGCAAGCTCACTTGCTTAACAGAAATGTAAGTTAGACTTCACTTCATGATATATGTTGAAGTATTGTCCAACATCGCTTGATAATAGGTACTAAGTTCACCACCTATTAGCTTAAACTTTTGAATTTGACTTCCTAAAATGATATTAGAGCCATGCTATATCATTAAATGGCACATGGCTTCCACGTCAGAGGAGTGTTGAAGTATTATCCTACATCGCTTGATAATGCGTCATAAACACTCTTTATATTCATGTGATCTCCTACTAACTATAAGTTTAAGTTTTTGGATTGGACTTTCTAATAAATTGCACTTGGTTATGGACAATGTTTTCCCTAATTCTTGATTGGTATTTCTTAAGCACCCATTTTATTTGCAAGCAGAGACCTCACTAATAACTATATCAATGGATCGCTCCCCACAACTCTTAGTCAAATACCACTTACCATTATGTAAGTTGATCTTATCATACATCAAATATCATCATCACAATTTAATTAGGAGTTTTTTTTTTGAAAAAAGGTAGCATAATTTTGTTTTCAATTTGGTACTTCAAGTCAGCACTTGGAAATCGCGTAAGTGGTATTCCCAAGGAAATTGGCAACATTAGAACATTGGAAGAGCTGTAAGACTTGCTGTCATATGCATTTGTATTGAGGATTTGTTGAACTTGGTGATAATTTTATGCATATGGTAGTGTACTAGAGGACAATCTGCTTGAAGGCACTCTTGAGCCAAACATTGGAAAATTGAGCCGCTTAAGGAAATTGTAAGTAAATTGAGTATGTTAATCAACACATTTTTGCCTAGATAACACATTTTCATGTTCGTGGCCACTCTTGATTGCAAGATTATAAAATGAATGATCCAACTCTAGTCTTTCTACCTAAATTGGAACTTAGTTCCTCTATGCACTTTGTTATATATTATGTAAATTCTTACATTGAGATTTGATTAGTGTTTCTAATTCTTGGATTTTTTTTTCTTAGCCAGCTATCTACTAATAATTTCACAGGAACGATACCCGAATCCTTTGGCAATCTAAAGAACTTAGAAACTTTGTAAGCAACTTCATAATTATTTTCATTTCTTAATATACTGAATTTCCCTCAAGGGATTTTTACTTATAAACCCCTTGCAGTCATATAGATGGAAGCACATTAGCGGGAAAGATACCTGATTTTATCGGGAATTGGACCAGAATTACAAGATTGTGCGTATCCCAATCCTTTTCATTTTGGGCCAAAAAAATATTTATTTATATGATTTATGAGATACTCGAAAGTTGTGCTTATATTATGACATTAAGTTTTCAGGGACATGCAAGGCACATCTATGGAGGGACCTATTCCTTCTAGCATATCTTTGTTGAAAACCTTGACGGAGTTGTGAGCATTTGATCATGTGCAACTGTTCTTTGTCTCTAATTATCTTGTAAGCTTTTCTTTTATCACAGGAAGGTAGAATGTATTTTAATATTATGCGATGGACTGGTTTTATATGCTTCCAGGAGAATATCTGATTTGAAAGGTTCAAGCTCAAATTTTCCTAATTTGCAAGGCATGAACATGAAAACATTGTGAGCTCCATATCATGAATAATTAATTTATTTATTTTGTCTCTTTTTTTTTTTATAGCTAAATTATCATTAACTATTGTTTTTGGCATCTCAGGATTTTGAGAAATTGCTTACTTATTGGTTCAATTCCAAATTATATTGGCGAATGGACAAATTTGACAACATTGTAAGTCGCTATAATGAGGTGGATATCTCATTTCATCTCACCATGTTCATGTGCTATATCTTCTTCTTTTTTAAAAGTCCAATGGACCGGTTATTAAGCACCGACGGATTTTGGACTTGGCCCAGCATATTGTTGCATATTTTGAGAAGAGACTTGTTTCTCGGATGAGAAAGACCTAAATCGGAAAATCAAATTAACTGAACTTGAAAATTATTTGATTTGTCTCCTTTGTTTTATCTTTGGGTAGAGACCTGAGCTTCAACGGATTGACCGGTCAAATTCCTGACACGATGGGAGCTGCTCTGGATTACATGTAATTATAAATTTTCTTGACTTCTCATTGTGTCTCAGCAAATACATAGTTGAGATTCCTTTCTCATTAGTATCATATTCACCTCATAGTTGGATACCGAACAATATTTTGGACAAGTGTTACATAAATTTCATTTGTGAATGTAGGTTCCTAACAAACAACTCCCTTACTAGAGTAGTACCCAATTGGGTAACAAGCAGCAAGCAATCTCTGTTAGCCTTTTATGAACATATCCAGTTTTTCGTTCTTGGTTTTCCATTCGATAGATTGCAAGATTTGATTCACAATTCTTCAATGTTGTCCTATTATTGTCATCGCCGATGAATATGCGCACTAACTAGGTCAAGGTATGAACTGCAACGACTTATCTTACAATGGTTTCACCGGTTCTTCTCCTTCCAGTTGTCAGCAATCACAAGTGTGAGTCAATACACATTCTCTCAAGCCACAAATTTTATAGTTTTGTCTCATTGTCACATTTCTGGAGTTATTATCATTATGACTTAGATTGCATGGAAATACGATTTTGATATCAATAATAGTTTGTGATTTGAATATGTACAAGTGTAGGTATGTAATTGATGTAGAGGAATAGATAGGGTGGGATACTTTAAGGAATATAGGCAACGCTTATGGGATAAGGGTAGTTTCACTAATTTATAGAAAGGGTTTTACAATAGTTGGAGGAGGTGTTGGTGGAGAGGACCTAAATGATATGGAGTTTATTTTCATGCTCCCCATGCTATTGCATTTTGACTGGTTTTTTTTGCTTCTCTACACAAGCACTACACGACTATTTATAGGCTGATTTTCACCGCCTCTCTTTCGTTCAAGAGGTAGGAGGTGAGCTAGTGTCTTCTCTTTAACTCACACACACTTTGACTTTTACCCAATAATTAGACAACAACGTAGACTCTTCCTTTGTTGCATATTTCAACTACTTCCTAAGTAATTTTTAGCCACTTGTCACACATACGTCATGCAAGATACATACTAGATTTTTGTGGGAAGTTTTGGAAAATGCATCATTTTCTAACATCAACGCATTTTATGGCTTTCCAGTAATTTGGTTTCCAGCTATTCATCTAATGGAAGCAACTCGTAAGTCTGTTTGACTGAAGGCTATACGATTTCTCGATAACTGTATGTGAAATTCACTTTATTGACAATCTTTCTGGTCCTTCCCATTAGGCTTTGGTGCTTGGAGAAGGATCTGCCTTGCAACGGGAAAGCACAACGTGAGTTTTACTTTGTTTGTATTGTTCTTGAGCATAAACTGTCGAGCTACTTTTTGACCCCTAACATATTTCTCACAATGCCACCCTACTACATATGCAGACTCTTCCTTGTTTATCAATTGTGGAGGAACCAAAATGACTTTTCAGGGGAATCAATATGAAGAGGACACTAGTCCATACAGGCCATGATTTTTCTTTGCTTCCTCGGAAAAGTGGGCTTACAGCAGCAGCGGGGTTTACATGGGAAATGCTAGTGCTGATTACAGATTGGATAACCCATTTTCTCTAACTGTGAATGACTCCAAATTTTACCAAACGGCTTGCATTTCCCCTTCGTCGCTCAAATACTATGGCCTTTGCCTAATATAAGGAAGTTACAAAGAGTGGCTCCATTTTGCTGAAATTCAATTCACCAACGATGAAATATCTAACAGCCTCGAGAGACATATTTTCGATGTATCGATACAAGTAAGTGAAGTGAAATTTGCCATTGATTATTATTTTGGTCAAATATTTTTCAGAGTTATTTTCTTTTGTAGAGGAACTTGACTTGGGGAAATTGTTGTTATAATTTGGTGTTTGACGGGGCGGCACACGACAATCCGACAAGAGCATGATCTTTTCTTCTTACCGAAATTCTTGTTAATTCTGTAGGGCAATCAAGTGTTGAAGGATTTTAATATTGCAGAACAAGCGGGAGGTGTTGGGAAGGGCATATATAGAGATTTCGATAACATTTATGTGAATGGCACTACTTTAGAGATTCATTTATATTGGTCAGGGAAGGGAAAAACAGCCATTCCTTATAGAGGTGCCTATGGACTACTTATTTCCGCTATTGCAATGACACCAAGTAAGACAACACTGAACTTATTGATCTCTATTATTCTATCTTCATGTGGTTCTTGAAGCATTCACGTATAAATCTATCCCTTTTTTCCTACTCATAGACTTTGATGTTGGAGGTGCTGGGCTATCAGCTGGAGCAATAACTGGGGCTGTGGTAGCTTCAACTGTCCTCCTCGCATAAATATTACCAGCCCTTCGGCTGAGTGGTTTCTTAGGCAATAGAGAAGTTAAAGATCCAGGTGAGCTTATTATATTGACACGTCTACTCACACAAGAATTTGCCACTTTTAAATATATCGCACAAGTATAACACTATTCAAAGCTGTATGTATCAGCTTTCTTCGTACCCTTTGTGGAATTCTTATAATTTAACTGTGACTTCACAAAAATTGGCCTCTTTATTTTAAAACCGATTGCATGTTTGATGACACATGACCATATAAGTGAATTACTCCTCAATTGCAGAACTGCGCTTTCCCTTCCGCACTAGTTATTTTTATCCCATTATTTATATGTGCCTTTTTTTCCCAGAATTATATGGGCTAGATCTCCAAATTGGCTATTTCACTTTAAGACAAATTAAAGCTGCTACAGGCAACTTTGACTCTGTGAATAAGATAGGTGAAGGAGGTTTTGGGCCAATATACAAGGTAATTCACAATATATTCATAATTTCATCCTCCATTCATTGTGAGGGAAGTGTTCAATGAATTCGGAATGTCTTTTTGTTTTTAGACATACCAACCCGAATCTTGTCAAGCTAACCTTTTTTTTTAATGAAATAACATTGGATTATCTATAAATCTTAAAATCATATGATTAATCTCGAGGGCACGCTGTCAGATGGAACTACAATTGCTATGAAGCAGCTTTCATCTAAATCAAAGTAAGGCAATTGTGAATTTCTCAACGAGATAGGCATGGTATCTGCTCTTCAACACCCAAATTTAGTTAAGCTTTACGGCTGCTGCATCGAAGAAAATCAATTATTGGTAATTTGCGAATATTTGGACAACAATAGTCTTGCCCGCGCACTCTTTGGTAAAAGATGCTTTCCCTAGCTAATTAATATGTCTATTGATAAGCATTGCGCTGAAATATCTCTCTCACTCTCTTCCTAGGATGAGATGAGTAGCTGATCGAGTTGGACTGGGCCACAAGAAAGAAAATATGTTTGGGAATAGCAAGGGGATTGGCTTACCTTCATGAGGAATCTAGATTGCAAATTGTTCATAGGGACATAAAAGTGACAAATGCATTGCTTGATAAGGAACTAAATGCCAAGATCTCAGATTTTGGTTTGGCCAAACTTGATGAAGAAAAGAATACACACATCAACACAAGGATAGCTGGAACATTGTAAGTCTTTGTTATTCTGGTTAGTTCTCTTCTTTTAATTAGCTTTACCTCATGAACTTTTGATTGCTACAAATCTTTATGTTTTTCCTCGAATGTCCTCTTTCTATGGCCATATTCTCAATTACTATTTTGCCTTGCCTCAGAGGTTATATGGCTCCCAAATATGCGATGAGGGGCTACTTAACAGATAAAGCCGATGTCTACAGCTTTGGGGTCGTTGCTTTGAAAATTGTCAGTGGAAAGAGCAACACAAATTACATGCCGGAGGAAGAATTTGTTCATCTCCTTGACTGGGTAGTTTTATTGGACTTGAAGCTCTCTTTCTCTACTTTCTTCGGGTTTGCTTTGAAGACTTGCAATTAGGATGATGGCATGTGACTTCATAGTTAAATGATGGAACAAGCTATTGAGGACAAATTCGATCAGAGTAAATAAATATATGAAGGAATAGTTTCTTTGAAGGACTTCTCCCTAAAGAGAAAGAGAAAAAGAAAAAGAAAAGATGGGTTAGAAGCTTAGAGTATTGTTATATTGATATGGATGCATGAGCCTCCTCAGCGGTGGAGAACTTGAATTCATGAACAAAACTGTTTTCTATTTCTAAAAGCAAGATAACTAACTAATCTTCTACTTCTATTTGTATATGATGAAAGGCCTATGTGTTACAAGAAGAGCAAGGGAACGTCCTTGAACTCGTGGATCCACGTCTCGGCTCAGATTACTCCGAAGAAAAGGCAATGAGAATGCTAAATCTGGCACTACTATGCACCAATCCTTCACCAACTCTCAGGCCGCCAATGTCATCTGTGGTAAGCATGCTCTAAGGAAAAAGCGCGATCCAAGCACCGACAATCCGGCGCTCTACAACAAATCCAGATCCTAGGTTCAGAGCCTTCGATAGGCCAGCTAATCATAGCCAAACAAATGTCACGACATTCTCTCAAGACACTCACCAGGTGCCACGAAGCATGTTCACAGAAGGTGCACGGATTGATCCTTCAGCTTCTTTCACGAGTACGGACAAGACCTACGACCATTCTTCAGAGAGCAAGCTATAAGAATTTTCCTAATGTAGACTAAATTAATTAATATTGTAATTTACTGTTTTTACGGTTACTGTAAAATAAGGTTGGTCTAAGATGAGATAGAATATCTCTTAATTAATCTAATATGGGCTGGCTAGTGTGGGCCGAGTTGAACCTAACCCGTAATGAGAAAGACTGGATGGAAACTCTATAAATAGTACTCAAGTCTCTCCTCTAACCCTAATTCTCACATGTATTCTCACCTAAGAGGCGTTTATCTAACGCTAAACGTGAGGGAGGCCGCCTCATTGAGCCAGTGATACAGAGGGCAATAGAGGAGAAGGACTTGCGCATGGAACATTGTATTTCCACTTCTGCTTCAAGAACAATAGATCCCGAAACAGGTGCGTTAATATTTCTACTCAATTATGCATGTTCTTGTTCTAGTTATGGAGATATTGGGATTACGCAATTTGCGTCCAACACAAGCCTCTCCCAAATGTCTAGGACTCAGATTTGTTCAGTAATTATTATGTGCTCATCATTTCTTTTTATCCAATCGTGCAAGGAATTAGATGGTGGAAATAGAGGAAATAGGGCTATCACTGAGGGGTGTTGCATAACCACGTAATGGACTGTGCAAAGTCCTTGCACGAGAATTGAGCATGTACTGGCCTTGAGGCAGGTGGTCTTGCTTCATCTGTGCGACTCCCAGTTGCATGAGTTTTCGTTTTTCAATTTTTCCAACAACACCCCCAAATATTCGAGAAAGACATATCTATAATTGGAGGTTTGTGACATCCTCGATTTCAATCATCAAAAATTCAAGATTTACTTACATGAACGCTCTGCTTTCTTTCTTCTTTCTTTTTTTTGTTTTTACTCAATTTGATATGATAAAAGAATCTAAGATCTTGAACTAAACTTCAGGAATGTCTAAGCTCATAATTTAGAAGTTTAAATTGTGGATTTTAGGCATTATCTATGGTGTGCTTATGACATTCAGGTTTTCACTTACCTAACTAGTGATATAAGCGTTAGTAATTAGATAAATTAATTATCATTTTTACAAGGTGTCAATTTTAGAATTTCCTAGATAACCAAACTTGGCCCGTATATTAACCAAGAATTTTTCAGGATTTAACAGATGCGTTATAGACTTAGTTTTCGATCTATATTGATCATTTTGTGTGAAAATTAGACGCGATTTGGACCCAAACCCCCAAGGCGTCAGACTCTCTCTCTCTTTTCTTCCCCCAACGGCCGTCTGTCTCTCTCTTTTGCCGCCAAGTGGCACCGCCGCCCCCATGGCCAGTTGAATTTCATGCAAGCTACTTCTTTCAAGAAGCAAATCATTGCTTCTTCCCAAGGCAACGCCTTCTCTCTCCTCTCCCCCACTTTCCTTACCCTCAACCGAGTAGCCCCCTCATCTTTTTATTTTTTATTTTTTTTATGACCCATGAAACCCGTGCACCGTACCAATACGGACAGCCCGACAGACCCAAGGTAACAGAGGGTAAACCCTGGGGCGATACTAGCGGAGGACCCACCACCCCAACATCGCACTTAAAATTCCGTGTGGCCAGTAGGATTCGAACTCATCTCCTCTCGCAAAGAATCATGGGAGCAATTATCCAACTAGGCCACCGCAGGCGGTGGTATTTCTTCTTCTTTCCTTATTTCTCCACTTCTTTCTCCCGTTCGTCACCCTCTCTCTCTCTCTCTCTCTCTCTCTCTCTCTCTCTCTCTCTCTCTCTCTCTCTCTCTCTCTCTCTCTCTCTCTCTCTCTCTCTCTCTCTCTCTCTCTCTCCCTCTCGCTGATTCTCTCTATGACGGCTCGAGTCACGGTCCTCGGACGTGTGCAAGGAAGGGGCCCCTCTCTTCTCTTGTCCCACATCACCTAGGAAGGGAGGTCTTTGTTAGCTTATAATGCTTGGGTTCCTCTAATCTTCTGTGTAATGCATTTTAAAGTCGTAAGGGAAAAGGCCGTGATTGGAATGGCAGTTCGTCCGCGCCAGAGCGGGTGACCCAAAACGAACAATATTACATAGTGGGGCCCGAGATGTTACAAGTGGTATCAGAGCCGACTCCCAACCGCGTGTGGGGCCACAGCAAGAATGTTGTTCGGTTCTCAGACATGCACAAGAAGGGGTCCCTCTCTTCTCTTGTCCCACATTGCCTAGGGACCGATGTTACAAGTGGTATCAGAGCCGACTCTCGACCGTGTGTGGGGCCACAGCAAGAATGCTGTTCTAATGCCCATGGGGCCACAGTGAGGACGCTCTTCTGTTAAGACGTGGAGAGTGTGATAGCCCGAGCAACGGTTCTTGGACGTGCGCAAGAAGAGGTCCCTCTCTTCTCTTGTCCCATATCGCCTAGGGAGGGAGGTCTTAGTTAGCTTATAAGGCTTGGATCCCTCTAATCTGTGTAACGCGTTTTAAAGCCGTGAGGAAAAAAACCGTGGCTGGGATGGCGATTCGTCTGCGCCAAGGTAGGTGACCCAAAGCGAACAATATTACACAGTGGGGCCCGGAATATTACACTATCTCCCTCTATTCCTCTTGCCGACAACCCCTTGCCACCATTTTTGACACTTACACTCGAAGATCAAGCTACGAGGAGCTACGTCGAGTTTCGTCTAGCCCTTTTGTGATACGTCGAGACCCATTTCTCCCTGAACCCGCGCTACCTTTGTCCGGTTTGGCCGATCGAGGAAAGTGGAGTTCTGTTCCTCTATATTTTACGTTGAACCAGACTTGCATGTTGATTTTGATGCACCCTCGATGTGCTTGTATGCTGGTTGTTGGTTGTTGATGTTTCGTTTTGGGTCTTGATGTTCGAAATGGGTTGGAGAGGTCCGGATTAGGAGCCACGAAGTTAAGTGTAATTCGGTGAGCGCCAGGTGGTGTCGCGAGCTCGGTTGTAGCTCGGTGAAGTGAGGAAAGGATGCACGCATGTCCATAGAGGCCGAAAGAGAGGGAGAAGGGTGAGCCGTGCATGTAGGCAGAGGCCTCGAGAGAGAGGAGAGTGGCCGTGAGCTGTGGGGTAGTCTGGTGAGGTCTCGAGGAGTTGCCGTGAGTTGTGGGCCATTTCGGTGAGGCCCGAGAGAGAGAGAGAGAGAGAGAGAGAGAGAGAGAGGAGAATGTACGAAGCTGCGGTGTGGTTCCATGAGGCCGTGAGGTGACCAGTGACTCAGTGAGGGCTGTGAGTCTGTTGTGACCGGTGAAGGCCGTGAGGCGACCAGTGAGGGTTGCGAGTCTGTGCGGTGACCAGTGAGAGCAGTAAGGCCTCAAGGCCCCTGAGGCCCAAGAGTATGTGAGTGGGCCACGGCACCCAAATGGTGTGCAAGTGGGCTGCGAGGCCCAAGTGTGGTGTGCATGGGCTGCAAGGCCCGATTGGGTTGCGGTGGGCCACAAGCCCGAGTGCGGCGTAGATGAGAGCCGTGAGGCCCGAGTGTGGTATTAGTGGGCCATGGTTCTGAAAGTGTTTTCATGGACCGTGAAGGTCGAGACTTTTTGTGGGAGCATGAGGCCAGTGAAGTGTCTCGTGAGATCGTGAAGGCTGCTAAGTAGATTATATAAGGTTTGGATTGTTTATTATGTTATGGATTGATTTTGTGTGTTTCAACTAGGTCTGGTTGGTTTGAATTGTCCATAGGTAATTTACTCTTGCTTAGTGAGTATTTTGAATTGGACTAGTCGTGTCGTAGGGCCCTATGTGATTCGGCTATGGCCTAGTGTGGTCTGTTTTGATTGAGCCGTGTGGTACAGTTCACGTGTCTTTAATGGGCTGTCAATCCATGAGTTGACTGAGTTGTATTATTTGCATAAATAAAGATAAGATGCTTGCTGCCTTTGTTGCATGCCTAAGATACTATTGAATACCATCGAAAAGTGCACCGACGATGCCCACTGACGATGCCCTGAGGAGCCTGTCAAGAAAGCGGGATGCCCAGGGAAATCGTACCCTGGATGCCTAAGTAGAGTGTACCCTAGATGCCCCAGGAGTTTGATTGGGATGCCATGGTCAGTGGACTACGAAGCCTGCGCAGGCTGGACAGCGAACTAGTTTATACCGCAGCAAACCGGAGAGCGTACCAGATTCTGCAAATAGGATTTTATTCCTCCTTGGGTGGTCTGAGGAGCGTACTGGCCAAGTGTCTTGAAGTGGACATCTAAAGTACAAGTGAAAATATAAATGTTGCGCGACACGTGTGTTTTGCGTGACTGCTTATGGTTTTGTCTTGGAGTGGACATCTAAAGTACAAGTGAAAAGATAAATTTTGTGCGACACGTGTGTTTTGTGTGACTGCTTATGATTTGGTAGGTCAATCGATGTGTCGAGAGTCAGAATACAAAAACTAAGTAGTGTGCAATTTTAGTACGTCGGTTCATAGTTGCTCTAATTGCATGGTAGGAATGATTATTATCAGCTACTTGATGGGTGATTCGTTTAGTATAGAGGAGTGGATATTTCATTGCCGAGCTATTGTTCACTCTTATGATTATTTAAATTTTTCAGATCCTTAGACATGGCTGCAATTCCTACCACTGGAAGGCGTACACAATGGCTGAGTAGATAGCCTATGGGAGTAGTACATCCTTTTGATATCCCAGTGTAGCCTTGTTATCACCCCTGTTCATGAATAATATAAGAACTGAAAGTTGTTACTTGTTTCTCTCTTTTGGGTTCGTCCGTTATTATTGATGATTGTTGGATGTTTTATTTCGTCTTTCGCTTGTGCTAAAAAATGAAAAGATTAATACCTCACGTTAGTTAGGTGTTAGGTGGCAGACTAGGATGTCACAATGCCCCCATCCAAAGTACACTGAAAGAGGTTGACCTCTAAAAAACTCTCCCCAGCGTGACTTCATGTAATCTTTAACTCATCTTTATCATTGACTCATTGAAGACTCAAAATTCCTCAATTTTCACATGTTAAATGAGGCTCCAGAACTCAATAAAACACCTACGAGACTATTTTCTTCTCATTACTATGATTCCGTGCCATGGGGTTACCGCAGTACGGCTGCCACTTCCTAGCGAGCACCCGTAACACTTCCAAATCAATGAAGAGTGAAGTACTCCTGCAATGGATGAATCAGATGCTTCCCAAAATGGTTGTTTCGATGCTCCTTTGCAGAAATGAGTCAGAGATTCAGAGTTCATCTCACTTGATTAAATGCTCCCTATACAAATTTGCAATGGATAGGGCTGACTAGATAATGAAGGATTGGAAATAAAAAAAGTTTAGCTCATCTGACGAGGTCCACTGGGATCTTTCCAGGGAAAATGGTGAAGTCCAGCCCTCATATTCTGGCGCAAATGGTCACAAGCAAGCAACGGAAAATGCAGCTTCAAGTGCAAAAGATGAAGCAGGCTTCACTATAAATGCAAATGTCGAGGCACAAGTTAAACCAAATCGAACGAGAGATCAAAAAAGGAAAAAAAAAAGAATTAAAAAAGTTGAAGAACAATCGAAAATAAGTGGCGCAAAGTGTCAGATACACAGTCTGCTCGATCAGTAGGTAATGCTGAATTGCCCTATTACACGAAAATTCTCTTGGTAGTTCTGATCATTAAGTTTGCCTGTTACAAGTGAGATTCATGACTAGATTTTTGGCGTTTCCAATCTGGTTTTCATACTACTTCGTTTATGTTTTTGCTGTTTCCACTTCAGACGCCGGATCATATCAAGGCAACTCTCAAGAAAAAAAGTACAGAATTTGTGAAGTAACAATAGCAGGAGTCACATTTCTGATATCAAAGTGGCTGAGGGACAGTAAAAGAAACCTGCATTTGGCGTGGAGGTTTTGTTGAGCCCTATGCTGCTCAATCTACGTCTTCAGGTGAACTCGCCGCCATTCAGGAGCAAGCAAGGCAAAGAGCAAATAACGGCATTCCTCATGACCAAGAACCGGAGGTCATAGTTTCACTCTCTACACCAGAGCCTGAACACAACTGAAAGTTTGGCGTCTTTCAGGTATTATATCTTGTTAAGAGTAAGCATGTCCACAAGTTATCTTTCTTTTGCATTCTGTTTCATATTCTAAGGCACGAAGATAGGCAGGATGAGCCTTAAATAACTTGGGTTTTGGAGATATATCTTAAGAGTGCTAATTCTAAAATTCTATCCGACTAATTTGAAGGCGAGGCTGGAATTTCTTTCCGCAAATGGTGGCGTCACAGAAAGTTCGAGCTACCCGACCGAGCTGCACTTCAAAAGCCAACCCATTCACTTCGCGGGGACCTTTCTCAAGAGCACTCCTCTCATAGTCGGCCTCCAATCAGAGTCACAAATGCTCGACATACATAAAGACCGAACAAACCAATGCACCAGAGCGACTTCCTGCCTTAAGGTGACCGTGGAAGCAGGAGCCGACAACTGGCACAGTGGCAGCATACCAGAGATATACGCCGCGTCACTTGAGCCCAAATCTCATTGTTTACTGGTGTAAGACGGTCTTGTTTGGCTAGGTTTTAGCGTCATTTTCCGGGGAGCTGGTCTTTAGTTCTCTTCTGTAATGGACCATTTATCTCCAAAGGACAAAGCCTTCGGTAAAAAATAAAAATAAAATAAAAATAAAATAAGAAAATAAACAACATCTCTGCACAAGAGCAGTTAAAAATATAACTTGAAGCTGAAGCAAGCGCTCAGCCTTCGGCCTTCAGCACATCCTTTTCTTACATGGAGTCATTTGGGAAGGCTCTCAGCTTCCATAACTAACCGCTACTGCTGATTTGGATAATTCAGGAAGATGCATATTTTGAGTTTGCATGAAAGCAACTTGAACAAACCACACTTATATCAGCTCAGATGAGAGATCTTTTTCTCACCCGACAGGCGGTATTAGTGTTGAACAGAGCGTGATTACTTGCAATAAGATTAGGCCTAAAAAGTTCGTTACACTTCAGTATTTCTTTCGTGTCATTTTTAAGAATTTATTTAGGCCCAGCTACTAACTCTTAAACGAACATGATTCCTCCACAAATAAGATAGGTGAAGAGACAGGTTCTACATGCGCAAATTCTCGGCATGCCATTAACTAAAATAATAGGTCGCGTATGCTCTTAGCGTTAGCAAAATGATTATCTCCGACGACTCAATGATAAAGAAAGGTATTACGTTGTCATGGCTTGAAATATGTTGACGCATGGAGCTAAAGGGGCTATCTCTGAAATTCAAGAAGATAATTGGGATCAATTGGTCATCTGCTTCTGAAAAAGTCAAATCACATTCTCCTATAAGCGCAAGAGATGTAAAATGCGGACAAATAAAAACTCATCCATTGCCTCAAAAGTGGGGAAATATTCACAAGGTATCCTGTGCTAACATGTGTAACACTATATTAGTCTATATACACTTTCAACTGCAAATTAAGGGTAAGAAGCAATCAAAACTCAACACCACTGTTTATCTGAACGGAGAAAGAAGGTCTACCGACAGTGGAGAGCGGCGCATCCGCTCTGAGAACTACTCCTGAGCTTCCAACATTCCCATTCCACTTAGATCTCCCAATCTGCATAAAACCCAGGAAGAGATTAACACGAAAGGAGAGACTACATTTGAGGTTCCATTTCTGGAGCAATATAATTCATCCGTTTTAGTGCATTCATCTTCTTCCTCACAACATGCATTATCACACATAGCTAAGGCACAAAGAACACAGAAGTATGTGTGCAGTCCAGTGTGTTCATCTTTCAATGTTAATTGCTAACTCCAATCAATTTGCACTTCCGCAAATGTTCAAAATACCAAAGGGCACAAGATGAGATATCATGAAATTCCCTCAAAGCATCTGGTTAAAAAGAATAAATTCAGGTCCACAAGAGGGAAAAACTCACAGATACGGACGCAAAGGCCGAAGGATGTGCTGTACATGCACAACCACATATTAAACTTAGCTGCTCCTTCACCGAATGAATGACTTCTGCGTGCAAACCTGGAGTGCTTCCACCAAAAGTAGGGCACACACTGGCCATGGC
Organism: Eucalyptus victrix; assembly: GCA_016097545.1. Taxonomy (NCBI): domain Eukaryota; kingdom Viridiplantae; phylum Streptophyta; class Magnoliopsida; order Myrtales; family Myrtaceae; genus Eucalyptus; species Eucalyptus victrix. The sequence continues at coordinate 12,566,017 of CM027840.1, read as the reverse complement.
AAGATACAAGAGTGTAAGCACCTAGTCATGAATAGATCAAAGAGGATTCTTGTCTAGTGACACTCAAGAAGAGAAAAGTCAGTGACGAACAGATGCTTCCTATGTTAAAGGTGGCAGAATTGGTGAGTCGTTCTCCATAGGATTTTTCAGAGTTATGAGATCAACAGACAACTAATTTTTACACATTATGCATCAACAGTTCGCTTGTGTATAGAGATGAAGCAGCAGATAACATTACGTGAATATCAAATCACAGTAAATAACTAATCAAATTAAGTGTGCTTTTCTAGAGCGCTGTTTTTCCTCCATATGTCATCATGAAACTGGGTTGAGAAGACTCTACAAATATGTTTTGTGCAAAGAAATGGAAGGAGTTGAACTGGAAAAATTTAAGGAACAGTATGCATGGAGCAACACAGAAACATAAAAGACTCCTTGGGATTTAATGCCTAAATTGATAATAATTGAAGAATGTAAGACTCAAACAAGAAATCCTCCTCTGGTACAAAAGTGGTAATCTCACCTGAGCTGAATGGTTGGCCTGTACATGATTCCAGATCTTTGCCAAGCCAAGGATTGCGCAAGACCCAAACTTAAGGATTTATCAGGCCATTGAACCATTGGGGTGAAACGTGTGCCCCATTTGTTCTGTCATTCCAAGAAATGTATCATGAACAACAAAAGACATGTGAATCCATGGTGAAGGCAGTTCAACCACAAAAATGAGAAACAACTGCAACCACCATAAACAGCTGTAAATATTCTTCTTTATTTTTTTTACCAATACATACCTTACAAGAGAAGCTGAATCTCATCTCTCCTGGGTATTGACCCTCAGCCTGAAGAAGTCCACCGCAAACAGGTACAAAAGCACTTGTTGTCAGCCCCTCACCAGATACATAGGTGAGCTGGCCATTCGGAAATTGCAAATCCATGAATGACTGCACCAGGAGATGGCAGTGAGGGAGTAGAATTAGCCATACTAAAATGCATATACGTATGCGTGCGTGCATGCGTGTGTGTTAAAAAGTCATAACATTTAATATGTACACATCTGAGAAAGAGAGTGGAAGGTGGAGGGAGAGTGCTTGTAGACAAATAGATATGTTCTTGGCATCATGATCCTGTATGATTACACAATGTACCGGGCATACTCCATTTAAGCCTTAAAACAGTCCAAAGAATATAATATGTACAGCCAACTTTCGAAAACCAAAAAGATCAAAGCCAACCTAATTGACCTTTAATCACCAACCAAAATGGTCTTCAAACACATTGAAGGATGAAAACCATAGACTTCCTAACCCGTTTTCTGGGGTAATACCCATCGTTTGAACAAGTAATAAACTTACACAAGCCAGAGGATTAAGGCAGAGCATTGACATCAAGAGCCACCTCCGATGCTTCGACCAAACAGCTGGACAAAGGGAATGGATCCCATTCTAACAATGGAAAAAAATGACAGATGAGAACAGATGAATAAAAGAATTGACTGCTTGACAGTTGACAATAGCAGAGAGAAAAACATGGCATCCCAGGATATCTCAACCTCTGTTGATTTCAAACTATAAACATTTTAAATGTATACACAGAGAACGATAGGACATAACTTCCTGCACTCCAAATTACATTTGAACACATCCAAATTGGCAAAATTCTATCAGACTACTACCTCAGAAATTTCAAGTTACTATGATACAGAAGAATTTTACGTTCTTCTTAATGAATTCCTCAGTAGAATATCCTGGATCTGGAAAAAGAGAAATATTAAAACATTTGGTACCAACCTCTGCTATTTAATAAAATACTGGCAAAAATCAGGGCTGTTATGTAACTATGTCAGTATAAGGCACTAAATTCTCAGAGGTTTACATCATATTGCAGCCAACAATTTTGACTACAAAAATGCCACATTGCAGTCAAAGCACATTTGCATAGTACATCTTAATCCAACATCTTTTTGAATAAACAACAAAAGTTGCCTTAACCACATAAATACCAGGAAAAACATCCTGACAAACTTTTTATTTTAGTTTTGTCTTGTCAGTAGCATTTGAGCAAATATGGTCAATTCTCGAGGCATGTGACGACACTTTTCCTTGTTTTTTTTTCTTTTACATGGTGGGACATGGTAAACTGCAATAGAGCCTACTCATACCTTTCTATCATAACCATACCAAAGCAAGTGTTGCTTTGATAAATGAATGGGCAGAAGTAGTGTAGAATCACGAACAAAAAGTACTGGTCCAAGCTGTACAAGGAAAAGAGATGAACTGTCACTCCCTGATCTGGAACTCCCCTGTGAAGCCTCCACTCTCCACAAATCCCCCCGTGCAACTAAAGAACTCTCCACATCTCGCGTCCGGCTATCATAAGTTGATGTAATATTCACTGTTCCCTGCATTCAAGTAAGTTTGAAGTCCGCATAAGTGCCTTAAAACATGTAATCTGAGGTCTATTCAACACTAAAGAAACAAAGCATTCAGGCTATAGCTCGACACAGGTATATAAGATTCGCCATGACCACTGGATAGACATGATTTCTTGCCTTACCAAATGCTTAGCATTAAAATAACCCACACAGATTAGAGCTTCATTATTCAGTTGCCAGAGTATTGCTTGGAAACAAGCTCAATCCTTTACATCATTCTTCTTACTTCTCCCAATAACATAAAACTTCTGCAGGTACTAGTACTAGCTTAACACAATAATTACATACCCAAACTCATTCATCCAACATTAATTACACCATGATATTTGTCAACTCATCTTCATGAAACTCAGATAAAAGTGCCACTTCTAAGACTTCCCGGAAAGTGCAATAGTTTCTATAATACAAATCTTATTTGCCAAAGGGGGTGATGTTAACAGCAAGTGCCAACAGGAAGTCCACCATATTCACAAGGTTCAAAACGAAAGGCAATGAAGGAAATTTCAAAGATACGGAAAAGGAAATGCTTTCACAACTTTCAAACATAACAAGAGCTGCTTTGACATTCTACTGCGGGATTTGGAAGAATCTATTTATTGAAGGAAAGGGAGACAGCTGATTAGACGAATGCATGTATCCCCAAAGTCTCTTTCACAGACTGGTAAAAAGTAAAAATTTAAGATAACCAACAATCAAACTACAGCAGTTCACAGCAACCAGCATATATACTATTTTTGCATCTCACGGCAATCAGCATAAACCTAGTTTAGCATCTCTCAGAAACCGAAAAGCAAAGAAATTTTAGCATCTCACAGCAACCAACAAATCAATCGAGGCTTATGAAGGAGGAAGAAAAGGGATGAAAGCGCTGCTGACATTGCCACTTTCTCGAAGTCATGCAGCCAAAACATAATATGACAACCTATCTCCGACAACACAATCCTTTTCACTTGTCTCTCCCTCCATTCCACAGCAAAGATATCTGAAATTTCCTTTACTGGAGGTGTTCTCGAAAAAACATGGTAACACCATCCCTAATAAATACCATGAACATGAACAGATCAATACAGATTCAATATCATGTATAGGTGAGCGAAAAAATAACCTGAGGTCTACCAAGATGCCCTGCAGCTCTGAGATTATTAAAACCAGTGACTTCCTCATCTGCCGATCCCTCAACTCCCCCATCATCCTCTGTGAACCCGAAATCCCTCAAACGTTCGCTCAATGCACCCACCTCTTCATGCAAACCAACACTCAGATCACCTCTCTCCCTTCTTATCCCCAAATCCGCACGAATCGAGGCCGCGGACGCGTGGTCTTCCTGTCGGAAGGGCACCGGCAAGCTCCGGAAAAACTGCTGCAAGAACCCGTTCAAGCAGTTCCCGAAATCCAACCCGGCCTGCCCGATCCTATTCCCGATGTCGAAAATCGCGGAAACGCCCTCGATTCCGGGAGAATTGAACTTCTCCGTCGCCGACTTGAAGTCGGCCATCACGAAATTCTGCGGGGGCAGTATCTCGAGGTCGAAGAGCTTGGCCTGCTGGGGGTTCGGCCACGCGAACGAGGGCGGCGTCATGTGGGATTGGATGAGGCCCGTGAAGCCCTGCGCGAGGCGGTCGGCCAGGTCCTGACCGTGCCGCTGCACCTCCTCCCATGCTTCGAACGATCTCTCCACGGACATCTACCGAAGAGATTGAAGCAAACCGCGATCGATCAGAAAACCGACGACGTTCTCTACGCTGAAACCGACGGTTCCGATCAGCGACTTAGGGCTCTCGCTCCGACCGAGCGGACCGCGAATTCTACGGCACCGACGATGTTCTCTACGCCGAAACGACGGTCCCGATCAGCGCGAGCTTGAAGGCGGAGATGGATGGGCGCCGCCGGCCGATGACGATCACACGGTCTCCGTCGCCGCCGCGTTGATGGATGGGTAGGGGGGTGAGCGGTATACCTGTGGCTCCGAGGGAGGATGGCGGTGGTTGAATGGGGGAGATATTATGTGAAGGGCGAAACGCTCGGGTCACCCGCCCGTCACGCGGAACTTCGTCACCGCCGACCGGGGGGACCGGTTCGTTTTTGTTGTTTCGTTTTGCTGTATCTTGTTAGCGGAAGTAGTTTCCATACTTGAAGCCTGGTCGAGCGATCGCACGGGTTTTCTTTTTCGTGTAAAATTGATTGACAGGGTGAAAGAAAAATATAACTGTATTTTCTTTTCTTTTTGATCATTTAACAGGTCGTTATTCATCACGCCGCAAGTTCGTGGCCCTTTTTTTTTTATGTAGAAAATAAATAAATCTGCGATATTAATGACAAAATCATGTACGGTACGTTCGAGCATGTTTTGAAGAAATGACATTGCATATGGACAATGTTCTTTGGCACGAGGTATTTAAAATAATTAATTTTTCGGCCAGACGACGTTGAGGTCGTGTGACTCAAGTGATGGTCATCAATCACATCTAAGCTTGCCAAGCCCTTGTGTTGATGTCCTTGTCTGCCAATCAAATTCGTTTTCGTCTGTAAAGGGGAGCATAAAATTGAAATTTAGATATTTTAGTAGGGGCAAAATTAGGATAAAAAAATTCATTAAACCCTTGAAATGATTTTTTTTTTGGAATGTTAAAAAGCCTTCAGCTTGCTACAATTACCTTGAGTTTTGAGTATTCTCAAAACTCAACTTTGCACCAAAGGTCCTTAAGATCATACTACTAAACATTAGAGGTGGTAAATGGGTGGCTTAGGCTAGATTTGAGTGGGTCACAAATGGGCTCGACCCAAATCAACCCATTTAATTCACATTAACCCATTTATTTGCTAAACAGTTTAAAAGGCCCATATTAAACCCAATTCATATCCAACTCAAACCCACCCACATATCTCAGCCAAAAAATAGAGAAAATGCCAAACAAATTTCCAAAAATAAATAAGGGATAAGTGCATGAAAGTGTTAAAACTTGTAAGTTCCTAAAACTTATAAAAATTGCAATTAAATCCTAAAATATTGTCAAATTAGTGTAATTGATTCATTCCATTAACTATGCCCAATTTGACTAACGAAAAATGTCGATATGACTTTTTTATTATTCTCTCTCACTCTAACGTGGTGCCAACATAGCTAGAACATGAAAAGTGAAAGCTAAAATGACATTATTTTGATCTAAATATGACTTTAGACTTATTAAAAATCCACATTTTATTCGACTTTAGACCCATTTGAGACCTACATTTTGTTAGACTTTATTACTCAAACTCACATTAACCCGTTCATCAAAATTTAGTCAAATAATTTATGACCAACCCATCATGTATAGGTTAATAAATGAGTCTTCAACCCATTTTGACAAACACAAAAACTTTGATTCATAAACCTTTGGAGGCCCAAAGATTTGTAAAGATGTCGGGTCAAACACAACCTTAAAAGCCACTTGAATTAAGTTATCAAAAGAGTAATCGGCAATCACGCTTGACATAAAAACAGTAGCAAAATTGGTATTCATGTAGGTTTTCCTATTTCAACCATCGAGGGGATGTTGATTAGTCCACGCCGACCTCATCGATGTTTTAAAGTCGATATGCTAATATAATCAAAATTAGAGCAATAAGGACAAAAGAACTTGTTGCTTTGACAAAAATATCGATGGAAAATGGACTGCAAGGAACTCATCGATGCAAATTGAATTCTCTAAACGGGCAAAAGCCAAATGGAGACATCAAACGTACTCGAAATTAAAGAACGAGCATTCCTAAACCAATGTAAGAACTTTATCTAACTCTATATTAGCAAAACACAAAATCCATGAGTTTTGATTTTGATGGTCATCTATGATCCGAAGATTGCAATTCTTGGCTGCTCCTTCCATATGCTCATTGTTATTGCCCTAACGGATGCCCACATCATCGCTTGAACCCCGAGGAAGACCCGTCTTTCTTATTCGCCTCTCCAGTTTTTATTCCGGCGTCGCCGCCGATTCCATTGTGCTGCGGAGGGTCTCCGCTGCGAATCGGCGGCTTCTGAGGTGAACTGTGCGGTGTTCTGAAAAAATTAAAGCAAAAAGGTGGAGTTAATTTGTGTATATTAATGTAAAATAAGTATACACTGTAAACCGTGAAGATAAAACGTGTACGATTATTCAAGGAAAAAAAAAACCAGAAATACATGTCATTAATTTTTATTCCGGCGTCGCCATCGATTCGGTTGTGCTACGGAGGGTCCCCGATGTTGATTGGCGGCTTTTGAGGTGAACCGTATGGTCTTCTGAAAAATCAAAAGAATGGAGTTACTTTGTCTACATTAAAGTAAGTTACATTCAAGATAGAGGCGAAACTAACATTGTAAACCAAGATTATAGAACTTATCCGCGAGTCCAAGGAAAAAAGGGGAATACATGTCACTGATTTTTATTTCAGCATCGCCGCCAATTCGGTTGTGTTGTGGAGGATCTCCGGTCCCAATTGGTGGCCTTTGAGGTGAACTGTATGGTCTTCTGAATGAAAAAAGAAAGAAAGAAAGATAGTTTGTCTATATTAATGTAAGTTTACACTCAAGCTAGAGTCAAAATCCCCATTATAAACTAAGAATATATAACATATATGCTGTCTAAGGAAAAAGGGGAATACATGCTACTAAGTTTTATTCCAGCATCATTGCCGATTCTGTTGTGTTGTGGAGGGTCCCCAGACTTGATTGGTGGCTTTTGAGGTGAGCTATATGTTTTTCTGTAAAGACAAATTTTTATGACAAATACAGAAACTACAACGTAGATAAAACTGAGATAAAATTGAGGACAACAAAGAGTACACGAATTTATGTGAAAACCTTTGCGAGGAAAATCATAGGGAGAGAATAAGTAAAATGCACTATGAAAATTCAAAAAATACAAAAGCCCGCTCAAAAAACCTTTTTGATCTCTCTTTAAAGCTTAATAACTTGAGAAAAAACCATATTTGTACTACTCCATATCACAGCCCAAGCCCCTAGCCCAATGCTAAACCTCCGTTTGGGTCGCCACAACTATTAATTCGGGTGTCAAAACTCAATTTGAATTGAAGACCCGAATCAAAATTCAACACATACTCAGCACAAATAAAACTTCAAGGTTGCTTGGAAATTAGGAGAAAGCATGTGGTCATGTTGTGGATTTAATGGTTAACGCATCTAAAGCGAATTTCACGTAATCCTTCGCTCACAAGTCATTCTAAATTCAGAAATCAAGCACGCTTATCCAAAGAAAAACAGAAAAGGAAATACACATAAAAACGAGTCGTAAGCTATCCACCTAAGTCGGAGGCACCAAGATTCAGCAAGTCCCAAGTTCGATTCAAGGCAAGAGTAGGAAAGACTAGTCGAACAGAAAGTCACGAACATTGACCATGGAGGAAAACACTTACTTGATCAGAAGTTGGTACTGACGGGGCACTACCGTTCGGAACAATGCCGGCCTTTGCACAATTTGACCCAACAGAGCCATATGTCAAGCAGAAACTTGATGCGGCTAGCTAGCGTGAGACTGATTCGACAAGTGCGGTGTTCACAATCGCAAAACTATCAGGAGTGGAGAAGAACTTGTTCGTGTTCCAAGCTTAGAAACAATATATTTATAAGCACTGGTAATTCGAGCGATTTAGTGAATGGAAAGATTCAGTTTTCTTTATTGTCAATTATTTTGATGGTTCAAAACCGTCAAGAGTCAACTTAAAAATTGAAGGATAATTTGATGATTTACAAAGACATTTCAGTGATGAACGGATTTTATTTCCTAATTGATGAATACCATATCGTGTTTCAAATGTTTATGGATATCTAGATGACAAAAGATTATCCTAATATATCATGGGAATAATTACAATAACCTTTTTCCTTTGTGTGAATTAATTTTGATTTTTCTTTTTTGGTTATCGTCGGGACTTCAAGATTTTAAAAGAAAATTGTAAAAAATTAACAATAGGGAAGCGCAATTAAGCATGGGTCTTGGCGGGTTGAAAATAGATCTATTTTTTTTTTTACCCAAAACAACTAACTCTCTGCCGAATTTTTAATTTTGTACGTATTGTTGTTGCGCCTTTCAAAGCAAAGTTTTATATTTCTATGAAAAATGAATACGAGAACAGTTTTTAGTTTTTTTATTTATTTGAAGTTAGATTTACCTTTTCAATAATTTTTTTTTCCATCGTTTTTTAATAGTTGTTGATTTTTATTTTCTTTTTAAATTTTCTATCTTGTTGCCACATAAATTCTAATTTGCTGATTTAATGGTTGCGTTTAAGATATCAATTATTTAGGTGAATTCGGAAGTCTTGTATATGGGTCACATCAGTCATATGGCATGAAAATGGATTTCTATAAAATGGAATAACATGGTCCACACCTCCCCCGTAACACATCAACATCCAGTTCAACCAATTTGTTTGTCACCAGTAGTCCAAGTACATGAGTGCGTACTCTCTCAAAGTCTATCTATATACTCTCAAGAGTCATTTAAGTTCAAGTCATAAGTCTAAGCAAATGGTCTTTGTACTAAACAAGTTGATAGAGCAAATCATTGGAATTTGAACAAATGTTCAAGTTAGAAATCCCTGTGCATCACTCAATCAAGGCAACCATGGAATGAGCCAGTCATGGAGTATTAGAGTGAATTTTGTTAAATTGTTGTTTATGACATTTGTTGAGCAATCAAGAGAGATTAGTTAATTGGATATTCATTGGGTTTGTATATATCCAATCCTATAACATACTGCTCATATTAATATTAGAGATCATATTAGTTATGACGTGAGTTAAATCTTATTAAATATATATAGTTGAAGTTATACACATCCATGAAGATTGGTTGAGATATAAGGTTAAAGAATTCTTCATGATAAAAGCATGTGTTGAGTACCTATATAAAGTACTAATCTTATAGAGATGACTAGACAGATTTTCTAGTTCTTTCTTTCTTAAGCAGTGTTTCAAATAAAACATTCTTTCAGACTCGTTAATTTGTATTGCGAGTGAGGTCAATCTACTTTCAGCAAAAGAAAAAAAAAATGAGGTCAATCTGCAAGATCATCGCTCCCCGAGAAACGTGCCCATTCGCATGGGAAGCCGCGTGGAGCCTCTGGTGCCCGTGAGAACGCGAGGCCCTAAGGAAGGAGAAATTATTGGATACGTTTGTCCACGTGGCAAATAAGAAGACACCTCAAATTGCGTCAGGTGTCCAACGTGGCCCACATTGTCAGGGAAATTTCCCCATTTTTCTCTCTCCTCTCTCCCTCCTCTGCACACGTTCTCGCCTGACTCTCTATCTCCGATCGCCCTTTTCTTTTTGCGTGGATTTCTATGTGTTTCCAATCCGACCCATTTTAGGCCGCTTTTGTCTTCACCGGCACTAGGAATCGGGGCTTCTTGGAGAGATGTGGGTTCTCCACCTCGTCGTTGTCGGAGACTGCGAACCGGGGGGAGAACTCCGGGAGTGCCGGGGTGTTCACATTGAACTCGCGGTGCCCCTGACTTTGCGTGTTAGTTGACCCCACGCCCTCCGAGACGCTCACCCTGTTGGCAGTCGAGGCGACGGCGACGGCGACGGCGACGGCGGCTGAGGAGGCAGGAGTGGGGGGCCTCATAGTGGTACCTCGTGCCCACCGAGAGCTTGGCCGGTAGGGGAGCTCTTGTGGCAGATCGAGCACTCGTGGACCTTCCCTGACATACCGGAGGAGGTGGTCGTCGCGGAGGTCGAGGTGGCCGGCTGTTCGTCCGCACCGGCGAAGAGAAAGTGTGTTGGTATAGAGGAGAGAGGAGAGAGGAGAGAGGAGAGAGAAAAGTGGGAAGAGTCGGGCGAGAGAGCGTGCAGAGGAGGGAGAGAGAAGAGAGAGGAGAGAGAAGAGTGGGAGAGAGGAGAGAGAAAGGTGGGGAGAAATTCATCGAGAGAGCGTGCAGTGGGGGGAGAGAGGAGATAAAAAAGTGGGGGGAAATTTCCTGAACGCGGGCCCACGCTGGACACGTGGCGCAATTCGAGATGCCTTCTTTGTCACGTTGGAGGGCCTTTTCTATCTGCCTCCTGATTTTTCCTTCTCTTCGTTTCTCCTTCGCTTCATCATTACACATCGTTTAAACGCATTCAAGTCAATGGAAAAAGACAATTCCATGTGTACACGAATAACAAAATCCATGCGTGCACGAATAACAAATACTTTTTTTGCGAATTGATTTTTGCCCGAGGACGATAAGTAGAACTTAAAATCTACTCAATCACGATTGCTTATCAAATTATAAAATCAGAAACCTATGCGACTGAATTTAGACTAAATGAAATGGTCTTTTTTTTTACCCCATTTCTTTAAACTTCAATGAAGTTCAATTCCTTTGCGCCTATTATTACCCCTTCTTTAAGTTTGGGCGAGTTCTAATAAAGGGAGAGAAAAAGAAATCAAGACTTATAACGTGAATCAAACTCCTCTCCGTATTTCTCCATGCAAATATGCAGAGGATTATTTTCTTTTGGTCTCCTGCACAAGATTTCTCCACATAAAACACATACAAGAAATAGGCAAAAAAATAAAAATCTCCAAAACTGGCCAAGATACTAGCAAAAGAGGAATAAAGATTATTATCTATTTCAAAAATTCAATTCGTTTCGGTTCAACATAAAGAATCAGGATCGGATCAACTATCGCCAACGGAAACTCAGCCAGAATTGACCGTTCTGGTCCGATTACCGAATCGAGCAGGGGACTGGGCGCTCGCCCAGCAGCCATTTTTGACGCACGCTTATGCACACTAGTCAACCCGAAATCGGGGTCAAAAGCCGAGTCGGCTATTCACGCTTTTGCCACTCGGGCGCGTCACTCCCTCGTTACACAAGCTCGATTAAAGACAAAAGCCGACTCACGAGGAAAAAAAAAAAAAAAAGAAAAAGCAGCAGCCCGTCCACGCGCGGGGCCCCCATTGCCGTCTGGAAAAATTCTATCTCGACAACACGACGTTGCGTATCCGGCCAAATCTCACTCCCCTCGCGCGCGCGTCATCCCCACCGCCCTTCTCCGACTCTCTATTTCTGTCTCCCTCTCTGGACTCGGTCATTTCCATCGCCAAGCCCCAGCTCAGTCGCGCCCGGAGCTTGCCGCTCTCGCACCTCCCAGCCCCCTCCTCCTCCCCTCCATGACAACGCCAAAAGCCGGCTCCGTGTCCTGCTCGCTCGGAATTCCCCAAAATGCCCTCGGACTTCCTCGCTAATCCCTCCCTCGCCCCCTCCTCCGACCGCGCCTCCTCCGACCTCACCCTCGGCGACTCCATGGCCGCCGCCGCCGCCGGCTCCTCCTCCTCGTCCTCGTCCTCGTCCCCCTCACGGTACCCCGAAATCTGGAACTACCTCTGGATCCCCCTCTTGATCTCCTTCTCCAAGGAGCTAGCCCTAGCCAAGGCGCAGCCGGGAATCCTCCTGCCGGGCCAGCTCGAGAATGAGGCGGCGGCGGCGGCGGCGTCGGCAGCGAGCGGCGGCGTCGTCCCGAGCTGCCCCGCGGCCGACCCCAAGCTCAACTTCCGGCCGTTGATCGGGATCCTCAGCCACCCCGGGGACGGCGCCTCCGGCAGGCTCAACAACGCGTCCAACGCCTCGTACATCGCCGCGTCGTACGTGAAGTTCGTCGAGTCCGCCGGCGCCAGGGTGATTCCGTTGATTTATAACGAGCCGCGGGAGGTTCTCCTCGAGGTAGAAACACGTGGAATCGAAGTGTTTGTGGACTCTGGACCTTCGTAGCTTGCGTATAGTTAATTGAGCTTAATTACCTCGCCATCCTTGAAAATCGTTCACCTCTTGCTCGTAAAATTAGAGACTAAAGCATAGCACACTTCCTTTGCGACTCCGAGTAAAGTCATCCACGAAAGCACGGATCTAAACGCTATCTTTGCGAGGGTAGATTCACTATATTGTTATTGCTATGAAAAAATGATGTCTGGGGTGGATTAGCAGTATCGTCTATGCCTAGCTCCGCGAGGATTGTTATGAAATAGAGGGAATTTAGCATTCTCCATTTCTTAATGGTTAAAAAGTGATCATGAGAGACAAATCGTGTTTCTTCATGGCGTGCAAGCAACACGTGCATCCTCCCTCGCATGTGTGGACGAGTGGAGTTAATGCTTTATGTATCCTCTTTGAGGAGTTTTACATGATTGATGGGTATAATGTTGGAGGAGTGTGGTTTCCTTCTAGTTGTGTTTGTACAGATTTTATGGCCGGGTTTATTTTTAGACGACCACCACTTTGTTTTTCGTTTCTAGATGCTGATATTTGGTTGAAATGCAGAAGCTCAACATGGTTAATGGAGTGCTCTTTACTGGTGGGTGGGCTAAAACTGGATTGTATTACGAGACTGTGGAGGCAATTTTCAAGGTACTTTTATGATTGATACACCTAAATATTTCTAAGATGTGTTTCTATTTATTTGTTGGAGGCAGAGCTTCATCAATCTTGTATTGACTGTTTTCATGCAATAAAATTTTTCTAAGAATAATGTGCTGTTCCTCATTCATAAACTTTAATTCCGTTGCTCCAAGACAAACAAGCGTTTTCACTACCTTGGGAGAGAATAGTTCGTTTTTACATGCTTTCAATGAGTGTCCTGTACATTTTGCTTTGCAATTTTTAGATGTACTCTTTGCCAATTGTTTGCAGAAAGTTTTGGCCAAGAATGATGCTGGTGACCACTTCCCATTGTATGCCATCTGCTTGGGCTTTGAACTATTGACAATGATAGTCAGCAAGGTAACTCCCCCCTCGTCACCATTTTGAATTGTCTGTCAATGCTTTCAGTCCTTTTGGTTGCATGATTTCTCTTTTCTAATGCAAGAGTCACTTTACATGGTCTGTTCTTTAAACAAAAAAATAAAATAATTATTTTCACCTTTTATCTTTTGTGAGGTATTGTGCCAGAAAAAAAAAACTTCTCTCCTGCCATGGCTTCACTTAGCACACTTGACTGAACATCATCTGCATAAAGCTATGGCCTCTATTGGCACAAAACTTGAAAGCATAAGTCGTTGCTGCGAGGTTGAGATTGCCATTGCTTTAACCTTGACGAGCATGGCGGTTATTTCACATCCAACCTATTGTGTTGCAAATAATCCCTCAAGGTTTTAAGTTGCTTCATCCATGTCAAACGGATAAATTCTGAATGATTTACAGAAAGTGTAGTTCATAGTATACAGAGGAAAGTGGAAAAGTCTCTTGATAATAATTTAGCAGTTCCCTAATGACAGGACAAAAGCATTCTTGAGGAATTTAATGCTGCAGATCAAGCATCCACTCTACAATTTATGAGAAACACAAACATTGAAGGAACAGTATTTCAAAGGTATGGTTGACCCTAGTAAGCTTTCACTGTCAACTTTTAAGTACTAACGCATATGAAGACAGATAAAGCTGTATTCTTTTTTAATTGACAGCAAGCAGGATATCTGTATGCTTCCAATTGGCTTCTTATACTCTATGAGAATATCAATTTGGATTTATGTACTTTAGTAGATGATGCTGATTATGTAGCCGTGGAATAAAATTTCAGTGGAAAGAGAAATGTGGATTACATCAAATTATTACGGATGATTGTCCTGGTATACCAAAAGTGGTTATTGTAGTAGAAGATGCGTGGTTACTTTGGATAAGGCATCTGTTGCTTGATATAGTCATGCATAATCAGCTACAGATGCAGTTCTAACTTCCATCTATCCACTGTTTTGCAGATTTCCGCCAGATTTGCTTAAAAAGTTGAGTACAGATTGCCTTGTCATGCAAAATCATCATGTGAGTTGTAAGACTTTAGTAGCCTGCTGGTTTTAATTGAGAATACTCAGTGGAATTTGTTTGATTCCCCCATTTCCTCTTCCTTTTGTTTTCCCTCATGTACCTCTTTCTTTCAGCATAGTGTTATTATCGCAGGGACTGCATTCTTATTTTGATATAAGCCATCTGTTACACATGACACGACCATTACTGCTAGAGGATGGTGTCTAGATAGACCAGTTAGATCCTAGAAAAGTTAAAAGAGGAGACAAAAGTCATGCAAGTTTAATGCATTGTTTTGCTTGTTTTTGTAGACTAACATCCTGTGAGTTTTTTATGTGGGCCCAGTAGTTTTTTGATGGCTAAAAAGGCTAATGATATGATTTTTTGCTTAGGTTTTTTTTTTTTTTTTATACTGGCCCAGGATTTTTTTTCCCCGTTGCATGTTATGTTATATTTTTTATTTCACAAGCGTGATTGGGACCAGTCTATTTTCATTAAGACTTAAATCTCAGTCATCTCACCTATTCTTGATGTATGCAATCCTCTTTTCTAATCTAACTATTCATTTGTGTTGCAGTATGGCGTATCGCCAGAAAGACTGATGCAGACCGCTGACCTAACGAATTTCTTTAAGGTCTTGACAACCAGTGTGGATGGAGACAACAAGGTTGAATATAACCAACTACCTCTTATGTCATGTCTGAAGTGATATATTGCAGTGAAAAAGATATTTTGTGTTACTGCCTATTTCAGTTATTTGTGAGAATAACATTAAGTTCTTCGAGGAACTCTATTACCAGGTCTATGTCTCCACAGTCCAAGCACACAGTTACCCTGTAACTGCTTTCCAATGGCATCCAGAGGTAATAATTAGTTTCATGCTTTTCTTCTTGTTCAACACCAATCTCATTTGATTAGAAAAGGCACATTGCTTGATGTAGTGGCTTTGATACCGATCATCTCACTATTGGATGCATATTAAGCCTATTCAGCTAGATGATCCATCATAATGTGGCAGATTTTAATTTGTTATATGGCAAATATAACTAAGTTGGGCTTTTTTGTAGCTTGTTGCCTCAAAATTCCTGATATAACTCTTCTACCAAGTTAAGCTCAAAGGAACAATATTTTGCACGACAATTGGACTGCATGATGATAATGCTGTGTTGGTGTCAAATGAAACATGCACCTTCTATAGGGTTTTGACACTACCAAATGCAGCATCATGAGGAAGAAGCTACCCAAAAATCATGATAGTTGAATTTCCAAATGTAGAGATTTGGGCTCTCTTCTAGCAGGTTTTAGCTTTATCCAAGATGATCCATATTAAATTCATTGCTTTCCTGCTGAGCACATGATCTTGGGCTATGAATTCAATCTTTTCCTGTCTGGGTATCTTGAGGAAAATGACTTCGTCTTGCTATTGTAGATTCTAATACATATTGTTTGATACTAGTTTCCTGCAATGTCTCCTGATTTTTTTGATGTTTGACTTCTCTAGTGAAGACCTTGTGGCACAATCTGCCTGAGTCTCACAGAATTTGTTAGGCAAAATTTAGGAGACTGGGCAATTTGAGTTTAATATGTCCTCTAGGACATGATCTCTCTCTCTCTCTCTCTCTCTCTCTCTCTCTCTCTCTCTTAAGGCTTTGACTTAAACATGATTCATTTGCTTAAATATCTTAAATATCTTGGGGAGCTAAATCTGTGATTGTCCTTGGGATAATATTTTCCACCTCTTCATGTCTGCGAAGTATGTTTAGACTTACTGCCTTGAGGTAATTTATTTGGCTTTCTTAATATTGTGCAGAAAAATGCTTTCGAATGGGGTTTGTCCATGATACCACACTCAGATGATGCCATTCAAGTTACGCAGCATGTAGCGAACTTCTTTGTCAGGTCAGAATTTGTTTAGTAATTTCATGCTGCAAAGCAAGTTGCGTTTGAAATTTCCATGTCAAAGTTCTTAAATATCATGCATCATACACAATTATGGTTACATGAACTGTGCTTGTGGTTAAGTGTTTGCTTTCCACTCAGATTGAAGGGAAAACACTTCTAATTGAACTTTTCATCCTGTAGTGAGGCTAGGAAGTCCACAAACCGGGCGTCTGCTCGAAAAGTGCTTGACAATCTGATATATAATTACAGTCCCACGTATTGTGGGAAAGCAGGGTAAGCCCTGATGCTATCAATTCAGTGCATTTCTTCATCAGTTTTGCATATGAATTTTATGATTTAATGACTGTAGTGTTAAATTTGTATGACTATAGGAAGGGATATGACGAGGTTTATATCTTCACGTGACTGCGAAGCCCCCATTTTTCACGGGCGTCAAGTCTCCTATGCTGAAGAAGGCGCTGTACTGAATTGCTCAATATCAGAAATTTGCTCTTTATGTAAATGAGATCATGAGATGTATGGACATTATTATTTCAATGGCAAGTGCTGAAGATTGTCCTAGTTATCTGAACTCGAACTATGCATATGATTTGTAGCCTGTAAACTAATCGATGACTTTGTGTCTTGATGAGTTAATCAATGGACGAGCTAGGGTCATCTCTCTGCTTAGAAGTTCCTTTGCTTGATCGGAAGATGCCTCAGATCGAGTATTGTTTTGTTGTCATATATGTGGGCTCAAAGCGTGGAAAACACAACGATAAAGATTTCTTTTTCCTAATTCCCCAATTAACTGCATTTTCCCGCACGGTAAAGTCCTACATAAAATGGAAAAAAGAAAGCTTTTTAAGGTCCTAATGAGCCTGGAATTCTAGATGACAAGATTCTCCGTTCAGCTCGGAGATGAATCTTAATTCTTTAGGATTCATTTGATTTGCGACTATTCATTTTTGCCAAGACTTAGTAGAAGAATCAATTGTTTTTTGGTTAAGTTTTGATGGACAACGTAATCGATCATCAAAAGGGAAAAAAGGAATCATCAATATTTGAACAAAATAGTAGATTGCTTCATTTTTTTTCAGCTACGTAATCTATGGATTAAACTCTGTCGTAGTTCTTTGCCCAGTTCTGCAATATTTATAGCCATGATCCTGATACCCACAGCTACTTAGGGCTCTCGCTCCGACCGAGCGAACCGCAAATTCTAAGCCCCGATGATGTTCTCTATGCTGAAACGACGGTCCCGATCACCGTGAGCTTGAAGGCAGAGATGGATGAGCGCCGCCGGCCGATGATGATCACACGGTCTCCGTCGCCGCCGCGTTGATGGATGGGTAGAGGGTGAGCGGTATACCTGTGGCTCCGAGTGGGGAAGGCGGAGGTTGGATGGGGGAGATATTATGTGAAGGGCGTTTCGCTCGGGTCACGCGCCCGTCACGCGGAACTTCGTCACCGCCGACCCGACCGGGGGGACCGGTTTGTTTTTGTTGCTTCGTTTTGCTTTATCTTGTTAGGGGAAGTAGTTTCCATATATGAAGGCTGGTCGAGTGATCGTACGAGTTTCCTTTTCCGTGTAAAATTGACAGGGTGAAAGCAAGATATAACTCTGACAAAAAAGAAAAAAGAAAAAAGAGAAGCAAGATATAACTGTATTTTCCTTTCTTTTTGATCATTTAACCGGTTGTTATTTATTACATCACAGGTCCGTGGCCCCCTTTTACGTCGAAAAGAAATTTATCCATAATATCATCAACAAATCATATACAATGCGTTTGTGGATATTTTGCAGTTTGTTCTTTGACTCGAGCTATCTAACAAAATTAATTTTTTGACTAGAGACGCATTAAGGTGACGGTAAAGTTGTGTGACCCAAGTGATGGTCGTAGGTTAGATTTGAACTTATCCAAGCCCTTTTGTTAATACCCTCATTTGCCAATTGCATTCGTTTTGCTTGTAAGGGTGAGCATAAAACTAAAATTTAGATGACTTAGTTAGGATAAAATAATTCATTAAACACTTGAAGTGACATTTTTCGATATGTTAAAAAGTCGTCAGCTTGCCACAAGTGCTATGAGTCGTCAGCTTGCCACAAGTGCTATGAGCTTTTTAACTATTTTCAAAAGTCAATTTGCACCAAAAGTCCTAGAGATCATATTACCACACGGTAGAGGTGGCGAATGGATAAGTTAGGTTGGACTTGAGCAGGTCACAAGTTCACATAAACCCATCTATTTGCTAAACAGTTTAAAAAGGCACATATTCAACTCAAACCCACCCATATATCTCAGCCAAAAAATAGAGAAAATGCCAAACAAATCTCCAAAAATGAATAAGATATAAGTGTACTGGAAGTCCTAAATCTTGTCGCGAAAGTGTAATTAAATTTTTAAAACTTACAAAAATTGCAATCAAGTCCTAAAATCTTGTCAAATTGGTGCAATCGATTCCTTCCGTTAACTTTGTTTAATCTAACTAACGAAAAATGCCAATGTGACTTTTTTTTCTCGCTCTCTCTTATGCGGTGTTAATGTAGCTAGGACATGAAGGATGAATCTAAAACGGCGTTATTTTGGTCTAGATAAGACTTTAGACCCATTAAAAACCTACATTTTGTTAGACTTTATTACTCAAAATCACATTACCCGTTCATCAAAATTTAGTTAAATAATATAGGACTCAATCCATAACATATGGGTTTATGAATGGAGTTTCTACCCATTTTGACACATCTACCGAACACCAAAACTTTAGTTTGTGGACCTTTGAAGGGCCGAATATCTATAAAAATGCTGGGCTAAACACAACCTTACTTGAATTAAGCTATAGGAGTGATCGGCAATGACTCTAAAGACTGGTATATGCCAATGTTTTACTTTTTCAACAGGGGGATGTTGATTAGCCCACTCCGACCTCGTCAATGCTTTGAAGTGGGATACGCTCATGCAATCGAAATTAGCACAATTACGTAATATGTACACGTGTTGCTTCGATAAAAATATGGATAGAAATAGTACGGCGAGGACCTCATCAATGCAAATTAAAGTCTCTAAAGAAGAGCAATATTCAAATGGAGACATCAAACGTACTCGAAATTAAAGAACGAGCATTCCTAAATCAATGTAAGAACTTTGTCTAACTCTACATAGCAAAAACACAAAATCCTCGAGTTTTCAATTGTCATCTATGATCCGGAGATTGCAATTCTTGGCTGCTTCTTCCTCCATATGCTCATCGTTATCGCGCCGACGGACGCCCACATTATTGCTCGAACGCCGAGGAAGACCCGTCTTTCTTATACGCTTATTCAAGGAAATAGGGGAATACATGCCATTGATTTTTACTCCAGCATCGCCACCGATTTGATTGTGTTGTGGAGGGTCTCCAGTCCTAATTGGTGGCTTTTGAGATGAACTGTATGGTCTTCTGAAAAATCAAAAAAATAAAATTGTTTGTCATATTAATATAAGTTTACACTCAAGCGATAGCTGAAAAATGACATTACAAACTGAGAATACGTAATATATATGCTATCCAAGGGAAAAGGAGAATACATGTCACTAAGTTTATTCCAGCACCATCACCAATTCGATTGTGTTGTGGAGGATGCCCAGTCTTGATTGGTGGCTTTTGAGGTGAGCTATATGTTTTTCCGGAAAGACAAGTTGTTACGACCAATACGAAAACTACAATGAAGATAAAACAGAGGACAATAAGGAGTACACAAATTCATGCGAAAACCTTTGTGAGGAAAATCATGGGGCGAGAAAGAAGCAAATTTCACCATGGAAATTCAAAAATTACAAAAATTGACTAAAAAAACCTTTTTGGTCTCTCTTTAAACCTTATTAATCTCTCTTTAAACCTTATTAACTTGAGAACAAAATAATATTTATACTGCTCCATATGGCGAGGTGCAGCCCAAGCCATAGCCCAACGCTAAACCTCCATTTGGGTTGCCACATATATTAATTCAGTAATCAAAACTCAATTCGAGTTGAAGACTCAGAAACAGAATTCAACACATACTGAGCATAATAAGAGTTCGAGGTTGCCTGGAAATTAGGAGAAAGCATGCTAATCACGTTGTGGATTTAATAGTTAACGCATCTAAAGCGAATATCACGTAATTATTTGCTCACAAATTATTATAAATTCAGAAACCATGCACGCTTATCCATAGAAAAACAAAAGGGAAATACACATTCGAACGAGTCACCAGCTCCACACCTTAAGTCGGAGGCACCAGATTTAGCAAGTCCCAAGTTCGATTCAAGGCAAGAGCAGAAGAGGAAAATAATAGTTGAACCGAAACTTGCGAGCGTTAATCACGGAGGAAAACACTCACTTGATCAGAAGTTGGTACACGTGGGGCATGGCTGTCTGGAACAACGTCGGCCTTCGCACGATTCGACCAAGCAGCGCCATGTGCCCGGCAGAAATCCGATGCGGTTAGCTAGCGCGAGACTTATTCAGCAGGAGCGGCGTTCACAATCGCGACCCTCAGCAGTCGATCGAGAATGGAGAAGAACTTGAGCATGTTCCGAGCTCAAAGATGGTGCATTTATAGGCACTGATTGTTCGAGCGATTGAGTGAACCAAAAGATTTGGTTTCCTTTATTGTCAAACTGTCGGGGGTCAACTTAAAAGTTGAAGGACGATTTGATGATTTACAAAGATTTGATGAATGGATTTTATTTCCTAATTGATAAATATCATGTTGTGTTTCAGCGTTTATGGATATATAGATGACAAAGGATTATCTTGATATGCTAATGGGAATAATTACACTAATCTTTTGCTTTCGTGTGAATTAGTTTTGATTTTTCCTTTATGGTAATCTCAATTATCATCGCGCGGGGGCAGGGCGGGGGTGGAACAATGAGTAATTTCAAGATTTTAAAAGCAAATTGTAAAAAATTAACAACAGTAAGGCACAATTTAACATGAGTCTTGGCAGGTTAAAAATAGATTTCTTTTTTGATGCAAAACTAGCTCTGCTGAATTTTTAATTTTGTATACGTATTGTTGTTGCGCCTTTCAACGCAAAGTTTTATATTTCTATGAAAAATGAATAGATAATCAATCCTATACATTTGCTCTATCATGGATTCACTATATTTCCTCATGATAATCTCTTTTTCGATTTTTAGTTTTTTATTTATTTGAAGTTAGATTTACCTTTTCAAGTATTTTTTCCCATCATTTTTTAATAGTTGTTGATTTTCTATCTTTTTGCCATATAAATTCTAATTTGCTGATTTAATGGTTGTGTTGAAGATATCAATTATTCAAGTGGATTTGGAAGCCTTGCATATGGGTCACATCAATCATATGGTATGAAAATGGATTTATATAAAATGGAATAACACGATCCACACCCCTTGCAACCCACCAACATCCAATTCAACCAATTCGTTTGTCACCACTAGTCCAAGTACACAAGTGCGTACTCTCTCATGGTCTATCTATATACTCTCACGAATCAATTAGGTTCAAGTCATAATTCTAAGCAAATGGTCTGTGTAATAGACAAGTTGACGGAGCAAATAATTGGAATTTGAACAAATGATCAAGTTAGAAATCCTCGTGTATCAATCAACTGGGGCAACCTTGGAGTGAGCTAGTCATTGAGTATTAGAGTGAATTTTGTTAAACCATTGTTTATGATATTTGTTGAGCAATCAAGAGAGATTAGTTAAGTGGGTTTTCACTAGATTTGCATATATCCAATCCTATAACGACACTACTCATATTAATATCAAGGGTTGTATTGACTATAATGTAAGTGAAGTCTTACTAAATATATGCGATTGAAGTTGCACATATCCATGAAGATTGGTCAAAACGTAAGGTTAAAAAATTCCTCATGATAAAAAAACATATGTTGAGTACCTAAATAAAAAAGTAGATGACTAAACAGATTTTCTAACTCTTTCTTTCTTAATCAAAGTTTCAAATAAAACATTCTTTTAGACACGTTAGTTTGTGTTGCAAGTGAGGTCAATCTGCTTTAAGTAGCAAAAAAAAAAAGTGAGGTCAATCTGCAGGTCATCGCTCCCGATAAACATGCCCACGAAGCTCATTGTCGCACGGGAAGCCACGTGGAGCCTGTGGTGCCCATGAGGACGCGGGCCCCTAAGACAGACACCACAAGGCCCACAGTTTATAAGCCTTTTTCTTTCTGCCTCCTGATTTTTCCTTCTCTTCGTTTCCCCTTCGCTTCATCGTTACGCGATGCGCACTCCCCTACACGACACGGCGTTTAAACACATTCAGGTCAATGGAAAAAGACAACCCATACGCACACGAATAACAAAATCCATACGTACACGAATCACAAATACATTTTTTGCGAATTGATATTTGCCCCAAGGACGATAAATAGAACTTAAAATCTACTCAATCCTGATCTCTTTTTTACCCCATTTCTTTAAATTTTAATGAAGTTCAATTCATCTGTGCCTTTTATTATGCCCTTCTTCAAGTTTGGGTGAGTTCTAAGAAAGGAAGAGAAAAAGAAATCAGGACTTATGACGTGAATTAAAACTTCTCTCCGTAATTTTCTGCGCAAATATGTAGAGGACTATTATTATCTTTTGGTCTCTTGCAGTAAAATTTAGGGGATGGGCCCGGCTCAATCCTTCACCATCTCCACCAAAAGATTTCTCCACATAAAACACATACAAGAAAAAGGCAAAAAAAAAAAAAAATCTTGAAAACTGGCCAAGATACGAGCAAAAAGAGGAATAAGGATTATTATCTATTTCAACAATTCAATTCGTTACGGTTCAACAAAAAGAATCAGAATCGGATCGACTATCACCAACGGAAAATCAGCCAGAATTGACGGTTATGGTCCGACTCCCGAATCGAGCAGGGCATTGACGCTCGCCCAGCAGCCATTTTTGACGCACGCTTATGCACACGGGACAACCCGAAAATGGGGGTCAAAACTCGAGTCGGGCTATTCACGCTTTTGCCACTGGGGCGCGTCACTCCCTCGTTACCCAGGCTCGATTAAAGACCAAAACCGACTCACGAGAAGAAACAAAAACAGCAGCCCGCAGTTCTCGCAGGGCGTCCACGCGCGGGGCCCCCCATCGCCTTCTGGAAAAATTCTATTTCCACAACACGACGTTGCGTATACGGCGCGCGCGTCATCCCCACCGCCCTTCTTCAACTCTCTATTTCTGTCTCCCTCTCTGAACTCCGCCATTTCCATCGCCAAGCCGGAGCTCAGTCGCGCCCAGAGCTCGCCGCTCTCGCATCTCCCAGCCCCGTCCTCCTCCTCCATGACAACGCTAAAAGCCGGCTCCGTGTCCTGCTCGCTCGGAATTCCCCAAAATGCCCTCGGACTTCCTCGCTAATCCCTTCCTCGTCCCCTCCTCCGACCGCGCCTCCTCCGACCTCCCCCTCGGCGACTCCATGGCCGCCGCCGGCTCCTCCTCCTCCTCCTCCTCCTCCTCGTCCCCCTCGCGGTACCCCGAAATCTGGAACTACCTCTGGATCCCCCTCTTGATCTCCTTTTCCAAGGAGCTAGCCCTAGCCAATGCGGCCGACTGCCCCGCGCCCGACCCCAAGCTTAACTTCCGGCCTGTGATCGGGATCCTCAGCCACCCCGGGGACGGCGCCTCCGGCAGGCTCAGCAACGCGTCCGACGCCTCGTTCATCCCCGCGTCGTACGTGAAGTTCGTCGAGTCCGCCGGCGCCAGGGTGATTCCGTTGATATATAACGAGCCGCGGGAGGTTCTCCTCGAGGTAGAAACACATGGAATCTAAGATTCTGTTTGTTTCTCCGCAAAAAATTTCCAGAAAAATATTTTTTTGAATTTTCCGGTGTTCATTTTATGAAAAATGAATTTTTTGAAAAAAATATTTTTCATAAAAAAAAAAGTCTTCTAAATCAGAGAAAAATATTTTTCACTTAAAAAATGGAAAACATTCTCGCTTGATCTCTCTTATCTCACACTCCTACAAATTCTTACTTCCTCCTCTTATTTCTTTTTCTTCTTTTCTTTTTTCATTCGAATTATTTTTTAATTTTCTTTTTCTTTTTTATTTCTAATTATTTTTAATTTCCTTTTTCCTTTTTTTATTTCTTTTTCTTTTTTTTTTCCATCTTCTTCCTTCCCGACTAGTCGTTGGCCATTTTTTATTTACTCTACCCTGCAGTTGTATATTGCACAAGCAAAAAGGCTCTACATGCTTTGTTTCTTTTTTCTTTTGTTTATTAGAACACAAAAGACACACGAGGAGAGCAGGCCACTCAACTGAAAGATTCTTATGAGGGCTGTACATTCTTTTTAAAATCCATATGAACATTTTTTAGAGTAAACGAGCGTTTAGCGATAATGAGGGAACAAAGATATAAAACAAATTTATTTTCACCAAAAAAAAAAGATATAAAACAAATTTACCTAACTTTAAAGGCAAGTTCATATTTGATGGATTTATAGGTTGGTAAGTGATGCATGCCTAAGTGGTGAAATCTTATAAAATATTTTCCTTATCGAACACCATAAAATATTTTCCGAAATATTTTCAGGTCTTAGCCGAACATCAGAAAATACATTTTCCTGAAAAATGATTTTTGGAAAAATATTTTGCGGAAATGGCCCATTTTCCGCAAAACGAATGGACTCTTAGGGTTTGTGGACTCTGGACCTTTGTAGTTTTCGTATAGTTGATTGAGCTTAATTACCTTGCCATCCTTGAAAATCGTACACCTCTTGCTCGTAAATTAGAGACTAAAGCATGACACACTTCCTTTGCAACTCCAAGTAAATCCGTTCACGAAAACATGGATCTAAACGTTGGTTTTGCGAGGGCAAATTCACTAGATTGTTATTACTATGACAAAATAATGTCTGGGGTGGATTGGTAGTATCATCTATGCCTAACTCGGCGAGGATTGTTGTGGAAGAGGGGGGATTTAGCATTCTCCATTTCTTAATGGTTGAAAATTGATCATGAGAGACAAATCGCGTTTCTTCATGGCGTGCAAGCAACACGTGCATCCTCCCTCGCATGTGTGGATGAGTGGAGTTAATGCTTTATGTCTCCTCTTTTGAGGAGTTTTACATGAGTGATGAGTATAGTGTGGTTTCATTCGAGTTGTGTTTGGACAGATTTTATGGCCGGGTTTATTTTTGGACGACCACCACTTTGTTTTTCGTTTCTAGATGCTGATATTTGGTTGAAATGCAGAAGCTCAACATGGTTAATGGAGTGCTCTTTACTGGTGGGTGGGCTAGCACCGGATTGTATTATGAGACTGTGGAGGCAATTTTCAAGGTACTTTTATGATTGATACACCTAAATATTTCTAAGATGTTGTGTTTCTATTTATTTGTTGGAGGCAGAGCTTCGTCAATCTTGTATTGACTGTTTCCATGCAATAGAATTTTTCCAAGAATAATGTGCTGTTCCTCATTCATAAACTTTAATTCCGTTGCTCCAAGACACACGAGCGTTTTCAATGCCTTGGGAGAGAATAGTTCGTTTTTATATGCTTTCAATGAGTGTCTTGTACATTTTTGCTTCGCAATTTTCAGATGTACTCTTTGCCAATTGTTTGCAGAAAGTTTTGGCAAAGAATGATGCTGGTGACCACTTCCCATTGTATGCTACCTGCTTGGGCTTTCAACTATTGACAATGATAGTCAGCAAGGTAACTCCCTTGTCACCATTTTCAATTGTCTGTCAGTGCTTTCAGTCCTTTTGGTTGCATAATTTCTCTTTTCTATGCAAGAGTCACTTTACATGGTCTGTTCTTTAAACAAAAAAAAAAAAAAAAAATTCTTTTCTCCTTTTATCTTTTGCGAGGTACTGTGCCAGAAAAAAAAAACTTCTCTCCTTCCATGGCTTTACTTAGCACACTTGACTGATCATCATCTGCATAAAGCTATGGCCTCTATTGGCACAAAACTTGAAAGCATAAGTCGTCACTGCGAGGTTGAGATCGCCATTGCTTTAACCTTGACGAGCATGGCGGTTATTTCACATCCAACCTATTGTGTTGCAAATAATCCCTCAAGGTTTAAGTTGCTTCATTCATGTCACACGGATAAGTTCTGAATGATTAACAGAAAGTGTAGTTCATAGTATAAAGAGGAAAGTGGAAAAATCTCTTGATAATAATTTAGCAGTTCCCTAATGACAGGACAAAGGCATTCTCGAGGAATTTAATGCTGCACATCAAGCATCCACTCTACAATTTATGAGAAACACAGACATTGAAGGAACAGTATTTCAAAGGTATGGTTGACCCTAGTAAGCTTTCACTGTCGACTTTTAAGTGCTAAT
Organism: Eucalyptus victrix; assembly: GCA_016097545.1. Lineage (NCBI taxonomy): Eukaryota > Viridiplantae > Streptophyta > Magnoliopsida > Myrtales > Myrtaceae > Eucalyptus > Eucalyptus victrix. The sequence continues at coordinate 12,539,620 of CM027840.1, read as the reverse complement.
GCATATAAAGACAGATAAAGCTGTATTCTTTTTTAATTGACAGCAAGCAGGATATTTGTATGCTTCCAATTAGCTTCTTATACTCTATGAGAAAATCAATTTGGATTTATGTACTTTAGTATATGATGCTGATTATGTAGCCGTGGAATAAAATATTGCTGGAAAGAGAAATGTGGATTACATCAAATTATTACGGATGATTGTCCAGGTATACCAAAAGTGGTTATTGGGGTAGAAGATGCGTGGTTACTTTGTATAAGGCATCTGTTGACTGATATAGTCATGCATAATCACCTATAGATGCAGTTCTAACTTCCATCTATCCACTGTTTTGCAGATTTCCGCCAGATTTGCTTAAAAAGTTGAGTACAGATTGCCTTGTCATGCAAAATCATCATGTGAGTTGTAAGACTTTAGTAGCCTGATGGTTTTAATTGAGAATACTTAGTGGAATTTGTTTGAATACTTAGTGGAATTTGTTTGATTCCCCTGTTTCCTCTTCCTTTTGTTTTCCCTCATGTACCTCTTTCTTCCAGCAGAGTGTTATTATTGCAGGGACTACATTCTTATTTTGATAAAAGCCATATGTTACACGTGACACGACCATTACTGCTAGAGGATGGTGTCTAGATAGACCGGTTAGATCCTGGAAAAGTTAAAAGAGGAGACAAAAGTCATGAACTTTAATGCATTGTTTTGCTTGTTTTTGCAGACTAACATCCTGTGAGTTTTTTATACGGACCCAGTAGTTTTTAGATAGCTAAAAATGGCTAAAAAGGCTAATGATATGATTTTTTGCTTAAGTGTTTATATATATATACTGGCCCAGGATTTCTTTTCCCCGTTGCATGTTATGTTATATTTTTTATTTTATGTGTGTGATTGGGACCAGTCTATTTTAATTAAGACTTAAATCTCAGTCATCTCACCTATTCTTGATGTATGCAATCCTCTTTTCTAATCCAACTATTCATTTGTGTTGCAGTACGGCATCTCGCCAGAAAGATTGATGCAGAGCACTGACTTAACGAATTTCTTTAAGGTCTTGACAACCAGCACAGATAGAGACAACAAGGTTGAATATATCCAACTACCTCTTACATCATGTCTGAAGTGATATATTGCAGTGAAAAAAATATTTTGTGTTACTGCTTATTCCAATTATTTGTGAGAATAACATTAAGCTCCTTGAGGAACTCTATTACCAGGTTTATGTCTCCACAGTCCAAGCACACAGTTACCCTGTAACTGCTTTCCAATGGCATCCAGAGGTAATGGTTAGTTTCATGCTTTTCTTCTTGTTCAACACCAATCTCATTTGCTTAAGAAAGGCACATTGCTTCATGTAGTAGCTTTCATACTGATCATCTCAGTATTGGATGCATATTAAGCCTATTCAGGTAGATGGTCGATCATAATTTGTCAAGACTTTAATAATATAACTAAGTTGGCCTTTTATGTAGTTTGTTGCCATTCAAAATTCCTGATATAACTCTTCTACCAAGTTAGCTCAAAGGAAAAATAGTTTGCTCGACAATTTGACTGCATGATGATAATGCTGTGTTGGTGCCACATGAAACATGCACCTTCTATAGGGTTCTGACATTACCGAATGAAGCATCATGAGAAAGAAGCTACCCAAAAATCGTGACAGTTGAATTTCTGGATGTAGAGATATGGGCTCTGGTCTAGCAGTTTTCAGCTTTATCCAAGACAATCCATATTAAATTCATTGCCTTCCTGCTGAGCACACGATCATGGACTATGAATTCAATCTTTTCCTTTCTGGGCATTTTGAAGCAATTGACTTCTTGCTGTTGCCGATTCTAATACATGTTGTTCAATACTAGTTTCTTGTGATGCCTCCTGATTTTGTGGTTTTTGATTTCTTTAGTGAAGAGCTTGTGGCACAACTTGCTTGAGTCTCGCAGAATTGGTTAGGCAAAATTTAGGAGACTAGGCAATATGAGTATATCATGTTATAGAGGACATGATCCTTTTCTTTTATTTTTATTATTATTATTTTTATGGCTTTGACTTAAGCATGATTCATTTGCATAAATATCTTACGGAGCTAAATCAGTGATTGTTCTTGGGATTATATTTTCCACCTCTTCATATCTGTGTAGAATGTTTCGACTTACTGCCTCGAGGTAACTTATATGGCTTTCTCGATATTGTGCAGAAAAATGCTTTTGGATGGGGTTTGTCTATGATACCACACTCAGACGATGCTATTCAAGTTACACAGCATGTTGCAAACTTCTTTGTCAGGTCAGAATTTGTCGAGTAATTTCATGCTCCAAAGCAAGTTGCATTTGAGATTTCCATGTCAAAGTTCTAAAATATGTTGTATCATACACAATTATGGTTAAATGAACTATGCTTGTGGTTAAGTGTTTGCTTTTCACTCAGTTTGAAGGGAAAAAAATTGTAATTCAAACTTTTTTATCCTGTAGCGAGGCTAGGAAGTCAGTAAACCGGGCTTCTGCTCAGAAAGTGCTTGACAATCTCATATATAATTACAGTCCCACGTATTGGGGGAAAGCAGGGTAAGCCCTGATGCTATAGATTCAGTGCATTTCTTCATCAGTTTTGCACATGAATTATGTGATTTAATGAATTTAGTGTTAAATTTGTATGACTATAGGAAGGGATATGACGAGGCTTACATCTTCACATGACTGCGAGGCCCCATTTTTCACGGACGTCAAGTCTCCTATGCTGAAGAAGGCGCCGTACTGAATTGCTTGAAATCAGAAATTATCTCTTCCATGCAAATGAGATTATGAGATGCATGGACATTATTATTTTAATGGCAAGTGTTGAACACTGTCCTAGTTATCTGAACTTGAACTATGCATATGATTTATCGCCTGTATTTAATTGATGAATCAATCAATGGACGGGTAGGGTTTCATCTCTCTGCATTTAATTCCTTCGATTGATTGGAATATGCCTCAGATCGAGTATTGTTTTGTTGTCATATATGTGCGCTCAAAGCGGGGAAAACACAACAATAAAAATTTCTTTTCCCTGATTCCCCAATTAACTACATATGGCGCCCCATAAAGTCCTACTTAAAATGGAAAAATGAAGCTACTACCTGAAATGGAAAAATGAAGCTATATAAGGCCCTAATGAACCTCGAATTCTGAAAGACAAGATTCTCCATTCAGTTGGGAGAAGAAATCTTAATCCCTTAGGACTTCCATTTGATTTGCGACTATTCATTTTCGCCAAGAGTTAGTAGAAGAATCGATTGATTATTTTATTTTTTTAATAAGTTTTGATGGACAACGGAATCATCCGATCAAATGAAAAAAAAAAAAAACAGGGGAATCGTCAATATTTGAACAAAATAGAAGATTATTTCATTTTGTTGATGGTGGAGGGCGGTGTCCTGTGGTGCGGGAGGTTTAGGATGCGGGTAATTTAGGGCTAGGATTTTGTATTTTCAGGAGGATGGATTAGCGTTTTCTTTATTTTAAATTTTGTTATTGTTTTGTTAACTTGGTATTTAGGTAGTGTCACATGAAAATTATAAGCGTATCATGATACAAAAGTTGTATGCCGAAGGCTCATGTTAGCAATTCGATGGTCCACATCGACAAATATCCATAAATAGTGAAGTAGTTTCATGGAAAGGTCATAAATGTTTTATTATTAAGAAGCAGAAACTTTTGATTTTAAAAAAACTTATAAGGAAGATTTTGTTGTTACCATAAAAACAAATGAAATACATTAACTATGGGTAACGCTTGTTTGTTTCGCATTAAATATATACTTTAAAAAATATTTTTTTAAAAACAATCACTTGCATTGCGTAAAATAATTAGTTAAGGAAAATATTATTTTTATAGACAACAATCCATGTTTATCTATTTTGGTAGACAAAAAAGATTTTCTTTCATTTATTTTTGTACACAATATAAATGATCAATTTTAAAAAATATGTTCTAAATTATTTATTTTTTTACGAAATAAATAGAGCTTAAGGCATAAATGCACTTGACACAAGAGCCGATGGAATATTACTAGGAAATTTTATTGATGATAATTGCCAATAATTTCTTTGATTGATGGGAAGATGAATCGGGTTGAATATTAATATTGGCCGCGTTTAGTGCACATAGCTCCGGAGAATCCCGCGCGAGTTAATTTTAAATTTTACTTCCTGTCTTTATTCTCCTCGTTCTTTATTTATCGTTTTTGCTTGATTTAATTTTTATTGCTTGAGCATCCATGCATAATATCATTTATATGTGTTGGGAATTACAAAACAAAATTGAAGAGATCACGTGCATATTGCCGTTATAAAAGAGACACGGGGTACTGAAAGAACAACAGCGCGCACACGACAACTATGTACTATACATTGCTCCGTAAACTATTTCGAAAACGTAGAAATAGATTTTTCTATTTCTATTTCTGTAAGAAAGCTTTTAAAGAAAAATAACCGTTTGATAACGACACAAAATTTCTATTCTAAAAATAGAAATTGTTTGATAACAATATAAAATTTTTTCCTTTCGGACGACGGCGACGACGACCAACGACCTTTAATATAAAAAATAAAAATAAAAAAAAAAATTTAGTAACAAAAAAATAAATAAATAATAAAATAAAATAAAATAAATCATAAAAAATAAAATAAAAATATCATTTTATTTTAAAATAAAAATATCCTTAAAAATAAATTTATTTTATTTATTCTATTTTATTTTATTTTATGAATAAATTTATTTTAAAATGAATAAAAAATAAAAATAAAAATAAATTTATTTAGCAAAACACTCAAGGAAAATAAAAATAAATTTATTTTTATTTATCATAAATAAATTATTTTTAATAAATTTAATAAATTTATTTTTAATAAACTAAAAATAAAATGATAAATAAAAATAATCTATTTATTTTTAATATATTTATTTTAATTTTTAAATAAATAAAATGAATATATTTATTTTTATTTTTAATAAAATGAGGAGAGGCGAAGAAAGAGGAGAGGGAGAAGGCAAAGACGTAGAGGAGATGAGGGAGGACTCACCAAAATTAGGGTATAGTAAGAGAAATTATTTCGATTTCTCTTTCAAATTAATTTTTAAAATAGAAATCTATTTCATAAATAAAAACTGAGTAGGTTTATCAAATAGATTTCTATTTTAAAAACAGATTTGAAATAAAAAAATTATTTATTGAATAAAAATTTTGGTTATCCTGAACCCTAAATTTCACGTAAAAGTAACCAAGATCCCAGGCGACTCCATGGCCGGCGGCGGCTCCTCCTCCTCCTCCTCCTCCACCTCGTCCCCCTTGCGGTACCCCGAAATCTGGAACTACCTCTGGATCGCCCTCTGGATCTCCTTCTCCAAGGAGCTAGCTCCAGCCAAGGCGCAGCCGGGGATCCTCCTGCCGGGCCGGCTCGAGAATGAGGCGGCGGCGGCATCGGCGTCGGCCGCGAGCGGCGCCGTCGTCCCGAGCTGCCCGCGGCCGACCTCAAGCTCAACTTCCGGCCGGTGATCGGGATCCTCAGCCACCCCGGGGCGGCGCCTCCGGCAGGCTCAACAACGCGTCCAACGCCTCGTACATCGCCGCGTCGTACGTGAAGTTCGACGAGTCCGCCGGCGCCAGGGTGATTCCGTTGATTTATAACGAGCCGCGGGAGGTTCTCCTCGAGGTAGAAACACGTGGAATCGATGCGTTTGTGGACTCTGGAGTCTGGACCTTCGTAGCTTGCGTATAGTTGATTGAGCTTAATTACCTCGCCATCCTTCAAAATCGATCACCTCTTGCTCGTAAAATTGCAGACTAAAGCATGACACACTTCCTTTGCAACTCCGAGTAAATCCGTCCATCTTTACGAGGGGAGATTCACTAGATTGTTATTACTATGACAAAATGATGTTTGGGGTGGATTAGTAGTATCATCTATGCCTAACTCGGCGAGGATTGTTGTGGAAGAGGGGGGATTTAGCATTCTTCATTTCTTAATGGTTAAAAAGTGATCATGGATAGACAAATCGCATTTCTTCATGGTGTGCAAGCAACACATGTATCCTGTCTCCCATGTGTGGATTAGAGTAGCTAATGCTTTATAATACCCTCTCTGAGGAGTTTTGCATGAGAGATGGGTATAATGTTGGAGGAGTGTGGTTTCTTTCGAGTTGTGTTTGTATAGATTTTATGGCCGGGTTTATTTTTAGACGACCCCACTTTGTTTTTATTTCTAGATGCTGATATTTGGTTGAAATGCAGAAACTCAACATGGTTAATGGAGTGCTCTTTACTGGTGGGTGGGCTAAAACCGGATTGTATTATGAGACTGTGAAGGCAATTTTCAAGGTACTGTTATGATTGATACACCTAAATATTTCTAACATGTTGTGTTTCTATTTATTGGTTGGAGGCAGAGCTTCATCAATCTTGTATCGACTGTTTTTGTGCAATATATATTAATAGGTAGTTTTCCTAGAATAAGGTGCTGTTCCTCATTCAAAAGCTTTTTATTCCATTGCTTCCAAGACACACGAGCATTCTGACTGCCTTGGGAGAGAATAGTTGGTTTTGCTATGTTTTAAATGAGTGTCCTGTACATTTTTGCTTTGCAATTTTTTAGATGTACTGTTTGCCTGTTGTTTGCAGAAAGTTTTGGCAAAGAATGATGCTGGTGACCACTTCCCATTGTATGCCATCTGCTTGGGCTTTGAACTATTGACAATGATAATCAGCAAGGTAACTCAGTCCCTTGGCAATGTTTTGGTTGCATATTTTTTCTTTTCTAATGCAAGAGTCGATTTACAGGGGCTGTTAATTAAAGCAAATCCTTTTTCCTTTTACTTTTTATCTTTTGTGAGGTATTCTGCCAGAAAGAAACTTTTGTCTGACCATGGCTTTTGACTTAGCACAATTGACTAATTATTATTTGCATAAAGTTATGGCCTCTGTTGGCACAAAACCTGAAAGCATGTCTTGATATTGTCACTGCAAGGTTGAGATTGGCATTGCTTTAACTTTGACATGCATTGTGTTTCATTTTCACATATATGGATGATTTTCATAGCTAATCAATATTTGTGATGCAAATCATCTTTACAAGGTTTAAGTTGCTTAATTCATGGCAAACAGAGAAATATATCATCTGAACGAATAACAAAATATGTAGTTTATAGTGTAAAGAGGAAAGTGTGAAAATCGCTTGATGATAATTTAAGATTTCTTGATGACAAGACAAAAGCATTCTTGAGGAATTTAATGCTGCAGATCAAGCATCCACTCTACAATTTATTAGAAACACAAACGGTGGAGGAACAGTATTTCAAAGGTATGGTTAACCCAAGTAAGCTTTCACTTGTTGACTTTGAAGAACTTACACATATAAAGACGCAGATAAAACTGCATTTTTTTAATTTGACAGCAAGCAGGATATGTGCACGCTTCCAAATGGCCTCTCATACTTGATGAGAATATGGATGTGGATATTTGTAGTTTAGTATATGATGGCAATTATGTAGCGGTGGGATAAAAAATGTTGCTGGAAAAGGAAATATTTGTACTGTTGTACCAAGAGTGGTTATTGGTGCAGAAGATGCGTGGTTGCTCTGTGTAGATCTATGCACTTGAATAGTATCATTATAAGTGGTGGTCATCTTCTAAGGTGTCTGTCGTGTGATATAGTTATGCATAATTGCCTATAGATGTAGTTCTAATTTCCCTATGTCCACTGTTTTGCAGGTTTTCGCCAGATTTGCTTAAAAAGTTGAGTACAGATTGCCTTGTCATGCCAAATCATCATGCGAGTTGTAAGATTTAGTTGCCTGTTTGGTTTAGTCGAGAATACTAAGTGGAATTGATTTCTCTCCTGTACCTCTTTCTTCCAACAGTCTATATCATCATGGAATTATGTTCTTATTTTGATTATAAGCCATCCGTTAAACGTGACATGTCTATTACTGCTAATCGATGGTTTCTAGATAGACCACTTTGATCCTGGAAAAGTTGAAAAAGAAGAGGAAAGTCGTGTGACTTTAATTCACTGTTCTGTTTCTTTTTGTAGACTAACATCCTGTGAGTTTTTTATACGGGCCCAGGAGTCTTTGAAGGCTAAACATGGCTAAAAAGGCTTAAATATGCTTTTTCTGAAGTTTTTTATACTGGCCCAGGATTTTTTATTTTTATTTTTTTGGGCCGTTGTGTGTTTTGTTCTATTTTTTAGTTTGTGAATGTCGTTGGGACCAGTCTATTTTAATTAAGACTTAAATCTAAGTGAACTTACTTATTCTTAATGCATGCAAGCCTCTTTTCTAATCCAAGTGTTCATTTGTGTCGCAGTATGGCATCTCAACAGAAAGACTGATGCAGAACACTGACTTAACAAATTTCTTTAAGGTCTTGACAACCAGCACAGATGGAGACAAGAAGGTTAAATATAAGCAACTGCCACTTACTTCATGTCTGAAGTATTATATTGTGGTGAAAAAAATATTTTGTGTTACTGCTTATTTGTGAGAATAACATTATGTTCTTTGAGGAACTTTATTACCAGGTCTATGTCTCCACAGTACAAGCACACAATTATCCTGTAACTGCTTTCCATTGGCATCCAGAGGTAATAGTTTAGTGCTTTTCTTCTTGTTCAACATTAATTTCATTTGATTAGGAAAGGTGCATTGCTTCATTATGTAGTAGCTTTCATACTGATCATCTCAAGATTCGATGCATATTAAGCCTATTCAGGTAGATGATCCATCTGTCGCTATTTAAAATGCCTGCATAACTCTTTTACCAAGTTAGCTTAAAGGAAGTTTCACTTGCATGACAAATTGACTGCATGATGAGAATGCTGTGTTGGTGCCAAATGAAACATGCACCTTCTATAGGGTTCTGACACTACCAAATGCAGCATGTCATAAGAAAGAAGTTACGCAAAAATTGTTATAGTTGAATTTCTGAATGTAGAGATTTGGGCTCTGGTCTAGCAGTTTTTAGCTTTATCCAAGATGATCCATATTAAATTCACTGCCCTCCTGCTGAGAACATGATCATGGACTATGAAATTCAACCTTTTCCTGTCTGGGCATTTTGAGGAAAACGACTTCTTCTTGCTGTTAGAGATTTCAATACATATTGTTTCATACTAGTTTCCTGCGATGTCTCCTGATTTTTTGCAGTTTCATTTCTCTAGTGAAGACCTTGTGGCACAATTTGCCTGAGTCTCGCAGAATTTGTAAGGCAAAATTTAGGAGACTGGGCAATTTGAGTTTATCATGTCCTAGATCTCCCCTCCTTTTTTATAAAGGCTTTGACTTAAACATGATTCATTTGCTTAAATATCTTAAATATCTTAGGGAGCTAAATCTGTGATTGTCCTTCGGATTATATATTCCACCTCTTCATGTCTGCGAAGTATGTTTAGACTTACTGCCTTGAGATAATTTATTTGGCTTTCTTGATATTGTGCAGAAAAATGCTTTCAAATGGGGTTTGTCCATGATACCGCACTCAGATGATGCCATTCAACTTACACAGCATGTAGCGAACTTCTTTGTCAGGTCAAAATTTGTGGAGTAATTTCATGCTGCAAAGCAAGTTGGGTTTGAAATTTCCATGTCAAAGTGTTCTTAAATATCTTGCATCGTACACAATTATGGTTACATGAACTGTGCTTGTGGTTAAGTGTTTGCTTTCCACTCAGTTTGGGAAAACACATCTAATTTTAACTTTTTATCCTGTAGTGAGGCTAGGAAGTCTGTAAACCAGGCGTCTGCTCGGAAAGTGCTCGACAATCTGATATATAATTTTTGTCCCACGTATTGTGGGAAAGCAGGGTAAGCCCTGATGCTATCAATTCAGTGCATTCATTCATCAGTTTTGCCCATGAATTTTGTGATTTAATGACTGAAAGTGTTAAATTTGTATGACTATAGGAAGGGATATGACGAGGTTTATATTTTTACGTGACTGCGAAACCCCCATTTTTCACGGGCATCAAGTCTCCTATGCTGAAGCAGGCGATGTACTGAATTGCTCAAAATCAGAAATTAGCTCCTTATGTAAATGAGATCATGAGACGAATGGACATTATTATTTTAATGGCAAGTGTTGAACATTGTCCTAGTTATCTGAACTTAAAACTATGCATATAATTTGTCGCCTGAACTAATTGATGACTTTTTGTCTTGACGAGTCAACCAATGGACGAGCTAGGGTCTCATCTCTCTGCTAGTAGTCCCTTTGATTGATCGGAAGATGCCTCAGATCGAATATTCTTTTGTTGTCAGTGCTCAAAGTGTGACAAACACTTCAATATAGATTTCTTCTCCCTGATCCCCAATTAATTACATATCGGGCCCCCGTAAAGTCCTACTTAAAATGGAAAAAGGAAGCTATGTAAGGCCCTAATAAACCTCGAATTCTGAAAGACAAGATTCTGCATTCAGCTCGGAGAAGAATCTTAATCCTTTAGGACTCTAATTTGACTTGTGACTATTCATTTTTGCCAAGAGCTGTGGAAGAATAGATTTATCTTCCTTTTCTTTTCTTTTTTTTTTATTAGTTTTGATGGACAATGGAATCACCCGACCAAAAGAAAAAACCAGGGGAATCATCAATATTAGAAGAAGATAGAAGATCGCTTCATTTTGTTAGCTGCGTAATTTACGGATTAAACTGTCCTTGTTCTTGCTCAGTTTTGTAAGATTTATAGCCATGATTCCCACAGCATCCATAGCCGCCCACTGCTTGGATCCGAAGTACCACGGCGAGTGTTGGCAGGGTGATGGTAAAGGGCGGTGAGCAGTGGTGCGGGGGGCTTAGGATGCGGGTAATTTAGAGCTAGGATTTTGTTTTTACGGGAAGATGAGATAGCATTTTGTTTATTTTTAAATTTTGTATTGTTTTGCTAACGTGGTATTTGGGTAGTGTCAGATAAAAATTATGAGCGCATCATGACACAGAAGACGTATACTAGAGATTCATGTTAGCAGTTCGACGGTAAACATCGACAAATATTCATCAATAGTAAAATAATTTAATGAAAAGATTAACAGTATTTTATTTTGAAGAAATAGAAACTTTTCATTTTTAAAAAATTATAAGGAAGATTTTGTTTTTATGATGAGAATAAATGAAGTAAGTTAACTAGTTGTAATCCTTCGTTTGTTTCACATTAAATAAATAGTTTACAATTTATTTTTCTTAAAATAATGCATCTTGTAAAATAATTAGTTAAGGAAATTGTTATCATTATAGACAACAATTTATATTTAACTATTTTCGTGGATAATAAAAATATTTCTCATTCATTTATTTTTGTAAATAATATAAGAGATCAAGTTTAGGAAAATGTGTTCTAAATCATTTTTTAACAAAATAAATAGAGCTTAAGGCATAAATGAACTTGACGCAAGAGCTGGTGGAATAATATTAGTAGAAAATTTTATTGATGCCGATAATTTCTTTGATGATCGGAAGATGAATTAAATTGACTATTAAAATTGGCCATCTTTAGTGTACGTGGCTCCCGAAAATTCTATAAGAGTTAATAACAAGGCCTCGTTTAAATTTTACATTATACGGCTCCTGTCTTTATTTTCCTCATTCTTTATTTATCGTTTTTGCTTGATTCAATTTTTATTGCTTGAGCAGCCATGCATATTATCATTTATATGTGTTGAGACTTACAAACAAAATTGGAGAGATCACCTACATATTGTCGTCATGAAAGATATAAGGCACTGAAAGAACGTTATGAAACCAAGTTCCCAAACTTGTGAATCTTCAATTCATAGAAGTAAGGGTGACTCCTCGCCTTACACTGTTCATAACCAATCCATTATATGTCAATGGTGGCTTCTAAGTAAATTAAACTAAGTAATTAAAAAAGAAAATCAAGTTATAATCAATAAAGCTTAGGAGAATCAACGTTAATCGTAGGCGCCATCTCATGAGCACAACCATTCAACCCACCTCCCTCAGAGATCTCACCTCGGGAGGTTTGCGACAACTATATTGTGAAAATAACACACAACTAATGGATTTTGCAATTCAAGTTTAATGCAAGAAAAAGAAATTACCAAAAAAAATCAACAAAGAATAATAAGATCACTACAGATTTACATAGTTCGATCTGAATATAAAAACATACTTTACGAAAAGAGCCAACTATTGGGAAAAGTACCAAAAAAGGCCTAAACCTTTTGCATTGGTACCAATTCAGTCCTAAACTTTTCAATTGGACCAATTTAGTCCTAAACCTTTTTATTTTGGTACCAATTCAGTCCATCCGGCCAATTTTGGCCGGCCGGCGCTGACGTGGACGTTTACCGGTGACCGGACACTGACGTGGCCTTTTTTATGAATTTTTTATTATTTTTTCGAATTTTTTTATTAATTTTTTTGAATTTTTTTTTTTTTTTCTTTTTCATTTTCTTTTTCGGCGTTGGCCGGCGAGGGCCGCGAAGCCCTCGCTTGCCGCCGGCGAGGGTCGCGGCCCTCGCCCGGCCTCTCCCAGGCCCCCGGCGAGGCGGCTTCGCCCGGATCTGGCCGCTGGCGAAGGCGGCCTCGCCCGCGGCTGGCGAGGGGGAGAGAGGGCGTACGGATTCGAGGAAAGAGACGACGGCCCGGCGAGCGTCGGGAGCGGAGCTCCAATCCAAGGCGATGGCGATGGCGCGAGCCAGGTTGCCGGCCACGGCGTTCGCATCCCCCATCGATCCCCCCGATCAAGCAACCACCACCCGCTCTCCTCCAATCTGCGGCGAGAAGAAGGGGGAAGTTCTCTCGATTCGATCGGGGCTTTCCGCCGTTTCCCGAAGCTTCTGCCGGAGATGGTGGGTTCAGCAGAGGCGCTCGAGAGAGAGAGAGGAGGAATGGGTTTTGCGGGTTCGCTTCGCCAGGGTGGAGGCGAGGGCTGAGGGCCGCGACCCTCGCCGGCGGTTGGCAAGGGCTTCGCGGCCCTCACCTCCGCCCTAGCGATGGTCGCCATGGCCTCGCCAGCCACGGGCGAGCCGCTTCGCCTGGCCCGGCCGGATCCGGCGAGGTCGGCCTCGCCAGATCCAGCGGCAGCCCGCCTCGGCGGCCGGGAGAGGCGGCGAGGGCCGCGACCCCGTCGGCGGCAAGCGAGGGCCGCGGCCCTCGCCGGCCAACGCCGAAAAAGAAAATGAAAAAGAAAAAAAAAGAAAAAAAAAAGAAAAAAATTCAAAAAAATTAATAAAAATTTCGAAAAAATAATAAAAAAATTCATAAAAAGGCCACGTCGGCGTCCAGTCACCAAGTAAACGTCCACGTCGGCGTCGGCCGGCCAAAATTGGCCGGATGGACTGAATTGGTACCAAAATAAAAAGGTTTAGGACTAAATTGGTCCAATTGAAAAGTTTAGGACTGAATTGGTACCAATGCAAAAGGTTTAGGCCTTTTTGGGTACTTTTCCCGCCAACTATTAGTAAATTCACTATGAATCCGAAAAGTATAGAATTTACCATTGTTTGACCGCTCAAGTGTTTTTCAGCCCTTAATCTCAATCAAAACAAAACGTTAATTGTTATCTCACATTTTTTCACAAAGAACTCGTTCAGAAAATTCAGAGAGAAAATTCAAACATACCTCTTATTGCATAATAATCGAACAGAATTTCATCTCTTATATATATAATATTTGTATAAAAAACCCATTACAGAAAACCTACTCAATTTAGAAAACCAATAAAACTTCAAAAGCTATCCAAAAGGGGTTATCTCGGCTCAAACTCAAGACATTCTCAACAATGACACTCATCTTCGAATTAATATTGATTTTCAAAAGAGCAGACATAAACAAACGACAGCTGTTAGGTTCAAGATGACGGTTGCTTAGTGACATCCGTTATGCTCTTGTAATAGCTTGGTTTAAATCAGAAAGAGATGATTTTATAGATAGATCAATCTCCCATGATGAGTATGCAAAGGAAAAAAAGGCAAATACAAAAGCTAAATAAAGAGATGGAAGAACACGCGATATTTAAATTCTCCTACCCTTGGAAAAAAAAAAGTAGAGGTGTCGCCTCACTTGTTAAAAGAAAAAATTAATGGCGTGCAAGGATTTAATAATTCGTAAGGTTTACAGAAAAAGCTCGTTAAGGTTCTTGGCCTCCTTGGGCGCCACAAGGGAGAGACATTTAGCCGATAAAAACTCAATTACATGGAGAGGGTTTAACAATTTGTAGATTAGCAATACATTACAATTTGTATTTGGAACTGTAATTTTAGAGAAAATAGTCAAAGTAAAATATAGTCAGTAGGAAAGTCGAAAATTATGGATTGGTCCAAAAAGTTAGAGAAGTGAATTTCGTATTTGATCAAAATATACATTCTAGTATCAAAGTATGGCCTAAGTTTCTCAAAAACAAAGAATCCCTTACACTACACGTGGAACTTCCATCGTGAAATGATAGAATGCTGACCGCATTTGTCGGTTCTTCTAGAACCTGTAAGAAAGATTTTGTTATGGTGAGTCAGGAAAACACAAAAGCTAGCAAAAATTATTCCCCTGATTATTTTGGAGATGTTGGTGCTGATGGTGATATTCTAGAATTTTAGGTAGGATTAACATGAGTTTTCAGAGTCTCTTTGGATATCAATAGGTCTAACCCAAGCCCCGGCAATTGATCAAATCTAGTAGTGATTACCTTCAATCAGAATCATCATCGGACACTTGTCAAAGTCCCGGAGGTTACTCGGGGACATTCAATGTGCTCTTGCGATATCTTCAAGCAAATCTGGAAAGAGATAATTTTATATACTTATCAATCTCCCTTGGTGAGTATGCAAAGGAAAAAAGGTAAATACAAAAGCTAAGGAAAGAGATCGAAGAACTCGCCGTATTTAAATTCTCCTACTCTTGGAAAAAAACGTACAGGTTTACAGACACTTGTCGACAAAAACTCGAAATGGAGTTGGCAGCCAGGAAAGAGATTGTGGGAGTTCATTCCATTGACTCAATTACATGTAGAGGGTTTTAGTTTTAGTCTCACCTAAAACTCTAATTGTAGCTTAACAATACATTACAATTTGTATTTTGAACTGTAATTTCAGAGAAAATAGTCGGAGTAAAATATAGTCAGTAGGAAAATTCAAAATTATGGATTGGTCCAAAAAGTTAAAAAAAAATGAAATTAGTATTTGAACAAAATATACATTCTAGTATTAAAGTGTGGCATAAGTTTCTCAAAAACAAAGAATCCACTTACAATTTATGTGCGAAATAAATGAGAGCAAACCACGTTTGACTGCTAATCCAGAACCTGCAAGAAAGATTTTGTTATGGTGAGAAAGCAAAACACAAAAGCCAGCAAAATTTATTCCCCTGATTATTTTGGAGATGTTGGTGCTGGTGGTGATATTCCAGAATTTAAGGTTAGTATTAACATGAGTTTTCATAGTCTATTTGGATTTCGAAAGGTCTAACCCAGGCCCCGGCAATTGATCAAAGCTAGTAGTGATTACCTTTTATTCAACTCATGAAGAGACAGATGTCCCTGTTCTGAACAACACCAAATCAGAAATTGATAGTCCTCGAGTAAATAATGTAGATGGAACGGGTCGTATTGAAATTCACAGATCACATAGCTCATTACACCTTCATCCACTTTGTACAGGTCCCGACTAAAAGGATATCTGTACAGACTATCGACCCTCCTTGGTGGTTGAACCCCATGGTAGAATCCATCCCAATCACTGGCCAATGAGCTGCACCGCCTGACTAAAATATTAGCAAACTCTATTGGACACTGCCCATAAACCAGATGAACACCACACTTTTCCACCTTTAACCCAGGGTTGGTGATCGTAAATGAAGCGACAATGAGGTTTGACATTGTCTCCCAACTTGTATCACATGGAAATTGAGTATTTGACACATGACCTAGCCAAAGGCAACCTGAATTGACAAATCTAATGGGAAACTTAAATAAGGGACCTAGCTGATTTCCATCAGCATGGAACCCACAGAAAATGAAGTGGTTATTTTCCAGATCCTGACAAGGACTGCTGTTGATTCGTTTAAAAGATGCGCAGATGGCAAATCCTCTCCAGTTATTGCCATGCCAATTAGGGGGCATGTCTATGCTTAACAAAGGTCCAACTGCCTGGTAGCTGAACCACTCGGGTATTTCACATTGCAGACATGGAGACACCACATAAGTTCCCTGAAAATGTCCTACGGAACAGCAAAAGATGTAATGAAGCAACGACAAGGAGTCCTTCTGCTGCAAATTTAAATCAAGATCTTCAGGAAGCAAACTGGAGCAGTTAAGGAAGAAAAATCCTGAGTCAGATACTGTGCATATAATGAATGGGTTTGATATCCTTTCCAATCTGAGGCAATTCTCAGCCACCACAGCCATTGTGCTTTCTGGAAGTCTTGGTAACACTTCAAGCTTTTTGCAACGATTTATTATGAGAAATTGCAGGCCAGAGATATGTTCGATGCTTGCAGTTATGGTGGTAAAAAAGTTTTCGGCTAGGTCTAAAGACCTCAAGGAGGTTAAGGAGTTAATATCACTGGGAATTTCTCCTTCCAGAAGACCGCAGCCACTTAGATCCAACTCTGTCAAAGACGATAGCCCTGAAAATGAAGACAACCGCGGACGTCTAGAGTTTAGAGCTCTTCTCAACATACGTGTCAGTGTCCTCCAAAAATTTTGTGGCCTCCTTTTACTAACATGAAAGCGTAACTTTTTCAGATTCTGTAAGAATGTCAAGCTGAATGGGAGGTGTGTTATGGCACTTTCACTAATATCAAGCTCCTCTAAGCACTCTAAGCCCCCGATGCTCTCAGGAAGTTCTTCAAGATTTGAACATCCAAATAGATTAAGAACTCTGAGAGCTTTTAGATTACCTATACTATCTGGAAGTCCCGTGAGGTTTTCACAGTCACCCAAGTCAAGTAGACTGAGTCTTTTCAGATATCCAATTGAAGGATGAACCTGAGATAATGCTTTGCAACCTTTGAGAATCAGCCTCTCTAGATTTGGGACATTTTTGAAGTTTAGAGTCTCCACAAATAATTCGGAACCATTGAGGTTGATAACTTTTAACTTCTCCAAGACCTGCATATAGGAAGTATTGGTTGAACAATATTATTAGCTTGTTAAACATAATAAAGCGTTTGATGAAGCATAGACATGCATGAGTACTAATTCCAACCTTTTCCCCTTTCCAGAGGCTGCGAAGGAGGCTATCCTGCATATGGAGTTCGAGAAGATTCTCTAGAAGAAAACTTGGTGGAAATGATTTAAGACTGCAGTTGTCCCATCGTAGCAGGCGTAATTCATTTGAAAGGTGCTTAAAACCAGAAGAGAGGTGGGTGGCACGAACATCAAGAATTCTTAAGTTAGTCATGTTTGCAAAGGGCTCTCCATTCAAGTGCACTGTTCTATTGTCCCCAGATTGCAAGACTATGACTTTGACTTTTCCTGTTCCCTGATAAACAACTCATATGGATAGTGTCAATATATGACTAGCAAATTTTCTTTTGCCCCTATATCAAATAAGCATGCAAGCAAATTAATTTTGCAATTACTCACCGAGTTTTTTGATAGAATATGGCATACATCCTCAAAAAGCCAGACTCGACTTCGTTCTCCTGGCTCTTCAGGAGACTCTCGACGAACAATTTCCCAAGCCATCTCTTGTAGCAAATCATGCATCCACAGTTTGTTGCCAACGATTTGGATAAGAGCTCTATTGACAAGGACTTCGATTCCAATATCTGCGTACAAGCCGCAATTGTCCAGAACATTTGTAACATAAGGTTTCTCCTTTCCCTTGAAATAATAGGCAATATCTAGGAAAATCTCCTTCTCTTTTTGCTGTAGTCCATCATAACTTATCTTAAGCCGGTCAAAAATTTTCCCTTCTGGACATTCTTTGAGTCTGGTCAGTGCACTCTTCCATTGCTTCAAGCTCCTATAGGCCAAAAAGGAACCTAAGACATCAAGGACTAGAGGAAGGCCACCAGCGTATTCAATAACCTGCTTCATGAGCTCCTCGAACTCTGCTGGAGGATGGTTACTTCTAAAAGCTTTCGAACAAAATAGTTGGCGAGCCTCATCAAAGGATAGGCCCTCCACCCTATATGTGGAATTTACTCCATATTGGAGAAGCAAATGTTCATCTCTGGTTGTTATAATGATCCTACTCCCACGTCCAAACCAATCAAGACGTCCTGCTAGTTTTTCCAGCTGCTCCTTTTCATCCACATCATCAAGTATAATGAGAATTTTTTTATTTCGCAGTCGTTCTTTTATCATGTTCGCTCCTCTTTGATCATCCCTGATTCTCATATTGTCCTGTTGGAGAATATCACCTAGAAACTGGTTTTGCAGATATACCAGACCATTCTTTGTTGAAATTTCTCTGACATTGGCAAGAAAACAACATCCATCATCAAATTGGCCCTGGATTTTGTCAAAAATTGCTCGTGCAACAGTTGTTTTGCCTATGCCACCCATTCCCCATATGCCAATACTACAGACATCACTCTCGTCTAAGCATAAATATTCAACTACTTCTGCAACACGGGAATGCATCCCCACAAGATCACCTACAACATAGGACAGCCAAGGACCAACTTTATTTTCCAGTTCTCTCATGATTTGCTCAATAAACTGTCTCTCATATCTGCAATGAAGAAATGCAGATGATTAGTTCCCCAGCAAGCATTGAGGCTGTTTACTTTTGGAGGAGTTAATAATATATTCCAGTTCAGATGAACCAACATAATACAAAGTATTATGGTCATGACACTCGTGGCATGCAAAACTTAAAGAAAATAAATAATTCCAAGTTAGTGGAAGAGAGGCCTACCCATCTTTCAATTCTCTTCCAGCGAGATCAGCTACTTTTCTCAGTGCATCCTTCCACCTCTTTATATCCCCCTTGTCGCCCGTATAAGTTTTCTCAGTTTCAGCAAAGTCTCTCCCAAAGTTTCCCCTAAGTTTCCGTATATCAGATGGACTGACCTTGTAGAAGATCGGTATCACTAATCCATTTTTGATATCCTTGCACTCCACAGCCTTAGCAACTTCTTCCAGGCACCAAGTAGAAGAAGCGTAGTTTTCAGAAAATATCACAAGTACATATCTTGACTTATCCATCGCCCCCAATATTTCTGGTTTAATACATTTTCCCCTTGGAAGATCTCGGTCGTCATCATCTTTAAAGGCCACAATTCCTTTACGCCTTAAAGCATCGTGCAAATGGTCAACAAAGTTTTTGCGGGTATCCTCACCTCTGAAACTCAGGAAGACATCGTACTTGTATTGACACTGTTCGTTTTCTGGCCTTGGGAAAGATGCCATATCTTCTTGCACAAATTTTGTAAAGACAAGAGAAATGAATGCACCTTGTCCTTATGGGAGTCCTCAGAAACAAATCGGGCTTGTGTTGGCAATTCGACAAAGATGAGGAGATTTCAGGGGGTTATATAGGAGCACTGCGTCTGATCTTGTACTTCCGTTCCAGGGCCGAAGGAGATGAATAAGTACAAGTAAACGCCCCTTGCCTGATCATTTGATTTGATGAATTACTGTATATCACCCAAAAAAAAAAAAAAAAAAAAAAAAAAAAAGAGAGAGAGAGGAAGAAGAGAGTTTCAGACATACCCTGTAAGATGAACGTGACTTTTACCCAAGGCTAGAGGCTGAATCTTGACTAATTTCTTCTTTGGGAACTTCATGATGTTATGACATGAACCATCAATTTGCAAAGCAAAGTAACAAAACAACAAAACAAAAATGAGAGAGACTCTAAAAAATGGAACTTCTTAGGCAATTGGAGCACTTCTAAGAGCAGAAAATGGTCAGATCGGCACAAAATCAACGCGCCTTTAACGTTACGAAAATTCTTGGAAGAAGATAATCAAAGGAAATGGCAGTTTGCACATCTGGAGCTTAGAAACGGTGAAATACGCGCGAAAAATTAACAAACGAGGAGCGGCTAAACTCAGAAACAAGCAGAGGACAGGGAAAACCTCGAGAACGGAAGAAGCTTGAGCCCGAGCGAAAGAGACGAATGCAGAAGCCGGTCGAAGCTGTCGAGACTTTGAGCTTGAGAGTAAAGACTAAGATGCAGCGGAAGCTGTTCATGCCAAGGATTGCTCAAGTCAAGTCAAAACCCTCGCCAGAAAAGATGATTGTTTATCGTTTTGCCAATTATTATATTTGTATTTTACTTCGTGAATAATTAATTAATTAATGGTCTAACCAATTCCTTAAGAGTTAAGGTTGTTCTTATCCTCCGAACCAAAGACAGTCCATGTACACGTGCCATGGTCCCACGGGGAGAATGCTCGGAGACGCGCCGGTGACGCGTGTTTTGCACCAAGCCATTAGCATTGTTGAGGCACTTCCCTCTTTTCTTCTCTGTTTTTGGTACGAAATCTCGAGGCGACTTCCCAGAAATCGGCATTTGTCTAAGGAGGAAAACGGGTGAGCGGCATTCTCAACGCTATTTCCGATTTGGAGGAGCGACCATTTCACGGAAATAGCCATGTCGAGTCTCTTTTTTAAACCGAATAAAGAAATAATTTTCGCATCGATGGGAGGCCTGAAAATTAAACATCCTCTATCACAAATAAGGACACGCTACTCCTTATATTTTCAGTGGAGGACCCGAACATTTCCCTAAGGGGAACTCTATCGAAAGACCATGAAAAATGGTCAAAAAAGTTGGAACATATGAGTATGCTCAGATCACGACCGATAAATCTCAATCAATAAATAGTAGATCTTATATATCCGATATGGTTTAATGTAGTATATGGACTATCAAGATGAAAAGATCTTAAAATTCGGCCGCCAGATACCCACTTTGGGTTTGAAGTCGGTCCAACATTCACACGTATCGATTGTCCCGAGAAAAAAATATATAAAAAAAAAATACTGCAGCTAAAAAAGTATAAATTAAAATTCCAACTTTGTTATGTATTACATTGCACTCGCCATCACTTTGTTATTTCGTTCCATTTGCTTAGAAGTCACCAGCGGTCTTCCTTCATAAGTTAAAAGCCCAATTCAAATTCTCACCAAGAGGTGGCTAAGGAAAATGGTCCAAGTGGAGTCCTCGAAATTTAACAAGTTCGGGGGAGATGTTGACACCCGAAATTTTCGTCGACATTTTAATAATCCATTTTGCAAAAATATAAAAAAAAATAAAGACCCAATAAAAAAAAAATGAAAATGAAAAAAAATAGAGAGAAAGAAAAAAGAAGTAAAGGAATCAATAAAAGAAAAAAAAAAGAAAGAAAAAATAAGAAATAAAGAAAACAAAAAGAAAAAGGGGAGGAAAAAATAAAAAATAAAAAAATATAAAAGGAAGGGACGCTCTCGCTCTCTGGGGTTGGACGGAGTCTCTCTCCCAGGTTCTGGGCTCCCGCACGCTCTCTTTTTTCTCTCGGACGGTCCCTCTCTCAAAGAAAAACGGCGGAACGGTCTCTCGGACTCTCTCTCTGATCCGCTCATCATCTGGTGCGTTCGAAACCCTTGATTGGATCTCTGGATCCAATCGCGAATCGGCGAAGCAGCTCTGTTCGATTCCCTGTCGTCGCAAATCGCGCCGGACGCCGTCGAAGAGCAGCGTCGCCGCCACCGCCGATTGGAGGCTCTCGGATCTCACCGCCTCGCGTGGCTCGGCCGGATCGACGGACGCTCTCAAAGGGATCTCTCTCTAGATTCGTGAGGGTTCAATCGTTCTTTCGGAGGCTCCTTCTCCGTCGAAGCTTGGGTCGAAGGCTTTCCTCCATTAGCAGGCGATCGGAGATCGAGCGCCGGCGGTTGGGGATCGCTAGGGAAATCTGTTCTTTCTCTCTGTTCGAGTTCTCGCTCTCTCTGTTCGAGCGGTCCGGATTTTTTTTTTCTCTCAGCTCGAGGTCTCTCAATCGGATGTTTCTCTCGCTGGATCCGGCTTCGGAAGCTTTGGATCAGGTGTTCTCCGACTCTTTCCCGGAGATTTGACGCTCGCTCGCTCAATCAGGTTCGCCATCTCTCTCTCGATCGCTCTATCTCGCGCTCAGCCTGTCGCTCGCTTTCTCTCTCTGTTTTCCCCTATCAATTGCCTACTATTGAAGTTCACTAGGTAATCTGAGCTTGTAAAATTGTTTTCGTGATAAGTTTGGTTGCGCTTTCCTATCTGGCTGTGGCATTTTGGACTCGAGGCCGAGATACCTACTTTCTGCTCGATGAAATGCTTAAGCTAGATCAGAGTTGGCTATCGAGTGTCTCTTTCAACTGTTGATTGGTAAATGTAATCAATTCATGTATGAAACTAAACCATTGATGAAATAAGTTTTTCCACGGCCGAGGTTTTTTCTCAGATTGACCACAAGTTTGATCTCATGTATTGCTAAGCGTGTTTTTGTGCACTAATGTGTCAGTGAGGATATAGAGGAGGGAGAGTTCTCTGAGGCCCGTGAAAATCTCGCTGCCCTTAAGAAAGATTTTTGGGGAGGTGGATGTTGAGTCTGCCGAGTAGGAGTTGACTGGTGATTGATCGTCCAATGTTAATCTATTCTAGGATTTTGGAGGTTAATGAGTCAATGTGATTAATAGATTGATTTGGACAATTAAACGCAGAAATTAATGGAAGAAATCAGCTAGAAAAAATAATTCTGATTTCTTAAAGCTTCGAATCAGTAGGGTGCCTGTTAAAATTGAAGTTCATTTGCTGTGAGAAACAAGCCACTAAATCTAGGAGCTGAATCTGGGAATTTTGACTTCAATTCTTCAATGATAGTTTCTGGCATGATCTGTGTTTGTTCTCTAATCATACGTTGTCTTGAATATATTGATATAATCTACTGAGGTTAATGAATTTCTGTGAATTGATGATCAATGATCATGAACTTGAAGTTGATTGAACTTGATTTGCCTTGATATGTCACTTTCTGTTTTGGCTTAAATGAGGTGATAGATGAGGCTTTTTGGTCTTGAGCCCTTTTAGACATAGAAAATAGATTTCTCAAGCTTTGATTTGATATGTTGCATGCCCTGAACGGACATCATCTGGTCATCGAAAAATACCGACATAGTCTGTCAATTCTGCAGTAGTTTTTTTAGGTTGATTTGCTGTTTTGACCTACTGCAATTTTCTGTTTTAACTGGAACAAGCTGGAAGATGATGTTATTAAGACTTAATGTCTTCTAGAGATTTGTAATAGGCTTCTCAAGCTTTCCATAGACATATTATATGTGGGATTTGGCCATCATTTGCCCTGCCTGATGCTTCTTGCAAAGAGCACTAATCTGCTGATGTGTTCTGCTTGTTATGATCTGATCTGACCACTTATACAAACGGTTTTGTTTGAGCTAGAAAAAGACCTAATTTTCAATTGTCACCTAATAGGAATTCGTAAAGGACACCTTGAGCTTTCTAACGATGCCTAGTTTTTCCAATTTGCCCATCATTTGCCCTGCTTTCCTTTTTTTTTAGATCAAGTTTTGAAGTCTGAATTTGTCTTGACCTGCAGTGCTGTCTTGTCTCTATGAATCTGACTGTCTACCAATTTTGTGTGATCTTATACATAATGATCTTGAGGATAAATTCTCAATGAAAGCTGTCCATAATATCCATATCCATCCCATGCTAAAATTTGAGAATTTTTAAGGTCAAGTAACCTTAGAATTCAAGTTGACATGTAGCAATTTAAATTGTTATGCATTTTGCTCCTAATGACAAGTCACATATCAATGTTAATGGATTTGTGTGGCCTTTTGCACATGGATTTAGAGTTAAATGCCTAAATCAAACTTTCTCTTCACATTTAACCCTACTCCATGTTCAAATTTCGTGATTTTCATGCATTGATTAGGTGGCTTAACAAATCGGTTATCATGCATCATTCTCTGATTTGCTTATGATTGATTTGCATGCTTTAGCAATTGTTGCTTTTCGGCCATGAATTTGACTTTACTTGAACTTGATACGCCTCAGGAAATTTCATTCATGAAAGTTGCCCTTTATAAAGTGCTTGATTTCTGTGCTTTTTTCTTAGAGCCAATCATGGGTTTTACCCCAATTGCTTTGATCTTAGTTGTGATGATTGTTTCTTTCACTTGTATACACCTAGTCATTAATTTCTTAGATTTGGTTTAGATTAGGACCTTGAAGATGGAAAAGGCGTGAAGATGGTGGAGGTCGATGTCCATTCCGACCATTTTCATGTAATACCCATTTTCCTGACATATGTCTCGGGCTCCATTTGTTGTATAAAACCCGACAAGTTGCGGGTTTTTCTCTCTTTTTCTCCATATATTTCTCTTTTATATTTTCTTTTAGGTTTGCATGATAGATTTACTGCCTTTCCTTGATTGCTTACTTAATGTCTCGCAATTTCAATTTCATTGGTTGTTTTCCTTTTTTATTTTTTTAGAAATAGAATAGCATGAAAATGATCAACCACGCATGATCACTTAGTCTAGGAATTGATGATTCCGAAAATATAAAAAGAAACGCATGGACGTATTAGGAAAAACACAACATACTGTTTAGGTACCGAAAGGGCACTAATAGCAATATTAGTGTAACCCAAGTCCTCGAACCTAGATATCTGGTTGCGTAGAAATCGAGGGAACACTCCCAACCCTCGATTGGGTTTCTAGCTGACCCCCGAAAATGAGGCTAGTGGTGACTACTGTATATTATTAGGTTGTTAAATACCTAGATCGTATAAATAAATTCGTTGTTGCGCGGGGTACGAGCTTGGGAGAGCTCGTGATTTCGTGAGGAAACTCTCGAGATCAAGTATCCCTAAACCCTACCTTTCTCCACCTTGGATACTTTTCGAGAGGGCGGCGAGATCGGGTCGCGACAGGAGACTATGCTTAATTTTACAATAGGGCCGGCCCTATTATCGCCTTAATTTGGACTAAAACACTAATTTTTTGGTTGACTCAAATACCACACTCTCTCCCCGTCTTTGAATTTTTATTTCTTTTTTTTTTTATCAGGCTAACCAACAAACATAATTTTATTTCTATCATTCTCGTTTCACAATTTAAGTGTCCATTACACCCAACAAGACATCATCTTGTCTTGTACCTTATTATTACTTTGCTTAGAGAAGATTGTTAATATTAAACAAAAGCAATAGAGAAGAATTGGATTTTTTATTTGTGAGGGCTAATAAATACGTAATTAATTGCCTTTTTTTTATTCAAATATCACGAGTTAAATTATATTTCAAAGTTGAAAGTTAAATTTCAATCTATTATCTAGCTGATCTTGATCAATAATAATGGAAAGAAATTGATGTTAAAATGGAAAGGGTCAATTTGTTAGAAGCGTGATCAAATGTTAAGCATATATAGATCATATCGACTTACCAACGCGCGCTATAATTCCCGGGTTACCGCCCAGAAACGGCGGGAAAATTGGAATTTGGTATTGAGCCCCAGATGGAAGCGCATCGAATTCTTTCCCTCTTTTCGATTTCGATCTCAAGTCGTTGCCTTTTTCTTTATCTGCGATCTTTCCCGTTTCGATGAGCGACCGTTTTCGTTCTCCCTCGATTCTTTTTACGAAGATTCATATGCCTTTCACGCTGCCGGGATTTTTTTGGGCAAATTCGCGTGGATACGGAGATGTTGCCTTCCGGCGCTCGTAGGTCGGTCGCTAGTTTTTGACGTGTTTCCCGCTGTCGAGGAGAAAGAAAGATTCACTGTACATGATTCCCGTGTCTTAGCCCATCTCGGAGTGTTTATGCGCTAGGAGATGAAAGGGTTCTGTTGGTGTGGCAGCTTTAATTTCTCTGGATTTAAATCTAGAGTGTTTCTCCTAGCATGATTTAGTTCTCTAATTGTGAGATCTCGAAAGACCGGTGTTGACTCTGTAATGGCTTCGTTTCCTTTGTAGAAAGCGATGTTAAACTTGTATTCCCATTAGTTCAATTCGTTTGAGTTGACACCATCTATCCCCCAGTCTTGCTCCCTTCTGTGATGACGCCAATTATTCTGCAGGACTTATGGGTATTGTTCTTTCACTGGCCTGTTCTTTTTAGCAATTTCTAAGCAATTTGCTTTCTTTCTCGGGTTTCCTACATTGTTTGAGCCGCAATTTTCTTGTATCTTCAAATACTGCAAAGAGGTTAGCACTGTCTTCGTATAGAATGATTTAGATTACATGAGTTTGAAACAGCACAGATAATAGTTGCTTTCTCTTCAGCTTGCTCCAAGAATTTGTAGAAAGACATAGAGAGGGATTGGAAACTGTATACTCTTTAGCTGGATGGTTAAAGGACAGTCCCGCATGTTACCATATTGAACTTGTTTCTGGGCCTAAACTTGCTGGTTAGATTTTATCTCGTGTTGCCTATTGCCTAATATTTCTACTGGTTGGATGCTTATCTGACCTCCTGAGATGTGTTATCCATGTGTTGGAGATTGATCTTCCTGAAATGACCAAATTAAGTTCCTCTGTTCGTATGGTTACATTGGTTTTGACCCTAGATTCTTCATTTTATGAATATCACAGAGCTAAAATGTGCAATGAATGATAGTTGTTTCCGATATTTATAACTAAAATCCTGCCTTTCAGATCTTTTAAGAAAGAGACCTTCTTTGCAGTTTTTCTTTCCAATTCATGGATCAATTAGCAATATGCTGCATATGAAAATACTGGTTGGTTTTGAGAGACCACTAGATATGTAGGTTTTAATTATTTTTTAGGGGCTACTAGCAGTTGGAAACGAGTTTCGTCATCTGAGATAATCAGTTATGTCGTGTCAAAATAATATGCCAGATAGGCATGCTTGAGTTTGAGCATTTGTTACGAAATTTCCATGCAGACAGATTGATGCCTTGAGTTGAGATTTGAACAGTCTCTCTTTTTATGTGGATGCTTGTACAACTTGATTTATGGATAGAACTTCGAAATTGAACAGGGATCTTGTTGACTTTGTGGTTGTTCATTTGCACATGTGTGAGCTTTATTCCCTCGCCTGCTACATCTTAAATTTATATTCCTAAAAATTTCCTTTGCTTGATGTGTATGCAGAAGCCAGGGAAGAATTTGATGGTGAATGAATGCTCAGTTCAAGTCTATAGTGTGCAAACTCGCATTCTGAAGGATCCAGCTGCACTTTGGAATGCTGAATTTGTGCAGGCAAGCTTTTCAGCCAGGATGCAACCACAGAGAATTGTCTGAGAGAAAACAGCTGTGATGCCTTGGTTCAGGATTCTGAGTATCTGTGTGCATGCAGGTGTCTCTAAACATAATATTTTGACGAGGACTAAACATGATGATTTCTCTGTGTGATTTTTCAGGTTATGTGTGGTAGCTAATCCCTTTGTTAGGCGAAGTGCAGAGAGGGAATTATTTGACTTGGGAGCTCCAAAGCTTAAGGGCACCTGAGTCTCAAGACCATCAAATACTGTCCATCAAAAGGTTAACCCACCACAACTGAGAAAGATTGAACAGACAAGCCAAAAAAAGTTGGAGCAACTCGTTGATGTGCTTAAGCATGCAAATAGTGAAGGTAATGGTGCAGGAGTTCATGATCAAGTGAGCAAACTGTCTGCAGACTAAGAAAAAGTCACTAACTTGCCTGCAAGTAAAAAGTTGGGTCAGAAAAGCAAGAACTCTTCCGCAGCTGGGGTTCTCTGGCAAATCTATGGGGTCATGCTTCCACCACATCAAAATCAAGTGCTGGCCCAGCAGAAAATAGCAGCTTTGCTCCAAGTTCCACTGGTTGGTTCCTATAACCCATTCATCTCTTTCAAAAGTTTGCTTTAATTCTCTCAATTCTTGTAAAAGATTTCTTGATAAGGACTATTACAGAAGTCCTTCTGTGAATGGAAAATATTTCTTCATCAGTTAGTGCAGAAGCTCAAACTGTGCTCATGAGGCAGCAGAACTGAACAGCAATGATGAGGGGCAGGATGTCAATGTTAAGAGAACCTCCAAAACTGAAGGCAGTAGAAAAAGAAGAGTTGTTTTTTGATTTCTTGGATGAAGAAAATGGAGATGCAGTCAATTTGGCATCAGCTGATTTTCCAAAAGCCCAGTCTATCCTCGCTTCAAAAGAGAGTGCCAAGGAGTTAGTTTCAGAGAAGAAGTGTAAGGAAGATAAAATGGAGGTTGATGAAGTAAAAGTGAGAGAGGAAGAACACCACCAGCCACCAAAGGAAGATGTTTCTGCCATCAGCAGAGGCGTGAACATTGGGATGTGCTCTTTGAGGGCCAAAATCATGGTTCCTCCATGGATGTAAATAATAAAGTGATAAATCCTGCATCAACCTCACTGAAGAGGCTAAAGGTTTTGAAGACTAGAATCAATGAGCATGGGAGAGAAGGTAACTTGATGCTAATTTATGGATCACATATCTACTTAGTGTGCTATTTTTCTGTAAATATGTTGGTGTTTGATAGGAAGGGGACGGATTACTCAATAGAAAGTGTGGGCAATTGCCTTTGGTCACGTTTTGAAAAATGTATCATGATAGTAGTAGTTTATAAGGATTTTCTTAGTTGTGACCCCCATTAAGTTTGTGGAGGTTTTGCGTAAAACAATATTTTCTTTTTGACAAATTTCTGGGTTTGGCTCCACATCTTTGGAAAGCTTAACGTTGCTAGATGGTTAGTTGTTGTACACCTATATTTGATAGTTGATAGTAACGTGAGCACACAAGAACTTTAGGCATTATTTGAATCAACAAACTTAATTAAAGCACAAGTACAAGTTTGCCCCCACTGCAGAGAAATTTCTACATCCGTTCCCATTGATAGGCATCATATACTTTCCTTTTTCTCAGTGTAAGTTAATTTGTTTATCCAAAGGAGATACATGAGTCACTAATTCTATGTTACAAACTCAAATACACCACAAGAGCCACTTACAAGGCAAAAAGGCATTACCTGCACATCATGAGTTTTTTTGTGTGTTATCCATCAGTAAGAGGTCCTCAAGTTTACCTCTACATGTTCTTGAGTGTATCTTCTTTGCAGTAACTGAAGTGGCCTGGGAGGGTGAGGAAGAATTGAAGAAAGCAAACTGTACTACAGTTGGCAAACCTAATGATGACAGAGCTGCTGACACCACGAGCAGGTTTGTTCCTCTTCTTTGGGTTGTTTTTCGTTCTGCAATATTTTGTACATGACCTTTCTTCAGGTAGAAGCTCACACTAGTATAGTTTAGGTTTATACCTGCTTATGGAGAGCTTAGCTAGACTGATTTGTAATTATCTTACGTAGTTAGAGTGCCATTTCCTTCTGTCACAATTTGGCAAAGATGAAAGCTTGATTGATGACTCCTCCCGATCTGCTTTTCCCTCATCGTTAAAGCCTTTAGAGCTTGTCTAATTAAAGGAGGTTATCTGGATATTTCTCCTCACTCCGACCAGTCGGCATCTTTTAAACCAAGCCCCAGGTCTCCTTATTCTTTTCTGACTTCTCATGTCACATTAAGCATAGAAAACGGGTCATTGAGAGACACAGCACAGTTAGCTATTAGCAACACCCAAGTCTGGCATTCTTTTTGGTTGAGTTAAATCTCTGGAACTCGAGTATCTGCTTTGAGCTTGACCACAAGGAATGGTAGCTGTCTTAACAAGGACTATAGCACCTAAGATTGATCATCATACTGGATCCATGGCATTAGATGCTACTGGAGATTTTTGCTTGTGGGCATGCTTAAATACCTCACAATCCTTGAAAATCGTACACCTCTTGCTTGTAAAATTAGAGACTAAAGCATAACACACTTCCTTTGCAACTCTGAGTAAAGCCGTCCACGAAAACATGGATCTAAATGTAATCTTTACGAGGAGAGATCACTAGATTGTTATGACTATGACAAAATGATGTTTGGGGTGGATTAGTTGTATTATCTATGCCTAGCTCGGGGAGGATTGTACTGAAAGTGGGGGGATTTAGCATGCTCCATTTCTTAATCGTCGAAAAGTGATCGTGAGAGACAAATCATGTTTCTTCAGGGCGTGCAAGCAACACATGCATCCTCTCTCACACATGTGGATTAGAGGAGTTAATGCTTTGTATACCCTCTTTGAGGAATTTTACATGAGTGATGGGTATAATGTTGGAGTGTGGTTTCTTTTGGGTCGTGTTTGTATAGATTTTATGGCCTTGATTATATTTAGATGACCACCACTTTGTTTTTCATTTCTATATGCTGATATTTGATCAGAATGCTGAAGCTCAACATGGTCAATGGAGTGCTCTTTACTGGAGGGTGGGCTAAAACCGGATTGTGTTATGAGACTGTGAAGGCAATTTGCAGGGTACTGTTATGATTGATACCCCTAAATATTTCTAAGATTTTGTGTTTCTATTTATTGGTTGGAGGCAGAGCTTCATCAATCTTGTCTTGCCTGTTTCCATGCTATTAAATTTTTCTATAGGTAGTTTGCCTAGAATAATGTGCTGTTCCTCATTCAAAAACTTTTTATTCCATTGCTTCAAGACAGACGAGCATTCTTACTGCCTTGGGAGAGAATAGATTGTTTTTATATGCTTTCAATGAGTGTCCTGTACATTTTTGCTTTGCAATTTTTAGATGTACTCTTTGCCTGTTGTTTGCAGAAAGTTTTGGCGAAGAATGATGCTGCTGACCACTTCCCATCTTATGCCATCTGCGTGGGCTTTGAACTATAGACAATGATAATCAGCAAGGTAACTTTGTCCCTTGTCACCGTTTTGAATAGTCTGTCAATGCTTTCAGTCCTTTTGGTTGCATATTTTCTCTTTTCTAATGCAAGAGTCACTTTACATGGTCTGTTCTTTAAACAAAAAAAAATTTCTTTTTACTTTTTATCTTTTGTGAGGTATTGTGCCAGAAAAGAACTTCTGTCCTCCCATGGCTTGACTTAGCACACTTGATTGGTTATCATCTGCAAAAAGCTATGGCCTCTATGGGCTCAAAACTTGAAAGTATAAGTCATCACTGCAAGGTTGAGATTGCCATTGCTTTAACCTTGACAATCATGGAGATTATTTCGCATCCAACCAATTGTTATGCAAATAATCCCTCAAGGTTTAAGTTCCTTTCATCCATGTCAAACGGATAAATTCTGAATGATTTACAGAAAGTGTAGTTCATATTGTAAAGAGGAAATTGGAAAAAATCTCTTGATAATAATTTAACGGTTCCCTAATGACAGGACAAAAGCATTCTCGAGGAATTTAATGCTGCAGATCAAGCAGATCAAGCATCCACTCTACAATTTATGAGAAACACAAATGTTGAAGGAACGGTATTTCAAAGGTATGGTTAACCTTAGTAAGCTTTTACTGTCAACTTTTAAGTACTGACGCATATAAAGACAGATTAAGCTGTATTCTTTTTTAATTGACAGCAAGCAGGATATCTGTATGCTTCTGATTGGCTTCTTATACTCTATGAGAATATCAATTTGGATTTATAATTTGGTAAATGATGCTGATTATGTAGCCGTGGAATCAAAATATTGCTGGAGAGAGAAATGTGGATTACATCAAATTATTACGGATGATTGTCCTGGTATACCAAAAGTGGTTATTGGAATAGAAGATGCGTGGTTACCTTGTATAAGGTGTCTGTTGCTTGATATAGTCATGCATAATCACCTATAGATGCAGTTCTAACTTCCATCTATCCTCTGTTTTGCAAATTTCCGCCAGATTTGCTTAAAAAGTCGAGTACAGATTGCCTTGTCATGCAAAATCATCATGTGAGTTGTAAGACTTCAGTAGCCTGCTGGTTTTAATTGAGAATACTAAGTGGAATTTGTTTGATTAGCCTAATAGTAATTTTAATTTAAAACTTTTGTTGAGTATTTTTGTCGTTTGTTTTGTTTTCGAGTGTGTTTAGAATTTCAAGTGAATTAACAAGATGTGAAGTTATATATTTATGATTTTTTGTTTTTTTTTTTTTCTCATGTACCTCTTTCTTCCAGCAGAGTGTTATCATCGCAGGGACTACATTCTTATTTTGATATAAGCCATCTATTACACATGACACGACCATTACTTCTAAAGAATGGTGTCTAGATGGTCTAGTTAGATCCTGGAAAAGTTAAAAGAGGAGACAAAAGTCATGCAACTTTAATGCATTGTTTTGCTTCTTTTTGTAGACTAAAATCCTGTGAGTTTTTTATATGGGCCCAGTAGTTTTTTTTTTTTTTTTTTTGCTAAAATTGGCTAAAAAGGCTAATGATATGCTTTTTTGCTGAATCTTTTTATACTGGCCCGGGAATTTTTTTCCTGTTTGTGTTATGTTATACTTTTTATTTCACAAATGTGATTGGGACCGGTCTATTTTAATTAAGACTTAAATCTCAGTCATCTTGCCTATTCTTGATGTATGCAAGCCTCTTTTCTGATCCAACTATTCATTTGTGTTGTGGCATGGCATCTCGCCAGAAAGACCGATGCAGAATGCTGACCTAACGAATTTCTTTAAGGTCTTGACAGCCCGCATAAATGAACTTGATGCAGAGCTGGTGGAATAATATTACTAGAAAATCCGATAATTTCTTTGATTGATCGGAAGATGAATTAGATTGAATATTAATATTGTTATGAACGAAGTTAATAATAACGCCTTGTTTAAATTTTACATCATACGGCTCCTGTCCTTATTTTCCTCATTCTTTATTTATCGTTTTTGCTTGATTTAATTGTTATTGCTTGAGCAGTCATGCATATGATCATTTATGTGTTGAGACTTACAAAACAAAATTGGAGAGATCACGTGCATATTGTTGTCATGAAAGAGATAAGGCACTGAAAGAACATTATGGAACGAAGTTCCCAGACTTGTGAATCTTCAATACATAATAATAAGGGTGACTCCCTCATCTTACACTATTCATAACCGTTCCATTCTATGTCAGTGGCAACTTCTAAGTAAATTAAACTAAGTAATTGAAAAAGAAAATCAAGTTATAATCAATAAATCTTAGGAGAATCAACGTTAATCGTAGGCACCACCTCATGAGTACAACCATTCAAGCCACCTCTCTTAGAGATCTCACCTCGGGAGATTAGTGACAACTATATTGTGAAAATAACACACAACTAATGGATTTTGCAATTCAAGTTTAATGCAAGAAAAAGAAATTACCAAAAAAATCAATAAAGAATAATAAGATCACTAGATATTTATATAATTCAGTCTGAATATCAGTACATACTTTACAAAAAGAGCCAACTACCAATAAATCCACTATGAATCTGAAAAGTATAGAATTTACCATTGTTTGACCACTCAAGTGTTTGTCAGCCCTTAATCTCAATCAAAGCAAACCATTAATTGTTATCTCACATTTTTTTCACAAATAACTCTTTCAGAAAATTCAGAGAGAAAATTCAAACATACCTCTTATTGTATAATAATCGAATAGAATTTCATCTCTAATATATGTAATATTTGTACATAAAACCCATTATAGGAAACCTATTCAATTTAGAAAACCAATAAAACTTAAAAAGCTATTCAGATGGGGTATCTCAGCTCAAACTCAAGACATTCTCAACAATGGCACTCATCTTGAATTAATATTGATTTTCAAAAGAGCGGACATAAACAGACGGTAGCAGCAAGGTTCAAGATGTTGCTTAGTGACATCCATTATACTCTTGTAATAGTTGGTTTAAATCTGGAAAGAGATGACCGCATTTGACGATTCTTCTAGAACCTCTAAGAAATATTTTGTTATGGTAAGTCAGCGAAACACAAAAGCCATCAAAAATTATTCCCCTGATTATTTTGGAAATGTTGGTGCTGCTGGTGATATTCTAGAATTTTAGCTAGGATTAACATGAGTTTTCATGATCTATTTGGATTTCGATAGGTCTAACCCAAGCCCCGGCAATTGATCAAATCTATAGTGATTACCTTCAATCAGAATCATCATCGAACACTTGTTGAAGTCCCGGAGGTTACTCGAGGACACCATATTCTTCAACAAATCTGGAATGAGATGATTTTATAGACATATCAATATCCCTTGATGAGTATGCAAAGGAAAAAAAGGTAAATACAAAAGCTAAAGAAAGAGATCAAAGAACTCGCCATATTTAAATTCTCCTACTCTTAAAAAAAAAAAAAAAAAGTACAGGTTTACAAACACTTGTCGACAAAAATCCGAAATGGTGTTGGCAGAGATTGTGGGAGTTCATTCCATTGACTGAATTACAGGGAGAAGGTTTTAGTTTTAGTCTTGCCTAAAACTCCAATTGTAGATTACCAATACATTACAATTTGTATTTGGAACCGTAATTTCAGAGAAAATAGTCAAAGTAAAATATAGTCAGTAGGAAAATTGAAAATTATGAATTCGTCCAAAAGGTTAAAAAAGTGAAATTAGTATTTGAACAAGATATACATTCTAGTATTAAAGTGTGGCATAAGTTTCTCAAAAACAAAGATTTCACTTACAATGCAAGTGGAATTTTCTTCACGAAATCCAAGAGCGCCAACCACATTTGACGGTCCTTGGAGAACCTGTAAGAAAGATTTTGTTATGGTGAGAAAGCAAAATGCAAAAGCCAGCAAAATTTATTCCCCTGATTATTTTGGAGATGCTGGCGCCAGTGGTGATATTCTAGAATTTCAGGTTATGATTGACATGAGTTTTCATTGTCTATTTGGATTTCGAAAGGTCTAAACCAAGCCCCAGCAATTGATCAAATCTAGTGGTGATTACGTTGAATTCAAATCATGATGAGACAGTTGTTCATTGAGTGATTGAAACCAAATCATAAATTGGTAGTCCATGAGTAAATAACAATCTATATAAGGGTGAGATAGATGCTCACGGACCCCACAGCTCATTACATCTTCATTCACTTTGTACAGGAATTGACCCATGGAATCTCTGTAGGCACTCGTGACCTCCCTTTGTGATTCAATCTCATGGTAGAATCTATCCCAATCCCTAGGAGATGAGCTACACTGCTTGACTAAAAGATCATTAAATATTATTGCACTCAGTTCATAAACCAGATGAACACCACACTTTTCCACCTTTAACCTAGGGTTGGTGATCGTAAATGAAGCAACAATGTGGTTTGACATTGTCTCCCAATTTGTATCACATGGAAATTGAGTATCTGACACATAACCTAGCCAAAGGCAACCTGAATTGACAAATCTGATGGGAAACCTAAATAAGGGACCTAACTGATTTCCATCAGCATGAAACCCGCAGAAAATGAAGTGGTCATTTTCCAGGTCTTGATAGGGGCTGCAGTTGGTTTGTTTAAAAGATGCGCAGATGGCAAATCCTCTCCAACTATCATAATGCCAATCAGGGGGCATGTTTATGCTCAACGAAGGTCCAACTGCTTGGTAGCTGAACCACTCGGGTATTTCACATTGTAGACATGGAGACACCACATAAGTTCCCCAAAAAGAATTTGTGGAACAGCAAAAGATGTAATGAAGCAATGATAAGGAGTACTTTTGCTGCAAAGTTAAATCAAGATCTTGAGGAAGCAAACTGGAGCAATTAAGGAAGTAAAATCCCGAGTTAGGTGCTGTGCATATAATGAATGGGTTTGATATCCTTTCCAACCTGAGGCAATCCTCAGCCGCCACAACCATTGTGCTTTCTGGGAGTCTTGGTAACACTTCAAGCTTTTTGCAACGATTTATTATGAGAGATTGCAAGTTAGAGATATGTTCGATGCTTGCAGTTATGGTGGTAAAACTATTTTGGGCTAGGTCTAAAGACCTCAACGAGGGTAAGCAGCCAATATCACTGGGAATTTCTCCATCCAGAAGATTACAGCCACTCATATACAACTCTGTCAAAGAGGATAGCCCTGAAAATGAAGGCAACCGCGGACATCTAGAGTTCAGAGCTTTTCTCAGCGTACGCATCAGTGTCCTCCAAAAATTTTGTTGCCTTCCTTTACTAACATGAAAGCATAATTTTTGCAAATTTTTTAAGGATGTCAAGCTAGATGGGAGATGTGTAATGGCAGTTTCACTAATATCAAGCTCCTCTAAGCACTCTAAGCCCCCAATGCTCTCAGGCAACTCTTCAAGATTTGAACATCCAGAGAGATTAAGATCTTTGAGAGATTTTAAATTACCTACACTATCTGGAAGTCCCATGAGGTTTTCACATTCGCCCAAGTCAAGTAGATAGAGTCTTTCTAGATTTCCAATTGAAGGATGAACTTGAGATAATGCTTTGCAACCTTTGAAAATTAGCCTCTCTAGATTTGGGACATATATGAAGTTTGGAGTCTCCATGAATAATTCGGAACCATTGAGGTTGATAACTTTTAACTTCTCTAAGACCTGCATCTAGAAAAAATTGGTTGAACAATTTTATTAGCTTGTTAAACATAATAAAGCGTTTGATGAATGCATGAGCACTAGTTCCAACCTTTTCCCCTCTCGAGAGGCTGCAAAGGAGGCTATCTTGCATATGGAGCTTGACAAGATTCTTCGGAAGAAAACTTGGTGGAAATGACCTAAGATTGTAGTTGTCCCATGTAAGTAGGCGTAGTTCATTTGAAAGGTGCTTAAACCCAGAAGAGAGGTGGATGGCACGGACATCAAGCAATCTTAAGTTAGTCATGTTTGTGAATGACTCTCCATTCAAGCGCATTGTTCTATGGTCCCCAGATTGCAAGACTATGGCTTTGACTTTTCCAGTTCCCTGATAAACAATTCATCTAGTGTCAATACATGACTAGCAAGTCTTTTTTTTCCCTATATCAAATAAGCATGCTTGCAAATTAATTTTGGAGAGTACTCACCGAGTTTTTTGATAGAATATGCCATACATTCTCAAAAAGCCAGACTCGACTTCATTTTCCTAGCTCTTGAGGAGACTCTAGATGAACAATTTTCCAAGCCATCTCTTGGAGCAAATCATGCATCCACAATCTATTGTCCACAATTTTGATAAGAGATCTTTGAGCAAGGGTATTGATTCCAAAATCTGCATAGAAGCCACAATTATCTAAAACTTCTGTAACATAAGGTTTCTTCTTCCCCTTGAAGAAACAAGCAATATCTAGGAAAATCTCCTTCTCGTTTTGATGTAGTCCATCATAACTCATCCTAAGCCGGTTAAAAATTTCCCCTTCTGGACATTCTTTGAGACTGGCCAGTGCACTCTCCCATTGCAACAAATTTTCTTCATCCAAAAAAGAACCTAAGACATCAATGACTAGAGGAAGGCCACCGGCGTATCTAATAACCTGCTTCGCAAGCTCCTTGAACTCTGCTGGAAGATGGTTACTTCTAAAAGCTTTCCAAGAAAATAGTTGAAGAGCCTCATCAAAGGATAATTCCTCCGCTTTATATATGTCATTTACTCCATATTTGATAAGCAAATGCTTATCTCTAGTTGTTATAATGATCCTACTCCTGGTGCAAACCATTCGAGATCTCCCGCTAATTTTTCCAACTGCTCCTTTTTATCCACATCATCAAGAATAAGAAGGACTTTTTTATCTCGCACTAGTTTTTTTATCATGTTGGCTCCTATATGATCATCCCCGATTCCAACATTGTCCTCTTGGAGAATATCACCAAGAAACCGGCGCTGTAGATATATCAAACCATTCTTTTCTGAATTTTCTTTGACATCGTTGAGAAAACTACAACCATCATCAAATTGACCGCAAATTTCATCGAATGCTCGTGCAATAGTTGTTTTACCCGAACCAGCCATTCCCCATATACCAATATTGCGTACACCACTCTCACCCAAGCATAAAAGTTTTACTACTTTTGCAACCCGGGAATGCATTCCCACAAGATTGCCTACAACATAGGATGGATGGGGACCTAGTTTATCTTCGATTTCTCCAATGATTTGCCGAATGAACTGTGTCTTATGTCTACAATGAAGAAATGCAAATGATTAGTTCCCCCGCGAGCATTGAGGCTGTTTAGTTTTGGAGGAGTTAATCATATATTCTGGTTTAGATGAACCAATATAATACAGAGCATGATAGTCATGACATTTGTGGCATGCAAAACTTAAAGCAAACAAATAATTCCAAGTTAGTGGAAGAGAGGCCTACCCATCTTTCAATTCTCTTCCGGCAAGATCAGCTACTTTTCTCAGTGCATCCTTCCACCTCTTTATATCTCCTTTGTCGCCCGAATAAGTTTCCTCAGTTTTAGCAAAGCCTGTCCCAAAGTTTCCCCTCAGTTTCCGTATGTCGATGGATCGACCTTGTAGAAGATCGGTATCACGGATCCTTCATTGATATCCGTACACTCCACAGCCTTAGCAACTTCTTCCAGGCACCAAGTAGAAGAAGAGTAGTTTTCAGAGAATATCACAAGCACAAGTCTTGACTGCTCTATTGCCCTTAATATTTCTGGTTTAATACATTTTCCCCTTTGAAGATCTCGGTGGTGATCATCTCGAACCGTAGATGATCATGCAGATGGTCAACAAAGTTTTTGCGAGTATCTTCACCTCGGAAACTCAGGAAAACATCATACTTATATTGCCTCTGTTTGTTTGCTGGCCTTGGGAAAGATGCCATATCTTCTTGGACAAATTTTGTAAAGACAAGAGAAAGGAATGCACTTTGTCCTTCTAGAAGTCATCAGAAATAAATCGGGGTTGGGTTGGCGTTCAACAAAGATGAGGAGATTTTACGGGGTTATATAGAGGCACTGCGTCCGATCCCATACTTCCACTCTAGGGCCGAAGGAGATGAATGAGTAACCAAAGGGGTTATATAGAGTTTCAGACATCCCCTGCAAGCTGAACGTAAGTTTTACCGAAGGTTAGAGTCTTAATCTTGACTAATTCCTTCTTTGGGAACTTCACGATGTCATGGCATGAACCATCAATTTGCAAAGCAAAGTGACAAAACAAAAATGAAAGACTCTAAAAAGTGGAACTTCTCAGGCAATTGGAGCACTTCTAAGAGTAGAAAATGGTCAGATCGGCACAAAATCAATTTGCAAAGATGTATGAGCCCAGATAAAAAGGGCAAACGAACAAAGTAACATAACAAATATGAAAGAGACCTAAAAAGTGAAACTTGTCAGGCAATCGAAGCTCTTCTAAGAGCAGAAAATGGTCAGATCGGCACAAAATCAACGAGCATTTAACGTTACGAAAATTCCTCAAAGAAGATAATCAAAGGTTCTGGCAGTTTGCACAGCCGGAGCTAAGAAACGGCGAAATACGTGCGACGATTAACAAACGAGGAACGGCTAAATTCAGAAACGAAGTGGAGGACAGAGAAAACCTCGACAACGGAAGAAGCCTGAGTCCGAGCGAAGAGACGAATGCAGAAGCCGATCGAAGTTGTCCAGAGTTTGAGCTTGAGAGTAGAGACTACGATCCAGCGGAAGCTGTTTATACGAAGGATTGCCCAAGTCAAGTCAAGTCAACCCCCTCACCAGAAAAGATGATTGTTTATTGTGTTGCCGATTATTATATTTGTATGTTACTTCGTGAATAATTAATTAATTAATGGTCTAACCAATTCCTTAGGAGTTAAGGTTTTTCTTATTCTCCAAACCAGAGACCGTCCATGTACACGTGCCAATGGTCTTTATCTCCTCCTCCTCATTCTTTGCCATCACGATCTAGGCACTTCCCCCTTTTCTTCTGTGTTTTTGGTACGAAAGCTCGAGGCAACTTCCCAGAAATCGGCATTTGTCTAAAGAGGAAAACGGGTGAGCGGCATTCTCAACGCTATTTCCCATTTGGATGAGTGACCATTTCAC
Organism: Eucalyptus victrix; assembly: GCA_016097545.1. NCBI lineage: Eukaryota > Viridiplantae > Streptophyta > Magnoliopsida > Myrtales > Myrtaceae > Eucalyptus > Eucalyptus victrix. The sequence goes on along the minus strand of CM027840.1, from coordinate 12,499,930 downwards.
GGAAATAACCATGTCGGATTTTTTTTTAAACCGAATAAAAAAATAATTTTTGCAACGATGGGAGCTCCGGAAATCAAACATTTTCTATTGCGAACAAGAACACGCTACTCCTTATCTTTTCGGAGGCGGACCTGAACAATTCTTAAGGGAACTCTATCGAAAGACCACGAAAAATGGGTAGAAAAGTCGGACCGTTTGAGTACACTTAGATCACGGCTGAAAAATCTTAATCAATAAATAGTAGATCTTATATACACATATGGTTTAATATAGTATATAGACTATCGAGATCAGAGAATCTTAAATTTCAGCCGCGAAATACAAAATTTGGGTCCTAAGTCAGTCCAAAATTTGCACGTATTGATTCCTAATTAAATAGTATTTTCCACGCCCAAAAAAAAAATTTAATGTCATACATTACATCGCACCGCATCGCATTGTGAAACCTGCACTGCTAGACTTTTCCAAATCTCTTTTCTTCTCGCTCGCACGATCAATGGTGTACAAAGCTTTAGAAATTCGAAAGGTTGTTTGTAATATTATTAAAAAAATTACAAATTGATACACTTATAATAATTTTACATTAATTATTTTTTTACCATTAAAAATCTCAAATGGGTACACTCATGATAGATTTACTCCAAATATTGATTTATTTCTATTTCCAGATTTGCTTCAATGCTGAGCGCGCACTATAAAAAGTCCCCGACCCGAAAAAAATCCCCGGAACGCCGCGCAGAAATGGCGGGAAAATTGGATCGGGATTGAGCCCTAGCAGGGGAAGGCGCAATCAGATTCTTCTTCAAGGCGCCGCGCGAAATCATCGCTCAGAAGGACAACCTCCCCGTATCGATCGGAGCTTCGGAGCAAAGATGATGATAGGCAGGCCGAAACCCTAGGGATCGCCGACGAGATCGCGGCCCTCGTTTCCGATAAGCTGCAAGTGGCATCGTTCGACTTTCTTTCCCTCTTTCGATTTTCGATCTCGTAAATTTTTGCTTTTTCGTCGTCTTCGATCTCTCTCTCGTGTCGATACGTGAGTGTTTTGTTCCCCCTCCAATATCCCTCCATTTTTAAGAAGATTCTGACGACGCGCGCAGATCGGTAACTGGTTTTTGATGTGTTTCCCGTTGTCAGGAGAAAAAAAGATAAGATTCATGACGCGCGTAGAAATTGACTTCTTGCTGTTGTAGATTCTAACACATATTGATCAATACTAGTTTCTGGCGATGCCTCCTGATTTTGTGGTTTTTGATTTCTTCAGTGAAGAGCTTGTGCCACAGCTTGCCTGAGTCTTGCAGAATTGGTTAGGCAAAATTTGCAGACTAGGCAATTTAAGTTTATCATGTCATAGAGGACATGATCCTTTTAGTTTATTTTTGTTATATGGCTTTGATTTAAACATGATTCATTTGCTTAAATTATCTTTAGGGAGCTAAATCAGTGATTGTTCTTGGGATCATATTTTCCACTTCTCCATGCCTGTGAAGCATGTCTAGACTTACTGCCTTGAGGTAAACTTATATGGCTTTCTCGATACCATGCAAAAGTGCTTTCGAATGGGGTTTGTCCATGATACCACGCTCGGATGATGCCATTCAAGTTACACAGCATGTAGCGAACTTCTTGAAATATCATATAGCATACACGATAATGGTTACATGAACTATGCTTAAACTTTTCACTCAGTTTGAAGGGAAAAAACTTCTAATTCGAACTTGTTATCCTGTAGTGAGGCTGGGAAGTCGTTAAACCGGGCTTTTGCTCAAAAAGTGTGTGGCAATCCGACATATAATCACAGTCCCACCCATTGTGGGAAAGCAGGGTAAGCCCTGATGCTATCTTTTCATTGCATTTCTTCATCAGTTTTGCTCATGATTTGTTAATCACTGACCGAAGTGATACATTTGAATGGCAATAGGATGGAATATGATGAGATTTATATCTTTAGATGACTGTGAAGTCAACATTTTTCACGGCATCGAGTCTCTCACGCAGAAGGCTGCATCGTACTGAATTGCTCAGGATCAGAAATTTGCTCTTTATGTAAATGAGATTATGGCGTATGTGGACATTACTTTAGCAGAAACTAATGGCAAACTTTGAACATTCTCCTTAGTTTATCTGAGCATGAACTGTGCTTGGTTTGTCGCCTGTAAACTAATTGATGACTCCGTGTCCTGATAAGTCAATTAATGGACGATCTAGGACGTCTATCCATTTGCTTATGCTTCAAAGCTTTAGTCATGTGTGGGCACTCGTAGTTCGTATGTGGTCAAGATGAATTCAGTAACTGGTTTTCTCGGCAATAGAGGGAAACGAGTCAAAAGAGCAACGATTCGATTAAGCAGGGAAGATGTTTAGCAGTTCACCGCACTCAGGCCACCATTAACCTGAGGTTGGAGATCTTGAACACAGCATCAATATGGCTCGACATTTCCTGCCAATCTGTAGTATCTGGAGACCAATGACATGCCAATTTATGTCATCTGAGGAGACGAAAGGCAATCTATAGCTTAACAAAAAAATGCAGGACCTAACTGATGTGCACTTGTGTAGAACTGATATCCCGGAGTGGGGGATATCCAGTGCCCCATCGAGGACTCGTGGTCGTTCGAAGGTATGTCAACGCCCATGAAATGTCCGGCATTGCGGTAACTAAACCACTCGGGTACACCACGTTCTGGAGCGAACTAGAGAAGCTAGGCTACAGTAAGTGGTGCTGTGGAAGAGTAAATAGTGTAACGAACCAAAAACAGGGACTGCTTTTGCTGCGAGCTAAGACCAAGATCTGGAGGAAGAGAAAGCGACCCTCTCTCCCTCTCCCTCTCCGTCTCCCTCATCTCATCTCATCTCGCAGCTATGGTCGCTCGCCGGCCATGATCTGCTGGCATCAATGAAGACGATCCATCATGGCCACAATCCGCTCGAGCTCGCAGCATCCATGGCCATGATCCGCTTGAGCTCGAGCTCGCAACATTTATGGCTGCTTACTGCCTGAGGTGGTGACATTGCCATGGCCACTATCTGCTCGAGCTTGAGGCATCCATGGCCATTCGAGCTTGAGGCACTTATAGCCATGACCCCACAGCATCCATTGCCGCTCACTGCTTGGATCCGAGGGACCGCAGAGAGTGTTGGTAGGGTGGACCAAGGCACAATTTTCGTGGACGAAAAAAATGTTTTTCATTCATTTGTTTATTTATTTTTATAAACGATATAAGGAATCAATTTTAGGAAACTGTGTTCTAAATCATTTATTTTTTACAAAATAAATAGAACTTAAAGGCATAAATGCACATGATACAAAAGCCCGCGGAATATTACTAGACAATTTTATGGATGATAGTTGCCAATAATTTCTTTGATCGATCGCAAAATGAATCAAATTGAATATTAATATTAGCCACGTTTAGTGCACGTGGCTCTTCAGAATCCTGTGAGAGTTAATAACAATGTCTTGTTTAAATTTTACATTATAAGGCTCCTATCTTTATTTTCCTCATTCTTTATTTATCATTTTTGCTTGATTTAATTTTTATTGCTTGAGCATCCATGCATAATATCATTTATATGTGTTGGGACTTGCAAAACATAATTGAAGAAATCGCATGCAAATTGTTTTCATAAAAGAGATAAGGTATCGAAAGAACGCTAAATTTCATATAGAGTAACCAAGTTCCTAGACTTGTGAATCTCTTATTTGTAGTTGTAAGGGTGACTCACTTACCTTACACAGCTCATAACCGATCCATTATATGTTAGTGGCAGCTTTTAAGTAAATTAAACTAAGTAATTAAAAAGAAAATCAAGTTATAAATGATAAAGCTCTGGCGAACCAATGCTAATCGTAGGTGCCACCTCATGAGTACAACCACTCAAGCCACCTCCTTTAGAGATATCACCTTCAGGGTTTCGCGACAACTCTATTGCGAAAATAACTGAAGTTTAACGCAAGAAAAAGATATTACAAGAGAACTCGACAAAGAACAATAAAAACATAAGAGATTTATATGGTTTGGTTTGAATGTCAATACATACTTCATAAAAAGAGCTAACTGCCCATAAATCCATTACGAATCCAAAAAGTACAGAATTTGCCATTGTTTGATCACTCAAGTGTTTTCTAGCCTCCGATCTCAATCAAAACAAACCATTAACTATTATCTCACATTTTTTCACAAAGAACTCATTCAGAAAATTCACATAGAGAAAATTCAAACATGCCTCTTATTGCGTAATAATCAAGTAGAATTTCATCTCGTATTTATTTAATATTTTTATCAAAACATAAAATTCCATTACAGGAAACCTACTCAATTTAGAAAACCAATAAGACTTTAAAAATTATTCGGATGGGGTATCTTGACTCAAACTCAATACATTCTCATCAATGGCACTCATCTTCGAATTAATATCGATTTTCAAAAGAGCGGACATAAAAAAATGGTAGCTGCCAAGTTCAAGATGACAATTGCTCAATGACATTTAGTATGCTCTTGTAATAAGCTTGGAGCAAATCTGGAAAGAGATGATTCCATAGACAGATCAATCTCCCATAAAGAGCATGCAAAGGAAAAAAAGGGTAAACACAAAAGCTAAAGAAAGAGATGGAAGAACTCGCCATATTTATATTCTCCCACTCTTGAAATAAAAAATGCACAGGCGTGGGCTCACTGGTGTGCAAGGATTTAATAATCCGTAAGGTTTACAGAAAAAGCTCATAAGGGTGACGTTTCTTCAAATCAATAAACGCCGACCACGTTTGACGTGCCTTCAAGCAGCGGCAAGAAAGATTTTGTTATGGCGAGAAAGCGAAACACAAAATCCAGCAAAAATATTTCTCCTGATTATTTTGGAGATGCTGGTGCCGGTGGTGATATTCTAGATTTTTAGGTTAGGATTAGCATGATTTTTCATAGTTTATTTAGACTTCGAAAGGTCTAACCCCAATTGATCAAATCTAGTAGTGATTACCTTCTTTTGAAATCATGAACCGACAGTTGTCCAAGTCTTGAACGATGCCAAATGACATATAGATACTCCATGAGTAAACGACCTCCATTTAACGGGTGGGACCGAACCTCAGAGACCCCACAGCTCATTACACCTTCATTCACTTCGTACAGATCCGGATCAATGGAATATCTTAAGGCACAATTTACCTCCCTTGGTGTTTGAAGCTCATGGTAGATTCTATCCCAATCCCTGGGCGATGAGCTACACCACCAAACTAAAAGATTATCAAAGTCTCTTATACAGTGCTCGTAAACCAGATGAACACCACACTCTTTGATCTTTAACCCAGGGTTGGTGATTGTAAATGAAACGGCAATGTGGTTTGACATGGTATCCCAATTTGTATCACGTGGAAATCGGGTGCCTGACACGTAACCTAGCCAAAGGCAACCTGAATTGACAAATCTGATGGGAAACTTAAATAAGGGACCTAGCTGATTTCCATCAGCATAGAACCCACAGAAAATGAAGTGGGCATTTTCCAGGTCCTGACAAGAGCTACAGTTGATTCGTTTAAAAGAGGCGCAGATGGCAAATCCTCTCTAGCTATTGTCATGCCAATTAGGGGACATGTCTATGCTCAACAACGGTCCAAATCCCTGGTAGCTAAACCACTTAAGTATTTCACATTGCAGAAATGGAGACACCACATAAGTTTCCAAAAACAATTTTGTGGAACGGCAAATGATGTAACGAAGTAACGACAAGGAGTACTTCTATTGCAAAGTTAAATCAAGATCTTGTGGAAGGAAACTAAAGCAGTTAAGGAAGCAAAACCCTGAGTCAGGTACTGTGCATATAATGAATGGGTTTGATATCCTTTCCAATCTGAGGCACTTCTCAGCCACCACAACCATTATGCTTTCTGGAAGTCTTGGTAACACTTCAAGATTTTTGCAATGATTTAATATGAGAAATTCTAGGCCAGAGATACGTTCGATACTTGCAGTTATGGTGGTAAAAAAGTTTTCAGCTAGGTCTAAAGACCTCAAAGAGGGTAAGCAATCAATATCACGGGGAATTTCTCCTTCTAGAAGACTACAGCCACTTAGATCCAACTCTGTCAAAGAGCACAGCCCTGAAAATGAAGGCAACCGCGGACGTCTAGAGTTGAGAGCTCTTCTTAGCGTACACGTCAGTGTCCTCCAAGAATTTTGTGGCCTCCTTTTACCAACCTGAAAGCGTAATTTTTTCAAATTTCGTAAGAAAGTCAAGTTAGACGGGAGGTGTGTTATGGCACTTTCACTAATATCAAGCTCCTCTAAGCACTCTAAGCCCCCAATGCTCTTAAGCAGTTCTTCAAGATTTGAACATCCACACAGAGTAAGAACTCTGAGAGATTTTAGATTACCTACACTATTTGGAAGTCCTGTGAGGTTCTCACAGTCACCCAAATCAAGTAGACCGAGTCTTTCTAGATTTCCAATTGAAGGATGAACCTGAGATAAAGCTTTGCAACCTTTGAGAATTAGCCTCTCTAAATTTGGGACATATATGAAGTTTGGAGTCTCCACGAATAATTTGAAACCATTGAGGTTGATAACTTTCAACTTCTCCAAGACTTGCATCTAGAAAAAATTGGTTGAACAATTTTATTAGCTTGCTAAACATAATAAAGCGTCTAATGAAGCATACCCATGCATGAGTACTAATTCTAACCTTTTCCCCTCTCCAGATGCTGCGAAGGAGGCTATCCCGCATATGGAGTTCGACAAGGTTCTTTGGAAGAAAACTTGGTGGAAATGATTTAAGGTTGCAGTTGTCCCATCTTAGCAGGCATAGTTCATTTGAAAGGTGCTTAAACCTAGAAGAGAGGTGGATGGCATGAATATCAAGCAATCTTAAGTTATTCATGTTTGTGAATGATTCTCCATTTAAGTGCATTGTTCTATGGTCCCCATATTGCAAGACTATGGCTTTGACTTTTCCAGTTCCCTGATAAACAACTCATATAGTGTCAATACATGACTAGCAAGTTCTTTTTCCCCCTATATCAAATAAGCATGCTTGAAAATTAATTTTGCAGATACTCACCGAGTTTTTTGACAAAATATGGCATACATCCTCAAAAAGCCAGACTCGACTTCGTTCTCCTGGCTCTTCAGGAGACTCTAGACGAACAATTTCCCAAGCCATTTCTTGTAGCAAATCATGCATCCATAGTTTGTTGCCCACGATTTGGATAAGAGATTTATTAACAAGGACTTCAATTCCAATATCTGAATACAAGCCGCAATTGTCCAGAACTTCTGCAACGTAAGGTTTCTCCTTTCCCTTGAAAAAACAGGCAATATCTAGGAAAATCTCCTTCTCTTTCTGTTGTAGTCCATCATAACTTAACCTAAGCCGGTCAAAAATTTTCCCTTCTGGACATTCTTTGAGTCTGGCCAGTGCACTCTTCCATTGCATCAAGCTCCTACAAGCCAAAAAAGAACCTAAGACATCAAGGGCTAGAGGAAGGCCATTAGCGTATCCAATAACCTGCTTCACAAGCTGATTGAACTCTGCTGGAGGATGATTACTTCTAAAAGCTTTCAAACAAAATAGTTGGAGAGCCTCACAAAGGATAGTTCCTCCACCTTATATATGGAATTTACTCCATATTGGAGAAGCAAATGTTCATCTCTGGTTGTTATAATGATCCTACTTCCATGTCCAAACCAATCAAAACCTCCTATTAATTTTTCCAACTGCTCCTTTTCATCCACATCATCAAGTATAACGAGAACTTTTTTATGTCGCATTCGTTCTTTTATCATGTTTGCTCCTCTATGATCATCCCTGATTCTTAGATTGTCGTCTTGGAGAATATCGCCGAGAAACTGGTTTTGTAGATACACCAGACCATTCTTTTTTGAAATTTCTCTGACATTTGCAAGAAAACAACATCCATCATCAAATTGGCCGTGGATTTTGTCATAAACTGCTCGTGCAACAATTGTTTTGCCTATGCCACCCATCCCCCATATGCCAATACTGCATACATCACTCCTGTCCAAGCATAAAGATTCAACTACATTTGCAACGCGGGAATGCATTCCCACAAGATCGCCTACGACATAGGACAGCCGAGGACCTAATTTATTTTCAAGTTCTCCCATGATTTGCTCAATAAACTTGGTCTCATATCTACAACGAAGAAATGCATATGATTAGTTCCCCAGCGAGCATTGAGAGCGTGTAGTTTTGGAGTGTGTTATGATTCAAATGGACCAACATTATACAAAATATGATGGTCATGACATTCGTGGCATGCAAAACTTAAAGAAAACAAATCATTCCAATTTAGTGGAAGAGAAGCCTACCCATCTTTCAATTCTATTCCGGCGAGATAAGCTACTTTTCTCAGTGCATCTTTCCACCTCCTTATGTCTCTCTTATCGTCCGAATAAGCTTCCTCAGTTTTAGCAAAGCCTCTCCCAAAGTTTCCCCTCAGTTTCCGTATGTCAGATGGATTGACCCTATAGAAGATCGGTATGACTGATCCTTCATCGACATCCTTGCACTCCACAGCCTTAGCAACTTCTTCCAAGCACCAAGTAGAAGAAGCATAGTTTTCAGAAAAAATCAAATATACATATTTTGACTTCTCTATTGCCCCCAATATTTCTGGCTTAAGGCATTTTCCCCTCGGTAGATCTCAGTCATGATCATCTTTAAAGGCCACGATTCCTCTTCGCCACAGATGATATTTCAGATGGTTAACAAAGTTTTTGCGAGTATCGTCACCTTTGAAACTCAAGAAGACATCATACTTGAATTGACTCTGTTGGTTTTCTAACCTTGGGAAAGATGCCATATCTTCTTGGACAAATTTTGTAAAGACAAAAGAAATGTATGCAGCTTGTCCTTATAGGAGTCCTCAAAAATAAATTTGGGAGTGTTGGCAATTCAGCAAAGATGAGGAGATTTTACAGGGTTATATAGAGGCACTGCGTCCGATCTCATACTTCCATTCTAGGGCAGAAGGAGGTTAATGAGTACAAGTAAATGCCCTTTGCCTATACATCACCCAAAACTATATATAGAAAAAGAGAGCAAGGAGAGAGTTTCAGACATCCCCTAGAAGAAGAATGTGAGATTTACCGAAGTTAGAGGCTTAATCTCGACTAATTTCTTCTTTGGGAACCTCAAGATGTTTTGTTATGACATGAACCATCAATTTGCAAAGATGTATGAACACAGAGAAAGAGGAGAACAAATTGCCAAAACAATAGTGAAAGTGAAAGAAATTCTAAGAAGTGGAACTTCTTAGGCAATTGGATTGGGTCAGGGCACTTCTAAGGGCAGAAAAAGGTCGAATCGGCACAAAATCAACGCACCTTTAACGTTACGAAAATTTCTGGAAGAAGATAACCAAAGGAAATGGCAGTTTTTTACACATCTGGAGCAAAGAAACGGTGAAATACATATAACAATTGACAAACAAGGAACGGCTAAATTCAGAATCAAGCAGAGGATAAAGAAAACCTTGAGAATCGAAGAAGCTTGAGTCCGAGCGAAGAGATGAATGCAGAAGCCGGTCGAATGTGTCAAGGCTCGAATTGAGAAACCACGATCAGCGGAAGCTGTTCTTATGAAGGATTGCTCAAGTGAAACTCCACAGAAAGATGACTATTTTCTGTGTTGGCGATCATTAAATTTGTAATGCTTCTTCATACTCTTTCCCCGCCATGTGGAGCTAAGTGTAATTTCCTTTATTCTACACAATGTTTTCTTCTAAAAGTCGCGATCGTATGTAATCGAGATTGTTGGTGAGCGGCTAAAAGTAGTCCATATGTCAATTTAATTAATGTTGATGATTATCAATAAAAGCCGGAAACTTCAATGGCGTTGGGAAGTCGCAATAATAGATGTTGTTAGATTCTACCAACCGCGAATGGCAATACTTTTCCAACCTTAGCAAGATATTAAAGAAAAAAAAAGTCGGTATGTGAGTAAAATTAATTGGTATCTTACTATGTCAAATGTTGATACAATAATCAAATCAAGGCTGGCAATTGCTTTGAAAATTAGTAACCGTCACGGCATTGATAAGTTATGAAAATAAACGTCGGTAGACTATTAAAATCAGTTGGCAATTTTGACCGGGGGAGCAAAGCTACCTGGGGGGGGGGTGTGAGGGGTGCTTGTGGGGAGGGATTCGTCGTGATTATAGGCCTTAAATGATCCTAAATGGAACTACGATATGTGTATTAGGATGCCTATAAGGGAACACTTTTCTTCCACGAACTCAAGTGATCAATTTTAACTGATGGCATGGCAATGCAGCTTCTCGATGGGTAAACCCCCATGTCAACTCATCATTTACTTCCAGGACGGAGTCACCTGTCAAAGCGTTTGGTTCATAGTACTCGCAGGTGAGATGATAGCAGTTCACGGTCTTGGACGCTTCTTCGCCTTTCCTCTCCTCTTTAGCTGAAGCCTTAGAAGGATGTCCATCTCGAAGCCGAGTCTATCGCGGTAGCTCCAGCTGTTCGGAACCTAACCTGCTTTGGTCCTCCATTCCAGGTCTGTTCCGTGAAGGAATGACAGCTCGGGGATCGCTCCGAGTCAACTCCCAAGCAGCATTCTTCGTCTATGTTAAGGCTATTATTTCAAGAAGATATATATATATATATATATATATGTATGTATGTATGTATGTATGTATGTATGTATGTATGTATAGACTGTTGGAGAGAACCGGGGACAACAATTCACCAGGAACTAAACCCAATCCATGATCAATTTCTTTCCGGAAACTAAACCGACCGAAATCAACTTAACCCCATCAACAACCAGTCATATATGTCCTCAAAATAAGTAAATATAATGCCAAATTGATAAGAGAATAAAGCCAACAACAATACCAATGATTTATCATGGAAACCTAGTGCGAGAAAAGCATGGATCGCCCAAAAACTTTCACTAATCATTAAGAATAATAGAATACACATGAGAGGCTGAACATAAGCATTACAATCATATTTTCTCACAACAAAAGTATATCAACAAATTCGAAAAAAAAAAAAAAAAAAAAACTCTAACCACAATAAGAGAATTTAGAGATGGTTCTCGACGAACAAAACCGATCAATTTGTAATTCTCGATCTCACGAGCAACGTACACAAATTTGAACCGATTCCATCAATGTTTAACCTTGAAATGGGGGTCGCAAAGATTCAGCCTCTTTCTCTTTTCTTCTACGCGTGCTCTCGGTGAGATCACCGTCTCACGCCTTCTCTCTATTTTCTCTGTCTTCTTGGGCTCGCTCTTCTCTCTCCACTTTCTAGGGCACACGCGCACGAAGCAACAACCCCTTTTCTTCTTTTGACTTTTGACTTTTTTTCTTCTTCTTTTTTTTTTAAATGTTTCTTTTGTTTTAATGTTAGCTGGGCCCCACATGTAGTGGACCCAGCCAACAGTTGACATCACTCGGCCGTCGGTAGAGACTCGCTTCATCGGTGACGACGCCTTTAGGAGCGTTGAATTGACACGGTCTCTGTCTCTCTCCATTAAGAAAGTTGCCTCAACCTCCATGTTCGACAGCCACGTCAAAGATTATAAAATAAGGATAGGTTTGAATTGAATTAGGGGCGGTCGATGTTTTTGAACTTCGCGTGAGTTACGTGGGGGGGTTGTCCGAATTGCAAAAATGAATGATTTTTATTTCTTTATTCCTTTTGCGGTAGATGGACTTCGCTTTGATTAGCCGGACCACGCCTCTCGTGACGACTGATCTCGTGCTTTGCGGGTGATGCCTAATCAAAAGGGGGCATCTTACTCTCTCTTGTTTTTCTTGCTTGGCCTCAGGGTATTGATAGGAATGGCACGGCATTACTAATTGCAATTATGGTCATTTATTGGAACCGTAGGTTTTGCACAGCCAAATCACGACTTTAGAAAAATCAAAACCTATGTTTTCAACATAATTTTCCAAACCAATCCAAACCTCCTGCTAATTTTTCCAGCTGCTCCTTTTCATCCATGTCATCAAGTATAACGATAACTTTTTTATGTTGTAGTCGTTCTTTTATCACGTTTCCTCTTTGATCATCCCCGATTCTCAAATTGTGGTCTTGGAGAATATTACCAAGAAATTGGTTTTGTAGATATACCAGACCATTCTTTTTTGAAAATTCTTTGACATTGGCAAGAAAACAACATTCATCATCAAATTGGCCACAGATTTTGTCATAAACGGCTCGTGCAACAGTTGTTTTGCCTATGCCACCCATTCTCCACATGCCAATACTATGTACATCACTCTTGTCCATGCATAAACATTCGACTACATTTGCAACACGGGAATGCATTCCCACGAGATCGCTTACAACATAGGATAGTTGAGGACCCAATTTATTTTCAACTTCTCCAATGATTTGCTGAATAAACTTGGTCTCATAACTACAATGAAGAATGCAGATGATTAGATCCCCACCAAGCATTGAGGTTGTTTAGTTCTTGATTGTACTCTGGTTCGGGTCAACAAGCATTGAGGTTGTTTAGTTCTTGATTGTGTTCTGGTTTGGATGAACTAATGCAATACAGAGTATGACAATCATGACATTAGTAGCATGCAAATATTAAGAAAAACAAATCATCCAAGTTAGCGGAAGAGAGGCCCACCCATCTTTCAATTCTATTCCGGCGAGACCAGCTACTTAACTCACTGCATTTTTCCACCTCTTTATATCTCTCTTGTCACCCGAATAAGTTTCCTTAGTTTTAGTAAAGCCTATCTCGAAGTTTCCCCTCAATTTTCGTATGTCAAATGCATTGACCTCGTAGAAGATCAGTATCACTAATTCTTCATTGATATCCTTGCACTCCACAACCTTAGCAACTTCTTCCAGGCACCACATAGAAGAAGCGTAGTTTTTAGAGAATATCACAAGTGCAAGTCTTGACTCTGTTTATTTTCTGGCCTTGGGAAAGATGCCATATCTTCTTGGACAAATTTTGCGAAAGCAGGAGAAATGAATGCACCTTGTCCTTATAGGAGTCATTAGAAATAAATCGGGGTTGTGTTAATGATTCAACAAAGATGAGGAGATTTTACGGGGTTATATAGAGGCATTACGTCGATCTTGTACTTCTATTCCGAGGCCAAAGGGGATGATTGAGTACAAGTAAATGCACTTTAATGTTACGAAAATTCCAAGAAGAAGATAACCAAAGGAAATGGCAGTTTTAGGGTACGTATGATAATATTTGTGTTTTTGGAAATAATTTTTAAAAAGTAATTTTTTCTATTTCTGTCCCTTGGACAAATTTTTAAGTAAAAGAATGCGTTTGATAATTGCATAAAATTTCTATTATGAAATAGAAAAGCATTTGATATGACCCCCAAATATTTTTGTGACCTAGAATTGACCTCATCCAGACAAGGTGAGGCTGAGCCTCACCTAGCCACCGGCAAGACTCGACCTCACACCCGGTCACCACAAGGTCGGCATCGCCTAGTCGAGCAAGGCTTGCCATGGCAAGGCTTGGGAATGAAAGGGCTAGTAAGAACACCTAGAGGGGAGTGAATAGGTGTTAAAAGAAATTTTCGCAAGACCTAATGAAAATAAATTGCCTTTAGAAGATAATGGACTGAAGATGTAATCAATTATAATTAGTTATATAAAGTTACGAATTAAAGTAAGAAGTTTGGGGAAAGAGAATAGAAACACAAAGTTTATAGTGGTTTGGCTTAGATCAAACCTACATCTACTCTCCAACACTAACAGCCTACTGGCTAAATTTCACTATGAATCAAAAGAGTTTTTACAGTCTCATGTCCTTGACTTCACAGTATAGAAACTCTACTACACTCTTCCAAAGTCTCACAAGTGTTTGCTCTCTTTTTGGAGTACAAATTAAGCTCGGCAATTAAAATAGCAAAGAACTAGGAAGTTTCAGATTTTAAAAATTTTCTTTCACACACTTCTACGAACAACTTGAGGATCTGCCTTAAATACTCCTTCATGCCTTTATGACCGTTGGCACTTTCCAAAGAAGTTCTTCCAATCTACCCGTTGGACAAAATTAATCAAGGAGATCTTAAGTTGTTTTAGGAATGTGATGAAAGCCCATCAATCCCGCTCGCCCATACAATCAGGATCTAGGTTTCCATAAGTAGAACCTTCCAAGTATACTTCGCCTTTCAAAAGATTTGATTATCTGAATTGATTCCAATAAGAATAATTGATCATAAGGTGCTATATCTAGCCAAAAAATCTTCTATAAATCATACAAACTGAATCCTTGAAGATAAACTCACATCTATATAAGTCTTCACTCTTTGGTTTGAAGCCTGTCAGTGAGGTCAGACTTTGAGATTAAAGTCTGGCGGTATTCAGACTTTGGCAATAGAGTTTGGAGTTCTTTAGACTATAACACTTAAGTCTGCAAGTTTTCAGATTGGACTTTAGGAAAGGTTTTGTCAGCTTCAAAACAATAAAGGAGTTTTCTCTAACAATCTCCCCATTTTTTATGATGACAAAACTTTCCTGCATATTTGAAAATTTTGACCTGTAAAACAACACTTAAGCAAAACGTGATATCTCATAAAATAAGTTGATTAGAACCTAGATAGCATCGATTCTGCAACCACAGACAACATGTTAATCTTGTAAGATAAATAACTATCCAATCACAAACAATATCACAAACTTAGTTACTGCAAGTGTCAAAAGATTCAAAATCAAATTTAAAGTCAAACATCAATCAAAAGCCCAAAGTATACCAATCTAAAGTACTAAGCAAAAAGTCATCAAAATCAAACCAAGCAAAAAGCAAAAAGTATCAAAAGATAAGTCAAATCTTTACAAACTCCCCCTTTTGTCAATAGCAAAAGCTGGAGAAAAACTTTAAAAAGAGTTGGGTAAAATCATGGTTGTTTGGGGACGCGAACGATTTGGAAATCCCCCATAGACTTGATAGTCTCCTCCATCTTCTTTAGATCCTCCTTCAGTTGCTCAATATCCTCACCATTTGCAGTAGCTTGAACTTGAAGCTTAAGCTTAAGGACTTGTACCCGATCGTGCAATGAGACTGAAGTGGCTTGATATGTTGACTGAAGGTTCTGGAATTCACACTCCATCCCATAAAGCTGAGCTTTTATCTCCACAAGAAACTCGAGCAATCTCTTAAAGTCTGTTGTATTGTCTATTTGAGTATTAGCTTCAGCACGTGTAGTTTGAGGAGTGTTAATTGATGATGGAACCTCAGCTAGAACATCCAAACTTTGAGATAATGCCTCAATACCAACTTCAGGAAATTAATAGGCATATACATCCTCCGGATTTGCTGGAGATCTACTAACATCACTAGTAAAAGAAGGTGAAGAAGTACCTCTTTTATCAGTAGCTCCCCATGTTTCTATGTCTTCAGGTGGAGAAAAGTATTCTTCTTCCTGTTCTTGCTCTTCTTCAGCACCAAGGTGATGTTTGTCTCTTCATTCTCTGCAGTTCCACTTCTTGACTTCTCCAAGTCGTTAGCAAATGTGGGCTCAAGAGAATCATCTTGACCATCTTCTTCTTCTTGTTCTCTTCCTCTCTCTTCTTCCTCTGTTCTCCTCTCTTCTCTGTCTTTTATTTTTCTCTGTGCTCTCGATCCTCTGGCTCTTGAAAGCTAACAAAACTCTGTAAATTCCTTAAGGCAAAGGCAGATAGAGTGATATCATCCTCATCTTTTTCGTCCTGCAAGATGAGTGCTCTCCTCTTCTTAATTGGTGCGCTTATGGGCTCTTTGCCTTTTCTTTTTCCTACTGTAGAGTCTTGTCTTGCCTTGACAGGGGACTTTTCCTTAATGCTCTCCAAAACCTTGTTCAGCTCTTTCAAACTCATCTTGGAAACCATCTTCAGTCCAATTACCATTAGAGCAATGGTTCGAACACACATAATATTAGGAGGCTAAATGTTGAAATGTCTAAATAATCGAGTAACAAGAGCAAAGTAAGGTAGTTTCCCCTTGTCCTTCACAACTGTCCTATACATGTGCATTAGGATAGTGTGAGGCAGTGAGAACTTGAATCCGATGTTGATTGCATACATCAGCTTCGCTTCAGAGTGAGAGATATCAATTTTTGAAGTGGATTTCGGTTTGAGACGATTGATCACAATCTTGTGAAGCAAAATATCAAGGCAGTCATCCTAGAGTAAGAAATTCTGCCTTCAGCAATCCTATCCCGAACAAGTTCCAAAGTAGCGTGAGCAACAGACACACTGATTGGTTGGAAACTTCCTCTTTCCACCCCAATCACATCAGCCAGAATGTCCACCTTGACCGCAAATTCTTTGTCTCTAACAGTAAAAGAAACTCTATTTGCATCTAAAAATGACAGATTTGAATAGAAATAAGCCGTAAACTCTGGGTAGGCAATAGTCATCTCATAGCAAAAATGTTTGAGTTGAAGGAGTGTAAACTTCTCCCTCAGTTTCACTTTTAGCGAAAAAAAAATCGAAGTCCACACTTCTAAGGTTCATCACCCCTCACTTCAATAGTTTCGAATAAGTTCTCTTGTGCTCGTTAGAACGAAATAAGTCCGTTCTTTCACCACGAACATTTGTAGCGACGCCCATCCTAGGCTAAAAATTTGTGAACATCCTTTCATCGTCATCTTTCCCTTCAGGCTGATTAAAGGATCCAAACCATGGATCACTTGGAAAATTTGCAAAAGTCCTTATTGCCAAACCAACAGGCGCAATGCCCATACTTTCCATTATCCTCAAAAAATGAGTTCATTTTTGTACCCTTTCTCGCTCAAAAACTCAACAATGAAAATCATTGCAATACCACCCTCCTTTAACTTAGAGTAGAGTTTAAAGAGAAATTCGGGCTTAAGAGTCCTTACAAGTTCAGTGTCTACAACGATCTCTTCTTCAGCATGGTGCTGTGGAGGATCTTGAGTCCTAGGTTGAGAAAAGTGATGTAGTTGAGAATGTTGTTGTTGACTTTGTTGTTGCTATGAAGAGTTTTTTTCCTCGGTTAGATCAAAGTGTGTAGGACCCTTACGCATATGCTGTGGTCCCTTGCTTGCGATTCGAGAAGACTTTCTTTGGGAAGACATTGTCACTTTCTTTAGGAGATTTCTCAAACTCGATTGTGAAAAAGGTGAAATCTTTTCGTACTAAACTAGAGAGAAAGTGTAAGAAAATGGAGTTCTGTATTCTAGGGTTTGTGAGTGAAAACGGAAAAGAAGAAAATCAATAGTATATAAAGCAGATGAAACGGGGTATATAGATCGTCATAAAGGAAAAAGTAAAAACTACCTTTTTGAAAATGAAAAACTGTCATAAATTCAAAACTAAAAAGATAATTACTAAAAATAAGTAAGAAAAAGAATAATAAGACAACTAGAGATTTACATGGTCCGGTCTTAATGTCAGTACATACTATGAATCCGAAAAGTATAGAATTTACCATCGTTTGACCGCTCAAGTGTTTTCCAGCCCTCAATCTCAATCAAAACAAACCGTTAATTGTTATCTCACATTTTTCACAAAGAACTCATTCAGAAAATTCACAGAGAGAAAATTTAAACATACCTTTATTGTATAATAATCTAGTAGAATTTCATAAAACCCACTACAGGAAACCTACTCAATTTAGAAAACCAATGAAAGTTAAAAAAATTATTTGGATATGGCATCTCGGCTCAAACTTTAAGACATTCTCAACAATGGCACTCATCTTCGAATTAACATCAATTTTCAAAAGAGCGGACATAAACAAATGGTAGCTTCTTGGTTCAAGATGACGGTTGCTTAGTGACATCTAGTATGCTCCTGTAGTTGGCTTGGATATCTAGAAATAGATAATTTTATAGATAGATCAATCTCCCATGACGAATATGCAAAATGAAAAAAGGTAAGTACAAAAGCTAAAGAAAGAGATGGAAGAACTCGCCATATTTAAATTCTCCTACCCTTGGAAAAAAAAAACACACGGCTTGGCCTCACCTGATAAAAGAAAAATTAATGGTGGGCAAGGATTTAATTATCCGTAAGGTTTATAGAAAAAGCCCATTAGGGTTCTTGGCCTCCTTGGGTGCCACAAGGGAGAGACATTTAGCAGACGCAAACTCGAAATGGAGTTGGCAGCTAGGAAAGAGAACGTGGGAGTTCATTCCATTGACTCAATTACATGGAGAGGGTTTTAGTTCTAGTTACACTTAAAACTCTAATTGTAAATTAGCAATACATTACAATTTGTATTCGGAACTGTAATTTCATATGAAAAAAGAATTTGCCAAAAAAGAAGAAGAAACGCCTACCTGAAAATAGACAAAGTAAAATATAGTTAGTGGTAAAATTTAAAATTATGGATTGGTCCAAAAAGTTAAAAAAAAAAGTGAAATTAGTATTTAATCGAAATCTATGTCCTAGTATTAAAGTATGGCATAAGTTTTTCAAAAACAAAGAATCCACTTACAGTACACGCAGAACTTTCGTCATGAAAATTATGGAGATAGCAAAATGTTTGACGTCCATCGCGATATTACGGAATGCTGACCATGTTTGACTGTTCTTTGTGATCCTGTAAGAAAGATTTTGTTATGGTGAGAAAAAATTGCAAAAGTCAGCAAAAATTATCCCCCTGATTATTTTGGAGATGTTGGTGTCGTTGGTGATATTCTAGAATTTTAGTCTAAAATTAACATGAGTTTTCATAGTCTATTTGGATTTCGAAAGGTCTAACCCAAGCCCCGCCACTTGATCAAATCTAGAAGTGATTACCTTCTTCTGAAATCATAAATCAATAATAGATTCCGCACGAACAAATCATGTTCATTGTACATGCGTGCAGAAACCTCAAAGACCCCACAGCTCCTTACACCTTCATTCACTTTGTACAGGTTCCGACCAATGAAAGTTCTAGATAGAGGTTTGACCTCCCTTGGTGGTCGAAGCTCATGGTAGACTTTATCCCAATCCCTGGGCGATGAGCTACACCACCTAACTAAAATATCATCAAAATCTCTTCGACGCTGCTCGTAAACCAGATGAACACCACACTTTTCCACCTTTAATCTGGGGTTGGTGATCAAAAATGAAACGACAATGTGGTTTGACATTGTCTCCCAATTTGTATCGTGTGGAAATTGAGTACCCGACACATAACCTAGCCAAAGGCAACCTGAATTAACAAATCTGATGGGAAACTTAAATAAGGGACCTAGCTGATTTCCATCAGCATAGAACCCACAGAAAATGAAGTGGTCATTTTCTGGGTCTTGACAAGAGCTACAGTTGATTTGTTGAAAAGATGCGCAAATGGCAAATCCTGTCCAGCTATTGTCATGCCAATTAGGGGGCATGTGTATACTCAACAAAGATCCAACCGCCTGGTAGCTAAACCACTCAGGTATTTCACATTGCCAACATGGAGACACAACATAAGTTTCTGAAATTATTATCGTGGAACAGCAAATGATGTACCGAAGCAACGACAAGGAGTACTTCTGCTGCAAAGTTAAATTAAGATTTTGTGGAAGGAAACTGATGCAGTTAAAGAAGTAAAACCCTGAGTTAGGTACTGTGCATATAATGAATGGGTTTGATATCCTTTGCATTATGAGGCACTTATTAGCTTCCACAAGGATTATGCTTTCCGAAAGTCTTGGCAACACTTCAACATTTTTGCAATTATCTAGTACTAGATACTTAAGACTAGAGATATGTTCAATGCTTGATGGTAGGGTGGTAAAACTGTTTTCAGCTAGTTCTAAAGACCTCAAGGAGGGTAAGCAGTCAATATCACTGGGAATTTCTCCTTCCAGAAGATTGCAGCCACTCAGATCCAACTCTGTCAAAGAGGATAGCCCTGAAAATGAAGGCAACCGCGGACGCCTAGAGTTCAGAGCTTTTCTTAGCATACACCTCAGTATCCTCCAAGAAATTTGTGGTCTCCTTTTACTAACATGAAAGTGTAACTTTTGCAGATTTTGTAAGAACGTCAAGCTGGATGGGAGGTGTGTTATGGCACTTTCACTAATGTCAAGCTCCTCTAAGCACTCTAAGCCCCCAACACTCTTAGGCAATTCTTCAAGATTCGAACATCCAGACAAATTAAGAACTCTAAGAGCTTTTAGATTACCTACATTATCTGGAAATTCTGTGAGGTTTTCACAGCCACCCAAGTCAAGTAGAGTGAGTCTTTCTAGATTTCCAATTGAAGGATGAACCCGAGATAATGCTTTGCAACTCTTGAGAATTAGCCTCTCTAGATTTGGGATATATATGAAGTTTGGAGTCTCCACAAATGATTTGGAACCACTGAGGTTGATAACTTTTAACTTCTCTAAGACCTGCATCTAGAAAAAATTAGTTGAACAATTTTATTAGCTTGTTAAACATAATAACGTGTCTGCTGAAGGAGTACTAATTCCAACCTTTTCCACTTTCCAAAGGCTACAAAGGAGGCTGTCCCGCATATTGAGTTCGACAAGATTCTTTGGAAGAAAACTTGGTGGAAATGATGTAAGACTGCAATTGTCCCATCTTAGCAGGCGCAGCTCATTTGAAAGGTGCTTAAAACTAGAAGAGAGGTGGATGGCACAAACATCAAGAATTCTTAAGTTAGTCATGTTTGTGAAGGACTCTCCATTCAAGCGCATTGTTCTATAGTCCCCAGATTGCAAGGCTATGACTTTAACTTTTCCTGTTCCCTAATAAACAACTCATATGGTGTCAATACATGACTAGCAATTTTTTTCCCATTATATCAAATAAGCATGCTTGCAAATTAATTTTGTAGTTACTCACCGAGTTTTTTGACAAAATATGGCATACATCCTCAAAAAGCCAGACTCGACTTCGTTCTCCTGGCTCTTCTAAAGACTCTTGACGAACAATTTCCCAGGCCATCTCTTGTAGCAAATCATGCATCCACAGTTTGTTGCCCACGATTTGGATAAGAGCTCTATTGACAAGGACTTCGATTCCAATATCTGCGTACAAACCGCAATTGTCCAGAACTTTTGTAACGTAAGGTTTCTCCTTTCCCTTGAAAAAACAGGCAATATCTAAGAAAATCTCCTTCTCTTTCTGTTGTAGTTCATCATAACTTAACTTAAGCCGGTCAAAAATTTTCCCTTCCGGACATTCTTTGAGTCTGGCAAGTGCACTTTGCCATTGCTTCAAGCTCCTATAAGCCAAAAAGGAACCTAAGACATCAAGGGCTAGAGGAAGGCCGCCAGCATATCCAATAACTTGCTTCACGAGCTCCTCGAACTTTGCTGGAGGATGGTCACTTCTAAAAGCTTTCAAACAAAATAGTTGGAGAGCCTCATCAAAGGATAGTCCCTCCACCCTATATATGGAATTTACTCCATATTGGAAAAGCAAATGGTCATCTCTGGTTGTTATAATGATCCTACTCCCATGTCCCAACCATTCAAGACCTCCTACTAGTTTTTCCAGCTGCTCCTTTTTGTCCACGTCATCAAGTATAACAAGAACTTTTTTATGTCGCAATTGTTCTCTTATCATGTTCGCTCCTCTGTGGTCATCCTTGATTGTCAAATTGTCCTCTTGGAGAATTTCACTAAGAAAGTGGTTTTGCAGATATATTAGACCATTCTTTTTTGAAATTTCTCTGACATTGGCAAGAAAGCAACATCCATCATCAAATCGGCCACGGATTTTGTCAAAAACTGCTCGTGCAATAGTTGTTTTGCCTATGCCACCCATTCCCCATATGCCAATACTACGTACATCACTATCGTCCAAGCATAAATATTCAACTACATTTGCAACCCGGGAAGGCATTCCCACAAGATCGCCTACAACACAGGACAACCGAGGACCAAGTTTATTTTCGACTTCCCCAATGATTTGCTGAATAAAGTTGGTCTCATATCTGCAACAAAGAAATGTAGATGATTAGTTCCCCAGTGAGCATTGAGGCTGTTTAGTTTTGGAGGAGTTAATCATATATTTTGGTTCAGATGAACTAGCATAATATATAGTATGATAGTCATGACATTCATGGCATACTAAACTTAAAGAAATAAATAATTCCAAGTTAGTGGAAGAGAGGCCTACTCATCTTTCAATTCTCTTCCGGCGAGACCAGCTACTTTACTTAGTGCATCCTTCCACCTCTTTATATCTCCCATGTCGCCAGTATAAGTTTCCTCAATTTTAGCAAAGTCTCTCCCAAAGTTTCCCCTTAGTTTCCGTATGTCAGATGGATCAAACTTGTAGAAGATTGGTATCACTGACCCTTCATTGATATCTTTGCATTCCACAGCCTTAGCGACTTCTTCCAGGCACCAAGTAGAAGAAGCGTAGTTTTCAGAGAATATCACTAGTACATATCTTGACTGCTCTATTGCCCTCAATATTTCTGGTTTAATACATTTTCCCCTCTGAAGATGTCGGTGGTGATCATCTCGAAAGGCCACGATTCCTCTTCGCCACAGATGATCGTGCAAATGGTCAACAAAATTTTTGCGGGTATCGTCACCTCTGAAACTCAGGAAGACATCATACTTGTATTGACACTGTTTGTTTTCTAGCCTTGGGAGAGATGCCATATCGTCTTGGACAAATTTTGTAAAGATCAGAGAAATGAATGCACCTTGTCCTTATAGGAGTCCTCAGAAACAAATCGGGCTTGTGTTGGCAATTCGACAAAGATGAGGAGATTTCAGGGAGTTATATAGAAGCACTGCATCCAATCTCGTACTTCCATTCCAGGGCCGAAGGAGATGATTGAGTACAAGTAATCGCCCTTTGCCTGATCATTTGATTTGATGAATTACTGTATATCACCCCAAAAAAATAGAAAAAGAGAGAGCAAGAAGAGAGTTTTAGGCATCCCGTGAAAACTGAGCGTAAGTTTACCGAAGGTTAGAGGCTTAATCTCAACTAATTCCTTATTTCGGAACTTCATGATGTTATAACATCAACCATCAATTTGCGAAGCAAAGTAACAAAACAAAAATGGAAGCGACTCTAAAAAGTGGAACTTCTCAAGCAATTGGAGCACTTCTAAGAGTAGAAAATGGTCAGATCGGCACAAAATCAACGCGCATTTAACGTCACGAAGATTCTTGGAAGAAGATAATCAAAGGAAATGGGAGTTTGCACATCTGGAGCTAAGAAACGGTGAAATACGCGCGAAAAATTAACAAACGAGGAGCGGCTAAACTCAGAAACAAGCAGAGGACAGAGAAAACCTCGAGAATGGAAGAAGCTTGAGCCCGAACGAAGAGACGAATGCAGAAGCCAGTCGAAGCTGTCGAGACTTTGAGCTTGAGAGTAAAGACTACGATCCAGCGGAAGCTGATCATGCGAAGGATTGCCAAGTCAAGTCAAGTCAACCCCCTCACCAGAAAAGATGATTGTTTATTGTTTTGCCGATTATTATATTTGTATGTTACTTCGTGGATAATAAATTAATTAATGGTCTAACCAATTCTTTAAGAGTTAAGGTTTTTCTTATCCTCCAAACCAAAGACCATCCATGTCCACGTGCCATGGTCCCTCGCGGAAAATGCTCGGAGATGCGCCGTTGACGCGTGTTTTTGGTGCGAAATCTCGAGGCATCTTCCCAGAAATCGGTATTTGTCCAGGGAGGAAAACGGGTGAGCCGCATTCTCAACGCTATTTCCGATTTGGAGGAGCGATCATTTCACGGAAATAGCCATGTCTAGTCTATTTTTTAAACCGAATAAAGAAATAATTTTCGCATCAACGGGAGGCCCGAAAATTAAACATCCTCTATCACGAATAAGGACACACTACTCCTTATCTTTTCAGTGGAGGACCCGAACAATTCCCTTGGGGAACTCTATCGAAAGACCATGAAAAATGGTAAAAAAGTTGGAACATATGAGTATGCCCAGATCATGACCAAAAAATCTCTATCGATAAATAGTAGATCTTACATACCCAATCTGATTTAATATAGTATATGGACTATCAAGATGGAAGGATCTTAAAATTCGGCCGTGAAATACCAACTTCGGGTTTGAAGTCGGTCCAACATTTGCACGTATCGATTGTCCAAAAAAAAAAAAAAAAAACATCACTACAGCTAAAAAAAGTATAAATTAAAATTCCAACTTCATTGTGTATTACATTGCACTCGCCATCACTTTGTTATTTTGTTCCATTTGCTTAGAAGTCACCAGTGGCCTTCCTTCATAAGTTAAAAAACCAATTCAGATTCTCACCAAGAGGCGGCTAAGGAAAATGGTCCAAGTGGAGTCCTCAAAATTTAACAAGTTCAAGGGGAGAACATATCAAATCGTAAAAATTGGGGCCAACAAATAAGTCAAAATATTTACTTCTGAACCACCGACCGTAGTGGCTCTGCTGGGTTAGACTTTAGTGATCCTTTGCGAGAGAGGAAAGAGGTTCGAATCTCTTGTTACGCAAGGAGGCTGGCAGGAGTAGTTTGGTGTATTAACGTTACTGGGAGGTTTACGGCGCGGTTATCGGTTGCAAGCTAGTTCTACTGTCCAAAAAAAAGAAAAATGTACTTCTGAGTTTTTTCTGAAAACTATGCTTAATTTTACAATAGGGCCGCCCCTATTATCACCTTAATTTTGACTAAAACACTATTTTTTCAGTTGACTCAAATACCACACACTCTCCCCGTCTTTGAATTTTTATTTATTTATTTTTATCAGGCTAACCAACAAACACGATTTTATTTATGTAATTCTACTTTCACAATTTAAGTGTCCATTACACCCAACAAGACATCATCTTATCTTGTATCTTATTATTACTTTGCGTAGAGAATATCGTTAATATTAAACAAAAGCTATAGAGAAGAATTGGAAATTTTTATTTGTGAGGGCTAATAAACATGTAATTAATTGCCTGTTTTTTATTCAAATATCCCGAGTTAAATTATATTTCAAAGTTGAAAGTTAAATTTCAATCTAATTATCTAGCTGATCTTGATCAATAATGGAAAGAAATTGATGTAAAAATGGAAAGGGTTAATTTTTGTTAGAAGCGTGATCGAATGTTAAGCTTATATTTAGATCACGTCGACATACCATCGCGCGCTATAATTCCCGGGTTGCCGCCCAGAAACGGCGGGAAAATTGGAATTTGGGATTGAGCCCTAGAGGGAAGCGCATCGAATTCTTCCTCCGGGCTTCACACTGCCGGGATTTTTAGGGCAAATTTGTGCGGATGCGGAGATGTTGCCTTCCGGCGCTCGTAGATCGGTCGCTAGTTTTTGACGTGTTTCCCGTTGTCGGGGAGAAAGAAAGATTCAGTGTACATGATTCCCGTGTCTTATTCCATCTCGGGGTGTTTATGCACTAGGAGATGAAAGGGTTCTGTTGGCGTGGCAGCTTTGAATTAATTTCTCTGGATTTAAATCTGCAGTGTTTCTCCTAGCATGATTTAGTTCTCTAATTGTGAGATCTCGAAAGACCGGTGTTGAATCTGTAATGGCTTCGTTTCCTTTGTAGAAAGCGATGTTAAACTTAGGCCCTGTTTGGCAACATGCCAAACAATGACTGATTTTGATTTTTTATTCCCAGAATAGTTTGGGACGAGAATCGCGTTTGGTAAAATTTTTGTTCCCGGGAACAATTTTGTTCCTAGGATCAGTTTTGGAGAAGATTTGAGAATAAAAAAAAAATTGATTCTGCGTCCGAGAATTAGAAAAGAATCAACACAATAAAACCCTTTTTCTTTCCTTCGGCCATCCCACGACTGTCGTCCGCCGCCCGCCCGCCCGCCGGTCCGGCGAGCTCGCCGGAGGCTCGCCTGGCCAAGGCGAGGTCCGACAAGCTCCCCGGAGGCTCGCCCAGCCTTGGTGAGGCTCGCCTGGCCACCGGCCAAGCTCGCCTAGCCTGACCGGTGGCCAGGCGGGCCTCGCCCAGCCCCGGAGAGGCTCGCCTAGCCCCGGTGAGGCCCGCCTATCCACCGGCAAGGCTCGGCCTCGCCAGATCTAGCGAGGCCGAGCCTCGGTGGGGCTAGGCAAGCCTCACCCAGCTGCCGGCGAGGCTTGGCCGACGAGGGCCAGCCTCGCCGAGGGCCGTCGACGCTCTGGTGAGGTCACCGGCCCTCGTTCGGCTGGTCTCCAATCCAGCGACCGGCCATAAGAAGAAGAAGAAAAATAGGAGAAAAAGGAAAAAAAGAAAAGGAAAAAAAGAAAGGAAAAGAAAAAAAGTAAAAAAGTAGAAAAAATTCTTTAAAAATTAAAAAAATAATAATTTGGAACATAATCAATAAACACGTTATCAAACGCAATTCTATTCCAGAATCAAAAATTTTAGACAGTTACCAAACACGTGTTTTTACTCAGAATCAGTTCCCAGAAACAGAATAAAAAATAATCATTTCTTGTCAGAATCAGTTCCTGGGAATAGAATAAAAAATAATCATTTATTGTCAGAATCAGTTCCCGGGAACAAAATCGTTACCAAACGTGCCCTTATATTCCCATCAATTCAATTCGTTTGAGTTGACACCATCTATCCCCAGTCTTGCTTCCTTCTGTGATGACGCCAATTATTCTGCAGGACTTATGGGTATTGTTCTTTCAATGGCCCATTCTTTTTAGCAATTGCTGATCAATTTGCTTTCTTTTTCAGGTTTCCTACATTGGTTGAGCCACAATTTCCTTGTATCTTCAAATACTGCAAAAAGGTTAGCACTGTCTTCGTAAAGAGTGATTTAGATTACATGAGTTTGAAACAGCAAAGCTAACAGTTACTTTCTCTTCAGGTTGCTGCAAGAATTTGTTGAAAGACATGGAGATGGATTGGAAGTTGTGTACTCTTTATCTGAATGGTTAAACGACAATCCCTTATGTTACCGTATTAAACTTGTTTCTGGGCCTAAACTCGTTGGTTAGATTTTATCTTGTGTTGCCTATTGCCTAATATTTCTATTGGTTGGATGCTTATCTGACATCCTGAGATGTGTTATCCATGCATTGGAGATAGGTCTTCCTGAAATAAACAAATGAAGTTCCTCTTTTCACATGGTTACGTTGGTTTTGACCCTTGATTCTTCATTTTATGATGTCTCAAGGAGC
The DNA here is from genome assembly GCA_016097545.1 of Eucalyptus victrix. Taxonomy (NCBI): domain Eukaryota; kingdom Viridiplantae; phylum Streptophyta; class Magnoliopsida; order Myrtales; family Myrtaceae; genus Eucalyptus; species Eucalyptus victrix. The sequence goes on along the minus strand of CM027840.1, from coordinate 12,472,918 downwards.
TAAAATGTGCAATGACTGATAGTTATTTTCGACATCTATAACTAAAAACCCGCCTTTCAGATTTTTTAAGAAAGAGAGCTTCTTTGCAGTTTTTCTTTTGAAATCATGGATCGATTGGCAATATGCTGCATATGTAAATACTGGTTGGTTTTGAGAGACTGCCAGATATGTAGGTTTTTTTTTTTATTTTTTTTAGGGGCTGCCAGCAGTAGGAATGAGTTTCGCCATCTGAGATAATCAATTATGTCATGTCAAAATAATATGCCAGATGGGCATGCTTGAGTTCAAGCATTTGTTACGAAATTTCCATGCAGACAGATTGATGCCTTGAATTGAGATTTGAACAATCTCGCTTCCTACGTGGATACTTATACAACTTGATTTATGGATAGAACTTCGAAATTGAACAGGGACCTTGTTGACTTCATGGTTGTTCATTTGCACAGTTATAAGAATGTGTGAGCTTTATTCCCTTGCCTGCTAAATATTAAATGTATATTCCCACAAATTTCCTTTGCTTGATGTGTATGCAGAAGCCAGGGAAGAATTTGACGGTGAATGCTCAATTCAAGTCTATAACGTGCAAACTTGCACTCTGAAGGATCCAGCTGCACTTTGGAATGCTGAATTTGTGCAGGCAGAGGAGCTTTTCAGCCAGGATGCAACTACAGAGAATTGTCTGAGAGATAACAGGTGTGATGCCTTGCTTCAGGTTTCTGAGTATCTGTATCCATGCAGGTGTCCCTAAACATAATATTTTGACGAGGACTAAACACAACGACTTCTCTGTGTGATTTTTCAGGTTCTGTGTGGTAGCTAATCCCTTTGTTGGTTGAAGTGCAGAGGGGGAATTATTTGACTTGGGAGCTGTAAAGCTTAATGGCGCCAGAGTCTCAGGACCATCAAATACTGTCCATCAAAAGGTTAACCCATCACAACCGAGAAAGATTGAACAGACAAGCCAAAAAAAGTTGGAGCAACTGGTTGATGTGCTTAAGGATGCAAATAGTGAAGGTAATGGTGCAGGAGTTCGCGATCAAGCCAGCAAACTGTCTGCAGAAACAGGAAAAGTCACTAACTTGCCTGCGAGCAAAAAGTTGGGTCAGAACAGCAAGAACTCTTCCACTGGTGGGGGTTCTATGGAAAATCTATGAGGTCGTGCTTCCACCACAACAAAATCAAGTGCTGGCCCAGCAGAAAATAGCAGCTCTGCTCCAAGTTCCACTGGTTGATTCCTATAACCTATTTGTCTCTTTCAAAAGTTTGCTTTAATTCTCTCAAGTCTTGTAAAAGATCTCTTGATAAGGACTATTACAGAGTTCCTTCTGTTAATGGAAAATATTTCTTCATCAGTTAGTGCGGAAGCTCAAATCTGTGCACATGAGGCAGCAGAACTGAACAGCAATGATGAGGGTCAAGATGTCAATGTTAAGAGAACCTCCAAAACTGAAGGCGGTAGAAAAAGAAGAGTTGTATTTGATTTCTCGGATGAAGAAGATGAGAATGAAGATGCAGTCAATTTGGCATCAGCTGATTTTCCAAAAGCCCAGTCTATCCTCGCTTCAAAAGAGAGTGCCAAGGAGTTAGTTTCTGAGAAGAAGTGCAAGGAAGATAAAATGGAATTTGATGAGGTAAAAGTGAGAGAGGAAGAACACCACCAGCCGCCAAAGGAAGATGTTTCTGCCATCAGTAGAGGTGTGAACATTGGGATGTGCTCTTTGTAGGGCCAAAATCATGGTTCCTCCAAGGATGTAAATAATAAAGTGACAAATCCTGCGTAAACCTCACTGAAGAGGCGAAAGCTTTTGAAGACTAGAACCAGCGAGCGTGGGAGAGAAGGTTACTTGATGCTAATTTATGGATCACATGTCTACTTAGCGTGCTATTTTAATGTAAATATGTTGGGGTTTGATAGGAAGGGGACGGATTACTCAATAGAAAGTGAGGGCAATTGCCTCTGCTCACGTTTCGAAAAATGTATCGTGATAGTAGTAGTTTATAAGGATTTTCTTGGTTGTGACCCCATTAAGTTTGTGAAGGTTTTGCTTAAAACGATAATTTTTTCTTTTGACAAATTCTGGATTTGGCCCCACATCTTTGGAAAGCTTAACATTGCAAGATGGTTAGTTGTTTTACACCTACACTTGATAGTTGATCCTGTAGTAATTTGTCTAATACTGCGAGCACACAAGAACATTAGGCATAATTTGAATCAACAAACTTAATTAAAGCACATGTACAAGTTTGCCCCCACTGCAGAGAAATTTCTACATCCATTCCTGTTGACAGGCATCATATACTTTCCTATTTTTCGGTGTAAGTTAATATGTTTACCCAAAGGAGATACATGAGTCACCAATTCTACGTTACTAACTCAAATACACCACAAGAGCCACTTATAAGGCAAATAGGCATTACCTGCACATCATGAGTTTTTTGTATGTTATCCATCAGTAAGTGGTGTCCTCAGGTTTACCTCTACAAGTTCTTGAGTGCATTTTCTTTGCAGTAACCGAAGTGGTCTGGGAGGGTGAGGAAGAATTGAAGAAAGCAAACTGTACTGCAGCTGGCAAATCTAATGATGACAGGGCAGACACCACGAGCAGGTTTGTTCTTCTTCTTTGGGTTGTTTTCATTCTGCGATATTTTTTTACATGACCTTTCTTTGGGTAGAAGCTCACACTAGTATAGTTTAGGGTTATACCTGCTTATGTCACAATTAGGCACAGATGAAAGCTTGATTGATGACTCCTCCCAATCTGCTTTTCCCTCATCCTTAAAGCCTTTAGAGTTTGTCTAATTGAAGGAGGTTATCTGGTTTTTTCTCCTCACTCACTTTGACTGGTCTGCATCTATTAACCAAGCCCCAGGTCTCCTTATTCTTTTCTGACTTCTCATGCCACATTAAGTACAGAAAACGTGCCATTGAGAGACACACCACAGTTAGCTATTAGCAACACCCAAGTCTGGCATTCTTTTTGGTTGAGTTAAATCAGTGGAACTGGAGTTTCTGCTTTGAGCTTGACCGCAAGGAATGGTGGCCGTCTCAACAAGGACTATAGCACCTAAGATTGATCATCATACTGGATCCATGGCATTAGATGCTACTGGAGATTTTTGCTTGTGGGCTGGCATGGGCTTTAATTACCTTGCGATCCTTGAAAACTGTACACCTCTTGCTCCTAAAATTAGAGACTAAAGCATAACACACTTCCCTTGCATCTCCGAGTAAAGCTGTCCACGAAAACACGGATCTAAACGTAATCTGTACGAGGAGAGATCACTAGATTGTTATGACTATGACAAAATGATGTTTGGGGTGGATTAGTTGTATTATCCATGCCTAGCTCGGTGAGGATTTTTGTGAAAGAGGGGGGGATTTAGCATGCTCCATTTCTTAATGGTCAATAAGTGATCATGATAGACAAATCGTGTTTCTTCATAGCATGCACGCAACACATGCATCCTCTCTCACATGTGTGGATTAGACGAGTTAATGCTCTGTATACCCTCTTTGAGGAGTTTCACATGAGTGATGAGTATAATGTTGGAGGAGTGTGGTTTCATTCTAGTTATGCTTGTACAGATTTTATGGCCTTGATTATTTTTAGACAACCACCACTATGTTTTTTCATTTCTAGATGCTGATATTTGGTCAAAATGTGGAAGCTCAACATGGTCAAGGGAGTGCTCTTTACTGGAGGGTGGGCTAAAACCGGATTGTATTATGACACTGTGAAGGCAATTTTCAAGGTACTGTTATGATTGATACCCCTAAATATTTCTAAGATTGTGTTTCTATATATTGGTTGGAGGCAGAGCTTCATCAATCTTGTATTGACTGTTTTCATGCAATTAAATTTTTCTATAGGTAGTTTTCCTAGAATAATGTGCTGTTCCTCATTTAAAAACTTTTTATTCCATTGCTCCAAGACACACGAGCATTCTCACTGCCTTGGGAGAGAATAGTTTGTTTTTATATGCTTTCAATGAGTGTCCTGTACATTTTTGCTTTGCAATTTTTAGATGCATATAATCCCTCAAGGTGTAAGTTGCTTCATTCATGTCAAACAGATAAATTCTGAATGATTTACAGAAAGTGTAGTTTATAATATAAAGAGGAAAGCGGAAAAATCTCTTGATAATAATTTGACAGTTCCCTAATGACAGGACAAAAGCATTCTCAAAGAATTTGATGCTGCAGATCAAGCATCCACTCTAAAATTTATGAGAAACACAAACATTGAAGGAACAGTATTTCAAAGGTATGGTTGACCCCAGTAAGCTTTCACTGTCAACTTTTAAGTACTAACGCGTGTAAAGACAGATAAAGCTGTATTCTTTTTAAATTGACAGCAAGCAGGATACCTTCATGCTTCCAAATGGCTTCTTATACTCTATGAGAATATCAATTTGGACTTATGTACTTTAGTATATGATGCTGATTATGTAGTCGTGGAATCAAAATATTGCTGGAAAGAGAAATGTGGATTACATCAAATTATTACAGATGATTGTCCTGGTATACCAAAAGTGGTTATTGGAGTAGAAGATGCATGGTTACTTTGTATAAGGTGTCTGTTGCTTGATATAGTGATGAATAATCACCTATAGATGCAGTTCTAACTTCCATGTATCCACTGTTTAGCAGATTTCCGCCAGATTTGCTTAAAATGTTGAGTACAGACTGCCTTGTCATGCAAAATCATCATGTGAGTTCTGCCTTGTCATGCAAAATCATAATGTGAGTTGTAAGACTTTAGTAGCCTGCTGGTTTTCATTGAGAATACTAAGTGGAATTTGGTTGATTCCCCAATTTTCTCTTCCTTTTGTTTTCTCTCATGTACCTCTTTTTTCCAGCAGAGTGTTATCCTCGCAGGGACTACATTCTTAATTTGATATAAGCCATCTGTTATACATGACATGACCATTACTGCTGAAGAATGGTGTCTAGATAGATCAGTTAGATCCTGGAATAGTTAAAAGAGGAGACAAATGTCATGCAACTTTAATGCATTGTTTTGCTTCTTTTGTTAGACTAACATCCTTTGAGTTTTTTATATGAGCCCAGTAGTTTTTTTTCTTTTTAAAGCTGAAAATGGCTAAAAAGGCCAATGATATGCTTTTTTTTTCTGAAGTTTTTTATACTGGCCCAGGATTTTTTTTCCATTGTTATATTTTTCATTTCACGAATGCAATTGGGACCAGTCTATTTTAATTAAGACTTAAATCTCATTCATCTTACCTATTCTTGATGTATGCAATCCTCTTTTCTAGTCTAACTATTCATTTGTGTTGCAGTATGCGCATCTCGCCAGAGACCGATGCAGAACACTAACTTAATGAATTTCTTTAAGGTCTTGACAACCAGCATGGATGGAGATAACAAGGTTGAATATAACCAGCTACCTCTTCCTTCATGTCTGAAGTGACATATCGCAGTGAAAAAAAAGATTGCGTTACTGCTTATTTCAGTTGTTTGTGAGTATAACATTAGGTTCTTTGAGGAACTCTATTACCAGGTCTATGTCTCCACAGTCCAAGCACACAGTTACTCTGTTACTCCTTTCCAATGGCATCCAGAGGTCATAGTTAGTTTCATGCTTTTCTTCTTGTTCAACACCAATCTCATTTGATTAGGAAAGGCACATTGCTTCAGGCAGTAGTTTTCATACCAATCATCTCACTATTGGATGCATATTAAGCCTATTCAGGATGATCCATCAAAATATGCCAGACTTTAATTTGTTATTTGGCAAATATAACTACGTTGGCCTTTTTTGTGGTTTGTTGCCATTCAAAATTCCTGATATAACTCTTCTACCAAGTTAGCTCAAAGCAACAACAATTTGCACGACAATTTGACTACATGATGATAATGCTGTGTTGGTGCCAAATGAAACATGCACCTTCTATAGGGTTCTGACGCTACCGAATGCAGCATCATGAGAAAGAAGTTACCCAAAAATTGTTATAGTTGCATTTCTGAATTGAGAGATATGGGCTCTGGTCTAGCAGTTTTTAGCTTTATCCAAGATGATCCATATTAAATTCATTGCCTCCCTGCTGAGCACACGATCATGGACTATGAATTCAATCTTTTCCTTTCTGGGCATTTTGAAGAAATTGACTTCTTGCTGTTGCAGATTCTAATGCATATTGTTCAATACTAGTTTTTTGTGATGCCTCCTGATTTTGTGCTTTTTGATTTCTTTAGCGAAGAGCGCGTGGCACAACTTGCCTGAGTCTCGCAGAATTGGTAGGCAAATTTGGAGACTAGGCAATTTGAGTTTATCATGTTATAGAGGACATGATCCTTTTTTTTTTTTCCTTAAATGTTTTTGACTTAAACACGATTCATTTGCATAAATATCTTAGGGAGCTAAATCAGTGATTGTTCTTGGGATTATATTTTCCACCTCTTCATATCCGTGAGTATGTTTAGACTTACTGCCCCGAGGTAACTTATATGGCTTTCTCGATATTCTGCAGAAAAATGCTTTTGAATGTTGTCTGTCCATGATACCACACTCAGATGATGCCATTCAAGTTACACAGCATGTAGCGAACTTCTTTGTCAGGTCAGAATTTGTCGAGTAATTTCAAGCTGCAAAGCAAGTTACGTTTGAAATTTCCATGTCAAAGTTCTTACATGAATTATGGTTACATGAATTGTGCTTGTGGTTTAAGTGTTTGCTTTTCCCTCAGTATGAAGGGAAAACATTTCTAGTTCGAACTTTTTATCCTGTAGTGAGGCTAGGAAGTCTGTAAACCAGGCTTTTGCTCGGGAAGTGCTGGACAATCTGATATATAATTACGGTCCATGTATTGTGGGAAAGCAGGGTAAGCTCTGGTGCTATCAATTCAGTGCATTTCTTCATCAGTTTTGCCCATGAATTTTGTGATTTAATGACTGAAGTGTTAAATTTGTATGACTATAGGAAGGGATATGACGTGGTTTATATCTTTACGTGACTGCGAAGCCCCCATTTTTCACGGGCGTCAAGTCTCCTATGCTAAAGAAGGCGCTATACTGAATTGCTCAAAATCAGAAATTTGCTCTTTATGTAAATAAGATCATAGATGTATGGCCATTATTATTTTAATGGCAAGTGTTGAACATTGTCCCAGTTATCTGAACTTGAACTATGCATATGACCTGTCGCCTGTAAACTAATCGATGACTTTGTGTCCTGATGAGTCAATTAATAGACGAGCTTGGGTCTCATCCTTCTGCTAGTAATTCCTTTGATTGATCGGAAGATGCCTCAGGTCGAGTATTGTTTTGTTGTCATATATTTGTTGTCATATATGTGTGCTCAAAGCGTGAAAAACACTATAATGAAGATTTCTTTTTCCTGATTCTGCAATTAATTGCATATTGCTCCCTGTAAAGTCCTACTTAAAATGGAAAAAGGAAGCTATATAAGGCCCTAATTGTGACATCCGGGTCATTGCTCGACAGAACCGCGCAACTATGAATACCAAGCCGTCATCATCTCCGCCGGCATCACCTCCCCGAACTGCCGTGCCTCATCACATCTCCACGACACCACCCCATCGTCATGTCTCCGTTGCACCGTCTCCATTGCACCACGACGACTCGATCGCCTGCCTCACCAACTACTTCATGAGATGCCACGAGCGAGATTAATGTGGCCTCAAAGATTAACCACGCCTATGACCTGTCAAAAAACAAAAAAAGTAAATGAGAGTTACCGATTAAAATCCACGTTTACCTCTACTTGTCATCTCCCTGTCCTACCACAAGTTGAAGACCTTTGACCAAGGCAATTTCACAGTCGGTGGATAGAAGACCGAAACTCAACCACTAGTGATGACAAGGTGGCAGTTTAAGATTAACTTAAATTCATGCAGCCACGCCACTTAGTTAAAAATTTCAATCCACATAGCCATAATGGTTAACTCATCTCAGCCAAGGCGGTGAAGCCGAAGCATAAAAGGAGACCGCTCTCTCCTTTTCCGCCACCTCATGACCTTCTTCATTCCACCAGCATCTTCATTGAATATTCATCTCCATTAAACCCTCACGGCTTCGTTCCCTTCCTTGCCGCTCGATGCCAACCGCTCGCAACACCTCGCCGCTCCGCCACCAGCCTTCATCACCAAGAGTTTGAGGCAAGTGGAAGTCCTGTTTTTCCATATTACGTGGGGTTGCCATTCCCTAGATTTTCGTCATACGAATCAATGAAATTGGGCTCGCATGCATGGAGTTGCTGTTGTTGTCATGGTTTAGTTCATGTCATCTAAGTTGAGTTCGATCTTGGCTAGTATAGTCGTGTATTGCGACAACTGTTGGCACAATAGGCATTGGTTTTGGTTTGTCAGGCTGTGAGCCGCAACGGCCATTGGCGAAGTCAGCATCGGCCTTCGCTAGGTCATGATGTCACAAGTCAGTTTGGTTTAGGTGCAAGTCCTCTCCGGACTTGAGGAGGTCAGTCTCGACGTGGTACAGGATTAGTCAAAGCCATGGTTAATTTGGTGAGCAATGTGTGGCCATGTGAGATTCAAGTCACATTAGACGTGCACCGGTTTGTGCTAGATTGACTTTGCATGTTTTGACTAGTGTTTTGTATGTCATAATTCATTGTATGATTCAATGAAACCAAGTCGATTCAAGAAAGTGCGGATTTGGACAGGTTTATAGTTGTAAGTAGGGGTGAGCAGCGGTCTAGGGTCAACCATGGACCGACCCTGGACCGACCCAACCTTGTCGGTCCTGGTCCAGTTCCTAAGGGGACTGGGTCGGTCCTTGATTCTGAAATTCCAGGACCAACACTGTGCGGGTTGGTCCTTGGTCCTAAGAGTTTTGGGTTGGTCCAACCCTGGACCAACCCTATATATTATATTATTTATAATTCTTTTATATATTCAAACATAAGTAAAATGTCTGTTATATTATATTATATTGAGATATTCTATCAATAACACTAATAGTAATTTCAATTTAAAACTTTTGTTGAGTATTAATTATGTGTCGTTTGTTTTCTTTTCAGGTATTTAGAAGTTCAAGTGAATTAACAAGATGTGAAGTTATATATTTATGGTTTATATTAGGTATTTTGAACTTTTTATGGTTTAATTGTATTTTACCAATGAATTTTACCCACACTTTGCTTTTCAATTTGTGTCAAATGGTAGAAGTTTTTGAAGAGTAGAGTAGTACTACAATTGCTACAGTGATTTGCTAATCAACTAGTGTGAAGCTCATTTTTTGGTTGAGTGGACTTATATGATCAAATGTAGGAAAACACTTTTGCATATGGTGTTATGAATATTAAAGATAGATGATTACAAGAACTTTCCATTTTGTCACATATCTCGATGAGAGGTTAGCAACCACGAAATTTCTATTATTGTGTCATCTTAAATTTGCCACATATGTATTGGTATTTATAGTTTAGTTGCACAATGTCACATTGTCGATAGATGTGTAATTTGAATTTATAGATTTGCTTTTTTAGGGAGTATAAAATATAAGACGAAAAAAAATTATCGATCGGTCCCGGTTGACCCTGGAACTGGACCGAACCCATTGGGTTGGTCTGGTCCTTGGTCCCAGGCTCAATAGGGTCGGTCCTTGGTCCTAAAAATTGAGGACCGACACTATACGGGTTGGTCCTAGGATTTGGGGGTGGCCCGAACTAACCCGGACCATGCTCACCCCTAGTTGTAAGGGCAAGACAAGGAATTGATGGTTATTCTAGATAGGCTTAGATGATTTCAAATAGAATTATTACATTGTTGCACCATGATATGAGTTTGATGGATGTCGTCGATTCTCATGATGACGGCATTAGGATACCTAGAGGGGTGTAACATGGTGCTCTCTGGATGCTTGGGGATGTAATAAGGGCCCTTGGAGGTCATTGCGATGCTAGTTGGGATGCAAGATGGCTGGAGAGGTGTAGCATGGCACCTTCCAGATGCCTGGGGATGTAATAAGGGCCCTTGGAGATCCTCACGATACCAATTGGGGTGCGAGATGTCTAGAGGGGTGCAATACGGTTCCCACTGGAAGACGATGATAGCTAAACCTAGACTAGATATAATTATTGAAGTTCCCAAATGTCCATTTACTTCATGGTGTATTGCTTCTGTGAATTTCTTTTGGAGCGGCTGCAAATTGAATTATTTCAATTTCGTATATTTTATATTTGGGATTCCGTCGAACAAGTAGTAGTGAATTCACATAGTATAGTTTGGTAGGCTTTTACTTGTTGAGTGTTGTGCTTACCCTTGATGGATTATCATTTTTCCATTCTTGTAAATATGTCTCTGTTACCTGCGTCCTCCATGACCTTTATGGTGTCTCGGTAGATCTCACATGGAACCAAACATAGTAGAACGACCCCGACTTCCCTGAGGTCACATTCATTTGGATCATCGCGATCCTAACAGTCGATGATGGCCTCCTATCGGGCCTAGTGCTGATTGGGTTTGTTGTCATCTACGCCCAGATTGGTGGGCGTACGGTGGGGCCACTCCCACTCTTGGATGTTGATGACGATGGAAACAGCATGGTCGAGTAGGATGACGGCTCGGAGGACAAGGATGGCATTTTTGGCGAGACGAGGACATGTGATGTTGGCGATCATGTAAGTAGACATTAAGGTGGTCAGAGCAATATTTTGGACAGAATTTTGGATATAGCCGAGAGAAGGAACATATTGATCCCCAGTGTACCGATCTAGGTCGTCTACAATATATAAATAAAGAAATGCAAGTGCCTAGTTTTATATTTCTACATGTGTTGATTGAAATTATGGTGTATTGATTTGTCATTACATGTTTTCGCATGCTTAAAGATTGGGAGAATTGGATAATCACGTTAGTCCCAATGTGCTGGAGGCGTCCCGCTAATGAACCTTGAATTCTAAAAGACATGATTCTTCATTCAGCTTAGAGGAGAATGTTTATGCTTTGGGACTTTCATTTGATTTGTGACTATTCATTTTTGCCAAGACTTAGTAGAAGAATCGATTTTTTTTCTTTGATAAGTTTTGATGGACAACGGAATTATCCGACCAAAAAAGAAAAAAACAAGGGAATCATCAATTTTTTAACAAAATAGAAGATTGCTTCATTCTGTTAGCGGGGTAATCTATGGATTAAACTCTGTCGTAGTTCTTGCCCAGTTTTGCAAGATTTATAGCCATGATTCCCACAGCACCCACTGCCGCTCACTGCGCGGATTTGAAGGACCGCGGTGAGTGTTGGCAGGGTGGTCCAAGGCGTGGGTGATGGTGGAGAGTGGTGACCGGTGGTGCAGGAGGTTTAGGACGCGGGTAATTTAGGGCTAGGATTTTGTCTTTACAGGTAGATGGGATAGCGTTTTCTTTATTTCAAATTTTGTATTGTTTTGTTAACTTGGCATTTGGGTAGTGTCACATAAAAATAATGAGCGTATCATGACACAAAAGGGATGTACCGGAGATTCGTGTTAGCAGTTTGACAGTCCACATCAACAAATATCCATCGATAGTGAAATAGTTTAACGAAAAGATTAATAGTATTTTCTTTTGAAGAAGTAGAAACTTTTTATTTTTAAAAAATTATAAGGAATATTTTTCTTTTCTGATAAAAATAAATGAATTGCATTTACTATTTGGAACACTTCTTTTGTTTCGCATTAAGTAAATAATTAAAAATATTTTTCTAAAATAATTGTTTGCATCGCGTAAAATAATTAGTTAAGGAAAATGTTGTTATTATAGAAAAAATTAATATTTAATTATTTTCGTGGATGATAAAAATATTCTTCATTCATTCATTTTTGTAAATAATATAAGAGATCAATTTTAGAAAAAATGTGTTTCAAATCATTATTTTTTACAAAATAAATAGAGCTTAAGGCATGAATGCACTTGACACAAGAGCCAGTGGAATATTACTATAAACTTTTATTGATGATAATTGCCAATAATTTCTTTGATTGATCGAAAGATGAATCATATTGAGTATTAAAATTGGCCACATTTAGTGCACGTAGCTCCTGAGAATCCTGTGAGAGTTAATAACAAGGCCTTGTTTAAATTTACATGATACGGCTCATGTCGTTATTTTTCTCATTATTTATTGGGTAAAAGCCATCGAAAACCCTAAACTATATTCACTATGATACATTTATTCCAAACGAGTATAATGCGACACATTTACCCCTATTTTTTTTTTTTTATGACACCAAAAGTCCTAAACTTTTTTCTGTGCCACCAAATTTTTGGGATAAATATGTTACATAAATACAAGTTTGGGATTTTTGGTATCACAAAAAATTTAGGGCTTTTGGTGTTACAGAATATTTTTTGGGATGAATGTGTCATACAAGTACAAATTTGGGGTGTTTGATGTCGCAAAAAAAAAGTTTAGGATAAATGTGTCGCGGTTGATAAAGTTTGAGATTTTTTGTGCCTTTTTCCCTCCTTTATTTATCTTTGTTGCTAGATTTAATTTTTATTACTTCCGCACCCATGCATAAAATCATTTCTTTTTTGTGTTGTTTTAGGACTTACGGGATCAAATTGAAGAAATTCTGTGCAAATTGTTTTAAAAAAAGAGTCAAGTATAGAAAGGACGTTAAATTTCCTATAGAGTAATCAAGTTCCTAGATTTGTGAATTTTTGATTCGTAATAGTAAGGATGACCCCCTCATCTTACACGGCTCATAGCTTCTAAGTAAATTAAATTAAGTAATCGAAAAAGAAAACCAAGTCACGATCAATAGAGCTTGGAAGACCCAATGCTAGTAATAGGCGCCACCTTGTGAGGATATTCAAGCTTGCTTAATAATCTCGTGCCTCCCTTAGAGATCTCACCTCGGGAGCTTCGCGTCTACTCTATCTTGAAAGTAACTCAAAATTGACGGATTTTGTAATTCAAGTTTAACACAAGAAAAGAAATTACCAGAAAAATCAACAAAGAACAATAAAAACATTGCAAATTTATATGGTTTGATCTAAATGTTAGTATGTACTTCACAAAAGAGCCCATTGCCAAGAAATCCACCATGAATCCAAAAAGTAAAAAATTTACCATTGTTTGATCACTTGAGTGTTTTCCAACCTTCAATCTCAATCAAAACAAACCATTAATTGTTATTTCACATTTTTTTTTCACAAAGAGCTCATTCAACAAACTCATAGACAGAACATTTAAACATCCCTCTCATTGCGTAATAATCAAGTGGAATTTCATCAGTTATATATGTAATATTTGTATCAGAAAATAAAAAATGAAAATCCATCACAGCAAACCTACTCAATTTAGAAAACCAATAAAACTTTAAAAAACTATTTGGATGGGGTAACTCGGCTCAAACTCAAGACATTCTCAGCAATGTCACTCATTTCCAAATTAATGACGATTTTTGAAAGAGCAAGACATAAACAAACGGTAGCTGCCAGGTTCAAGATGACGGTTGCTTGGCGACATCCAGTATGCTCTTGTAATCATATCTCGGAGCAAATCTGGAAAGAGATGATTTTATAGACAGATCAATCTCCCATGGTGAGTATGCAAAGGCAAAAAGGTAAATACAAAAGCTAAAGAAAGAGATGGAAGAACTTGCCATATTGAAATTCTCCTACCCTTGGAAAAAAAACGTACAGATGTGGCCTCACCTAATAGTAGAAAAATTAATGCTGTGCAAGGATTTAATAATCCGTAAGATTTATAAACATCAATCGACAAAAACTCAAAATGGAGTTGGCAGCCAGGAAAGAGATTGTGGGAGTCATTCCATTGACTCAATTACATGGAGAGGGTTTTAGTTTTAGTTAGGCCTAAAACTCTAATTGGAGATTAGCAATACATTACAATTTGTATTTGGAACTGTAATTTCAAAGAAAGTAGGCAATGTAAAATATAGTCAATAGGAAAATTGAAAATCATGATTTGGTCCAAAAAGTTAGATAAGTGAAATTAGCATTTGATCGAAATATATGCAATAGTATTAAAGTATGACATAAGTTTATCGAAAACAAAGAATCCACTTACGGTGCCTGTCGAAGTTTCTTCATGAAATTAACGAACGCTGACCACATTTGATGGTTCTTCCAGAATCTGTAAGAAAGATTTGTTATGGTGAGAAAGCGAAACACAAAAGCCAGCAAAAATTATTCCCCTGAATATTTTGGAGATGTTGGTGCCAGTGGTGATATTCTAGATTTTTAGGCTAGGATTAACATGAGTTTTCATAGTCTATTTGGATTTCAATATGTCTAACACAAGCCCCCGCAATTGATCAGTTTACCTTCTATTGAAATCATGAACAGACACCAGTTGAAGTCTCAGAGGATGCCAAAGCAAATATAAACACTCCACGAGTAAGCGACTTCCAATGAACAAGCGGATCGGAAAAGCAAAGACCCCACAGCTTATTACACCTTCATTCACTTTGTACAGGTCTGGATCAATGGAATATATGACGACACTATTGATCTCCCTTCGGGGTTGAAACTCACGGTAGATTCCATCCCAATCCCTGGGTGATGAACTAGACCACCTGACTAAAATCTCATCAAACTTTCTTCGATGCTGATAGTAAACCAAATGAACACCACACCTTTCCACCTTTAACCCAGGGTTGGTGATCATAAATGAAACGACAATGTGGTTTGACATTGTCTCCCAATTTGTATCACGTGGAAATTGAGTACCCGACACATAACCTAGCCAAAGGCAACCTAAATTGACAAATCTGATGGGAAACTTAAATAAGGGACCTAGCCGATTTCCATCAGCATAGAACCCACAGAAAATGAAGTGGTCATTTTCCAGGTCCTGACCGGAATTGCAGTTGATTCGTTTAAAGGATGCACATATGGCAAATCCTCTCCAGCTATTTTCATGCCAATTTAGGGGCATTTCTATGCTCAACAAAGGTCCAACTGCTTGGTAGCTAAACCACTCAGGTATTTCACATTGTAGACATGGAGACACCACATAAGTTCTCATATAATTTCTCGTGGAACAGCAAATGATGTAACAAAGCAACGACAAGGAGTACTTCTGTTGCAAAGTTAAATCAAGATCTTAGGGAAGAAAACTGGGGCAATTAAGGAAGCAAATCCCTGAGTCAGGCACTGTGCATATAATGAATGGGTTTGATATCGTTTCCAATCTGAGGCACTTCTTAGCCGCCACAACAATTATGCTTTCTGGAAGTCTTGGTAACACTTCAAGATTTTTGCAATGATTTAAAACGAGGAATTCAAGGCTAGAGATATGTTCGATGCTTGCAGTTATTGTGGTAAAACTATTTTTGGCTAGGTCTAAAGACCTCAAGGAGGGTAAGCAGTCAATATCACTAGGAATTTCTCCTTCCAAAAGACTGCAGCCACTCAGATCCAACTCTGTCAAAGAGGATAGCCCTAAAAATGAAGGCAACCGCGGACGTCTGGAGTTCAAAGCTCTTCTCAACGTACACGTTAGTGTCCTCCAAAAATTTTGTGGCCTCCTTTTACTAACACGGAAGCGTAATTTTTTCAAATTTTGTAAGAATGTCAAGCTGGATGGGAGGTGTGTTATGGCACTTTCACTAATATCAAGCTCCTCTAAACACTCTAAGCCCCCGATGCTCTCAGGCAGTTCTTCAATATTTGAACATCCAGATAGATTGAGAACTTTGAGAGATTTTAGATTACCTACACCATCTGGAAGTCCCGTGAGGTTTTTCACAGTCACCCAAGTCCAGTAGACCAAGTCTTTCTAGATTTCCAATTGAAGGATGAACCTGAGATAATGTTTTGCAACTTCTGAGAATTAGCCTCTCTAGATACGGGACATATATGAAGTTTGGAGTCTCCACAAATAATTTGGAACCATTGAGCTTGATAACTTTCAATTTCTTTAAAACCTGCATCTAAAAAAAATTGGTTGAACAATTTTATTAGCTTGTTAAACATAATAAAGCGTCTGATGAAGTATAGACATGTATGAGTACTAGTTCCAACCTTTTCCACTCTCCAGAGGCTACAAAGGAGGCTATCCTACATATGGAGCTCAACAAGATTCTTTGGAAGAAAACTTGGTGGAAATGATCTAAGATTGCAGTTGTCCCATCTTAGCATGCGTAGTTCATTTGAAAGTTGCTTAAACCCAGAAGAGAAGTGGATGGCACGAACATCAAGCAATCTTAAGTTAGTCATGTTTTTGAATGACTCTCCATTCAAGCGCACTGTTCTATGGTCCCCATGTGGCAAGACTATGGCTTTGACTTTTCCAGTTCCCTAATAAACAACTCATATAGTGTCAATATATGACTAGCAAGTTTTGCAAGTTTTTCTTTCCTATATAATATAAGCATGCATGCAAATTCATTTTGTAGATACTCACTGAGTTTTTTGATGGAATATGGCATACATCCTCAAAAAGCCAGACTCGACTTCGTTCTCCTGGCTCCTCAGGTGACTCTTGACGAACAATTTCCCAAGCCATCTCTTGTAACAAATCATGCATCCACAATTTGTTGCCCACGATTTGGATAAGAGATTTATCAACAAGGACTTCAATTCCAATATCTGCATACAAGCCGCAATTGTCAAGAACTTCTGCAACGTAAGGTTTCTCCTTTCCCTTGAAAAAAACAGGCAATATCTAGGAAAATCTCCTTCTCTTTTTGTTGTAGTCCATCATAACTTAACCTAAGCCGGTCAAAAATTTTCCCTTCTGGACATTCTTTAAGTCTAGCTAGTGCACTCTTCCATTGCATCAAGCTCCTACAAGCCAAAAAGGAACCTAAGACATCAAGGGCTAGAGGAAGGCCATCAGCATATCCAATAACCTGCTTCACGAGCTCATTGAACTCTGTTGGAGGATGGTTACTTCTAAAAGCTTTCAAACAAGATAGTTGGAGAGCCTCACCAAAGGATAGTTCCTCCACCTTATATATGGAATTTACTCCATATTGGAGAAGCAAATGTTCATCCCTAGTTGTTATAATGATCCTAGTTCCACATCCAAACCAATCAAAACCTCCTGCTAATTTTTCCAACAGCTCCTTTTCATCCACGTCATCAAGTATAACAAGAACTTTTTTATGTTGTAGTCGTTCTTTTATCATGTTCGCTCCTCTATGATCATCCTTGATTCTTAAATTGTCATCTTGGAGAATATCACCGAGAAACTGGTTTTGTAGATATACCAAGCCATTCTTTTTTGAAATTTCTCTTACATTGGCAAGAAAACAACATCCATCATCAAATTGGCCTCGGATTTTGTCATAAACTGCTCGTGCAACAGTTGTTTTGCCTATGCCACCCATTCCCCGTATGCCAATACTGTGTACATCACTCTTGTCCAAGCATAGACATTCGACTACATTTGCAACACGGGAATGCAATCCCACAAGATCGCCTACAACATAGGACAGTTGAGGACACAATTTATTTTCGACTTCTCCAATGATTTGCTTAATAAACTTGGTCTCATATCTGCAACAAAGAAAATCAGATGATTAATTCCCCGGCAAGCATTGAGGCTTTTTAGTTCTAGAGTGTATTCTAGTTCAAATGATCTAACATAATACAAAGCATGATAGTCATGCAAATATTAAGGATAAAAAATCATTCCAAGTTAGTGGAAAAGAGGCCCACCCATCTTTCAATTCTATTCCGGCAAGACTAGCTACTTTACTCACAGCATCCTTCCACTTCTTTATATCTCTCTTGTCGCCCAAATAAGCTTCCTTAGTTTTAGCAAAGGCTATCCCAAAGTTCTGCCTCAGTTTCCGTATGTCAGATGGATCGACCCTGTGGAAGATCGGTATCACTGATCCTTCATGGATATCCTTGCACTCCACAGCTTTAGCAACTTCTTCCAAGCACCAAGTAGAAGAAGCGTAGTTTTTAGAGAATATTACAAGTACAAGTCTTGACTGCTCTATTGCCCTCAATATTTCTGGTTTAATACATTTTCCCCTCGGAAGATGTTGGTGGTGATCATCTCGAAAGGCCATGATTCCTCTTCGCCGCAGATGATCATGCAAATGGTCAACAAAGTTGTTGCGTATATCTTCACCACGGAAACTCAGGAAAACATCATACTTACATTGACTCTGTTTGTTTTCTAGCCCGAGAGAAGATGCCATATTTTCTTGGACAAATTTTGCAAAGACAAGAAATGAACGCACCTTGTCCTTATAGGAGTCTTCAAAAATAAATCGGGGTTGTGTTGATGATCCAACAAAGATGAGGAGATTTTACGAGGTTATATAGAGGCACTGCGTCCGATCTCGTACTTCCAATCCAGGGCTGAAGGAGATGGATGAGTACAAGTAAATGCTCTTTGCCTGTGCATCAACCAAATATATATATAGAAAGCAAGAAGAGAGTTTCAAACATCCCCTGGAAGAAGAATGTAAGTTTCCCAAGGTTGGAGGCTTAATCTTGACTTATTCCTCCTTTGGGAACTTCGTGATGTTATGATATGAACCATCAATTTGCAAAGATGTATGAGCCCAGGAAAAGGGGAAAAGAACAAAGTGACAAAAAAATAGTGAGATACTCTAAAAAGTAGAACTTCTCAGGCAATTGGATTGGGTCAGGGCACTTCTAAGGGCAAAAAATGGTCAAATCGGCACAAAATCAATGCACCTTTAACATTACGAACTTTTTTTGAAATCATAACCAAAGGAAATTGCAGTCTCAAGGTGCATATAATAACATTTCCGCTCCTAAGAACAATTTCTGTTTAGAAATAATTTTTTTTTTTTGTTCCTTGGACAAGTTTTTGAGCAAAAGAATGCATTTAATAATTGCACAAAATTTCTAATTCTGAAATAAAAATGTGGTTGGTACAATCTCCGAATATTTTTTGTGACTTAGAATTTACCTCGCCCAGCAAACGGTGAAGCTCAAGGCGACCTCACTGAGAGTGCTAAGCACCGAACCTCATCTGGCTAGTTGTTGGCCGCCATGGCCAAGGCCGGCAATCATTAGGGGAAGAAAAGGAGGAAGAGAAAAAGAAAGAAAAAAGAAGGAAGAAAAGAAAAGAAAAGAGAAAAAAATTGGACTTGATTCTTGAGTTGTTCTCAAGAATGAAAAAACAATTTTTTTTTTTTCTTGTTTCTATTCTAAACCTATTGCTAGGAAAATAAACTCATACAAATGGATTTTTGTTCCAGGAAAGAAAAAAAAAACGGAAATGTTATCAAGTGTGCCTTTACACATATGGAGCTAAGAAACAGTGAAATACATATAACAATTGACAAACAAAGAACAGCTAAATTCAGAATCAAGAAGAGGGTAGAGAAAACCTTGAGAATCGAAGAAGCTTGAGTCCGAGCGAAGAGATGAATGCAGAAGCCGGTCGAATGTGTCAAGGCTCGAATTGAAAGACCACGATCAGCGGAAGCTGTTCTTATGAAGGATTGCTCAAGTGAAACTCCCCAGAAAGATGACTGTGTTTTTGTGTTGGCGATTATTAAATTTGTAATGTTACTTCATACGCTTTTCCCGCCGTGTGGAGCCAGTTGTAATTTCCTTTATTCTACATAAATTTTTCTTCTAAAAGCTAAGATCGTATGTCATCGAGCTAGTTGTAATTTCCTTTACCAGCACGGCACCGAATTAGATCCCGTTTGTCGGGTCGGGGAACGCCGACATCCGGGAGGAGATTCGTCGTGATTATAGGCATTAAATGATCCTAAATGGAACTACGATATGTGTATTAGGATGCCTATGAGGGAACACTTTTCTTCCACGAACTCAAGTGATCAATTTTAACTGATGGCAGGGCAAAGCATCCGTCACGAGTATAATCCTGCATGGCAATGCAGCTCCTCGATGGATAAACCCCCATGTCAACTCACCATTTACTTCCATCGCAAAGTCACCTGTCAAAGCGTTTGGTTCGTAGTGCTCGCAGGTGAGATGAAAGCAGTTCGCGGTCTTGGATGCTTCTTCGTCTTTCCTCTCCTTTTTAGCTGAAGCCTTAGAAGGATGTCCATCTCGAAGCCGAGTCTATCGCGGTAGCTCCAGCTGTTTGGAACCTCGACCTGCTTTGGTCCCCTCCATTCCAGGTCTGTTCCGTGAAGGAATGAAAGCTCGGGGATCGCTCCGAGTCAATCCCCAAGCAGCATTCTTCATCTATGTTAAGGCTATTATTTCAAGAAGATATATATATATGTGTGTGTGTGTGTGTGTAGACCGTTGGAGAGAACCAGGGACAACAATTCACCAGGAACTAAACCTAATCTAGGATCAATTTCTTTCCCGAAACTAAACCGACCGAAATCAACTTAGCCCCATCAACAACCAGTCATATATATCCTCAAAATAAGTAAATATAATGCCAAATTGATAAGAGAATAAAGCCAACAACAATACCAATGATTTATCGTGGAAACCTAATGCGAGAAAATCATGGATCACTTAGAAACTTCCACTAATCACTAAGAATAATAAGATACACATGAGAGGCTGAACATAAGCATTACAATCATATTTTCTCACCACATAAGTATATCAATAAATTCGAAATAAAAAAATTCTAACCGCAATCAAAGAATTCGGAGGAGGTTTTTGATGAATGAAACCGATTAACTTGTAATTCTCAATCTCATGAACAACGTATTCAAACTTGAGCCCATTCCGTCAATGTTTAACCTTGAAATGGGGCCGCAAAGATTCAGCCCTCTTTCTTTTTTCTTCTACGCGTGCTTTCGGTGAGATCACCGTCTCACGCCTTCTCTCTATTTTTTTTTTTTTTTTTTTTTTCTCTCTTCTTGGGCTCGCTCTTCTCTCTCCACTTTCTCCGGCACGCGCACGAAGCAACAACCCCATTTCTTCTTGTAACTTTTGACTTTTCTTCTCTTTTTTTTTTTTTTTTAATTTAATGTTTCTTTTGTTTTAACGTTAGCTGGGCCCCACATGAAGTGGACCCAGCCAACAGTTGACATCACTCGGCACGAAGCACTCCGCATGTGCGGATCGTATTTGTATATTCGTTGCGTTCCCTTCTCCCGTGGTCCGCATCTCACCAAGACTTTTCTTTCCTTTCATCTGGACGTGATTTCGATCCTGCGACCGCGGGGGCGGCCTTGCGATGTGTCCACATCCCATGGGGCAAAATAATTAGTTAGGGAAAAAATATTATTATTATTATAGATAATAATTTATATTTAACTATTTTCATAAAAAATAAAATATTTTTTACTCATTTATTTTTATAAACAACATAAGGGATCAATTTAAGGAAAATGTGTTTTGAATCATTCATTTTTACGAAATAAATAGAGCTTCAGGCATGAATGCACTTGACACAAGAGCCGGTGAAATATTACTAGAAAACTTTATAATAATTTCTTTGATTGATTGGAAGATGAATTAGATTGAATATCAATATTAGGCACACTTAGTGCATGTGCTCCTAAGAATTATGTGAGAGTTAATAACAAGGGCTTGTTTAAATTTTACATTAGACGGCTCATCTTTATTTTCCCCATTCCTTATTTATCTTTTTTGCTCGATTTAATTTTTATTGCTTGAGCACCCATGCATAATATCATTTATATGTTTAGGGACTTATAAAACAAAATTGAAGAGATCGTGTGCAAATTATTTTCATAAAAGAGATAAGGTATCGAAAGAACGCTAAATTTCATATAAAGTAACCAAGTTCCCAAACTTGTGAATCTCTGATTCGTAGTAATAAGGGTGACCCCCTCACCTTATATGGCTCATAACCGATCCATTACATGTTAATTGCGGCTTCTAAGTAATTAAAAAGGAATGTCAAGTTATAATCAATAAAGCTTAGGAAAGCCAATGCTAATCGTAGACACCACCTCATGAGCACAACCATTAAAGCCATCTCCCTTAGAGATCTCACCTTGGGAGGTTCGCAACAACTCTATTGTGAAAAATAACGCGAAACTAATGGATTTTGCAATTCAAGTTTAACACGAGAAAAAGAAATTAGCAGCTAGAGATTTATATTGTTCGGTCTAAATGTTAGTTCATACTTCACAAAAAAGCCAATTGCCAAGAAATCCACTATGAATCCAAAAAAGTATAGAATTTACCATTGTTTGATTGCTCAAGTGTTTTCCAGCCCTCAATCTCAATCAAAACAAACCGTTAATTGTTATCTCACATTTTTTCACAAAGAAATCATTGAGAAAATTCACAAAGAGAAAATTTGAACATACCTCTTATTGCGTGTTAGCATCTCTTATATATTTAATATTTGAATCAAAACATAAAATTCCATTACAAGAAACCTACTCAGTTTAGAAAACCAATAAAATTTTAAAAACTATTTGGATCGAGTATCTCGGCTCAAACTCAAGACATTCTCAGCAGAGGGCACCATGGAGGGAGCAGGGAAGCGAGGGAGAACCAGGTCACGGATGTGAAACCGGGTTGGGCGTGGGTTGCCATTCGGGCTAGGGTTCTGAATAATTCGAGCCAGACACACGTGGGTCTTGCAAGATTGTGGGCTTGTTTTGTTTTTTTAAATGGGCTTGGAGTGTCTTTTTTAAGAAAAAAAAAAGGGAAGCCCTAGGTCAGGCCCACGCCTTAGGCCCATTCGGGCCGATGGTCAGCCATTCAGGCCGGCGGTCAGCGATCCGGGTCGATCCCAACCCGGGAACTTGACCCAGGTCGTTTATATAATAATATATTATTATAATAAAAAAACTAAAAATCAAAAAAATAATAAAAATAATTTATTTTTAAAAAATCAGAAAAAGTCAAAAATGATTTACATTTCCAAAAAAAAAATAGAAAAAGCATAAAAATATGGTTTTTTTTTTTTTTTTCCAAAATGCATGGAAAAATCCTTGAAAATCCAAAAAGCCTTAGGATTTAAATAAGATTGGGTACCAGAAGGGCATTAGTGATTAACTAGTGTAATCAAGTCTCCGATCCTAATTTCTCTAGTTTCGTAGGAGTGAAATATTTCTCCCAAACCACCACCCGTGGTGGTCGCGATGGCTAGAATTTTACTCCCCCATCCGGGGGAGGGGTTTGAAACCCCGCGTCCCCATTGTGCGACTCACTCGCGGCTGGGCCTGTGGTGATGGCTCAGTTCGCCGGGTTTACGCCGCTGGCTGCCGATTGTACGGTGGTTCCTAGGTCACCAAATATATATATTTCTCACAATATTTCACTTGGGTTTCCAATCAACCCACCCTAAATTGATTAGTGGCGACTCATATTTAAAATTAACTTGCATGTTAAAAACTCAAACCATAGGTCGTGAATTGGTGGGCTTGGGAGAGCCTATACTAAGCCCTAATAGACTTAGCGAGCCATTAGCCTCTGCAGGTGCCTGCACCTAAGAGGGTGCTCGAAAAAAAGAGGTCACGACACTTCTAAGTAAATTAAACTAAGTAATTGAAAAAGAAAACTAGGTCACAATCGATATAGCTTGGGAGAGCCATTGCCAGTCATAGGTGCCACCTCGGGAGTATAATCATTCAAGCCTACTTAACAATCCGCTACCTCCCCTAGAGATCTCACCTCAAGAGCTTCACGACAACACTATTTTAAAAATAATGCAAAACTGATGGATTTTGCAATTCAAGTTTTACACAAGAAAAAGAAATTACTAGAAAAATCAACAAAGAACAATAAGAACACTAGAGATTTATATGGTTTGGTTTGAATGTTAGTATATTATTTACAAAAAGAGCCAATTGCCAAGAAATCCACTATGAATCTAAAAAACACTTGAGCCAATTGATCGCTCAAGTGTTTTCCAGCTTTCAGTCTCAATCAAAACAAACCGTTAATTGTTATCTCACAATTTTTTCACAAAGAGCTTATTAAGTAAACTCATATAGAGAAAATTCAAACATCCATCTTATTGCATAATACTCGAGTGGAATTTCATTCATTATACATGCAATATTTGTATCAAAAAATAAAAAATAAAAATCCATTACAGGAAACCTACTCAGTTTAGAAAATCAATAAAACTTTAAAAACTATTTGGATGGGGTAGCTCAGCTCAAACTCAAGACATTCTTAGTAATGGCACTCATCTTCGAATTAATATCGATTTTCAAAAGAGCGGGACATAAACAAACAGTAGCTACCAGGTTCAAGGTGACGGTTCCTTGGTGACATCCAGCATGCTCTTGTAAACATATCTTGGGCAAAATCTGGAAAAGCGATGATTTTATAGAGAGATCAATCTCCCATGATGAGTATGCAAAGGAAAAAAAGGTATATACAAAAGCTAAAGAAAGACATGGAAGAACTCGCCATATTTAAATTATCCTACCCTTGGAAAAAAATGTACAGGTGTGGCCTCTCCTGATGAAAGAAAAATTAATGGTGTGGATTTAATAATCCGTAAGGTTTACAGAAAAAGCTCATTAAGGTCCTTCGCCTCCTTGGGTGTGCCACAAGGGAGAGATATTTAGCCGACAAAAACTCAACATGGAGTTGGCTGCCATTAAAGAGACTTAATTATGCCTAAAAATCTAATTGTAGATTAGCAATACATTACAATTTGTATTTTTTTTTTTTGGTAAAGGTAAGAAATATATAGATTTAGGAGAAACTTACAAGGAAGGGGGGAAACCAGGCACCAACAGAGCAGACACTCAAGGCGACCAAAGTCGAAAGAGAGTGTAGGGGTGCCATGGATCCAAAGAGCAGCAAAGAAAACCAAACAAGGATACCTAAACAACAAAGACTAAACTAGACCGAAAGACCCTCCATCAATCAAAGATAGACGGACTCAAGTTCCAGCTCTGTTGCAGCCTTCTATTCGTCAGGGTATCCAAGACATGCTTGAACGTCATCGCTTTGTCTTTAATTGCCTTACAAAGATGCATCTTCATCGCCGAGATAAAGTGAGTCTGATTCCGGAAGATGATGTTATTGCGCTCTTTCCATATTATGTAGCAAAGAGCACCAAAGTTGAATCAAGCCATAGAGTGATAAAAGCCCCTGTCCGAGAATCGTCTGGATGCCCAATCAAGATTCTCCCGCCAAGAATTGTTCCGCCACAAGACATTGAATTTCGCAACCTAGAAGGAGGCGAGATTCCTCGGTATACGGCATGCGAAGAAGAGGTGATCCACCGAATCAGGCCTGCTTGAACAAAAAGGACACGAAGAAGATGCTGGAATCAATGCAAATGAGAGGAGAAGAACCTAAGTTGGCAACCTGTTACGGGTAATAAGCCATAGGTGGGTTTGGTATCTCGAAGGCATGGATGAGCTCCACACAAACGAAGACCAAGACACCACATTTCCTTTGGGTCTGAAGAGATCCCAAGCAGACGCCATTGAGAATTTCCCCGATGGATGCCGTAACCATTGGAAACGGTCTTCTTGTTGATTAAACTCAGGTAGGGGATCCCACCAATTAGCCCTAACATTAATAACATACCAACCAAGAGGCGTGGACAAAGCATCAGCAACAGAGGCATCTCGGGGGATGCCGAAATGATATATCTCCTGGTTGGAAAATAGAATATTGAGAGGGCCATTAGGGTGGCAAGGATCGAACCAGAATGACACAGCTTTTCCATTCCCTATCCTCAATCTGAAATGTTGCTGGTAAACATACCAAAGACGAAGGAGTCTTTTCCAAGCCCAAGAACAATAAGTGGGGATAAGAGTAATCCAGAAATTCTTCCAGTTTAAAAATGTAGAGTGGATCCACTTACACCAGAGAGATTCTTTGTCCGAGAAGAGCTTCCAAATATGCTTGAGCATAAGGGCGAGATTATTTTCTCTCAAGGTCCGAATTCCAAGGCCTCCCTCTTCTCTCGGGAGGCAAACGTCGCTCCAGGCTACTTTGGCCCCACCCGGACCCATATTCGGACCTTTCCATAAGAATTGCCGAAGTATCTTCTCAATTCGATCAAGGACAACACAGGGCAGAAAAAATACACTCGCCCAAAAGACTTGAATGGAATAGAGCACAGATTTAACGAGCTGAATTCTACCAACAAATGACAAGAATCTATGGGTCTAAGATTGAATTCGAGCCGTTATTGCATTGACCAACGTTATGCAGTCTGCCTTCCCTAATCTTGCAGAAATAACAGGGACACCAAGATAACGAAAGGGCAAGGAACCAACCTGGAAACCAAGCATATTTAAGATGTCATTTCGAAGGCCAGAAGATCCCCCAGACAAAAATACTTCACTCTTGTTCAGATTCAGCACCAATCCACTCCAGCTGGGGAAAGAATCAATTCCACATTTTAATAGACCAACCGAGGCTAAGGTAGCTTCCGAGAATAAGAGGACATCATCCGCGAAGAACAAATGGGAGAGCTTAGTCGATTTGCATCTCCAGAAGAATCCAAATTCAGGGCGACTGGTTTGGATGTCCAATAATCCAGTAAATGCTTCCATCACAAGTGTGAATATGTATGGAGACATCGGGTCGCCTTGCCGGATGCCCCTTCCACTAGCAAAGAATCCATGAAGATCCCCATTTAAGCAGATAGAAAATTTGGGGGATCGGATACACGTCATAATGCGATCAGTAAGAATTTGAGGAAACCGGAAAGCTTGTAAACAAACTTCAATGAATTCCCAACTTACCGTACCATAAGCCTTTTTAAAATCAACCTTAATGACACACTTAGCTCGATATGGATCATGCTAAAATCCACTAAATAATTCCTGAGCAAGCAAGATATTGTCGCTGCTGTGTCTTCCCTTTACGAATGCAGTTTGAGGTAAACTGATAATGGAGGGCAAGACACGAGCCAGACGGTTAGCAATAAGCTTAGTAATGCATTTATATATAGTATTGCAACACGCAATTAGCCTGAAGTCATGGACGGTCGAGGCATTGGGAATCTTGGGCACAAGGGCAATAATGGTTGTGTTAATTTGTTTTAACAGCTTCCCGGTCACAAAGAAATCCTTAACAGCCATGATAGCCGAAGCACCAACAATATCCCAAGAATGTTTAAAGAAATCCACATTAAAACCGTCGGGCCTAGGGGCTTTACAGGTTGCAAGAGAAAACAGAGTATCCCGAATTTCAACGTCTGAGACAGGAGAAGAAAGGTAACGAACCTGATCCTCATCCAGCGAATGATTAAGAACCGCTTGGATCTCCTCTTTAGTAGGGCAGCCCAAATTAGGAGTAGCAGCAAGAAGATCCTGAAAATGATCAACAAACACCTTC
The DNA here is from genome assembly GCA_016097545.1 of Eucalyptus victrix. Classification (NCBI taxonomy): domain Eukaryota; kingdom Viridiplantae; phylum Streptophyta; class Magnoliopsida; order Myrtales; family Myrtaceae; genus Eucalyptus; species Eucalyptus victrix. The sequence goes on along the minus strand of CM027840.1, from coordinate 12,445,784 downwards.
TGGATTTCCGACAGATCAGATATAGTGGTATCTCCACTAGTCATCGAGGTAATTCTATTTTGAAGATGTCTCTTGTTCACCATTTGGTGAAAGAATTTAGTATTAAGATCTCCCTCTTTCAACCATCGCACTCTAGATTTTTGCCGGTAAAAGGATTCTTCTTGGAGGCGAAGGTCAGTAAAGACTTGAATCTGCTGTTTTTCTGTATCAGCAAGGGTGGAGCTAAACGGGTCTAACTGCATAGCACCTTGAGTAGCTTGAAGGGCACGCCTAGCCTCTGCCGTCCTCCTTGAGAGGTTAGAAAACAATTCCTTATTATTCTGCTTTAGCTTGCATTTCAGTAGGCGAAGCTTTGCACATAGGATGTACATAGGCGAACCATGGAATGGAGAGTCCCAAACTTCTGACACCATTCTATCAAAATCCGGATGAGACATCCAGAAATTGAAGAATTTAAATGGTTTAGAAGCTCTGGGAATTGGCATAACTTTGATAACCATAGGAGTGTGGTCTGATATACCTAGGGCTAAGAATGAGGCTTTCGAGAAGGAAAATTCCGAGTTCCAGCAGCCATTAACCAACACCCTATCTATCTTCCTTTGCTTTCTGTTGGGGCCCGACGAGGTAGCCCACATGAACCTATAACCAATGAAGCGCAAGTCGTCCAGACCAGCTTGGACCAGGCAATCCCGGAATTCATCAAACGCAGGAATCCAAGCATTCGAGCCTCCAATTCTATCCGAAGGGTCTCGGATGGCGTTGAAATCTCCAGCTATAACCCAAGGCACGGAAGAAAGAATACCACTAGATTGAATAAGATCTTCCCATAACAGCCGTCTTGAAGTAAAGCGATGCTCAGCATAGATAATTGAAAGAAACAGAGCTTTTCCAGAAGCCAACCAGATAAGCCTACCGTGAATGGCTTGAGTCGATAAAGCATTGATCAAAAAATTGACCTCGCGGGGGTTCCACCCCACCCATATTCTTCCTTTATGGGAGTGACTATAGTTATTGGCCCAACTCCAGCCAGGTAAAACTGCAGAAGAAACCGAAGCAAAAGCAGCAGCAGAGATCTTGGTCTCAACAATTCCAACACAGCAGAGATTATTGGACCTAACAAAATTTCTGATTTCGGCTTGCTTAACGGGGTTACCGAGGCCCCTAATATTCCAAACACCAAAATTCATAACCAAAAAACAGGGAGAGAGGGCATCTTACCGACGTCTGGGCCTTCCTTTGCTCCGCCCTTTGCCCGGAGCAGTAATAGGAGTTTTTGAGACAACAGCCTTGGGGACGTATTTTTGATTGGGAGGGGCCTCAGGACTAGATTGCGGGTCATCCAAGTGGCTTGGATCAGCACGAACCGTATCCTCACCTTCACTACTACTACTACTGACTCCACTAGCACCATCCTCCGAGTCTTCGTCAGGAGATAGAGCTGTGGAGGCATCATTAGGATTAGAGACTACAAGAGCCCTTGAGCTTTCTTCATTAGCTACCCTTGGGCTATTCTGATCATCAGAATCACTCTGATTTGACTGGCCCTCTATAGCTTTAGCCTTCAAATCCGAACTTGGGGGTGCTGTTATAGCTTCCATCTGCCCTGCATTTTGTTTTTTCTTCCTGTTCGTAACCTGTTTCCAGCCCTCCTCAAAGGCAGATGATATAAGCTGATCAGGATCAGCAGCAACAGCCGATAATAAAGTCGGATATGTATTAACAGCAACATACTTAACAGCAGTAGGTTTTGCAGCAGCAGGTTTCACAGTAGCAGTACTCGCAGGTTGCTTGGGATCTTCCTTTGCTAAGTAGTTATGTCCAAACGCACAACATTTGGCACATGAATTAGGTCTCCATTCATAGAGAACAGACACCGAGAAAGATTCGTCATCCACCAATACTTCTACCTCCTCGCATTTCTCCAGTTTTGCAGAGATCTCAACGCATACCCTGGCGAAGGATAGGCGCTTCATTTTCTCAGTTAAGGGATCTACATACAGGGGCCTCCCTATTGCACTCGCAATTTCACTGATTCTCGGAGCCGACAAATACGCAAACGGGATGTTCTTAAGGCGAATCCAAACGAGAACAGAAGATTGGAGTTCTTTCTTGAGCTCTATATTTCGGTGCCATTGTTTCAGCACAAGGGGGACTCTAGCCACTGTCAAGTGGCCTCCATCCAGAATTTTTCTCCTGAATTCATCATCCGGAATGATGAAGAAATAGAATCCATCATCATTTGCCAAGACTTCCGCAAGATGCGCGCCCTAGGCCTGTTTCAAGGCCAATTCAATGATCTTGAATGGCACATTCTTGCCCACATAATATCCAACCAAACACTTATACCATTTCGGGTCACCATCATACTTCGCATTATCAGATAAGCGAACTACCGACTTCCTCCCAATCGAAATAGGCGGGGCAAAGCCTAATTCATATCCTTTGGCAGACAGGCTAGCCACATTTACCCATGAGCGGGTCTAAGGAGCTTTGGAGCTATCTCGATTAAGGGTGTTGGGAGGTCTCCCCTCTTGGCCACGAGATGCATATCTTACGTGGCTTCGACTTCGGGCATTAGGAGCCTGAGGCTTACCTTTCCCTCGACCAAGAGGGTCCTTGCTCGTAGAGGCCATATACCGCGCACAAACTCAGAAAATCGCACCAGAAATCTACTGTCGATTAACCAGAACAAGCTATACGGGCCATGGCACAGGCATAGCTTCAAGAGAAGTCCTAGGAGGAGGGATGCGAGTCTTACCTCCAAAGGACGCGACCAATGGAAGGCTGGATTGGTTCGCTCACTTCCAGAACAGAGATGAAGCCGATTCCGCACCAGAACCCTAGCTACGATCGACGAGATCTTACGATTCAAGCCATGCCAAGCAAAATGCTTCAGTGAAGATTTGAGGGGGTGAAAGGCAAGCCTTTCCTCCAAAAATCTCGCCCAACGGATGGCTGAGGCGATCGGAATCGCTTGCACACCAGAACACGAGCTACAGTGCTTCGGGCAAGAAGTTCTACTTCCTAAAAGTCGCCGTGACTTCATTTTGTATTTGGAACTGTAATTTCAAAGAAAATAGTCGAAGTAAAAATATAGTCAGTTGGAAAATTGGAATTCTTGAATTGGTCCAAAAAGCTTAAAAAGTGAAATTAGCATTTGATCAAAATATACGTTATAGTATTAAAGTATGACATAAGTTTTTCGAAAAGAAAGAATCCACTTACGGTGCAAGGTGATAATTCTTCCTCAAATTAACGAACGCGGACCACGCCTGACAATTCTTCCGGAACCTGAAACAAATATTTTGTTATGGTGAGAAAGCGAAACACAAAAGCCAGCAAAAATTATTCCCCTGATTATTTGGGAGATGTTGGTACTGGTGGTGATATTCTAGATTTTTAGGTTAGGATTGACACGAGTTTTCATAGTCTATTTGGATTTCGAAAGGTCTAACCCAAGCACCGGTGATTGATCAAATCTAGTAGTGATTACCTTTTATTGAAATCATGAACAGAGACTGCTAGATATCTCGAAGGATGCCAAAGCAGATATACACACTCTACGAATAAAGGACTTCCCATGTTCGGGGGAATCTGAAACTCATAGAACCCACAGCTCATTACACCTTCATTCACTTTGTATAGGTCCGGATCAATGGAATATTTGAAGACACTATTGACCTCCCTTCGGGGTTGAAACTCGTGGTAGATTCTATCCCAATCCCTAGGCGATGAACTAGACCACCTGACTAAAATATCATCAAACTTTCTTGGATGCTGCTTGTAAACCAGATGAACACCACACTTTTCCACCTTTAACCTAGGGTTGGTGATAAAAAATGAAACGACAATATGGTTTGACATTGTCTCCCAATTTGTATCATGCGGAAATTGAGTACTCGACACATAACCGAGCCAAAGGCAACCTGAATTGACAAATCTGATGGGAAACTTCAATAAGGGACCTATCCGATTTCCATCAGCATAGAACCCACAGAAAATGAAATGGTCATTTTCCAAGTCTTGACAGGAGTTGCAATTGATTCGCTTAAAATATGCGCATATGGCAAATCCTCTCCAGCTATTGTCATGCCAATTAGGGGGCATGTCTATGCTCAATAAAGGTCCAACTTCTTGGTAGTCAAACCACTCGGGTATTTCACATTGCAGAAATGGAGACACCACATAAGTTTTCAGAATAATTCTCACGGAACAGCAAATGATGTAACGAAGCAAAGACAAGGAGTACTTCTGTTGCAAAGTTAAATCAAGATCTTGTGGAAGCAAACTGAAGCAATTAAGGAAGCAAAACCTTGAGTTAGGTAGGGTGCATACAATGAATGGGTTTGATATCCTTTCCAATCTGAGGCACTTCTCAACCGCCACAACTATTATACTTTCTAGAAGTCTTGGTAACACTTCAAGATTTTTGCAATGATTTAATATGAGAAATTCCAGGCCAAAGATACGTTTGATGCTGGCAGTTATTGTGGTGAAACTGTTTTTGGCTAAGTCTAAAGACCTCAAGGAGGCTAAGCAGTCAATATCACTAGGAATTTCTCCTTCCAGAAGATTGCAACCACTCAGATCCAACTTTGTCAAATAGGATAGCCCTGAAAATGAAGGCAACCGTGGACGTCTAGAGTTTAGAGCTCTTCTCAGCGTACGTGTCATTGTCCTCCAACAATTTTGTGGCCTCTTGTTACTAACATGAAAACGTAATTTTTTCAAATTTTGTAAGAATGTCAAGCTGGATGGGAGTGTGTTATGGCACTTTCACTAATATCAAGCTCCTCTAAGCACTCTAAGCCTCCGATGCTCTCAGGTAGTTCTTCAAGATTTGAACATCCAAATAGATTAAGAACTCTGAGAGATTTTAGATTACCAACACTATTTGGAAGTCCCGTGAGGTCTTCACAGTCACCTAAGTCAAGTAGACCGAGTCTTTTCAGATTTCCAACTGAAGGATGAACCTGAGATAATGCTTTGCAACCTTTGAGAAAGGTTTGGGACATATATGAAGTTTGGAGTCTCCACGAATAATTTGGAACCATTGAGGTCGATAACTTTCAACTTCTCTAAGACCCGCATGTAGAAAAAATTGGTTGAACAACTTTATTAGCTTGTTAGACATAATGAAGTGTCTGATGAAGCATACATATGCATGAGTACTATTCCAACCTTTTCCCCTCTCCAGAGGCTACAAAGGAGGCTATCCTACATATGGAGCTCAGTAAGATTCTTTGGAAGAAAAGTTGGTGGAAATGATTTAAGACTGTAGTTGTCCTATCTTAGCAGGCTTAATTCATTTGAAAGGTGCTTAAACCCAGAAGAGAGGTGGATGGCACGAACATCAAGCAATCTTAAGTTAGTCATGTTTGTGAGTGACTCTCCATTCAAGCACACTATTCTACAGTCCCCAGATCGTAGGACTATGGCTTTGACTTTTCCTGTTCCCTGATAAACAACTCATATAGTGTCAACACATGACTAGCAATTTTTTTTCCTATATCAAATAAGCATGCTTGAAAATATGGCATACATCCTCAAAAAGCCAGACTCGACTTCTCGACTTCGCTCTCCTGGCTCTTCAGGAGACTCTTGATGAACAATTTCCCAAGCCATCTCTTGTAGCAAATCATGCATCCATAATTTGTTGCCAATGATTTGGATAAGAGCTCTATTGGCAAGGACTTCGATTCCAATATCTGCATACAAGCCACAATTGTCTAGAACTTCTGTAACATAAGGTTTCTCCTTTCCCTTGAAAAAACAGGCAATATCTAGGAAAATCTCCTTCTCTTTCTGCTGTAGTCCATTGTAACTTAACCTAAGCCGTTCAAAAATTTTCCCTTCTGGACATTCTTTAAGTCTAGCCAATGCACTCTTCCATTGCATCAAGCTCCTACAAGCCAAAAAGGAACCTAAGACATCAAGGGCTAGAGGAAGGCCATTAGCGTATCCAATAACTTGCTTCACGAGCTCATTGAACTCTGCTGGAGGATGATTACTTCTAAAAGCTTTCCAACAAAATAGTTGGAGAGCCTCAGCGAAGGATAGTTCCTCCACGTTATATATGGAATTTACTCCATATTGGAGAAACAAATGTTCATCTCTAGTTGTTATAATGATCCTACTTCCATGTCCAAACCAATCAAAACCTCCTATTAATTTTTCCAACTGCTCCTTTTCATTCACATCATCAAGTATAATGAGAACTTTTTTATATTGTAGTCGTTTTGTTATCATGTTCGCTCCTCTATGATCATCCCTAATTCTTCAATTGTCGTCTTGGAGAATATCACCGAGAACTTGGTTTTGTAGATACACCATACCATTCTTTTTTGAAATTTCACTGACATCTGAAAGAAAACAACATCCATCATCAAATTGGCTGTGGATTTTGTCATAAACTACTCGTGCAACAGTTGTTTTGCCTATGCCACCCATTCCCCATATGCCAATACTGCGTACATCACTCTCATCCAAGCATAAACATTCACCTACATTTGCAACGCAGGAATGCATTCCCACAAGATCGCCTACGACATAGGACAGTCAAGAACCCAGTTTATTTTCAACTTCTCCAATGATTTGCTAAATAAACTTGGTCTCATATCTGCAATGAAGAAATGCAAATGATTAGTTCTCCAGCAAGCATTGAGGCTGTCTAGTTCTAGAGTTGGTTCAGATGAACTAACATAATACAGAGTATGACGGTTATGACATTAGTGGCATGCAAATTTTAACGAAAACAAATCATTCCAAGTTAATGGAAGAGAAGCCTACCCATCTTTCAATTCTATTCCGGCGAGACTAGCTACTTTACTCACTGCATCCTTCCACCTCTTTATATCTCTCTTGTCACCCAAATAAGCTTCCTCAGTTTTAGCAAAGCCTATCCCAAAGTTTCCCCTTAGTTTCCGTATGTCGGATGGATTGACCTCATAGAAGATTGGTATCATTGATCCTTCGTTGATATCCTTGCACTCCACAGCCTTAGCAACTTCTTCTAGGCACCAAGTAGAAGAAGCGTAGTTTTCAGAGAATATCACAAGCACAAGTCTTGACTGCTCTATTGCGCTCGCTATTTCTGGTTTAATACATTTTCCCCTCTGAAGATCTTGGTGGTGATCATCTCGAAAGGCCACGATTCCTCTTCGCCGCAGATGATCGTGCAGATGGTCAACAAATTTTTTGCGTATATCTTCACCTCGGAAACTCGGGAAAACATCATACTTATATTGACTATGTTTGTTTTCTGGCCTTGGGAAAGATGCCATATCTTCTTGGGCAAATTTTGCAAAGACGAGATATGAAGGCACCTCGTCCTTATAGGAGTCCTTAGAAATAAATCAGGGTTGTGTTGACGATTCAACAAAGATGAGGAGATTTTACGGGATTATATAGAGGCACTGCGTCCAATCTAGTACCTTCATTACAGGGCTAGAGGAGATGAATGAGTACAAGTGAATGCCCTTTGCCTGTACATCACCAAAAAAGAAAAAAAAAAAGAAATTGAAAAAGAGAGCAAGAAGAGAGTTTCAGACATCCCCTGGAGGACGAATGTAAGATTTAGCGAGGGCTAGAGGCTTAATCTCGACTAATTTCTTCTTTGGTAACTTCATGATGTTATGTTATGACATGAAACATCAATTTGCAAAGACGTATGAGCCCAGAAAAAGGGCAAAGAACAAAGTACAAAACAAAGATGAAAGAGACTCTAAAAAGTGCAACTTCTGGCAATTGGATTGGGTTAGGCCACTTCAAAGGGCAGAAAATGGTCAAATCAGCACAAAATCCACGCGCATTTAATGTTACGAAAATTTCTGGAAGAAGATAACCAAAGGAAATGGCAGTTTATACATCTGGAGCTGAGAAATGTTGAAATACATACAACAATTGACAAACGAGGAACGGCTAGATTCAGAAACAAGCAGAAGATAGATAAAACCTTGAGAATGGAAGAACCTGGAGTCCGAGCGAAGAGATATATGCAGAAGCTGATTCAAAGCCGTCGAGACTCAACTTGAGAGACCACGATCAGCGGAAGCTGTTCTTATGAAGGACTGCTCGAGTGAAACTCCCTAAATAGTTGACTGTTTTTTGCGCCAGCGATTATATTAAATTTGCAATGTTACTTCATAATCTTTTCCCGCCATGTGGAGCTAGGTATGATTTCCTTTGTTCTACATTGTTTTTTCTGCTAAAATCTGCGATCGTATGTCGTTGGTGAGCGACTAAAATGAATTGATATCTCAATCTAATTAATGTTGAATAATTTCCAATAGATGTCGTTAGATTCTACCGGTTGCAATAATAGATATTGTTAGATTGTGAAATCAATCGGTAATCCTGGGATGTATAAAGAAATGACGATACTTTTCAAAGCCTAGCAAGCAAAAAAAAAAAAAGGTTGGCATGTGAGTAAAATTAATTGGTATCTTACCATGTCAAATGTTGATATAATCAAATCAAGGCCGGCAATTGCTTTGATCTTCACAGCATTGATAAGTTATAGAAATTTATATCGATAGACTATTAAAATCAGCGATAAGTTATAGAAATTTATATCGATAGACTATTAAAATCAGCTGACAATTTTTTAAGCATATATAGATCTTGGTACTTGTCAAAAACCTGTCAATAAGTTACAAACGCTTGATCACGGGGAGCAAACCTACTGGTCATTTTCAGGTTATCGGAGTTTTTTGACCCTTACCAGCATCGCATACCTTACCAGCATCGCATACCAAATTACCAATGCTGCAGCGAATTAGATCCCGTTTCTCAGGGCGTGGAAAGCTGACGTTTGGGAGGGGTTTGGTCGTGATTGGAGGCCTGCAATGACCCTAAATAGAACTATGACATGTCCATGAGGACTCCTATGAGTGGGCTGGGTCGTCCGTGGGCAGTGCATCTTTCTCGAGCATAAACCTGCATGGTAATGCAGATCCTCGATAAGTTAACGCCCATTTCAACTCTTCATTTACTTCCATGGTGGAATCACCAGTCAAAGCGTTTGGTTTGTAGTACTCGCAGGTGAGATGAAAGCAGTTCACCGTCATGGACGCTTCTACTTCTTTTCTCTCCTTTTTAGCTGAAGACCTAAAAGGATGTCTATCTCGAAGCCGAGTCTATTGCGGTAGCCCCAGCTGTTCGGAACCTTGACCTGCTTCGGTCCACTCCATTCCAGGTCTGTTCCGTGAAGTAATGACAGCTCGGGGATCGCGCAATCTTCATCTGCATTAAGTCTATTATTTCAAGAAGACACCCATATGTAGACGTCACTCTGCACGAAGTGCTCTGCATTCGCAGATCGTATTCTTATATTCGCTGCGTTTACTTCTTCCGCCGTCCGCATCTCATCAAGGCGGAAGAGACTTTTCTTTTTCCCTTTCATCTGAACATGATTTCTGTCAAAGGAAACAATGCCAGCTAAGAGGAATAATCTAGAATCACCCCAACTTCCTCTCCAAGGAAGATTGTCAAAGGAAACACTACCAGCTAAGATGAATAATCCAGAATCACCAAGAATCACGGCAACTTCCTCTCCAAGGAAGATCACTCAAGAGATATCTCTCTTAAATCTTCACATTGATTAATTGAATCAATTTAGGAATAGAATTGATACACCTAGATCAAGAAAATATACTCATTCTTTTTGTTAATCATTCTTTGTGTTATATATTGGCTCCTTTGTACATAGATTCATACCGCTCTTAATATAATAAAACTTTCCTCAAGACAATATTCTGCGGAAATCTATGTCTCTTAAATGTTCATAATTTTGATCATATGAACACGGGGACGGCCTCGTGATGCGTCCACATTCCGAGTGGCAAACAATGATTGTGGCTGCTCGAGTTGAATTGCTCAGCCAGCCTACTTAATATGGAGAAGTTATTGCATGGTTCGTCCATCCTATAGGCCATTAACATCCCGATCATTAGTTGTGGAGGACCTATCACGGAGCCGATATGATCAACGGTGGAGATAGGTTTAATCTATAGAATTTGTAGACCATGCAATATTTCTTCCTTGATTACCGGTCCAATTAGTAAAGGTGATCAGCGGGCAAGTGCCTCAAAAAGAAAATAGACCAACTTGAGCAACACCCTTACATTACAAAGCCCAATCCGGCCTAAATAGAAGCTTTATATAAAAATTGTATATCGTGGGCGAGCTTTTTGAAAATATATAATGCACGCTCAACCCAATGATCACATCGGTTAGTAAAATGGTAGTGTTTTTCTACTGATCTAGAAAAAAAAAATTCTAACTAGGCATTTAATCGATTACTTTCAAAATATAAATATCAATCATATGTCAACTTAATTAAAAATAAATGTAGGTAGCAACCAATTTATAACATGTCAATAATTTGTCATAGAAAGTTTTCTTCATGGAAGAGTATGGCCAATTAGCAAAGTACCTATATTTTGATGGAGGGTCTTCTTGACACTTCTTAAACATACTTTACACGGGACACTTATTAATCATTGCAAATAGCCACTACCTCATATAGTCATTTATATTTTTTCTAGGTTTGACTAGCGTGAAATGATGTACCCAGTCATAGATGACATCGAAGCAGAACCCCTTCCGTTAGATGTATTTAATAATGGGCTATAACTAAACCAATCCAATGAGGGCTAAGGTGCAACTCCCGACATGTTTCGGGAATGACCAATGATAGGAATAGACCATAATACATGCCAAATAAAGGGGACAGTGTTGGTGATGGTGACCAATATGAGCAAACCCTAAGGAGAATGTGAGCTTTATAAATCATGTCATTAGGTGAACATAACACGTATTAAATGTACACAAGTTGAACAATTCCACGACACATGACTAGCGGTCGAAATAAGATAATAGAATTGTAAAACGGCAAGTTCAATAATCAAATCAAATTTTATTGTCAATCCACTGATACAAAGCATAAATTGTTTTTTCAATTAATAGTTAGATAGATATTAGAAAATAGGCCAAGATGGATGTATTCCTTATTCTCGTCGAATCACAACAACGATGTCATAATCGTATTAATTTTTCGTGAGGATTCTCAGCGTGAAAAATACAAGGACCCGGTTTTTACTATTTCCAGATCACTTTAACGCTTAGCGCGCACTATAAAAGCCCTCCACCGAAATAATTCCCCGGGACGCCGCACAGAAATGGCGGGAAAATTGGCTTGCAATTGAGTCCTAGCAGGGGAAGGCGCAATCGGATTCTCCTTCGAGGCGTCGTGCGAAATCGTCCCTCGGAAGGACAAGGGCCTTCCCGCATCGATCGGACCTCCGGAGCAAAGATGTGCCAGGCCGTGTAATCTATGGATTAAATTCTGTCGTAGTTCTTGCCCAGTTCTGCAAGATTTACAGCCATGATCCCCACAGCATCCATTGCCGCTCGCTGCTCAGATCCGAAGGACCGCGGTGAGTGTTGGCAAGGTGGTCCAAGGGCACAGGGGTGATGGTGGAGGGCAGTGACCGGTGGTGCGGAAGGTTCAGGACGCAGGTAATTTTGGGCTAGGATTTTGCTTTTTCGGTAAGATGGGATAGCGGGCTGTTTATTTTTAAATTTTGTATTGTTTTGTTAATTTGGTATTTAGGTAGTGCCACATGAAAATTATGAGTGTATCATGACACAAAAGGTATATACCAGAGATTCGTGTTAACAATTCGATGATCCACATCGGCAAATATCCATCGATAGTGAAAAAGTTCAATAGAAAGGTTGACAGAATTTTATTTTGAAGTAGAAAATTTTGCTTTAAAAAAGTATATTTTCTAATAAGAATAAATGAAGTACATTAACTATTTACAATAGTTCGTTTGTTTTGCTTTAAATAAATAATTAAAAAATTGTTTTTTTGAATCCATTTTCTTAAATAAGAATCCAAAGTGAACTTTGTGTCAAATAAAGACCCGAAGTTGATCCATTGTTTCAAATAAAGACCGAAGTGAATTTTGTGTAAAATAAGGACTCAAAGTACTCAAGTTAATCTCTATTGAGGACCTTAGCTCGTTGGCAAACATTTTCCGAATATTAAAATAGGGGCAATTTTGTCAAAAATTTGTGATTGGAAAAAAAAGGGAAATTTCTAAATTAATTAAGTTTAGGTTATTCATTTAGATGTTTATGTTTTCTTCTTTCTTCTCCCCCATTGCTCAACCAAATAGCTGCCCGATCATCGTCATGACTCGATTCTCGTTGCTCCTCACCTTGCTCATTGGAGAATTTGCGTCTCCGCAAACAAAGAAAGAAGACTATGGTTTTGTTCTTGTCTTTGAATTTTTGCCTCAATCGGTAGAGAATTTGAGTCTTCGACTTTGCAGAGGATGGGTACAAGGAATGGGGAGAACTTCGGTCTTTGACTTTGCAAAGAGGATGGGTACAAGGAACAGGAAGACCGTAGAAAACCTAGGGTTTTTTGTTTATGTTTTAGGATTTGTTAATTTTCCCTAGATTTTTTTTGGACAAAATTGCCCAAACTCCGGTCATCGAAAATGTTACATGCTTGATAGCTGGCAAATATTTGGTTGACCAGCAAGCTTAGGGCCTTATTTGGAATTGATTCAACCACTTCGGATCCTTATTTGAGACAATGGGTCCACTTTAGGTCTTTATCTGATACGAAGTTCATTTCGGATCCTTATTTGAGGAAAATTAGTCCACTTCAGGTCCTTATTTGGAACTTTCCCTTCTTTATTTATCGTTTTTGCTTAATTGAATTTTTATTGCTTGAGCACTCATGCATAATATCATTTGTATGTGTTGGGACTTATAAACAAAATTTAAGATATCGCGTGCATGCTGTTGTCATAAAAGAGATAAGGCACCGAAAGAACGCTAAATTTCATCCAGAGTAACCAAGTTTCTAGACTTGTAGATCTTTGATTCATAATAGCAAGGGTGACTCCCTCGCCTTACACGGCTCGTAATTAATCCATTATATGTTAGTGGCGGCTTCTAAGTAAATTAAACTAAGTAATTAAAAAATAAATTCAAGTTATAATCGATAAAGCTTAGGAGAATCAATGTTAATTGTAGGCGCCACCTTGTGAGTACAACCATTCGAGCTACCTCCCTTAGAGATCTCACCTTTGGAGGTTTGTGACCACTTTGTTGTGAAAATATCGCAGAACTAACATATTTTGCAATTCAAGTTTAACGCAAGAAAAATAAATTACTAGAAAAATCAACAAAGAATAATAAGACAACTAAAGATTTACATGGTTCGGTCTTAATTTCAGTACATACTATGAATTCGAAAAGTATAGAATTTACCATTGTTTGACCGCTCAAGTGTTTTCCAGCCCTCAATCTCAATCAAAACAAACCGTTAATTGTTATCTCACATTTTTCACAAAAACTCATTCAGAAAATTCACAGAGAGAAAATTCAAACATACCTCTTATTGTATAGTAATCAAGTAGAACTTCATAACACACTACTGGAAACCTACTCAATTTAGAAAACCAATGAAAGTTCAAAAACTATTCGGATGGGGTATCTCGGCTCAAAATTAAGACATTCTCAACAATGGCACTCATCTTCAAATTAATATCGATTTTCAAAGGATCGAACATAAACACATGGTAGCTTCTTGGTTTAAGATGATGGTTGCTTAGTGACATCCAGTATGCTCCTGTAATTGGCTTGGATATCTGGAAAGAGATGATTTTATAGACAGATCAATCTCCCATGATGAATATGCAAAAGGAAAAAAGGTAAATACAAAAGCTAAAGAAAGAGATGGAAAAACTCGCCATATTTAAATTATCCTACCCTTGGAAAAAAAAAACACACACACACACAGAGGTTGGCCTCACCTGATAAAAGAAAAATTAATGGTGTGCAAGGATTTAATTATCCGTCAGGTTTACAGAAAAAGCCCATTAGGGTTCTTGGCCTCCTTGGGTGCCACAAGGGAGAGACGTTTAGCAGACACATACTCGAAATGGAGTTGGCAGCTAGGAAAGAGAACGTGGGAGTTCATTCCATTGACTCAATTACATGGAGAGGGTTTTAGTTTTAGTCACTTTTAAAACTCTAATTGTAGATTAGCAATACATTACAATTTGTATTTGGAACTGTAATTTCAGATGAAAAAAAGAATTTGAAAAAAAAAAAAAGAGAAAAGAAACGCCTACCTGAAAATAGACAAAGTAAAATATAGTCAGTGGTAACATTTAAAATTATGGATTGGTCCAAAACGTTAAAAAAAAAAGTGAAATTAGTATTTGATCGAAATCTTTGTCCTAGTATTAAAGTATGGTATAAGTTTTTCAAAAATAAAGAATCCACTTACAGTACACATGGAACTTTCGTCATGAAAATTATGGAGGTATCTTCTGTCGTGATATTAAGGAATGCTGACCATGTTTGATGGTTCTTTGTGATCCTGTAAGAAAGATTTTGTTATGTTGAGAAAGCAAAATGCAAAAGTCAGCAAAAGTTATTCCCCTGATTATTTAGGAGATGTTGGTGCAGCTGGTGATATTCTAGAATTTTAGTCTAAAATTAACATGAGTTTTCATAGTCTATTTGGATTTCGAAAGGTCTAACCCAAGCCCCGCCAATTGATCAAATTTATAAGTGATTACCTTCTTCTGAAATCATAAATAAATAATAGATTCTGCACGAAAAAATCATCTTCATCGTACATGCGCGCATAAACCTCAAAGACCCCACAACTCCTTACACCTTCATTCACTTTGTACAGGTTCCGACCAATGAAAGTTCTAGATAGAGGTTTGACCTCCCTTGGAGGTCGAAGCTCATGGTAGATTTTATCCCAATCCCTGGGTGATGAGCTACACCACCTAACTAAAATATCATCAAAATCTCTTCGACACTGCTTGTAAACCAGATTAACACCACACCTTTCCACCTTTAACCCAGGGTTGGTGATCGAAAATGAAACGACGATGTGGTTTGACATTGTCTCCCAATTTGTATCACATGGAAATTGAGTACCCGACACATAACCAAGCCAAAGGCAATCTGAATTGACAAATTTGATGGGAAACTTAAATAAGGGACCTAGCCGATTCCCATTGGCATAGAACCCACAAAAAATGAAGTGGTCATTTTCCGAGTCCTGAAAAGAGCTACAGTTGATTCGTTGAAAAGATGCACAAATGGCAAATCCTGTCCAGCTATTGTCATGCCAATTAAGGGGCATGTGTATGCTCAACAAAGGTCCAACCGCCTGATAGCTAAACCACATAGGTATTTCACATTGCCGACATGGAGACACCACGTAAGTTTCTGAAAATATTCTTGTGGAACAGCAAATGATGTACCGAAGCAACGACAAGGAGTACTTCTGCTGCAAAGTTAAATCAAGATTTTGCGGAAGGAAACTAATGCAGTTAAAGAAGCAAAACCCTAAGTCGGGTACTGTGCATATAATGAATGGGTTTGATATCCTTTGCATTATGAGGCACTTATTAGCTTCCACAAGCATTATGCTTTCCGAAAGTCTTGGCAACACTTCAACTTTTTTGCAATTATCTAGTACTAGATATTTCAAACCAGAGATATGTTCAATGCTTGATGGTAGGGTGGTAAAACTTTTTTCGGCTAGTTCTAAAGACCTCAAGGAGGGTAAGCAGTCAATATCATTGGGAATTTCTCCTTCTAGAAGATTGCAGCCACTCAGATTCAACTCTGTCAAAGAGGATAGCCCTAAAAATGAAAGCAACCGCGGATGCCTAAAGTGTAGAGCTCTTCTTAGCATACGCGTCAATATCCTCCAAGAAATTTGTTGCCTCCTTTTACTAACATGAAAGCGTAACTTTTTCAAATTTTGTAAGAACATCAAGCTGGATGGGAGGTGTGTTATGGCACTTTCACTAATATCAAGCTCCTCTAAGCACTCTAAGCCCCCGATGCTCTCAGGCAATTCTTCAAGATTCGAACATCCAGACAGATTAAGAACTCTAAGAGCTTTTAGATTATCTACATTATCTGGAAATTGCACGAGGTTTTCACAGTCACCCAAGTCAAGTAGAGTGAGTCTTTCTAGATTTCCAATTGAATGATGAACCTGAGATAATGCTTTGCAACTCTTGAGAATTAGCCTCTCTAGATTTGGGACATATATGAAGTTTGGAGTCTCCACGAATGATTTGGAACCACTAAGGTTGATGACTTTTAACTTCTCTAAGACCTGCATCTTGAAAAAATTAGTTGAACAATTTTATTAGCTTGTTAAACATAATAACGCATGTGCTGAACCAAACACATGCATGAGTACTAATTCCAACCTTTTCCACTTTCCAAAGGCTACAAAGGAGGCTGTCCCGCATATTGAGTTCGACAAGATTCTTTGGAAGAAAACTTGGTGGAAATGATTTAAGATTGCAGTTGTCCCATCTTAGCAGGCGCAGTTTATTTGAAAGGTGCTTCAAACTAGAAGAGAGGTGGATGGCACATACATCAAGAATTCTTAAGTTAGTCATGTTTGTGAAGGACTCTCCATTCAAGCGCATTGTTCTATAGTCCCCGGATCGCAAGGCTATGACTTTGACTTTTCCTGTTCCCTAATTAACAACTCATATGGTGTCAATACATAACTAGCAAGCTTTTTTTTTTTTCCTTATATCAAATAAGCATGCTTGCAAATTAATTTTGTAGTTACTCACCGAGTTTTTTGACAGAATATGGCATACATCCTCAAAAAGCCAGACTCGACTTCGTTCTCCTGGTTCTTCAGGAGACTCTCGACGAACAATTTCCCAAGCCATCTCTTGTAGCAAATCATGCATCCATAGTTTGTTACCCAAGATTTGGATAAGAGCTCTATTGACAAGGACTTCAATTCCAATATCTGCATATAAGCCGCAATTGTCCAAAACTTCTGTAACATAAGATTTCTCCTTTCCCTTGAAATAACAAGCAATATCTAGGAAAATCTCCTTCTCTTTCTGTTGTAGTCCATCATAACTTAACCTAAGCTGGTCAAAAATTTTCCCTTCTGGACATTCTTTAAGTCTGGCCAGTGCACTCTGCCATTGCTTCAAGCTCCTATATGCCAAAAAGGAACCTAAGACATCAAGGGCTAGAGGAAGGCCACCAGCATATCCAATAACCTGCTTCACGAGCTCATTGAACTCTGCTGGAGGATGGTTACTTCTAAAAGCTTTCAAACAAAATAGTTGGAGAGCCTCATCAAAGGATAGTCCCTCCACCCTATATATGGAATTTATTCCATATTGAAAAAGCAAATGTTCATCTCTGGTTGTTATAATGATCCTACTTTCACATCCAAACCAATCAAGATGTCCTGCTAATTTTTCCAATTGCTCATTTTCATCCACGTCATCAAGTATAATGAGAACTTTTTTATGCTGCAGTCGTTCTTTTATCATGTTCGCTCCTCTATGATCATCCTTGATTTTCAAATTGTCCTGTTGGAGAATGTCACCGAGAAACTGGTTTTGTAGATATACCATGCCATTCTTTTTTGAAATTTCTCTAACGTTGGCAAGAAAACAACATCCATCATTAAATTGGCCTCGGATTTTGTCATAAACTACTCGTGCAACAGTTGTTTTGCCTATTCCACCCATTCCCCATATGCCAATACTACGTACATCACTCTTGTCTAAGCATAAATATTCAACTACATTTGCAACACGGGAATGCATTCCCACAAGATTGCCTACAACACAGGACAACCGCGGACCCAATTTATTTTCAACTTCTCCAATGATTTGCTGAATAAACTTGGTCTCATATCTGTAACAAAGAAATGTAGATGATTAGTTCCCCAACGAGCATTGAGGCTATTTAGTTATGGAGTATGATAGTCATGACATTAGTGGCATGCCAATATTAAGGAAAACAAATCATTCCAAGTTAGTAAAAGAGAGGCCCACCCATCTTTTAATTCTATTCCGGCAAGACCAGCTACTTTACTCATTGCATCCTTCCACTTCTTTATATCTCTCTTGTCACTCGAATAAGCCTCCTCAGTTTTAGCAAAGCATGTCCCAAAGTTTCCCCTCAGTTTCCGTATGTCAGATGGATCGACCTTGTAGAAGATCGGTATCACCGATCCTCCATTGATATCCTTGCACTCCACAACCTTAGCAACTTCTTCCAGGCACTAAGTAGAAGAAGCGTAGTTTTTAGAGAGGATCACAAGCACAAGTCTTGACTGCTCTATTGCCTCCAATATTTCAGGTTTAATACATTTTCCCCTCTGAAGATCTTGGTCGTGATCATCTCGGAAGGCCATGATTCCTCTTCGCCACAGATGATCATGCAGATGGTCAACAAAGTTTTTGCGTATATCTTCACCTCGGAAACTTGGGAAAACATCATACTTATATTGACCATGTTCGTTTTCTAACCTTCGAAAAGATACCATATCTTCTTGGACAAATTTTGCAAAGACAAGAGAAATGAATGCACCTTGTCCTCATAGGAGTCCTCAGAAATAAATCGGGGATGTGTTGACGGTTCAACAAAGATGAGGAGATTTTACGGGATTATATAGAGGCTCTATATCCGATCTCATACTTCCATTCCAGGGCCGAAGGAGATGAAAGAGTACAAGTAAATTCCCTTTGCCTGTACATCCCCCCCCCCCCAACCCACCCAAAAAGAAAAGAAAAAAAAAAAAAAAAGGAAAAAGAAAATTTGAGCAAGAGAGCAAAAAGAGACTTTCAGACATCCCCTGGAAGATGAATGTAAGATTTAGCGAAGGTTAGAGGCTTCATCTCAACTAATCCCTTCTTTGTGAACTCATGATGTCATAACATGAACCATCAATTTGCAAAGATGTAGGAGTCCAGAAAAGGGGAAAGAACGAAGTACAAAACAAAGACGAAAGAGACTCTAAAAAGTCCAACTTCTCAGGCAACTGGATTGGGTTAGGCCACTTCTAAGGGCAGAAAATGGTCAAATCAGCACAAAATCAACGTGCATTTAACGTTACGAAAATTTCCGGAAGATGATAACCAAAGGAAATGGCAGTTTACGCATCTGGTGCTAAGAAATGGTGAAATACATACAACAACTGACAAACAAGGAACGGCTAGATTCAGAAACAAGTAGAGGACAGATAAAACCTTGAGAATGGAAGAAGCTGGAGTCTGATCGAAGAGATGAATGCAGAAGCCGATTGAAGCTGTCAAGACTCGAATTGAGAGACCACGATCAGCGGAAGCTGTTCTTATGAAGGATTGCTCAAGTTAAACTTTCAAGAAAGATGGCTGTTTTTTGTGTTGAAGATTATCAAGTTTGCAACGTGACTTCATACTCTTTTCCCGCCATGTGGATCTAGGTGTTGTTCTACACAGTTTTTTCTTCTAAAATCAGCGATCAAATGTCATTGAAATAGTTGATGAGCGACTAACTTAGTTGATATCTCAATCTAATTAATGTTGAATAATTTCCAGTAAAAGCCGGAAACTTCAAAGGTGTCCAGAAGTTGCAATAATAGATATTGTGAGATTCCACCAATTGCCATAATAGATGTTGTTAGATTGTGAAATCAATGGCTGACCCTGGGATGTATAAAGAAATGGCGATACTTTTCCAAACCTAAAAAATTAAAAATAAAAAAAAAAGGTTGGCATGTAACTAATATTAATTGGTATCTTACCATGTCAAATGCTGATACAATAATCAAATCAAGGCCGGCAATTGCTTTGAAAAATTAGTAACTTTCACGGCATAAATGTTGATATAATAATCAAATCAAGGCCGGCAATTGCTTTGAAAAATTAGTAATTGTCACGGCATTGACAAGTTATAAAAAATAAATATCGATACACTATTAAAGTCAGTTGACAATTTTTAAAGCATATATAGGTCTTCGTACTTGTCAAAAACCTGTCAATGAGTTACAAACGCTTGATCAGGCGGAGCAAACTTACCGGTCAATTTCTGATTTATCGGAGTTGTTTGACACTTACCAGTATCATATACCAAATTACCAACGCCTCACTGAATTAGATCCTTTGCTCGGGGCGCGGAATGTGGACATCTGGCAGGGGGATTGGTTGTGATTATAGGCCTGAAATTATCCCAAATGGAACTATGATATGTCCATGACGACGCCTATAAGGGGCCCGGATCGTCTGCTTTGTCTGCTAATGGATGATCGGCACACTTTTCTTCACTTTTCTTCCACAAAGCAGACGATGGCAGGGCAATGCATCTGTCACGAGCATAATCCCGCATGGCAATGCAGATCCTCGAAAGGTAAAGACCCATGTCAACTCATCGTTTACTTCCATGGCCGAGTCACCTATCAAAGCGTTTGGTTCGTAGTACTCGCAGGTGAGATGAAAGCAGTTCACCGTCGTGGACGCTTCTTCGTCTTTCCTCTCCTTTTTAGCTGAAGACTTAGAAGGATGTCTATCTCGAAGCCAAGTCTATTGCGGTAGCTCCAGCTGTTCGGAACCTCGACCTGCCTTGGTCCCCTCTATTCCAGGTGTGTTCCGTGAAGGAATGACAGCGCGGGGATCGCTCTGAGTCAACTCCCAGGTATTATTCTTCATCTATGCTAAGTCTATTATTGCAAGAAGATATACATATGTAGACTCTTGGGGGTGAACTGGGGACGATAATTAAACCGATTGAAATCGACTTAACCCCATCAACAACCAGCCACATATATCCTCGGAATAGCAAATATAATGCCAAATTTATAAGAGAATAAAACCAATAATAACACAAAGGATTTAATGTGAAAATCCAATACCGAAAAAACCATATATCACCCAAAAACTTCCACTAATTACTAAGAACGATAGAATCCACAAAGTAATCTTATCTAGTCACACACTAGAGGCTCAACATAAGCATTACAATCATATTTTCTTACCAAAAAGGTAAATCAACAAATTCGGAGTAAGAAAACTCTAATCGCAATTAGAGAATTTGGAGGAGGTTCTCTAAATCGTAGCCTTTGGTCTTATGAACAACATACTCAAACTTGAGCCAATTCCATCACCGTTTGACCTTTGAATAGAGACTGCAAAATATTCAGCTTTCTTACTTTTTTTTCTTCTCCGCGTGCCCGTGGTGAGATCACCGTCTCACGCCTTCTTCTATCTTTTCTCTCTTCTTGGTCTCACTCCTCTCTCTCCACTTTCTCGGCCACACATGCACGAAGCAACAACCCCCCTTTTTTTCTTTTAGCTTTTGACTTTTCTTCCTCCTTTTTTTCTAAATGTTTCTTTTGTTTTAATGTTAGCTGGGCCCCACATGAAGTGGACCAAGCCAACAGTTGACATCGCTCGGGGCGGAGCCCTCCGCATGTGGAGATTGTATTTATATATTCGCTGCGTTTACTTCTCTTACCAATGCCGAAGAGACTTTTTTTTTTCTTTTGTCTGAACATGATTTCGATCATGTGAACACGGGGACGGCCTTGTGATGTGTCCACATTCCGAGTGGCAAATGGCAATTGTGGCTGCTCGAGTAAAATTGTTTGGCCGACCTCCTTAACATGGAGAAGTGATTGCATGGTTAGTAGGTTCTCTGAACCATTATCATCCCCCGTCATTAATTGAGTAGGACCTACCATTGGACCCATATGATTAATAGTAGAGATGGGTCTGGTCCATAGAATTTGTAGACCATGCTATATTTCTTTCTCAATTACCGGTCAGGTTAGTAAAGGCGATCAATGAGCAGGCGCCTCAAAAGGAAAATGGATTGGCTAGAGCGACGACCTTACATTACAAAGCCCAGCCCGGATTGAACAGAACCTTTATATAAAAATTCTATATTGTGGGCGAGCTTATTGAAATTATATAAAGCACGCTCAACCCAATGATCACATCTACCGGTTAATAAAATGGTAGTGTTTTTTCTATTATTCTAGGAAAAAATATTCTAACCAAGAATTTAATCGATTGCTTTCAAGATTGTTTGTCAATCATATGTCAGCTCAATTAAAAATCAATGTAGGTAACGGCTAATTTATAATCCGTCAATAATTCGTCGGACAAAGTTTTCTCCATGAAAGAGTATGGCCAATTAGCAAAGTACCTATGTATTTTGATGAAGGTTCATCTTGACACTTCTTAAACATACTTTACAAGGAAAACTTATTAATCATTGCAAATAGCAACAACCTTACATAGTCATTTACCTTTTTCTGGGTTTGGCCCACCAAAAAGGGTACACTTGCTCGTTGAGGACATCGGAGCAGGACTCCTTCCGATAGATGTATTTCATGAAAGGGCTGGGACTAAACCAAACCGAGAAAACCTAAGAGTGTGGCTCTCGACGCGTTTTGAGGACAATGAATGATAGCAATGGACCACGTTGCACATCAAAAAAGGGGATAGTGTTGATGAGCCACACAAGCAAACCCCAATGAGAATGTGAACTTTATAGACTGGGCCATTAGGTGAACATAACACAAATTAAGTGTACATGAGTTAAACAAGTCCACAACATGCAACTAGTGTTACTAGACTTGTGTTAAGCGAAACATAAATTAGTTCACAAGCATGATACGAAATGTAATTGATTTTTTTTTTCTGAATTCAAAAATGATAATCAACTAGAGGCAGCTATGAAATAGTGGATTGAGGTAGTATATAGATTTCAATCCCCCCCCCCAAAAGGGAATATTGAGATGATTTTTAAGTTTTTAATTGCAGAGAAGTTAATAAGTAGGTTTCATGGTCAGAAGTTGGATCAGGATAATAAAATTGTAAAACTTCAGATTAAATAATCAAATCAAAGTTTATCGACGGTCTATTGACACAAACATAAATTATTTTTTCGATTAATAGTTAGATAGATATTAGATAATAGGCCCAGGTGGATTTATTTCGTATTCTCGTCGAATCACAACAACGATTTCATAATCTTTATAAATTTTCGTACGGATTCTCAGCGTAAAAAATACAAGAACCTGGTTTTTTTTTCTATTTCCAGATTTGCTTTCATGCTGAGCGCGCACTATAAAAGCTCCCCACCCGAAATAATTCCCCGGGACACCGCACAGAAATGGCGGGAAAATTGGATCGGGATTGAGCCCTAGCAGGGGAAGGCGCAATCGGATTCTTCTTCAAGGCGCCGCGCGAAATCATCGCTCAGAATGACAACCTCCCCATATCGATCGGAGCTTCGGAGCAAAGATGATGCCAGGCAGGTCGAAACCCTAGGGATCGCCGACGAGATCGCGGCCCTCGTTTCCGATGAGCTGCAAGTGGCATCGTTCGACTTGCTTTCCCTCTTTCGATTTTCGATCTCTTAATTTTTGCTTTTTCGTCGTCTTCGATCTCTCTCTCGTGTCGATACGTGAGTGTTTTGTTCCCCCTCCAGTATCCCTCCATTTTTAAGAAGATTTTCACGACGCGCGCAGATCGGTAACTGGTTTTGGATGTATTTCCCGTTGTCAGGAGAAAAAAAGTAAGATTCATGACGCGCGTAGAAATTGACTTCTTGCCGTTGTAGATTCTAACACATATTGATCAATACTAGTTTCTTGCGATGCCTCCTGATTTTGTGGTTTTTTATTTCTTCAGTGAAGAGCTTGTGCCACAGCTTGCCTGAGTGTTGCAGAATTGGTAAGGCAAAATTTGCAGACTAGACAGTTTAAGTTTATCATGTCATAGAGGACATGATCCTTTTATTTTATTTTTGTTATATGGCTTTGATTTAAACATGATTCATTTGCTTAAATTATCTTAGGGAGCTAAATCAGTGATTGTTCTTGGGATCATATTTTCCACCTCTCCATGCCTGTGAAGCATATCTAGACTTACTGCCTTGAGGTAAACTTATATGGCTTTCTCGATATCATGCAGAAGTGCTTTCCAATGGGGTTTGTCCATGATACCACGCTCGGATGATGCCATTCAAGTTACACAGCATGTAGCGAACTTCTTGAAATATCATATAGCATACACGATCATGGTTACATGAAATATGCTTAAACTTTTCACTCAGTTTGAAGGGAAAAAACTTCAAATTCGAACTCGTTATCCTGTAGTGAGGCTAGGAAGTCGTTAAACCGGGCTTTTGTGGGCTTTTGCTCAAAAAGTGCGTGACAATCTGACATATAATCACATCCCCACCCATTGTGGGAAAGCAGGGTAAGCCCTGATGCTATCTTTTCATTGCATATCTTCATCAATTTTGCTCATGATTTGTGGTTTGTGGTGAGCGAACCTCTAGTCAACTCGTATCTTGTGCATTTCCTTCATGTGAAAAGAATTTCCGGCCACTCTTCATATGAATCTTCAAGAATATGGAAGAGCAAGACAATTAATCAAGCATGTCATAAAGTCTAGATATTGGGTACTTTTTACATAATGGTAATATTATGTAAGGCTGGAACTGAATAAGGTCTCATGTTTTCCCTAACATATCATCTAGCAATCAGCTTATCCATTTGCCTTGAAGTAACTCGAGGTAGGATTACGAGACGGGCTCACACATGTATGCCCATCCGAAATAATAACTCTAGCTATCGTGCTTGAAATAGACTAATGCAGCTTAAGTGCCTTTTCAGGGCCTTCTTGACCATCGCAATGGGTTTACCTTTTATAGTTTCTAAATTCAAGACGCCAACCTCATATTGGGCCGTTTCAAGCTGACAGGAGTTTTTCCAGTCCAAGTTTACTCGAGCTCATGAATCATTTTGCTGAGATGCGTCAGAGCTAGAGCGATGAACTTCAACTGAGCTCGAGTCGGTTATCCAATGGGCGAGGACTTTTCCAGTTCGGTTGAGTTTGCTTCAGTAGTAAACTGGGTAGAGTGACTCAAGTCGGCTCGATTACACTTTGGACTAAAAAATCCATGGTTTAAGACTCAATCCCAATTCTAACCTGAATTTTTATTTTTATTTTGTTTAAAAATACCCTCAACTTTAGACTAGCCCCAATTCTGCTTGAGTTTCTAATTTATCCCCGGTCGACATGACATCCACATGAATCTGCAGACATGGAACTCAGGTCTCACATCAGACAACCTAAAAAAAAAAAAGTCGAGAAAGATGCAGCCATGGTTGCTCAAGCTCCTAAGTTTGCAACCATGGCAACTTGAGCTTCAAATCAAAATTGGGTTTAGTCTTCAAACCAACTGAGCAAAGCACACGAGCGGCCCCATTGCGAGCCTGAAGTGCGAAGCTCAAGTTGCCATGGCCACACCTCTCTCAGTTCTTCTTCTTCTTTACATTGTCTGACGTGGCAACAAAATTTAATGTCAACAGCTTCGTGTGGATGCCATGTTGGATAACTATCAGTTACTTGGATGGCATGTTAATAGGGGACATATTTGAGACTTGAGTGAAAGTTGGTTTTTTTTTTTTTTTTTTTTTACAAAAAAAAAAAGAGTTGGAGTAGAATTGAGACTAGATTAAACATTAAGAATTTTTAGAGTATTAAACCTGTGAACAAACCCCTCTAAGGCTGCATTTTTTAGACTTGAGTGAAAGTTGAGGATTTTTTTTTTTTTTTTTTTTTTTTTTTTTACAAAAAAAATAGTTTGGAGTAGAAATAGGACTAGATTAAAAATTAAGAATTTTTAGGGTATTAGACCTATGAATAAATCCCTTTAAAGCTGCATTTGGTTCAATTTTTCCAAAAGCTTTGGACCTCTAAGAGCCTCTTGGTGAAAACTAGGAGTGTTTGGCAAATGTTTTTAGACCCATTTGGCAAAGCTGAAAGCACATCTTAAGCTTTCAACATTTTCAGAAGGATAAATCTAAGGTTAATGAATTTTTCTTTCAAAGTGCCCCCACTTATATTTCACTATTTTAGTCTTCCCCTCGCATTGTTCATCTTCAACCTGGGAGATGGATGAATGTTGACATTACCTCCTTTGGTGCCACAAGAGGGAGACATTTAGCTAATGAAACTCGACATGGAGTTGGCAGCCAGGAAAGAGATTCTGAGAGTGTGACATTCTGAATTTCGACCCTGTCTCGAATATATAAAATGGATATTCCGTCGGCACGCCTATGGTCCTTTTTCTCTGAGCTGATCACTCGTGAGTTAACTAATCTATTGGGTGAAGCCGTTAAGGAATATAACTGCGGTAAAATTCCTAAAAGCTACCTAATTGATTGGATTGGACTAAAATTGCATTCGATCGATTTTAACTACAAAATAGAATATAGTTTTGGAAATCGGACGTTCGAGCATGTCACGATTCATATATAGGACGTCGTCTTGTCTTTCGGTAGAATTCCATCGAGTTCGGGATTTTTGCAGAAAATCGTTACGGACAATTTGGAAACAAATCGAAATTCGGATGAGCCCAATTGAAGGAAATTCTGACTTCTAAACTGAGCTACTTGACGATAGCAAAGTGTGGAAATTTTGTGGGCTTTTTCCTCGACGAAATTGGACGTTGATTTCATGAAGAAATTGAAATCCAAATGTGTGAAATTCGGAACTTGAACGGGGGCTGCAACATTTGACATTAAATTAAGTAAATGTGGAAAGAAAGTATTTGGGGGACACCAAGATATGCATGAAGACTTTTGGGCAATCTAATGATGGATTAGATATTTTAAATTGGACTTTTTCCTCTCCCTCATCCGTTCCCTCCGTCGGTCTCTCATTCTGGCACGTCTCTTTCTCTCTCTCTTGCTGCCCATCTTCGACCGACTTCTTCCCTCTCTCTCGCTGCTCACCTCACGCCAGCAGCTGCTTCAATTTTGTTCATTCTGCCATCCCACCGAAAACCCACAGATTTCCCCCAACTCTCCAACGCTTCCCCCAGCTTGCGGCCACATGTCCGCCTCCTCTCTACGCCTGAGAAGTTAGCCAATTCCACCAATGTTGACCGAGGCAACTTCAGCAACTGCCACATGTTCGGTCAACCAGTGAAGCCTCCCCACCGGTGTGTTGACCTCAGCTTCGACGCCACTGCACCCCTCCACGTCTCCATCGATTCCGCTGTAGCTGCTTCACTCCAACGCACGCCCACGCACCACCAAATGCTCCATCGATCCCTCTTGCACCGACAACAAACGTCCCACAGGCCCGGCCCACCTTCAGCCGTTCCATCCCACCGAATTGCGTTCCAGCAGCAAGAAGCCCCAATGTTGACGGCCCATCTCCACGAAGTCTTCATCCACGCGGCTCCTCGTCCATCAACGAAAACCGAAGCAGCACCAGCGTTTCTTCCTCTACCAGGCGTCCAGCGAAGTGCCCCTGCAGCTGCCGTGCGTCTCCGCTTCTGCCCGTGTCTTCCTCATGAAGTCAGCCCAACGTCCAGCCCCAATTCCAGCGCCCATGGCCCGCATCTTCAGCCCAGCTTCCATCTCCAAGCAATTTTACTTTCAGCCCACATAGAGCCCGGCCCAGTTCAGTGTTTCCAGCAGCCCAGCCCACGTGAGTTTCAGCCAAGCCCAGAGTCAAGGCCAGCAGTCATCGTGGGCCTTGCAAGGCCTTCTCAGCCCAGCCCATCTCAGCACAAGAAGGCAGCCCATCTTGGGCCCGCGAAGCAAGCCCAAGCCCGCGACCAGCAGCTCTACAGAAGCCCAAGACCGAAGCTCAGCCTTGCTGAGATTAGTTGGGCCGGTTTAAGGCCCAGTCCAAGCCCATGGGTGTCATCGCGAGCTCAAGTTCGGCCACCGTCGTATCGCCGTCGTGGGGATCCAGTCTCGTATCGCCGTTGCGGTGATCCGGTCTTCCCTTTAATCAAGTGAGTTTTGTTCACTAATGCCTTCTGAGTTTTCTAATGATGCTTAAGGGTTGATTAAATTTAATTAAGTGCAATTAGGTGGTTAGATTAGAGTAGATTAGTTATTATTAATTAAATGTGATGCATGTTAGGTGGTTAGACATAGTCACTAGCAAGTAGAAACGTGTTATTATTTATTGAATGCATCTTGGGATTTTCCCGACCCTTATCGCTTCAATTAAGCATTACGGGCTTAAATTGGATTTATTGCTATTTTATAATTAATTTTCGGAATTATTTAATTATTTATTTATTTTCTGGAAATTAGGCGGGGATAGTCGACGACCGGAATTTTATGCTGATTGTTGTGGCGTAGTCCATTTATTTAATTAAGCTTTATTTCGTGTTGAATTGAATAAATTGTGGATTATTATGATATATTCCTAAATGAGTCGATTTTGAGTAATTGATCGAGGAACAACCGATATCAATTATCAGTGTTTAATTGATTGGTGAACTACGGAAAATTGTGAAAATTGAGTAAGATTGGTGAATATGGGAAAATGTCCCAAAATTGAGAAGTATCGATATTGATTGGAAAATGACCGTGAGAGGTTATGAGTTGATCCTAGAAAGCTGTCAAAGTATAGCTGTGCCAGTTGGGCCGAGAGTTGCCACCGAATTGGAATCGGTCACGCCCAATAGGGTTGTGATTCACCACCTGCTAGATATCGTGCCTAATATGACAATAACCTACCACCTATTAAAGGTTGTGCCGAGTGAGGTCGTGATTCTATTAAATATAAATCGTGCCCACTAGGGCAAAAATTGCCACTTGACAAAGGTCACGCCCATTGGGTCGTAAATTGCCATCCAATAAGGGTGTCGCCTGATAAGGCCGTAATTCGCTACCTATTAAAGGTCGTGTCCATTGGGCCATAATTTACCACCTAAAGATAGGTCATGTCATTTGGACCGTAATTTGTTGCCAAGAAATTTGGTAGATTGTGCTCGTGGAGCCGTAAGTAAGATTTGAGACTGAATAAGGGAGACAACCGGGGAATGGTCGGATTGACATGAAATCGACTAGATTGATTAATCGAGATATCGATTTGTGATGTGATTGCTTGGGTGCCTATTGAACTGTGCTAATATGCAGGCGGAATCTGAGACCAAGGTAAGTCTTCTGACCCATGCGTACATAGGCAGCCCAAATAGCATATTGGTTTACTAATTGGGTCTTAGGGTAGAACTTGCTGAGATGTAGTCTCATCCTGGTTGTGGGGCAACATTTTAGGTCCTTAGGTGCAGCAGATCTGATTTTCAAAGATCTCGGAAGTCTGGTGCAGTATGCTGAAGGTTCTAGTTGAAGTGTGGAGGTTGAAGAAGAGGAGGACGAGGACTCATAGTTTGTGGAACCCCCACCCCCGCTTGCAGACTTTGATTCTGAACTTGTCTAAGTTGAATCTGTCTTGGTAGCTTGCTTTATATACATGTACACTGGTTTGCAATGTATATAAGTGTGGTTGTTTTTGAAAGTCTAGAACTTGGTCTTACTTTCCTATCCCATTGTTTTATTGTCTAGGGATTGTTTATATGCTTTCGCATGCGTAATAAAATGAATGGGTCGGCAATGCGTCCTAAGACATCGCTTTAATCACCCACTAGGAAGGATGGGCATGCGCTCAGGGATCGGGGCATGACAGGGAGTTCATTCCATTCACTCAATCACATAGAGAGGGTTTTAGTTTTAGTTACACCTAAATATCTAATTGTAGATTAGCAATACATTACAATTTGTATTTGGAACTGCAATTTCGAATGCAAAAAAGAACTTAAAAAAAAAAAAAAAGAAATGTCTACATGAAATTAGACAAAGTAAAATATAGTAAGTAGCAAAATTGAAAATTATGGATTGGTCCAAAAAGCTAAAAAATGAAATTAATATTTGATAAAAATATATATTCTAGTATTAAAGTATGGCATAAATTTTTCGAAAACAAATAATCCACTTACGGTAAACATGGAGCTTTCTTCTAAAAATCAATCAATCATTACTGACCACATTTGACGGCTCTTCAAGAACCTGTAAGAAATATTTTGTTATGGTGAGAAAGAGAAACACAAAAGCCAGCAAAAAGAATTCTCCTAATTATTTTGGAGATGTTGGTGCAAGTGGTGATATTCTAGGTTTTCAGGTTAGGATTAACACATGAGTTTTCATAGTCTATTTGGATTTCGAAAGGTCTATCCCAAGCCTTGATCAAATCTAGTAATGATTACCTTATTTTGAAATCATGGACAGACAGTTGTCCAAGCTTCGAACGATGCCAAATGACATATAGATGCTCCATGAGTAAACGACCTCCATGTAACGGGTGAGATCGAACCTCATAGACCCCACAACTCATTATACCTTCATTCACTTTGTACAGATCCGGATCAATGGAATATCTGAAGACACTATTGACCTCCCTTGGTGTTTGAACCTCACGGTAGATTCTATTCCAATCCTTGGGCAATAAGCCATGCCACCGGACTAAAAGATTATCAAACTCTCTTATACACTGCTCATAAACCATATGAACACCACACTTTTCCACCTTTAGCCTAGGGTTGGTGATTGTAAATGAAACGACAATGTGGTTTGACATTGTCTCCCAATTTGTATCACGTGGAAATTGAGTACCTAACACATAACCTAGCCAAAGGCAACCTGAATTGACAAATCTGACGGGAAACTTAAATAAGGGACCTAGCTGATTTCCATCAGCATAGAACCCACAGAAAATGAAGTGGGCATTTTCTAAGTCCTGATAGGAGATGCAGTTGATTTGTTTAAAAGATGCACATATGGCAAATCCTCTCCAGCTATTGTCATGCCAATTAGGGGACATGTTTATGCTCAACAAATGTCCAACTGCCTGGTAGCTAAACCACTCAGGTATTTCATATTGCAGACATGGAGACACCACATAAGTTCCTGGAATCATTTTCCTGGAACTATTAACGATATAACGAAGCATTGACAAGGAGTACTTCTGCTGCAAAGTTAAATCAAGATCATGCGGAAGCAAAATAGAGTAGTTAAGGAAGCAAAATCCTGAGTCAGGTATTGTGCATATAATGAATGGGTTTGATATCCTTTCCAATTTGAGGCACTTCTTAGCCACCATAGCCATTGTGCTTTCTGGAAGTCTTGGTAACACTTCAAGATTTTTGCAATGATTTAATATGAGAAATTCCAGGCTAGAGATATGTTCGATGCTTGCAGTTATGGTGGTAAAAAGGTTTTTAGCTAGGTCTAAAGACCTCAAGGAGGGTAAGCAGTCAATATCATTGGGAATTTCTCCTTCCAGAAGACTGCAGCCACTCAAATCCAATTCTGTCAAAGAGAACAGCCCTGAAAATGAAGGTAATCGCAGACGCCTAGAGTTCAGAGCTCTTCTTAGTGGACACGTCAGTGTCCTCCAAAAATTTTGTGGGCTCCTTTTACTAACCTGAAAGCGTAATCTTTTTAGATTGTGTAAGGATGTCAAGTTGGATGGGAGGTATGTTATGGCACTTTCACTAATATCAAGCTCCTCTAAGCACTCTAAGCCCCCAATGCTCTTAGGCAGTTCTTCAAGATTTGAACATCCAGACAAATTAAGAACTCTGAGAGATTTTAGATTACCTACACTATCTGGAAGTCCCGTGAGGTTTTCACAATTAACCAAGTCAAGTAGACCGAGTCTTTCTAGATTTCCAATTAAAGGATGAACCTGAGATAATGCTTTGCAACCTTTGAGAATTAGCCTCTCTAAATTAGGGACATATATGAAGTTTGGAGTCTCCACGAATAATTTGGAACCATTGAGGTTGATAACTTTCAACTTCTCTAAGACCTGCATCTAGAAAAAAATGGTTGAACAATTTTATTAGCTTGTTAAACATAATAAAGCGTCTGATGAAGCATACATATGCATGAGTACTAATTCCAACCTTTTCCCCTCTCCAGAGGCTGCAAAGGAGGCTATCCTGCATATGGAGTTCGGCAAGATTCTTCGGAAGAAAACTTGGTGGAAATGATTTAAGACTGTAGCTGTCCCATCTTAGCAGGCGTAGTTCATTTGAAAGGTGCTTAAACCCTGAAGAGAGGTGGATGGCACGAACATCAAGCAATCTTAAGTTAGTCATGTTTGTGAGTGACTCTCCATTCAAGCACGCTGTTCTACATTCCCCAGATTGCAAGACTATAGCTTTGACTTTTCCAGTTCCCTGATAAACAACTCATATAGTTTCAATACATGACTAGCAAGTTTTTTTTCCCTATATCAAATAAGCACACTTGAAAATTAATTTTGCAGATACTCACCGAGTTTTTTGACAGAATATGGCATACATCCTCAAAAAGCCAGACTCGACTTCGTTCTCCTGGCTCTTCAGGAGACTCTCGACGAACAATTTCCCAAGCCATTTCTTGTAGCAAATCATGCATCCACAATTTGTCGCCCATGATTTGGATAAGAGATTTATTAATAAGGATTTCGATTCCAATATCTGCATACAAGTCGCAATTGTCCAGAACTTCTGCAACGTAAGGTTTCTCCTTTCCCTTGAAAAAACAAGCAATATCTAGGAAAATCTCCTTCTCTTTCTGTTTAAGTCCATCATAACTTAACCTAAGCCGGTCAAAAATTTTCCCTTCTGGACATTCTTTAAGTCTGGCTAGTGCACTCTTCCATTGCATCAAGCTCCTACAAGCCAAAAAGGAACCTATGACATCAAGGGCTAGAGGAAGGCCATCAGCGTATCTAATAACCTGCTTCACGAGCTCATTGAACTCTGCTGGAGGATGATTACTTCTAAAAGCTTTCAAACAAAATAGTTGGAAAGCCTCACCAAAGGATAGTTCCTCCACCTTATATATGGAATTTACTCCATATTGGAGAAGCAAATGTTCATCTCTGGTTGTTATAATGATCCTACTTCCATGTCCAAACCAATCAAAACCTCCTATTAATTTTTCCAACTGCTCCTTTTCATCCACATCATCAAGTATAACAAGAACTTTTTTATGTTGTAGTCGTTGTTTTATCATGTTCGCTCCTCTATGATCATCCCTGATTCTCAGATTTTCGTCTTGGAGAATATCGCCGAGAAACTCATTTTGTAGATACACCAAACCATTCTTTTTTGAAATTTCTCTGACATCAGCAAGAAAACAACATCCATCATCAAATTGGCCATGGATTTTGTCATAAACTGCTCGTGCAACAGTTGTTTTGCCTATGCCACCCATCCCCCATATGCCAATACTGCATACATCACTCCTGTCCAAGCATAAAGATTCAACTACATTTGCAACAAAGAAATGCATATGATTACTTCCCTAGCAAGCATTGAGGCTATTTGGTTCTAGAGTGTATTCTGGTTCAGATGAACTAACATAATGCAGAGTACGCTGGTTATGACATTAGTGGCATGCAAATATTAAGGAAAACAAATTATTCCAAGTTAGGGGAAGAAAGACCTACCCATCTTTCAATTCCATTCCAGCGAGACTGGCTACTTTACTCACTGCATCCTTCCTCCTCTTTATATATCTCTTGTCACCCGAATAAGCTTCCTCAGTTTTAGCAAAGCCTGTCACAAAGTTTCCCCTCAATTTCCGTACGTCAGATGGATTGACCTCGTAGAAGATTGGTATCACTGATCCTTCCTTGATATCCTTGCACTCCACAGCCTTAGCAACTTCTTCTAGACACCAAGTAGAAGAAGCGTAGTTTTTAGAGAATATTACAAGTACAAGTCTCGACTGCTCTATTGCCCTCAATATTTCCGGTTTAATACATTTTCCCCTCTGAAGATCTTTGTGGTGATCATCTCGAAAGGCCACGATTCCTCTTCGCCGTAGATGATCATGCAGATGGTCAACAAAGTTTTTGTGTTTATCTTCACCTCGGAAACTCAGGAAAACATCATACTTATATTGACTATGTTTGTTTTCTAGCCTTGGGAAAGATGCCATATCTTCTTGGACAAAATTTGCAAAGACGAGAAATGAATACACCTTGTCCTTATAGGAGTCCTCAGATATAAATCGGGGTCGTGTTGACAATTCAACAAAGATGAGGGGATTTTTCAGGATTATGTAGAGGCACTGCGTCCAATGTCATAGTTCCATTCTAGGGCCAGAGGAGATGAATGAGAACAAGTGAATGCCCTTTGCCTGTACATCACCAAAAAAAAAAAAAAATGAAAAAGAGAGCCAGAAGAGATTTTCAGACATCCCCTAGAAGATGAATGTAAGATTTAGTGAGGGCTAGAGGCTTAATCTCGACTAATTCCTTCTTTGGGAACTTTGTGATGTTTTGTTATGATATGAACCATCAATTTGCAAAGACGTATGAGCCCAGAAAAAGGAAAAAGGAACAAAGTACGAAACAAAGATGAAAGAGACTCTGAAAAGTGCAACTTTTGGCGATTGGATTGGGTTAGGCCACTTCTAAGGGCAGAAAATGGTCAAATCAGCACAAAATCAACGCACATTTAACGTTACGAAAATTTATGGAAGAAGATAACCAAAGGAAATGGCAGTTTATACATCTGGAGCTAAGAAATGTTGAAATACATAAAACAATTGACAAACGAGGAACGGCTAGATTCAGAAACAAGCAGAGGACAGATAAAACCTTGAGAATGGAAGAAGCTGGAGTCCGAGCGAAGAGATATATGCAGAAGCTGATCGAAGCTGTCGAGACTTGACTTGAGAGACCACGATCAACGGAAGCTGTTCTTATGAAGGATTGCTTAAGTGAAACTCCCAGATAGATGACTGTTTTTTGCGTCGGCAATTATTAAATTTGCAATGTTACTTCATAATCATTTCCTGCCAATGGGAGCTACGTGTGATTTCCTTTGTTCTACACAGTTTTTTCTGCTAAAATCCTCGATCGTATCTCATTGGTGAAAGACTAAAATTAATTGATATCTCAATCTAATTAATGTTGAATAATTTCCAATAGATGTTGTCAGATTCTATCAATTGAAATAATAGATATTGTTAGATTGTGAAATCAATCGGTGATCCTTGGATGTATAAAGAAATGGTGATACTTTTCCAAACCTAGCCAAAAAAAAAAAGGTTGGTATGTTAGTAAAATTAATTGGTATCTTCCCATGTCAAATGTTGATATAATCAATGACCTTCACAGCATTGATAAGTTAAAGAAATAAATATCGATAGACCATTAAAATCAGTTGACAATTTTTAAGCATATATAGATCTTGGTACTTGTCAAAAACCTGTCGATAAGTTACAAACGCTTGATCAGGGGAAGCAAACTTACCGGTCATTTTCAGGTTATCGGAGTTGTTTGACACTTATCAGTATCGCATACCAAATTACCAATGCGGCAGCGAATTAGATCCCGTTTCTCGGGGCGTGGAATGCTGACGTTTGGGCGGGGGATTGGTTGTGATTATGGGCCTGAGATGACCCTAAATGGAACTATGATATGTCCATGAAGACTCCTATGAGGGGGCCAGGTCGTCCGTGGGCAGTGCATCTGTCACAAGCATAACCCTGCATGGCAATGCAGATCCTCGATGAGTTAACGCCCATTTCAACTCTTCATTTACTTCCATGGTGGAATCACCTGTCAAAGCGTTTGGTTTGTAGTACTCGCAGGTGAGATGAAAGCAGTTCACCATCATGGATGCTTCTACGTCTTTTCTCTCCTTTTTAGCTGAAGACCTAGAAGGATGTCTACCTCGAAGCCGAGTCTATCGTGGTAGCTCCAGCTGTTCGAAACCTCGACCTGCTTTGGTCCACTCCATTCCAGGTCTGTTCCGTGAAGGAATGACAGCTCGGGGACTGCTTAAGTCAACTCCCAAGCAGCAATCTTCATTTGCGTTAAGTCTATTATTTCAAGAATATATCCATATGTAGACGTCACTCGGCACGAAGCGCTCTGCAAGTGCAGATCGTATTCTTATATTCGTTGCATTTACTTCTCCCGCCGTCTGCATCTCATCAAGGCCGAAGAGACTTTTCTTTTTCCCTTTCATCTGAACATGATTTCTGTCAAAGGAAACAATGCCAGCTAAGAGGAATAATCCAGAATCACCAAGAATCATTGCAACTTCCTCTTCAAGGAAGATTGTCAAAGGAAACACCACTAGCTAAGATGAATAATCCAGAATCACCCAAGAATCACGGCAACTTCCTCTCCAAAGAAGATCACCCAAAGATATTTCGAAATCACTGCAGCTTCCTCTCCAAGGAAGGTTACCCAAGAGATATCTCTCTTGAATCTTCACAGTGATTAATTAAATCGATCTAGGATTAGAATCGATACACCTAGATTAGAAAACTATACTCTTTCTTTTTATTAATCATTCCTTGTATTATATATTGGCTTTTTTTTATAACAAAGATTCATACAGCTCTCAATATAATAAAACTTTCCTCAAGGCAATATTCTGTCGAAACTTATCTAATTTTCACAATTTTGATCATATGAATGCGGTACGGCCTCGTGATGTCACGCCCTGATCCTCAAGCGCGCACACATGCTTCTTTGGTCGATAAAATTTGCGACTTCCCAGGACGAGTCGTCAACCCTTTCATTTTATTGCACATGCGGAAGCGAATAACAAATCCCCTGATAGTAACCATCTTGGGATAGAAAAGTAGGACAACAGATTCAAAAACAAAACATGTTGTTATAGACCAATTGAGTCATATACAAAAGTCTACCATCACAAGACTTCAAAAGACCGACTCTCAAAAGAAACTGTTCTATCTGACCTACACTCCAAATCACCTCAACTCGGCTCCGGCTCTTCCACCCTACGGTCCTGAAAAGTGAAGCCCACGACGGGATGATATATAAATATCAGCGAGTTCACGTTCTAAACCCCGATTAAAAGGGTAATACACTTAAGGTGTTCTAACCACACAATCATACAACCACAGAGACTTACCTCATCTCAGATCCTCCCTGTAGGTAAGCACGGTTCATATCACAACCATATGCATATAGCAATTCCATATATCAGTTAGAATATCTAAATCAATCACTGCTCACACGAGCAAGAACTACAAATTAACTACTGCTCACACAAGCAAGAATTACCGACATATCGGTCCATCAATTTCACTCAACATGCGTTCTAATTAATTAATACTACTCGTGTCACGTCCCGACCCTCCGAGCACGTGCCCATCCCTGCTTGGTCGATATAATAGTAATGTCCCAAGACGCATCGCCAACCAATTCTTTTTAATATATGCATACGGAAGCAGATATAAATTCCCAAACAATAAAACAATGAGATATGAAAGTATGGCCAACTTTTTCAAACCAAAACAAACCTTTTATAACAAACAGGTTTATTCACAACATCAGGTCGCTTACAAAAATGTCGGCTTAATCAAAAAGGGATTGTACTATGACTAGAAGTCAGACAAGTTTGCCGATTCTGTTTCCTTCACTTCCCCAAACTCTGGGACTTTTGGTTCTTCACCAATATCATCTAAGGACCTGAAAATGGTTATACAATAACTAATGAGACAACATCTTAGCGAGTTCTACCCCTTAAGACTCAATTAGGAAGAAAATATGCCCTAGGGGCTACTTAAGCACAACCACGAGTCAGATGGCTTACCTTGACCTCAGTTCCTTCCTGTAAGTCAGTTCAATTTATAAATACTGACAGGTACATCATCCACTCAATTCAATCAGATTGAATCATCGATCAATCGAATCAATCGATTACATGTTATCAAGATTACTCTCCAGTCATCACAAGTATTCCATCTCAAATCTTACTCCCAGCTCAACAAGTAGGATCTATTCAATCCTTAGCTATAATTCACAGTCCAAATGACACAACCATATCTTTAGGTGGTAATCATGGTCCAAGGGGTGCAACCTTTAATAGGTGGCAAATCACGGCCATATTAAGCACGACCTCTATCAAGTAGTGAATCATGGCCCAATGGGCATGACCTTTAACATGTGGCAAATCACGGCTCGATTGGGCATGACCTTTAACAGGTAGCAAATCACGACTTGGTTGGGCAGGACTGATTCCAATTCGGTGGTGTATCTCGGTCTAACTGGCACGACCATACTTCTATGGCTTTCTAAGTCTACTCACAACCTTTCATGGTTATTTCCCACTCAAATACTAACATTCTCCAATTTTGGGATAATTTCCCCATAATCACCAATTCACTCAATTTTTACAAACTAGTGCTTAATTAATTAAACAGAAAGCACCATTGCAATCAACACAAAATTCCGGTTATTAACTATCTCAACCTAATTTTCGGGAAATAATTAAATAAATAAATAATTAATTAATTATGGAAATTAATAAATAAATGTAATAAATCCAACTTAGGCCAGTTATAGCCTAATTGGAAGCCAAAACAGACCCGTAAAATTTTCAAGATTCGCACAATAAATAATAGAACGTGTCTACTTGCTAAGTACACTAACTAAATTTCCACAGACCCTGAGATTGGTTGCTGAATTGGGCTGGGCTTCAAATTGGGCTGAATGGGCTTCGAATAGCTGAGTTGGAGGATTGAAAATGGACTGCTAGGCTTGGGCCGAACATGCAGGCTTCGCTGGGGTCGTGGGCTACAACTTGAATGGACAGAGTTGCGCTACACATTAAGCTGAAGACTGTTGGACTGGGCTTGGGATGAATTCACGAGGATGTTGGGCCTGTGGACTTCAAACAGACGAGAGCTTGCTAGCCTGTGAAGTTCACTGGCTTCAAGCTTCGGTGGGCTTGGCTTCAGTGGGGTTTTGCAG
Source organism: Eucalyptus victrix (assembly GCA_016097545.1). Classification (NCBI taxonomy): domain Eukaryota; kingdom Viridiplantae; phylum Streptophyta; class Magnoliopsida; order Myrtales; family Myrtaceae; genus Eucalyptus; species Eucalyptus victrix. The sequence goes on along the minus strand of CM027840.1, from coordinate 12,407,337 downwards.
ATGTGGAGAGGAGTTGCGGGTTAATGAAACCAGTGCTGAAGGGACTTCGGTGGAGTGAAATCGAGGGAGCTGCAGCATGGCGTTGAGGGCGTGAGGTGGTGAAGTAGCGAGAGAAAGAAGCAGTGTTGAGATGGGCTGTTTTGATGGAGCTTCGTGCAGCTGGCATTGAAGAGGAAGCTGCTGGTCAACGGTGGCTTGCTAGATGTTGGAGAAGACTCGGACGTGGCGGCAAGCTGAAGCTCGTGAGGCGAGAGAGGTAAGGGAGGCACGAAGATGGAGCAGCTTCGGTGGCTGCTCGGGGAAGAATGAAAATGACATGGGGATGAGCTTCGAAGGGAACGATGAAAGCAACGCAGAGGCAGCTGGCTTCCGCGAACACCGTTGCACGAAGGAGAGAGAGAGAAAATGGGAGAGACGTGCGAAGGGTGAAGACAGCGGCGTGCAGGAGAAGCTTAAGAAAGAGAAGGCTTAAAGTCAAAGAGGGTTATCCCATCCATTAAAACCTTGTCCTCAATTACTTTCTAGCAAGAATAATCCATGAATTAACCCAATTCATGCCAAAATGCAGCCCTCCTCCTTTGATCCGAATTTCACATTTTTGGCACTCAACTTCTGCTTCAATTTCTTCTATGATTCCTCCAATTCGAAGTCCAATTTTGTTGAAGAAAAAGTCCACAAAATTTCTATAAGTTCCCATCAGCACATAGCCCGCTTAGAAGTCCAAATTTCCTTCAAATGAGTCCATCCGAATTTCTATTAATTTTCAGCAACGTCCGAATCGATTTTCCGTAAAATCTCGCAACCTCTGAAAATTCTTCAGAGGATGAGTTGACGTCCCTAAAATAAATCGTGACATGACAAAACTTTCAATTTCTGAAATCGGGTTCAAATTCACGATTAATTTTAATCCGATGCGATTTTAGCTTGACCTAGTCTACCGAGTAGTTTTTAGGAATTTTTGGTACAATTGACCCATGATCAATTTATCTCGAGTCACAATGTACATTTTCGACACATTAGCAACTCTTGGTTGTCGTGAAAATCTCGAGATTTCAATTACAGACATCTAGTGCCAAAACGATAGAAAAATCGGTCTAGTACCGATCGATGAGTATTTTGAAATCAGGTAGAATCACTCACACTCTGGTCACATATCTCAGTCAAATCGACCTATCTTCGGTCTTTGATTGATTTTGACAGTGCCGTAATGACCGTTACAGATCTACACAATCGAACAGTCAATTCCTGATCGAATTCTCAAATCCATTGCATTTAGATTCCTTAATTGTTTCCTCATATAGTCTAGTTATCTCATAAGTAATCAACTCAGAAAATAGCCCTATCTGCGTGTCGATGAAAGACCCAATTTATTTAATCAAAAACAAATTCTAAAAATTCAGGCTATCACAACCCGCATAGGCAATTTTACCCAACATACGCCGGTCTTCTATCCACCAACACACCGGGGATAGGTGACATCCACCGACACACACCGAGGACGGTAATATCCACCGACACACACTGGGGATAGGTGATGTCCACTGACACACGCCAGGGATGGGTTCTCTTAACCTTTAACGTCCACCGACACACACTAGGGAAGGTTCTCTTAACCAGCACACGATCATTCAATTCTGGCCAAGGACATTGTGTTTTGCACTCCCATGCCTCAATTAAGAAAATGACCTTGGCATGTTTTCTTAGTATTAAAAATACTTCATGAAAATATCGTGTGTGGGTACACGGTCAGATCAAACTCAAAAAATTAATATATTCCTTCTTAAAATCCCACTGTTTTATATAGTATATAAAACCATTTTCGCTGTTAAAAGCCGACACCCAAGATTTTTTGTATAAATATTGGAATTTCCCAAATTTTGGAATAAATTACCAAAATTCCAATCAACACTCAATTTGCAAAAATTAACACTCAATTGCAGAAATTAACCATACCATTGTAATCAGCACGAAATTCTGGTCACCGACTATCCCGGTCTAATTTCTGGAAAATAATAAATAATTAAATAAATTACAAAATAATTAAATAAATGCAATTAAGTAAATAAATAAATTGCAATTAATTAAAATGAACTACTTAATTAACCTAACCATGCAGGCACTTGAACAATCAAGTCTACCTTAGCCTCCTTCATATAGCCAAAACTCCAAAACCCCATTTTTAAAATAAACTCGGCACCCCTTTTTTTTGTTCAAACTTTTCAAAGTAAATTCGTACGGGGTCCCATATTTAAAATTAACCGACCAAACTTTGCACGCACCTCATACAAAACCTCCTCATTTTATTGAGCGCATAATTCTTGGTGTCCAACCCAACACCTCATTTATTTTCTATTTAGTAGTCCAAGATGTCACTTTTTGCAATAGTAATAAATCACCAACATAGAACAACCATTCATATAATCTCATGCGTAAGTCCAAAGTAAGTCAAAAGTCGACCACATCACCAAATACACATGATTCAACAAGCACCACACCAAGAACAACAACAAAATCACAACCGGTCCTAACCGGTAGAAACCAGGCCACTCACGCGTCTCCAAATTTAAATCCAAAAATCTAATCAACCGACTTCGGAAAATTTTCAAATTTGAATATCTTGTGAATGACACATAAATGAACATTTTTGATGTAGACATCTTAACCCAGATCCTTTTAGATTCGGCCCAGTAAATCTCTCAATCTGGTACCAAAAACTGGGTCCGTTTCCAGAAAGTCTATTTTCAGAAATCAGTTTGGTTCGAGGTCTAAAACATGTCCGTTTGATCTGAAAGTTGAGTATGTTAAACTAAAAGATGTGAAAAAAAAATTTTTGTGAAAAAACCATTTTGAAATTCGAACCCTAAGAGTTGAGAAAAATTCCTAGAATCCTAAAAGGTCATAAATTTCAGCACAATCCGAGATTCTGTTTGCAAATGACGGAGACGATATCTCCTTTTTTTTTAAATCCCTAAAAATATTGAGAAAAATATATGTTATAGCTGAAGATGTCTTAAACATTTCTCAATAAGGAATTAACCTCAAATTCACAACCAACTTCGATCTACAAAAATGGTAAATAGTGAGGGTCCCGAGATCAGAACTACAGGAAGTCTACTGGATTCGACAAATCCATCATCAATGGTTCTAATTTCACTAATTAGATTAACACTAATCCATTCTAAGACTAATCTAACCATTCTAGATTATCACTAATCCATACTTAAGCTAATCTAAACAACCCTTAAGCATAATTAACATCATAAGTAAGGTTTAGTGAGTAAACTCACCGGTTTAGCGGTTCGATGAGTCTATGGTGACGGCAATGCTGAAGCGAGCGACAAACAAGCCTGCGGGGACAAAAAGCGAGGTCCGGACGGGCCTTAAAACCACCTTGCAAACCCAAGGCTTGCCGCTGGAAAACTGGTCCTATTTTGCTTTTGCTTGAGCTGCTGGTTGGGTGGCTATTGGTGGTCTCGGCTCGGTGGGACAGCGGCTAGATGAACAGGCAGAGCTGTTGGAGAATTGACAAAGGAGCTGGTCGAGTTCTGGCAAGTGGGGGCTACTCTGGACATGAAGATGCAGCTGAGTGTTGTTGGTGCAGGGGCTGTTCTGGCTTGGGTTGTTGATGAAATTGGTTGGTAAACGTGAGTGGAGATGAGCTGGTGAAGGCGTGGGGTGATGCTTGGAGTTGGCGAAGCTGGAGGTGGCGCTGATGAGCTGGACGATGAAGAGATGGGCTGGTGGACATGCGGCAAGAATAGAATGGAGAGAAGCAAAAACCAAAGGAAAGAAGGAAGAAAATGAGGAAGAAGAGGAGGAAAGCAGAAGCAAGGGTTGGCCACGGGGGGATACGCACAACAAGGAGGGGAAAAGGGGGACCAAGGCCTAGCAAGTCAAGGCTTGAGCCAATAAGATGCCAAGCTAAAAATCCAAACACTTGAGTGTTTTTCACCCCTATCTTCAGCCAAATTTGTCAAGTCAACACCCAATGGCCAATTTTCTCCCAATTAACTCACAAACAAACCCAAATTGAAGTCCAAAAATGCCAGCCAATGTGCCCATACGAATTTCCATCTATTCCATCACAATTCCTCACCAAATTAAGATATTTTGGCAGTCCAAAATCCTATGGCAACAGGCCATACGAATTTCCCTTCCACTCTTAAAAAATTGAGCCAAGTTGGTGGTCAAAAATTCAACCAAAGGTGCCCATCCGAATTCTTAAATTCCTTATTTCCGAAAACCGATTTTTCCGCAAAATTCCGGACTTATTGAAATTTCTCCGAAAGATGAGACAAGGTTCTCAAAATAAATTGTGACACACTCGAACGCTCGATTCCCAAAACCGAATTTAATTTCGTGGTTAAAATCGACCGAACTCGATTTTAGTTCAATCTAACGTACCGGGTAACTTTTAGGGATTTTAGCACGGTTACACCCCTTAATGGCTTTACCCAATAGATTGGTTGACTTATGAGTGATTAGCTTAGAGAAAAAGAACCATAGGCGCGCTGATGAAAAGCTCATTTCGTTTTATTAGGATGATTCGAAAATTCAGGATGTCACACGTGATGTGTCTAGATTCCAAGTGGCAAACAACGATTGCGGCTGTTTGCATTGAATTGGTCAGCCAACCCGCTTAACATGGAGAAGTTATTGCATGGTCCGTCCACTCTATAGGCCATTAACATCCCAATCATTAGTTGTGGAGGACCTATCATGGAGCCGATATGATCAACGGTGGAGATAGGTTTGGTCTATAGAATTTGTAGACCATGCAATATTTCTTCCTCGATTATTGGTCCAATTAGTAATAAAATGGAGCCTAAATAGAACCTTTATATAAAAATTTTATATCGTGGTTGAGCTTTTTGAAAATATATAATGCATGCTCAGCCCAATGACCACCTTTATCAGTTAATAAAATGGTAGTGTTTTTCTACTAATCTAGAAAAAAAAAATTGTAACTAAGCGTTTAATCAATTACTTTCAAAATATAGATATCAATCATATGTCAACTTAATTACAAATAAATGTAGGTAACGACTAATTTATAACCTATCAATAATTCGTCATAGAAAGTTTTCTTCATGGAAGAGCATGGCCAATTAGCAAAGTACCTGTATTTTGATGGAGGGTCTTCTTGACACTTCTTAAACATACTTTACACGGGACACTTATTAATCATTGCAAATAGCCACTACCTCTTAGTCATTTATATTTTTTCTAGGTTTGACTAGCGTCCCAACATGTTTCGGGAATGACAAATGATAGAAATAGACCACGCCAAATAAAGGGGATAGTGTTGGTGATGGTGACCAATATGAGCAAACCCTAAGGAGAATGTGAGCTTTATAAATCATGTCATTAGGTGAACATAACACGTATTAAATGTACACAAGTTGAACAATTCCACGACACATGACTAGCGGTCGAATTATGATAATAGAATTGTAAAACGGCAAGTTTAATAATCAAGTCAAAATTTATCGTCAATCCACTGACACGAAGCATAAATTGTTTTTTCAATTAATAGTTAGATAGATATTAGAAAATAGGCCAAGATGGATTTTTCCTTATTCTCATCGAATCACAACAACGATGTCATAATCGTATTAATTTTTCGTTTGGATTCTCAGCGTGAAAGATGCAAGGACCCGGTTTTTACTATTTCCGAAATAATTCCTGGGGCACCGCATAGAAATGGCGGGAATATTGGATTGGGATTGAGCCCTAGCAGGGGATTCTCCTTCGAGGCATCGCGCGAAATCGTCGCTCAGAAGGACAAGGCCTTCCCGCATCGAACGGAGCTCCGGAGCAAAGATGTGCCAGGCCGAAGCCCTAGGGATCGTCGACAAGATCGCGGCCCTCGTTTTCGATAAGCTGCAAGTGGTACCATTCGACTTCCTTTCCCTCTTTCGATTTCGATCTTGTAAATTGTTGCTTTTTCGTCGTCTCGGATCTCTCTCGTGTCGACAAGTGATTGTTTTATGAAGATTCACGACGCCCGCAGATCGGTAACTAGATTTTGATGTGTTTCCAGTTGTCAGGGGAAGAGAAAGAATCACTGGCACATGATTCCCGTGTCTTGGTCCGTATTGAGTGTTAATGCACTAGGAGATGAAGGGTTCTGTTGTGCGACAGCTTTGAATTAATCTCAATGTTAAATATGTAGTCTTTCTTCTAGCGCAGTTCTTCTGCGTGATTTAGTTGTCTAATTGTGGGATCTTGGAAAGACCGGTATTGGATTTGTAATGGCTTCGTTTCTTTGTAGAAAGCGGTGTTTTAACTTATTTTCTCATTGGTTCAATTTGTTTGAGTCAAAATTGTCGTCTCCCAGTTTTGCTCCCTTCTGTAAGGACACCAATTACCCTGCAGGACTAATGGGCATTGTTCTTTCAATGGTCAGTTCTTTTTAGCAATTTGTAAGTAATTTGCTTTCCTTCTTAGGTTTCATACAAGTGGTTGAGCCGCAATTTCTTGGTATCTTCAAATACTGCAAAGAGGTTGGCACTGTCTTCATAGAGAATGATTTAGAATGCATGAGTTTGAAGCAGCACAGCTAATAGTTACTTTCTCTTCAGATTGCTACAAGAATTTGTTGAAAGACATGGAGATGGATTGGAAGCAGTATACTCTTTCTCTAGATGGTTAAAGAACAATCCGTCGTGTTGCCATATAAAACTTTTTCTGGGCCTAAATTTGCTGGTGGGATTTTATGTTGTGTTGCCTATTGCCCAATATTTATATTGGTTCGATGCTTATCTAATCCCCCGAGATGTGTTATCCATGCATTGGAGATGGGTCTTGTCATGCCCCGAACCTCAAACGCGCACACATCCCTCGGTGGTTGATAGAAAGTGACGTTCCCAAGACGCGTCGCTGACCCATTCATTTTTATTGCACATGCAGAAGCGGATTAACTAATCCCCTAACAACAACATACATGGGATAGAAAGGTAGGATAACAATTCATTATTCATAAACAAACCAGTTTATAAATAGAGGTCATCTCTAAGGTCCAAGTACAGGAGATCTATCTCCAAAAGAATTGCTGAGTCATCCATGCTTTTGACCCATCCGCCTCAAGTTCCGGGTTCTTCACACTAGAGATCTGAAAATGGTATACAATAACCAGTGAAATTAAAATCTTAGCGAGTTCTTCCCGAAGCCCCCGGTTAGGACACCAACTCAATTCAGGGTATCTCTTCAGAACCACCCCACAAACAAACCAAAGATCAAAAACCAACACTCAATAGTCGATTCGCATGCAACCTTATCTAGTATGTCATACCCTACATGTTATAATTCAGCATGATACACGCAATGCACATGGCCATTAGATGATGCAGTTCATCAATCACATGCGAGTCGGGTCACAAGCGATCTCACTTAACCATTGCCACACTTTGCATATTATCGATTCGTGCGTGCGTGCCATAACAATGTGCTCAACTCATGCATGACCAAAATCAACAATGCAATGATTCTCAACACTCACGTGTGGCATCCGGAAATTTCGATGACCCTCAAATATGCAATGGACCGATAAGTCATGAATTAGAAATGGTTCGATAGTCGAATAAGTTATAGCTTTGTTCCTATGTACTATTACTAGTGAGACTGAGGTTTATTCCGAGTATTGTGCCGACAAGATATTTTTATGTATACTCGCCTTAGCCGTTCAATCCTTTAGACCACTACATATTCGATCCCGAAAATCTGCTGCTACGATACCTATGTTGATGGCCAGCAAATACATACCTTGCGCCAAATCACAGCGCACGTTCACGTCGGAATGAAGAGCTACGAGAATTTTAATGAAATTTTCATTCGGTCCACGCATGAGGCGTACATGGTTTTTCACGCACAAGCGGCCATCAAGTCCCATCTAGCCGACTATGGGAGTCCACTAACGAAGACACATTTAGGTAATATTTAACGGAAGGAAAATGTTTGACCCGTCAGCCACGTGACTTCATTCTCGGTGGCCAGCGAAGGAGGAGTTCGGGACAGCTGCTTCGGTTGTGTCTTCAAGCAGCAATGTGGCCACCAAAAGTAGCCACGTTTCCTCCACCTGCCACTCACTCAATTAGCCACCGAAAACCCCCTCTTTGTTGACTGGTTTTTAGCAAAACCAGTGACTAATTTGCTCGGTTAAGTGAGCAAGAGAAAGAGATTAATTGAGGAACAAAAAGCGGGTGGATTAGTCGAGAAGAAGGAGAGAGAATGAACCAAGCGAGCGAGTGAGAGAGAGAGATAGCGAGCGGACGAGCAAACTCAGAGAGAGTTTGAGCGAGGGAGTGAACAGCGAAAGGAAGAAGGAGGAGGTCGCCCCTCCGTCTGTGCTCGAGCTGCCACCATCGACGCCACTGGTCTTCGCCGCTGTTGAGCCGTGCCCGAGACCCACGAGCCCTCTGTTTTTGCTTGCTGTTGAGCTAAAGGACTAGAGGCAAGTGAAAGTCCATTAATCTATATGATGTAGTGCTGTTGATGTCTAGTGTAGTGCAATAGACTTGAGGAAATGTTGAGATGAAGACTGAATGCCGAACTGTGGAGGATTAAATGTGATGTTGCTGTTTTGTGTTGGATTGAGCTAGATGAGTCCTAAATTGAAGCTACAAGTCATTGCATGTTGCATTAGAGTCTTGTATGTCTCAAAAATTGAGTGTAAGATGGCTGTGTTAGTCGAGCAAGGTGTAGTGGTGGTTGTCGAGTGAGGTAGAGTGAGGTATGTTGTGGTAGGTGAGCCAAAGTGTGAATATTTACTTTGTACCGAGCTGTGGAAGGTCTCTACGAGAGTAAAAAGCTACTGTGATTATCCTTAGATGCTGTGAAAGAGTCTTAAGTTGCTATAAAAGAGATTGATAGAGAAACTAACGATTTGATTGAGCTAGAAACGAAGAAGACGGTATAAGGTGTTTCTGTTCTAGAGAAATATGTTTTGTGTCGCCTTGAATTCTAATGATGAAGATAAGGAAATGAATAAGTTTATAGCAAGATTGATGAGAACATCCATTGAATTAAGTTCGACATCTAGTTATAGCAAGATTGATGAGAAATTGTGTTGTCTAGAATACTTCTCTTTGGAACAGTAAGCTTTATTGTAGAAGATAGCATGACCTTTGATGATACCACGAATTTTCTGTAATTTTCTAGATAGAATTGGACCTTAAACCCCTAATTAAAATTTTAGGACACATCCTAAGGAATAACATATCAAAATTTGAGAACAAATGGACAAGGTTTGGTCAGTAAGATGATTTTCTCTGTAAATGTTAAATCTAGAAGCTATTATAGAATATTAGTAAAGAATATAGCAATTACTACTCTTGATATACAATGAATCTGACTTAGTGTTCTTCCTGAAAGTTTTTCCTTCAGGTATTTTTTATAACATATCAAAATTTCAGAATTTTCTGAGTTCATTTAGGGGTTATATCGAAATTTTTACTAAAACTGTGCATTCTGACGTTTGAGCTGTTTTATTCCGAATTTGCTCAATTTGTCCCAAAGGTGAATGCATCTTGAGTTGTTATTTGACATGATGATATTGAAATTCAGCATATCATGCAATATTGAGATTTGATGAAGACTCATGGGACATCTTGTCATTGCATTGAAAAGTGTTTTTGGAAATTAAGATGTTAATTGTTACTATTGGACCCTTGGGTCAACGATGCCCCGAGAGTCGGGATGCTCAGAGGTTCGAATGAGTCGATGCCCTCCGGATGCCTAGTTGTATTATGAATACATGCCCAAAGGTTTTCCCCAAGAGCATCAGGATGCTTAGTTGTATGCTTATCGATATGTAAATCCGGAGGGTCGGGGTAACCATTTTCATGGCACACCACAGAGGTTCCTCGTAATGCTAGGTGGGGTGCGAGATGCTTGAAGGTGTAACGCAACACGCTCTGGATGCCCGGTTGTATTATGAATACATGCCCAAAGGCTTTCGCGACGCCAGGTTGGGTGCGAAATCCCAAAAGGACACAAACATTGGTCCTCTGGGGGGAAAATCCTTTTGAATGTTAAAACTGATGACTATACTAAGTGTGAGTGTGGTCTGGTTATGGGACTAAATTGTATGGCATGGAATGAAACGTGTCATAACAATTTGGCCCTATGATCAGGACTTGTGTGACTGAGCATGATGCATCTTATTTGTTGGAACTGCACTGGTTCTTGCATTGAAGAGTTATAGGGTTTAGATGCACACTCATTCCTTGATGACCTGTCTTGTCTATCTTGCATAAAACTGGATTATGATGGCTTGCATAGTATAGTTTAATGGATCTTTTACAGCTGAGTGGTTGTACTCACCCGTTTGGGGACTAACATTTCAAACTAGAAGATATGCCTCTGCTATCAGTCACCCCCGGCACATTCTATGGTATACCGGTTGACCTTGAGTGTGAGTTTATGAAGCACCACCATCCTAAAATACGAGGGTTGGTTTTTGTTTGGGTGAGGATACTGATCATGTTTGACATTGGTCCTCCCGCTAGCCCAATGCTCCAAGAGTTTCTGACAATGTTCGTCCGTCGTGATGGGAGTACGCTAGGGCCATTGCCACCGCTGCCAGCTAATGGATCGGACTGGGTGTGACCGAGAGTGATGGTCAGCAGATGAAGCATTTTTGGACTGCCGACACTAACTGATGGGCCTATATACACAGTTGTTATAGAGTCGAGTACTTTTTGAGAATAGCCGAGTTTAGAAAGATCTTGGCATTTTGATGTACCGACCCGTGATGTCCATCAAGTTATGTAAATAAAAGTGTTCGGCTTTAACTTATAAAATGTTTAGTCGGTGTGCATTGTTTCTAAATATGGAATGGGGAGATGTTGGATATGCTTCCGCTATATAAACTGTGCAAGGACCCATAGAAAGAATATAAACCCCTAGGATTCATGGATTTGTTAAATTTCTATGGTATCAGTATGGACCTTTAGGTTAAGAGAAAGCAAAGGCGAGAGGTATATGTGGCGACCCCAACGAATCGGGGGCCATTTAGGGGGTGCCACATCACACGTGTTCCAATTCTTAATTATTGCCACACAGGCACGATCTAATTACCGCCACACAGGCATGATCTGATTACCACCATAGGCACGATCTGATTACCACTACATAGGCACGATCTTACACCACACAGGCATGATCTACCTGACACACAGCAATACGGCCACACAAGCACTGTCTACCCGACACACAACAAGGGACGGATTCAACTTAATGATCACACAAGCACAACACCACAACTCCCTTTTTATCTTTGGGCACATAGCCAATGCACACATGCTTGCATATACACTTTCTCCTATAAGCGTTCCATTTCGGTGTCCCTCAAACAAACTATTTTTCCCTTTTTTGTGAAAATCACTCAATTCATGTGGATGCCCATGCATTTACACATCCATTCACTTCATAAAATCAACACAAATGAATTTAGACAATTTTTTGCCTTCTGGATGAACAATGCATGTGAACAATGCATGTAAACAGTACTTTGTGAACAATACCGCGTGAACAATACTTATGAACAGTGTCGTATGAACAATGAATTTCCAGAATTAAATAAGTAATAAATTAAATTCATAAATTAAACCAAACATTAATTAAAGCAAACAATCAATCAATTAAAGCTAAACATACTTAATTAAGCACATAAGCATCATTAAGCAAATAAAACGAGATTAAACTAAAATAATTTAATCCATTCATCTAACCACCTATCTTAGAATTAATACAACTTAATTAAATCTCCTAAACTAGAATTAAATCTAACTAAACCAACCATAAGCAAGTTTAGGCACTAATTGAAAGATTTGAGCTAAACTCACCTGTTAAGCGGGCTGGAGACACGAACGTGGTGGCAACGATAGTGTCTATGCACCGGGACCTCAACCACAGTGATCCAAGATGGTCCCAAGGCTGAAACAGCAGCCACAAACTTGGACTCCCTTTGCAACTGTGGAAAACTGCTCCGCCAGAGGAGAAACAGAGCTAAATGGGCTTGGCCGAAGCTCCGGTAAGGGATTGGCCGGCGATCGGCGGCACCTAGGGGTCAAGGGGGACCTGCTGGTGGATGGGATGGGTGGAGGTTGGGTTGAAATGGAAGAAAAATGGCTAAAACAGGCGAAACGGGCGAAGCAGTGCAGGCTGCCAAGAGAACCGATGGACCGAGGAGTGGCGACTTCAGGCCGGTGGGGGAGCGTCAACTTCAGGCCGGCGGGCGGGTCTACCGTTGGCTTCGTTTGATGAGCGGCCGGGTCCTCCTGAATGGTTTGGGCCTTCTAAGAGCGATGATGGGTGGCACGGAGGCTGATTCTCACGGGAAGGTAACAAACAACTCAAGTTTTCACAAGAAGGTTAGCTAGAGCAGAAACAGGAAGAAGAGAAAATAGGGGAGAGAGTCTGGTTGAGAGAGGGCTGAAGGAGGGGAGAGAGAGTCCGGTCGAGAGAGGGCTAAAGGAGGGGAGAGAGAGAGTGATGTGAGGGCTGTTGCACTCTCCATTAAAGCCCTAGAAGCTTGCCCCAAGTCCCCATACAAAGACATCATCACCTTCTCTCTCTTCTCTAGCCTTTTTCTCCCTGCAACTAGGGGTAAAATGGTCATTTCACCATGCACAATTCTCACTCTACCATTGGGCTGAAAATGAAAATGGGCTTGGAAATGGATAGGAATGGGCTTGGGAAATGATTTGGGCTTGAAAGGGCTTAAGGCTTAGACATGGGCTTGGAAGATGAATAGTTGGTTTGGGCCCAATGAGCTCACTTGCTTGCTTTGGGCCCATCATGGTGGCTGTCCCACCTTGGGCCTAAGGCCCACACTAGCTTGGCCTGGCCCACTTCCTCATGGGGCTCGCTTCCTCGGTCCGAAAATCTCTTTTCCAAATACTTGGCTTAATTGGCGTTGTCAACCATCAAAGTAACTTCATCCAAAGTCTGTCCCAAATGTTCCTGATAATTTGAAATACAATCTTTAGTTCTCATGCCATGTCAATTTTGCCCTAATGCCATTTTGGGTACAACTCAGACTGACAGGCGGCATTGAGGATTCACGCGTAACCGACTCGTGCCAAACCACGTTCAAGACATCTCGACACTTGGACGTCCTTGACTACATGAAATTGCGGATGATAGATTCTTATTTCAAAGTACACAATTACTGAGGATAGACTTAGGGTCGTTCACGGGTTTGATAACAGTAAACAGAATCACTTGTCGTTCCATTATGTTTTGTCCATGAATCGATTTCTAGTCATCCTTGAAATCGGCTTGCCTATCTATAGGATCGTCCTCACACAAGTCTCACGGTCAAGTCGTTTTCCCAGGTCGAGTCCTTTAGTCGCATGAATTTTCTCCTCATTAGCCTTTCCCCTCAAGATCAGTATCTCATGAGTGATCAATTCCGAGTGAGATCAACCAACAATGCATTAACGAAATTCACATTCATTCATCCCTCAGAGGGCTTGAATTTCAAGATGTCACAGGTCTTCCTAAAAAAGCCAAATGGAGTTCCTCTGCTCATATGGTTATGTTGGTTTAGATCCTTGATTCTTTCATTTTATGATGTCCCAAGGAACTAAATTATGCAATGACTGATAGTTGTTTCCGGCATTTATAACTAAAAACCTGCCTTTCAGATTTTTTTAAGAAAGAGAGCTTCTTTGCAGTTTTTCTTTCAACATCATGGATCGATTGGCAATATGCTGCATATGTAAATACTGTTGGTTTTGAGAGACTGCTAGATATGTAGGTTTTAATTATTTTTAGGGGCTACTAGCAGTAGGAAATGAGTTTCGCCATCTGTGATAATCAATTATGTCATGTCAAAATAATATGCCAGATGAACATGCTTGAGTTTGAGCATTTGTTATGAAATTTCCATGCAGACAGATTGATGCCTTGAGTTGAGATTTGAACAGTCTCGCTTGTTAGGCGGATGCTTATACAACTTCATTTGTGGATAGAACTTCGAAATTGAACGGGGTTCTTGTTGACTTCATGATTGTTCATTTGCACAGTTATGAGAATCTGTGAGCTTTATTCCCTCGCCTGCTACATATTAAACGTATATTCCTAGAAATTTCACGGTTTGATTAATTTTTTTATTAAGCCCATAAGGGATATTTACTTTGCTTGATGTGTATGTGGAAGCCAGGGAAGAATTTCTTGGTGAATGCTCAGTTCAAGTCTATAGTGTGCGAACTTGCATTCGGAAGGATCCAGCTGCACTTTGGAATGTTGAATTTGTGCAGGCAGAGGAGATTTTCGGCCAGGATGCAACTACCAAGAATTGTCTGAGAGATAACAGGTGTGATGCCTTGGTTCAGGTTTCTGTGTATCTGTGTGCATGCAGGTGTCTCTAAACATAATATTTTGACGAGAACTAAACACAACGACTTCTCTGCGTGGCTTTTCAGGTTATGTGTGGTGGCTAATCCCTTTGTTAGGTGAAGTGCAGAGAGGGAATTATTTGACTTGGGAGCTCGGCGCCTGCGTCTCAAGACCATCAAATGCTGTCCATCAAAAGGTTAACCCACCACAACCGAGAAAGATTGAACAGACAAGCCAAAAAAAGTTGGAGCAACCCGTTGATGTGCCTAAGCATGCAAATAGTGAAATAAATGGTGCAGGAGTTCATGATCAAGCCAGCAAACTGTCTGCAGACCAAGAAAAAGTCACTAACTTCGCTGTGAGTAAAAAGTTGGGTCAGAACGGCAAGAACTCTTCCATAGCTTGGGGTTCTCTGGCAAATCTAGTGCTGGCCCAGCAGAAAATAGCAGCTCTGCTCCAAGTTCTGCTGGTTGGTTCCTATAACCCATTCGTCTCTTTCAAAATTTCGCTTTAATTCTCTCAAGTCTTGTAAAAGATTTCTTGATAAGGACTATTACAGAGTTCCTTCTGTTAATGGAAAATATTTCTTCATCAGTCAGTGCAGAAGCTCAAATCTGTGCACATGAGGCAGCAGAACTGAACAGCGATGATGAGGGTCAGGATGTCAATGTTAAGAGACCCTCCAAAACTGAAGGCGGTAGGAAAAGGAGAGTTGTATTTGATTTCTCGGATGAAGAAGATGAGAATGAAGATGCAGTCAATTCGGCATCACCTGATTTTGCAAAAGCCCATTCTATCCTTGCTTCAAAAGAGAGTGCCAAGGAGTTGGTTTCTGAGAAGAAGTGCAAGGAAGATAAAATGGAAGTTGATGAAGTAAAAGTGAGAGTGGAGGAACACCACCAGCCACCAGAGGAAGATGTTTCTGCCATCAGTAGAGGCGTGAACATTGGGATGTGCTCTTTGAAGGGCCAAAATCATGGTTCCTCTAAGGATGTAAATAATAAAGTGACAAATCCTGCATCAACCTCACTGAAGAGGCAAAAGTCTTGAAGACTAGAATCGATGAGCATGACAGAGAAGGTAATTTGATGCTGATTTATGGATCACACATCTACTTAGCATGCTATTTTTCGGTAAATATGTTGGGGTTTGATAGGAAGGGGACGGATTACTCAATAGAAAGTAGGGGCAATTGCCCCTGATCATGTTTTGAAAAATGTATCATGATAGTAGTAGTTTATAAGGATTTTCTTGGTTGTGACCCCATTAAGTTTGTGAAGGTTTCGCTTAAAACAATAAAAAAAATTTGACATATATCTGGGTTTGGCCCCACATCCTTGGAAAGCTTAACGTTGCTAGATGCTTAGTTGTTGTACACCTAAACTCGATAGATGATCATGTAGTTATTTGTCTGATAACGTGAGCACACAAGAATTTTAGGCATTATTTGAATCAACAAACTTAATTAAAGCACACGTACAAGTTTGCCCCTACTGCAGAGAAATTTCTACATCCATTCCCATTGATAGGCATTATATACCTTCCTTATTTTCGGTGAAAGTTAATTCGTTTATCCGAAGGAGATACATGAGTCACCAATTCTATGTTACAAACTCAAATACTCCACAAGAACCACTTCAGGCAAATAGGCATTACCTGCACATCATGAGTTTTTTGCATATTGTCCATCAGTATGAGGTGTCCTCAGGTTTACCTCTACATGTTCTTGAGTGCATTTTCTTTGCAGTAACAGAAGTGGTCTGGGAGGGTGAGGAAGAATTGAAGAAAGCAAACTGTACTACAGTTGGCAAATCTAATGATGACGGGGCTGCTGAAACCACGAGCAGGTTTGTTCTTCTTCTTTGGGTTGTTTTCATTCTGCGATATTTTTTTACATGACCTTTCTTCAGGAGAAGCTCACACTAGTATAGTTTAGGTTTATACATGCTTATGGAGAGCTTAGCTAGACTGATTTATAAATATCTTACTCAGTTAGAGTGCCATTTCCTTCTGTCACAATTAGGCAAAGAGGAAAGCTTGGTTGATGGCTCCTCCCAATCTGCTTTTCCCTCATCCTTAAAGCCTTTAGAGCTTGTCTAATTAAAGGAGGTTATCTGGATATTTCTCCTCATTCAATTTGACCAGTCTGCATCTTTTAAACCAAGCCCCAGGTCTCCTTATTCTTTCCTGACTTCTCATGCCACATTAAGTACAGAAAACGTGCCATTGAGAGACACACCACAGTTAGCTATTAGCAACACCCAAGTCTGGCATTCTTTTTGGTTGAGTTAAATCAGTGGAACTAGAGTATCTGCTTTGAGATTCCACAAGGAATGGTGGCTGTCTTAACAAGGACTATAGCACCTAAAGATTGATCATCATACTGGATCCATGGCATTAGATGGTACTGGAGATTTTTGCTTGTGGGCAGGCATGGGCTTAATTACATTGTGATCCTTGAAAATCGTACACCTCTTGCTTGTAAAATTAGAGACTAAAGCAAAACACACTTCCTTTGCAACTCCAAGTAAAGCCGTCCACGAAAACACAGATCCAAACGTAGTCTCTATGAGAAGAGATCACTAGATTGTTATGACTATGGCAAAATGATGTTTGGGGTGGATTAGTTGTATTATCGATGCCTAGCTCAGCGAGGATTGTTGTGAACGAGGGGGGATTTAGCATGCTCCATTTCTTAATGGTTGAAAAGTGATTGTGAGAGACAAATCACGTTTCTTCATGGCGTGCAAGCAACACATGCATCCTCTCGCACGTGTGGATTAGAGGAGTTAATGCTTTGTATAACCTCTTTGAGGAGTTTTACATGAGTGACGGGTGTAATGTTGGAGGAGTGTGGTTTCATTCGAGTTATGTTTGTATTGTTTTTATGGCCTTGATTATTTTTAGATAACCACCACTTTGGTCAAAATGCAGAAGCTCAACATGGTCAATGGAGTGCTCTTTACTGGAGGGTGGGCTAAAACCGGATTTTATTATGACACTGTGAAGGCAATTTTCAAGGCATTGTTATGATTGATAACCCTAAATATTTTTAAGATGTCGTATTTCTATTTATTGGTTGGAGGCAGAGCTTCATCAATCTTGTATTAACTGTTTTCATCCAATAAAAATTTTCTATAGGTAGTTTTCCTAGAATAATGTACTGTTCCTCATTCAAAATCTTTTTTATTCCATTGCTCCAAGACACACGAGCGTTCTCACTGCCTCTGGAGAGAATAGTTCATTTTTATATGCTTTCAATGAGTGTCCTGTACATTTTTGCTTCGCGATTTTTAGATGTGCTCTTTGCCTGTTGTTTGCAGAAAGTTTTGGTGAAGAATGATGCTGGTGACTACTTCCTGATGTATGCCATCCACTTGGGCTTTGAACTATTGACAATGATCATCAGCAGGGTAACTCTGTCCCTTGTCACCGTTTTGAATAGTCTGTCAATGATTTCAGTCCTTTTGGTTGCATATTTTCTCTTTTCTAATGCAAGAGTCGCTTTACATGGTCTGTTCTTTAAACAATTATTTTTTTTTTTTTTTTACTTTTTATCTTTTGTGAGGTATTGTTGTCACGCCCCGAACCTCCGAGCACGTGCCCATCCCTCTCTGGTCGATAAAATTTTGCGACTTCTCAGGACAAGTCGCTGACCCTTTCTTTTTATTGTATATGCAGAAACAAATAATAAATCCCCTAATAGTAACCATCTCAAAATAGAAAAGCAGGACAACAGAATCACAAAATGAAACATGTTTTTATATTTACGTAGAGTCATTTACAAGGTCTATGACCAAAAGACTACAAGGACTGGCTTTTCCAAAAAGAAGCAGTCCTAACTGACCTACACTTTCGATCACCTCCTCTCAACTCCAAGTCCTCAACTCGACAACCTAAAAATGGTTATATAATAACCTGAGACAAGGTCTCAGCAAGTCCATGCTCTAAACCCCGATTAGGAGGGAAATACGTCAAGAAGCATCCTAATCACACGATCACACAATTAAGGAGACTTACCTCGTCTCAGATCTACCTTACAGGTCAGTACAGTTTATATCTCAGACAGCATGAAAATGTGAGCAACCACTAAGCTCAATTAACTGGAACGCCATATTGAAATTCTCAAGTAAGCACAAGAGTCCTGATTATAGGGTCAAATCGTCATGACACGTCTGATACTGTGCTACACAATTTTGTCCCATAATCCGACGCATTCAACTCAATTAAACATGCATTCCTCGTTTTGATCTCAGCATATAGCACGGCCTACTCTCTGTTCGACAGTCTTCTGGCATTGCCAGGCATCGTCTCATCCCATTGAGCACATCACGTCTCTTTATCAAATGGCTTTCCCGAATGAGCATATGGTCCAAAATCTATTACAACTGGCTTCCCATTGTCTAGGGGTATCCCAAATAGGGATAACGTCCAGCTTAACAGCCCGAGACGATTTTCTCTTAACCATCACACGATCACCGTGCATTACACTCAAATACTTCAATTAAAATGGTGAACCTGGTCTTTTTCTTTGTATTAGAAATACACATGAAAATATTCGTGTGTGGGTACACGATCGACTCGACCCAAAAAATTGACATTC
Source organism: Eucalyptus victrix (assembly GCA_016097545.1). NCBI lineage: Eukaryota > Viridiplantae > Streptophyta > Magnoliopsida > Myrtales > Myrtaceae > Eucalyptus > Eucalyptus victrix. Next base: position 12,388,388 of record CM027840.1, on the reverse strand, counting down.
TTTTTTTTTTTTAATCTCACTATTTTATATAGTAATTAAAACTATTTTCGATGTCAAAATCCGACACCCGGGATTTCTTGAATAAATAATGGAAATTCACAATTTTTGGAATAAAATAGCAAAATCCAATCGGCACTCAATTGGTATAATTTAACACTCAATTGCAAAAACTAACCACACCATTGCAATTAGCACGAAATTCCAGTCATCGGCTATCCCGGCCTAATTTTCGAAAAAAAAAAAAATAATTAATAATTAATTAATTTCGAAAATTAATTAAGTAAATCAATTTAATTCCTAATTTTAGGCCAAAAATTATTAAATTAAATATCAATACGGACCCGGAAAATTCCTGAACCCTTCTAGATAAATAATACAACTAATCTAGGTCTTAGCTAAACCATGCTAACCAACTAACATCCTCAATTAAATAATTAAATTTCTAATTTAATCTAACTAACCACCTAATTCCTAATTAAATAAATCTAAATACCCCTTAGACGTCATTAGCCTACTAAGAAGAGTTTAGAGTATAAACTCACCGATTTATAGTGGAAACCGGTTTACCACGACAATGGCGCAACAGCGACCGAAATCCAAATTTTCGGCAGCGTCAGCGGACACTTGGGCTAGGCTCAAAAGCCTTGCAAGGCCATAGCAAATGCTGGGCTTGATCTCTAGCTTGAGGTTGGTTATGGGCTGGGCTTGCTTCACGGGCTTCAAAGCTGGGCTGAACTTCAAATGGGCTGAAGAGAAGATGGGCTGAACTAAAACCCAACTAATGGGCTAAGATGGAATTCATGCGGCTGCTGCTGAGCTGATCCACGAACGAGTTGGTCCAAGCGAAGATGGGCTGAGGACTGGCCCAACTGCTGGGCCGAGCAAAGGAGTTGCTGCTAAAAGCTGGGCTGAAGACGTGCGGAATAGGGCTGCTTCGCACGAGCTGGGCCACGAAGACACAGCTTCGGTGGAGACGATTCGCTGGAGATGTGGGCTGACCGAGGAAACACGGACGTGCGGGCAGAGGAAAACGTGAGCTGCTGTCTTCGCTGGAAACGCGGATGGCTTGAAGACGCGTGGATGGAGAGAGACGAGCTGCTGGTGGACGAAGGAGCAGACGGTCGTGGAACTGGGGGCGGTCAACAAAGTGGGAAGAATCTGCTGCTGTTGACCGTGAGCTGGCGTGAGAGGCAGCATGAAGATGGGGTGGGACTGGCCGCGTGGCAGCACGAAGGCACGGCTGCAGGGGTGTGCGAATGCGTGTGGACTTGGGGGAGACAGAGAATGTTGGACGCTGCTGGGGATGATCCGCGAGAGAGAGATCGCGGGCGATCTTGGTGAGAAGAAAAACAGAGGAAAATGAAAAGCAAGGCAGGAGCTGATGATGATGGAGTCGACGCTGAAGGTGTGTGGGCGGCCGAGAGAGTCCAAAGGAAAGGGGGGCTGAATCGTGAGGTAGAAGCCAAGGAGGGCCCAAAAGATAGCAAATTTTATCCCCTCCCTTAATTGCATGTCCCTAATTCTTTCTAGAGATAAAATTCATCAATAATTCAAAGTTTGAAGTCCAAATTTTCTACCCTTTTTCCAATTTCGAATTTCACCAATTTAATTTCAATTTCTTTACTCAATTTCCCAAATTGAGATCCGATTCGATGAAGAAAAACCCTGAACCATTTTCTATAAATCCCTGACACTCAAAGGCTCAGTTTAGAAGTCCAAATTTCCATCGATTTAGCCCATTTGGATTTCCGCTAACTTTTCGCAAAAATCCCGGAATCTCTGAAAATTTCTCGAAGGATGAGTCAACGTTCCAAAAATAGCTTATGACACCACAGAACTTTCAATTTCTGAAAAGTTCAATTTTACGGTTAATTTCACTCCAGCACGCTTTTAGTGTGACTTAATCTACTTGGTAACTTTTAGGAATTTTTAAGAATTTTTAGTGCAATTGACCCGTGATCAATTTATCTCGAGTCACAATGTACATCTCCGACACTTTGGCGACTTTCGGTTGTCATGAAAATCTCAAGGTTTCAATTACGACATCGGGTACCAAAACGACAGAAAATCAATTTAGTGTCAATCGATGAAAATTTTTCAATCAAGTGGAATCACTCACATTTTGATCACATATCTCAGTCGAATCGACCTATTTCTGATCTCTGATTGATTCTAACAGTGTCGTAATAACCTTTGATGGTCAACACGGTCGAGCAGTCGATTCCTAGTCGAATTCTCAAGTCCATTGCATTTAGAATTCTTAATTGCTTCCACAGATAGTCCAGTTATCTCGTGAGTGATCAACTTAAAGAATTGCACTATAAGCGCGTTGACGAAAGGCCCGATTTATTTAATCGAAAAAAAATTTGAAAATTTAGGTTGTCACAATTGTGCCAGAAAAAAAAAATTTGTCCTCCCATGGCTTGACTTAGCACACTTGATTGGTTATCATCTGCATAATGCTATGGCCTCTATTGGCACAAAACTTGAAAGCATACGTCATCACTGCAAGGTTGAGATTGCCATTGCTTTAAACTTGGCGAGCATGGCGGTTATTTCACATCAAATCAATTGTGATGCAAATCATCTCTCAAGGTTTAAGTTGTTTCATTAATGTCAAACGGAATTTATCATCCGAATGAATTATAGAAAGTGTAGTTCATAGTATAAAGAGGACAGTGGAAAAATCTCTTGATAATAATTTGATAGTTCCCTAATGACAGGACAAAAGCGTTCTCGAGGAATTTAATGCTGCAGATCAAGCATCCCCTCTAGAATTTATGAGAAACACAGACATTGAAGGAACAATATTTCAAAGGTATGGTTGACCCTAGTAAGCTTTCACTATCAAGTTTTAAGTACTAATGCATATAAAGACAGATGAAGCTGTATTCTTTTTAAATTGACAACAAGCAGGATATCTTTATGCTTCCAAATGGCTTCTTATACTCTATGAGAATATCAATTTGGATTTATGTACTTTAGTATATCTTGCTGATTATGTAGCTGTGGAATCAAAATATTGCTGGAAAGAGAAATGTGGATTACATCAGATTATTACGGATGATCGTCCTGGTATACCAAATGTGGTTATTGGAGTAGAAGATGCATGGTTACTTTGGATAAGGTGTCTATTGCTTGATATAGTCATGCGTAATCACCTATAGATGCAATTCTAACTTCCATGCGTCCACTGTTTTGCAGATTTCTGCCAGATTTGCTTAAGTTGAGTACAGATTGCCTTGTCGTGCAAAATCATCATGTGATTTGTAAGACTTTAGTAGCCTGCTGGTTTTAATTGAGAATACTAAGTGGAATTTGTTTGATCCCCCGTTTCCTCTTCCCTTTTCTCTCATGTACCTCTTTCTTTTAGTAGAGTGTTGTCATCGCAGGGACTACATTGTTATTTTGATATAAGCCATCTGTTGCACGTGACACGACCAGTGCTACAAAAGAATGGTGTCTAGATTGACCAGTTAGATCCTGGAGAAGTTAAAAAGAGGAGACAAAGGTCATGCAACTTTAATGCATTGATTTGCGAATATTCATTTTTGCCAAAAGTTAGTAGAAGAATCGGTTTTTTTTATTAGTTTTGATGGACAACGGAATCATCCGACCCTAGAAGAATCGATTCTTTTTATAAGTTATGGTGGACAACGGAATCATCCCCCCCCGCGGGGGAACACGGGGCGAAAAAACCCAAAACACCACACCAAAAAAAGGGAATCATCAATATTTGAACAAAATAAGGGGAAAAAACACTACTAGTGCCATAACTTGGCAGAAAGTAACACTTAAAGTGTCATAACTTTCAAAAAGTACACTTAAGTGCCACATTTAAAGAAAAGTGGGACACCTAAGTGCCACCTCCAGCGAAGCTAGCTAAAAATCATATGTGGCATTTAAATATTAATATTTCTCGCCAAGATGGCTCGCTGGAGAGCTGAGTCAATTCTAATTCACCCGAAACGACGTCGTTTCAGGTGTTGGCCAAAATAGAGCCCTTCAATTGGCCAAAACGACGTCGTTTTGACATAATTTTAATTTTCATATAATATAAAAATTAATTAAATTAAATTAAAAACAAAATAAGAATTAATATTAATTTATTAAAAAAAAAAGAGGAGGAGGAGGAGCGGTGGTGGTGGCTGGCGCCCGGCCGACCCTCCCCCTCCTCCTCCTCCCCCCCCCCGCCCCCGCCCCCGCCCCCTTTTTTTTTCCTCCTCCTCCTTCCTCCTCCTCGCCGCCCACCTCCCCTCCTCCTCCTTCCCCCTCGCCCAGATCAGCGAGGGCTCACGGCCCTCACTCGACCGGGCCAAGGGCCACCGCCTGCTAGGGGTCGCCTCAATGAGCGGTGGCCCTTGGCTCGGCCGGGCGAGGGCCCGCGAGCCTCGCCCTAGATCGAGGCGAGGGCTCGTGGGCCCTCGCTACCGATCGGCCGGGGTCGTCAACCCCTAACCCCTTCTTCGCCAGCCCTTCGATGATTGCGGGTAGGCGACGACGGCCCTCGCCCGCCTCCCCCTTTTTTTTCAAATTTTTTTTTAACTTTTTAAAAAATTTTAAATATTAAAATTATTATTTTTAAATATTCCAACTAAAATTTAATTTTAAATTTAATTTAATTAATTTTTATATTATTTTTTATCATGTCAGCCCAAAACGACGACGTTTTTGTATTATTTTGCCATGTCAGTGTGCAAAACGGCGTCGTTTTGTACTCGTTTCGCCAGAAAAATGCCACGTATGCAATTTGACTGAATTGGCACTCAAGTGATTCACTTTACTCTGATTTTGGCACTTAAGTGTACCATTCGAAAAGTATGGCACTTAAATGTCCCTTTCTACCAAGTTATTGCACTGAGTCTGCGTCTCTAGAAGATTCCTTCATTTTGTTAGCCGTGTAATCTATGGATTAAATTCTGTCGTAGTTCTTGCCCCTTTCTGCAAGATTTATAGCCATGATCCCCACAGCATCCATTGCCTCTCGCTGCTCGGATCCGAAGGACCGCGGTAAGTGTTGGCAAGGTGGTCCAAGGGCATAGGGGTGATGGTGGAGGGCGGTGACCGGTGGTGCGGAAGGTTTAGGACGCAGGTAATTCTGGGCCAGGATTTTGCTTTTTCAGGAAGATGGGATAGCGGGTTGTTTATTTTTAAATTTTGTATTGTTTTGTTAACTTGGTTATTAGGTAGTGCCACATAAAAATTATGAGTGTGTCATGACACAAAAGGTGTATACCAGAGATTCGTGTTAATAATTCGATGGTCCACATCGGCAAATATCCATCAATAGTGAAATTGTTTAATAGATAGGTTGACAGAATTTTATTTTGAAGTAGAAACTTTTGGTTTTGAAAAAATTATTTTCTAATAAGAATAAATGAAGTACATAAACTATTTGCAACGGTTCATTTGTTCGCATTAAATAAATAATTAAAAAATTCTAAAAATAATCACTTGTGTCGCATACTATAATTAGTTAAGGAAAATGTTATCATTATAGATGATGATTTATGTTTAACTATTTTCATGGAAGAGAAAAAAATTCTTTCATTTATTTTTGTAATCGATATAAGGGATCAATTTTAGAAAAAATGTGTTCCAAATTATTTACTTTTTACAAAATAAATAGAGCTTAAGGCATAAATGCACTCAACGCAAGAGCCGGTGGAATATTACTAGAAAATTTTATCAATGATAACTGTCAATAATTTCTTTGATTGATTGGAAGTTGAATCAGATTGAATATTAATATTAGCCGTGTTTAGTGCACATAGCTCCTAAGAATCCTGTGAGAGTTAATGACAAGGCTTTGTTTAAATTTTACACTATAGAGCTCTTGTCTTTATTTCTTCATTCTTTATTTATCGTTTTTGCTTGATCTAATTTTTATTGCTTGAGCACCCATGCATAATATCATTTGTATGTGTTGGGACTTATAAAACAAAATTTAAGATATCGCGTGTGACATCCTGAAATTCGACCCCGTTTCGATAAAGTGAAATGGGCATTTCGTCGGCGTCTATGGCCTTTTTCTCTGAGCTGATCACTCACGAGTTAACTAACCTATTGGGTGAAGCCGTTAAGGGATGTATCGGCCGTAAAATCCCTAAAAGCTACCTAATTGGTTGGATTGAGCTAAAATCACGTCGATCGATTTTTAACCACGAAATTGAACTCGATTTCGGAATCGAATTTTAAGCGCGTCATAATTCTTATTTTAGGATCTTGTCTCATCATTATCGTCGATTTATTGACGAGTCGAAATTTCAATAAAGAAATTATCGGAAGAAAATTGAAGACCAAATTAAAATAGAAAGAAAAAAGGAAAATTTGCATAATGGAAGTATGCATTTTGTTTTTCTTTCTCTCTCTCTCCCCTTTTCTTTTTCTCTCTTTTCTTTCTCTCCCCCTCTCTTTTCTTTTCTTTCTTTTTTCTCTCTTTTCTTTTCTTTCTTTTTCTCTTTTCTCTCTCTCCTCTCCCCTTTTTCCCTCCCCCATTCGTGCGGACCACCTTCCCCCTCCCCCCACCGACTTCTCTCTCCTCTCTCCTCACTTTGACTAGTCAATCCTCATCCTCTCTCTCTCTTTTCTCTCTTATCTCTCCCTCTCTCTCCTCTCTCTTCTTTCTTCCCCCTCACGACAGAACCAGCTTTTCTTCTCCTTCTTTTCTTCGCGTGCGAACCAAGAGCTCGGAGATCGCAGCTCGCCGAGAACCGCTCGCCGCTCGTCCCGCTCGCCGCACCGCCGCACCGTCGCACCGCCGTCCACGCTCGTGCGCCCGCCGCCGTCTGCGCATGCCCAGGCCACGCGAACCAGCCCTGTTTCTTCTCTGTTCTGCACCGACCAGCCACCGTCCGGCCACCTCCGGCCACCGCCAACCCCGCCGGACCACCCCCGCGACCCCCTCGCCCTCCGCCGGCCTTCCCCCGCCGCCCTAGCCGCCGGAGCTGCTCTGTTCAGCCGCGACCAGCAAGACCCACGAAGTGGGTTTCAGCATCTTCGGGCCCGCTTTTGGACCATTTCCCGGCCCCGAACCCGAGCCGTGCTTTGGGAACAATCGTTCCTCGCGTCGCCGCCGTCGGATTGATCCGATTATCAATCCGATTTGCGCGCGATTTGGTGAGTAATCTCACTAATCCAGGATTAGTGGCTAATTTATGCTTAAGATTGGTTTAGATTTAATTAATTATGTTTAGGTTGTTAGATTAGATTAAATTAGCATTTATTAGCCAATTGTGATGGGAATTAGATAAATTGAATGTGTAATTAGCAAGTAGACGCGGTCTACTAATTATTGGAAGTGCCTCGGGATTTTTCCCGACCCTTAGTGGGCTCCAATTAGGCTTTTCGGGCCTAAGTGGATTTTTTAGTATTTAAATATTAATTTTCGGAATTAAATTAAATAATTATTTATTTTCCGAAAAATCAACTGAGATGGCCTGGAACCGGAAAATTATGCTGATGACCGTGGCGAAGTCCGTTTATTTAATCGGGCTTTAATTTGAGCTAAATTGAATTTTTAGTAATTAATAATTAATTTTCGAAATTAATTAATAATTAATTATTTTTCGGAAATTAAGATTTTGATGGCCAACGACTGAAATCTCATGCTGATCGTCATGGCGCAGTCCATTTATTTATTTGAGCTCCACGTTGTATGGAATTGAATAAATTGTGATATTTTAGGGATTTACCCTAATTTGATTGGAATTGATTGAGATTGAATTGGCCAAGTGTGTTATTTAGCATTTATAATGCTTTGTTGAGTTGATTTAATTAATTGATTGAGAAATCGTTGGCTCTGTGATCAGTGTATCACCTTGGCGAAAAAGACGCCCGAGAGCATATTGAATTGTTTACGTTGGCTCTGTGATCAGTGTATCACCTTGGCGAAAAAGACGCCCGAGAGCATATTGAATTGTTTACGTTGGCTTTGTGATCAGTGTATCACCTTGGCGAAAAAGACGCCCGAGAGCATATTGAATTGTTTATGTTGGCTCTGTGATCGTGTATCACCTTGGCGAAAAAGACGCCCGAGAGCATATTGAATTGTTTACGTTGGCTCGTGATCGTGTATCACCTTGACGAAAAAGACGCCCGAGAGCATAGTAAAGTGTTCACTGTACGTCACCTTGGCGAATCGACGCCCGAGAGCATTGATGGAGCTCTGTGACTAAGTGCAGGCATCGTAAAAATGGCACGTGGGCTCGGTGACTTGATGCATCACTTTGGCGAAAAGGTCGCCTGAGAGAATGCACGTGGGCCCAAGGTTCGAGGCACGTGAACTCAGAGACTTGGAAGGTCATCCTGGAGAATGCACGTGGCCTAGCTTTTAAATATCCCACAGTGGGGATTGATTCGTATGACATGTAATCGATGGTTCGATTTGTTTGAAGTGAATGGATATTTATTGTGAATTGTCTTGACTTGCGGGTGGGATCGAGGCCAAGGTAAGTCCTCCGCCCTTGTGCGTGTTTAGGCAGCCTTTAATATAATAGTTTACTAATCGGGCTTAGTGGGGTAGAACTCGGCGAGACGTAGTCTCATCCCAGTTTGGGGAAAACCATTTCAGGACCCCACTGAAGAGCTGAGGAGGAGAAATCCGAGGAGGAGAACTCGGAGGTGAGATCTGAAGAAAAGGATTTTTGGAAGAAGAAGACAATTTTGAGAGGGGCCTTGAGTACGGCCTAGTTTGTTTAAGTTTCTGTCTTCTTTTGAGATCTCCTTTTGATGTGAATAGTTTTGAAAGGGTTTGTGGTTTGTATAAAAGTTTGGTTATAAATTTCACTATGAAAAATATGGCCTTGCTTTTCTATCCCATCGTTTTATTGTCTGGGGATTTTAACTGCTTCCGCATGTGCTTAAAAATAAAAGGGTCGGCGATACTTTGTCCTGGGATATCGCATTATAAAATCGACCAAGTTAGACGGATGTGTGCGTGCCTGAGGATCGGGGCGTGACATCGTGTGTATGTTGTTGTCATAAAAGAGATAAGGCACTAAAAGAACGTTAAATTTCATATAGAGTAACCAAGTTTCTAGACTTGTAAATATCTTATTTGTAATTGTAAGGGTGACTCCCTCACCTTACACGGCTCATAATTAATAAATTATATGTTAGTAGTGGCTTCTAAGTAAATTAAATTAAGTAATTAAAAAATAAATTCAAGTTATAATCGATAAAGCTTGGGAGAATCAATGTTAATTGTAGGCGCCACCTTGTGAGTACAACATTCGAGCCTACCTCCCATAGAGATCTCACCTCAAGAGGTTCACGACCACTTTTTAAAAATAATGCAAACTAACATATTTTGCAATTCAAGTTTAACAAGAAAAAGAAATTACTAGAAAAATCAACAAAGAATAAAAAGAAACTAGAGATTTATATGGTTCAGTCTTGATGTTAGTACATACTATGAATCAGAAAAGTTAATAATCTACCATCATTTGACTGCTCAAGTGTTTTCTAGCCCTCAATCTCAATCAAAACAAACCGTTAATTGTTATCTCACATTTTTCACAAAGAACTCATTCAGAAAATTCACAAAGAGAAAATTCAAACATCCATCTCTTATTGAATTTCATTGATATATATGCAATATTTGAATCTCATAAAACCCATTATAGGAAACCTACTCAATTTAGAAAATCAATGAAAGTTCAAAAACTATTTGGATGGGGTATCTCAGCTCAAAATTAAGACATTCTCAAGTAATGGCACTTATCTTCATGATGAATATGCAAAAAAGGACATAAACAAAAAAAAGGTGACGGTTAAATACAAAAGCTAAAAAGAAAATCTAGAAGGAGATGGAAGAACTCGCCAAAAGAAAAAAAATTATCTCCCATGATGAGTATGCAAAGGAAAAAAGGTATATACAAAAAAAAAAGACACATATTTAAATTACACACACACAGAGGTTGGCCTCACCTGATAAAAGAAAAATTAATGGTGTGGATTTAATTATCCGCCAGGTTTACAGAAAAAGCCCATTAGGGTTCTTGGCCTCCTTGGGTGCCACAAGGGAGAGATATTTAGCAGACGCAAAAACTCAACATGGAGTTCACTCCTGACTCAATTACAAGAGGGTTTTAATTATGCCTTTTAAAAATCTAATTGTAGATTAGCAATACATTACAATTTGTATTTGCAACTGTAATTGCAGATGAAAATAGTCAAAGTAAAAATGAAAATAGACAAAGTAAAATATAGTCAGTGATAACATTTAAAATTATGGATTGGTCCAAAAAGTTAAAAAGTGAAATTAGTATTTGATCAAATATTTGTCCTAGTATTAAAGTATGACATAAGTTTTTCAAAAATAAAGAATCCACTTACAGTACACGTGGAAGGTGAAAATTAATTCTTCCTCGTGATATTGAGGAATGCTGACCATGTTTGATGGTTCTTTGTGATCCTGAAACAAATATTTTGTTATGGTGAGAAAGCGAAACACAAAAGCCAGCAAAAATTATTCCCCTGATTATTTTGGAGATGTTGGTGCCTTTGGTGATATTCTAGAATTTTAGGTTAAAATTAACGTGAGTTTTCATAGTCTATTTGGATTTCGAAAGATCTAACCCAAGCCCCGTGATTGATCAAATCTAGTATTGATTAACTTTTATTGAAATCATAAATAATTAATAGATATCTGAAGGATGCCAAAAAATCATATTCACGAATAAAGGACTTCTCATGCACATAAACTCAAAGAACCCACAGCTCCTTACACCTTCATTCACTTTGTATAGGTCCGATCAATGGAATATTTAAAGACACTTTAACCTCCCTTCGGGGTTGAAACTCATGGTAGATTCTATCCCAATCCCTAGGCGATGAACTAGACCACCTAACTAAAATATCATCAAACTTTCTTGGATGCTGCTTGTAAACCAGATGAACACCACACTTTTCCACCTTTAACCGAGGGTTGGTGATAAAAAATGAAATGACAATATGGTTTGACATTGTCTCCCAATTTGTATCACGCGGAAATTAAGTACTTGACACATAATCGAGCCAAAGGCAACCTGAATTGACAAATCTAATGGGAAACTTCAATAAGGGACCTATCCGATTTCCATCAACATAGAATCCACAAAAAATGAAGTGGTCATTTTCCAAGTCCTGACAGGAGTTGCAGTTGATTCGTTTAAAATATGCGCAAATGGCAAATCCTCTCTAGCAAATGTCATGCCAATTAAGGGGCATGTCTATGCTCAATAAAGGTCCAACTTCTTGGTAGTCAAACCACTTGGGTATTTCACATTGCAGACATGGAGACACCACATAAATTTTTAGAATAATTCTCATGGAACGGCAAATGATGTAACGAAGCAATGACAAGGAGTACTTCTGCTGCAAAGTTAAATCAAGATCTTGTGGAAGCTAACTAGAGTAATTAAGGAAGCAAAACCCTGAGTTAGGTAGCGTGCATACAATGAATGGGTTTGATATCCTTTGCAATTATGAGGCACTTCTTAGCTTCCAAAACTATTATGCTTTCCGGAAGTCTTGGTAACACTTCAAGATTTTTGCAATGATTTAATATGAGAAATTTTAAGCCGAGATATGTTCAATGCTTGGCAATTAGGGTGGTAAAACTGTTTTTGGCTAAGTTCTAAAGACCTCAAGGAGGCAAAGCGGTCAATATCATTGGGAATTTTTCCTTCTAGAAGACTACAACCACTTAGATCCAACTCTGTCAAGGAGGATAGCCTTGAAAATGAAGGCAACCGCGGACGTCTAGAGTTGAGAGCTCTTCTTAGCGTATGCATCAGTGTCCTCCAAGAATTTTGTGGCCTCATTTTACTAACTTGAAAGCGTAATTTTTTTTTAGATTTTATAAGAATGTCAAGCTGGATGGAAGGTGTGTTATGGCACTTTCACTAATATCAAGCTCCTCTAAGCACTCTAAGCCTCCGATGCTCTCAGGTAGTTCTTCAAGATTTGAACATTCAAATAGATTAAGAACTCGAGAGATTTTAGATTATCGACATTATTTGGAATTCCATGAGGTTTTCACAGTCACCCAAGTCAAGTAGAGTGAGTCTTTCTACATTTCCAATGGAAGGATGAACCTGAGATAATGCTTTGCAACCTTTGAGAATTAGCCTCTCTAGGTTTGGGACATATATGAAGTTTGGAGTCTCCATGAATAATTTGAAACCATTGAGGTCGATAACTTTCAACTTCTCTAAGACCCGCATCTAGAAAAAATTGGTTGAACAACTTTATTAGCTTGTTAAACATAATAAAGTGTCTGATGAAGCATACATATGCAAAAGTACTAATTCCAACCTTTTCCACTTTCCAAAGGCTACAAAGGAGGCTGTCCCGCATATTGAGCTCAACAAGATTCTTTGGAAGAAAACTTGGTGGAAATAATTTAAGACTGCAGTTGTCCCATCTTAGCAGGCGCAATTCATTTGAAAGGTGCTTAAAACCAGAAGAGAGGTGGATGGCACAAACATCAAGAATTCTTAAGTTAGTCATGTTTGTGAATGACTCTCCATTTAAGCGCATTGTTCTATAGTCCCCAGATTGCAAGGCTATGACTTTGACTTTTCCTGTTCCTTAATAAACAACTCATATGGTGTCAATACATGACTAGCAAGTTTTTTTCCCCTTATATCAAATAAGCATGCTTGCAAATTAATTTTGTAGTTACTAACCGAGTATTTTGACAGAATATGGCATACATCCTCAAAAAGCCATACTCGACTTCGTTCTCCTGGCTCTTCAGGAGACTCTCGATGAACAATTTCCCAGGCCATCTCTTGTAGCAAATCATGCATCCACAATTTTGTTGCCCACGATTTGGATAAGAGCTCTATTGACAAGGACTTCGATTCTGATATCTGCATACAAGCCGCAATTGTCTAGAACTTCTATAACATAAGGTTTCTCCTTTCCCTTGAAATAACAGGCAATATCTAGGAAAATCTCTTTCTCTTTCTGCTGTAGTCCATCATAACTTAACCTAAGCCAGCCAAAAATTTCCTCTTCTGGACATTCTTTGAGTCTGGCCATTGCACTCTGCCATTGCTTCAAGCTCCTATGAGCCAAAAAGGAACCTAAGACATCAAGGGCTAGAGGAAGGCCACCAACGTATCCAATAACCTACTTCACAAGCTCATTGAACTCTGCTGGAGGATGGTTACTTCTAAAAGCTTTCGAACAAAATAGTTGGAAAGCCTCATTAAAGGATAGTCCCTCCACCCTATATATGGAATTTACTCCATATTGGAAAAGCAAATGATCATCTATGGTTGTTATAATGATCCTACTTTCACGTCCAAACCAATCAAGACGTCTTGCTAACTTTTTCAACTGCTCCTTTTCATCCACGTCATCAAGTATAATGAGAACTTTTTAATGTCGCAATCGTTCTTTTATCATGTTCGCTCCTCTCTGATCATCCCTGATTCTCAAATTGTCCTGTTGGAGAATATCGCTGAGAAACTGGTTTTGTAGATATACCATACCATTCTTTTTTTAAATTTCTCTAACATTGGCAAGAAAACAACATCCATCATTAAATTGGCCTCGGATTTTGTCATAAACTGCTCGTGCAACAGTTGTTTTGCCTATTCCACCCATTCCCCATATGCCAATACTACGTATGTCACGCTTGTCTAAGCATAAATATTCAACTACATTTGCAACACGGGACTGCATTCCCACAAGATCGCCTACAACACAGGACAGCCAAGGACCCAATTTATTTTCAACTTCTGCAATGATTTGCTGAATAAACTTGGTCTCATATTTGCAACGAAGAAATGTAGATGATTAGTTCCCAGCAAGCATTGAGGCCGTTTAGTTCTGGAGTATGATAGTCATGACATTAGTGGCATGCAAATATTAAGGAAAACAAATCATTCCAAGTTAGTAAAAGAGAGGCCCACCCATCTTTCAATTCCATTCCGGCAAGACCAGCTACTTTACTCATTGCATCCTTCCACTTCTTTATATTTCTCTCGTCGCCCAAATAAGCTTCCTCAATTTTAGCAAAGCATGTCCCAAAGTTTCCCCTCAATTTTCGTATGTCAGATGGATCGACCTTGTAGAAGATTGGTATCACTGATCCTTCATTGATATCCTTGCACTCCACAGCCTTAGCAACTGCTTCTAGGCACCAAGTAGAAGAAGCATAGTTTTTAGAGAGTAACACAAGTACAAGTCTTGACTGCTCTATTGCCTCCAATATTTCAGATTTAATACATTTTCCCCTCTGAAGATCTTGGTCGTGATCATCTCGGAAGGCCATGATTCCTCTTCGCCGCAAATGATCATGCAGATGGTCAACAAATTTTTTGCGTATATCTTCACCTCGGAAACTTGGGAAAACGTCATACTTATATTGACCATGTTCGTTTTCTGACCTTTGAAAAGATGCCATATCTTCTTGGAAAAATTTTGCGAAGACAAGAGAAATGAATGCACCTTGTCTTTATAGGAGTCCTCAGAGATAAATCGGGGTTGTGTTGACGATTCAACAAAGATGAGGAGATCTTACGGGGTTATATAGAGGCTCTATGTCCGATCTCATACTTCCGTTCTATGGCCAAAGGAGATGAATGAGTACAAGTAAATTCCCTTTGCCTGTACATCCCCCCCCCTCCCAAATAAAAAGAAAAGAAAAGAAAAATTGAGCAAGAGAGCAAGAAGAGACTTTCAGACATCCCCTGGAATATGAACGTAAGATTTAGCGAAGGTTAGAGGCTTAATCTCAACTAATTCCTTCCTTGAGAACTCATGATGTTATGATATGAACCATCAATTTGCAAAGATGTAGGAGTCCAGGAAAGGCGAAAAGAACGAAGTACAAAACAAAGACGAAAGAGACTCTAAAAAGTCCAACTTCCCAGGCAACTGGATTGGGTTAGGCCACTTCTAAGGGCAGAAAATGGTCAAATCAGCAAAAAATCAACGTGCATTTAACGTTACGAAAATTTCTGGAATATGATAACCAAAGGAAATGGCAGTTTACGCATCTGGTGCTAAGAAATGGTGAAATACATACAACAATTGACAAACGAGGAACGGCTAGATTCAGAAACAAGTAGAGGACAGATAAAACCTTGAGAATGGAAGAAGCTGGAGTCTGATCGAAGAGATGAATGCAGAAGCCGATTGAAGCTGTCAAGACTCGAATTGAGAGACCACGATCAGCGGAAGCTGTTCTTATGAAGGATTGCTCAAGTGAAACTCCCCAGGAAGATGACTGTCTTTTGTGTTGGCGATTATTAAGTTGCAACGTTACTTCACACTCTTTTTCCTGCCATGTGGAGCTAGGTGTTGTTCTACACAGTTTTTTCTTCAAAAATCAGCGATCGGATGTCATTGAAATCGTTGGTGAGCGACTAAATTAGTTGATATCTCATCTAATTAATGTCGAATAATTTCCAGTAAAAGCCGGAAACTTCAAGGTGTCCGAAGTTGCAATAATAGATGTTGTTAGATTCCACCAATTGCCATAATAGATGTTCTTTGATCACAATCGCTGACCCTGGGATGTATCAAGAAATGGCGATACTTTCCAAACCTAAAATAATTATAAAAAATAATATAAAAAAAGGTTGGCATGTAACTAATATTAATTGGTATCTTACCATGTTGATACAATAATCAAATCAAGGCCGGCAATTGCTTTGAAAAATTAGTAACTGTCATGGCATAAATGTTGATATAATAATCAAATCAAGGCCGGCAATTGCTTTGAAAAATTAGTAATTGTCACGGCATTGACAAGTTTTTTTTTTTTTTTTTAATCCTATTCTATTCCTACTCTACACTCACTCTCAGACTTTTGCCCTGCCTCTTGCAGGGCGTGAGAGTCGAAACCCACTCCTGAAATTTACGCGTCCCCACCCCATCCTCTCCTAAGAAGGTGGGGATTTTAACCCCTCACTTCCCCCTTCCATGTGGGAAGGGTGGCCACTGGGGCGAATTTCAGTGATTACGGCATTGACAAGTTATAAAAATATCGATACACTATTAAAGTCAGTTGACAATTTTTAAAGCATATATAGGTCTTGGTACTTGTCAAAAACCTGTCAATAAGTTACAAACGCTTGATCGGGGGGGCAAACTTACCGGTCATTTTCTGATTTATCGGAGTTGTTTGACACTTGCCAGTATCATATACCAAATCACCAACGCCTCACTGAATTAGATCCCGTTGCTCGGGGCGCGGAATGCGGACATCTGGGAGGGGGATTGGTCGTGATTATAGGCCTGAAATGATCCCAAATGGAACTATGATATGTCCATGACGACGCCTATAAGGGGCCCGGATCGTCTGCTTTGTCTGCTAATGGATGATTGGCACACTTTTCTTCACTTTTCTTCCACAAAGCAGACGATGGCAGGGCAATGCATCTGTCACGAGCATAATCCTGCATGGCAGTGCAGATCCTCGAAAGGTAAAGACCCATGTCAACTCATCGTTTACTTCCATGGCCGAGTCACCTATCATAGCGTTTGGTCCGTAGTACTCGCAGGTGAGATGAATGCAGTTCACCGTGTCTTTCCTCTCCTTTTTAGCTGAAGACTTAGAAGGCTGTCTATCTCGAAGCCAAGTCTATCACGGTAGCTCCAGCTGTTCGGAACCTCGACCTGCTTTGGTCCCCTCTATTCCAGGTCTGTTCCGTGAAGGAATGACAGCGCGGGGATCGCTCTAAGTCAACTCCCAGGCAGTATTCTTCATCTATGTTAAGTCTATTATTTCAAGAAGATATACATATGTAGACTCTTGGGGAGAACGGGGGATGATAATTCACCACAAACTAAACCTAATCCAAGATCAATTTCTCTCCCGTAATTAAATCAATTGAAATCGACTTAGCCCCATTAACAACATATTCAAACTTGAGCCGATTCCATTAACATTTGACCTTTGAATAGAGACCGCAAATATTAAGCTTTCTTACATTTTTCTTCTCCGCGTGCCCTCGGTGAGATCACCGTCTCACGCCTTCTTCTATCTTTTCTCTCTTCTTGGGCTCACTCCTCTCTCTCCACTTTCTCGGCCACAACACGCACGAAGCAACAACCCCGCTTTTTTTTTTTCTTTTAGCTTTTGACTTTTCTTCCTGTTTTTTTCTTTCTTTTTATATGTTTCTTTTGTTTTAATTTTAGCTGGGCCCCACATGAAGTGGACCCAGCCAACAGTTGGCATCACTCGGCACGGAGCGCTCCGCATGTGGATATTGTATTTGTATATTCGCTACGTTTACTTCTCCTGCCATCTGCATCTTACCCAAGCAAAAGAGACTTTTTTTTTTCTTTTGTCTGAACATGATTACGATCATGTGAACGCGGGGACGGCCTTGTGATGTGTCCACATTTCTGAGTGGCAAATGGCGATTGTGGCTGCTCGAGTAAAATTGTTTGGCCAACCTCCTTAACATGAAGAGGAAAAGTACCAAAAAATAATAAAACTTTTTGTAGACGGCATTCAATTCGATCATAAATTTTTTAGTTAGACCAACTTAGTCCTAAACATTTTCATATTAATACCAATTCAATCAATCCGGCTA
The DNA here is from genome assembly GCA_016097545.1 of Eucalyptus victrix. NCBI lineage: Eukaryota > Viridiplantae > Streptophyta > Magnoliopsida > Myrtales > Myrtaceae > Eucalyptus > Eucalyptus victrix. Next base: position 12,370,842 of record CM027840.1, on the reverse strand, counting down.
ATTTAAGTTGGAAATTGTTGACGTGACCGCCGGCGGTCTTATGTGGCGCCATGTGGACAAATTTAATAATTATTATATATATATATATATATATCAGATTTTTTAAATTATTTTTTCTTTTTTTTTTTTTTTCTCTTTTTTTTTCTCCTTAACCCTTGGCGGCAAGGTTGCTGGCCACTAGCGAGGGTTGACCATCACCGGCCAATGTAAGAGAAAAAAATGTTTTTTATTCATTTGTTTATTTATTTTTATAAACAATATAAGGAATCAATTTTATGGATGATAGTTGCCAATTTTATGTTCTAAATCATTTATTTTTTACAAATAAATAGAACTTAAGACATAAATGCACATTACACAAAAGCCCGCAGAATATTACTAGACAATTTTATGGATGATAGTTGCCAATAATTTCTTTGATCGATCGCAAAATGAATCAAATTGAATATTAATATTAGCCACGTTTAGTGCACGTGGCTCTTCAGAATCCCATGAGAGTTAATAACAATGCCTTGTTTAAATTTTACATTATAAGGCTCCTGTCTTTATTTTCCTCATTCTTTATTTATCATTTTTGCTTGATTTAATTTTTATTGCTTGAGCATCCATGCATAATATCATTTATATGTGTTGGGACTTGCAAAACATAATTGAAGAAATCGCATGCAAATTGTTTTCATAAAAGAGATAAGGCACCGAAAGAATGCTAAATTTCATATAGAGTAACCAAGTTCCCAAACTTGTGAATCTCTTATTTGTAGTTGTAAGGGTGACTATCTTACCTTACACAGCTCATAACCAATCTATTATATGTTAGTGGCAGCTTTTAAGTAAATTAAACTAAGTAATTAAAAATAAAATCAAGTTTAAATGATAAAGCTCTGGAGAACCAATGCTAATCGTAGGTGCCACCTCGTGAGTACAACCCCTCAAGCCACCTCCTTTAGAGATATCACCTTGGGAGGTTCGCGACAACTCTATTGTGAAAATAACTGAAGTTTAACGCAAGAAAAAGATATTACAAGAGAACTCGACAAATAACAATAATAACATAAGAGATTTATATGGTTCGGTTTGAATGTCAATACATACTTCATAAAAAGAGCTAACTACCAAGAAATCCATTATGAATCCAAAAAGTACAAAATTTGCCATTGTTCGATCACACAAGTGTTTTCTAGCCTCCGATCTCAATCAAAACAAACCGTTAACTATTATCTCACATTTTTTTCACAAAGAACTCATTTAGAAAAATCACATAGAGAAAATTCAAACATGCCTCTTATTGTGTAATAATCAAGTAGAATTTCATCTCATTTATTTTATTTTTTTTTTAATATTTTTATCTTTAAAAAAAAATGGTAGCTCAAACTCAATACATTCTCATCAATGGCACTCATCTTGCGATTTTCAAGTTCAAAGATGACAATTGCTCAATGACATTTAGTATGCTCTTGTAATAAGCTTGGAGCAAATCTGGAAAGAGATGATTCCGTAGACAGATCAATCTCCCATGAAGAGCATGCAAAGGAAAAAAGGGTAAACACAAAAGCTAAAGGAAGAGATGGAAGAACTCGCCATATTTATATTCTCTCACTCTTGAAAAAGAAAAATTAATGGTGTGCAAGGATTTAATAATCCGTAAGGTTTACAGAAAAAGCTCATAAGGGTGACGTTTCTTCAAATCAATAAATGCCGACCCCATTTGACGTTTCTTCAAGTAGCTGCAAGAAAGATTTTGTTATGGCGAGAAAGCGAAACACAAAAGCCAGCAAAAATATTTCTCCTAATTATTTTGGAGATGTTGGTGCCGGTGTTGATTGTCTAGATTTTTAGGTTAGCATTAGCATGAGTTTTCATAGTTTATTTGGGCTTCGAAAGGTCTAACCCCAATTGATCAAATCTAGTAGTGATTACCTTCTTTTGAAATCATGAACTGACAGTTGTCCAAGTCTTGAACGATGCCAAATGACATATAGATACTCCACGAGTAAACGACCTCCATTTAACGGGTGGGACCGAACTTGAGAGACCCCACAACTCATTACACCTTCATTCACTTCGTACAGATCCGAATCAATGGAATATCTGAAGGCACAATTTACCTCCATTGGTGTTTGAAGCTCATGGTAGATTCTATCCCAATCCCTAGGCAATGAGCTACACCACCAGACTAAAAGATTATCAAAGTCTCTTACACTGCTCGTAAACCATATGAACACCACACTTTTGACCTTTAACTCAGGGTTGGTGATTGTAAATGAAACGACAATGTGGTTTGACATGACATCCCAATTTGTATCACGTGGAAATTGGGTACCCGACACAGAGCCTAGCCAAAGGCAACCTGAATTGACAAATCTGATGGGAAACTTAAATAAGGGACCTAGCTGATTTCCATCAACATAGAACCCACAGAAAATGAAGTGGGCATTTTCCAAGTCCTGACAGGAGCTGCAATTGATTCGTTTAAAAGAGGCACATATGGCAAATCCTCTCCAGCTATTGTCATGCCAATTAGGGGACATGTTGATGCTCAACAATGGTCCAAATCCTTGGTAGCTAAACCACTTAGGTATTTCACATTGAAGACATGGAGACACCACATAAGTTCCCAAATTATTTTCTTGGAATGGCAAATGATGTAATGAAGCAACGACAAGGAGTACTTATGCTGCAAAGTTAAATCAAGATCTTGCGGAAGGAAACTGAAGCAATTAAGGAAGCAAAACCCTGAATTGGGTACTGTGCATATAATGAATGGGTTTGATATCCTTTCCAATCTGAGGCACTTCTCAGCCACCACAACCATTGTGCTTTCTGGAAGTCTTGGTAACACTTCAAGATTTTTGCAACAATTTAATATGAGAAATTCCAGGCCAGAGATACGTTCGATACTTGCAGTTATGGTGGTAAAAAAGTTTTCAGCTAGGTCTAAAGACCTCAAAGAGGGTAAGCAATCAATATCACGGGGAATTTCTCCTTCCAGAAGACTACAACCACTCAAATCCAACTCTGTCAAAGAGGACATCCCTGAAAATGAAGGCAACCGCAAACGCCTAGAGTTGAGAGCTCTTCTTAGCGTACATGTCAATGTTCTCCAAGAATTTTGTGGCCTCCTTTTACTAACATGAAAGTGTAACTTTTTCAGATTTTGTAAGAATGTCAAGTTAGATGGAAGGTGTGTTATGGCACTTTCACTAATATCAAGCTCCTCTAAGCCCTCTAAACCCCCGATGTTCTCAGGCAGCTCTTCAAGATGTGAACATCCACACAGATTAAGAACTCTAAGAGATTTTAGATTACCTACACTATTTGGAAGTCCCGTGAGGTTTTCACATTCAGCCAAGTCAAGTAGATCGAGTCTTTCTAGATTTCCAATCGAAGGATGAACTTGAGATAATGCTTTGCAACCTTTGAGAATTAGCCTCTCTAAATTTGGGACATATATGAAGTTTGGAGTCTCCACGAATAATTTGGAACCATTAAGGTTGATAACTTTCAACTTCTTTAAGACCTGCATCTGGAAAAAAATTGGTTGAACAATTTTATTAGCTTGCTAAACATAATAATGCATCTAATGAAGCATACCCATGCATGAGTACTAATTCCAACCTTTTCCCCTCTCCAAAGGCTGCGAAGGAGGCTATCCTCCATATGGAGTTCGACAAGGTTCTTTGGAAGAAAACTTGGCGGAAATGATTTGAGGTTGCAGTTGTCCCATCTCAGCAGGCATAGTTCATTTGAAAGGTGCTTAAACCTAGAAGAGAGATGGATGGCGCGAATATCAAGCAATCTTAAGTTATTCATCTTTGTGAATGACTCTCCATTCAAGCACACTGTTCTATGGTCCCCAGATTGCAAGACTATGGCTTTGAGTTTTCTAGTCCCCTGATAAACAACTCATATAGTGTCAATACATGACTAGCATTTATTTTTTACCTATATCAAATAAGCATGCTTGAAAATTAGTTTTGCAAAAACTCACCGAGTTTTTTGACAGAATATGGCATACATCCTCGAAAAGCCAGACTCGACTTCGCTCTCCTGGCTCTTCAGGAGACTCTTGACGAACAATTTCCCAAGCCATCTCTTGTAGCAAATCATGCATCCACAATTTGTTGCCAGTGATTTGGATAAGAGCTCTATTGACAAGGACTTCGATTCCAATATCTGCATACAAGCCGCAATTGTCCAGAACTTCTGTAACATAAGGTTTCTCCTTTCCCTTGAAAAAACAAGCAATATCTAGGAAAATCTCCTTCTCTTTCTGCTATAGTCCATCATAACTTAACCTAAGCTGGTCAAAAAATTTCCCTTCTGGACATTCTTTGAGTCTGGCTAGTGCACTCTTCCATTATCAAGCTCCTACAAGCCAAAAAGGAACCTAAGACATCAAGGGCTAGAGGAAGGCCATTAGCATATCCAATAACCTGCTTCACAAGTTGATTGAACTCTGTTGGAGGATGATTAGTTCTAAAAGCTTTCAAACAAAATAGTTGGAGAGCCTCACCAAAGGATAGCTCCTCCACCTTATATGTGGAATTTACTCCATATTGGAGAAGCAAATGTTCATCTCTGGTTGTTATAATGATCCTACTTCCACCTCCAAACCAATCAAAATCTCCTGCTAATTTTTCCAATTGCTCCTCTTCATCCACATCATCAAGTATAATGAGAACTTTTTTATGTTGTAGTCGTTCTTTTATCATGTTTGCTCCTCTATGATCATCCCTGATTCTTAGATTGTCATCTTGGAGAATATCGCCCAAAAATTGGTTTTGTAGATACACCAGACCATTCTTTTTTGAAATTTCTCTAACATCTGCAAGAAAACAACATCCATCATCAAATTGGCCGTGGATTTTGTCATAAACTGCTCGTGCAATAGTTGTTTTGCCTATGCCACCCATCCCCCATATGCCAATACTGCGTACATCACTTTCGTCCAAGCATAAAGATTCAACTACATTTGCAACGCGGGAATGCATTCCCACAAGATCACCTACAACATAGGACAACCGAGGACCCAATTTATTTTCGACTTCTCCAATGATTTTCTGAATAAACTTGGTCTCATATCTGCAACGAAGAAATGCAGATGATTATTTCCCCAGCAAGCATTAAGGCTGTTTAGTTCTAGAGTTGGTTCAGATGAACTAACATAATATAGAGTATAACAGTTATGACATTAGTGGTGTTATAATTATGGTTAATGGATCAACGGAAGCCAACAAATTAAAATTTATTTTCTGTTCACGTATCTATTAAATCCATGAATTTTCTAGATTTACCTGTATTTTTAATTTGTATATTTATTGAATTCATGTGTCTCTGGATTCATGAATCTCTTAGATTCACATATCTCTCGATTCAAGAATTTCTTGGATACATGCGTCTATTTAATTTATGTATCTTTTTTGTACATAAACTTTAAAGCTCTATAAATTGATAAGAGCATAGAGCTTCATTAGAAGGTTTTTTTCGATAGAACAATTCGAGACAATGATTCCAAAAGAGATTTGAAATACTACTCTACTCTTTTGATTTTTCTGGGTGTGCTAGTTCAATTGAACGGTTCAACTTAATCTTGTTTGCATAGTGTTAATCTAAACAAGTTTGAGATGTTGTATCTTGGGAGGCATAGTTCGTGAATCTGTGGAATACCATTGGCAGGAACTAATCGCCTTAAGGAGATTCGAATATCCGTACCTCACCTCCAATTTTATGTTATTTATCCAGTGATATCTTATTTTCTTCTTCTCCAAGATTTGTAAGTTTACATAAAAAGAAGGATATTATAAAGTTGTTATTGTCTTCTTTACATTGATACTTTGATTACAATAAACAGTTAGCTTTCTCTGGATTATATTCCAACAATCTTAAGGCGATTAGATCACTCACTATTTGTTGTTCTTGTCAGATTATTGAGATGGCTAAAAATAATCAAGTGCCCTTCAATGTCCAGAATGTTTCAGGAGACGTTCCTATGGTCGATTCGACGGTTGCTATGGGAGATGTTCAGCCCTTAGAGTCTGAATTTGTAGCAGCTAATGCTACGAGCCCTTGGGCCAACACCAATTTCGGTGGTGCGGGTACAAGTCATACAACTGGTATGGTTAGAACTGTTTTTCATAACAGTATAGGCCAAATGGTTTTTGGCTCCGTTTCTGGAGGGATAGTTCAACAAACTTTGTCTATTGTGATGGCAACACCTCCGATTCAGCTAATGAGAAATCGAAGAAATTTACTGGAGTGAGCTTTAAACGGTGATAGCAAAAGATGTTCTTCTATCTAACCATGCTAAATCGACGAAGTATTTACCGGAGATGTGCCGTAATTAGTCCGATTGAGCACGATGTCATGACGCTCGGTGCATTGGAGGCTTGGAAGCATGGGGACTTCTTATGCCGAAATCATATTCTTAATTGTTTAGTGAATTCTCTATATAATGTTTATTATAATATTGAATCTACTAAATAGTTATGAGAGTCCTTAGAGAAGAAATACAGGACTGAGGACGCTGGCACCAAGAAATTTGTGGTTGCCAAATTCTTGGATTATAAGATGGTGGATTCTAAATCTGTCATGAGTCAAGTTCAAGAATTGCAATTAATTCTGAGTGACATCTCTGCTGAAGGAATGATACCTAATGAATCATTCCAAGTGGCGGCCATAATTGAGAAACTGCCTCTGGGCTAGTCAAACTTCAAAAATTATTTGAAGCACAAATAGAAGGAGATGAGCCTTGAAGATCTCATTCTGCGCCTTAGAATTGAGGAGGACAATAGAAGGAGTGCAAACCTTTTTTTCTGAGCCAAAGGCCAATGTTGTGGAATCTTCCAAATCCAAGCAAGATAGAAAAAAGGAAGATGTATTTTCAAGGAAAAGGCAAGCAAAAGGAATAGTTCCAGAAATTCCAAGGGATATGTTTTATATGCAACAAGCCTAGCCATCGTACTAAGGATTGCAAGAAGCACCTGAAAAAAGGCAAGAACGATGGTGTAGCCCAGCAACTGAATTTGATAAAACATGACAATATTGAGAGACCGTCTGATGTGGTAATATCCGAAGCATCTTTAATGTCGAACACTAATGGCCGATTGCTAGACATAGGTGCCACAAATCACATTTGTGCAGATTAACGCATGTTCTCATCTTATGAGAAGGCTGAAGAAGATGAAAAGCTTTATATGGCTAACTCTGCATTAGCAAAGATTGCTGGAAGAGGAAAGGTGATCCTGAAGTTTACATCTAGCAAGGAGGTCACCTTGCTGAATGTGCTGCATGTACCAGAAATTCGGAAAAATCTAATTTTTGGTCCCATACTTGTCAAGAAGGGTTTCAAAGTTGTATTTGAATTTGACAAATTTGTACTTTCAAAATGAGGGATGTATGTGAGGAAATGATACTTGTGTAATGACCTATTTAAAGCCGATGTGGCTGTCATTGATGTAAACTTGAATTATGTATACCAAAAGACTATTAATAAAGAAGTCTTCAGTTTACACTGTTGTGTCTCATTATCTATGGCATGGTAGATTAGGACATGTAAACTATGGTACAATGAAGAGAATAGCAAACTTGGGGTTAATTCTGTTGGAGAAATCTTTCCAGAATATTTTGAAGCTGACAAAACGTTTCTATCAGTCTAAGTCTGGATGTTCGAAGACTGACAGTTTAAAGTCTGAAGACTTTGTATTCTCGAGACCCAAGACTCAAGACCCAAGACTTAAGACTCAAGACTCAAGACTTAAGACTCAAGACTCAAGACTTAAGTCTATTCTCACTGATAGTCTTTCTAATCCAGTGACGAAGGAAATCCAAAGCCAAGGTATATGGTTGAGGATTCGATTCTATCCTCTGGAATAGATTCTTTGGTTGGATAATCATTTGATTCTTTGATTCTTATCTAAGATCGATTGAAGATCCGATGGTCGACGAAATAATCTTGGAATGTTCTATTCTTGGAAACCAAGATCGATTGTATGGGCGAACAGGATTGATGGGCTATCATCAGATTCCTTAAATAGCTCGGATGATCTTCTTGATTGATTCCGTCCAACGGGTAGATTGGAGGAATTCCTTTGGTAAGTGCCAACGGCTATGATGGCATAAAGGAGTATAAAAGGAAGACGTTCTAGTTGTTTTAAGCGTGTGATCGATAGAAAAATTCCAGGGTCTGAAGAACCTTGATTGTTAGTCGAGACTGTTCGAGCGAAATTGTATACAGAGAGTGTTTGTACTTGGCGAGACCTTGAGTGAGTGTGGTAGATCATCTACACCAAGAAATCAAGGAAGATCATCACTGTAACATCTCTTTGTTCATAGTGGAATCCAGCCAACTTGGCTGTCAGTGCAGAAGAGTGGACGTAGGCTTGGATCAACCCGAACCACTATAAACCGCGTGTTTAATTTTCTCTTTCCTTGCTCAGTCTTACATTGATTATTACTCTTTGCAAATCCTTCAACTGTCTAAATATTGCGCAAGTATACAGAAATTATCGAGAAAAATCTTTGTATACCTATTCACCCCCCTCTAGGTACTCATACTAGCAATATCAATTGGTATCAGAGCCCGTGTTCTTACTTTATTTGAAGTGTTTTACTTCAGAGTAAAAGATCCATGGCTAGTATGCTAGCACCAGGGCTAATGGAAGGGCAAAGCAATACCAGACCACCCTACTTCGATGGAAAGGATTACAACATCTGGAAGAACAAGATGAAAGCTTTTCTACGATCAAAGGATCCTCGGAATGGGACGTTGTGGAAAGAGGAATCACTCCATTCTTTGCATCAGCCTACGAAAGAGGGAAAGAAACTATTGAAGCCGAGCGGAATGCCTCGGGGAAGAGATAAACAAGAGACAAGCACTCGATGCAAAAGCAATTTACTCTTTATATTGTGCTTTATCTCCAACTGAATATAACATAATATCTTCTTGTGTTACAGCAAAAGAAGTATGGGATAGATTACATATCACCTATGAAGGAACAGATCGAGTGAAGGAGACTAGAATCAATATTCTCCTCGGTCAATATGAAGCCTTCAAAATGAAACCAGGAGAATAGAATCGACATGTTTAGTCGTTTTACGAGATATTGTCAATGGTCTTGAGAACCAAGGACAAAAAATTTCTGATCCCATGAAGGTGAACAAGCTTGCGTGGACTCTCCAAGGATTGGAATCATATAAAGACTTCAATAAGAGAGACGCAAAGAATCATGCCATTATCGTAGACGAGCTAATTGGAACTCTTCGGTCTTACGAAGTGGAACGAATTAATGAAGACGAAGATCCAAGAGGTAAGAAATCTATTGCACTAAAATCAAATGATGATTCGATGATGCAGATTCTGAAGATGATATGGATGATGAGGAGCTCGCCCTCATGATAAGAAGATTGAGAAAACTAAATAGAAAAGGCGGAAGGTTCATCCCAAAGAAACAAAGTTTTCGGAGACAGCGAGACCAAGTCTCGTTGATGATGAGGAACCAAACAAAGATGTAGTTTGCTTCGAATGTAAAAAAGAAGGGACACATGGGACCCAACTGTCCTCTTCGAAAAGAAAAGAGAAAAAGCTGAGAAGTTTCGAAAGGCTCTCAAAGCCGAAAACAGGTGATACGAGAATGTGAAAGAGTGATAATGAATATGCCAACATATGTTTGATGGCACATTCAGACTCAGACTCAGATTCTGGATCAGACTCAGACAGTGAATTCGAGGTAAGTGATTTTAAAATTCCTATCAAAGTCTCTAAATATATTGATGAACTGTGTTTCGGTCTTAAGACTTCTCTCAAAAGAATTTCCGAACTTAAAAAGGAAAACTCAATTCTGAAACAAAAGGAAGTTATTTTAGAAGAAAGAGTTAAAAGTCTAGACCTAAATGTTTCTGCTCTTAAAGAAAAAGAAGATGATCTTTTGAAAGAAAATGTTTTCTTAAAAACGGACTTATCAAATATTTCAAAGAAGTTTTCGATAGGGTCGGAAAAACTTGAAAAAGTTCTTTCAGTCCAAAGACCTTACTTTAATAAGTCTGGTCTAGGTATGACAGCGGAAACAATCCCCTTGATTGATTTTCCAAAAGTAAAAGAAAGAATTAAGAAAAGACCGTCAAAAGAGGCTTACAAAAATCATTTCAAGAAAGTCTTTGTAAAGTCTATAGGTGGAAATGCTCTAAGATGTTCAAAATGTAACGGTCAAGATCATTTTGAAAAAGCGTCCTATGGTTTGGAAACTGTTAAGAAAGTATGGCCTAATAATGCTTATCCTACTAACTCCAAAGGACCCAAGAAAATTTGGGTACCAAAGAAAGCTTGAGACTCTCTTTTGAATGCAGGTCTCCGTCAAGAAAAAGATAAAATGGTATCTTGACAGCGGATGCTCAAGACACATGACAGGAGACTCAAAGTGCTTCATAAAGCTTGTTCAAGTAAACGGCGGAAATGTTTCATTTGGAGGAAACGGCAAAGGAAGCATCGTGGGTTTTGGAACTGTGAAAATTGGAAATCTCACAATAAGCAATGTTTCTCTAGTAGAAGGACTCAACTATAACCTTCTCAGCATTAGCCAGGTTGTGTGATACCGGTTTCAAGATCTCCTTTCAAGAAGGAATTTGCTATGGAATTAGTAAAGACTCTCGAGTCTTTCATGGGTCGAAGACATGGAAACATCTACCTCTTAGACATGAAAATGAATGAATCTCAATGTCTAATTTCAATCCAAGATGAAGCAAGCTTATGGCACGAAAGCTTGGCCATGTCAATATGAAGCAATTAGCCAAAATCTCATCAAAGCAGCTTGTTCGAGGTCTACCCAAATTACCATATCAAAAGTCCGATCCATGCACACCCTGTATTCTGGGAAAACAGGTAAGAAATTCATTTAAGCCAATAAATCATGTCTCCACTAATCATGTACTACAGTTGCTTCATATGGATCTCTTCGGACCAACAAGAACCCAGAGCATTAGAGGTAAGAAGTATTGTCTAGTAATTGTAGACGATTACTCTCGCTTTACTTGGGTATATTTTCTTGCAAGTAAGTCAGAAACCTTTTCGTACTTTGAGAAGTTTGCTAAAAAGGTTCAAAATGAAAAAGGATGTGCTATTTCAAGTATAAGAACAGATCATGGAGGTGAATTTGAAAATCAAGATTTCACTAAATTGTGTGATGAATCTGGTTTTAAACATGTATTCTCCTCTCCATACACTCCTCAGCAAAATGGAGTTGTGGAAAGAAAGAATAGATCTCTTCAAGAAATGGCTAGAACACTTTTAATTGAAAGCAAAATTTCTTCACGGTTTTGGGCTGAAGCTGTTTCAACAGCATGCTATATCATCAATAGAGTCTTCCTAAGACCTATTCTTGAGAAAACCCCTTATGAACTATTCAAAGGTAAGAAACCTATTGTTTCATACTTTCATGTGTTTGGTTGCAAATGCTTTATTTTGAAAAATGCAAGTGATCGAGTTGGTAAGTTTGAAGAAAGATCGATGAAGGCATCTTCCTTGGATATTCTACATCAAGCAAAGCCTACGAGTCTATAACAAGAAAAGCCGGCCCGTGGAGGAATCAATGAATGTCAAATTCCAAGACTCCACACAAGATGAATCCGGCCATTCGCATGAAGAGTCCGAACCCGCTCTAGACCTTCCAAAGTCTTCAACTCAAGAAGCATCTCAGACTCAGGAAGTCCAATATCAAGATGCTCATGAAGATTCAAATAAAGAAAGAGATCATCAACCAGGCAAATCAACTAGTAACTGGAAGCACAAATCCAGTCATCCTAAAGATCTCATTATCGGTGAAATTAATGAAGGAATTCGCACCAAATCCAAAAGGCGTGAAGAGTCTAGTGCTGTCGCTCTCATCTCTGAAATTGAACCAAAAAGCATAGAAGAAGCTTTATCTGATGAAAGTTGGATCGAAGCTATGCAAGAGGAGCTCAGACAGTTCAACATTAACGATGTCTGGGAATTGACATCTAAACCAAAAGGTAAAACTGTTATTGGAGCCAAATGGGTGTTCAGAAACAAGATGAATGAAAAGGGAAAAGTCGTACGAAATAAAGCAAGACTCGTGGCCAAAGGATATACGCAAGAAGAAGGAATAGACTATGACGAGACTTACGCTCCTGTAGCAAGGTTAGAAGCTATTCGTCTATTACTTGCGTTTGCTTGTTACAAAAATTTCAGGTTATTCCAAATGGACGTCAAAAGTGCTTTCCTAAATGGATTTATCTAAGAGGAAGTTTATGTGGAACAACCGCCTGGATTTGAAGACCCAAGGAAGCCGGACTCGGTCTTGACGAAAAGGCTCTGTATGGTCTAAAGCAAGCACCTCGAGCTTGGTACGACGGACTAAGTAAGTTCTTATTACAGACGGATTTGTCAAAGGTAAAGTAGACACTACTCTATTCATCAAAAAGGAAAACAAAAGCTTTTTACTTGTTCAAATATATGTTGATGACATTATTTTTGGATCCTCTAATGAAAGTCTTTGCAAGAAATTTTCTAAGTCTATGCAGGATGAGTTTGAAATGAGTATGATGGGAGAATTAACATTCTTTCTTGGCCTTCAAATAAAGCAATTGAAGGAAGGAACTTTTATCTTCCAAGAAAAATATGCTAATGATCTTGTCAAAAGATTTGGATTGGAAAATTGCAAGAAGACTGACATACCAATGTCAAGTTCCTTGAAGATAGACAAAGATGAAGAAGGAAAGAAAGTAGATCAAAAGGCATGCGGGAGCATGATCGGTTCACTTCTTTATCTTCTGCTTCTAGACCGATATTTTGTTGAGTGTTTGCATCGTGCTAGGTTTCAATCAGATCCTAGAGAATCACATCTCATTACCGTGAAACGTATTATCAAATACGTTGCTTCATCTTCAAGCATCGGTCTTTGGTATCCAAAGAGGGGAGACTTTAATCTTCTAGGATACTCGAGATCGGGTCGGCCGGTTGCGAGTCGATAGAAAGAGCACACGGAACTTGTCAACCGCTTGGAAACGGAAAGTGTCTTGGTTCTCAAGGAAGCAAAGCAACGTAGCTCTCTCAACGACTGCGAGTATGTAGCTCTTGGAAGCTTTGTTCGCAAATTCTATGGATAAAACAACAGCTACAAGACTTTGGCATTGAAGACTCATGCACGAGAAATCAAATGTGACAACACCAGCGCAATCAATCTCACCAAAAATCCAATCCTTCATTCAAGAGCAAAGCATATTGAGATTCGACATTACTTCATTAGAGATCATATTCAAAATGGAGAAATCTCGGTTCAATTTGTTGATTCAAAGAGTCAACTAGCGGATATATTCACAAAGCCCTTGGAGAAAAATCAATTCGACTTTATCCGCTCAAGACTCAACATTTTGAAGCTTGAAGAAGTTAAAGTCTAGAGACTCACCAACTCTAATACTCTGATCTCTCAGACTTTAAATCATGAGACTCAACATTCATGGCTAAAGACTGTAAGTTGCTATTTTATCTCGAAAAGGTACGTTCTTTCATTCAGATATAATTCGTGTGAAATTTGAAAACTTGTCTTTTTCAAGGAATTAATTTTGGCAGTTATTGATTTTGAAAAGAAGTGTTTGTACACTTTCTTTGTACCGATTAAACTTCTCTTTTCAAATCGAGGTATATATATATACGGTTTTTCTTCGCCCAATTTTCAAAACCTAAAAGGCACTCTCCTCCCGATCTTTTGTTTCTACTTCTTGTTCATCGTCGAAAGTGGTCATTCTTCTTGGGAAAAGCAAGTGAAGTTATCTTCCAATCAAAGTCTCACCGCTTGTACTACTCGGATCTTGTTAAAGATAGGGACGTAGAGAAGAAAATTACCTATTCCGGGATGAATGCCATCAACATTGTGCTTCATAAGATTGTGATCAAGTTGTCTCGGACCGAAGTCTACGTCAAAGACTTCGTGTCTCTTTCGAAGCAAAGTTGATGTTCGCAATCAACTCGGGACGGAAGTTTTCTCTCCCGCACACTATTCTCTTCCATATGTACGGAAGCAATGTCAAAAGACAAAGGACAATTGCCTTATCCAGTGCGGTGACCAAGATCTTCAGACATGTGAACATTGAACGCCACATACATTTTGTGTTCGACCGTGTGATAAGATGGTGGTAGGTTTGAAAATGTTAATGAAGATGCGTCTGCAAGATCTCTCCAAGGCAATGGAGAAATTCAAAGTGAAATCTCCAGTCTAGTACCTTCAAAAAGGAAAGGAAAGGAGGCCATTGGTGCTTCATCGAAAAAGAAGAAAGAACTCTCATCCTTGAGGATGAAGATGAAGATGAAGATGATGAAGATCCCACTATCCAAGCACTGACAAGAACAAGACGTTCTGTGTCTCATCCGATAGATCTTCAGAAGAGCAGAGAAGAAGGAGAGAAGAACAGAGAAGAGGAAGAACAGAGAGAGAAGGAGAAAGAAGTTGAAGAAGAAGGAGAAGGAGAAAAAGAAAAATCTGTTGATGAATCTGGAGAGAAGGGAAATCAAGAGCATGATCATCACTCTTCCCCTTTCGATGTCCTAGAGACGGGGGAGTTAGCGAGCAAGAGAGGTCTACACCTTATCTTTGCTTTGTCGGTGAAGATCTAAGACAATCTCAAAAGACCCTTAAGAAGTTCGAGTCTCTCAATTGCAAGAAGAAGGTGATACGTCGATTCCAAATCTGCCGGACTATCTTTGAAGCGCCATCGTACGCATTTACTCAATCGTGAGAAAGCTCATGCCGGTACATAGACGGATGATTCTGCAGATTTTCGTAGTATCATGAATATTCTTCCGGAAATGCGTAGCCGGATATATGTTACGGTTTGTGAAATCCAAGCTTTGAAGAATTTGGACAAGCATCTTCGAGTCTCTCGGAGGATAAATTCAAAGACCTCGCTACGCAACTTCAAGCCAATGCCAAGGGAGAAGAGGTAGCTCATCTCGAGAGAAGACGAAGAAGCTCGAAGGAGTAGTCCGATCCATTGGGGATTTCGGATCGTGCGCATTCCCAAGCGAGACATGACTCCTTTCTCACCCTTTTCAATGTTGACAAAAGGGGGAGAACCAATTTGAACCAACATCTTTTAAAATCTTTGACTTTTGTGGTTATGTTTATTTTTGAGTATGACTTGAGAACTTGAACTTGGGTGTGAACTTTGAATTTGTGGATTATGATGCTTGACTGGTTGCATTTATTCAAGTGTTGTTATATGGTGTTTCTCATGAAAGACTAACCAATTTTGTGGATGCAGAGTCCGGTTGTTTTATTAATCTTTATGAGTTAGCCATATTGCTTGAGAAATGTTTTGCATGTCAAAGTTGTTCAAATCTTCAAGAAAGTTTTGTCACCATCAAAAGGGGAGATTGTTGGAGAAATCTTTCTAGAATATTTTGAAGTGACAAAACGTTTTATCGGTCTAAGTCTGGATGTTCGGAGGCGCGAGTTTAAAAAGTCTCGAAGACTTTGTATTCTCGAGACCCAAGACTCAAGACCCAAGACTTAAGACTCAAGACTCAAGACTTAAGACTCAAGACTCAAGACTTAAGTCTATTCTCACTGATAGTCTTTCTAATCCAGTGACGAAGGAAATCCAAAGCCAAGGTATATGGTTGAGGATTCGATCCTATCCTCTGGAATAGATTCTTTGGTTGGATAATCATTTCAGATTCTTTGATTCTTATCTAAGATCGATTGAAGATCCGATGGTCGACGAAATAATCTTGGAATGTTCTATTCTTGGAAACCAAGATCCGATTGTATGGGCGAACGGAGATTGATGGGCTATCATCGATTCCTTAAATAGCTCGGATGATCTTCTTGATTGATTCCGTCCAACGGGTAGATTGGAGAATTCCTTTGGTAAGTGCCAACGGCTATGATGGCATAAAGGAGTATAAAAGGAAGACGTTCTAGTTGTTTTAAGCGTGTGATCGATAGAAAAATTCCGAGTCGAAGAACCTTGATTGTTAGTCGAGGCTTCGAGCGAAATTGTATACGCAGAGTGTTTGTACTTGGCGAGACCTTGAGTGAGTGTGGTAGATCATCTACACCAAGAAATCAAGGAAGATCATCACGTAACATCTCTTTGTTCATAGTGGAATCCAGCCAATCGGCTGTCAGTGCAGAAGAGTGGACGTAGGCTTGGATCAAGCCGAACCACTATAAACCGCGTGTTTAATTCTCTCTTTCCTTGCTCAGTCTTACATTGATTATTATTCTTTGCAAATCCTTCAACTGTCTAAGTATTGCGCAAGTATACAGAAATTATCAAGAAAAATCTTTGTATACCTATTCACCCCCCTCTAGGTACTCATACTAGCAATATCAAATTCCAATATTTGAGTTGGATGCCCGTTACAAGTATGAGACTTGTGTTGAGGCCAAGTTTGCCAAGAAACCTTTCAAATCAGTTGAAAGAATAAGTGAACCTCTACAATTAATCCATAGTGATCTATGTGATTTAAAGTTTGTATAAAGTAGAGATGGAAAGAAGTACTTCATCACATTTGTGGATGATTGTACTAGATTTTGCTATGTTTATTTACTAACTAGCAAAGATGAGACTATGAGCATGTTTGTCTAGTATAAAAATGAAGTGAAAAACCAACTTGATAAATGAATCAAAGTGTTTAGGTCTGATAGAGGAGGAGAATACAGTTCAATCAATTTTAAAGAGTTTTGTGCTAGTTTTGGAATAATTCTCCAAACGAGTGTACCTTATACTCCACAACAAAATGGAGTTACTAAACGATTGAACAGGACAGTAAAGGAGATGGCTAACGCCATGCTTTTGAATTCAGGTTTACCTCAGAACTTGTGGAGGGAGGCAATTTTAACTGCAAATTATATTATTAATAAAATACCAACAAAAAGACAGGTAAAACTCCATACGAGTTATGGAATGGAAAGTTGTCATTTTACAATTTTCTCAAAGTGTGGGGGTGCTTGGCCAATGTGGTAATTCCTCCTCTTAAACAAACTTGGTTGGGACCTAAAACGGTGGAAATACTCTGTGTGAGGTTTATTGTCTAGGCTTACACAAACAACTAGTGATTCAAGGCTTAGTCCATCAACTAGTTAAGTAAGTTCGATAGGCTTTCACTAAAGAATGTTCAAAGCGAAAGCTACCTATTTTGATGCAGTGTATTTCAACAGGCATGCTCAAATTCCTTCGAGTCAAAAATGTTTTGTCGATCCATTAATGTGGGGGACTATTATAATTATGGTTAATGGATCAACGGAAACCAACAAATTAATATACGTCTTTTCTGTTCACATATCTATTAAATCCATGAATTTCCTAGATTTACCTATATTTTAATTCATATA
Organism: Eucalyptus victrix; assembly: GCA_016097545.1. Taxonomy (NCBI): domain Eukaryota; kingdom Viridiplantae; phylum Streptophyta; class Magnoliopsida; order Myrtales; family Myrtaceae; genus Eucalyptus; species Eucalyptus victrix. The sequence continues at coordinate 12,353,497 of CM027840.1, read as the reverse complement.
TTTATTGAATTCACAAATCTCTTGAATTCACATGTCTCTAGATTTATGAATCTTTTGGATTCACATATCTTTTTATTCATGAATTTCTTAGATACATGCATCTATTTAATTCCTGTATCTCTTCTATACATGAACTTTAAAGCTATATAAATAGATAAGAGTATAGAGCTTCATTAGAAGGTTTTTCGATAGAACAATTCGAGACACCGATTCCAAAAGAGATTTGAAATACTACTCTACCCTTCTGATTTTTTCTGGGTGTGCCGTTTCAATTAAATGGATTGACTGAGTCCTGTTTGCATAGTGCTAATCCAAATAAGTTCGAGGTGTTGTATCTTGAAAGGCATAGTTTGTGAATGCGAAGCACCATTGGCAATAACTAATCGTCTTAAGGAGATTCGGATATCTATACCTCACCTCCAATTTTATGTTATTTTTCCAATGATATCTTATTTTATTCTTCTCCAAGATTTGTAAGTTTACATAAAAATAAGGATATTATAAAGTTGTTATCGTCTTCTTTACATTGATATTTTAATTACAACAAACGGTTAGCTTTCTCTGGATTATATTCCAACAAGTGGCATGCAAATATTAAGGAAAACAAATCATTCCAAGTTAGTGGAAAGAGGCTTACCCATCTTTCAATTCTATTAGCGAGACTAGCTATTTGTACTCACCGCATCCTTCCACCTCTTTATATCTCTCTTGTCACCCAAATAAGCTTCCTCAATTTTAGCAAAGCACGTCCCAAAGTTTCCCTCAATTTCCGTATGTCGGATGGATTGACCTCATAGAAGATTGGTATCACCGATCCTTCATTGATATCCTTGCACTCCATGACCTTAGCAACTTCTTCCGGGGACCAAGTAGAAGAAGCGTAGTTTTTAGAGAATATCACAAGCACAAGTCTTGACTGCTCTATTGCCCTCAATATTTCTGGTTTAATACATTTTCCCTCTCGAAGATCTAGGTGGTGATCATCTCGAAAGGCCATTATTCCTCTTCGATGCAGATGATCGTGCATATGGTCAACAAAGTTTTTGCGTATATCTTCATCTCGAAAACTCAGGAAAACAGCATACTTTTATTGACTATGTTTTTTTTCTGGCCCGGGGAAAGATGCCATATCTTCTTGGACAAATTTTGGAAAGACGAGAAATGAATGCACCTTGTCCTTATAGGAGTCCTCATAAATACATCAGGATTGTGTCGATGATTCAATAAAGATGAGGAGATTTTACGGGATTATATAGAGGCATTGCGTCCAATCTAGTACTTCCATTCCAGGCCAGAGGAGATGAAAGAGTACAAGTGAATGCCCTTTGCCTATACATCACCAAAAAAGAAAAAAAAAAAAAGAAATTGAAAAAAGAGAGCAAGAAGAGAGTTTCAGACATCCCCGGAAGATGAATGTAAGATTTAGCGAGGGCTAGAGGCTTAATCTCGACTAATTCCTTCTTTGGGAACTTCATGATGCTATGTTATGACATGAAACATCAATTTGCAAAGACGTATGAGCCCAGAAAAAAGGGAAAGGAACAAAGTACACAACAAAGATGAAAGAGACTCTAAAAAGCGCAGCTTCTGGCAATTGGATTGGGTTAGGCCACTTCTAAGGACAGAAAATGGTCAAATCAGCACAAAATCAACGCGCATTTAACGTTACGAAAATTTCTGGAAGAAGATAACCAAAGGAAATGGTAGTTTATACATCGGAGCTAAGAAATGTTGAAATACATACAACAATTGACAAACGAGGAACGGCTAGATTCGAAACAAGCGAGAAGATAGATAAAACCTTGAGAATGGAAGAAGCTGGAGTCCGAGCGAAGAGATATATGCAGAAGCGATTCGAAGCCATCGAGACTCGACTTGAGAGACCACGATCGCGGAAGCTGTTCTTATGAAGGATTGCTCAAGTGAAACTCCCAAATAGTTTACTGTTTTTGCGCGGCGATTATTAAATTTGCAATGTTACATCATAATCTTTTCCCGCCATGTGGAGCTAGGTATGATTTCCTTTGTTCTACACAGTTTTTTCTGCTAAAATCCTCGATCGAATGTCATTGGCCAGCAACTAAAATTAATTGATCTCTCAATCTAATTAATGTTGAATAATTTCCAATAGATGTTGTTAGATTCTACCAGTTGCAATAATAGATATTGTTAGATTGTGAAATCAATCGGTAATCCTGGGATTTATAAAGAAATGACGATACTTTTCGAAGCCTAGCAAGCAAAAAAAGAAAAAAGAAAAAAAGGTTGGCATGTGAGTAAAATTAATTGGTATCTTACCATGTCAAATGTTGATATAATCAAATCAAGGCCGGCAATTGCTTTGAGCTTCACAGCATTGATAAGTTATAGAAATAAATATCGATAGACTATTAAAATCAGCTGACAATTTTTTAAGCATTTATGGATCTTGGTACTTGTCAAAAACCTGTCAATAAGTGACAAACGCTTGATCAGGGGGAGCAAACCTACCGGTCATTTTCAGGTTATCGGAGTTGTTTGACCCTTACCAGCATCGCATACCAAATTACCAATGCTGCAGCGAATTAGATCCCGTTTCTCAGGGCGTGTAATGCTGACGTTTGGGAGGGGTTTGGTCGTGATTATAGGCCTGAAATGACCCTAAATGGAACTATGACATGTCCATGACGACTCCTATGAGGGGCCGGGTCGTCCGTGGGCAGTGCATCTGTCTCGAGCATAAACCTGAATGGTAATGCAGATCCTCGATAAGTTAACGCCCATTTCAACTCTTCATTTACTTACATGGTGGAATCACCTGTCAAAGCGTTTGGTTTGTTAGATGAAAACAGTTCACCGTCATGGACGCTTCTACATCTTTCTCTCCTTTCTAGCTGAAGACCTCGAAGGATGTCTATCTCGAAGCCGAGTCTATCGCGGTAGCTCCAGCTGTTCAGAACCTCAACCTGCTTCGGTCCACTCCATTCCAGGTCTGTTCCGTGAAGAAATGACAGCTCGGGGACCACTTTGAGACAACTCCCAAGCAGCAATCTTCATTTGCGTTAAGTCTATTATTTCGAGGATATATCCATATGTAGACGTCACTCAGCACGAAGCGCTCTGCATGTGCAAATCGTATTCTTGTATTCGTTGCGTTTACTTCTCCTGCCGTCCGCATCTCATCAAGGCTGAAGAGACTTTCTTTTCCCTTTCATCTGAACATGATTTCTGTCAAAGGAAATGTTGGGAAAGTATAGCTTCAAATTGGGTAGAACAATGAGGTCGGATCTTTAGAATAATCAAATCAAACTTTGAAACGTGATATCACTTTCTTTAAAGATTTATTTGTCCACAATGTTGCTAATGGTCACCAGCAAATCCTCCAGGATACAACAAAGTCTCAAATGAAAATACTAAATAGAAATTATAGTATTTTTCCAGGATCTCTCATGGGAAAAATTAAAATAATGGTTGTAGTTTATTTTGAAAGGAAGCAAAAAAAAATGGAAGAAGAAGTTGTAATTAAATAGACACATTCAGTAATTTTTAGCAAAAACAATATGTTATATCCGAACGAGACACAACTTTTCAAGGATTAAGAAGTTATGTTTGAACGGTACCAACTCTAAGATAACCGTTGGAAGAAATAATAAAATTCAGAATTAAATAAAAAGAAATAAAAAATAACCGTAACTCCTTCTCAACAGTCGCACTATTTCAAAAAGACATAATGGTTAATTTTTCATAAAAAATAAATTCAAAATTCAATAAATAAAAATAACGATCGTTGGTTAGTACCAAATCTTGTCCGCGTGCACACTCACATCTTTTCGATGTGGGACAAGACACCTCTTCATTTGTTTTATAAACAAACTACCAACAGGAAATAATGCCAGCTAAGAGGAATAATTCAAAATCACCAAGAATCACCGCAACTCAGATATCTCTTGAATCTTCACAGTGATTAATTAAATCAATCTAGGATAAGAATTGATACATCTAGATTAGAAAACTATACTCTTTCCTTTTATTAATCATTCATTGTATTATATATTGGCTCCTTTGCACAAAAATTCATATAGCTCTTAATATAATAAAACTTTCCTTAAAGCAATATTCTGCTGACATCTATATTTCTTGAATTTTCACAATTTTAATCATAAGAATGCTGTACGGCCTCATAATGCGTGAGTCCAAGTGGCAAACAACGTTTGCGGCTGCACGCGTTGAATTGGGAACCCGCTTAACATGGACAAGTTATTGCATGGTTTGTCCGCTCTATAGGCCATTATCATCCAATCATTAGTTGCGTAGGGACCTATAACAGAGCCGATGGGCAGAGATAGGTCAAGTCTATAGAATTTGTAAATCATGCTATATTTCTTCCTCGATTACTGGTCCGATTAGTAAAGGTGATTAATGGACAGGCCCTTCCATTACAAAGCCCAATCCAGCCTAAACAAAACCTTTATATAAAAGTTTTATATCGTGACCGAGCCTTTTGAAAATATATAATGCACATTTAGCTCAGTGATCACCTTTATTAGTTAGTAAAATGGTAGTATTTTTCTATTAATCTAGAAAAAAATTCTAACCAGGCATTGGAATGATTACTTTGAGATATAGATATCAATGATATGTCAACTTAATTAAAAATAAACGTAGGTAACGACTACCCTATAACCCAACAATAATTCATCGAAGAAAGTTTTCATCATGGAAGAGTATGGCCAATTAGCAAAGTGCCAGTATTTAGATGGAGGGTCTTCTTGACACTTCTTAAATATACCTTACAAGGAACACTTATTAATCATTGCAAATAGCCACTACCTCATATAGTCATTTATATTTTTTCTAGGTTTGACTAGCGTGAAACGATATACCTGATCATAGATGACATCAAAGTAGAACCCCCTTTATTAAATGTATTTCATAGATAGGCTATAACTAAACCAATCCTATGAGAGCTAAGAATGCAGTTCAACATGTTTCGTGGACGACCAATAATAGGAGCAGACCACGTTACACGACAAATAAAGGGGAAAGCACTAGTGACCAATATGAGCAAACCCCGAGGAGAATGTGAGCTTTATAAATCATGTCATTAGGTGAACATAACACATGTTAGATGTACACAAGTTGAACAATTCCACAGCACATGACCAGTGGTCAAATTAAGATAATAAAATTGTCCAAGTTCAATAATCAAATTAACATGTATCTCCAATTCATCGGCATGAAGCATAAGTTGTTTTTTTGCTTAATAGTCAAATAGATATTAGAAAATAGGCCAAGGTGGATTTGTTTCTTATCCTCGTCGAATCACAACAACGACGTCACAATAGTTTTAATTTTTCGTATGGATTCTCAGCGTGAAGAGTACAAGAACCTGGTTTTTACTAATTCCAGATTCGCTTTAACGGTTAGCGCGCACTATAAAAGCCCCCCACCCGAAATAATTCCCGGGGCGCCGCACAGAAATGGCGGGAAAATTAGATTGGGATCGAGTCCTAGCAGGGGAAGGCGCAATAGGATTTTCCTTCGAGGCATCGCGCGAAATCATCAAAAATAATTGTTATTATATTTGTTTTACCGATGATTATTCGAAATTCTCCAGGCTTTTATCTTTTTCAGTCTCGTGATCAATTCTTACTTATCTTCACTAAATTCCTCAACTTTGTTGAAAATCAACTTCACACTCAAGTCAAGGCTGTTCGATGTGATTATGCGGGGGAATTTCGGTCTACTCCTTTTCGCAGGCTGCTTGATGAAGGTGGTATCAATCATAGAACTTCTTATCTCACATTCATGCTCAGAATGGAACTGCAGAACGCAAGCACAAGCATATTGTTGAAATGGCACTCTCTATTATGTATCATGCATCCGTTCTAGATCGATACTAGGATTTTGCTGCTGAGACTGCTGTTCATATCATCAACCGGTTGCCTACACCCACTTTGCAATTCCATACGCCATGGGAAAAATTGTTTCACTCGGCTCCTACTATACGTCACTTGCACACTTTTGGGTGTGCTGTCTACCCGAACTTGTGGCCCTACAACATAAACAAACTGTAGCCTGCTCTTGCTTATGTGTCTTATTCCATTGAGCAGCAACGAGTTTACATTACCGATGATACCGTCTTTGACGAAGGCAAGTTTCCCTTTTCCAGCTCCTCTCCAACCGACACTGTTTCTCAATATTTGGATGTTGCAGCAATCGTCTATATTCTTTCCGCCACCTACTGCTATTTCAGCTCCAAGCAGTTCTTCACCATCGGTTACTGCTAATCCTTTATATGATCCTATGCAGGTTCAAAGCAGTCCGACGCCCATCTCTTGTTGTGACGAGTCCTTCCTTTTCGTCTTCGCTTGCCGGGATGCCTACTGCCACAGCCCTGCGCCACCTTCTCTTGCAGAACCAACTCCCATTCCGCCTCTAACTCACGCTATGGTGACCCACCTGAGAAACGGGACCTTGCGGTGCCGCCACCTTAATTCCAATCACAAATATGCCTTGAACATGTCTATTATGGGTACCTCTATGTCTACGTGCTTTAGTCAAGCCAATAGAGCACCTCAGTAGCGCCAGGCCATGTCTGAAGAATATAAAGCTCTCCTGCAAAATCACATAGTCTCTCGTTCCACCCTCGCCACGATGCAAACCGATTGGGTAAGTGGGTATATCGTATTAAGCTGCGGGCTGATGGAATTCTCGAGCGTTATAAAACTCGTTTGGTGGCAAAGGGATTTCATCAACAAAAGGGCGTGGACTTTCATGAAATCTTCAGTCCAGTTGTCAAGCATGTCACTATTCGAACTGTTCTCTCTCTTGCATATAATCAGGGTTGGCAACTTCGGCAGTTGGATGTGAAAAATGTGTTCTTACATGGTTATCTCACCGAGGAAATTTACATGGAGCAATCACTTGGATTTATTGATCCTAAAAAACCAAATTATGTCTACCAACTTCACAAGTCCCTCTATGGTCTAAAACAAGCACCATGTGTTTGGCATCAAGAGCTAAGTTCCTTTCTAGTCTCTTGGATTTACTACTTCTTGAGCTGACTCCTCTCTTTTTATACTGAATCAAGATGGATACACTATCTTCTGGTATATGCTGATGATGTCATTCTTATAGGATCACCTACTGCACTGTTATCTACTCTTCTTGCTGATTTGCAGCGTGAGTTTGCTATTAAGGATCTTGGGGCACTTTACTATTTCTTGGGCATTGAATTGTAGTATTCACTATTCAGCACAAGGCCTTCTACTCCATCAAGGCAAGTACGCCATTGACCTTCTTCATCGAGCCAAGATGTTTGATGCATGGCTGGTTACCACACCTTGCTCCATCGTTACTGACTCTCCTTCTGTCACCGGTGGTGATGCATTCCCTGATCCCATATTATATCGTAGTATTGTGTGGGCTTTGCAATACCTCACCATCATCAGGCTCGACATCGCTTATGCAGTCAACACAGCTTGCCAGTTCATGCATGCTCCTACAACTAAACACTGGCAATTTGTCAAGTGGATTTTGCGGTTCATCAAGGGTACAATTCATCACGGCATTCAGTTCACTCGGAGCAACAATCTTCATCTTCATGCTTTCTCCGATGCTGGATGGGCGGGAGACCATACCACTCGTCGCTCAGTTGGCGGTTTTAGCATTTTTCTTGGCAACAATCTTGTCTCTTGGAGATCTCACAAACAACGCACTGTGGCTCGCTGTAGCACTGAAGCCGAGTTTAAGTGCCTTGCAGACGCTACTGCCGAACTCATTTGGCTTGAGGCTCTGTTGCAAGATCTCCAGTTGCCATCTCAACGACCTCCGGTTTTATGGTGTGACAACATATCGGCAATCTATTTGACTAGCAATCCAGTGTTTCATGCTTGGATGAAGCATGTGGAAATTGATTATCATATTGCCCGTGAACAGGTTAGTCAGCGCAAGTTGCATGTTCAATATATTTCCACTCTTGATCAACCCACTGAAATTTTCACCAAAGGGCTCTCCACCTCTCGGTTTCGCCTCCTACAAGCAAAGCTTACTGTGTGCTCGCCCACATCAACTTCCGCTTGGGGGGGGGTGAGGGTGTCAAAGGAAACATTGCCAGCTAAGAGGAATAATTCAGAATCACCCAAGAATCATCGCAACTTTCTCTTCAAGGAAGATCACCCAAGAGATATCTCTCTTGAATCTTCATAGTGATTAATTGAATCAATTTAGGATTAGAATTGATATACCTAGATTAGGAAAATATACTTTCTTTTTATTAATCATTCTTTGTATTATATATTGGTTCCTTTGTACAAACTACAAAGATTTATATAGCTCTCAATAGAATAAAACTTTCCTTGGGGCAATATTCTACCGAAACCTATCTCTCTTGAATTTTCACATATGTAATGCACACTCAACCCAATGATTGCCTCTACCAATTAGTAAAATGGTAGTGTTTTTCTATTATTCTAGAAAAAAAAAAACTTTTTCTAACTAGAAGTTTGATCTACTGCTTTCATGATATGGACATCAATCATATGTCTAACTTAATTAAAAGTAAATCTAGGTGACAACTAATCTATAACCCATCCATTATTCGTCAGTGAAAGTTTTCTTCATGAAGAGAATGGCCAATTAGCAAAAGTACCTGCATTTTGATGAAGGGTCTTATTGACACCTCTTAAACATACTTTACAAGGGATACTTATTAATCATTGCAAAGAGCCACTACCTTGTATAGTCATTTACTGTTTTTCTTTTCCTAAATTTGGCCCGCCTAAAAGGGTACACCTAGTTGCGGATGACATCGGAGCATAACCCAGTTGACTTGGACTAAACTAATCCAATGAGGTCTAATAGTGTGGCTCTTGACATGTCTTGAGTACAGTGAATGATTGGAATTGATAACACTGCACTATTTGAGTGTTGATGAGCAACACAAGCAAACCCCAACAAGAATGTGAGCTTTATAAACCGGGCCATTAGGTGAAGATAACATGTATTAAGTGTGCATGAGTTCCACAACACATGACTAGTATTATCAGATTTGTGTTAAATGAGACATAAATTAGTTCACATGCATAAGTTGTTTTTTTTTTTTTTATTAATAGCTAGATATTAGATAATAAGCCAAGGAGGGTTTATATGCAATGTCATAATCGTTCCAATTTTTCGTATGGAATCTCAACTTGAAAAATACAAGAACCTGGTTTGTACTATTTCCAGATCGCTTTAACGCTTAGCGCGCACTATAAAAGACCCCCACCCGAAATAATTCCCGGGACGCCGCACAGAAATGGCGGGAAAATTGGATTGGGATTGAGCCCTAGCAGGGGAAGGCGCAATCGGATTCTCCTTCGAGGCGTCGCGCGAAATCGTCGGTCAGAAGGAGAAGAGCCTTCCCGCATCGATCGGAGCTCCGGAGCAAAGATGTGCCAGGCCGAAACCCTAGGGATTGTCGACGAGATCGCGGCCCTCGTCTCCGATAAGCTGCAAGTGGTACCCTTCGACTTCCTTTCCTCTTTCGATTTCGATCTCGTAAATTGTTGCCTTTTTCGTCGTCTGCGATCTCTCCCTCGTGTCGAGAAGTGATTGTTTTATGAAGATTCACGACGCCCGCAGATCGGTAACTAGTTTTTGACGTGTTTCCGGTTGTCAGGGGAAGAGAAAGAATCACTGCACATGATTCCCGTGCTTTGGTCCGTATCGAGTGTTAATGCACTAGGAGATGAAGGGTTCTGTTGTGCGACAGCTTTGAATTAATCTTTAAGTTAAATCTGTAGTCTTTCTTCTAGCGCAGTTCTTCTGCGTGATTTAGTTGTCTAACTGTGGGATCTTGAAAGACCGGTATTGGATTCGTGATGGCTTCGTTTCTTTGTAGAAAGTGGTGGTTAACTTATTTTCTCATTGGTTCGATTTGTTTGAGTCAAAATTGTCGTATCCCAGTTTTGCTCCCTTCTGTAAGGACACCAATTACTCTGCAGGACTTATGGGCATTGTTCTTTCAATGGTCAGTTCTTTTTAGCAAGTTCTAAGCAATTTGCTTTCCTTCTCAGGTTTCATACAAGTGGTTGAGCTGCAATTTCTTGGTATCTTCAAATACTGCAAAGAGGTTGGCACTGTCTTCATAGAGAATGATTTAGAATACATGGGCTTGAAACAGCACTGCTTATAGTTACTTCCTCTTCGAGTTGCTGCAAGAATTTGTTGAAAGACATGTAGACGGATTGGAAGTAGTATACTCTTTATCTGGATGGTTAAAGGACAATTCGTCATGTTAGCATATCAAACTTGTTTCTGGGCCTAAACCTGCTGGTCAGATTTTATTTTGTGCTTCCTATTGCCCAATATTTGTATTGGTTTGATGCTTATATGACTGCCTGAGATGTGTTATCCATGCACTGGAGATGGGTCTTCCTGAAATAACCAAATGGAGTTCCTCTGTTCATATGGTTATGGTTATGTTAATAAAGGCCCTTGATTCTTTCATTTTATGATGTCCCAAGGAGCTAGATTATGCAATGACTGATAGTTGTTTCTGACATTTATAACTAAAAACCTGCCTTTCAGATTTTTTAAGAAAGAGAGCTTCTTTGCAGTTTTTCTTTCGAAATCATGGATTGATTGGCAATATTCTCATATGTAAATCCTGTTGGTTTTGAGAGACCGCTCGAGATGTAGGTTTTAATTATTTTTAGGGGCTACTAGTGGTAGGAAATAAGTTTCGCCATCTGCAATAATCAATTATGTCACGTCAAAATAATATGCCAGATGAGCATGCTTGAGTTGGAGCATTTGTTACAAAATTTCCATGCAGACAGATTGATGCCTTGAATTGAGATTTGAACAGTCTCACTTGTTAGGCGGATGCTTATACAACTTGATTTGTGGATAGAACTTCGAAATAGAACGGGGTTGTTGACTTCATGATTGTTCATTTGCACAGTTATGAGAATCTGTGCGCTTTATTCCCTCGCCTGCTACTTATTAAATGTATATTCCTAGAAATTTCATGGTTCGATTAATTTTTTTTTTTTTTTTCGATTAAGTCCATAAGGGATATTTACTTTGCTTGATGTGTATGCAGAAGGCAGGGAAGAATTTGATGGTGAATGCTCAGTTCAAGTCTATAGTGTGCAAACTTGCATTCTGAAGGATCCAGCTGCACTTCGGAATGTTGAATTTGTGCAGGCAGAAAAGCTTTTCAGCCAGGATGCAACCACTGAGAATTGTCTGAGAGATAACAGGTGTGATCCCTTGGTTCAGATTTCTGTGTATCTATATGCGTGCAGGTGTCACTAAACATAATATATTGATGAGGACTAAACGCAATGACTTCTCTGTGTGATTTTTCTGGTTCTGTGCGGTAGCTAATCCCTTTGTTAGGCGAAGTGAAGAGAGGGAATTATTTGACTTGGGAGCTCCAAAGCTTAATGGCACCAGAGTCTCAGGACCATCAAATACTGTCCATCAAAAGGTTAACCCACGACAACCGAGAAAGATTGAACAGACAAGCCTAAAAAAGTGGAGCAACCCGTTGATGTGCCTAAGCATGCCAATAGTGAAATAAATGGTGCAGGAGTTCATGATCAAGGCAGCAAACTGTCTGCAGACAAAGAAAAAGTCACTAACTTCGCTGCGAGTAAAAAGTTGGTTCAGAACGGCAAGAACTCTTCCACAGCTGGGGGTTCTCTGGCAAATCTAGTGCTGGCCCAGCAGAAAATAGCAGCTCTGCTCCAAGTTCCACTGGTTGGTTCCTGTAACCCATTCGTCTCTTTCAAAATTTTGCTTTAATTCTCTCAAGTCTTGTAAAAGATTTCTTGAAGTTGAAAAATACTGATGTGTGTATATTAGTTATTCTCTATAGATACAATAAGTCTCTCTATAGATACAATAAGTCTCTATTTATATACATCAGGAACTCAGTTGGAAATAGAACCTATTTAATAGGTAGTTGGTAGCTAATAGATACAACTATCACTAATTAATTGCAATGACAGCTGACACTAATTAATAATGACACGTTTTAACAATGACATCTAACACTAATTAATAGCGACACATTCCAACACTCCTCCTCAAGCTGGCTTGAAGATATCTTCCATAGACAGCTTGCTCACTAGAGGGTCAAATTGTCTTCGATGCAATCCCTTCGTCAGAATGTCAGCAGCCTATACATCACTAGAAATATACGGCATACAAATCAATCCTATCAAGTTTTTATTTGATGAAGTGTTTACCAACTTCCACATGCTTTGTCCGTTCATGTAACACGGGATTATGAGCAATTGCAATCGTTGCCTTATTATCGTAATACACTTTCATTGGTGCGGAACTCTGGATCCGTAGTTCATCCAAGATACCTTTAATCCACACAATTTCATAAACACCATGTACAACTGATTGAAACTCAACTTAGGCACTACTTCTTGCCACCACACTCGCTTTTTACTCTTCGAAGTAACTAAATTTTCACCAACAAACGTGCAATAGCCCGAAATAGATCTCCTATCCATAATGCTTCCAGCTCAATCGGCATTAGTGAACACCTCAATTTCCAAATGTCCATGTTTCTCAAACATTAGACCTTTACCAAGACTTCCCTTCAAGTAGTGTAGAATTTGTATACTACTTCAAAATGCCTTGGCCTTGGTGAGTGCATGAATTGGCTCACCATACTTACAACAAATGCTATGTTAGGTTGAGTGTGAGATAAGTAAATAAGTCGACCGACAAGCCTATGATACATTTCTCAGTCTATCACTTCTTGACCTTGGCTGGTTCAAGTTTCAAATTGGCTCCACGGGTGTCTCCGCCATATTACATCCTAATAAACTTGTCTCTTTGAGAAGATCAAGCACATATTTGCATTGGTTAACAAATATGCCCTTCTTGGATCTCGCAAATTCTATTCCAAGGAAGTATTTCGAGGCACCCAAATCTTTAACTTCAAACTCCTCAGCCAACTTCTTTCTGTAAGCTATCTAACTCAACTTTGTCATCATCAATTAGTATTATATCAACATAGACAATTAGAATGGCACACTTACTTTCCTTAGAGTGTTTATAGAATAGAGTGTGATCCCCTTGACTTTGGTGATAGCCAAACTTTTTAACCACCTTCCCAAATCATTCAAACCACGCTCTTGGAGATTATTTAAGTCCATACAGTGACTTTTTCAATCTGTAGACTTTGTCTTCATTTTTTGCAAAACCTAGTGGTAAACTCATAAACACTTCCTCCTCTAAGTCATCATTCAACAACACATTTTTCACGTCTAATTGAAGTAAGGGCCAATTAAGAACAACAACCAAAGATAGTAAAATCCGAACAGAATTTATCTTGGCAATTGGGGCAAAGGACTCCCGATAATCGATTCTATAAGTCTAAGTAAACCCTTCGCCACTAGCCTTGCTTTATACCATTCAACACTCCCATCAGATTTACATTTTACAATAAATATCCATTTATAGTCAATAATCTTTTTTTTTTCCTTAAGGTGCATCAACCAATTCCTAGGTGCTATTCTTCATAAGTGCCCTCATTTCATCCCCAAGCTTTGTCATCTTCCACTTTGGATCCTTCAAAGCTTCCTGCGTATTTCTAGGAATAAATATATGAGACAAGTTTGAGACAAATGCTTTATGATGATGAGACATCTCTTGATATGACATGTTTTGATATATGATACTAAGTACATGATCTAACCCATTTTCTAAGAGTTATGGGCATATCAGGTTTCAAACTATTAGAATCAGAATTTGAGACTAGAATGCGAGGAAAAAAGGTACTATTCAGATCACCTAATGACAAAAGTAAGGAATCATCTCCGAGGCTGCGAGATAGATGAGGCTCCAAGATAAGGTTTTGATGCTCGCAACCTTTGAAGAGTTTTTCCTCTAGTATAAACCTGAAGCTCAGCCTTGTTGATCACATTGGATCTTGAACTTTTTCCCCCTGTTTTTGACACATCAAGATTCGGCAAAGTATTTCCGAGGACTCAAACAAAGGAGTGGGAAGGACATGAGAGTTTGAGTGCTACAAAAATCTCTTCACTAACTTTAGCATCCTTCCCTTGAAGAAATTCATAGGAAAAAACAATTGAGACTCTATGAAGGTGACATCCATAGTGATATGAGTTTTGCCACTACGTGGATTATAACACTTGTAACCTCTTTGGTTCGGTGCATACCCCATAAACACATTTTTTTGCCCGAGGATCTAATTTGGATAAGGTGGATAAATGCAATGCAACCCAACACCCTTAAAGGAACATTAGAAAAAATACGAGGTACACTTGTTTGAAATAATTTATTGGAGTAGTGAAGTTTAATACCTGGAGTAGGCAGCCTATTAATTATATAAGGTGCTATTAATACAGCTTCTCCCCATAAGTATTTAGGTACATGCATTGAAAACCGGAGGGCATAGGATACTTCAAGGAGATGGTGATTTTTGCACTTGGCAATGCCATTCTGTTGGGGTGTCATGCGGAAAGTTGATTGGTGAAGGATGCCTCTTTCTCTCAAAAAGCTCTCCATATACTAGTTATAATACTCAATATTATTATTAGTACGAAGAATATTAATAATAGTGCGGAACTGGGTCAACCATTTAATAAAAATTTTGAACAATGACTCGACTTCAGACTTGGCACTCATCAAATATGTCCAACATAAATGGGTATGATCATCTATGAAGATGACAAACCATCGTTTCCCAATTTTTGTTGGCACGAAAGTGAAGGACCCCAAACATCACTATGGATTAAATAAAATGGTGATGATGCACAATACTAATTTGGACTATAATGATTATGATGACTTATAGAAAAAGACAATTGTCACAATGAAGTGAAGAAACATCATTGTTTTGAACAATTGAAGAAACAAATGTTTCAAGTATCCAAAACTAGGATAACCCAATCTATGGTGTTAAATTATTATTTTTTCTTGAATAGGGGAAGAATTGAAAGTTCCATATGCTTGGGCTTTTTGATCAAAGACAAACTCTTCAAAATAGTAGAGACCATTTCTCATCCTAGTATTGCCAATCGTTTTCCTTGAGATCGATCCGGAACTCACAATGGGAAGCAAAAAAAGACAACACAATAGTTAAACTCTCTAGAAAGTTTACTAATAGACAATAAGTTACTAGCTAACTTGGGAACATGTAGTTATTATGAGGTGTGATAGAATCGGAGAAAGTAGAACTGATCCTTTGCTTGCAATAGACGAAAAACTCCCATCGGCAATTCGAATTTTTGGTTACGGGGGATAAGGAACATAGGATGTGAACAAATATGGAATATTAGTCATATGTTCCGATGTTCTGAGTCAATGATCCAAAGGTATAGGTTGTGAACAACAAGAGAGGGTTTTTAGATTTCTACCTTGGTCAGCAATCAAAGCAAGAGGATTATCCGATATAGACTCAGCCTTTGTTGAAAGTAGCTGTAGAAAATGGTATAGTTGTTACTTTGTTGAAAAGGAACGTGGTCGCCCATTAGCTGTAGGAGACACATGTTGAGATGACTTATTATCATAGCTGAACGAAGCTAGTTGGCCATGAATCCTCCAATGTGTCTCTCGAGTCCGATGTGGTTTATTATAGACATCACACCAAACACGGTGGTCTCCCATATGATCTTTGCAAGTTAGTAGGGAGTTTGCTTACATTTGCTTCGAAATCGTTGTTGTTGAGAGCACGGCTCTTCTTGTCTTAGGAGGTAGCCAATGCTGAACCTTTAGTGGCCCATCCTTTCCGGTCCATCCTTTCCACCGGTGGCTGTCTTGCTCAACATTATTCCCCTGCGTCCCGCTTTCTTCCCTTTGAACCTTTGAAAAGACCTCTCCAATAGGTGGAAGAGGCTGCTTCCCAAGCATTCCGCTGCAAACCTCATCAAACTCATCTCAAAGCCCTACTAGGAAAGCATAGATATGTTCTACTTCTACAGCTCTTCCTATATAGATTACCATCTTCAATGCACATCCACTCATGATCATTGAATAAATCCAGCTCCCGCCACAAAGGTTTCAAAGAGTGAAAGTATTCGAGACAATTTCCTCTCTTTGCCGCATCTTCCCCAATATCAAGGATAACTAAGAGATTTGAGATTGATTACCCAAATCTAAATACATCTCACATACATCATGCCAGAGTTCCTTGGCAGAATGATAGCCTAGATAGTTTGCACCAATATCTTCTTCCATGGAGTTGGTCAACCACGTCATAATCATGGAATTCTCTACATCCCAAATTGCCCAAGTGGGGTCATTTGTCACTGGGTTCTGTGATATCTCCCTGTGAGATAGCCAATCTTTCCTTTGCTGCATATATACATTCAAACGGATTGAGACCACTGAAGAAAGTTATCCCCATTTAGCTTTATGGAAGTGATTTGAATAGGATGAGGTTTAGTGGACTTTGTGAGAAGTGATAGGCAGTTAGACTAGATGGTTGATGATTCTTCTAACACAGTGACCAAACAATCAAAGGGAAAGATCAAAAAAAATCACTAGAGGTAAAGGACTTTCAAGCTGATGCCAAGTTAAAAAATACTAATGTGTGTATATTAGTCATTCTTTGTAGATACAATAAGTCTCTATATATATACATTAGAACTCAGTTGGAAATAGAACCTATTTTATAGGTAGTTGGTAGCTAATAGATACAACTATCATTAAGGGCACGCATGACAACGCTTCTATTTCTTTATTTCTCCGCTTTCTCTATTCTCTCGGGAATGTGTTTGAAACAGAAATCTATTTAGTAATGCAATTTCATTTTTCTATTTCTGAAACAAATTTATATTTCATAAATAGATCCTGAGTAGAAATCGAGAGATTAAAACTTTTAGCATTTCTATTTCTATTCCAAAAATGAGAAATCAAGATATTCTTCATCGTTCACTCTCGTCATCGCTCATCGCCCACTGCGCCACCCATGTGATGCCAAACGCCCCGGCGCGGTCATCGGCCGCCCGCCATTGGCCTCGGCCATCACCTGCTTGCTACCAATCGTCAGCCACCGAACACCGGCCATTAGCCACCGGACTCTAGCCACTTGTCATCGACCACCAGGCCATTTGGATGTTGGACGCTTGTCGGTTGTTGGCCGCTCATCGCCAACCACCGGACACCGGAGGCCCACCGCCAACCATCGAACGTCCCCCACCGACCACCCATCGGTCACCACCGGCCATTAGATGTCGACCATCAAACTTTGATTGTTGGCCACCCTCGCCAACCGCCGGTCGTCGACTACCACACTTTGGATGTTGGCTCCCCACCGCCGACCGGACTCCGGCTTGCCCTTGCCCACCGGCCACCAAACTTTGGCTATTGGCCACCCATCAAGAACCACCGATCACCGGCCTTCGGACGTCGAATGCCGGATGCCGACGCAACCACCCACCGTTGATCATCGAATCTTTGGGACGCCGATAGCCGGAACGTTACCTCCGGCCACCGAATGTCAGCTGTCGCCGCTTAGAAATAGAAATTTTATTCTTTTATGAAACCAATTTTTACTTTAGAAATAAAAATCTTAAATCATTATTAAACGCGTTTTTTTGTTGAGAAACTCGTCCATAGAATAGAAATTAAGAAGTCAATTTCGGCTAGAAATTTATTTCTATTTTAGAAATTTTGTCATGTACGTCTTAATTGCAATGACAGCTGACACCAATTACTAATGACACATTCCAACAATGACAGCTAACACTAATTAATAGCGACACATTCCAACAAGGACTATTACAGAGTTTCTTCTATTAATGCAAAATATACCTTCATCGGTTAGTGCAGAAGCTCAAATTTGTGCACATGAGGCAGCAGAATTGAATAGTGATGATAAGGGTCAGGATGTCGATGTTAAGAGAACTCCCAAAACTGAAGGTGGTAGGAAAAGGAGAGTTGTATTTGATTTCTTGATGAAGAAGATGAGAATGAAGATGCAGTCAATTTGGCATCACTTGATTTTGCAAAGCCCATTCTATCCTCGCTTCAAAGAGAGTGCCAAGGAGTTAGTTTCTGAGAAGAAGCAAGGAAGATGAAATGGAAGTTGATGAAGTAAAAGTTAGACCGGAGGAACACCACCAGCCACCAGAGGAAGATGTTTCTCCCATCAATAGAGGCGTGAACATTGGATGTGCTCTTTGAAGGGCCAAAATCATGGTTCCTCCAAGGATGTAAATAATAAAGTAACAAATCCTACATTAACCTCACCGAAGAGGCGAAGGTCTTGAAGACTAGAATCGATGAGCATGGGAAGAAGGTAATTTGATACTAATTTATGGATCACACCTACCACCAGCATGCTAGTTTTGTGTAAATATGTTGGGGGTTTGATAGGAAGGGGACGGATTACTCACTAGAAAGTGGGGGCAATTGCCTCTGCTCATGTTTTTGAAAAAATTATCATGATAGTAGTAGTTTATAAGGATTTTCTTGGTTGCGACCCCATTAAGTTTGTGAAGGTTTTGCCTAAAACAATAATTTTTTTTACATATATCTGGGTTTTGGCCCACATCTTGAGAGCTTAACGTTGCTAGATGGTTAGTAGTTGTACACCTAAACTCGATAGTTGATCCTGTAGTTATTTGTCTGATAATGTGAGCACACAAGAATTTTAGGCATTATTTGAATCAACAAAAAACTTAATTAAAGCACATGTACAAGTTGGCCCCCACTGTAGAGAAATTTCTACATCTGTTCCCGTCGGTAGGCATTATATACCTTCCTTTTTTTGGGTAAAAGTTAATTTTTTTATCCGAAGGAGACACGTGAGTCACCAATTCTATGTTACGAACTCAAATACACCACAAGAACCACTTCAAGGTAAATAGGCATTACCTGCACATCGTGAGTTTTTTTTGTATGTTGTCCATCAGTAAGAGGTGTCCTCCAGGTTTACCTCTACATGTTCTTGTGCATTTTCTTTGCAAAATCAGTTTTTGGGTCTGGGAGGGTGAGGAAGAATTGAGAAAGCAAACTGTACTACAGTTTGCAAAATCCTAATGATGACAGGGCTGCTGACACCACGAGCAGGTTTGTTCTTCTTCTTTGGGTTGTTTTCATTCTGCAATATTTTTACATGACCTTTCTTCAGGTAGAAGCTCACACTAGTATAGTTTAGGTTTATACCTGCTTATGGAAAACTTAGCTAGACTGATTCATAAATATCTTACTCAGTTAGAGTGACATTTCCTTTATACGCAATTAGGCAAAGATAAACTTGATTGATGGCTCCTCCCAATCTGCTTTTCCCTAATCTTTAAAGCCTTTAGAGCTTGTCTAATTAAAGGAGGTTATCTGGATATTTCTCCTCATTCAATTTGACAGTCTGTCAATGAATTCAGTCCTTTTGGTTGCATATTTTCTCTTTTCTAATGCAAGAATCGCTTTACATGGTCTGTTCTTTAAACAAAAAAATTTTCTCTACTTTTTATCTTTTGTGAGGTATTGTGCCAGAAATAACTTCTGTCCTCCCGTGGCTTGACTTAACACACTTGATTGGTTATTATCTGCATAAAGCTATGGCTTCTATTGGCACAAAACTTGAAAACATAAGTCGTCACTACAAGGTTGAGATTGCCATTGCTTTAAACTTGATTGACATGGGGGTTATTTTACATCAAACCAATTGTGATGCAAATCATCTCTCAAGGTTTAAGTTGTTTCATTAATGTTAAACGGAATTTATCATCTGAATGAATTACCGAAATTGTAGTTCATAGTATAAAGAGGAAAGTGGAAAAAATCTCTTGATAATAATTTGATAGTTCCTAATGACAGGACAAAAGCATTCTCGGGAATTTAATGCTGCAGATCAAGCATCCCCTCTACAATTTATGAGCACAGACATTGAAGGAACATTATTTCAAAAAGGTATGGTTGACCCTAGTAAGCTTTCACGGTCAAGTTTTAAGTGCTAATGCATATAAAGACAGATAAAGCTGTAGTCTTTTTAAATTGACAGCAAGCAGGATATCTTTATGCTTCCAAATGGCTTCTTATACTCTATGAGAGTATCAATTTGGATTTATGTACTTTAGTATATCTTGCTGATTATGTAGCTGTGGAATCAAAATATTGCTGGAAAGAGAAATGTGGATTACATCAAATTATTACGGATGATTGTCCTGGTATACCAAATGTGGTTATTGGAGTTGAAGATGCGTGGTTACTTTGGATAATGTCTATTGCTTGATATAGTCATGCGTAATCACCTATAGATGCAGTTCTAACTTCCATGTATCCACTGTTTTTTGCAGATTTCCGCCAGATCTGCTTGAGTACAGATTGCCTTGTCATTTAAAATCATCATTAGTTGTAAGACTTTCGTAGGCTGCTGGTTTTAATTGAGAATACTAAGTGAATTTGTTTGATTCCCCCGTTTCCTCTTCCTTTTGTTTTCTCTCATCTACCTCTTTCTTCTAGTAGAGTGTTGTCATCGCAGGGACTACATTATTATTTTGATATAAGCCATCTGTTACACGCGACACGACCAGTGCTAAAGAACAGTGTCTAGATATATACAAAAAAAAAAAAAGTGTGTAGAGGAGACAAAGGTCATGCAACATTAATGCATTGTTTTGCTTCTTTTGTAGACTAACATCCTATGAGATTTTTATATGGGCCCAATAGCTTTTTTTTTTAAGCTAAAAATGGCTAAAAAGCTAATGATATGTTTTTTCTAAAGATTTTTTTTTTTTTTTATCCTGGCCCAGAATTTTTCTTCTTCCATGTGTTATATTTTTTTAGGGAAAATTTCAAGTAAGAACTTGAAGTGAATCTATTTTCAAATAAGGACCCAAAGTGAAATTTGTGTCAAATAAGAACTTGAAGTGTCACTACCGATTCTCGAACGCGTGCCCATCCCTCACACGATCGATTAGTAGCAATAACCTAGGACATTGCCACCCTTTCCATTTAATATGCGCATGCGGAAGCATATAGTAAGAATCTCCAAACAATAAAACAATAAGATAAACAAGTAGGACTAAAAATTTGAACCTAAAACCAATACCCTTATGTACATATATAACAACTCGATCATATATATACATATACAAGCCATACCAAAAGGTCGGTTTCTATTTGAACCGGGTTCCACAGCAAAAGTCATTAGATAGGAGTGGAGTCTCAATCCTCATAAGGATCCTACTCTAGTTCATCATGCGGTTCTCCTCCGAGGTACTCATCTTCAGGGTTCTTTTTCCTCCAAGTTCCTCATTAGGGTCCAAATATTTTCCTACAACAGGGATGAGACTACGTTTCAAATTCTACCCCTAAGACTCGATTAGGAAGCCAATACACCTTGAGCCGCCCATAAGGCTGCATTTGGTATTGTGAGGATCACTTGGTCTCAGCTTTCCTTCCCAGCAAGCTCTGTGATATTTCAAATATACATTAATCACATGTACCAGCCCACTAAATGATTAAAACCATCGATCAATTGACCTTGTTGATTACAGTCATGCTGCATCAGCTTTCTTACCATTCAATTATTCCTTCTTAATTTTACTCATGGCTCAACGGAGTGTTTCTTTTCATGCTAGTCACTAAATACTCTGGCTGCTATACAAATACTACCTAAAGGACAATTTACTTATCTTTGGGGTAGTAAATAAGCCCCACTCCTGCAATTTTCAATATTTAATGGCATCACTACCTCACTCTGTAATTCTTCAATAATATTTAATGGCATCACAGCCCTACTCGCACTTCCATGATCCCTTATTTCCTTGCGTAATGCTAAATCACTTAATCAAAGGGTACCTACTATTCAATCTTCGCCACGTAACGTCAACTGCGGCTATGCATGCCAACTCTACTGTGTGATGGATCACGACCACGACATAACTTATACTTAGTGGAATCACGCCCCACTCGGCACTTTTTGATATTTAGTGGCATCACGGCCCCATTCGGCATGGCCGATTCTTATTTCGGCGGTAAATTTGAATCATGGCTTAGTGAGCATGGCTTACTCAATCTTCGGTGGCTTTCTAGGTCCACTTAAAACCTTTCATGGTCATTTTCCCATCAAGTACTAAGATTCTCCACTTTTGGAATAATTTCCCCTCAATGACCACTTCACTCAATTTTCACAATTTTCCATGGTTCACTAATCAATTAGATACTAACAACCAATACCCGGTCGTTCCTCATCAATTATTCAAAATCAATTCTTTTAGGAATATATCCTAAAATCCACAATTAAATCCATTCGGCAAATCAAAGCGTAAATAAATAAATGGACTACACCACGACGATTGGCATAAAATTCCGGTTATCGACCATCCCGGTCTAATTTCCGGAAAATAATTAATTAAATAAATAAATACAATGAATCTAATTTATACCGTAATACCTAATTAAAGTCGAGACAGCCCGAAAATTATCAAGACTCATTCAATAATTAATATGACTTGTCTACTTGCTAAGTATAGCCATTGCACTTAATTAAATCTAATCAACCCCTAAGCATTATTAGCAAACTAAGAAAGCATTAGTAAGCAAAACTCACTTAATTAAAAGCGGAGATGGATCACCGCAATGGATCGCACGATGGCGGCTGAATTTGGGCTCACGATAACGACGGGCTTGGACCGGCCTAACACCCAACAAATCTCAGCCCAACCTGAGATTTGTTTTTGAATTGGACCGGGCCCGGCGGGCTAACTTCGTGGGCTTGGGCTGCTAATTTCTTGGGCCGAAATGCTGGCTTCTTGGGCTGCTGGGACTTCAAGTGGCGTGGGCTTGGGATTTGCTGGAATTGGGCCTAAAAAACTGGGCTGAAGACATGGCCCAAGATGCTGGAGTTTGCTGGGCTAACTTCAACTCCACAAGATAGGCTGCGATGGAACAACGGGCTCGCTGGCTAATCGTGGGCTAAAGACGCACGACTGGCCCGAAGACGCACGCGCAGGAGAAGAAACGGACGAAGCAGTTGCTGGCTTCGCACATTGCTGCAGGGCTGGATCGTGGACTTCACTGGCGGAGGCGTGCTGGCAGCGAGAGGCAGCTCGGTGGATTTCGCTGGCAGGGAGGAAAAACAAAAGTGGAGAAGCAAGTTAGTGGCGACAGCTATTGGGCATGAGTCAACAAACCGATGGGAAACTGCTCCGGTTGATGTGGCGCCACGGACGAAGGAAGCTGCTGGAGGTGGAGTCCTCGAAGGGGCCTGCTAATTCGGTGGATCTCACGGCGTGGCAGCTGAGGGCGGTCAACACAGCTGGGTGAGAACTACTGCTGTTGACGGTGAGCTGGCGTGCAAGCTGAAGGACGCTTGGACGTGGGGGCAGCCACTTCAGTCGCTGCCTACTTTGCATGGAGTAGTCAACAATCTTGGAGAGCGTGGCTTCTTCGGTTGACCGCGTGGACAGAAGCTCGCTGGTGGAGAGATAGCAAGAGGAGAGAAACGTGGGGCTGCTCGGATGCAAAGAATGAGAGGAGGAATGAAAGAGAGGCCGCTGAGCTTGGCGAAGCGTGTTCAAGAAGATGGAACAAAGGAAAGGGATAAGGTTAAGCAAAGATATCTCTTCCATTAAATGCTTGGGTCCCCCTCTAATATTATCTTGAAAATCATACCACAATTAAACAATTTGATACCAAAATTCAGTTCTCCTTAGTTCCAAATTTCACTTAATTTAGCTTTAATTCCTCCGTGAAATTTCTCAAATCGGACGTCCAATTTTGCCAAGAAAATCCCATATAATTTTCTGCAAGTCCCCCACACCCAAAGGCTCGGCTTGGAAGTCTAAATTTCCATTGACTTAGCCCATCTAAATTTCTGCTAATTTCCCGCTGACGTCAACCGATTTTCCAAAAATTTCGAATCTATGAAAATTATTTGGAGGATGAGTTGACGTCCTAAAATAGATCGTGACATGACAGAACTCTCAATTTCTGAAATCGGATCAATTCACGGTTAATTTCCATTCAACGCATTTTTAGAGTAATTTAGGCTCTTGGGTAATTTTTAGAAATTTTAGGGCAAATAACACGTGGTCGATTTTCTTCAAGCCACAATAAACCCACTTGACACATTAGCGACTCTCGGTTGTCGTGAAAATCTTGAGGATTCAAATACGGACGAAAGTACAAAAAATAAGAAAATCAGTCTAGTATCGGTGACGATAATTTTTCCAATTTAGTGGTGGCACTCACTTAGCCACACATCTCGGCCAAACCAATCTTTGATCTCGAATCAATTTATATCTATGCCGTAATGATGCGGGCAGATAAGCATACTAAATAGCCGATTCTTGGTCGAATTCTCAAGTCTATTTGCCTTAAAATTCTTAATGGCTTCCCAAATAGTCTAATTATCTCAGAGTGATCACTCTAAGAAACAGCTATAGAAGCGTCAATGAAATGCCCGATTTATTCAATAGAAGACGGGGTTGAAAATGCGGGATGTCACACGAAATGAATCCATTATTTAAAATAAGGACATGAAATGAATTTTGTGTCAAATAAGAACCCAAAGTGATCAAGTTAATCTCTATTGAGAACCTTAGCTCACCATCAGACATTTTAAAGCATTAAAATATGGGTAATTTTGTCATAAATTTGTGATTGGAAAAAAAATGGAAAAATTCTAAATTAATTAAATTTATGTTATTCATTAGATGCTTACGTCGTCATGACTCAATTCTCATCGCTTCTCGCTGTGCTCTCGACTAGCGAGAGAATTTGGGTCTCCGCAAACAAAGAAAAAGAATATGGTTTTGTTCTTTTTTTGAATTTGTGCCTCAACCGGAGAGAATTTGGGTCTTCGACTTTGTTTGCGGAGGATGGGTACAAGGAATGGGGAGAACTTCGGTCTTTGACTTTGCAAAGGATGGGTACAAGGAATGGGGAGACCATAGAAAACTTAGGATTTTTTTTTGTTTATGTTTTAAGATTTGTTAATTTTCCCCAAAAATTTTTTGGACAAAATTGCCCAAACTCCGATCGTTGGAAATGTCACATGCTTGATAGCTCGAATATTTAGCTGACTAGCAATCTTAGGTCCTTATTTTGAATTGATTCAACCACTTTCGGTCCTTATTTGAGACAATGAGTCCACTTTAGGTCTTTATCTGACATAAAATTTATTTCGGATCCTTATTTGAGAAAATTGATCAACTTCAGGTACTTATTTGGAATTTTTCCTATTTTTTATTTGACAAATGTGATTGGTACCAATCTATTTTAATTAAGACTTAAATCTCAGTCATCTTACCTATTCTTGATGTATGTAATTGTTGACACCTAATTTTGGCAACCTAAGGAAATAAAGTAAAAATTGCATCAGAACAAATAAAAGGAAAGACAAGGAAAAATCAATCCGATTGATCATGAATGGAAGTTGGAAATTCTGAAAAATATTCATATCTTAGTAAATGTGGAAGCAATCGAGAGCTAGGAAATTAGGTGAATAAAGAGCAAAAATTTTGATAAAATGGAAGGAATTGAAGCATTTAAAGAAAAATTAAGCTAATTGCGAAATCACGCTCCAATATGCCGTCCACAAATTAAGGCAACAGAATGAAAGCTTGAAAATTGGTATGGAAAGCGGCTGTTTGGAACCTATAAAGGGGTTGACCACGAGATGAAAAAGAGAGAAATCGGAAAAGGAACTGCGCACGGGAAATTGGGAGGCTTTTCTCGGCTTTTGAGTGAAAACTCTAACACAAAAAGAAGCTATTCGGTGCGTTTGGGAAGACTTTTGGGGAAAGTCCTTGAGAAAATGTAAAGACCCTTGAGTTAAAGGAGTTTTTCAAAATGCAAATTGTGTTTGGTAAATTGTATTTGTGAAAGTCAATTGTGAAGTATTTTTGAACAAAAAGTGTTTGGACAATTAAGCGTGCAAAAGACTTTGTTATTAAAAAAAAGGAAAAAAAAAGAGTTGGTGGTTACCGCCGCGAGGGGCAACGGTCCGCGAGGGCAAGCGTCCGTAGTCGCCGCAACCAGATCGAGGCCGTGCGAGAGTCGTCGGGCCGCTTGATTTGGTTGCGCGGCC